>CM066731.1:48000357-49245000 GCA_033961575.1 Aselliscus stoliczkanus
AATTAAGATAATAGTCAAAAGCCCCTATAAAAGGAGCTAGGCTTTAACAATAAGGTGTGACACTTCTGAGAACCTCTTTCCGGTGTCTCCACCTTTTTTCTGCCTTTACTGTAATAAAGATTTTCTGTCTTTCGTATCGCCGACTCCGTGTCCACCTTCTTGGGACCCTGGTCAGCGGGGGCTGGCCCCCCGCACTACAGTGAGTGGCTGGCAGCCACATGAGCAGCGGGCAGCCAGTGTGAGCTGCCAAGAGCCGCCGTGAGTGGCAGTCCAGAGGCCGGCAACCAATCTGCCTCACCCGGGAAGAGAGTAATGATGATACCAACATGGGCCAATGAAAGCAATGTCTTCTACAACTAGATTGAAGAACAAAAGGACAGCAACTTGTCTGTTCCCCTTATCTGGTTCCCCCACGTTGTTCCCCTCTCCCAATTGTCCAATTAAAAAAATCTTTCCAAAATCCCAAACCCCCCCCAAAAAAAAGTTAAGTAAAAAAGTACAAGAAAAAAGCAATAAAAGTGGTAAAAAGACTTCAACAGACTTCAGAGAAGATATCTAAATGGCCAATAAGCATGTCTAAAGGTGTTCGACATCGCTAGTCATCTGGGGACAGCAAATCAAAACCAAAAGGACATACCACTTCATCTCACCCCAATGACTAATTAAAAAGGCTAACATCACTAACATGGAGCCATTAAAACTCTCATACATTACTGGTGTGGATGTACATGGTACAACCATTTTGGAAAGCAGTATGGCTGGATTCTTTTTAAACTAATTTAAACACAGAACTCTCCTATGATAAAGCAAAACCACGTGACATAGCTGCAAGAAGAGACTTGCATGGTAAGGTTCATAGAGACTTTATTCATAATTCCTTAAAACTGAAAATAACACAGATGTTCGTTCATCAATAGAAAAAAGGAGAAATATGACATATTTCTTAATAAAAAGAACCAACACAAATATGGATGCACTTAAAAATCATTATGTTGTGAAAATCAAGAATTCATAAAGAGTATATGCTGTAGAATTTTATCCATGTGAAGTTTAAAGAACAGATACAAATTAATTTATAGTGATAGAAATCAGAACAGTGGTTGCCTCTTGTTGGAGAAAGGTTTCGTGGAAAGAGGGACAAAGTAGCTTTCTAGGTTGTTGGTTAAAATGAAAAACACCATTCTTTTTCCTTCCTATGCAGGGAAAAACCCTGTTCTCTACTGTATGTTTCTCTCCTGTGAGTCTCTTATCACTCACACAAAACAGTCTATTTACTGAATGTATGGAGGCTTTTTCCCACACCAAGCAATCCTCTGTGACACATGCTGGATGTCCTACAGTTTAAATCTATTCTGACACTATCTATCTGGTGATAGTGTCAGTTCCCACAGGTTAAGGGCTCAGTCCTACAAGTCTGCCCCAGCTGCTGCCACGCATACATACGCACTTCAGACTCCAGTAACAAGCTCAGGTTGTCACCTGTGCTTCTGATCAACCTGCTGTAGATCTGAGGTTCCAATGACACCGCTCTTCAGGTTTGATTAGTTTGCTAGAGTCACTCACAAAACTCAAGAAAACACTTATTTATGTTTATGTTTATTAAAGGATGTGATCAAGGATATGGATGAGCAGCCAGATAAAGAGACACACAGAGTGAGGTGTGTCCCAATGGTTGGTCCCAAGTGTAACAGCTTCTGTCAGCATGGAGTTGGGGTGTGTCACTCTTCATGTGTTCACCCACTTGGAAGCTCTCTAAACCCTGTAGTTTGGGGATTTTATGGAGGCTTCATCACATAAGCACGATCACTTACTAAATTCATTTCCATCCCCTCTCCCCTCCCTGGAGAATGGGAGGTTGGGGTTGAAAATTCTGAGCTTTTAATTATGGCTTGGTCTTTCTAGTGCCCAGCCCCCATCCAGGAGCCCACCCACAGTCATCTCAATGAAACAAAAGATGCCCCAATGCTCTTACCACTTAGGAATTTATAAGGGTTTTAGGATCCCTGTACTAGAAAAAAAGGCAGAGACCAATATGTATATGTTCTATTCTCACACTTGTCTAATCTCAATCAGGGTGTAGATCACATGGGTACATATATTTGTCAAAGCTCATGAAACTTTAAAATTTAGATCTATGTATTTCACTGTGCCATAAATTATGCTGAAATTAAGAAAAAAGAAAAAAATACCTTTGAATCACATTCTAGGCCAGAAAACCACTCTATCTATTATCTCGAGTCATGCACATCTGCATCAGCCAATCAAGTCCAACAAATGGAATTAAGCAATGTGTACAAGATTGTAATACTCCGTAAAATAGAGTAACGTTGCTATAAGTTGCTTAAATTTTCCATTATTTGGTAAATTTTTGTCCTATTGATAAACTCATTCTCTGACTTCCTCTGATTAATTTAGAGAAATGAATGTTACAAGACACATACAAAGCTTTTTCCCCTCTCGTATTTCTTTTTGCTCAGCCCTGGCCAATGGGTCCCATTCTAAGGCCTGCTGTGATTTGGGATCTCCGGTTCAGTAACTGAAGTTTGGGTCAGCCTCTATTGGGATTAAACCAGTTCCTCTCACACTTTCAAAGATGAAATATGCCAATGCTAACATTATTATATTTCCATTATTTCAGTTTCAGGAGCTACATGAACACCGCAGAGGAATACAGCTTCCATCCCACAGCTACAAGATGTCAAAAACGTTAAATTCCAGAGCCTAATACCACACATGCATAAAAGAACTTTATATATAAATGTCTCCCTAACAAAACAGCTAGTTCCAGAAGTCAAATCATGCCGGCTCCTAGTTCTGTGTGCTATTATTAGCTGTATAGGGGATCAGAGTGCTAGTAGGAGGAAAGACATAGATACAGAGAAGGGGAGGAGTAAAAAAAATAAAGGCATTTTAGTTTCTGTTTATACCAGGTATCAAGACTCTATCACCAGTGAATTTACAATGCATTTGAGCGAACTTTCCCATAAATAGGTTAACTGCAAAAATATTCCCACAGCTATGCAGACTACCTCTTTTAAGGCAAATGTTTTCAGAAACACTATTTTTCTGACTCACTTGAGGAACTTTAACTGCAGGCAACTCTAACCCTTGGGTCTTCTCCAGGCCTTCTTATTCCCTTTAGTTCCTTAAAAAATATTTCAACAATGTTTTTTTGAAACTTTGTCTTTAGCTTCTGCATTCCTATAAGGTATGTCAAATACCTTAATCCTGAATTGAAAAAGACCTCTGATCTAGGACAATCTTTCTTCCTGTGACTATTATAACAGAAAGCTTTCCAAGCTATGCCCATAGTTTTGCATTTCCTGGGAAAGAAGAGAGAAAGAAAAAGCAAAGGTACCATTCATCAATGTCCAAAAGGTCCAACCGAAGCCTTTTCTCAGGATCTCTGCCTATTCCGAGGCAAGCTTGCTTTGCCCCAGAGGGATATCTCTCCTTCCTGTAACCAGATTGGTGGAGGACACCATGGTCCACCAAACCGCAATTCCTTTTGAAGCTTTAGGTGCCTAAATTAGGCTGCCTTGACCTACCTGTGAACTAACCTCTATCCCAATGCTTTCTTCTCTTGAATAAAAGTGTGTCAATTAGTTGTGCATCTGCCTCTGCAACTTGGGGCTCCTAAGGAACCTAGCCCCTGGTGAATGAACTTCGGTTGGCTGAACAGTGTCCAATTGTCATTCTAAGGGAAGGAACTTAGGTAAGATGCCAAATAGTTGATGGGTTAACATATCCACAGCCCAATCAATTCTTGAGAAAAACTAATACAACAGGACACTAAAGACAAAAGTGTATTCTGTATTACTAAACTACAGTTTTAGCCTCTAATTTCTACCTGGACTCCTACCCTTGTGAGTCTGAGTGGTATCTAATTAGACCGGGGAGGAGGAACTCATGGCCTGCAGGCTCTGCCTCCCCATGAAACACTGTGGCAGATACTGATAATCCTTCATGATCAGATGTGGCCTCAGAATCCTTCTCCATGTAGCACTCTTTTGTATACGAGAAGAAACCTATGTGCAATCTTGCACTAATTTAAGAATAGACCTACAAAGCCTGCTCCTTGGGCTCTTTTTCCTGGTTTTCGTTCCTTCTTGTTCTAAGGTGGACATGGGTGGTTATGAAGGATATCTCTTCTTTCCAAATGAGAGGCATGTTAAGCTCCTTTATAACCCTAGAAGAGAATTATTTTTTAAATAGGAATATAAAAGGTGTGAGATCCATCAAACAACCCTTCAAGTAGAAACAAAACTTTTAAATATTTATACCAAAACTGTGGCCCCATAAATCCTGATCCATATCAGATCTCATCTTTCTTGGGGTGGAATTGACAGGAAGGATTATATTGGGAGAAGAGTAGAGATTACAGCTTCAACTCATGTTAGAATGTATAACTAACAGTATATACTTATATTGTCATCACTATAGTAAACAATATCATTATTATCTTCATTTTATAGATTAGGAAACTGAGGATGAGAGGGGCAAAATTTCCATCTTGAGGTCACAGAGCCAGTGAGAGTCAGAGCTGAATTGGACAGTGACCATGACACCATTACCCTACTTCACACCACTGCTAGATAATCCCCCCATCAAGATGACTAGGAGTCAGCAGTGTATATGGATCCTGGTACCACTAGCTTAATAATAGACCAAGTCAGTGCAACTTATGGGTTCATGGGGAAACCTGCTCCTTGCCATCCACTGCCCTTTCAATCCTTCCCTCACACTCACCCCACCCAATACCCAAGTGCCCGAAACTCCACAATAAAAGATTCACCGGGATGGAGCAATCATTACTTTCACTGGACATTTTTTAAATCAAAATATCCCTGAAAAAAACAAGCTTCCTCCATTACTCCTACCTTACTTAGCATAATACTTGTCCAGCAGATGGCTTTTCCCTAGCACAACTGACACCAGCTTTAAGAGGGCACAAGCTTCCTGCTTAGAAAGGAAGGAGAGCGTCTCCTAAAAAGGGAGAAAGAAGGCAGACTTTACTGCTGGACACAATTTACCCCTCACACTCATGTACAGAGAGTCTATTCTTTTCTAGATGAACCTGTATCAGCACAAGGCAAAGACTCATGGTTCTATAAGTTGGGAAGCCTAGGTTTGAGCTCCTCTTCCCCATGGTAGGGGAGTGGGTAGTTCTAGAAAAACAAGAGACTTTCAGAAAGTGAATTTCTAAGCTTATCACCTGAGTTTAACATATTTTTCTGATGTTTCCCAGCTAAAGTGCTAAAAAATTTTATTTTTATATTGATTTAGTTTGGAGGAAGTTTATTATGAACACTGAAAAGCTTGAAATTTAAGAAAAAAATCACAATCTCTTCCATTATTGATTAAAAAAACAAACAAACAAACATAAAACCAGAGCTGATAGGGCCTGAAATTATTCTGAATTCCCAGGAGGCAAAAGACCTGGCAGCAGTATGACTGACTATCAAATTAAGGTGTATGGAGCTGATGCTAAAGGTATAGGAAGCGATGCTGATGTCCACATGACTGTCTGGGAAAGAGAACTCATCTGACCCTCTGTAATTTCTCAGTCTCAGCACCATTCAGATCCTTTGAAAAAAAACAGGTAAGTTTTTTGTTTTGTTTTTCACTTTATTTATTTTGACATTCAATATTATTTTATATTAATTTCATGTGTACAGCATAGTGGTTAGACATTTATATAATATGTAACTTAATAAGTGATCTCCCTGACTAGTCCATCACCCACCTGGCACTATACATAGTCATTACCATATTATTGACTATATTTCCTATGCTTTACCTTACTTCCTCATGACTATTTTGTAACTACAAATTTGTACTCCTTAATCCCTTCACCTTTATTACCCAGTCCCCCCAACCCTCCTCCCATCTATCTACACCCCGATTAGTACCCAACTGACACCAGACATAGTTATTACAATATTATTGACTATATTCCTTATTCTCTAACCTACATCCCCATAGCTAATTTGTAACCACCAATTTGTACTTCTTAATCTTAATTTTCACTCACTCCCAACCCCCTTCCCATCTGGCAACCATCAAAATGTTCTCTCTATCTATAAATGTGTTTCTGTTTTGTTTGTTTATTTTTTTTATTGTTTTTCTTTTAATTTTTTTTTTTTTGAGGGCAGTGTCACTAGCCCTCACATGTGGGACCCGAACCGGGGCCGCTGGCTTCCCAAGCCAGAGCTTAACCACCGTGCCACTCGGCTGGCCCTTGTTTGTTTATTTTGTTCTTTAGATTTCACATGTAAGTGAAATCACATTGCATCTGTCTGACATTCTCCACTCAGCACAATACCCTCCAGGTCCATCCATGCTGCCGAAGATAACAAGAAACATCCCCCACCCCCCACTGCTGCCCCATCCATATCCAAGCAATATTCCATTGTATATATGTACCATCTGCTCTTTATTCATTCATCTGTTAATGGACACCCAGGCTTCCTCCACATCTTGTCCATTATAAACAATGCTGCAATGAACATGTGAACGAATTCATCCCCTTGAAGTAGTGTTTTGGGTTTTCTCAGATAAATACCCAGAAGTGGAATTACTGTGTTATTTGTTTCTTCCTATAGCCTTTGTTTCAAAGACTGTTTTGTCTGGTGTAAGCATTGCTACCTCAGCTTTTTGTTTGTTGTTTGTTTGTTTGTTTCTATTTTCAAAAATATTTTTTCCCCATCTGTTTACCTTCAGTCTGTATGTGCCTTTCAATCTGAAGTGAGTCTCTTATAGACAGCATATGTAAGGATCTTATCCATTCAACCACCCTATCTTTTGATTGGAACATTTACTCCATTTACATTGAAAGTATTATAATTGTTGATAGATATGTAGTTATTTCTATTTTATTATTCATGTTTTTTATCTTTTTTTCCCCTTTTTTTCTTAAAGAAGTCTCTCTATAATACCCTGTAATACTGGTTTGGTGGTGAAGAGCTCCTTTAACTTTTTCTTGTCTGGGTAGCTCTTCATCTGCCCCTTGATTCTACAAGATAGCTTTGTTGGGTAGAGTAATCTTGGTTGTAGGTCTTAACTTGTCATGATTTTGAATATTTCCTGCCATTCCTTTTTGGCCTGCAAAGTTTCTGTTAAGAAATCAGCAGACAGTATTATCTGAGCTCCCTTGTAAGTAACTAACTGGCTTTCTCTTGCTGCTTTTAAGATTCTTTCTTTGTCTTTAACCTTTGGCATTTCAATTATGATATGTCTTGGTGTAAGCCTCTTTGCGTTTATCTTGTTTGGGACTCTCTGTGCTTCCTGGGCTTGTATGTCCATTTACTTTGCCAGGTTAGGGAACTATTCAGTCATTATTTCTTCAAATAGGTTTTCCATTCGTTGCTCTCTCTTCTTCTTGTGGAACCCTGATTATGTGAATGTTTGGTATGTTTGATGTTGTCCCCAAAACCTCTTAAGCTGTTCTCTTTTTTTTTTTAATTCTTTTTTCTTTTGGCTGTTCATATTGGGTGTTTTCTGCTACCTTGTCTTCTAAATTGCTGATTTGATCCTCTGCATCATCTAATCTATTGTTGATTCCCTCTAATGTGTTCTTCATTTAAGTTATTGTACTCTTTATTTCTGACTTTTTTTTATATGTTTTCTATTTCCATATTTATGTTACCTATCTCTTTGTTGAAGTTCTCTCTAAGATCATTGAGCATCCTTATAACCAGTGTTTGGAACCCTGCATCTGGTAGATTGCTTGTCTCCATTTTGTTTAGTTCTTTTTCTAGAGCTTTGTTCTGTTATTTTATTTGGGACATGTTTCTTTGTCTCTCCATTTTGGCTGTATCCCTGTGTTTGTTTCTTTGCAGGACTGCTATGTTTCCCAGTCTTAGTAGAATTGGTAATGTACTAGGTGTCTTGTGGGACCAGTGGTGCAGTCTTCCTTGTCACTATCGCCAGGTGCTCCAGGTGTGTCCCTTGTGTAGGTTGTGTTTGCCTTCCCATTGTAGTTGACCCTTGATTGCTGTTTGCACATCAGTGTGAGGGATTGACCCTCAAGCTGATTGCTTGTTAGGACTGGCTGTGACTACAGTGAAGGAGCTGTGGTGCAAGGGCTGACCCTAAAGAGTAGGGTTTGCTTTAGCAGGGCTCTGGTGTCTGTCCTTTGTGTGTGTCATTTTTGGAAGCAACCAGGTGATGCTCTGGCTTGGTCCAAAGCTGGCCATTGGTGTACCAGCCTTGGGGCCTCCTGGTAAGGACCCCACCAAAGGCCAAGTTTAATCACAGACTGTGTCCTGCCCAAAGTCACATGGTATGAGCCACAAAACAATCTGCATTTGGCCACCACTCATACTGGACTTGGAGGTGCCTTGAGAGGCTTTTCTGCCAACCAAAGCCAGCTGCCACTTGTGCCAGGTTTAGGGCTATTCAGCTAGAGGTCAGGATATGCTGAAGCCAGATGCTACTTGATTGGATTCTGTGAACCTTTGAGAAATTTTATGAAAGTCTGCAGCATGAGCTAAGACAGATTGTTTGTATGGAAAACCACCGAAAGTGGCTTCTGTGTGCCCAAAAGTTGGGTGTGGTGCGGGTCTCGGGGAATCACAGGGTGGGGCAGAAGAAAGGTGATAGTCAGTTTGATGGAGACTCAAATATGGTGTCTGACTATGTCTGCACATAGGGAGAAAGAGGGCTTAGCAAAGAAACAATGACTTCCACCAGCTCCTCCCTCTGGGAGAAAGCTGCTACTCCAGCCCTCACCCTGAAGTTAGACAATTTAGTTCCTCCCTATATGTCCCTGGTGGCTTTCAAGCTGCTGCCCCAGCACTGGAGCTCAGAGCAGGTGATTCTGTCAGGGAATAAGTACAAGGGCAGGCCCTTAAAGAGGAGTGCCTATGTCTTCTGCCACCCCCAGGCTCACTCAGCCACAATCTCTGCTGGTTTTTCCTGCCAGAAGCTATGGAAACTTCTCTCCTTGGCAATGGAACAGTGGGTTTAGGAGCCTGGTATGGGGCTGGGACCTCTCGCTTCTCCAGGTAGGACCTCTGCAGCTGAGATATCCCTCTCAATTTTTAAGGGTCACACGCTGGTTGTGGGACAAGTCTGTTCTGTGCCTCTACCTCTCCTACCAGTCTCAAGGTGGCTTGTTCTGTATGTTTGTAGTTGTAGGGCTTTGGTTAAGCTAGACTTCAGGCAATTCTCATTGATGGTTGTTCTGTAGTTTCATTGTAATTGATGTGGTCCTGAGAAGAGGTGAGCACAGCGTTTATCTATTCTGCCATCTTGACCGGGAATCCAAGTAAGGTGATTTTTTGATAAGACTGTTGTATTAAATAAATGAGCATTACTCACAGAAACACCACCATTCTCTTCATTTTCTGACATAAAGGAAATTTTTTAATCCTTGATATTTACATCAGCTACATTTTCCCTGTTTTAAGAGTCAGAATATTTGCCACTGAATTGCCTATGTAAAGGTAAAGGAGTAGGCTGGGTTAAAAAGTGTGAGGCTTTGACTGTCAAGTTAGAATATTGTGATAATTGGTAATTATTCATGACAATTCCTCAGAGTTGCATTCTCACATCTTTTAATATCTTCTCTGGTTGCATCAGTCATGTTTAGTCCTTAACTCCTGTACTATTGCTCTGATAGTCACACAGGTTTGTGCAAGTTTTATGGGGCTGTTTTTTGTTCACTCACTCACATTATATTGCTAATCAATTCCAAAATCCTTCAAGATTTTCTTCCTTAAGAAGAAATGTTTACCTTGACAACCAGATTTGCAAACTATGTCTCCCAAAATAGATTTATAAAGAAGGCAGGCAGAGAGATATAAATGGTAGTCAAGGACTTCTTACACTGCTAAAGATATTTTTAAATGTCAAAACTCCATTAGACAAGAAAGGCCAGACAAGAATGGGAAACTTGAGCTTCCCATTCTGAAAACTTCCCATTCACTTCTGTCAGAATGCATTATATAAATAAGTATTTTTGGGATAGTCTTTGGAACCACACTTTTTCTTGTCTGTATGCTTCTTGTATATTTAGAAAAAAAGATTTTAATTTGAAATTTATTGCTATCTCTTAACTTACAGATTATAAGAAATAATCTTCAATTTTCAAGCTAAAAAGAAAAATAAGCTTGAACAACATGACAAAATCCAAAGCTCTTAACCTATTGTATGCTTTTCTACCATTAGTCTTTCTGTTTTCAGAGGGCAGAAATAATAAAAATGAAATATCTAAATATGTTGGATATTTCCATAAACTGTAATTCCAACAATACCAGTTTTCTGCCTCAAACCCTTGAAATCAAAATTCAAATCCCTTCATACAGGGCTCAGCCTTTCCTCCTGGCTTTTTCTTTTATATCTGAACTAGATAACTCTATGGTTTCTCAAGTTTCGAGGTGTGATCAAACAACACAGTGAATGTTTCAATAAAAAGAAATATTATAGTTAAAGACACATTGAAATTAATCCCCCTCAAACCCTCCCCCCAACACACACACACTTCAAACACACTTATCCAATTGTTCTTGCCACTTTCTGAAGCAATTCTGGAAGTCCTTTTTTGTGTCTTTAGTTTCTCTGTCATGGCTGCCTCGATGTCCTGAATCATTTTGACTTTGCGGAAGAGCCAGAAGTTGCACGGTGCCAGGTCTGATAAATAAGGTGGATGAGACCACACCATAATGTTTTCATTTGACAGAAATTGCCATATACCAGGAGCAATGTGTTACCTGGAGTGTTGAAGGATGATTTATTGCACACTTTAAAACACACCTTCTCTCAACCGTAGCTCACACCCGACTAACTGCACCTGAACAAGTTGAAATTTGTCGCACACTGTTACTAAGATTTGATGAACCGCTTCCCATATTGAAGATCCCTGCCTTTCCAGTGGATGGCACTCGGCAGCAGCATTCACTTTATTTGTTGACCACAATGGAAAGGCTCCGTGTCATCATACATCACTTCTGGTATGGCAATTTCTGTTTAATAAAACATTATGGTGTGTTCTCATCCACCTTATTCGCCAGGTCTGGCACCGTGTGACTTCTGGCTCTTCCTTAAAGTCAAAATGACCATGAAAGGTAAACATTTTGAATTTATTCAGGACATCGAGGCAGCCATGACAGTGCAACTAAAGACAAGAAAGAGGACTTCCAGAACTGCTTCAGAAAGTGGCAAGAATGATGGGATTAGATGTTTGCAGCTAGAGGGAGTCATTTGAAGGGGATTAATGCAATGTGTGTTTTACTATAATAATTTTTTTTTGTTTAAACATTCACTGTAATTTTTTAATCACACCTTGTACTTCAGCCTTCACCCTCTTCCAAAATCTTTATCTGTCAAAATTGTGCTAAATCTTTCAGGCCCATCTCCAAGTTACTTCTTCTTGAGCCCTTCTCCTTGATGTAAACTTTCCCTCTTTCTAGCCCCTTAAAACATTTGCAGGTGTGTGTGTGTGTGTGTGTGTGTGTGTGTGTGTGTGTGCGCGCGCGCACTTCAACAATTCTGCCTTGTATTATAAATTATTAGTGTACCAGCTCTCCCTGTGTCACAGTGTAACCACTGTAGGCTCTAACACTATAGGTTGCACAGCTGTGGTTACATTAAATGTCTGTTTGCTGAGTCTATTTGTCAAACTGTAACTGGGAGGGGACCTCATACCTCTATGTACACCACTTCAAAGTTTAGAATTGTCAGTTGATAACCCAGAAAGTATATTTCTTATATTTAAAGAAAAGAATATTAACTTCGAACAAATGTAGAAAATCCTATGGTGCAGTTACAACCTCACCCAGCCAAGATCTCAACTTTTAATGCTCTGACTTCTCTATATTTTAATAGCCCACATCTATTTTGAAGGATGATATGCTCCATATTAAAAAAAAGAATCTGGGACAGTTAGAGAGAATTGAATTTGAGCATAATGGGAAAAGACTTGGTAAGTTCTACTTAAGGAAAATTTAACTGAATTGGAGTTTTCCCAGATAGCTATCGGTGTCTTTCATATTCAAGATCCTGCCACTGACTATGTTGCTAAATATGTGCATCAGGAAGGCTGAAAAGACCAATGTGACCAGCTGTCCTTTCTGTAGTGCATTTGAATGAAGGCTGTTCTTTCCTTAGCAGCTGTAGAGGCTGTTTGCTGAGCTCGTTGCTATTTTTGATTCTGCTATCTTCAAAGAGAAGAAAAGGAAAAGAAAGATATGAAAAGTCATACCATCTCTAATAGCCCCATGTCTAGCTGCTCTCTGTCCACCTTCCCAAGGCTTGGGGCTGTAAATCAGTATATACTCCTGTTTTCTGTTCTCCATTTTCAGTTTAATCACTACAATTGCTGCTTATCGAATCCAGTCATACATTAACATCACATCTGGAGCAGCAGAGAAGTTGCAAGCAATATTTCAGGAGAGCCAGTTCACTGGCTGCATCCCAAGGTTTCATTGGTGTGTGTGTGTATTCCCATTTAGCAGTTTATTAATGGATATTGACTCCGGGGTGACATTGGTTAAACTGGCCAGAACCATGGTGTGTGAAGTCTGAGGTGAATCCAAGCCTCCCAGCTGCAGGGCTTTAAACCCCGGCATTTTGTCAGCATTTAGACCTTCTGCAGCTTGACACCTTACTTTACCCATAGCCTCTCAGCAGTAGGGCTGTCATCTTGACTGGTGCACCCTCATCTGCTTATTGGGTGTCTTGACCCCCAAGAGGAGAATGTGATGACTGCTTCTGGATCTTAATTGGTGAAGGAAATCTCTGGCTTTGTGTAGATGGATACAAAACATCTATTTCCCACCAGCTTACTCTCCCTTATTGTGTAACTGATCAACAAGATGCAATTTCTGGCATAATCCTCTAGGCAATCGACGTTTCTGTCCCTGGCCTATATCCACTCACTTTAAAGACTGTATAGCCTTTCCCACCAGGATCTCCTGTGCCACTAGAAGACTTTGTTCATTTGAGTCTATTACCCCTTAGCAGTTTAAATGTTCCCTGCTGTGACCGCCACATATAACTTCAATGTTCTTCTCTTCTATTGAGGACATTTAAGGAGAAAACAAGGACTCTCTAGTATTTCCCTCTAAATAGCATTCAATGGAAACCATTCTAAAATATTCATACCCAATTTATAAACTACTCATGATCTAACTCATAAACACAGAAGATCCTTCAAAGTCAATCTTATTCCTTCTTTTCTTCATGGCAAGAGACATTCTTTTTTTTGTTTGTTTTGTTTTGTTTTGTTTTGTTTTTGAGGGCAGTGTCACTGGCCCTCATATGTGGGACCTGAACCGGGGCCGCTGGCTTCCCAAGCCAGCGCTTAACCACCGTGCCACTCGGCCGGCCCGGCAAGAGACATTCTGATATCAGGGTCATAAGCATGGCGCTGGAGCTTTCTGACCTGAGTTCATCATTGGGCTCTGTCCCTTGTTAGCTTGTTTTCTGTGGAAACTATTCACCATCTCTCTCCTTCAGTTAAATTATCTTCACAATGAGAGCAATAATAGCATCTAAATCATAGGGTTGCTATGAAAAATAAGTTATTAACTATATGTGCAAGTTATACATATAAATATAAATTAGTTAAACTAAAGAAATTATCAAAACTCTACACAACCTATGAAATCCATAGTTTTCTGAGTGTTTTAACTGACCGAAATCTTGCCAACCCTGGAGAGTTAACAGATGAATTGTTTTGATCAACTTTTTGTGATCCACTCTCCCCTTCCTGGTTGTGATCATGATAAGGATTTGAAATCCTTATCTTTCTTCAGCAGCTTAAAAATCATGGGAAAATTATGTAGAATATTTAGGCACCCCCTATATGACTTTAAAATACCACAGGGAGAATGTCTAACTTTGGGAACCAATTTCTATATATAATATTTTTTGCTAAACTATTAGCATGCAGAAATCCATACATTTCAACCAAATTTCAGCAAGCATTTATAAATGCACTTAAATATACATGAGTCTACTGTTTTTGTTGTAAGTCAAATCAATGAATTACATGTCAGCACTTCTTGGAATGGTGGCAGAAAAGTATATTTCTTATATTTTATGAAGACAAATCCACTAGACTGTTATGATCAGTTAGGTCAAAAAACCCACAAACTTTTGTTTATTAAATGTCAGAACTATGCTGAAATGTTAATAAAGAATGAGTTGCCTTTGTACAAGTGAGAGGAATACACAACAGTAGTCTTTGGGATTAGAATTGGTGTTTGTATTAGTAGAAAGTTACAGTTTAGTGGGGCTGTATAAACAACTTACAACAGTTTTACAATTTTATAACTGAAGTAACTGGAGCTCAAAGAGATAAAGATCACAAAGCTAGTTATCTTCTGACCAAGTTCATTGACCTTCCCACTGCATGGCCTGAGTCAGCAAAGTAGCCCTCAAACAGTTAGGTTAAAGGATATTTAAAAGGATATCTGAAATTGTTACATGCTTATGAAAATCTCAAATATATTTGAGGAGTAAGTGCATTCCAAAGCCTAAAAATGATGAACTAAGTTTTCTTCTTTAAGTCTGATCTACTTAGAAATCTATGTTTCTCTCAGAAGAAATAGTCTCCCATGACTGCCTGTCTTAGCTGGCCAGAGCCAAGGTTTGCATCATCAGACTCTAGAAACATTCTTTAATAGCATTTTGCAGTGGGAGAAGAAGCAAAAATTAAAATGTAAGATTTGGTCTTGTATTGCCTTGTGTTGTTAATTTGATGTGATTCATTTCACTAAGCAGCAATTTGGACTATACTTTAACTCAGATCAAAACTCACCTTCAGAGTTTAGAAAATTGTTCTCATAATGCTCACCATCACCACTAGAAAACTTTCTAAAATGATCTGAAAGCTTTTTGTTATGACTTTTGGTGTGGGGTATGGGGACGGTAATAAATACCTCTAAGGCAGTGTTTCTCTACAAGCCTCAGGCCAGCGGTAAGAATAAAAGCACAGAGAATGTTTACATCTGAATGTTTAGCCTATTAAAATGTTCTGTCACTTGAGTATTTTCCCCTATAGCTTATGACTTTTTCTTTTTTAGAGTAGAAATCACAGAGATGTCCAAGGAGAAAACACAGTAACTTCTTTGCAATGAGTCTGTAGACTAATTTGTTTTGTCTTGGAGTGGAACTATCTTATAAATTGTATATTCTTCATCTATTAGTATACTTCCATCTCTACTTCTAGGTTTTCTAGCTTTCTTCACTATGTGAAATTATCTGAATCAAGATTCTTTTGATTGCAAGAGATAGACTCTCAGCTCAAATTAACTCAACCCTAAAAGGAAAATTTGTTGGTTTGGGTTCCTAGGAAGCCCAGAGCTGGATCTTGGCCTCAGACAAGGCTGGATCTAGAAATGAAAACAATATGGTGAGCTTTTCTCATACTTTCTTCTGATTCTTTCTTACTGAAGATATGCTTAGTCTATTTGGCAGGGTAAAAGGCAAGGCAGAACCTCAGATCCATAACTTTCCAACATCTCCACTTAGCATCATTTATTTAAAGAGACTTCATCCTTCTAAGTTGAAATGTCATTCTAGGGAATGGACTCTGGTCTTTTTGAGTCACGTCCTTATGGCTTAATAACTATGGCTTAATAACTGTTGCCAAAGTGATGGATGACTGTTATAGATCCAACTTAGGTCATATGACCACTCACAGGTGGAGGTTGAGATTGGGACACAGTATCTGATAGCTCCATCAGAGCATTGAGGAGTGGGAAGTTCTGTAAACAGTGTGTGTGTGTGTGGGGGGTGGGGGTGGGGGGGAAAACGGGACGTTAAAATAAGAAGAAAGAAGATGAGAAAGCTAGGCAGATAAAAATGGCAGCTACCATAGTTCAGCACAATTGGCTTTAGCTTTTCCAGCAGGATAGCCTAAAGATAAGATGCATGACTCTAAGACTCTAAAAGGCACTGCTCACTGCTGCTAACGACTAACCCATATCTGAGAAAACACCACCACTTCTTCAGCACCAGGGATGCTCTATAGCCATTGTCCTTTACATGAGCCCTCTGTTGACCTCTGAGGTGTGCATGGGGGAAGACAGAGTGGCAGTTGGTAAACAGGTCACATAGTTATTAGAACACAGACTTTGATATCATAGTTATTGGAACACAGACTCTGGTATCAGATTTTGATACAGGTTCAAATCCCAGTTTGACAACTCAGTGACTTTGTGACTCTAACTTTTCTGAGCCTCAGTTTCTACCTCATTGGTTTATTGTGAGGATTTACTGAAATGATATGTGTAAAGTATGTGGCATATCATGTGGTGACAAGTAAGATTTACTAAGCTTTTACTAAAGTGACCATTATTATCAAAGGTTTTGATGTTGTTATTTTCCTCCCTCTGCTTCTCAAGCTGGGAATGAAAACAAAGAATTTGGAATGGGCAAGTGTCTCAGATTAAGAGTATATATTACATTGATATATACACTGTTATATAAGAACTGAAAACTCTCTCATACAAGAGTTTTGTATTTTCTTATTTAGTCTTCAAAGCTCCCTCTGAATACCCCTTTTTCAGGTGAGGAAGATAAAGTCCATGGAACTGTGATTTCATTAGGTAACATAACTGGTAAATCACAGAGACAAGATTCAAACATAGGTTTTCAACTCCAGATTTTGTTCTCTCTTAATTATACTACACTGTAAAGACCTAATTTTCTGAGAACCCAGCATGTGCCTGAATATGACCTTTCTAATCAGGTGGCATTATAGGTAAGAAAAATGGCCTGAAATGACCCTGAGAATTCTCAGTAGGCCACTAAGATTTTAAACATTTTTGCCAAGGATTGTCTCAGAAGGTGATAATAGCTGGCAAGCTGTTACCTGTTGGAAAGAAAAGAGAATAGGAAGGTTAAGGAGAAGGAAGAGAATCCGAGTAAAGGAAAGAAAAAGACAAAGGTTGGGGTGAGGAAAATGAAAGTCTACCTAATTAGAACTATTAGGAAGTCAAATTTATTTTTTAAACTTATTGCATTTTTTGATAAAAGAAAATAGCTTATTCTTACCCAAAGGCAATGATTAGTTAATCTAAGAAAGTAGAAAAAGAAGTGATAATACCCATTTTAGTAGTTAATTATTTTCTCTCTAAATCTTTTAGATTTTAACCCCAGAAAATGATATCCTTGAGGATTTCTATAAATGCAAACTTATTTTGATAATTTAGTTTATTATTATTTAGCTTATTCCCTTTTCCATACAAAAATCCCTGAATTTTAACTTAACATATCCTATTACACAAAATTTCACCCTATAAAACACTCTTGATCCAATATTGACACAGGGATTTGATTTTTAATTATTACTCAAACCCAACTTTCAATTTCCTCCAGTTTTTTCTGATATTCCCACCTTCTTTTAGGGAAGTGTCTTGAATATCTCTCAAAGAGAGCAGAAAACACACATAGATGAGACCTTCAATATACACCTGAGCTTTGAATAATGTCAAAGGATACATCCAGGTGATGAAATCACAAGCCCGTCATCTGGGCTTTATAAAAAAATTATTTAATCTTTACCTTTTGATTCCTAGTCATTCTTTTCCCTACATACAAAGGCAAAATTCAAAAAATATAAACTTGCAAACAAAAGAAATATTGTATAGATTTCAGTCATTCATTCCATCAAACAATATTGTGCAAAGCTAATATATATGATCTCTGAAGTGAGGCAATTCCACTCCAATATGGGAGAGAAGGTATTGGCATTCATAATTTTAAAGCAAATAGATCTGAAAAATAAATGTATGATTTTGTTTTCAAGGTTATACTAACCTTAAAGAATGAGTTAGGAATTGTTCTCTCTATTTTTTGGAAGGTTTTGAAAAGGATTGGTGCTAATTCTTTAAATGTTTGATAAAATTCACCTGGTAAGCCACTGGGGGGGAGCAGAGTTTTGCCACCCCAAAATAAGCCTTTTTGGAGATATTATTTTAAGCTGGCTATTTTTAAGAAACTGTAGGGGTTCAGAATGAGTCTCCCCATAATGTGCCACTCTAAAATGCTGATTATTTCGAGTTGAAGACAATTTAAACCCAACAAACTCAAGGAAAGCTTTTACCTCTCCCTTACCTGCCTAAAGGAATTTATTAATAGATAGAAAAATCTGCACCAGGAAGGGAGGTCTCACTTTAGTAATATGAACTAAGTGCAACAGACAGAGAGGAACCTAGTAAATCCATTTGTTAGACTGCCATCTGTGTCCCATTGTTTCTGAGTGAATAGGCAAAAAATTTTTTCCCAAATGTTAGCTCTTTTTCATCTACCTGTGAATTAATTGCCTACCTTCCCTTTGAAGTCCAAACTACTCCTCCCCCTGGCACATAAACCTCAACTGCCCTATTTGGGTGGTGGGGTGGGGGAAGGGATACATTCTTATGGAACCTCTGTATATACATATGTAATTAAATTTAGTTATTTTCTCCTGTCATTCTGTCTCATATCAATTAGATTTTCAGATCAGCCAGAATAACTTAGAAGAATAGAAGGAAAATTATTTTTCCTCCCACATGCCATCAAGTCCTGGGCATTTTTTAAATTTATGTTTTTTGTTTACTGATTCAATCTGCTTACTTGTTACAAGTCTATTTAGATTTTCTGTTTCTTAATAATTCTGTTTTGGTAGTTTGTGTCTTTCTAAGAATTTGTCTATTTCATGTCTCACCCATCCATGCAACAAGAAAAAAGCTGAACAAACTACAAATCAATTACTTTGCTTATATCCACCAGAGAATAGTGGACACAGGGTAATGACTGCCTCCAAAATTGGAGACAGGCAGTAGAGAATCACAACTCAGTGGAGTAAGAGCTCAGATGCATAGACCTCCAGGGAATCAGTTCCAGGGTAGGACATCTAAGCTCTAATTGCCAAATTGCTGGGAGTTTAGAGTGAGAATTTAAAACTGTAAGAGGACTTAGGTATAGCCGACCGCCACATTTTTGTGAGTTTATCTCCAGGAGCCCTACTGGGTTATCACAGTAAAGACTGGAGAAAAATCCCCTTCGGCTTCCTGGAGAGGGAGGAGTAAAGGAACCATTTTGAAATATGGCAGAATACTTTGCTCCTCTTTTTTTTTTTTTTTTAATCTTTTTTATTTTTTATTTTTTTTTGAGGGCAGTGTCACTGGCCCTCACATGTGGGACCCGAACCGGGGCCGCTGGCTTCCCAAGCCAGCGCTTAACCACTGCGCCACTTGGCCGGCCCGACTTTGCTCTTCTTAACAAAGCTTGCCCTTAGAGAAACTATTTAACCAGAACTTAAACTACCAGGGTTTTATCAGCGCCTAATTGATCTGAGGGATGGAAAATAACGAACTCAACTCTGTGTAGCCTTCCTGTCTCATCCAAAGAGAAAAAGTAATAAAATTGAAAAGCACTTGTGAAGATCATACCCCAGGGACACAGGCTCAGTGAAAGACTGTGACCTAATCATAGGATGATAGAAACTGAAAAGTGCTAAAAGAAATATATGTTTCCATAAAATTTTCTTTTATTTCAAGGATCTAAAATTCATTCAAACTTGCTCCAATAAAATGGGAGCCTTTTAAAGGAAGCAGGCAGATTTTATGAAAACTCAGGTGGAAAAAACAGAATCTGAAGGCCCAGGAAGGCTGTACCCGACCCAACATGGCCTTTCCCATCTCTCTCCACCATCAGACTCTGGCCCCGCCACTGCACCCCTCATTCCTTTCATCCAAGTCTCATTGGCCTTCTGGCTGTAATGTCAATATGATAGAAGCCTTCCATCCTCAAAGCATTTGTGCAGGAGAAATGTCTCTCCCTAGATACTAGCAGAGATCACTGCTTTTCTATTCAGGCCTTCCATTGCCCAGTGTAACCTGTCAGAGAGGCCCCCTGAAAACCTGATGTAAAACAACACATGTTCTCTTCCTTGTTCCTATCTTCCTTACCCTGCTTTGTCCTTCAGTGTCACCTGTCAGAGAGGCTGTCCCTGAAGACCTGATTGATGTAAAGTAGTACACTTGCTTCTATCTTTTTTTACCCTGCTTTGTCTTTCCTTATAACACTTCTCAACACCTCAGTTTTATATGCTTTTATTTTCTCTTCCCCCCACCTAGACTGACTCATGGTAGGCTCTCAGTAAATATTTTTGGAATGATTAGATGACTAAATGAATGACCGAAGAACAGATACTAAGTTGGCTTTAAGGAGCAGCCTTTATCTTTTCTCCTGTCTCTTCATTTCTCTACTTCTTTCTGTGTGTTTGCTCATTCTTCTTGTTCTTCCAATCAGCTTCTGACTCTCTGCTCCCTTATGACTTTGGGGATACATTACCTAGTGACAAACACCAAGCCCTGCTCCAATGATAGCTGTACTCAAGTATTTATCTCCAACTCCTACTCCTTTCTCTGTCTCAGTTCAGGGAGACTAGTTGTCCAGCAAGAGTTTTTATTTTTGGAGGGAGTGGAGGTTGGGACAGGGAAAGTTAGGTATCACAGATGCTGCTACCTGTTTTATGTACATTGAAATTCTTCTAGAAAGGACTGTGGGAAGAAGAAGAAGACAGGCATTTGTAATTTTTTTTTCAAAATAAGATTTCAGTAGAAGGAAGCAAAGAAAAGAATTAATATTTATTTATTGAGCTCCTGCTGTTTGCCAAGAACTGTGCTCAGCACATAGAATGTACATCACTTAATCTTTCTGTCACCTTTCCAAGCTAGATATCACCATGTTCACAGAGAGGTTAACCTATCATCCTCGAATGTTATACTAAACGAGGTGGGATTAAGATTCAAATCCTGGATGGCTGACTCCAAGATCAATGTTCTTTCCTTTCTAGTATCTTATACTTGAGTAGAGTTTACTTTAGAGTGGAAAAGGGCATGAGGGAGGGTTTAATAAACAAAGGAACAGTTGAGAGAAGGTAGGCTTAGCATTGCCAGGCATAAGAGAAATGCATTGCTGATGTAGAGAGTAGTGTGAGCAGACAAATACACAATAAGAAGGCAATAAGGAGAAGCCTGTCTTGCCTGAATCACAAAGGGGAAGGAGGAAGAAATGGGGCTGAAAATTCTCTTAGGATCAGTTCGTAGGGGGCTTTTAATGTCAGTTTAAGGACTTTAGATCGATGAACTTCATACAACTAGTGGTAATAAATTTCCAAGACACAGAAATATTCAAATTTTTTTATAACATACATTTTAGAAAGTGAGATTTTTCTATTACTATAACATCTTAAAATACATAGGCTATATTATTCTTTTTGAGCTGCTATAACAAAATACCACAAATTGATGGCTTAAACAACAGAAATGTATTTTTCACAGTTCCAGAGTTTAGGAAGTCTAAGGGTAAGGGGCTAGCTAATTCAATTCTTGGTTGTAGGTGGCTCTCTTCAGGCCATAGATGGCTGCCCTCTTGCTGTGTCCTCATATGGTCTTTCCTCAGTACTTGTGCATGGGGGCGGGGGGAGAGAGAGCACTCTGGTGTCTCTTCTTCTAAGGACACTAAACCAGGACCCCACTCATGATCTCATGTAACTTTAATTACTGCCCAAGACCCCATCTTCAAATATCACATTGGGAGCTCAGGGTTCAACATAAATTTTGTAGGGACACAAACATTCAGTCCAAAATACAGGTCAATCCAAATAAAATAAGAAATACAATTAATATAAAGACAGCTTTAGAATGATGGCTTGTCTGATGAGTATCTGTATACTTCATGCATCAATATGACCTTCAGAGGGAGCTGGCACCCAAAAAGGCAGACTTGTGAATTTAAGTTGAGACTTCAACACTGAAGGGACTCTTATTATTAATGTTGTTCAATTGTAATTTTTCCAATACAAAACATGAGCTGCACTTCAAACCTGAAATGTTCCTCTTCAGCTGTTCTCCTTGCTTAATGTGGCCCTCAAATCCTCACTGATTGCCTCTTCCAACTGCCATCCATAAGGCTTATGAATCAGGAAGAAAGCCAGTAGCTCAAGAACTAGCTTATTTATGGGAATCACAAAGCAGGGATTTTGTCTTGTCCTGAAATATCCAAATAATCCATCCCCACCGATGAAATAATAAATCTCTTATCCAACTTCTTTGCTTTGCTTTTATCTTCATCTTATCCCAGGACAACTAGCTCAAAATCAGAAAATAATCTGCATTTGAATGAAATACAGGAAGAAATGGAAGGGAATGAGCATTTTCCAAACACCTTTGCACCAGGTAACACATCAGACACTTTATATGTATCTCATTTAAAAGTTACACAAAACTTGCAGAGACTATATAACTATTTCTGTAACATAGATGAGAAAACCAAGGCTTAGTCACTAGTATATCATGTAGCCAGCTGAGAAACCGGGGTATCATGTACTGACATGGGTGTTATCCATGATCCTCCTCATAAAACTGTACATTGAAATCCGCAGGATTTTTGTCACTTAAAATAGGTTGAAGTCATTTTTTTCCCCTGCTGCTTTCCCAGGTCCAAAAGGCACAATTCCTTTTCAGGTTTGCATGGAGCCCCAGCACCTCACAGATGCTTGTTCATTCTGGCCTGGAGGTTGTAAGCAGAGTGGCTCTCTCAGAGTTCCCACACATCTTCACTATTTCTTTCTTTATTTTTAAAAAAAAAATTATTCTTATTTTTAATTTTTTTATTATTCAATTATAGCTGACATTCAACATTATTTTATAATAGCTTTAGGTGTACAGCATAGTAGTTAGACATTTATATAATTTGTGAAGTGATCCCTCTGACTAGTCTTGTAGCCACCTGGCTCTATGCATACGAAGTAGGACAACTGAGTTCATGAACCTTTGAAGTAACCCCCGTGGGAAGCTATGCACCAATGCCCTCCCCTAGGCCACCCTTCAAAGAAATTTTGGGACTCTTTTTCTGGAATGGCCATCAGAGCTGTCATCGCACTACCCTTAATGTCCTGAATGTCATCCTAATGTCTTCCTTTCAATATTCCTTTTATCTTTGGGTGAAGAAAGAAGTCATTGGGCACCAGGCCAGGTGAGTAGGGAAGCTGTTCCAATACAATTATTTGTTTACTGGTTAAAAACTCTCTCACAGACAATGCTGTGTGAACTGGTGCATTATCGTGATGCAAGAGCCATGAGTTGTTGGTGAAAAGTTCAGGTTGTCTAATTATTTTAACTCAGCCTTTTTGGTACTTCCAAATAGTAAATTTGGTTAACTGTTTGTCCAGTTGGTACAAATTCTTAATGAATAATCCTTCTGATATCAAAAAACGGTTAGCAACATCATTGCAATAAGTTCGTGAACTTAATTGTCAACATTGTAGTTGTTACCATACTATTGACTGTATTTCCTATGCTTTATTTTACATTCCCACAATCACCTTGCAACTACCGATTTGTACTTCCCAATACCTTCACCCAGTACATTTTCACCCAGCACCCCCAAACTCCCGCCCATCTGGTAACCATCAGTTAGTTCTCTGTATCTATTTTTGAGGGTATTTTTTTATTTTTGTGTTTGTTTGTTTGTTTGTTTTGTGTGTGTGTGTGTGTGTTTGGTTTTCTTTCTTTTTTTTTTTGGTTGTTTATTTCATTCTTTAGATACCACATGAGTGACATCATAGAGTATTTATCTTTCTCTGACTTATTTCACTTGGCATAATACCCTCTGGGTCCATCCATATTGTCACAAATGGTAAGATTTTTCTTTTTTTTTAAGGCTCAGTAATATTCCATTGTATATATGTACCACCTCTCTTTCTTTTTTTAAGTAAAGCTTATTGGGGCGACAATTGTTAGTAAACTTATGTAGGTTTCAAGGGTACAATCCTGTAATACATCATCTATATATCACATTGTGTGTTCATCACCCAGAGTCAGTTCTCCTTTCATCACCATATATTTGATCCCTTTTACCCTCATCTACCATCCCCTCCCCCCTTACTCTCTGGTAACCACTAAACTATTGTCTGTGTCTATGAGTTTTTGTTTCTTCATTTGTTTGTCTTGTTCCTTTGTTGTTTTCAGTTTTATATACCACATATCAGTGAAATAATATGGACTTTTTCTGTCTGACTTATTTCACTTAGCATTATAATCTCAAGATCCATCCATGTTGTTGCAAATGGCACTATTTCATCTTTTCTTATGGCAGAAAGTGTCCTCCAATAAATGATTGGATAAAGAACTTGTGGAATATATACATAATGGAGTACCACCTCTTCTTTATCCAATTGTCTATTGATGGGCACTTAGTTTGGTGCCATACCTTGGTTATTGTAAACAGCACTGCGGTGAACATAGTGGTGTACATATCTTTTCTAATTAATGTATTGGATTTCTTTGGATAAATACCCAAAAGTGGAATTGCTGGATCATAAGGTAATTCTATTTGTAATTTTTTTGAGGAACCTCCAAACTGTTTTCCATGCTGGCTGCACCAATTTGTAATCCCACCAATAGTGCATGAAGGTTCCCTTTTCGCCATGTCCTTGCCAACACTTGGCTGTTTGTTGATTTCTTGATGATAGCCATTCTGACAGGTGTAAGGTGATATCTCATTGTGGTTTTAATTTGGATTTCTCTGATGATTAGTGAAATTGGCATCTTTTCATATGTCTATTGACCACATATATGTCCTCTTTGGAAAAATGTCTATTCAGGTCATCTGCCCACTTTTTAAAATTGGATTGTTTGTGTTTTGGGTGTTGATTTGTATGAATTCTTTACAAATTTTGTGTATTAACCCCTAATCAGATGTATCATTGGTGAACATTTTCTCCCACTTAGTAGGTTTTCTTTTCACTTTGTTGAAGGTTTCCTTTGCTGTTCAAAAACATTTTAGTTTGATGTAGTTCCATTTATTTATTTTTTTCTTTTGTATCCCTTGCCCAGAAAGATATCAGAAAAAAAAATATTACTAAGAGCCATGTCAGAGAGTTTACAGCTTATGTTTTCTTCTAAGAGTTTTATGGTTCCCGTTCTTACATTTAAGTTTTTAACCAATTTTGAGTTTATTCTTATATGTGGAGTAAGAAGATGGCTCAGTTTCATTTTTTTGCATGTATCTGTCCATTTTCCCAGTCCCTCCATTTATTGAATAGACTGTCTTTACCCCACTTTATGTTCTTACCTCCTTTGTCATAGATTAAATGACTATACAGACATGGGTTTATTTCTTGGATCTCTATTCTGTTCTATTGATCTATATGTCTGTTTTTATGCCAGTACTATGCTGTTTTGATTACTATGGCCATGTAATGTAGTTTGATATCAGGTAGTGGGATACCTCCAATTTTGTTCTTCTTTCTCAAGATTGCCATGGCTATTTCGGGTCTTTTATGGTTTCGTATAAATTTTAGGATTATTTGTTCTAATTCTGTGAAAAGTGCCATTGATTTTTTTTATTATTTTTTTTTTTGGCTGAGCCATCCTGCCACTTGTTGGCAGCTCAATGGCAGCTCAGCTCAGGCTGGTATTGAACTGCTGTTGCTCAGAGCTCAGCTCGCACTCTCGAGCGAGCTCTTTACCAACTGAGCCACTCAGCCGGCCCACCATTGATATTTTTATAAGAATTGCATTGAATCTATACATTGCTTTGTGTAGTATGAATATTTTAACGATGTCAATTTTTCCTATCCATTAATGCAGTATATGCTTCCATTTATTTGTATCTTCTTAAATTTCTTTCTTCAATGTCTTATAATTTTCCAAGTACAGGTGTTTTACTTCCTTGGTTAAATTTATTCCTAGATATTTTATCTTTTTGATGCAATTATAAATGAGATTGTTTTCTTAATTTGTCTTTTGAATAGTTCATTTTTGGTGTATAAAAATGCAATCAAGTTCTAAATATTAGTTTTGTATCCTGCTACTTTACTGGATTCATTTATCAGTTCTGAGAGTTTTAGGGTGGAATTTTTGGGGTTCTCTATATTTACAGTATCACCACCTCAGCAAATAATGACAGTTTTACTTTTTCCTTTCTAATTTAAATGTGTTTTATTTATTTTTGTTGTCTGATTGCTGTGGCCAGGGCTTCCAATACTGTGATGGAAGTGGACATCTTTTCTTGTTCCTAATCTTAAAAGTAAATGCTTTTAGCTTTTCCTCATTGAGTATGATGTTAGCTGTTGGTAGGTCATACATGGCCTTTATTATGTCGAGGTATGTTTCATCTATTCCCACTTTGCTGAGAGTTTTTTTTTTTTATCATAAATGAATGCTGCATCTATGCCCATATGATTTTTATTTTTCATTTTGTTTATGCGGTGTATTACATTAATCGAATTGTGGATATTGAACCAAACTTGCATACCAAGAATGAATCCCACTTAACTGTGGTGTATGATCTTTCGAATGTATTGCTGAATTCAGCTTGCCAATATTTTGTTGACGAGTTTTGCATCTGTGTTCATCAGGGATTTTCTTTTTTTGTAATGCCTTTGTCTGGTTTTGGTTTCATGCAATGAACTTGGGAGCATCTTATCCTCTTGAAATTTTGGAATAATTTGAGAAGAATGGGGGTTAATTCTTTTTTGAATATTTGGTAAAATTCACCTGTGAAACCATCTGGTCTAGGACTTTCGTTTGTTAGAAACTTGTTGATTACTAATTCTAATTCATTAGTAGTAATTGGTCAGTTCATATTTTCTATTGCTTCTTGATTCAGCCTTGGAAGATTGTATGCTTCCAGGATTTTATCAGTTTCTTCCAGATTGTCCAATTTGTTCACATATAATTGCTCACAGTATTTTCTTAAAATTTTTTGTATTTCTGTGGTGTCCTTTGTAACTTCTCCTCTTTTAATTCTGATTTTATTTATTTGAGTTGTCTCTTTTTTTCTTGATGGATCTGTTTCTGTTTAAAGACTTGTCAATTTTTATCAGCTCTTTGTTTCACTGACATTTTGTATTGTTGTTGGGTGTTTTTTCACCTCTATTTTGTTTATTTCCCCTCTGTTATTATTTCCTTCCTTCTACTCACTTTGGGCTTTGTTTGCTGTTCTTTGTTCGCTGTTCTTTGTTTATTTCCCTTAGGTGTAATGTTAGATTTTTTTATTTCATATTTTTCTTGTTTCTTGAGGTAGGCTTGCATTGCTATGAGTTTGCCTCTTAGGACTGCTTTTGCTGTGTCCAATAGATTTTGGGTCATTGTGCTTTCATTTTTTTCAGGGTATCTTTTGATTTCTTCATTGATCTCATTGTCAACCCATTCATTATTTAGTAGCATGTTATTTAACCTCCATTTGCTTTTTCAGTTTTTACCTTATAATGCATTTCTAGTTTCCTACCATTGTGGTCAGAGAAGACATTTGACATAATTTCAATTTCTAAATTTATTAAAACTTGTTTATAGCCTAACAAGTGGTCCATCTTGGAAAATGTTCTATATGCACTTGAAAATAATATATATTCTGCTGCTTTGGGGTAAAATGCTCTCAAATTATCAATTAAATCCCTCTGGTGTAGTGTGCTTTCCCTACTATGATTGTATTACTGTCCTTCTCTTCCTTTACATTGGTCAGTATTTGTTTTATATAGTTAGGTGTTCCTATATTGTGTGCACAAATGTTTATAGAGTTTTGTCCTCTTGTTGGATTGATCTTTTTTTCATTATGTAATGTCCTTCTTTGTCTCTTATTTTAGTCTTTGTTTTAAAGTCTATTTTGTCTGATGTAAGTATTGCTACCCCAGATTTTTTTTAAATTTCCATTTGCATAAAATATCTTTTTCTATCTCTTTACTTTTAGTCTCTGCATGTCTTTTGATCAGAAGTGGATATCTCGTATAGGTATGGTATGGGTACGGGCATATGTGTGGGCATTATTTTCTCATCCATTCAACAAACCTATGTATTTTGATTAGAACATTTAAACTATTTACATTTAAAGTGATTATGGATAGGTACATATTTATTGCCATTTTGTCATTAATATTTATGCTTTTTGTTTCCACCCCTCCCTCTTCTTCTTCTTAAAGAAGTCCCTTTAACATTTCATGTAACACTGGCTTCATAATGATGAACTCTTTTAGCTTTTTCTTGTCTGGAAAACTCTTTATCTCTCCTTCATTTTTAAATGATAGCCTTGCTGGGAGGAGTAGTCTTTGCTGTAGGTCCTTACTTTTCATCATTTTGAATATTTTGTGCCAATCCCTTCTGGCCTGCAAAGTTTCTGTTGAGAAATCAGCTCGATAGTCTATGGGAGCTCCATTGTAAGTAACTAGTTGCCTTTCTCTTGGTTCTTTCAGAATTCTCTCTTTGTCTTTACCCTTTGACATTCTAATTATAATGTGTCTTGGTGTGGGCCTCTTTGGGTTCTTCTTGTTTAGGACTGTCTGACCGCCCTACACTTGTATGTCTATTTCCTTCACTTCATTCAGGAAGCTTTCTGTCATTATTTATTCAAATAGATTTTCAATTCTTTGCTCTCTCTCTTCTCCTTCTGGTACTCCTGTGATAGGAATGTTGGTATGCTTAATGTTTCTCCAGAGCCCCACTAAACTATTCTCATTTTGGGAGATTCTTTTTTTCCCTTCTCCTTTGATTGAATATTTTCTGCTAACTTATTTTCCAAATAACTGATTTGAATCCTCTGCTTCATCAAATCAGATGTTGATTCCTTCTAATGTATTCTTCATTTCAGTTATTGTATTTTTTTGAATGGTTATTTATTATGGTTTTGATGTCCTATTGTATGCTTACTATCTTTGTTAAAATTCTCTTTACATTCCTTGAGCATCCTTGTAGCCAGGGTTTGAACTCTGTCTCTAGTGGGTACTTTGCCTCCATTTCATTTAGCTATCTTTTTCGAGTTTTCTTATCTTCTTTCACTTAGCACATAATTCTTTGTTTCCATATTTTGGCTGCTTCTTTGTTTATTTCCATGTATTTGGTAGATTGCTTATGTCTCCCAGTCTTTGCTGCATGGCCTTAGGTAGTAGGTGTCCTGTATGGGCTAGTTGTGCAGTCTCCCTGATCACCTGTGCTTTTTGTTCCAGGGGTGTCCTTTATATGAGATGTATGTACCCATTTGTTGTAGTGAGCTTTGATTGTTTTTGATATGTCAGTGGGTCAGATTGGCTCTCAGGCTGACTGGTTGTGAGGTTTGGCCATGCCCACAGCTTATGGGTTGCTGTGTGGGGATTTACCTCACAGAGAGGAATTCACCAATCAATATCATTTGCCTATTGACACCACCCTTTGGGTGTGCCGCATGTGAGGTAATTGGGTAGTGCTCTGTTGCCATCTGAAGCTGGCTTCCTGATGTGTTGGTTTTGGGACCTCTTAGGAGCAACTCTCATGCAGGCCAAGATCAGCTACTGCCTGTGACTGTCCCAGGGCTACGTTTGGAGCTACAAAGCTATTCACAGTTGGTCACTGCCTGTGCTGGACTTGGAGGTGTATGGTAGAGGCCATGCTGAGAACCCAGGCCCTCTGTCACCAGTACTGGGCCTGGGGCAGTTTAATGAATGATCCAGGGCACCAAGGTCTGATGCACCCTGCCAGCTGTCCGTAAGCCTCAGCTGCTGAAAGCGCCTCAAGCAGTACATGCATCAGGTGAGGCAGGGTCCCATGTAGTCACCAAGGTGGAGCAAGTATTCACCAGATTAATGTAGATTTAGGTATACACCAATGCTGAGCCTGGAGCCCCTCGTTAAAGTCTCAGAGCACATGAAGGCCAGCCACCACCAGCCTTGGGCCTGCAGATCTCCAAGAATTGTCCAAGAAAGACTGCACCATGGGTTGGGGATGGTTGCCAGTCATTGAAAGTGCCTTGGTGGTGCACTGCCTAGGCCTGCTGTTTGCTGCTAAAAGAGCTTCCTGTGGTGTGCAAGGTGGGGCTGGTTGCCTGGCCACTGAAAGTGCTTCACGCAGTATGAAAGTTGGGTAGGTCAGGGTCCCAGGGAGTCACCCAGGTGTTCACCAGGTTAATGTAAATTTAGCTTTGGTGCCAATGCTGAGTCTGGGGTCACTCTGCAAAATACCCAGAGCACACTGTGGCCAGCCACCACCCTCCTGGGGCCTGCAGACCGTGGAGAGTTGTCCAAATAAGTCTGCAACACAGGTTAGGGATGGTTGCCCATCACCGAAAATGCCTCAGATGGTGCACAAGCTGAGGCCAGCTGTTTGCTGCTGAAAGTCTCTCCTGCAGTGCCATCTCTTAACAAGCCTTAGCAAAGCTTTAAAATTCCTGCCATGTCAGAATGCCAAAATACTTCTTATTAAATCACCTTCCCCTAAAGGTGGTGTGAGACAGTTGTGGAAACTTCATCAGGTCCTCTACTTCAGCTCTAGTTATTATTGAGATATATCCAACACTCATGAGCACATTTTGGCTCTCCAGCTAAGAGCCACTTTCCTTCTATGGCATAATGCTTTTGTGTGTACTTCTGGCATTTTTCTGCCATGCAGTTTAAACCTTGGCTTTCTTTCTCACTATTCTGAACTTCATTTTCAAAGGAAGGTATACATTGTCCCTGGATTTTTAACAGCTATTTTTATATTCCTCAGTCAGAACCTACCATTCACCATTCAATGAGTGCAGCTGATATCTTAAAAGAGCCAGATATTTATTCCTGCTGCAGAATTTTATACAAAACAAATATTTATAAAAAATAAAAATTAAAAAGAAAATAAAATTTTTCATAAGAATCCTAAATCTTTCCCTTCTCTTTTCTCATGGCACCTAACCAAACTTTTTCATTGTCTGTCTATTGCACATGTGGTTTTGGGTAAGTCTTAGATGGAAATCAATGATTTTTTTCCAGTGTGCAAGATGAATACTAGAAATAGCAATGTAGTTCATCTTCTGGGCATGAGCAGAATGATTGAGTTCCAGATGAAGTGGAATTAGTCCTTACAATTAGTGAGCATATTTGTTAACTTCCTCTTGGATTTATGTTGGGCTGTTCCTGAGTCAAGCATTTTGGTTTTCCTGCCTCACACAGGTTAGTGAGAGAGTATGATGGCAATAAACTCCTTGTTATAAAGTTTTACCAGTGAATCTACTTTTATTTTTTTTCCAGCAGTTATTCTCCATGTGCTTCTCTTTTTTCAACAAATTCTAATTTCATTTCCCAGATTTCTTCACATGAAATTACAAGGATACAATAATTATTTATGAAGAATGTCAAAACAATACATTAATAACGTTGTAGAGTTTAAAATCTTTAATACATAACCTAGACATGGGCAATACTAAGTACTTTACTAGAATGATGTGTGAATAAAGAATAAATGAAGAGTCATGCTGGGAGTTTATTATCTGTGAGTATATTTTCAATATACTCAAACTAGCTCATACTCAATCCTTTGAATTAAGGCATTGTCCTTCTACATGGTAGCTGATCATCCATGTGACTTTCAATAAGATGGGATGAGACAGTAATGATTATATGTGGACAAATTTTTTTTTCTCCAAAATATTCTTTATTAGATCTATATAGATAAATATAGCATTTTATTAAATTAATAATGTTAATAGCTGAAGGGAAATTTGTTGGATGGCCTTTTCTCCTCCTTTTTCCATAAATTATCAACTTTGTCATTTGAGTAAGATTGTCCTCATATCCCACTGAAGGAGTGAGATTGACTTAAACTCAGTTGCTGAGCTCCATCCCTCTGGGATTTGCTGGGGATGAACACATGTTGCAATTTGGACCAATGAGACGGAGATGCTCCCTGAGGCGCTTCTGGAAAATAATCTGACTCTTCTTTGGGAGTTACCAGAGGAGAGAGAGTTTCTTTATCTACATGGTGTGCTCCAGATTTAAGATCTGAACTGCTGCAGCAATGATACTGCCAGGAGGTTACTGGGCCTGGAGATTATGACCACCCACAGAGGAAGCCAATGCTGAGAGAACTGCAGAGGGAGAAAGTCCAAGCTTAACAACTTGGAAAGGACTGGATGAAGTCTCTTCTGAAGCTAAATACACTGTGATTTATTACATTAATCAATATTTTACCAGGTTTCCTCAAACTAGTCTGCATTATGCTTTCCATTTTGGGCGACTAAAGCGTGCTAATGGATACAATATTCCAGACATCTAAGAATCTTTATTCAAATAAAAAAAAAATTTAGCCAAGGTACTTTGTGGAGTTCCTTAGTTGCTCCTTAAAGGAATTTGAGAGTCAACCATTTAACAAGTAATTATTGAGTACATACTATGTGACAAACACCTTGTCTTCAAAAAGAGCATCTCCATTTTTATCCATAGTTCCAGGCCTGTTTTTGCTGTGTCCACATACTTATTTTGAAGTATTTTGATCTATTATACAATATCTGAACTATTGATTTAGTGTAACCTCCTCAATTTGAAGATTACCAAGTTGAGGCTAAAGGAATTTAAATGATTTATCTAACATCTCACAGTTAATTTCAGAATTAGAAAGAAAATTCCTGGTTTTTTTGATCCACTGTCCCATGGCCTTTTATTAAACTCTACTGCCTCCTCACATTAACTATTACCACCTTTGCTAATAATTTCTCAGACTTTAATTTCCCAAATCACTTTGGTCTGCAAAAATTGAATCTGAAAGCTAACAAGAAATGACTTTCCTATGAAATTTCTAGCACTTCCTATTTTCAGACAGGCTAGAAATACCCTGTGAACAGCCTTTCTCATAAGATTTGGCATCTGCCTCTTGCTATGATCAGAAATAAGAAGTATAGAGGTTGGAGAAAATTAACTACAAAAATATACCTGAAAAATCTTAGGTTTACATACACATGGGAATTTTTAAATACCATACCCAGACCCTGATATTCCCCAAGCTCTCTTGGGTTTTTTTGCCTATAAACCAAATATTTACCCTGACTTGTTTTCACAGTGATCATTTGCTTAATATAAAATTTATGTGTGATAACACTAATTTCAGAATTGAGGTGAAAACCCTTTGTTTTGAAAAATCAGTCTCAATAATGATTGTCGACTGACCATCCTCTAAAGTCTGTAGCCTTTTTCTGAAAAAAAGCCACGGGACCTCCCTGGAAATACCTCTGTGTTTTTTTGTGTCCCAATAAGTAATAATTCAAGTGATTCCTGAAAGGATTCAAGTAGACAAATGAGGCATAATATTAGTTCTTCAGAAATATAATTTCCTTCTGTACTGGTACAGTAGGGCTGAAATGTATTTTAACTGCTATTCTGGGAACATTAGGATCAGTATTCATTATAATAAACCTCTCTGTTATGATTAGCTATGTGTTCTGTTGCATTAACATGCCTTTCATTAATTGTGTATAATATTAATTCTCTTTGATACTTTATATGATTTTCATGTGCAAATAATCCCTGACTAATCTTGTTTTCCATAACTGACTGCTTTCCTTTAGTAGCTGTATAACTTCTTGGGGCCGAGGAGCTGGCTTTTCTACCTGTCTGTCTAATCAGTGTGCTCATCCATTATGGAGCAACAACATGGGGCATGTATTTTGACCTTAAACTTTATTCAAATAGTTATTTTAATTTTGATCAAATAGTGAGCGTGGCAACTTCCCTGTCTAATTTTAGGATTGTCTTTGGGGATTATAGTTCCAGGCCTTTAAGAAAGAGAGTAACTTTCAAATTTTTATATGAATGGAATGTTGGGGAAATCAACTGAATGAATAACTAGAAAAGGATGTATTTGAAAAAGAAAGAGGAATCACATACTGGAGAATGGGATATCCAATTGTAACATTTCTCTTTCTGCTTTCTTAATTTCACATAGATTCTAATACAGGAGATTCTGGATAGGTAGATAGGTAGGTAGATAGATACTGACATAAGTGTGTATATATTTAACTATGAGTCATTGTTTATAAATAAATAACTCCAAAATTTCCTCTAAGTCAGGAAACAGTCAGCAGATTTTAAAATTTATTAGGGTTAAAAGCCCTACAGAGAAATAAAAATGTATTTTACACTCACAAAAATTTATTGAGTTAATTCCAATTACTTTGATCCTGTCTCCTTGAGCAATCATTACTCCACTAGAAAGTTATTATCATTGTTGTTTATGACATTTAGATGATGGTAAGATGCCAAAAGGTATTGAATTTGTTCAAATGAGACTTTTCCAACAATACACACTTGAATACATCCACTGTGGGAATTTTACAGTTGTTACTGGTATAATAAAAAATGAACACTACTCAGGGTTTGTTAATCCTGAAATTATGTCAATAATTTGTTCTATGGTATGGGGACCATCAGTAATTCCTTACAAAGTGCTTTCAGTACAACAAGCCAAACAGTGCACCTTAGATTTTTGTTTTTAAATCTTTAAAATACAAATTAATTTCACTCGTTGGTTTCACCTGACTTATTTAAAAAGCACAACCATAACCAAATTCTGTTTTAAGAGTTGATATGCCTTTTCATTGGTGGCCAAGAGTGAGAAGTTCTGTCCTGATATCTCAGGGGACTCTGATAGGGCTATGTGGTAATTGATCCAGTGTTTCTGAGTGAAGACCACTGTCTTCTTTTGCACATTCCTCATATTTTATAGGTCTTTATACCTATGTTTTCAACACACTGGGAAACATAACTATCCCTAAGAATGACTTAACAAGAACACTTTGCTACTATCAGGCAGCTTGAGGGCTTCAGCTAATTTTGATTGTCAACAGTCTTATTTTGGGTGTTCAAGTGCAACACAAGATTTAGGAGTCTAGAGCTTATGTCTATTCCTTCTGCTAGTCCTAGAATCATAGCCTGGCAAATCTTATCTTCCTTTACCTCAACCCTGCTCAGATCCTTTTCTTCCCCATGAAGTACCTAATGTGCCATACCTATCACCTATGAAAACAGCTATAGACTCCCCATTTGCTTAATTCAAAGAAGTCAATTGACCCCCTCCATTTCTGAAAGGAGGACATCTAATCATATCTTGCAAAGAATAAAGTCCAACTAACCTCCATGCCCTTGGGCTCATCTAGAACCAGGCTCTCTATGAATGAAGCACATGACCATTTTGTTTATAATTTGCCTATTCAAAAATATTCTTGTGTAACTATATGATGTGACATTTGCTTAATAATTAACTTCAGGGAATTTAAAGTTCTTGGGGAGGTTGTAATGGGCAGGCAGTTCACACAATATTCACTATGTATCCCTGGCAAGTTTAAGTGAACCAAATTTCTCATTTGAATCAGTCCTCTGAGAATTCCTTCAGGGAGACCACAATTCTCCTTGTTCTTTTCCTATGTGAAGCAGACAATTAGACCTAACTTTTATAAATTTAGAAAATAAAAACTACATTTGAGTTAAGAAATCATTTTGCTAGGCTTTTTATGCTTTCTAATTTAATTATTCACATTAATCCTCTGTACATTTTTAACATACTTATGCTATTCCTTAAGATTGTCCCATTGTCCAAAATAATATCTATATATTTTCGTGGATGTTTTACTAATGTCTGTTTATTATCACCCTAAAAACATTTGTCATGATTCAGTTTAATTCAATTGAATTCAAATTCTCCTGAGACTATTTATGTAAAAGATGATCACATCTTTATTCTTTCTGACAAGTGGTTTATTATATTTCCAGAGTTTATCTATAACATACACTGGAGCATTTTGAAAGCAGCAGATACAATAAAACATTAAATATCTACTATATTTGAGTGTTGCTGGGTGTTTTTCTTTGGTTTGGTTTGGTGTGTGTGGTTTTTTTTTCTTTTGTGAAGGTGCAGTATAAGTATGAGAGAAAAGAGAATTATTCCATCACTACTCATTTTAATTTTTATATTCAGTTATATCTTTTTATCAGAATATTTAAAAACACTTTAGGGCCGGCCGAGTGGTGCGGTGGTTATAGCGCTGGCTTGGGAAGCCAGCAGCCCCGGTTCAGGTCCCACATAAGAGGGCCAGTGACACTGCCCTAAAAAAAATAAATAAATAAATAAAAACACTTTAAATCTACACCTCAATTATGAAAAAGTTAAGTTGAAATGTAAAGCCCCTGGGTTTTTCAATTACTTCCAGTTTTATTAGACAAACAATAGACAATAGAGAGTTTCCATTTCCACTGCCTTTCACACCTTCATATTTTCTGAAGCATGCATGAATCACCTCGGTTTGCTATAATAGTCTTTCTCAAGGAACTTGGAAACTTAATTAGGAAAAAGGAGTTTAGCAGCCACTGGAACAGGGCCCAATTCTCTCTAGAACTTCAAATGGAGCTCCTGCTGCAAAAGTGATTCAGGAGGAAGAGATGAGAAGTGAGCATGGGGTCTCTGGGCACTGTAGGATCTGCTCTCTGTCCTCCCCTTGAAGGATGGAAGCCCAAGGAGCCAATCTACAGGAGGGTTAAGGGTAGTGGGGGTCAAGTGCTGTGGAACACAATTTGCTCATATCAATACCAAAAGCATTTATATTACAATTAAGATTTCAGTAATGGCTCCAACTACAGTTACATTTTGGGTTAGGATTAGTGTTAGAATTAGAGATTGAGTCAGGATTAGGTTTGGGTTAGGTTTAGAGTTAGTGTTACCATTAGGGTTACAGTCAAGGTTAGATGTTAGTGTTAGAATTAGGAATAGAGGTGAGGTTGGGGTAAAGTTAAAGTTAGGGTTAGGGTTAGGTATGAGTTCAGGATAAAAAAAAATTTTATACGATTTTGGTGAACCCATTTTTCACTAGCCATCTTCAGTATATTCCATTTAGGTTCATGGTTTTGAAAATTGTCTTGTCCCTGTGTACTTATCTTCTTGTGAAATTTAATTGCATATAGTTTAATAAATGTGCCATACTGTTTCATGACTCTTTATTTTTAGAAATTCCACTTGTTCTGCATGGAATGGGCTCCCCATTCTGCTTGCTCAATGAATTTCTACTAATTCTTTTTTTTTATTTTTTTTAATATTATTGGGGAATTGGGGGAGGGGAACAATGTTGGGGAATTGCGGGGAGGGGTTCCAGACAACTAGCTGTCTTCTTGTTCTTCAGTCTAGTTGCGGAGGACGTTGCTTCACTGGCCCATGTTGGCATCATCATTGCGCTCTTCCCGGGTGAGGCAGATTGGTCACTGGTCTCTTGACGGCTGCTCACCGCGGCTATTGGCAGCTCACACCGGCTGCCGGCTGCTCACGCTGGCTGCCGGCCACTCACTGGAGCCTATGGCAGCCCACTGCAGTAGGGGCTGCAGCCTACAGTCGCCCGGGCTGGTGAAGCCCAGCTCCAGGTGGAGCCGTTGTTAGCTGTAGAGGGCAGTGTCACTGGCCTTCATATGTGGGAGCCGAATCGGGGCTGCTGGCATCCCAAGCCAGCTCTTAACCAATGCGCCACTTGGCCAGCCCAATTTCTGCTAATTCTTTAGGAACCCTCGTCACACATCATCTCCTCCACAAAGCCACCTCTGATTCCAGAGGGTTAATTATACTCGTACATGACTTTGAATCCTTATTATTCTATACTGTATGTATTGCCAATGTGCTTTTCATTCTATATTACTAGTAGTACCTGTGTCTGTTTGCCTAGAATGGACTGAAAACTTTTTAAAGGAATGATTCACATCTTCTCCACTTGTTATGTTCATCTCCCAGTGTGAAATAAAGCCCAGATCCATTACAAATATTTCCATGCTCTGGGCGTATGATGATAAGAATTCATGAGAAGAATATGGAATGAAACTTCCAAAACAGATTTGGCAGTAAAAGTCATACTTGTAGTTTTTCCTAATAGCACTCAAGCTGCTGATTATGGGAGGTGGGTTGTTGTGACTATGAGTATGTGAGGCCACGGGATGGAGGGCAAAGAAAGAGTAAACCCTGAAAAGTAGTGTGAAATATGGTGGGAGAAGGTATTTCTGACATATAAGCCTTGGCCAAACTTTTACTTGAGTAAGGTTGGAGACCATCAAAGACTTATCCCCATGATGTTGGCTAGAAAAATCACATCACAAAAATCTCCTATGGCTCAGTGACCCAGAATTTCTATCCATTTCTTTCTCTTTTAACCAGGATTCTCAAATGTCACAGCCACAGTGCAGGGGATCTTGGTATAAACTGTACTTAGAACCCAGCCTTGCTGGCTCCCAATGCAGTGATCTTTTAGTCTCACTGTATGCCTCTTGATTATGAAACCTAAGCTTCTGTCTTTTCAGAACAACACAGAACAGTAACAGATCTCAGAAAGCAGAAAGAGAATTTTAAGGAGATTGATTGTGTTGAATTTGAATTCAATTGATCTATATTGTTGTACACTCATAAACCCATTAGATTCAACTTAATGGCTCATTTCAAAGTCAGTATTCTCTTCAAAGGTCATTGATGTCATTTCTTTATTAAAATTCCACTTCTGTGTTTTTATTAAAAATTCTTTCCTATTTATTTTAACAACACTGATATTAATTTCCTATTTATTTTGTATTTTAATAACTTTTCTACAAAGAAAAATATTGTTTGAGTACAGAGATTATTTTAGTTGACATCCAGGACAATCAGCAGACAAAATTTCAAAAGAAATTATTACTCCCACTGAGCTAGGTAAACAGCATTGCAAATAACCTCACTAAATTATCTGAAGGTGCAAAAAGCGAAGAAAACAGAGAGGCAGAGAGAGACAAAGGGATAATATAGGGAAAAGTATATTAAAAACATATAAACAAAGTCTGTAAGTGTATTAAAGAAGGACCATATTTCTCTTTAGTTGAACATCAAACTTAATCACACACATTATTTGTTTTATACAAAATTACTTTCATTAATGATGTGATTTCTTGCCATTCTATAAAATACCAAGGGTGTCAAAAAACCTGTATGCAGGTAGACACGTTGGTCAAGGCTGCTCATGCAGTAAATCAGAAGTGTCTGGACACTGATGGTAGCCACCATGAGCACCTCTTGTAACTGCAGAAGTCAAATGTGACCTGTAGTCATCTTTTGTTATCAGTTTACATTGAGTATTACAATTTTAATACAGTTTCCCTTTCTTAAAATGTGTATACATTTTTTTTTGGCACTCTCTGTATAAGTATAAATTACTTCATGTGAAAACATTTTCCCAACATTAAAGGACTTAGAAAATTGATTGGAAAAAGTTTATTACTAAATAAAATAAAGATACTATGTCAAATAATATGGTTGGCTCTGAAAATATATCTTCTCTATAGATGCCTACATGACAAGGAAGTCACTTTAGCTTTTTTTTTTTTGTATGAGCTGTGATTTGGGTACAGTGATACCAAAATGCAACACACACGTGCATACATGTGCACACACACCCACTTGCACTCATCCTTTTATTAAAACAATAGTTTTCTTTTTATCTTTACTGTATTCCTTCTTTATCTCATGTTATCTTTTCATTTCCTTTGTGAACATGCAAAAACATGTTTGGTCAAATGTACATTAAAAAAACAACAGCAACTGTGAGGGCCAATAAATAGTAAATGCAAGAGGCTACAAGAGAATTAATTCCAGGTTTTGACACATCGCCAAAGTGGTAGAACAAAAACAAATCCACAGTGAGTTCCAAAGGGCAGGTAGTAATTCAATTACATCATTATGACCTCTTCCCTACATATTTTTGGTAGATGTGTACGTTACTTTCCTAGGGAGGCCATAACAATTTAGCACAAACTGGTCCTCATAGTTGCCGGGGACAGAAGTCTGAAATTAAGATTCTGTTGGGTGTCTATGATCCCTTAGAAGACTCCAGGGGAGGATCCTTTTTTGCCTCGTCCGGCATTCCTGGTGGTGCTTGGCTTGTGGATGCATCACCCCAACCTCTGCCTTTGTCTTCACATCACCTTTTTCCCCTGTGTGTGGGTGTTCTTTTCCAGTGGCCTCATGTTGCTCTGTCATGCATTCAGCTCTTCATTATAACATTCTTTCCATTCTTTTTCATAGCCCTTTTCCAAATCCCAATCCACCCCTCACAAAAATCTTTCCCCACTTATTTCTTATTTTGTCACCCTTGTTTTACATGAATTTTATTTGTTACCCTCTACATCTCCAAAGCCCTAAATTTAAATGTATCCCTAGTTTGTGTGTTTTAATTGCTGAATAGTATTCTATGGTGTGGATGCACCATAGTTTGTTTGATCATTTACCCATAATCCAAAGATGTCTGAATTGTTGCCAGTTTTGGGCTACTATGTATAAAGCTTCCATAAACATTTCTTTTTGTGTGAACTTAAATTTCATTTCTCTGGGATAAATGCCCCATACTACAATTGCTCGGGTATATGTAGTTTTATGCTTTATTATCCTTTAAATGTCTGTAGAATTTGAAGTGATATACCCTCTTTCATGCCTGATATTAACCAGTCTTATTTTTAACTTTATCGATTTTATTAAACTATTTAAAGTATCATTTTTTTCAATTTTAAATAAGCATAATTTTAGAACAGTTTTATATTTACAGAAAAGCTACAAAGATGGCACTAAGCTCCCGTATCTCCCCCTCATTCGGTTTCCCCTATTGTTAACAGCTTATGTTCCTATTAGCCTAACTTGGGACTTTCTTTGAATTGTGCTGGTTTATCCACTAATGTCTGTTCCAAATCCCACCCAGGATGCCACATTACATTTAGTGATCATGTTTCCTTAGCTTTCTCTTGGTTGTGACAGTTTCGCAGACTTTCCTTCTTTGTGATGACCTTGATGGTGTTGAGAAATACAGGTCAGGTATTTTGTAGAATGTGACTTAATTGAGGTTTATCTGATGTTTTCCTCATGTTTAGACTGGTATTATAGATTTTGAGGATACAGAGGAGAAGTATCCTCATCCCATCTTATTAGGGGCACTTGCTATCAATGTGATTTATCACTGCTGATATTGACCTACATCATCCAGCCAAGGATATGATTGCCAGTTTCTGCACTGGAATGTTTCTCCATTGGAAAATCACTCCTCCACCCTTCCAAATCCTCTATTCATTGGCAGTGCAGGTTACACTCAGGGTGAGGGGAAGAATTAAGCTCCTTCTGAAGGAATTCATATACTTTCAATTTTCCGACTTCCTTCTCAAGTACCAGTGTATAATATAAATAAAAATTCTTTCTTATTCAATACTATAGTAATTTAAAAATTTGTCTAAGTGTTTTCTGCCTTTCCATTGAAAATGTACATTTCAACTATGTCAGGGTGAAGCAGATTTTTATTGGTTGGCTTGGGGACTTAATCACCATTTATCTTTTTTTTTCTTATGGGAAAAATGCATTTTAAGACCTAATGACTCACTAACATACTTCAGAAACAAAACACATTTACCAGTCAGAGGCTATTATGAAATATGGAAAGAAACCCAGGGCTCCCTCTGTTTTTCTACATCAAATCTAAACCTGTGTTCTCAGCTTTTACACACTTTATTTTAGAACCTAAATTGCATCCCTTTTTTTTTTTTTTTTTTACTCAGCTTGTGTTGCTATGACAATTTGGAAATTGAAATATTTGGGCAGTTCAACCCTCCAAATTATTCTGATGATCATTTTTGATACTTGTATTTTCTGGCACTTGTCTGTTCCTTCTCCAACTTACTTCCAAACTTTAAATTCCTTAGTATTGCTCTAAATTTTGTTTAACAGCCATTTTTGTTGATTTTTTTTAGCATTTCAGAAGTCTTTATGTTTCTGGAGCTTTAGCCTTTTGAAAGCCACTGTTATAGTTTTAATGGCTCCCAGAAGAGGTGCAGACTATTTGTCTGAGAAACCTTTTCTCAGAATATTTATCAAATGCCTATGGATATGTCAGACACTGTGTTAGGCTCTGAGCATAGAGTATATACATGGAAGATTGATGGCATATCATAAATTATAAAGAGTCTTATATAAGATTTCCCTTTAATTCTCTACTCTGCTGCCAGAATGGTCATTTTAAAATGCAGAACTAGTCAGGTCACTTTTTAATTTTAAACACATCAAGAGTCTCTATAGTTTTTTTTGGGAAAAAACAACAACAACATTAATTCTCTTAACTTATCCCATAAGAATTGTGACATTGGGCAGTGTCATTTCTCTCTCTCTCTCTCTCTCTCTCTCTCTCTCTCTCTCTCTCTCTCTCAGTAAAAGGTATTAGGATATTAGGATGTCTGTCTGGGTTCTTTTAGAAATGTGTCATGAAGTCTTAAGGCAATTGTCTTTGAAAACCATAGGGTACAATATAATTTTATTTCCTCTTGGATGTAAACTTTTTTATTTCATTCTTTTTTACACTAAAAAGCTATTTGTCAGGCCGGCCAAGTGGCTCAGTTAGTTAAGAGCTCACTCAAGAGTGTGAGCTGAGCTCTGAGCAACAGCAGTTCAACGCCCAGCCCAAGCTGAGCTGCCGCTAAGCTGCCAACAGGTGGCAGGATGGCTCAGGTAAAAGCAACTACAATAATAACAAAAAAAAGCTATGTGTCATTCTAGTTATTTAAATGGAAGCCTAAAGAATGGATAGGAATTAGTTATGAATATGGGTCTTGGGGTGAGCTGAGGGCAAGTGTACTCCAAATGTCTGCAGAAGAGAAGAAATTTTCCCACATCAGGCATTGTGCAATGAAGGGTGTCCTGACACATAGGAGGGGGTTGCTGGCCAATAAGCAAGAGCAAATATCTGCAACATGATGGGTTCCTACCAACACTTAGAAAAGTCCCAGAAGTTAGTTCTGCACTAATATGAAATGTCTGGAGCCCTATAAACCTCTCAGAATTATGGTTGATACTTTAAGTTAAAAATTTGAGATTTGGTAGCTTTCTGGATGGACTGCAAATAAAGGTTGTGGAAATATACCACAGGCTTATTTATCAAAGCACTTGTCTCAGTAGACTTCAGTTACTTTGGTAATATAGGTTAGCTTTTTTTTTTCCAAGAGAAGTTTTTATTAGTGAACAAAAATATAACAGCAGAGTATAAGTATGGAAAACCACCCTGTCTTACTCTACTCAGGCTGCTAAAATATCATAGACTACGGGGATACAAATATTTAAAAGTAGAATCCTTAATGCTTTATTTCATCTCTACCTTTTCAGGGTAAAATAAAATGAGACAAAATATTGGATTATCAATTCGGTTTTACTCTCTACCTCTCCATTAAGTTCATATGTTTTCTCTCTAAATTTGGATTGTAAGAAAATGGAAACATACCCTAGGTGGACCCTAACAAACTCTGCTTTCTATCCTCCAAACTCACCTGATATGAATCTTTTGGGGAAATGTTAGCATTAGTGCATATTAGGATGTGGTTAATGTGTTAGAGTCTACCAGATAAGCTCAAGGTAGTGGGGAGTGTGTGAGCTCTCTGCAGAATGGGGAGGTTATAATGTCCTCCTCACTAGTCGTCACAGGATAAGGGAGAACCTTGAATGGGAAATCAGGATTGATCAAGTGCCTGAGGTACACAGGCAAAAGACCAGGTCTCTTTCTCTTGGCCTAGATGGAGAGTCTAAAGTGTATAAGTAAGTTGAAGAGAAGACCCAAAGATGGCCAAGCTGGAAGAGAAGGGTCTCATGAAAGAAGATTTGAAGTGAAGATTTGAAGCAAATGGAACAAGCCTCATGGATACATGGAGAAGAGCATCCCAGAAAGAAAGACTAGTACATGGAAAGACCCTGGGCTGTAGCCTTCCTGGTGTGTTTGAGAAATCATAAGGAGAACAGTGTACCTGAAATGGTAAGGGGAAGTGGGAGAATAGTAGGAAACTGGTTGCCTGGGGGCCAGATTATGTAGGGTCCTGCATGTCAATATGAAAACTTTCCTCATTATATGGTGTAAGATAAGCTATTTGATAAATATGAGTGAGGGCTGGTTTCATGGGAGTGTGACCTGTTCAGGTACCCAGAGCTTCATGCTTAGAAGGGCCTCAAACTTGAATGTGCTACAGTTGCCATCTTTTAATCTTTGAATTTGTGTTTTGTAAGTGAAGTCCAATGGGACAATTGAGCATGTGCCAAGGACTTGAAGCTTCAGTTCACAAGGGGTCCTGCTCCTGTCTCCTTGCCTCCCTAGGATGGATTCTGGGCTACCCACTCATCACCTCCTGGTGCTCAGCCCTCCCTGGCCTTCTCCTCCACACTTTCACCCATTTTCACTATGTTCATCCACCCCAAGTGAGGGGCTGGGCACAGATGTGAGAAATGTTGGATCAGGCATGTGCCCCATGGTATGTCATGGTGAGGAAGGTGGTGGTCCTCCCCTTCTTGGGCTGGCAGCACCGGATGTATTCAGCAAGGCCCTCACTCTCTCAGGATCCAGCATGACCCCGTGTGAAGGCTGCAATCTATTAGGGATTAGTTGTCCACTTTGGGTTGGGACAGATGTTCATGGGAAAAGAGATTGGCTTCCCTGCCCCCGGCTGGGAATGCAGGCGCATTATCATTTTGTAACAGGTCTCACAAATTACATATCCAACCCTGATGTGAGTACATGAATAGCATGCTCAGGTTTCTTTTTCTAAAATATAGCTCTGATTGCCATGTTGACTGTAGGAGAGCAAGGGTGAAAACAGGAAGACCAGTAAGGAGGCAAGAATTCAGGTAGGATATCATTGTGAATGAAATCAGGGTGGTATTAGGGAAGACAGTAAGAAATGGTCAGATAAAAACATAATTTGAAGGTAGAGCCAAAAGTATTTTCTGTTGGATTAGATATGGAATCTAAGAGAAAGATGTGGTCAAGGATAACTCCTCCCCAACCCACCGCCCTTTTGTTTGGCTTGAGAAACTAAAAAGATAAGGTTGCCATTAACTGAATTAAGAAGGAAGAGAAGATTTGGTGGTGGTGGCAGTGGGAGACCGAAAGTTCAGCTTCAGCCTGTTTAAATAACACATACCTATTAGGCCTCCAAGTACAGATGTTGAGAAAGCAGTTGGGTGTATCTTGGGGTTCAGGGGACATATCCAGCCTAGAGAAATATAAATATAAGAGTCATAAGCATATAGGTGGAGGGGTTTTTTTTGTTCTTTTTTTTTTTTTTGGAGGGCAGTGTCACTGGCCCTCATATGTGGGATCGAACCGGGGCCGCTGGCTTCCCAAGCCAGCTCTTAACCACCACACCACTCGGCCGGCATCTATGTGGTGTTTTAAAACAATAAGATTTCATGAAATGATTGAGGGAACAAGAGTACATAGAAAAAGATTTGAGGACTGAGCTTATTTAAAGATTGAGAGGGCTGGCCGAGTGGCTCAGTTGGTTAAGAGCTCGCTCAAGAGTGCGAGCTGAGCTCTGAGCAACGGCGGTTCGATGCCTAGCCTAAGCTGAGTTGCTGTTGAGCTGCCAACAGGTGGCAAGATGGCTCAGCTAAAAAAATAAAAGATAAAAAATAAATAAAAATAAAGATAGAGAACATGAGAAAGCACTACGCAGGATTAGCAAAGAAGCAGGCTTTGAGACAGGGAAAGAACCAAGAGTGAGTACTATAGTGAAAGCCAAGTGAAGAACTTATTTCAATGAGCAGGGAGCGATCAACTAAGTAAAATGCTGCTAAATCCTTTAGGGTTCAAATAAGATGAGAACCACGTTGTTTAGTGAAGTGGAAATAAATGGATGTGGACTTGTAAGAGTAGGACTTGTAAGGAGCAGTATTTGGTTTATTTGAGCGCCTTCAAGAGGGTAGGAGAACAGGAATTGAAGAGAGCCAGATTAGGCAACTCTGGAAGAATTTTGTTGTAAAAGATTTCAGAAGAATGCAGTGGTGGCTACAAAAGGAAATGAAATCAAGAGTTTTGTTTCGCTTTGTTTTTTTTAACCAGTGGGTAAATAGGAGCATGTTTGTAGGCAGATTGGGATAATCCAGCAGAGAGGGCAAATTGATGATTGTGGAAATTAGTGTTGAATTGTGCTTTTGAGCAGTGAGAGAGAATGGGAGCTGGTGAACAAGCGGAGTCCCCTTGTAGAGGCAAGAGGCTGAGTATGAGGGTACAAATGCCGGTGGGGAGAGAGGGTGCTGAGAGCTTCACTGGTTCTGTTCTGATTGTTTCATTTTTCTCAATGAAATGGGAAGCATAGTCATTAGCTAAGAGTATGAATGGAGAAGAAGGTGTTTAAAGTTTGAGAAGGGAAAATAAGAAAAGAAATAATAATTTAAAAGAGTAGAAAAGCAAATAGCCTCAGAAGATGAGGTATTGGTTGCTGAGCGTCCGTAGGCTGCACTTTAGTTTATGGTTATGGATCTAAAAGGAGCACAGTCAGCATGCCCTCATCTTTTCTCGGGTCACAACCAGTTGCACAGGTTTAGACCTGAAGTTGGTGAAAAGCAGGGTTTAAGCAAGTTGATGTTTTGTTGTTATTGTTGTTGATGGTGGGTTGTTGTTGTTTTGTTTGTTTGTTTGTTTTTTAGTAAGAGGGACAACACAGATGAAAATGTGTTTGACGGACTGTTAATGGTGGCTCACCATGGAATTGAAGCTGTGTAAGGAGAAAGGTGAGGGCAAAAAGGGGTGAAGGTACATGAAACTAAGGTAAAATTAAGTCCAAGGGTAATTGAAGGAGTGAGCTAACCATTTAGGAGGGATTAATCAGAGAGTAGCGTGCTTGAAATTCAGATTATGAAGCTGTTGAGTAAGGATGTGGTTTAGGTTATGACAATAGGAATGAACCTCTGAGATAGTAGAGAAGACACAGTCATTGAAGGAGAGATCACAGTACTGATAGGCCAGGAATCTGTATTTAAAAACAACTGATTCTGATGTAGGGGGGCCAAGGACTGTATTTTGAAGAAATCTCATTTTAGAGAGTGGACTAGCTGAACATGAAGTTTTAGAGTTAAAGCAGAAAACATGAGGGGTGGAAGAAACATGAAGAATATTAACAGATGTTGTGTATCAAGTGTTTGAATGTGTTGGACATGGTGTCAAACCATTTACATGTCTCATTTTATCTATTCCTGGCAACAATATGGGGTGCCAGAGATCGTTATTGTCCTTATTTTACAAATGATAAACATGAGGGCCAGAAAGGTTAAATAACATGCCTAACAACATCTCTGTTTGAGTCTAAACTCTGAGCTTTTAGCTATTATGTCAGGTGCAGTGTTTGTGATAGAACAGGTGATATTAAAATCCATATCCTGAGATGTGAATAATACACTTATGGGATTAGAGACTCTTGAGAGCAATATTGTGTACAAAGCCCAGTAATATGCACTACCTTATTTAATCCTCATATTAATCCTGTGTATTAAGCAATTTGCCCAGATGGTGGTGGGGCCAGTAAGTAGCAGAGCCTGGATGTGAATGCTCTTCCTCTGAGCTCCTATTTGTCTACTCCTTCTACTAACTTCCACCATCACTATCCAGAGATGGTTTAGACAGATACACTTTACAACCCAATCAGTTTTGAATAAATGTTAATAAAGAAACCATTACTAGTTATTTCTTTGTTAGAACCTAACAGAATAAATCTCCTAATTTCTATGTTTCCATGGGAACATTGGTACAGAATGTCATGTTCTTACTCTTGTGGAATGTTCTCTATAAATTCATGCATTCATTCACCTATAATTTATTAAGCAAATAGTTGTGCAGGTGCTGTGCTAGGTGCAGAGAATACAATTAGTAAGAAACATCCCTGCTCTAAAGGAACCTTAAATCAGCTCAACATTCAGAACCTCAGATACTCTGAGGGCCAGTTCAAGCCTAGTGCAATTTAAGGCACTGCATTCGACCTAGAATATACTCTATCTCTGAGGACCCAGTTACCTAAGAGATCATTATTCTCCCCAATGGTTTGGCACAAAGTATGATCAGCTATAGTGCCCTGGAGATAGAATCTTAGATTTGGACCTTGGGGAAATAGAACCAGGGTGTTTAAAAAACAAACAAAAAATGTCCTACTCCAAGAGGGTCCAATTTAAAAGCTAGATTAAAAATAAACCCTTTGCCTGGCTGGGTGGTACTGCATTGACTCTCATTCACCACTTGCCACTCCTTCTGTTACTAGAAATACTGGGTTTGTACGTGCTATGGAATGTTTATGGGTTCCGAGGCCCAACAACCTCCTGCCAGGCTGTCAGCAAAGGCCTAGTAAGATAGTGCTCAGGGCATCTGTGTGTAAGAATAAAAAACAATGCATCCAGGGGTGAGGCACATTCTACTTTGTCCAGGTTAGTGCTAAAACAGTGGATAAGCTATAGCACAAGATGCGTGGGGTAGGTATTTCCACATGCAGAGAAACTTTTGCACTCCTACTTCTTAATGTTACTAATTAAGAATGGCACTTACACTAGCTTGAACTGAGCCTGGAGTCTACAACAGGGAAGGGGGAAGGTGTTATGTTTTGCCTCCAGATTTAGAAGATCACAACTGTTGCTTAGTGGCAGTGTAACACGTGTTGCTTTACTTCCCTCTGATCTTAAAACATGTGTCACAGTATAATTTAAGAATTATACTCCCTTACTGTCACATTGCAACAGTTAAGTGAAACAAATCAAAAACTAAGTTTTCTTATGTTAAAAAGAGATGAGGATCTTATATGTATTGAGATTTTAAGAATCTTTTTGTTCTTTTCACGCAGCAAAATATTTTACATTCTCTTGATATCTAATTTGGTGACTCACTCTGATCACAGATTTAATTTATTCGCGTCCTTTAGGGAGTTGTGGGACCACACATCAAGTGTGCAACTCCTATAGCTTTAAGAGAAGGTAATTCCTGTGTTTCGAGTAGGGGAGGTGGCACGAGCTCTCGGCTCCTCCACTCTCCGTCCACCAGCGGGTACGGTTTCCCGCGGCTGCCGGTCGGGGCCCGCCTCCCCGCCACGCTCGGAGCTGCAAGCGGAGTTCAGGGCTGTTTCCCACTTGCCGGAGGAGGCGGCCAAGGTCCGCCGCGGGTCCCGACTGTCCCCCCGACCCCGCCCTCTCAGTCCTCCTGGCTTGGCCGTTTCCAGGCCTCGTGAGGGGCCCGGTGCCCTCCTCACTTCCCCGAGCCAGCACGCCGAGCCTACGGAGAAGCCCGGAGCCTTCGGGCTGTCTGCTCCTACACCCGAGGGCGCGGGCTCGGGGCTACTGGAGGCACTACCCGCCCACCGCAGTCTGCGCTGCCCGGGGCTAAGCGCTCCACTCTGCGCCTTCGGGGCCCTGCACTCCCTCTCACACCCCAGCTCCCCAAGGCCCGGCACACCCACTGCCGCTGCCAGCAGTCGGGGCCCTGGCGTCCCAGTTAAACCCAGTCTCCCAATCTTCGTCGGCCCCAACTGCACACCCAGCTCTTCTCCAGGTACCCGCAGATCAGAATGGAATACAAAAAGGCCTGTGCTGCCCTAAGCCTCGCCGCCGCCGCACCCGCCCGTGCCCACTCTTCTTCGACCCCTGTGAAGGCTGGACACGGGGACCCCTTCTCTTGGCGCCCGCCCGCTCCTCCGCCCCCATTGTTGGTCAAATCCCCCCGGAGGTCTCCAAAATCCCGTGAGCGGGAGCCCACGGCCGTCTCCCTGCACCCCCTCGGCCGCTCCTCCTGGCCCCCGGGACCCACTAACCCCCTACCCTCATCAGCCGCTCCTCTGGATCCTGGCCCCTCCTCCGGAGCCCTCCTCCTCCCTGGCCCCTCCCGAGTCGGGGTGGGAGCGGCGGCAGCTGGAAGAGAAGGGATGAGGTCATCCTCTCCCTCGGAGTCAGCTGGTGGAGGAGAGGCAGCGGGAGGAGGGAGCGCGCGCTAGGGGAGGAGAGGAATGTGCAGGTCTGAGGAGCGCCGCGGCGGCCGCTGCTGCTCCTGGGGCTGGCGGCGGCGGCGGCTAGGGAGGCAGCCGCGGGGCCAGGACCACGAGGAGCGCGGGCGGCGGGCAGGGGCGCGCGCGGGGCGCCGCGAGCAGCTTGGCTCCGCGCAGGCAGCCAGGCGGCGCTCCTGCCGGCCCCAGGCGCGCTGCTAGCCCGGCCCAGCGCCCAGCCCGGTGGGCGGCGGGCGGCGGCGGACGGCAGGCGAGCCGGCGCAGGAGCAGGAGGAGGGGAAACCGCGCCGCCAGGGAGGGAAGCCGAGGCGAGGCGAGGCGAGGAGGTGGCGGGAGGAGGAGACAGCAGGGAAAGGTGTCAGATAAAGGAGGGCTTTCAGGTTTGGAGGCATCATGGCCGCTAAGTCAGACGGGAGGCTGAAAATGAAAAAGAGCAGCGACGTGGCGTTCACCCCGCTGCAGAACTCGGACCACTCGGGCTCGGTGCAAGGATTGGCTCCGGGCTTGCCGTCGGGGTCGGGAGCAGAGGACGAGGAGGCCGCTGGGGGTGGCTGCTGCCCGGACGGCGGCGGCTGTTCGCGCTGCTGCTGCTGCTGCTGCGCCGGGAGCGGCGGCTCGGGCGGCGGCTCGGGGGGCTCCGGCGGCCCGGGCGGCGGCGGGGCGGGCTCCGCGGCGCTGTGCCTGCGCCTGGGCAGGGAGCAGAGGCGCTACTCGCTGTGGGACTGCCTCTGGATCCTGGCCGCCGTGGCCGTGTACTTCGCGGACGTGGGCACGGACATCTGGCTCGCCGTGGATTACTACTTGCGCGGCCAACGCTGGTGGTTCGGGCTCACTCTCTTCTTCGTGGTGCTCGGCTCGCTCTCTGTGCAGGTGTTCAGCTTCCGCTGGTTTGTGCACGATTTCAGCACCGAGGACAGCGCCACAACCGCCGCCGCCTCCAGCTGCGCGCAGCCTGGAACCGAGTGTAAGACCATGGTTACTAGTGGGTCTGCAGCCGCGGAAGGCGAGCCTCGCCCTTCCACGCCGCAAAGGCAAGCATCCAACGCCAGCAAGAGCAACATCACCGCTACTAGCACTGGCAGCAACAGCGGCGGGGCCACCGGGGCCAGCGGCAAACACAGGTCTGCCTCGTGCTCCTTCTGCATCTGGCTCCTGCAGTCACTCATCCACATCTTGCAGCTCGGGCAAATCTGGAGGTACCGTATCAGGGGTGGGGGAAGAGGGATATTTGCTGCTGCTACTACATCCCCACTGCTTTGCTTTTGCACGAAAATCGTTTAGGGTTGCTGTGACAGTAACCCTAGTCACACTCTTTCAGTTTTTTGGTTTTTTTTTAAAACTGGGTTTTGCATTTTTTACATGTGTGATCACAACCTAGGGTGAGAGGGAAATGAGAAACAAGGGAAAGGCAGCAAAGTGGTTTTGATCACCTCATCCTTTCAGTCTTCCCACTCTGCTTCACTAGCTTCTCTCTCTTTATATGTTACAACCCTCCCCCTCCCATTTTTAGTGATACTGTTTCAGTGAGTAGGAGAGGATTCCTGTCACATCTTCTCAAAACCCTTTTTTATTATATTGAATCTGAAGTGTATGTTGTAATTTGGATGGCTTCTTTTGTTCTCTGAGAAAAACAGCTAATTCTAGTTAGATTGGAGTTGTTGATTCTCAAAAGTACCCACATTTTAATTATTACTGCTAGAGAAATACCTTGCTCCAAGTAAAGAGCTTAGTAGGGACACAGCTTGTCTTTTTTGGGAAATATCTATATCTATATCTTTATATCTATCTCCAAAAAAATAAATAAGTACACTTTATGGAACCCAGACTTTTATGATGCACTTTGTGATTACTTTGCAATATTCCCATATCTGATTTCTCATATAACCAAGAACCCTTGGAAAAGGGGTGACACATCTTGTAAACTTTAATTGTACTTGCCATCTTCATTGACTGTTTTGTTACTTGTCATCTTGTCTACCAACTCGTTTTACACATATATCACTTCCACTTTCAAACTGGAATACAAGGCTAACCTTTGTTGGGCAGTGGGACCCTTATCTGAGCAGTCAGTGCCTGGATTTAGGAATATAATGAAATGGTATGCTCAAGACTATGTTCCTCAGAATTTTATATGTTTTCAATAGCTTTGGAAGTAATATTTTACACCTACACAAATTCTTTGTATCAAAGCATTTAAATACTAACATCCCAGAGCTTTTTTGGTTTAAAATGACTTAGTAGGTATGTAATATAAGTAAAATGAGGAAATTTCCTAGCAAGTGCACTGATATGGGGCTACATTCTGCTATGCCAGTGTCCTTTTCAGTTTCATTTGTAGTTTTTTTTTTGTGATAGAAGACATTGTAAGTCATTAACTATGCTGGAGCATCCCATGTGGAAACAACTCAGAATGTATAGAACAGAACTGAAAACTTTTGTTTGTTTGTTTATGGTGAACAATAGTGTTTTCATTGAAAAGAGCAAGTGTGATTATTTTGCAATCTTTCCTGGGACCATTGCTTTGTAAGGCAGGGTAAACATTGCCATAGACAGTGATCTCTCAAACTATGAAACTTATTTTTCATCAGATACTTTCAGGAAAAGTGGTATATGATATGCAGTCAGACGAACTGATGTTGGAAACCTCCATATTTTGGACTCAAAAGACTTTTTGAAATGCCAATTAAATGTGATGGCTGTATTTCCCATGGTTGACTATTGTGAAGCCTTACAACTTGATGCATTTCAAATTTGATGAAAACCTCAAATGCTTGTTTTAATTACTGAAATTTTTTAGTATCTAGGATATATATGATTAGCAGTTTTAATTTGATAATGTGGTAAATGAAGATTAATATTGCATTCGTTAACTTTTGCAAACTTTATGCAGGATTTGGAAAGCACTTATTTTCAGTCACCTTTAAAATTTCTAGATTTATATAAATAATGCAAACACTTCTCAATTCTATTAACTGAAGAACTATCCATGTTTCCTACAGATTAATACTTTATGAAAAATCTGATATCAAATTCTGTGAACTGAGGATGTTGTTTTAATTATAGTTGTATTTATTAGACTTTCTGCATCTAACATTTTCCCCATTAAAAAATGGTGTTTATTGCCTCAGGACGTAAAATGCAGAAAGTAAGAAATAAAGAAGAAAAGAAAATTTAAAAAAAGGCCTAAACACATCTCAGTGAGACCACAGCCACTGGGTCAACTGGCCATCCAGAAAAGCTATCAAAGGGGAGGACGGATGGAAGTGTAAGGTTGCAAGGAGAAGGAAAACCAAAGGCTCTCAGACAAATGCATTAACTGACCCAACCCTTGGGGAAACAGTTACACATAAGAACTTTTTGTTAAACATTTCTACAGTGTTTTCCTTAAAGGCTTTAAAGTTTATTCTGCTAACTCATGGTCATCTGGGAGGAAGTATTATTTCAGATATTATTTGTCTACATTTTCAGAATAGTGTTTTATATGCAAATCTATATTATCTAATCTGTTACTGGATTATGGTTAAGGTATTTGGGGATGGTGGTGTAAATTGGAAGCATGATCTGAGACTCAGCCTAATTTTATTTTTATAAAGTATGTTAAAAAATAAAACAAAACAGAACCTTAGCCTAATGTAGAAAATTAAAATTGGATCAGAAAGGTCATGGAATTTAATACTCAGAAGCATCCTAAATTGTTTCAACTTCTCCAAGTGTAGATTACTTGAATAGAACTTTGGGGAGTTGATGCATCTGGTAAAATGCAATTAATCTCAGATTATTGTACTAGAACACTATGGTTCCGTAAATTAGGAGCATCCCTCTGCCTCTCTAGCTTTTCTTTTCAATGCATTGTACACATATGTTGCAAAAACACAAGGCTACTGAGTGGTCCAAAGCTCAAAGGTCATTATTCATGTTTTAACATGCTACTTTCTAAGGTCAATAAGATAGATTTTAGCTAGGTTGGTAACAGTTCATTGTATTTCCATGAAATTCTAGTTGTTCTAGGTAAGAGCCAGATTCTAAAAGCTTCCTATAGATAAAATCCTTTGAAATAACATCAAAGTCTTGGCTTGTTCAGAAATAGCTATTTTAAACATTTTGGACAAGATTTGCATGTATTTATACATTTATTACAAATATACTGCTGAAAGCAATGGTACATATTCATTTTAATTAAAATTTACTAATGGGAAATTAATGGCAGCTTTTAAATTCATAGGAGTTGATCCTGAGAAAGAGCCATTTAAAATAATGAAGTAAACTTTTGCTACCATGTGAAAAGAACAATTATGACTTTAAAGGAACTGTGCCTGTGAATAAATGAAAAACTATTTTTCTCTTTTTTTCATTTGATATGATTCCGGAAGTTAGTAAGTGTGCCGTTCAGCCAGTGGGAATCTCAAATGCACAATCAGAACAGCCTTTATTCTTCATATACATTATCAATTATATCTAGATGTCTTCTTCCTTCAGAACTTGTGACTTACTCTTAAAATTCTACCTGCATTTCTCCTGTGTATATATATTTAGTTATTTTCTATAAGTGCATTGCAAACACTAATTCAATGGATGGTAAGGTGGGTAGTATTTACTGTTTTTACTAGTTTAGATTTTGTTTCTGTATATCATGAGAGTCACGGAAGTGGGGAGGGAAGATTGGGAGAAAAAACAGTTTTTTCTGCTCTTCTCATGCTTTTTATTCCACGAGGTATTAATGTTTGTTCCATGTTCAAATACATTGGGAAAAAGACTGGTTAAACAGAGTTAAATAGTTCTCTGTACAGCAGGACTTCTCGGAGCCTTTAATAAGCTAATATGCAATTGTCAGTAACTTTTTACAGAACCCCCCTATTAAATACTCTTGTGACGATGTGGCACACAAAGCACTTTGATTAATATTGTTCTATACCGTTCTTAAACCTGGCCAAAAAATAATATAACAATTTTATATGGCAATTTAAAAATCTACAGATATTTTTGTATTCCTTATCTCATCTAAGTTTTACAAGAAACTATTGGGTTGTTGGAAAAGTCATGACGTATTTTTTTCTGTTTTTTTTGTTGTGAAAATGCGTCATGACTTTTCCGACAACCCAATAATAGGAAATCATCAGTATCTCTAATTATGAGAAACTGGCTGAGAGAGATTAAGCAGCTGGCACAAGATCACCTAACTACTATGTGATGTGGCTAAGAGTCAAAACCAGGTCTGCTTTACCCTAAAGTCTTTCCGGTTCAATTAGCTACCTCTAAATGCCAACTTGAATAAGAAGGACAATAATGTATAAAAATGACAATTTACCTTTGTTGCAGATGGCAAAATGGGAAGGGGGGGGCTGCAATTTAGACAAGTCAGGAGATTTTTCCAATAACATATAAGTAGTTAAATGGCAAAACAGGGGCTTGAGCTCAAATTGTCTGACTCTAAATCCAGTGCTCCTTTTACTACATCATTTGGACATGCTGAGGTTGTTACATTAAATCCCAGCTAAGTAACAGGATCTTGTAGTGACATTAATGATTAAATGACATGGTGTATGTGAACAAGCAGAAAGTACTTTGCAAATGATAAAGAGGTTCTAGAGATAAAGGATGGGTAGGAAAATAGGGAACATACAAGTTGGACTGTTGAGAAAGGGCTGTATTGATTCTGAGTTAGTTATGAATTTTGATATAGGTCAGGCAAGATTGGTGCCCTTTCCTGAGTTTATTGAATGGTCATTTTCTGTACTTTTGTATTCCCTCTACTGCATATTAATTAACTTATTTGGTCATCATATATTGACCTACTCTATGCGAGGCACTGTGCTAGTTACTACCCCAAGATGAATAAAATATGCATCTTCTTTCAAAGAATCTACTGTCTGATGAGGAAGAAGATAAGTAAACAAACAATTTCAATACAAGGAAATAAGTACTGTGGTACAAACAGGAAACTCAAAAACACCTAAGTGGTTTGGGTAAGACTTTCTAAAACTGGGGATATTTGAGCAAAGATGTGAATGGTGAGAAAATCTATCTGAACGAATTGTGGCATGTTATTAAACCTTGGATATGACTGTAAGGCAGAGGGGCCAGAAAGAACAAGGCAGGTTAAGTATGTGCTTTGAATAGAGAGTGAGTAGCTAGAGAGTGAATAGAGATCTAGTAGCTGGAGATTAAGATGGAGATTAGTTGGGCTGGACAATGAAAGGATTTTAGATTTTATTCTGAAGGCAAGGAGGAACCATTGAAGAATTATAAGGGGGTTGTTGAATAAAGTGTTAAGACATTGTTTTACACAAAGGAATAGCAAAAAGTTGAAAGTTTTTAAGAGGATATGTCATCAATTCCCTTCTAACTAAGTCATATCTCTTGCATTCATGAAAACTCATTGATTTTAAAGGTATCGAGTTTGCATGTAATTGGGGCATATAAATAGGCCCAATATGGTGGTGGAAAAATTGTTTTTCAGAAAAATAAATTGGTTGAAAATTTTAACTATATTTGTATTAAAGTAAATTCTTGGCAAATATTTATTTTGTGCTATTTTTTGAAGAGATTGTTTTTTGAAAAGAAGAATTCTGTAGCCTTCATCTTATTGAAAATTAAATATCTAGTCATTAGAAACTTGTTCCTTATATTTTGTAACAGTTTTCAATTTTCAAAGGGCTTCCATGTCTTTTTTCTTATTTGATCCTTGGAATAATCTTTGAGGTAGCAACTTTCATTTTGTATACGTGGAATCTTAGAGAATTTAAAATATTTTCATCTCTGGATCTCACGGTTCTGTACAGATTCTAAGCTAGAATTCAATATTGAGGTGGGAGGGGCAAAAAGAAATATGAAAAATGGTTGATGAGACTGAAGATGGTTAGGTAGAAAAGAAGCCTGAAAATTCGAGAGCTCTCTGGAAAGTACTGAAAGATTTTAATGTGGGAGAGGCAATGGACTAATATCTAGGCCCTGTGGAAGATACTGGATTTGACCTATAGAAAAAGATTTTGACTTAATGTAAGGGAGAATTTTGTAAGTGGTCCAAGGGATCCCAAGATCAAGTAAGACTTCTTGGAAGCAGTGAGTTCCCATCACAGAAGTAAGTGTCTAAGCATAGTTTGGGAAACTGTAGGCTGAGTTGCAGAAGAAGAGACTCTAATTATCATACAGAGGGTTGAACTAGATCATCTTTCAGCCCTGAAATGTTATGACAGTTTCCTTCATTACATGCTGCTCTAAACATAGTGGACTGACCTTTTTTATTTATTTATTTATTTTTTTTGTGGATGAAGAAGTAGGAGTTTGCTGCAGTTGTGTCACTTTGAAATCTATTAATTGGTTTATGGACCCAGTATCTTTTGTGGACCATCAAAAATTCATGCAACATTCTGAGTGCTGGACTTGATACTTAAACCTCTGATTTAGCTAGCTTATAAATCCACATACAATCAGTCTTCTGTACATTGACTTGGGTTTCTGTATGCGCTGTGATAATTTATGCATAAATCTATGCGGTAGATTTCAATGTCTTTGCAATAACAAGTGCAAAGGTTGTAATTTTTTCCATTTTCTTGAACTATATATGGTTTGTTTCACAAGGGTGAAAAAAATGTTTATACTTATTACACCTTAACAGAATTGCAGACTACCTTCACAGAGCAGCTGGAAGTAGTATCTCTACAAATGTATGCTATCATTTTTGAACAATGTCAACAAATTCTTGAATCAATAGCCTTGAAGGTCTTTGCACAGTCACTTACCAAAAATTCCTTAATGTCTGAATATCCACGTACACAACTTGCTAAATATATTACATATTTTACATTTTGAATGAAATAATCTACCTATGAATTTAAATTGCACCAGTCACTGAATAACAGATAAATAGAATAATTCACTTTATATGGGCTTGCTGGCCAATCTGATACATTTCTTTGACTTGCTTTAGAATATGCATGGCACACTAACTAGGCTTATGGAAGCAAGACTAGAAATTAAAATTGAATTTATTATTCCTATCCATTATACCTGTGCATAGTTATAAGATGCAGTATGGTGCAAGTCATGAGAAAGTGCTTACCAGGTTTATTTTTATAAAATTGTTGAAATATATAGATGGATTTCAGGGAAAAACACATTCAACAATTCTCAGCAGGAAATATTCTCTTGAATGGCATTGCATCATTCTGACCACCACATCAAGTAACTTCCTTCCAGCTACATAATGATTTCCTTGGTAACTGTGGATGTGGAGGGCTGGAAAGGAAGATCATCACAAGTCCTCATGAAGTTATTGTAGTGGGTGTAGAACTTACATATGTAAGAATACATGCTCAGTGAATATTTACTGATCTGTGAGTGAAGCTCAGGTGTTACTCTTTCTTCTTCTATGAGAGTGCAGCTAAACTTGCTGCTTGGCTGCTTCCTGAGTTTTTAATGGTATAATGAATCAGAAAAAGTGCAATGCTATCTAGAATCACCCCAGCTCTTTTAGATTACTAGTTTTAGGGAAATGAGGCATAAATTTCACAAAGTACTAGTTATCCTCTGAGAAAGATGTATCTAGAAGCCCAATTTTGTATTCCTGTTCTTGTTGATAGAAGAATCAGACTGGGGAAGCTTGGGATAAATATTTTTCACTCAATTCTTACCTACATTTGGCTATCTGAGAATATACTTATGTACAGAATGATTTTTGATATTTTTGGTGCTTCTGTTTGTCTACTCAAAGAAAGTTTATAACTCCCACTATTACTCCCACCGCTACTCATCACCATAATTCTTATCACCATAAAACATTAATTCCATGTGTAGTATATTTATAGAACTAGTAAAAATTACTGATTGAAAGGGAAAGTAAAGAAAGGTTAAATGGAGATAAATCAGTCCAGAAATTCTCTAAAGCCGTGTCTGAATGATAGCATTCGATCCCCCCCCAACACACACACACACACACACACACACACACACACTCCATTCTTTTCTAATGCTAAGATGAAGGGAGGGGATCATGGTTATAATATTAATGATGGATCTTATTTAGAGAGGCAGATTTTCCAAATGGAGAGTCAGAAGAGATGATTTGGCTGCCCCCTAGTTCAGACCCTGTAGGTTACCTAACTGCTCTGAGTTCCATGTAACAACATGTGTAGATGATGTAGCACAGTTTAGATCTTCTTTTGGTTTCCTACTTCTGGGTCTTAGTTTTCTTATGTGTGTGATGTGAAATTGGTCAAAAAAGAATTTGCACGCCTAAAATTCTGATCCTGATATTACTATAAACTATTTTGTTTTCCCAGTAGTTACAGTATATGTACCATAAATTCTGTACTTATTCTTTTAAGACCACTGTTACAGCATTTCTCTGTCTATATATGTCATTTTCTAGAGTGGATAATATTAGTGTCTCGACCCCAGGAACTGGTATTATTTATAAATGAAGAGAGAATCTTAAGCTTATTTGTATAATGCAACTTACTTTGTGTCATTTCCCAATTTTACTTATAATCTAATGAAACCATTTTCACAATAGCACAATATCTAAGTATTTGAAGCTCATGGTAAAATTGTTACATATCACTAATTCTAAGATATATACCATATGGATTTGGGGAGCCAAAACTGCCATCTATATTTCATATAGTAAGACATGTACAGCTGGAGTGCTATGATTAGCAAATAGGAACAGGGCTTCACAGGCTTACATAGATCTATCCGTTATGTCAATGAGAAGGCTGTTGTTAGAGCTAGATTTGCTTTGAAACTAAAAGCTTGTCCTGGGTTACACTGTCAGTGATCTAATATGCTAGAAATTGAATTTAAACTCTATACAAAGGTACTGTATTCAGGGCTGCACTTGTTAAAGAGTAGGGATATGTTACATTCTGCTAGAAGAAGAGAACGAAACATTAACCTTTCTTAGATAGGAATTGCCTGGATCTCTAGGATGTTATAGATGGGTCATGAAGCTGAACAATTTTCAACCCCATGGCAACATTTCAGATTTTTAAATTAAAAAAAACCCAAACAAACAAAGAGTTCTTTTAAAAATTATCTGAAATATATCAAACTATTTTCTCATCTTCAGGATTCAAAAGTAGGCTGTTTAAATCAATTCTATTTCTTTTGTTTAATTTATGCACATGCCCTATTTTTCCTATCAAGGGAATCCTTTATATAAACAGAGCAGTGGGCAATATATGAGGTAGGTGAGCATTAGTCAAACAAAAAATCATACATATATAGAAAATGTAGGATCTAGAGTGAATAGGAGTCTAAAAAAACTTGAGATGACTTTGATTTGACTTCCCATCAAGCACATTCTGTTTAAGAAGGACAAAGTTGGGGCCGGCCGAGTGGCACGGTGGTTAGGAGTTGGCTTGGGATGCCAGCAGCCCCGGTTTGGATCCCACATATGAGGGTCAGTGACACTGCCCTCTAAAAAAAAAGAAGGACAAAGTCACTTTTCTGAACCACCAATCTGGGAGATTTAATCCATGAAAAAAGCTTTCTGAGTTCCTCTTTCTGCAGCTCAGATAATAGTCATGAATAAAGACATAGCTTTGGGCTGAATTCTTTACTTTTCAGGTCTTTTCTCAGTAGCAGAGTCAATAACCAAAACAAAAGTTGCCATTGTATAAGTGGCAGTAACAAAACGGTCCCCCATAACTTCCATTATTAGTTCATGTCATAATCACCGTATCAATATAACATAACAATGAAGAAATGATCCTTCAGGAAAGCAGGGGGAAGGATTTGTAAAGGCTCCTTTTGTTTTGATAGATTTTCAGTTCCTTAATTTCCTATTTTACAAAGGAAAAGTAATAATTACTTTTTAAATGTAGGTCAATTCCAGAAGACTCCTCAAAAAGATTTATAATACTTGGGTCTATTATTATAACAAATTAGGAAGCATGTACCTTAGGATTTCATATTTTCAGGGGATGTACTACTATTAAGAGTAGCAATCACAAATATTTTATGGGATTTTTCCTGATTTGGTGATGGTCGGGTTTGAAAAATTGAGTTCTAGACAGGAACAGGTAACAAAAAAACCATCCTAATGAAAACATAAATATTAGCTCTGTTTGTATTTCTGAAAAGTAATCAATAGTTACAATTATTTAAGGATGTAATATCTACCTACTTTAAAATAGGTTGGAATCAAATGAGTAACGGGAAGGAAACCTGAAATTTTTATCAGGGATGCATGTCCAAAATACCCTGGAAAGTATTATTGAGTTGCATTCTGTGAGCTGCTAATAGCATATGAGGGTGTTGTAGATAAGGCATGCATTTACTTGCTTAAAGAAAAATATGGCCACGAGATAAACAAACAAGCAAAAAAATGGAGAATTTTATTCCATAATCAGAGGGTGATTTTCAATTTTTGGGAGTAGGAGTGGGATAACTGTATTGACCTCCATTATAAAACATATCACAGCAAAGTATAAAGCAGGACTTCATCAGTCGGACCAAGCTTTCATTAGATGAATTTGTTCTAGGGGCAAAGAGGACAAAACTTGAGTTGTGATAATAATGGTCAGGTTAATGGGATCAATTTGATATTAGGGCACCGGTGGAGTCTGTAGTCTGACAGTATTTGTCCTGAGAGTCCTGTGTTATCACACAGATCAGAAGTAGGCAAGAAGTCAGCGGCCAGAGGGTCAACGCCAACCAAACCATGTCATCATAAATGGAAATGTATTAGAAATCTGGGAATCCAACTGAGGGCTAGAAACAAAATTACTAATAGTAAATATAGGTGAGACTCTGAATTCAAGGGTATCACAAAAGCAAACCAGGACACTCATGCTTCCAAATGTAAAACTGAAGTGAAATTTGTTTCATTTGTGTTCTCGTTACATAATTCCTGCCAGGTCAAATATTGAGCGTAAGGCCTGAAACTGGAGGCCAAATTCTAATCCCAGTGAGGGAAGGGCAAAGAACTGGGATTGAAGGCAGTTTCTTACTCAAACATTGTTGATATGTGCAAATTCATTAGTAGCTCATTGCCTAAATCACTACTTGGTCACTATAAACAGATGCTGAGAATAGAATAACAAGAATAAGTGGCCAACGGTAATCTTTTAATCATGGATTCCACAAACATCTGCTTAAAACCATAGTAAGGAGCATACATTATAAAGGATATGCTCTCGAAAGGTTCATTGTCTAGGAAAGCAGGCAAGTTATGTATGTTCATATCCCCAGATCTGTCTGTGATAACATGCTAAGAGTGGAGTTATTGCTTTGCTATTCAAAACAAAGTAGCATCTGCAATGGGCAGCATCAGCATTACTTGGAGGTTTCTCAGAAATGCATAATCTTAGGCTCACCCCAGACCAAGTGAATGACAACTTGCATTTGGACAGGCCCCCCAAAGGGTTAGTATGCACATGAAAGTGTGAAGCAGAGTAGCAGGCCCTTTCAGTTTCAATGGTCAGGGGCTAATCTGAGCTGGACATCAACGGAAAATGTGTGGTTGACTTGGACATTTTTAACTGGCTTTCTCGCCCAAGTTAGCTCACTGAGCATGATAGCGAGGTTTAGTGCTTAGAAATTGTAACAAGAATAGGCACACACATATATACACAAAGGAGCCTTCTTATAGATGATACTAAAAACAAAAATATAAAGTCTCCCATTAGCAAAGAAAGTGAAATATTTTAGTAAATCTTTATTAAAATCCATTACTTTATGGTTTTGTTGTTCACAACTGATCTTTAGGAAAATAATCCAGTGTTGACTGCCTACATCTCCCAGCTTTATAATGTACTCAGATCTTATGCCATTTAGTCACTTGGGATGGAGTGGACAATGGGTGGTGTGAGAAGGATCAGACCTTCTCAACATAGGTGGACACTAAGGAAAATATTCAGTTCAGAGTAACCAGACACTGAGGATAGAAAATGAGGAAAGGAATTCAGCTCTTACCAAGACATAATGATTGCCCTTATTGCTCAGACAGGTAGAGCGACTGGTTGTGGCATTCTTATTCATACTTACCTGAAAAAGAAGCAGCCATGAGGATGAATGAAGGTCAACCCACCACCAGGAATTGGGGATAGTGGAGCAGGAAGTCAAGTAGCTGGGCTTCCCTCACCTTCAGTCTTTAGTGTGATAGACCAATGACATGGAAAAGAGGAACTAAGAGAGGAGTGGAACAAAATGGAACTAGGACTCCAGGCCTGCAAGAGTAGGCCCTGGCCAAGAGTTAGCAGGGTATTTTTATAAATAATATGGAAAGATTTCTGTTGCCCAACCTGCTCCATGCAATTCAGCTCCTCACAGGCCCACAGGCATCCATAAGGCCCACATGGTAAGCTGTACATGAGAAAAAGTATGATGGTTCAGCCTGATTTCATAATTTGCTATTTATCTTCCTAAGGGATAAATATAACATTCAACAATATGACAAAATATGTCAGTGTCTGTATTGTAGAACAAAAAGATGATGAGAATGGTGCCTTATAAAATGTATATTTGTATAGATGTATCATCAGTTTCCTTATTTTACAGTAAACAAAATAGAAAAGAATGACCTTCCTAAAAGAGCTTCATTTCAAAGTAATAGTATTCTAATTTCCCTTTCTGGTGTTCTATGCTGTCACTTTTGTTGCTAAGGTACTCTCCCCTCTCTATGTGCTAGGATGTGACTGTTTTCTTCAGTGTTATTAAGTGTTTCCATGGAGAGTTACTAAGTTAATTTTTCTCAGTCTGCTTTATTAGTAGGTGTGATCACCCTGCCAGGCTCTCCACCTGCATGGCTTTTCGTATATGCTCGCTACTAACTACGTATGGCTATTGAGCATTTGAAATGTGACTATTCCCAATTGAGATGTGTTATAAGTGTCAAATACCCAGGGAATTTTGAGGACTTCATGTGGGGGGCAGGAGAGGAAGGGAGATTGATAAACATCTCATTGATAATTTTCATATTATAATTATATGTTGAATAAATCACATTTTGGATATACTGGGTTAAGTAAAATATATTATTATAATTAATTTCACCTGGTTTGTGTTTTTTTTTTCACTTTTTAAATGTGACTACCAGAAAATTAAAATTATCCATGTGGCTTGCATTATTTTTCTGTTGAACAGACCTGCTCTCGATAATGCTAGAGCTCAGATCTTGAGAAGTTAGAAAAGGAAAATCCAAAGCCAAATGCATCAAAATACTAAGATAAGACTTTACTAGAAGTTATGAGGGAAAGCACAGTGAGTGGTTTCACTGCTGAGGCAGGTTGACTTAATGAATTTTGCAAATAAGATTACCTACTGGTAAAAACAGACTCTTTGGGAGATAAAACCCTTAATGTGAGTAAAGCCCATTGTCTTTCCTTGCCTTGCTTAAGGCCATGCTGAGCTTATTTGGTGGTTTAATAAGTAGTATTTAATGATGAACAATAAAGACTAAATCTTTGTAAGTGCCATTGTAGCTTGCCAAGCACATTTACTCATGTTAAACCCGCCAATCTTCTCATCAGCCTCTCAAGGTAGATATTATTGTTCCCATTTGAAGATGAAGTGACCAAGGTTCAGAGAAGGTAGGAGACTTACTCAGGTGCACACAGCTACTAAGCAGCAAGTATCTGCACTCACATTCATGACTTCAGCTTCCAAATCTTGTGCTTTTTCCACGAAGTCTTCTTACTCCACGATTAATCCAAGAGAATCACGAGGACAAGCATATCATGACCTTTCAGACTGTGCTGAAAACTGCAAGGAGTTCAATTTTGCTATGACATCAGTAGGAATTACTTAAAACCAACGATGGGATTTTCCTTTGACTACCAGCAAAGGGAGAAGCACACTTGATAAAGGGACATCAGATTTGATTCTTGACTTCTGTAAAATGGTGGGATGGAGACATTAAATAATTTCTAAAGGCCCTTGCAGATCTATAATTCTATGAAACATGGTGACTAAATGGAGTATATCAACTCTTTGTACACCTTATTGAATATCCACTTGGGGAACAATGTTCGTGTTCTCTTGACCTAGGCTAGTTTCCTGATAAACTACTCAGGACATTGATATTTCACAATGAACTTTAAACTCAGAGATTGTGGATACATTTTACCCATAATGTATCAGTTTCTATTGATACTTACTGGTAAAATACATGTTATTTCCATTGGGAAATCATGATACTAAAGAATATTAAGTAGGCTTCAGTCCCTTGTGAATAGTGTATAATTAACCTGTATTTATATCCTCAGTTTGCATGCAGTCATGCTTTGCATATACTAGCATTCTACCCCACATCTGTTTATGAATTATGGATTTAACTACAGGCATGCAAGGCAGAGCCCCACTTTCAGTCATATCTCTCCCTCTGAGAGTAGCAGGATTTACATCTACGTGATAAAACTTCAAATTCAACTCCTAAGACCTACCTCAGAGGACCATCTCTAATAATCCAGCATATGCAAGTGCTAGAAAATTTATTCTCAAGTGCACACAATTCAAAATTTTTAGAATCAGAATCTCTTGAAAAGCAATTCTAAATGTTCATGTCTAAAAATGAAAACAATTCCCCTGTGCCTATTTAAAAGATGTCCCCCAAATGTGCATTTGACTTGCTCTGAATGGACATGCCAACTGTAGTCTTATTATAACATTTTTTGGGGGTGGCATTCCATGAGAAATAAGCAGTATTTTTCTTTTTAGTATAATGACATCTTTACAAAGTACGGTTTTTCTAAACAAACTGAGTGATTTCTAAATGTTTTTTAATGTTTATGACATTAAATGGGTTTTGATTTACTGGATTTTTTTATCCCAAGTAATATGCTCTCAGAAACATGCAGATCTATACCACCATTATTTTTTTCATGATTTTCTTCTATGTATTCACTTGATCATGTGGTTATGTAGGCTAAGATATGCTAGAGAGAGCAGAGATGATTAAACTCAGATAGCCTAGAGTGAAAAATGCCTTCCTTCATTCATTTTTTTTCCCCTGTATTTTTATTAAATTTATTTTTCAACTATAGTTGCCATAAAATATTATATTAGTTTCAGGTGTACCATATAATAATTAGATATTTATATACCTTACGAAGTGACCACCCCAATAAGTCTAGTACCCATCACACACCATGAATAGTTATTACCATGTTATTGACTATTCCCTATGCTGTACTTTACATCCCCATGACTATTTTGATAACTGGAAATTTATATTCCTTAATCTCCTTCCTATTTTCCATTCATTCCCCCCTCCTTTCTGGCAAGCATCGGTTTATTCACTGTATAAGTTTGTTTCCGTTTTGGTTGTTCATTTATTTTGTTTTTTGGATTCCAAATATAAGTGAAATGACATGATATTTGTCTTTCTCTGTCTGATTTATTTCATTTAGCGTAATACCCGCTAGGTCCATCCATGTTGTTGCAAATTGTAAGATTTAATTATTTTTTATGGCTGAGTAATATTCCACTGTATTATGTACCACATCTTTATCCATTCATCTATTGATGGACACTTAGGTTGCTTCCATATCTTGACTATTGTAAATAATGCTGTAATGAACATAGGGGTGCCATTAATTTAATAAATATTTACCAAACATTCATTGTGTGAAGGCTCGGGCACACTGAGGTTCATGAAATGCAGTTCCTGACTTAAAGGAGTTTACTGTCCTGCAAGAGAGTCTCTCACTTATAACTGTTCCTACCCAGAGGGTCAAGCATCAACAACAATGACAAGAATTGAATTGTCTGCGAGTGTAGGGCAGAAGTGGGGAGCTCCTGCTGGGATGGTTTCAGGAGGGAGTGACATGTGAGTGGGACCTAAGAGAATTCCAAGCAGAAGGAAAAGAAGGACAAGATATTTATGCTGTGTTATTTAAAAGGCTGAAGTGGAAGGTATGAGGGCAAGAATGTCAGCACATGAGTTACGAGTTTGGGTCCCAAATAACTAGGGCCTTGGGTGCTTTCCTAAGGAATCTGGACTTGATTCTGTTGGTGAATAGAGGCTCAGAGAACATGTTCAGAGACGTATTTTCAAAAAATTACCTTGTAGCACTGGGAAAGATTGACTCCCAGTCTGGAAATATTGGAGAAGGAAGTCTCCTGCACTCTTCAGAGGCAGGGAAAAGGAAATGTGAATGAGGGGTGGGCTTGAAAAATATTTGGAACTTTAAAATGCTCTGTTATGAGTGAGTGAAATTAAGTGGGCATGGCTGGTTCTCACTAAAGATTCTGATAGGACTGGTTAAGAACTCCATGTAATGAGCTATTGGAAAAGACATAAATATAAACAGAGTTGGAAGCATAATAGATAAAGATACTCTGTAAATGCAGGCTAGGCAAATAAATAGAACTTACCAAAGTAAAGCTAAATACAGTATAGTGGATAATTAAAGGGCCTGTGACAACTCAGTAATAACTACCCTGAACTTTTACAATAGTGCATTAACATATCTGTGTCAGAAAGAGTGTTTGCTTTTACAGTCAACACCAGTTAGCTAAGAAATTCCCTTCACAGAAGTTAATTAGGGGTTCCTGGTAATGAGCCTGCTCATTAACCTCCTGAGCCAAAGGTGACTGACTGACTGCTATTCATTTGAGGGTTTCTTGTTGAGCCTAAAATAAGTTTGGTTGTAAATTTGATTCCCCTTTTCTTCAATTCCCTTGGCTCTAGATGCTGTTTTAACTTTTGGTAGGATTTCCCTTTCTTACTTTTGGAAATGAACTTACGTTCTTTGTAGGTAGGTTATCTCCAACCTGGAAAGACCTCTGTAGGTGAGGCAGCATTCCTTGTATAGATGGGGTCCTTCAAGTCATTAGGAAATGTATGGTAAATGCTCCATCTTTGATACTTGAATGTTCAGTAAAGATTCCCCAGAAGAAGTTACTTTTGAGACCCAACTGACCTCTTTTCTTTAAGTACATCTTCACTTAACAACTTTTTGAAAATTAAAAAAAAAAAAAAATTTATTAATAGACTGCAGAAGAATTGAATGGAATGTACAGCATTCTCATATACATCCCTTACCCTCCAGTTTCCCTTGTAATTAACCTCATATATTAGTGTGGTACATTTTTCTTAATTTATAGATTAACAGTGATACATTATCATGATCTAAAGTCCATCTTTTATATTGAAGTTTACTCTTTGTGTTGTAAATTCTATGGATTTTGACAAATGTATAATGACATGTATCCACCATTACAGTATGATCCGGAACAGTTTCACTGCCCTAAAAATCTGTGTGCTTCACCTATTCACCCTGTCTCTTTGCTGGCAACCACTGATCTTTTTACTCTATCCTGTTTTGCCTTTTCCAGAATGTCATGTAGTTGGAATCATACAGCATGCGACCTTTTCAGATTGGCTTCTTTCACTTGGCAATATGCATTTAAGGTTCCACCATATGTTTTTTGTGGCTTGATAGCTCATTTCTTTTTAGCGCTGAATAATATTCCAGTGGATGATGCAACGCAATTATCCATTCACCTACTGGAGGACATCTTGCCTGCTTTCAAGTTTTGACAATTATGAATAAAGATGCTATAAACATTTGTATGCAGGTTTTGTGTAAATATAAGTTTTCAATCCATTTGGGTAAATACCAAGGGCATGATTGTTGAGTCTTATAAAAAGGGTATGTTTAGTTTTGTAAGAAACTGCCAAACTGTCTTTTAAAGTGACTGTACCATTTTTACATTCCCACACTTAACAACTTTTGAGTACCTATCATATACCAAATACCCCTGATTTAAGGGCACAAAACGTTAGTCTAGAAACAGCTAAAATGCCAATAACTTGTCCAAGTTACAGATAAACTAAAATTTTGGAGGCTTTTACTGATTAGCATCTATGCTTTATAGTACAAATCACATAATTATTCTTAAATGAAATATGGGTTAAATAATAAAAATTTAAATTCTAGGGCCACATAATTATTCTTAAATGAAATATGGGTTAAATAATAAAAATTTAAATTCTAGGGCCGGCCGAGTGGCGCATTGGTTATGAGCTGGCTTGGGACGCCAGTGGCCCCGGTTTGGATCCCACATATGAGGGCCAGTGACACTGCCCTCTACAGCTAACAACAGCTCCACCTGGAGCTGGGCTGTGCCAGCCCTGGCAATGGTGTAGGCTGCAGCCCCTGCTGCAGTGGGCCGCCATAGGCTACAGTGAGTGGCCGGCAGCCAGCGTTGAGTGGCTGGCAGCCAGCGTGAGCTGCTAGTAGCCATGGTGAGCGACCATCCAGAGGCCAGCGACCCATCTGCCTCATCCGGGAAGAGCGCAATGACGATACCAACATGGGCCAGAGAAGCAACGTCCTCCACAACTAGACTGAAGAACAAAGGACAACAACTTGTCTGTTCCCCTTCCCCGATTCCCCAATAAAATCATAAAAAAAAAAAATTAATTATAGTAAAATACTGCATTATTCTAGTGATGCATTTAAATAGTTTTATGAAATTATTCTGCTGGCATCTAGTCATCAGTTCTGGTACCAACGCTCTGGTTTTACATGGATAAAAGAACTATTGGAACAAAATTTGTCTGTTTTTAATGTACCTTTGAAAGTAGTGATTTTCATGGATTTATGAACTTGCTCAGTGATTATTTTTTTAAATGTTTTTAGGAAAAAAAGTACAATGCAGGTACAGTATGTACACACACACACCTGGAATACTTTGGAGTTCTGCCAAACACTCGAACAATTGCCCTGGGGTAGCAGCAGCCTGATTCATTCACTTCTGCTAAGCTTGGGCTTTTCCATCAATGGATTTCAATGGAAGCTGTACACAATCAAATGGTGGAAAATTGATTTTTCTACCTTTTTAAAGGCTTTGTCAGAATTTTTATTTAAAGTGTTATATTATTAGCTAAAATTGATCTGAATTATTTTTGAAATTCTGGAAAGCAGGTAATGAATTAAAATTTATGTTCTCATCTGTTCAACTAAAGCAACAAGTAAGGTAAGCATCTTAATACTTTTTACCTAAATTATATAATCAGGTAATTTTCATGTTTCCTGTGTACTATATAAAAAACAAGTTAGGTGTCAGTGTCAAATGTCTTTGCATTATGCATAAATATTCATTTCAGTACGTGTTCCCAAATTTGTCTCCATGTCTCCACCTTTTGGTGTTTTAAAATTGTGTATACATATATGTGAAACTGAAAATTTTACATGATGGGTAATGACAATTCTAGTAAAGCTGTCTGGCTAAGAAGGACCCTAAAAGTTTACTTAGTTCATTAAACAGAATCAGTCATTCTGTCTAGTGGAGACCTGTTAGCCTTGAAAGGGATAGAGAGGTAAGTGCTGCTCTGTCATGGTTGTAAATCTAAGTCTGTTGATTGGAATGGGATGATTTGTGAATAAGCAGTCTGTGGGCAATTTATTTTTTGAATTAACAAAGAAATGTTAATCACATTTCATGTGCTTGAAAGGAAGGATCAAGTTTTAGTCTGATATGGACATGAATGCAAAATCCACCAAATTAAGAAAAAGGATAAGATGCAATAAAAACAGCAAAAGAAATATGGTTCACAGGAACTCTAATCTAAATTCTGTCACTTGCAGCACAGGGCTGCCTTTCCTTCTGTATGAGAAAGAATTCATTATACCTTCAGTAATCTGAGGCTTTTACTGTGGTCACAGGGAGGGCCACCTAGAGAAGTGAGAGGAAGATGAACTGGGAGGATGGGCGAGGAGAGGAAAGGCAAGGTGGATCAGGTGTGTGTAAAGGTGCCCTTGGGAAATCACTTGGACCTGATATTTATACACTGGCTTGCACATCTTCAATGATATCTCTAGCTTATTTTGGAATATAGTTACTAGACTGATGTTTGACTTTTATCAGACTCACAGTACTTAGTTTCATTTGTAAATTCCTGCCCTTTCTGGAATGTGTGCTTTGAGAGAGCAGAAATTTTTATTTGTTCACTTCAGTGTCTGCAGCATATATTATGGTGTCTGGCACACTATTGTAATATAATACATATTTGTTGATGAAATGAAAATCAGAAAAATCTTAGAGGACTTCATTTTCATTCCAATGAAAGATGTGGGTAAATTCCTAATTTCTGTTCTATGTTACTTGTGAATTCAACCATGGATTAAAAAAGCATATGATGCACAGGGCATCCCCGTGTAGCATGCCTGGTGCCCTCCCTGTTGAACTTTGCAGTTGGCATTAGGCCAGGGGTTGGAAGGACTGGACTTCTTAAGAGTCAGGACTGACATTGGCCCCAGGGTATAGGCACTAAGACTTCAGAGCCTCCATCTTGCAAAGACAGTGCATAATCCAAGTTGCCTGTTGCATAATCTAAGTTTGCCTGTTGGTTCCCTTTGAGAACATGTTAGGAGCAGCTACCCATTGTGAAAACTGCATCTTCCTTCCCAAATCCAGGGTGAGCCTGGCCTTAAAAGGTAGAACCTTTGTTCCTGCTGGTTTGCTGCTCCTTTCCAGAAATAACCTCAGAAACCTGTCTTTGCATAATATGCTCCTGCAATATGTGTCCCACAGGGGAGATCCCCCAGGGTTTCCTAGTGACAGCCATGATTTATTACTCCGGGAGGTCCCATTCTTATTTTGTCTTATGGAGTAACAGTGAGCAAGCGCTAGCTACAATTTGCATCATTCTTTTGGACCCTAAGCCTACATTTTACATTTGATTCTGATGAGACAAAAACAAATGGCAAGAGTAATCACAGCATCACAGTATTTTTACCTGCTTACATGTCACCCACCATCAAGTCTATTTATTTACAGCAGTTCCTCGAAGTCTAACTTTTTTGCCATGATCTATAAAACCAGATGGATTCTCATGTTTTAATTATATGTTATCACCTCTCCCCCTCCCCAGTGCTATAATCATAACTTATAAATAATTTACAAATGTTTCCCCTGTCTAGTTAAGAATACTGGGTTCCCCTTTCTCACACTGGCCACCATGCTTTCTCTAAATTTAATCCCTTCTGTGCTCCTTGGTTATTCATTTACTTGCTGTCAACTGTCTGGTACATCACTATGCCCTCTCCTCAGCTCTTCCTGTGAAGTGAGTAGAATCTACATCTGTGCTTCTTCTTCCCAGCCTCTTGTTCCTGCAGAGAACTGTACATTTCTCCTGAAGGCAAGGCAAAGGCACTTTGATTGGTCCAACCTCCTTGATTCCTTTCAGTTTGTTTGTGAACACCAGGGCTGCTATAAGATTTAAAGCCTATTATCCTTAATGACATTATTAGTGGTAGCAGTGGTGATACGGTGTCTCCTTGTGTTAGTTTGGTTTAGCTCTTATCTTTTGCAAAGCATTCTCACGAACTTTTAAAGCTCAATGTATTTTCATGGCAATTTCTTCTATAGCATCGAAGTAAGTGTTGAGTTTCAAAAGAGGTTTCAGTCTCTGGATAACAGAAATTCTATTGTGGTTTTTCTATTTTCTTCTCTAAAACATAGACACTATCCAAATCATTTTCAGTATCCTTATTTTTAACTGGAAAGCTAGATTGAGATTTCTAAATGTAATACATGATCACTGTCATTTTCTTCAATAATAATTCATCTATCCATGCTTGAAATATTACATTCAAGAATTCATTAGAAGTACTTAGTAAGGTCCTACCAAATGCTAGGCAGCCATTCATAGCAACACCTAGCTTCAGCTAATCCTTTGAAGGTAGTTTTCACTCATACATGATAAGTTTTAACACAAAGCCATTTTCCTGAATAATGGTGTTGATGGGTGAAATAAATATACCTGATGGGATTCAATAAAGAAATTCAATTTAATGGGTAGTTTTTCAGATGGCTTCAGATTGTGTGTGAGAACTATAAAAAATACAATTTGCCCACCAATATTAATTTGCTGATTTTCCTGTCCTTACAAATACACACATACACACACACACACACACACACACGCCACAAATTGTCAAAAGACACATGACATATTGGATAAATACCTTGCAACACATATTACATATTACCGAAGACTATTTCTCCTAACATAAAAACTTCTTATCAACAAAAAAGAAAAAGTGGACTATAACCATTTAAAAATGGTTAAAAAACATATGTAGACAGTTCACAGAAAAAAAAATAGCACACAAAAATATAAACAACTTTACTTAAAGAAATTTATCTTTATTTTCAAGCTCTGTTTGCATTTTCTCAACGTATAAAATCTGCCTTATGTCTCCTGAAAGCAAGTGCAGGGTCTTGTATTATGTTACAGGTTGTACCCATGAAGTAGACCATCTCTGTAGTCTTTATTTGCAGAGGTTGAGATTTTTTTCCTTAATCCCTTTGTTTATGTAGCAGATATTATAGATTAGTTCACTGAACATTCACTCCAGTTCCCTTCTAGTGTGTCTTATGTGATAGAACCTGGGAAGCTTACAAAAAGAAAAAAAAAGAAGGGAGAGGGACGGGTGGAAGCTAGGGGTAGAGGAAGAAAAAATGTTCAATCCTGTCATGCAGCTAGAAACCTCAGGTTCTGGCAAAAAGTTGCATTTGGAATGATGAAGTACGCCACTTAAGGAGATGCTGGGAAATGTTTTGTTCTTCTGGGGCAACTGTGAGAAAGACTGTGATGCCCATCTCCTGCAGGTCTAAGTGCTGAGCAGCAGGCAGTGACTACAACAGTTTGCGGAAGCACAGTCTCAGGGCACGTGGAAAGTCACCGTCCAGCCATTTGCTGCTGGCCACACAGCATCCAGGCTTGGTTCCTGATCACTGCAGACATTCTTCAAGCAATCTAATACTTTGTAACAACTCTTGCTCTACTTAACCTGCCTGGCATGGACTCAACAAACACATTTCAACAGTAAAATTGTGTTTTGGTAATCATAGGGTAGAGGTAGAGAATGGAAGGGAGAACAGAAGGATATAAATAAATAAACCAATCAAAACCAAGAGAAGTTCCATTAAAAGTTCCCATTAGATTTTCAGTTCTGGCTACTTCACTGCTAAAAACAAAACAAAAAACACTGTAAATGAAAGCTAAATTTGCTTTTGGGTAATTTGCCTTTGAAATCTCACAAAATGTTATTTTCTAGACGTTTACTCATTTAGTTGAATAACATATATCAATCAAGTGCTTCACCAAATTAGCCACAATTACAGGATTCTAGCTAACTTTGAATTATATAATGTCTTTCCCTTAAAAACATATAAACTCAAGTAATATTTTGCCATTTTCAAAAAGAAATCTTAACAAGAACCCTTTTTAAAGAATAAAAGGATTCAGAGATGAGTAGGACATGGTTTCTTAGCCTCAGGAAATTTCATCCAGTTGGGTATACAGATTAGAAAACCAGACAAAACAATGCAATGAAATTAGTCCTTCATTAGGCAGGGTGCATGGAGTGCTATGGAAACACAGAGGAATGCAAGAAACTGGTTGAGAAACTCAGGATTTCTCCACGTTTAAACCATTCTGTTTTGAGGCGGCTAGAATGCTCTGAAAAGAAGTGTTAAAACCTACTGATGTCCATCACTTCAGTTTAGGTGTCTGACCCTTAAGGCAGAGTGAGTGTTCCCCTGGACCTTGCCTGGTTACAGTTCTCCTGCAGGTATGGGCATTTTCAGTGAGTGATAACTGAAAACACAGACAGGCTACTGAGCCAGCCTTGACTTTGCTTCAGCCAAGAACCTCATTCACACTTCTCTGAAAGATTTAGTCAAGTCTGTTTTAGAGACAAGCCTTAGCAGATGTGATTAAGTGACTTCATTTTAAGAAGGCATCTTACTCATTGTAATGAAGTAGGAATAACAGTGACTGAGTCTGTCTTGATGACTGTATACACTTTCAGCTCATTTGAAACTTCCCAATTTAGGAAGAAGAAAAAAAGTTAGTGATGTGACCCTGGAGGTTTTCTCTGGCTGACAATCAAGCCAAACATACAACAATCCCTGAGATTTCAATTCTTTGTAATTGACCTATGCAGCAAATAGATTTCTGGTTTCTCTTTTGGGAGAAATCTTATAGGAAAACTCTCTCCAAAAGATGAATGGCACAGCTAATCAAAGTGCAATGGCACCACGTGTTAGTTCAGCCATTATTAGGGTGTTGAACACAAGTTCTTGGTCACGAGGATGGATTAAGAACTGAAATTTGGGGTAAATGTACACCAAATTTTTGTTTATAGGATCATTTCACCAGTGGTGCTAGGTTCTGAACCTTTCATTAGCAACAACCCCAGGAGAACTGGAAGCTTCTAAACTATTCTTACATTCCAGCTGAACTCAGGAGATTTTTTTGAATCAAAATAGGGAAATATTGAATTTACAGCAAAAAAAAAAATATTTTTCAGCAAAATCTTGAGGAAGGATGAATATCTGTTGAGTTTTGAAAATGGAAAGATAACCTAAAGATCTCAGTTTTAAAAGAAAATTATTATTTTTTCTTTCTAATTATAAGGCTAGTTATCCACACTGTATTCTGAGAGCCTATATTCTGAGTCAAGAAAATAAGTTTTCAAGGTAAAGAAGTGATGTCCTCAAAAAACTTTTCTCCTCTGGGCAAATTCCAATAAAAAAATTCTCATATCCTTTCAAACACTCTTGCAAGTCTGAAGCCAGGAGGCAAAAGTGCCTGCTGGTCTGTGTGTGTTCCTAGAGTGGCACCCCTATATGAAGTGAGGTGGAGTTAAAGGAACGTTTCAGTTTTACCAACTGATCTCTTCACTGACTACAATAGTTTGAGGTGGATCTTAACTCATTAGTTGGCTGCAAAGTGTTCGTTGAATTCACAGACATGCACTGCTTTACAACAGGGATATGCTCTGAGAAAGGTGTTCTTAGGCAATTTCATTATTATCAAGTATAATGTACTATATATATATATATATATATATAATTGTATGTGCTATACTTTTATATGACTGGCAGCACAGTAGGTTTGTTAATGCCAGCATCACCACAAATATGAGTAATTGCATTGTACTAAGGTGGCTACAATGTCACAAGGTGATAGAAAATTTTCAGCTCCGTTATATTCTTATGAGACCACCATCATATATGCGTATGTGGTCCCTTATTGATTGAAATGTCATTATGAGGTGCATGGCTGTATTAACAAGGTGACTGATCATTAGTGACCTGAAAAAGAGTAGTTTTGTTGAAGAAGCCAGATTTCTGTGGGTGGAGGACTGGATCAGAGGTGATAAAGTGGAAAAGTGAGTTTGGGCAACACTAGAAAATACTGACTGTGAGGCCTGGAAAGAGGAGCTGGACAGGAACATGATGAGTCCAGGAAGAGAGAAACTCTGTTTTCATATTTTTTGCTTTTTCCTTTTTTGTTATGTTTCATTGTTTTTATATTTTAAATGGGAGTGAAGGGGTGGTAGATGAGGGTAAAAGGGATCAAACATATGGTGATGGAAGGAGAACTGACTGGGTGGTGAACACACAATGTGATATATATAGACGATGTATTGCAGAATTGTACACCTGAAACCTATGTAACTTTACTAATCATTGTCACCCCAATAAACTTAATTTTTTAAAAAAATGATAAAATAAATGGGAGAGTCTGAAATATGTTTGAATGTGGTTAGGAAGGATCCAACAGGTGGAGAGAGAGAGAGAGAGAGAGAGAGAGAGAGAGAGAGAGAGAGAGAGAGAGATGGATGATAAGTGAGACCAAGTTTGATTTCACATGTCAGGTTTCTCAGAAGCAGTGAGAAATGGTGTCCAGAGAACAGGAAGAAATGGTCATTCTTAGGGAGGAATGAGATAGGATTGGTGCAGATTCAGGAGTTGCTGGACACCTGGTAACTTCTATTCTCTCTTTCAGTTAGGAGATAAGGCCATCTGCTGTGGCAAGGGTGTGTATATGGTTAGAGTGGGATTTATATGTTTGAAAAAATTATGGTTAAAGTGGTGACTTCAAGAGTGGAAAAATAACCTGACTAGAGGAATCTAGTAAGATTGAGGGTTAGGGAGCTCAGCTGAGTTTGATGACCTTGATTTTGGAGAAATACTAAGCTACCTGTTATGTGATTTTTCTCTGCAGCGTTTAGATTCTTGGAAGCATATATTTAGACATTTATCAGCATTCAATTAGTTTTTTTATTTAAGTAGTATCATTGGCATTAAATATATGGCAACTTACATTACAAAGAGGAAATATAGATAATAATAAAAAAGCTAATAAGCACATAATATGTCAGGTGATATACTCGTATGCTATGATGAAAAGTAAAACAGGACAAAAGAGCAGGAGGGATTCTATTTTCTCTAGGTGGTTAGGGGGAGTGTTTCCAATAAGGTAACATTTGAGCAAAGTACTGAAGGAGTTAGCTATGAAAATACTTGAGACAGGAGCATCCAGGTTGCCCTATCATACCTGTGATGCTACAAAAGAAAGGGGGCCAGTGTGGCAGGAGCACAAGGGAGCAGGTGACAGAAGAGGGTGAAGGAGAAGTAGCAGGAACCTGCACTCCAGGGTCTTGTTGACCATAGTAAGGACTTTGTATTTTAATTTGAGCAAGTGGATGTAGGCTATAAAAGCTCGATAATGAAGTTCACCCTTAGGTGGGGTTTTCTAGGGGTGTTGAGCAAAGGACAGGAGGGCAAAAATTCAGGACATTCGTAAGAATGATGCATCGGAGCAGGTTAGGGAATACGCTGTAAAGAGGAGGGAACAGATTGGGAAAAGTGAAATAGTCCAGGAACTGTCATACCTCAGTATCTTGAGGGACACTTTTATTGATGATATTTGAGGAAGCCATCTGGAAGGACAGGAGGCTGTGGTCAGTGATGTAGGAGGCCATGTAGAGAAAATGTATTCTATTTTTTCGACACACCATACTAATGCTTGCTGTGTGCCAGTGCACTGCTGGATGGGGGCGGGGGAGTCAGTGGTGAAGGACACAGACAAGCCCATTGACATGAGGGAGACACTGGCCCAAACAGAGGCAGAGTTATCTCACGTGGCAGGAGTGGGAATGGAGAGCCTGAGCCAAGGGTCCCCCAGCTTCTAATTGTCTCCCACAAGGTCGTTTGGATTGCGCCTCAGTTTGCAATGTCTGCGCACATTGGTTCTGGCTTTGCCCTGGCAGTGTTTCGGGTTATTTATACTCCAGTCCTGCAGTTATGAATAACCAGAAGACCAGGTCCCCCATTAACTAAGAGAATTCACAAAACGTGTGCTGCGTGTGTGTGTGTGTGTGTGTGTGTGTGTGTGTGCAAGCATGTGTAGATACACCTCAAGTCTCCTTGGTAAAGTTAAAGTTAGCCCCTGACAATCTGGACATGACCGATTGACCTCTAGTTTACTTTGCATTGCAACTATAGAGACTGAGGGACTTGATATTCAAAGTTTGGTCCTCACATGCTTGTTAGAAATGCAAATCTTTGGGCCGCATCTGAAATCTAAAGAATTAGAATCAGAACTTGCATTTCAACAAGATCTCCATGTGAGCTTTATGCATGTTAACCTTGAGAACCCCTGCTTTAGATCCTCAAACAACAACATCAGCTGGAGGGTTTTTATTTTCCTACTTAAGACCATTAATTTTACTGAGATCTTTCTTGTTCTAAGCACATTCTAATAGTCCTTCTCTACTTTCTTTGAAAAAGTAGAAACATTTGTATACTTTGTTACAAAGTGGAGAACACATCATCTAATTAGTTGTGTAATGGGAAATCATTCCTTTTTAATCTTATCTTTTCTCACAAGATCCAGATCCTTTTGTCTCTCTAGTTAAGAGTCCTCTTGTCTTGAAACTTGAACAACTTCAGCTACATCAGATGTCTCACTTTAGGTTCCTCTGAATGAAGTTGAGTAAAAAAACTCATGTGCATGATTAGCAAGACTTTCAAAAGGAAATTTGTAAAGATTTTCCAACGTCTTCCTGATAGTGGATGCAGTGAGTGCTGTTAATGCTTGGCTTTGTGCATGGCTTCATGAAAGTCGTTTTGGAGATAAAAATGATCATGTTTCTACCCTGCCAGATAGTTTCATCTGGTAGATAAACCAGGGGGCCCAAACGGTGTGGCACCGCCATATCAACAATTGGACCATAGGAATGTCCAAACATGGGCATCCTCACAGATGAGCAGAGATTGATGGCAGGGACTGATGATAATGGCTTCAATATATTGAGCTCATATGTGCACCAGGCACTGTGCTTTGCATAAATGATCTTTCATTCTCATAACCCTACAATATAAGGACTGTTATTTGTTCATTTTACAAAGAGATTGAGAGAAAGATTAACTGGATTGCCCAAGATCATATGATTGACAGGCAAAGCTAACCTTCCAATCCAGGCATACCTGGCTCTAAGAACATATTATTAATCTCTGCACTAGATCCACGTGTCAGAAATTGAAGTGTCAGATCATTAATTTCAAGGCAGTGTGGCTACTAATAATGGATAGTGTACCTGCCCCATGAGGAGCCTTTGAATGGGAAAACACAGGTGTAATACAAGAGTGAGGCATCCAGGATATTATCAGAATAAAATTGTGGTAAGAGGAATAGGGAAGAGACTGAGGTAGAAGGAAAGGCAGGTGCCCAGCAGTGCAACTGGATATGGGCCACTGAAGATTGATGAGGATGGCTGGAAGCATGTGATGACCAGTCAAACTTGGTCCTGGCTGGAGTGAGGTCAGGCCTGTGGATGAGAAGTGACTAAGTGACCAGGCTGGCTCCTGGAAGATGATAAGGTTTGGACACATTTAAGAGGTAGAAGTGGGAGGAAAGTGAGAAATGCATTTTTGCCTGAACAAAAACAGCCTTGTGTGACTTGCTCCTTCCATTTCTCTAAATACTTAGTGATTAAATGGAAGCAATTATTGGAAAGCAGCCACAAATTTATGGAAAAAGAGATAATGGAATAGGCAAGAGATAATTTTAAAAATCTACCATAGGGGCTGGCTGGGTGGCTCAGTTGATTACAGTGTTAGCTCTGAGCAACAGGGTCACTAATTCGATTCCCACATAGGCCAAGTGAGCTGTGTCCTAGCTGAGCTGTCATTGAGCTGCCAATGGGCGACTGGATGGCTCACTGGTGAGAGCGCTTGTTCTTAACAACGAGGTTGCTGGTTCGATTCCCGAGTGGGATGGTGGGCTGCACAGGAGGGGCGGGGGGAAGGTAACTCTCCCCCTCTTACCCCCTTACCACCCCCCCGCAACTAGAATGAAAGCAGAAACTGGACTTGTAGCTGAGCTGTGCCCTCCACAACTAAGATTGAAGAACAACTTCACTTGGAGCTGATGGGTCCTGGAAAACACAATGTTCCCTTCCCCAATTCCCCAATAAAATCTTAAAAAAAAAAAATCTCCCATAAAGGGTAAATGCAGGGGTGAAGGCACAACTTATTAAACTGCTCTAGTTTGAGCTTCTGTGCTGAGAACACAGACAATAGGCACACATTTCATCTTGCACAGAAGCATGGATAAACAAGTTTTGGAAGTCTGCCCAAGACACACATACAGTTCCCATCAAATTCAACAAATTCAGTTCTATCAGAAATGAGTATGTTATCTGTATAATTGAGTTCAATGGTTGATATAACAGATTAGGGTGAAAGGATGGTTTGTGAATATGAATCATTGCTCAGGTACTTATGTCTGTAAATAAGCAGAGAGTGACTGATTCTTGTAGTAGTTCATGCTGAAGATGGCTGAATAATAAGTTAACACCCCAGGGCATAGGAAAACTAAGAATATATTTACTAGCTAAGTTGTCAAAGTCTTGCATTAGCTATTTTGATACATAACGATATTTTCCTCCCCTACCCAGTAACTGTCGTCAATTAAAAAGAAGAGATGGATAGACAGAATTATGTTGTCCTTAATTTTGTCTGAATACTTAATCACAAATAATGGAGATGAAGATTTCTAAGAGATATTTTGATATCCTGGAAGATGTAGTAAAGTTAATATTGCTGGAGTCTTTTCAATTATGGGTTGCTCAGAAAATGAGAAAGTCCACAATAGTTACAGAGACTTGAGACTCATAAATTCAACCTGTTAGATGTTTCGGAAAAGTTTTCCTCCTAGGCAGAATTTTTTCTCTAAAATTTATAAGTTTCTTCAATTACTAAATTTGAAAGGAAAGTAAAAGACTATTTATAACAACTGATTAGAGAAAAAATACTTCTCCCACATTACTAAAATATATTGATATCTATATCTATATATTTATATATCTATATATATTCTGATTTTCTCCCAAATAGGAGCTGCCCAGTTCAGCTGCCCAAGTCAGCTGAGCTGCTCAGATCAGTTCATCCACATTCTAGGAGACAAAGTGGGTGAACATTAGATTTGTAGATGCCATTTGGAGTGCGACATTTCTTTCCTTTATTGTCTCAAAACTGGTTGGATTTCTCCAAAAATATTCCTGCAATTATAGGAAGCTATTTGTGTGTGTTTATGTAGATGACAGTAGCCAGTACACACCTTGTAAAGGTAATGGGAGTAAAATTTAAAATAAAAAAGTATACGTTCACATGCAAATGCTGCTTTCATATAAAACCTAAAGGACAAAAAGGAAGGCAGGAAAAGGACAGTCAAAATAATGTTACCTTCATTCATTTTATTCATTCCATGCTCATTCTTCCAAGCATGGTAGTATCCTTATATTCATGGGCATCTCTTACATACTTGGCAGAGCGGCAATGGGGTGTAATGGAATGTCACAGGCCTGGTTTCTGGCTTTCTCACTGCCTTTTACTAGCTGCATAACTTTGAAGAAGTTACAGTGTCTGAGCTATAGTTTCTTCATATCTAAGTGGGATAATAATATCTGTCTTGGCAGGCTGTTGTACCAAATAAAGCAAGCTTTGTGAAATTAGCTCACACCTTTTGTTAAAATAGCATATACATATGCACCACCTTAAGCACTTTAAGTCATCTGTCTCATTATTCTCACCATCCAAGCCCTAATTCCAGGTGAAGAATACCAGGTACAGAGAACTTTGAAGGTACAAAGCTAGTAAGAGGAGAAATTGGTATTTGAACTGGCAGAACTGTCCCAGAACAGTTTGGATTTTTTCTTTTTTTTACAATGTTCATGGTAGGAAATACATTTTATATGGTGAATCACTACAGATGGCTGTGATAATAACAGATAAATATTTATATATATATATATATATATATATATATATATATTTGTATATATACATATATTTGCAACAAAAGTTTAATGAAACAATGGTCATACTTTGTGTGATGCACACCACACATACATATATATAGTGTCAACTATATTCTTTTACATATATAGAATGAATATATTGTTTTTATGATGGTAATAACATACTGAATTGTACAAATCAATTATGATACATAATTTCAAAAACACTAATCTCAATCCCACACTCTTTAACCCTTACATTATAAAAACTCTGTATTTGGTAACCGTTCTTGGTCTATAGTAGGTATGCAATAAATATCTGTTTAATGTTTTGTGAATAATGAAACCTGCAGATCCTCTAAACATCTTTTCTGAACCAATAGCTTTGTCGACTGGCCAAAATAACTCTCCAGAAAATCCACCAAAGAGCAGTTTATTCAGGAAATGAAAAAGAAATAAGACCACTCTAGCAGTGTGTGAACCCACACTTTCGACTCGTGCTCCAGCTGGCTGCACATGTGCAAAAAGAGCGTTCTCTCAAGATGGCCTCTATATTTATTTGAATCCCTTCCCCAGAAGTTACCACAAAGTTTAACAGGAAGTCAGGACTAGAGAGTTAACAAGGGGCCCAGCTCCACCCATAGTCCTCCCAGCTCTATGGTTAATCATCTTAAGATGTCAGTTCACTTTTATCAGCTTCAGTCTTTCTTTACTTGTAATATTAGCTCTTTCCCCTCAATTGATAACAAGAAACACAATCTAACACCATATGTTTCTGCAGCCACCGTTGTGTAAGCGATCTGGTGAGGAGAAACCAAGGGCAGGTGCATTGGCTGAATAGTTGAGTTTTCAAAGAACAGGAGAATAAAGTCACAGCTGAGATTTTGCCATTTATCTCATTATACACAATAACATCAGGTTTCCATTCTTTGGTGACTCTTTTCTGCAACCTCAAAGTCAATATAAAGGAAATGGGATGGTTTAACAATAGAAAGGAGTATAAAATAATCTTATGCTCTCCTTTGGGTACCTCCCTGATCCCAGACCCACTCAGCAGGTCCTCTCATGCATTTCTGCCTGTGGGCTGCTCATTCTAACCTGTGTTAGGAGGGGAGAATGGCCCCTCAAAGAAGAGATTGGATATAAATCTTTTATTTTACTTTTCTCCTAGATTTTCTTTCAACATGCTCAAGAGTTTGCCTTTACTGCAAACAAATCACAAAATAATTACACACCGTTATTTTATTGGAGCACATTACTGGACATTCCTGGGGTGAGTAGGGAATTGTTTTTGTAGTGATAGATGTATCTTCCTTCTTTTAAGAGAACAATCTAAAATTTCTAAATGTTCATTTGTCTATCCTTTATGGGTTGGAGCCAAATAGATTACCCTTCAAGTATCTCTTTAGTTTACTGCTTTGAGGCTTTCTGTAAATGTATGCATTTAAAATAAAGACCATGCCCTTTAATTTTCTAACTCATACCAATGAAGTGTTCTGAGTAAGTGGTAGTATGTGGGGTAATAATATATTTAATATAATATGCATGCTTTCAAGAATAGTCAAAAGCCTTTACTAGTTCTGTTATCAGAAAGGTACCCAGTAATTCAACAATAATAATTGGAGTAATTTAAATCTATAGGTCATGATAATTTTTGGTCCCTGATATTAAATGAACTGCAGGTTTTTTGTTTGTTTTACTGAAGATAGATCTGATGTGTTCTAACAAATTGATTGTTTTTCTTTAATTAGTGAGGGAGATTTGAAAATGGTAGTTGTACAGAGCAATGAGGAAACTTGTTAAATTAGTTTAGCTTAAGCTTAAACAATTTTGTTCCTAAGATAGTTTTTAAAGGTACCCTTGAATTTCCCCTATATTACAGTTTTAAATGGACTTAACCACAGATAAAAAGATAGACATTTCTGAGAACAAGTTTTTAGGTCCTGGAGCTGAATTTACAGGGTAAGCATTTTTTGTTTATTAGTCTTTAAGACTGACTCTCATGTCAAGTCCTGGAAAGATACACAGAGAATTCATTAGAAAAAAGGTCAGAGGATTGATATAAAATGTAAAGGAAGTTGGGGGAATCTGGAGGTGAATGGGTAAGGAAAAAAAGGAGGAGAGGGGAGAAAAAGGAGGTAAACACAAGAATTTCTGAAATTCCTTCTATGCTTCTTAATCCCTGCCTAGAGATCTTAAAATTTACATTTAAGGTGATTGCTTCAGTTATCTATTATTATCCAATCAAATTATATTTTGAGCACCTACTCTGATCAAGGCATTTAGCTAAATTAAAGAGGAATCTAAAGAATAGCATGTTTTCTCAAGCCCTTTAAAGGTGATTATGTAATTAGAGAAATAAAATATAAAGATACCTGAAATTATCCAAATAACTAATAATCCAAATCTAAAAATGATAAGAGGCATAGACACTTCACATAAAATTATAGAAGAGAGAAGAGCCAATATTGGAATTAAAGAATAATTTGAATCAAGTATTTAAAAATATCAAGTATACAGGTCACATAGATTGGTATTTTTTGTACTAAGAAATATGTTCTGGTATTCTGAGAGAATATCTGTTTTTGAATGTTTAATTTATAATTTCCCATAGCTAAGGAAGGTCTAATATACCATAAGATCTTGAGGCTAAGAGCTTTTTTGAGGGGAGTGGGCACAGATTTTTATCTTTAAAAAGACAGGAGGAAGGAGGCTTTCTCATTAACTCATTAAAGCCCTGCCATTATTTTGGCATCCTAAACTGCCTACAAAGAAGGAGGTCTAGTTCCAAAATAAATTTCTGTTTATGGTTCCTCATTGCAAAGGATGCCTTTCTTGTTTTCGGGTTGTCTCACTAATTTTTCCTTTATTGACATTTAGCTCATTTGGGCAGTTTGTTAGCTACTAATAAGTTGATTAAAACAATATGATAGCAAGGAGTTGATTGAAATCAATGGATGCAACAAGGCTTTTAGATCATCTGTAGGTCTCAGAATTCATTCTACTTTTTTCTGACCAATAATGTGTAAAAAAGAGTGAGTACTGGGGAGGAGGATGAGGAGAGAATAAATCTGGGCAACATGGAGAGATGAGAAAAGTTTTTAATGTCACAGGAAGATATTCAGAGAATCTTCTAGAAAAAAAAGATACAATAGAATGAGGCCTTCTTTCTTAGATTCTCTAGAAAATATTAAAATTATAATGACTGCTGGGCCGGCTGAGTGGTGTGTTGGTTAAGAGTTGGCTTAGGATGCCAGCCAGCTCTAAGCAGCAGGGCCCCCGTTCGGATCCCACATGAGGGCCAGTAACGCTAGGCCCTCTACAGCTAAGATGGTGAACAACAGCTCAACCTGGAGCTGGGCTGCTGTGTATAGGCTGCAGTGGGGCTGGCTGGCAGCTGGCGTGAGCTTTTATGAGCTGCTGTGAGCCCCCATGAGCAGCCGTCCAATGGCTGGCAAGCGACTGCCTCACCCGGGCAGAACACAATGATAATATTAACATGGGCCAGTGAAGCGATGTCCTTCACAATTAGACTGAAGAACAAAAGGACAATAACTTGTCTGTTCTCCTTTCCCAATTCCCCAACGCTGTTCCCTTTCCCAATTCCCCAATAAAATCTTCAAAAAAAAAAATTATAATGACTGCTAAAGAGTACCTAGATATTTCTAAAACATGGTGTCTAAGAATTGCTGCTGAGCTCCACCAAAGCACAGACGTTGCAGCTAATCAAAGATAACTGTCAGTTAGTATTTTCTGTTATGAAATGAGGCTTACATCCAACTCACCCATTTATTCAATAAATGTTATTGAGGGTCTACCATGTACTAGACACTGTGCTGAGGGAGGTGATAGAAAAGTTTCTAGGTAGGGATGCAGGATTCAGGGGGGTTATTCTTTTGTTTGTTTAGTTTTGCTTTTTTTATTTATTTTTTATTTTTGGAGGTGAGAGAATTGATACTCACTGTGAAGGCATTATATGAGAAGACAAGTTGAATATGCAGAAAAGAGAGGAAATAATTTTTGAAGCAGGTCCTCAAATAGAATTGAAGGAATAAGATCAAGAACATGGATTAAGTGCTCACCCTTCAATAAGAAATGAGCCGGCCCTTCTGTTTTAATCTTTAAATTTTGTATTTAATCTGTGCACAGTAGAGAGCAGTGTAAATGGTGCCTTTTTACTTAATTAAATATATACATCATTAGGCATATGCCCTTAATTTACTAAATTATGAGTAATTAAAGTTAATGTATTTACAAATCATTGATTCTTTTCCACTTTAATTAGCTAACAGTTGGTTTTTATGCTAGCAAAAATTGGGAAAATCTTACTGAGAAAGTTAACATCCTATTTTATTTATTAAATTAGAAAATACTACTTCTTTAGACCATTTCATAAGGTTAATTCTTTTTTTATGATGAAAATTTCCTCTTAGATATTCTGAGTTGGTGCCACCTTGACAGAGTGTCTTTTCCTCTGTAATTATCTCAAAGAATTTCATCTGCAGACTCAAATAATTATTAGTTTCAAGTCCTGGAGTCCATATCAACTCTTAGGGATGAAAGTGTAACAGTTAAGGAATGTGGTCTTAGTGGAAGTCTCTAAAAAATTTTGTATTGGAGGCCATTGTTTTGTTCACAGACTGTTATTAAGGCTTCAGAGTATGATGCTGTGTGTGACAGGGAAACACATTAATTTGCTTATAAGGAGATGTTCCTGTTTATGGGGCCCCAGGTTACCAGCACCTGAAGATCTCAATTCAATGAATAGCTTCATCTCAAGGATTAGGGCAAAGGTTTCTAGCTCCACAACCATTACTTTCACACTGGTCATTCTCCACTGCCTCTTTTCACCAAGTGCCACTGAGGATTACTGACATTTTGACACTGTAGGAGCCCTAGAAAATATATGCTCTGGGGGTTCTCTCTCTGTCTCTCTCTGTCTCCCCTCCCTCCCTCCCACCCTCCTCCTGATTCCTCTCTCCCATACCCCCCTACCCTTTCATATGGAAATGGACATAAAAGTGTATATACAGGTCATAGAGTATTACATATCAGTTACAGTTTTGCTGCAGTGGCTTCCTGCTCGAGAGGGTGCTTGTCCTCTCAAGACACTGTCAGGTCAAGACGCTGTCCTGTATTACTTGAAGAGAGACCTCAGCTTTCCTCAAAGGGCGCCCTGTCCATGGACTATGGCCTATTTATGAGGCTAATCTTCATCAAATAGAAAAATAAAGCTAAGATCATAAGGCCATTTTGAAGGATCTTTCAGGTGAACTGCAGATGTTCATTTGTGAATTTTCTTTCTGTGCTATGGTTAAGTAGTTTATTTTAAACTCAGCAGTATGGATTGTCCTGCCTGGCAGCCCAGCTGTTATAAGATTGCCCTTCCTCCTTCCCTCTGCCTCCAGTCCCCTGTCTCCATTTCCCATTAGGGCTGTTCCTCCCCTTTCACTTATTGTCTCTTGTCTCTCTTCCTTGAATCACCTTCTCCCCATTCTTGCTGCTTTGGTAGGTCCTCACTCACCAGAGTGGAATGCCTTGTTTCTCTTTTGCTCCCCTCCTCCTCCTCCTCAATTTCCAGTACAGCCCCAAATCCTATCTGCTTTAAGTAATGTTGAGTCACACAAATCAGAAACTGACATAATTAATCAAAGGAGAGAAATGCTTAGAAAGTCTCAGGGGAACCCGGTTTGTGAATTTGGATGACAGTTCTCATCATTTTTCATGTATGAGTGGGCCTGGGCTCTCCTTTTTGCTTCTTTTGGTGCATTTGCATCTTCTCTTTCTTCTTCAGTGGATTGGCCTGTTCTGGTTCTCTTCCTTGTAGTCCATCAGTAATGGTCCTTCAATCAACTCTAAGAGTGGCATGGAGGGGGTCTCACAGTGCACACACAGCAAAAGCTGGGCCTCCAAGGTGGCAAGCCATAAGCTGAGAGAACAGACATGCTGGCCATAACACCCCTTTCGTAGCTCAATGCTTGTCAGAGATGCTTCCTAGCATCTACCTCTCCCTCCTCAGGGATGATAAGCTGGAGCCTGAGCCTGGATGTCCTGAAGGCAGAAGCCTAGTCTCCTGTTTCCTCCCTCCTCCCCTTCTGGCCTTGCTCTTCCCCTGGTCACCTTCCTAACTTCTGGGGAACTGTTAACAAACAATTCTCTCCTCCCTACTTCCATTCTCCCACCACAGGGAACCCAGGGCACTGACTCTCCCTATTGTTCTCCTGAGCACTTTTTCTCATCATATCCATCTTCTGGTCTAATTTGAGAATTTCATGTTACTGAAAGTGACTCTCAGCCCTCTCCTTTCTCTCTCCATTTTCCTGGAAATCAAGGGGTAGAGGGCAAGTGCTCTGTTCAGACTACTGACTGATTGCCATCTTTCCTACCTCCTAGTCCTTATTAAGGTTCACTCTCCCTGTTGCCAACCCCTCCCTCCTCTGGGTCCCTCTTAGCACTCCTGAGGTTGTCAGGGGTCCAATGGGCCCTCCTGGCTCTCCTGGAGGGCAAGCCTCAGGGCTTCAGAGCCATAGGCAGGCCAAGAGCCTATGCAAAATGAGATTTCTATATTTTTAACAATGAATTTAAAAATATAAACAAATATATTTTTAAAAAATTTATTTCAAGTATATCATAGATAGATTTTTCTTTCACAACTTAGATTTGGAGACTTGACCTCCAGAGATCTAAATACAGAGAGATTTTTTTTTAAATGGAACCTGCAAAGACCTAATTCTTAGCATTCAATAAGCTTTCTTTCTTTTAAAGTTCCCAGTTTTGGTAAGTAAATCTGCCAATCTTCTGAAATTGAAGCTAGAAATTTTGGGTTTATATTTTGTATTGTTTTTCAGTAAGCATTTATTGCATGAAGTCTAACATAATATGTACAATGAAATACAGCTCAGTGAATACTCACTGAATGAGCCCACCTATGTAACCAGCACCCTGAAGAAGAAGCAGAGCCTATAGCCCCTTTCATGCCTCCTCCAACAAACAGTCCTTCAAGGGTGACCGCTAGTATGATTTCTAACACTGTGGATTAGTTTTGCCTATTTCTTAAGATCCCATAAATGGAGTCATACAATATATATTCATTTTTGTCTGACTTCTTTTACTTATTTTTTCACTTAACATTAAACAGGAGATTCACTCTTGTCATGTGTTGTTATGCTTCATTTATTCTCATTGCTGTGTAGTATTTCATCTTACAAATTTACCACATCATTTAATTATTGCTGGATGTTTGCAAATTTATTTCCAATTTGGGCTGTTACAGAAAGTGCTACTATGATCATTCTTATGCATGCCTTTTGGTGAACATATGTGCACATTTCTCTTAGGCATATGACGGGGAGTGGAATTGCTGAGTCATAAAGCATATATATGTTCAACTTTAGTAAGCACTGCCCAATAGCCTCCAAAATCATTTTACCTTTTAATGATTCAAAAGTGTAAAAAAAATTTATTTATCATTTGATAAAATTTTGCTTTTTCTCAAAAAAGCTAATATCTTTATTATGTAGTAACTGCATTTTGGATTTTTCTCAAAAGGGCTAATATCTTTGCAATGTAAAAGCTGCATTTTGTCCACTTCTGGAAATGTAGGAACCATTAATCAAAGAAGGAGATAGCATGGAAGAGATTAGAATTTTTCAACTAAAAGTGACGGTAGAGGTCCTCTAAGGCATTTCAAGATGTAAAAAATATATATTTTTTTAGGATTTGCAGATACCGTGGTTATACCATGAAGGAGTGGCAGGGCAGGACTTGCCTGAAAGTATTTTATTCATATGATCCATGTTCTTTTCATTATTATTCAGTTCTACAAACATTTTTGGAGTCTTTTTCTGAGCAGGCCAGTAACTCTTAAGAATTTGGGGATTCCTAGTAAAGGCAGAAAAGAGTATTGTGGTGTAGGAGCTTAACGCTTAGTGGAAAAGCAAATCTCTACAGTATTTTTGCTAGAGTGATTTTTGATGCTCACTTGACTTTTATCTCTAATAGCTAATTTGTCATTTATACCAGATTGACCTTTTCCTTTCCCTTTGCTCTACTTTTCCCTAATTCAGATCCTCACCACTCCAAGACTGAATTATTGCAATAGCCTTTTGGCTGGTTTCCTTAACTGTATCTCCTATCTTCATTAATATATTTCAGAATATTACAGGTTGAATTAGTCTTTTTGAAATAACACATTCATTTTGCATTTCTTCTGGTCAATACTCTTCATAGGAGTTACAAACCCATATGCCTTTGAGGCCTGGCTGAATGCAAATGGCTGAAGAAGGCCAAGGAATGGCCTTTACATATTTTGTATCTAGTAATATTCTTTAAGTCCATGGAGAATTATGCTTTATTCCAATTTTTTTTCTGAAATCCAGGCATATCTTCATGTAGGATTAATTTTCCTGATTTGATGATGACCAAGTTAAAACAACAAACAACAACAATGACAATATTGACTTCCCCTTTAACCCTTCAATAAGAACAGCAACAGCACAAGCCCAACTAGAAATAGTGGTGGAAACCCAGGAAATTCCTATTTAAAGAGAGCTATCTGCAGCTGTTCAGCTCTAGGCACTCATTGTCATGATGGATTTTAGATCGTCCAATTTTTCAAATGAATTGGGAAAGCCAGATTTTTCTGTGAATTCTCCTTATATTTAGATTTTAGCATGTAATCCAAGTTTTGTTGTTTTTTGGGGGAAACTTGACAAAGCAATAGAAAAAAAATAGATTCTGTATGTGAAGTGTGGACCCCAAGTTCTGCTTTTGTTTTGTCCTGCATCAAATAAATTGCGTGCATTTACATCATCCAAACAGTTATGACCCTCAGTGGCTAGGCCATCCTTGCAGTTAACATTCTTTCTTATTTCCCATTCTCCCCAACACACGTGCTTAGTTTCAGTTAGATTGGCCCCTATCCTGGCTTCTTCACAGAATGTGGACATGTGTGCTCATTCCTGTGGCTATGCCTTTGGCAATTTTTGAATTTTAAGCCACTCATGCTCCCTACCACCATTTATCCCTCTTCCTCCTCTCTTTTAAAGCTCACCTGACATCCTACTTTATCCATGAAGCCATTCTTTTTTTTTCAGATATTTTTTATTTCTTCAAATTTATTATTTATTAGGAGTGACTGAAATAAAAAATATAATTGAGTCCCATCAGTATCATGATCACCATGGTAATGGCTTTAGGAGAAAACTAGTCAGATGAATATTATTGCTTCCCATTTTCAACCAGTAAAATAGATGCCATTGATAGACAGCCAACCGTCTGTCAAGAATGCTCTCAAGATGTTACATAACACAACATGTCTGTTCACAGAGGAGGAAAAGATTAGGAAAAATAACTTACGTGAACTTCTTGATTTCATCATACAAGACAAGCACAAAAGCACCACCCATGCCTCTGAGAACATTGGACCATGCACCCTTGAGAAAAGCATTGCCTCCTTCATCACGAGCAATCTTCCTCTAGCAGTCGAGCATGCCTGTGTACACGATATAAATTCCTTTGCGCTCTGACTGCATCATCATGCGGCGGTGCACAGTGTCAAATGGGTAGAAAGTCAACCCAGCCACTGCTGTGACAGACTGTGCAATCATCCAGCTGATGAAGATGTGAGTATTCTTGGGATCTGGAAGCATTCCCTTTGCAGTATCATAGATACTGAAGTAGGCAGCTCGGTAAATGATTATACCCTGCACAGACACATTAAAGCCTTGGTACAACCCCTTAATCCCATCAGATTTGTAGATTTTAACCAGGCAGTCACCGAGGCCTTTGAATTCCCTATCAACTCCAGCTTTGCCCACATCAGCTGCTAGACGGGTGCGGGCAAAATCAAGAGGATACACAAAACACAAGGAGGTGGCCCCAGCAGCACCACCTCATGCCAGATACCCTGCAAAGTAACGCCAGAACTGGGTTCTCTTGTCCACACCACCCAGGAAGATCTGCTTGTATTTATGTTTGAAAGGCAAAGTTGAGAGTCTGGCGGGGGGGAGTATCTGATGACATTGGCCAGGTTACCACGCCAGAATGACAGGACTCCCTGCTCCTTGGGGATAGGAACCACGCAGTCTATAATGCCCTTGTTTTGCTTATCTGCGGTGATTTGCTTGCTGGCATGCTGCACTTGTAGCAGCAGTTTGACCCGTTCGATGGGCGCTACCGCAGTCTTAGAGATGGCAGCGGCCACTCCACTTGCCAGGAAGTCCTTGGCGAAGAACACAGCGGCATCTGTCATATTGAAAGGGAAAAAGAGGCGGGCGACTGAAAGACCGGGCTAGGAACCGGCTGGGACTCCGGGCTCTGGGGCAAAGCCATTCTTAATACTTCAGGATACACTTATTTCTCCTTTTACTGAACAGAATATATTTAATCTCTGTATATTTACAATTACTGGCACCACAACAACTATTTAATAATTTTTTAAACTTAATTTTCCTAAAACTCATGTTTTAGATTCATTTTGTAGGATTTTTCAGCCCAGAAATATTTGTCATAATTCAAAGCATGTAGTTAGTGTTCAATAGCTATTTTGTTTGGCTGATTGATTACATAAAATGTGAGATGGAATCTGTATCTCATCAAAATGATTAAAATATTTTAGCAACCATTCAATTAGTTGCCATGCATATATACTTTTACTCAAGATGTTTTGCTGTTGAGAACCTGAATCATTTAAGTAGTCTGAATTTTGAAATAAACTCTTTTAATTACATGTGTTCTTATGAGGGTGCATTTCCTTTATGAAATCCTTAAGAACAAAGCCATCTATTTATGCCTTTCTATCACATAAATTTTTTTTTTTTTTTTTTTTGAGGGCAGTGTCACTGGCCCTCATATGTAGGATCCAAACCAGGGCCGCTGGCATCCCAAGCCAGCTCTTAACCACGACACCACTCGGCCGGCCCTCTATCACATAAATTTTGTGTGCAATAAATGCAAAATGAGTACATGTTGGTTCTTCAGTTCAATCCAGTAGTCTCATGAGAGGATCTGAAGAGTTATTATTGGAAGCAGATCTATTTGTGAAACAAAGACATTATCACTCATTTAGATTTGAGGAAAAAATGTTTTAGGCTCACTTCTTGGTAATGTAGATATTACCTTAGGTTTATTTTTTATTGATTGGGTAAGCTGTGAAGTAAAGCTAATGCTTTGGAAATTAACAATGAAAGAAAGACATTGTAACCTGAGTCACCACAGTGCATGAAATGTGATCTAAAACTACCTTGTTTTTGTCATACCTTTTGTGTTCTGAAAACTGACTCTACCATAAGTGTCCTAGGAGTCTGGGATATGCATTCCTTACCTACTCCAAAAACAAGATTGAAATTCCCAAGGTAAAGTCAGGACTTCCCCCAGGATCCCTCCTTAAGCAGCTGCTTTAAGTTTAGCAGAGACAACTGACAGGAAGGGCAGCTTGGAGTAGGGATGAAAAATGCGAGCTTCTGGTTTTGAACAAGCTAATGAAGGAGACTTTCTGAAACTGTGTTAATAGCATGTAATGATTAGAATGAGGTGCAAATTAGTTTCCAATATGACAAATACCATTCTATTACAAAGCACCGTATTTTCTAGAGTAGCATGTTCCTTTGCAAAACTCTGCAGTGATGAAAATATATTGTACTATAAGGTTGTTGGAAAAGTAATTGCGGTTTCAGACCATGAATTTTAAATCATTATAACTATGCTCAAATACATCTTGATTTATCAAAATAGGAACCATTACAATCAACACATTTTTGCCAATGAGAAATAAGTTTGTTCATTCTTGTAGCATCAAAACCCGTCCTTCGGGATTCAACAAACTCTTGGAAAGCATTTTCTGCATCCTGCTCTTTGTATAAGTGTTTTCCCTGCATAAAGTTGTTGAGATGCTTAATGAAGCAGTAGTTGGTCGGTGAGAGGTCAGGTGAATATTGCGGATGAGGCAAAACTTTGTAGCCCAATTTGTTCAACTTTTGAAGCATTTGGTGCGACGTAGGGTTGGGCATTGTCATGACGAAGAATTGGTCGTTTTCTGTTGACCAATGCTAGCTGCAGACATTGCAGCTTTTGGTGCATCTCATCGACTTGCTGAGTGTACTTCTCAGATTTCATGGTTTTGCCGGGATTCAGAAAGCTGTAGTGGATCAGACCAGCAGCAGACCACCAAACTGTGACCATGACCTTTTTTTGGTGCAAGTTTGGCTTTGGGAAGTGCTTTGGAGCTTCTTCTCAGTCCAGCCACTGAGCTAATCTTCGCCAGTTGTCACATACAATCCACTTTTTGTCGTACATCACAATCCAATTGAGAAATGGTTCATTGTTGGTGCATAGAATAAGAGAAGACAACACTTCAAAACAACGATTTTTTTGATTTGCGGTCAGCTCATAAGGCACCCACTTATCAAGCTTTTTCACTTTTCCAATTTCATTCAAATGCCAAACGACCACAGTATGGTTGACATTGAGGTCTTTGGCAACTGCTCATATAGTTGCAAGAGGATTAGATTTGATGATTGTTCTCAGTTGGTTGTTGTCAACTTCTGATGGCCAGTCACTGAGCTCCTTATCTTCAAGACTCTCTCTCCTTTGCAAAACTTCTTGAACCAACACTGCACAGAGCATTCGTTTGCAGTTTGTGGGCCAAATGCGTTGTTGTTGATGTTGCGAGTTGTTTCCACTGCTTTAAGACCCATTTTAAACTCGAATAAGAAAATTGCTTGAATTTGCTTTTCATCTAACATCATTTCCATAGTCTAAAATGCATATAAAGCAAACAGCAAGTAATAAATCATTAGCAAAAAAAACATAAAGTGAGAAATGTGCATTAAAATAGTGTATAATATAACCATATTTATTTAAGAATGTATTCCAATATCAAATAGCAAATTTCAACAATGCAAAACTGCAGTTACATTTGCAACAACCTAATATATATGTGCTGTCCAAAATGCAGCTATTGAGCACTTGAAATATGGCAATTGTGACTGAGAAACTGAATTTTTTCATTTTAATTAACTGAAGTGTAAGTAGTCAGTAGCAGCTACCATATTGGACAGCACAATTCTGAAGGGAATATTTACCTTTTCCATGTCTTTTAGAAAGACTTAAAATAATTTTTGCTCTTCTGTTTGGGTCAAGGACCTCAAATATCTTCAGCGAAGGCCTTTGCTTTTTATTTTCTCAAGGTGAAAAGTCTTTAGAGGGAGAGGGGATGTGGGCAGTGTGAACAAAGGCAAGGCTGACCCTGAGCAGGAGAGAGAATGCCAACACTTCCACTGTTCCTCTGATACCACTGCCACCTGGGTAAGTGAACACAATAGCACCTCCCATACTGGCCCTCCCTTTGGCAACAGCAGATGCTGCGATTTAGAGATAAACATTCCATAGAAGGAAAAGTCACACTATATCCAATACAATGAATGCTGTTTTTGAAGATAGCTTGGGTACTTGATTGAAGCCAAGGGCAATATGATTTGATGGAGCACAGTATTAAACACATTCATGCTTATTACTAAAATATGTGCTGGGAATCTTTAAAGTCAAACATCTATTTTTTAGCACATGTGTCCCAGTTAATGTGAGAAGCAGGTATATAAGAAAATAAATTCACATCTGCTTCATTTTATGTTGTGCAGCTTCAATTAACATCTGTTTTCATTTAAAAAGAAGATGCTGAGGTTTTATTTGGAAATTACTGATCATAAAAATAACAAAATGAAGGGACCTATAAAATAGCACAATAACCATAAGTAAGAGATTGGGACGGCCCTGCAGAGGTTAGCTAGACTAGCTTTAAAAATGAGCTGAGAACACTGAAAAAGAGAAATAGCTCTCCTACTTTTAAAGACATGTGGAGAAGAGATCTAATAACCTCTTTCATCTTTTAATTATGAGGAAAGTCCTATTTTATGCTGAACCTCATGATTCAGATTCTAATTTACATGCCTTGCAGATTCTCCAAACTCTTGAATGACAAACTGTAGTATTTCCAGTACTTCAAGACTTGAATATGTGGCTTAGTTAAGTCTTGGATGCTGTGATTCAGGGTGGAGCAACTCTGTTCATTGCTGTGAAACTTCTGTTCAAAGAGGCCGGAAGCTTGTTAACTGCTTGAAATGCAGTATTTATTAGAGCACTGATATCAAGCCTGGAAGACTCTCTGTGAACATACGATAGCTGGTCGGTAAATTGCTACCGATGGGCATGAAGTAAAACCACAAGTCCTTCAGGCTTTAGTACTTTGGTCCTATTTTATATATTTTATAATTTCCTGTCGTAAATATGAAATTGTGCCCAAAAGGAAATATATAACGGAATAAATAATGACATAAATCAAAAACACTAAAGCCATTACATTTGTAAGCCAATATCTTTTTCTTTTATGAAATCATAGCTGTCTTTGATACTGGAGGACAGGACTGTAGGTGGGAAGGGACAGGGGCTGGGACTTCTGGTGGACTTGGACACTCATCACTCATTTCTCTAATCTACTTTTTTTTTTAAGGATGGGGGTTTCATTACAGGCACACTGGTCCATGTTATAGCATTAATGCATCAACACTGAAGATTCAAATTATTCCATAAATAAGAACGTTCTGATACATGAATTTTAAGAGGTTTGGTTCTAAGAAGGAAACATGTTATAGAGGCATAAAGCTTCCTTTCCTTAAGAATTACTATTGCTTAGGTAAACCAGGAACTGATGATGCCTATCTACTTGATAAGAATTGTGTCATATGTCCAGACGTGGAATACGATATAGAGCTTTTGCTGTTAAGTCCTTGTTAAATCATCAGGTCAAATAACGTAAAATGTGTGACAGCATAAAATAATTAAATTTTGGACTCCTCTTCACCGCGCCCCCCCCTCCAATATACCACATTTAATTCTATCCAATTTAATTATCTAGAGGATTATAATTTATTACTTGTCTGAAATAATTAATTTTTTCTTGATTTCCTTTCACAGTTAAGGCTCAAGCTTAGGCCTATGAAGTGGCAAATTAGCTTAAGGGGAACTTTACATTATATGCAGCTACATCAGAGTTGGTGATTTATTTCTCAAAGTTGGATTATAGAATTTCTTGGCTATCACATAGAGAGTCCTCAACAGAGAATGGGCTTTCCTTCCTAATGATTTGCTTTTCTACTATAATCCTTAAATTCTTGAGAATGAAGATAATATTGTAGACACAGGTACAAATAAGAGAAATTATCCCATGCCTAAATTAGGTGACACTCAGAAAAACACCACTCCAGAAACACTAATTTTTTTTGACTCTTAAATCCTATTTAGTTTTCTTTTTTTCTAAAAGCAAGTTAATAATCAATTTATGTACTGAAAATTGTACCTTGTTATGGACCTCATTCAGGGAGAGTTTGCTGGCTGTGTCTACACCATTCAAAATTCTGTGACTTCTTCATAACATGCTTGACCTATCCAAGTATTCAAATTTCCCACTGAATCATCTAATTGTTCTCTTTACTTACCTCAGTCAGCTAGTTCTCTTTGTCAATTGGACTCCCTCTGTCAAAGTGCTAAAGAGGGAAAAGGGCAACATTGTGAAAAAGAGCTGCCCTAAGCCTGTGAAGTAGGAGAAAATGCAAGGAAGCAGCGTGGAGACTGCAGCATAGAGGTGATGCATTTGAAAAGCTTAAGGCACACAGAAGTAGGCGAATGAGAGAAAGAGAGAAAAGAAGTGGGCCTGGATAGGGTGGTAGGGAGCCTTTGCAAGTGAGAAAAAGTTTGAATTTAGACATTACACAATGTTCCTCAGGGTTTCTCAGCAACATGAGATTCATTTTTTTTATTTTTTATTTGAGGGCAGTGTCACTGGCCCTCATACGTGGAATCCAAACCAGGACTACTGGTGTCCCAAACCAGCTCTTAACCACCACGCCACTCGGCCGGCCCATGAGATTCATTTTTGATAACTAACAGGATGACCATTCTCATCATGGTCATCAAATGGAAAGAACATTTCAGAAGATGCCACAAGCTCTGCCTTTTGGATATTTATAGCTTGGCTGAGGCCATAGTGAGGCAGCAGCCGGCAGACTGGGACTAGGAAGGAACTAACTGTTGTATTTGAGTCTAGTTCTTTGCAAACTACTGCAGAAGCAGATGCTGCCTTATGGTGCAATTTGTGAACACCTTTCATAGCAGCAAATGGTACTAGGCCTAGAGAGGCTTGTTATCAAAACCTACATACTGGGAATGTTAGGTGTTTATTGATATTCCATATGAGGGAAAACCATATTGACCTGTTATTTATCTTGGAAATACCTGCCTTCCAGCTGTGCACCATGGTGTAGTAGGAAGAACCCCAGAGATTTAGATCCAGTATGGCCATGCTAGCCCTACACATATATTCCCGGACAAGTCAGCATAAAACCTCAGTATTTTGACCTGTAAAATGTGGAACAATATGGCCTTGATTGTACTTTACAGGTTTTGCATGATATAAACACCATATCATGGATTATTTATGAAAATTTTTCATTTATATAACTGAGTCTTGAAGTTAATCAGAGCAATAGTTTCATCATCAAACACTTTTTGTAAACATATTAAAACACCCTGGATAATTAACTGTAACTGCATTTTTCAGTCATTTCTTTCTCTTCTTGTTTTGGTTCAATTCACATAAATCTGTGCTTATAAGTGAAACACAGCAGATTTATTACAGACTGGTATGTTTTAGTAAACTGTACAAATTGCTGAAGAAGGAAGGAGAAAGTTGTTAATAGAGGGTTACATTTGCTGTTCCAGCTATGTAGATAAAATATAATTTCGGCATCCAATAATTATGGAATGATCTTTATAAAGTTATCACTCATATTTAGTAATTCATGAATGTTTCTTTATAACTCTCCCATTTCTAAAGCCAACTCACACTATCCCTGCCAGTGCTCCTGTGCTATGCCTCATCATGACAGTCAGTATTCCATGAGCAGGCCCTGTATCTTCATGCCACTGAGCCCTAAACTCAACATGCTTTCTATGCAGAATGCACTCTCTCCTTCTTCTGTTTTTCTGCTCAGCAAACTTCTTGTCATTCTGGAAGTCCTAGTTCAGATGTTACCAGACAATTAAATGTTTTATCTTCTGGACTTACACAACCCTTTGTCAGTATCTCATATAATACTTGTCACGCATCACTACTGCTTGTGTGTTTTTATGAGGCTGGACAATTAAGTTTGTGAACTCATCCTAGAAAAAGTGCTACATACCTCATTGCTATATATCATTACAGTCACCTTCAAAGTACTTCCCTTGGAAAATTATGCACTGATGCTAGCACCTAATCCACCCTTCAAAGCAATTTTGGAACTCTTTTTCTGGAATGGACGTCAGAGCTGTTGTCTTATTACCCTTATGTCTTGAATGTCATTAAAATGTCTTCCTTTCAATATTTCTTTTATCTTTGGGTAAAGAAAGAAGTCATTGGGGGCCAGATCAGGTGAGTAGGGAGAGTGTTCCAATAGTGTTATTTGTTTACTGGCTAAAAACTGCCTCATAGACCGTGCTATGTGAGCTGGTGCATTGTCGTGATGTAAGAACCATGAATTGTTGGTGAAAAGTTCAGGTAGTCTAGCGTTTCCAGCATTTCCAAATAGTAAACTTGGTTAACTATTTGTCCAGTTGGTACAGATTCATAATGAATAATCCTTCTGATATCAAGAAATGGTTAGCAACATCATTGCAAAAAATTCACGAACTGAATTGCCCCACCTCGTATACGCCAATAAACTGAAATCTGTAGAAAGAGGATGATGTCTTCTTCATACAGATCTCCACAATGTCTGGTGCACAGCAGGTGCCAAAATCAGTGTTAGAAAGAAAGACACAGTAGATGGATGAATGTACGCATTTGTCTAAGTTTACACCAGTAAGTGAGATAGCTAATACTCCCCTCCCCATTCCATTTCAACTATTTAATGAACAGGTGCTTTGATAAGGTATAATTGGTTGAAAATAACAGTGTTTGATTTAGTAATTGCTAAACATGCATTCAGTATTTAAAGGAAGTTGAATAATAGTAATAATAATGGTAATGTATTAGTACTTCTTGTCTGCATCAATTTGTCTTTTCTTTTTCTTTTTTTTTTTTGCTTATCATCTCTCAAGCTATAGGTAATACCCACACCCAACTCCAATTGCCTATCAACAGCCTATCTCACACAGCAGCATATTAATATTTAATAAACAAGAATAGCACTATCTTATATCTAGAATTTGTACCTAAGTTTTTGGTTTGCAAAGTAAAATTCGCAAACATTTTGAAAAGACAGTGTAGAACTTTAAAAAATTATCTGGTCTAACATTAAGTCTAACAGTAAAAGAAGCTGAGACTGAGGGGAAAATGACAAGAATGCAAAGTGAATTTTTATTGTCCACTTCATTTGAAGTGAAAGACATGCTGCCCATCACACCATAAACTCATTTCTCTCCTTGCATGATATGACCATAAAATGATCTGTGAATAAGCCACACATAAAATTTCAGGCATTATGCTGTTTTTTCTAATACAGATATCTAGCCATATGGCAAAAAAAAAAAATATATATATATATATATATATATATCATTCAAAGTGCACTTAATAAACATTTAGATATTGTTTTTCATAAGTATAAAAATATTTTTCTTATAAAAAATTTATAAAAGTATAAAAAAGAAAGATTAAATCCCTCAGTGCCCTGTACTTACTATGACTATTTTTGTGTACTTTGGTCAAACTACAGAAAGATTGATGCACAGATAGATTTGGAATCAATCTGTAAATAGTTTTGAATCCTCTTTCCACCTAAAATTTCACTATGAGCATTTCCTCATCATTACATGGTTCTCAAAAATATAATTTTAATGCCTTTTATTGGGTTGTCAGAAGAGTCATGACATATTTTGTCTGTTTTTCAAAAGTCATTAATTTATATAAAGAACAAAGATCAATCAGTGATATAATGCCCGTTTGGTTTGATAACGTTTTGTCATCTTTCAGTGAGCTTCATAATTCCTCGTTCATAGAAGGACCTGTCTTTATTTGCAAAAAACTGAACAAGGTGCTGATTTACAACCTCATGAATTGAACATCATACCATGCAAGGATTTTTGAAGAGAGCCAAACAAGTGGCAGTCTGACCTCACAGGTCAGATGAGTAGGTAGGTGTGGCAACACATCCATCCAAGCTACAATAATTTTTGATGGGTGATCAAACTTGTGTGTGGTCTTGCGTTGTTGCGATGGAACACAGCTCTTTTATAATTAACAATCTCTGAACATATCTGGATGATGGATTCATTCAAACTGTCCAATTGCCAAAAGTACACATTCGAATTCATTGTTTGCTTTCTTGATAGGAGCTAGAAAAACACAACACCTTTAAAATCCCACCACACTGAGAACATAACCTTCCTCTGATAAATGTCAGCTTTTGATATCATTTGAGGTGAATCATCACGTCGGGACCAAGACCATTTGCACACCACAGTGTTGTAAACAATCCACTTCTCATCACCAGTTATCAGTCACTTCAAAAAAAGGATCATTTTCCTCATGTTTAATGAGCATATTGCAGATGTTTATACGCGCCATCAAATGAACATCTTTGAGTTCATGCAGAACCCAAATATCAAGCTTGCTTATGTATCCCAACTTCTTCAGGTGGTCATGAATGCTTGAATGATGGATGTTCAATGGTTCTGCAGTCTCTCATGTTGTGTAACATGGGTTTGACTTGATCAATGCCTTTATTTTGCCGTCATCAACCTTGGTGGGCCTCCCTGACCAAGGAGCATTGTTGAGATCAAAATCACCAGCACAGAATTTCATGAACCATGATTGGCACTGATGTTCTTGTAGAGCATTGTCACCGTAAGCTTTATGCAGCTTTTCACAAGCTTGACACGCGTTGTTCCCTTTATGGAAGTAAAACAGTAAAATATGGCAAAAAAGCACAGTTTGGTCTTCCATCTTCAACTTGTTGTAAAATCTCAAAGCTCAACTAAATCACTCAGTTTTTTTTTTTTAGAATGAAGCTAGAATTGTCAGCTGTCAAATGACATAGCAATAACATAGATGTGAATGACTCTAGTAGTTCCAAAAATGAACTAGTGCTATCTGTTGCAAACATGCATCATGACTTTTCTGACAAACCAATACAATGAGTGAATTTATCATTATTTAACCATTTCCCTAATGTTTCCACTATTTTTATTGTGAAAACACAAGGAAGAATCTTTTGAGTAATATTTTCATACATCTTTATTTCTTTAAAGTAAATTCACTGAAATAAAATTGGTGAGTAAAAATATGAAAAATTTTAAAGCTCCCAAAATGATGGCAGTTGCCCATCTTATCTCCTATGTCTTCTAATAGCAGTAAAGTCTACTAAATGAAAATAATTTCCACCCATACCATAGAAAAAATTAGTTTTGAATTAATCTTAGCTAGAAAACTTCCCGAGAAAAGGGAATATTAGCAGAATAAGGTGCTTTCAACATGAGCTATATTTATGAAAGAAAACACTATGTCTCAGATTCACCAGAGACTGAGTCAATAACTTTGATAGTTTTGTTATTTTTTAAAATCTCCTAACTCTATTTAAAGCTAGATGATAGATATTAGGTAATTTTTTTATTATTATTTTATTGGGGAATTGGGGAAGGGGAACAGTGTTGGGGAACAGGGCAAGGGGAACAGATAAGTTGCTGTCCTTTTGTTCTTCAGTCTAGTTGTGGTGGACATTGCTTTACCGGCCCATGTTGTTATTATCATCACACTATTCCCGGGTGAGGCAAATTGGTCATCGGCCTCTGGACGGCCGTTCACAGTGGCTCTTGGCAGCTCACGCCGGCTGCCAGCGCTCATGCTGGCTGCCCACCACTCACTGTGTAGCCTATGGCAGCCCACTGCAGCAGGGGCTGCAGCTATGCCATCCCGGGGACTCACAGCAGCCCAGCTCCAGGTGGAACTGTTGTTCACCATCTTAGCTGTAGAGGGCAGTGTCACTGGTCTTCGTATGTGGGATCTGAACCCGGGGCCGCTGGGGTCACAAGCCAGCTCTTAACCATCGCGCCACTTGGCCGGCCCGATATTACATAACTTTAAATAACTCTCCAGGGGCCTGATTTGAAATCTGGTAAGATATTCATTGTCTATCATTTATGTTCACAATAAAAATGGTGGTTTTTATATAGAACATTTAATGAGGCAAAAGTTAAGAAAATATTACACAAGCTATGAAAAATCTATTTTGTCTTCGAGGAATGATAAATGAATAGTCTGCCATTTAGATCTCTAAATTATTAATATTTATAAAGTGTAGAGCACTTTTTAACTGATTTTTTCCAACTTTCATGTAACTTAAATTACATATTAAATCTATCACTGGTACTCATTCAAACAAAAAGTGAAAAAAAAGTTATCAGTACTGATGATTTGTAAAGTTGGAAACACCTAGATTATTGATTACAAAGTGAAAGAAAAAGTCAACTGATTTATTTTGCGGTAAGTGCAGTCAATTCAGCAATCAGATCCAACTGAGAAGTGATATTTATCAGACAGCATAATAGATCATAAAACACTGTGGACTGAGATCCAATTCCCCAACTCATCTCTTAACTAGATTTACCCTAAACAAGTTATTTCATGGTTAGAACCTCAATTACCTACCTCTGAATGAGAATTGAATGATGCAATGTAATTGGATGGTCAAACTTGACATACGGTACAATTCTTTATAAATATGAACCCAAGGCTTCATATGAAACCAAATATGAATCCAAGAATGAGAAGCAACAGTTCTTATTCTAGGCACTGCCTTTCAACCAGTAGTTTTCTGGTGCTTCCTAGAAAGAGTCAAGGCCCATGCTCTGTTGAGTTTAGTGTACTTCCTTGAGAATAATCAAGATTCAAGGTCCACAGTAGAGTTCACCTTAGTTGCCTTAACTGACACATAAATTGTAGCATCAAACTGACTTTCCAAGAGTCTCTCAGTTTTAAAATGGGATGGGTTATTTGTGTTTACTCAGCTTACATACAATTCTTGGTCCAAGTAAGCTATAGAAAAACTTTCCCTGTATCAAACAGACAAAAATTGACAATTTCAGTGCTTTCATCTTCTAGTTTTTCCCCCAAGGGAAACTATAAGGAAGAAAGAGCCAGTTATTTTGCAAAGCACTGGACCCTTAATAAGAGAAAATATTCAAAGACTCTTCTATAACCGGTGGACTTTCAAAGAGCATGTACACCAAAATTTCAGCCTTCCAGAGAGAAGACTGGGAGGAAGTTAAAACTGCTGTTGCTATACATCACAAATGTATATCCACTTTAATCATAAAAATAAAACACATGAGATGTGGGTCAGGATGAATTTCTTGTTTCTTCACACAACTATAGATGATGAACCCTGAGAACATTCCATGAGTTCCAATACAAAGGCAACAAGCTTAGATAAATAAGTTCCCTCCTTTTGAAAGGCTTGTTTTGATGTCAAATCTTAACTTTTAAGTGCCCAGTTCTGTTATTTTTTTGAGCATGGAAATAGAGATCAAGTCCTTGGTACAGACAGATCAAATATTTTCTCTGTCACTAACTGATAAATTCAGTGCTGTCTTGAGTCTATGCAAATCCACTTGGAGAAAGCAAAGCCGGGCTTGTTAATTCATGAAGATACTAGACATACAGACAATTCAAAGATACTGGGGAATTGACAATGCATGTTGGCTAGAGTATACTTTTAATGAGCGTATATTCCCAGGAAGTGTAAACACATTGATAAACTCATTTCCCTTGATCTTCCAACAGTTTCTATTGATATTTCTTATAGTTGTAGGCACAGATTAGAAAATATATAGCCCATTGATTGCATTTAGGGTTCTTAATGACAGTAAATAAGATTGAATACTTCTCCCTATATACACAGGGAAGGTTAGTAGCATTTCCTTTCTGGTCTTAACACACTTAAATTTGCAAATCTATTTTCAGATTCTGTTACTAATTCAGTAATAATTTTAAGAGAAATTTTTATTGTAATGCTTTAAAGAGTTTAATAATTCTTTTTATTCTTTTTATTTATTTATTTTTTTAGAGGGCAGTGTCACTGGCCCTCATATGTGGGATCCGAACTGGGGCCACTGGTGTCCCAAGCCAGCTCTTAACCACCACGTCACTCGGCCAGCCCTAATAGTTCTATTTTAAATATTGTAATTCAAGTCATGGTTTTTGAGTCCATATACAAATGAAATTTTGAGAAAGCTGTACAAAAATGTTTATATCATTCTTGTGACTTTTTTGTGGATATCTATCATATGTATTACAAATTTAAAACCCAGAAAAAATTGATATTTCTGAATATTTAGGGATGTTTTCTATTGGAAAAAAAAATGAAAGATTACTGAGAAAATTGTATTTAATGTCAGTGACATCAGATATTAGATTCCACCAAACCATGTACAATGTTGGATAGGAACTACGTAACCAGTTTCCTTTGGCTTGCCTTAGGCCTCACAGAATCATTTCCATATTCATAGTACTGGGCAAAATCCCCTGAAAAGCTTTCACTGTAGATATACTGATGCCAAAAGCCTATTCATCATTCTTCAGGACAATGTACTTTAATAGAGATAAGGAACTGATTCCCATGATTAGTCTATTAGCAGCTGCTGATCACCTCACCTCATTTAAAATGCTTTAATTGAAAGGAGTTATAATTAATTAAAAGCAACTTATTTATTGAGGAGGGAAATAGGTCAATAAAATGGAGATTTGAGAGTACACATTGACTTGGAAGGATCACTGTAAAATTTATATTCACAGAATCAGAAAATGTCGCTGGTGTACAGTGTGAGGATTAAACAAGAGGACTTCTGTGTACACATGGCAGATTAAACATGTGGGTGTCCTGAGCAGTTCAAGAATCTCCCTTCTCTACCCTATGGAGACAGATGACTTTCCTTTCTCACCCTTTCTGTGGACCAGAATTGATTTTCTGGTGAAATCAAATTGGAGAGCCTCAACTTGGGTCAACAGGTCTAGGAAAGTGTAGGGTTTGAGGTGTAAGAATGGAAACAGATATCGAATGCAATACTGCAGGCCGATCTATGAGATCCCCAAGTCCCTTCCCATTCATCTCCCAAACAGCCTGCAGCTAGCTATATACTCCTCATTAGTCTCAGAAGACAGTGAACCCCAGAAAAAACAAAATCATAAATATCATAATGTGAACAGGTAGCGAAAATCACCAGACAAATGAAACCTAAAAAATTTTAAAATAAGAGTTCTTATTTTTCAGTTTTATTGAGATATAATTGACATATAATACCATGTAAGTTTAAGGGATACAGAATGACTTCACATACATGTATTGCAAGTTTAGTTAACGTCCAGCACCTCATATAGTTATAAAACATTTTTTTTTTCCTTGTGAGAAATTTTAGGATTTACTCTCTTACCAACTTTCAGGTATAACATACAGCAGTGTTAACTATACTCATCATGTTGTGAATAACATCCCCAGAACTTATTCTCTTTATACCTGGAAGTTTGTACCTTTTGACTACCTTCATCCAATTCCCTTAACCCCACCCTCCACCTCTGGTAATCACAGATAACTTGCTCTCCTTTTGTATAAGTTTGATTTTTCTATATATTTTTTCTTTTCTTTAGATTCCACATATAAGTGAGATCATTTCTTTGTCTGACTAATTTCACTTAACATGAAACCCTCAAGATTTGTCCATATTGTTGCAAATGGCAGGATTTTCTTCCTTTTTATGGCTAAATAACATTTCATTGTGTATGTGTGTCTGTGTGTGTGTGTATCACATCTTTATCCATTCATGCATTAATGGACACTTAGATTGCTTCCATATCTTGGCTATTGTAAATAATGCTGCCATGAACATGGGGATGCATTTATCTTTTCAAGTTAGTATTTTTATTTTATTTGGATAAATACCCACAAGTGGGATTGCTGGATCTATGGTAGTTCTATTTTGAGGAATCTCTATACTGTTTTCCATAATGACTGCACCAATTACATCCCACTTCCTCATCAGAATTTGACTAAAAGAGTTCTTAGAGAAAACATATACAGGAGCAGAAAAAATTTCAAAATTCAAAATAACAATATCTTTGACAGACAAGATATTGTATATAATATAAAATAAGAGGCTGTTGTAATAAGAGGAACATTAGAAAACAATAAATAGCTCTTGGAAATTTAAAATAAGGTAGAGAGAAAACATGTTGAGGGTTTGGAAGAAATCAATAAAACTTTTAGAAAGTAAAGACATTATGAGACAAAAAAATGATAAGAATGTTAGATGATTGATCCAAAAAGTTTAATATAACTGATTGAAGTTAAAAAAAAAAAAGAAGCACAGACAAAAAACATCAGGGAAGATATTATTTAAGAAATGACACATAAAAAAATTTTAGGTCCGGCCGAGTGGCGCATTGGTTAAGCGCTGGTTTTGGGATGCCAGCGGCCCCAGTTCGGATCCCACATGAGGGCCAGTGACACTGCCCTCTACAGCTAACAACAGCTCCACTTGGAGCTGGGCTATGCGAGCCCCGGTGATGGTGTGGGCTGCAGCCCCTGCTGCAGTGGGCTGCCATAGGCTACAGTGAGTGGCCTGCAGCCAGCGTGAGCGGCTGGCAGCCAAGCGTGAGCTGCCAATAGCCACGGTGAGCGACATCCAGAGGCCAGCAACCGATCTGCCTCATCCGGGAAGAGCGCAATGACGATACCAACAGTGAAGCAACATCCTCCGCAACTAAACTGAAGAACAAAAAGACAGCACTTGTCTGTTGCCCTTCCCTGATTCCCCAACGCTGTTCCCCTCCGCCAATTCCCCAATAAAATCCTAAAAAAAAAAAAAAAATTTTAAACCATACAGTTCTACATTAAGACAGACCATCAAACACCCAGTCTAACTAAAAAAGAAAGTACACACGTGCCCATTCTAATCATTGTAAATATCAGAATAACACGAATAAAGTGTAAATCTTAAAAGTGTTAAAAATGGGATCACCCACAAGGAAAAGCAGAGAACCCTCATATCAACATTAGATAATAGGAAATAGTGGAGATACACCCCAGAACTCTGAGTGGAATATAATTTTCCACATAAAATTCAACATTCAGCCATTTTTCCGTAAAGTGTAAGAGCAGAATAAGTATACTTTCAAACATGCAAGGACCCACACACAAAAAATTACCTTTCAAACAACCTATCTTAAAAAGCTGCTGCAAGGGACGGCCGAGTGGCGCGTTGGTTAAGAGCTGACTTGGGATGCCAGCGGCCCTGGTTTGGATCCCACAAATGAGGGCCAGTGACACTGCCCTCTACAGCTAAGATGGTGAACAACAGCTCCACCTGGATCTGGGCTGCTCTGAGTCCCTGGGACGGCATAGCTGCAGCCCCTGTTGCAGTGGGCTGCCATAGGCTACAGTGAGTGGCGGGCAGCCAGCATGAGCAGCAGGCAGCCAGTGTGAGCTACCAAAAGCCTCTGTGAGCAGCCGTCCAGAGGCCAGCGACCAATCTGCCTCACCCAAGAAAAGCGCAATGATGATACCAACATGGGCCAGTGAAGCAATGTCCACAACAACTAGACTGAAGAAAAAAAGGCCAGCAACTTGTCTGTTCCTCTTCCTTGGTATCCCAATGCTGTTCCCCTCCCCCAATTCCCCAATAAAATCTTTAAAAAAAAATGCTGCTGCAAGATGTAATTTAGTCAAAAGAAGAATTACCGGATGGCCAGCCAAGTGGCTCAGTTGGTTAAGAGCACGAGCTCTGAGCAAAAGGGTCGCCGGTTCGATTCCCACATGGGCCAGTGAGCTCTGCCCAAGCTGAGCTACCTCTGAGCTGCCAACAGGTGGCAGAGTGGCTCAGCTGGTGAGAGCACATGATCCTAACAAGGTTGCTGGTTCAACTCCCACATGGGATGGTAGGCTATGCCCACCCACAACTAAGATTGAACAATGCACCTTGAGCTGAGCTGCCCTGAGCTGTGAATGGGTGGCCACATGGCTCAGTGATTAGAGCGTGCACTCTTAGCAACAAGGTTTCTGGTTTGACTCCCTCATGGGATGGTGGGCTGCACCCATCTGAAACTAAGATTGAACATGGCACCTTGAGTTGAGTGGCTGCAAGCTGCTGACTGGTTGCCGGATGGCAACTGGACTTGGAGCTGAGCTAGCTATACCCTCCATAACTAAGACTGAAGGACAACAATTTGGCTGTTTCCTCCCCAATTCCCCAACACTGTTCCCTGTTCCCCTTCCCCAATTCTCCAATAAAATCTGTAAAAGAAGAAGAAGAAGAAGAAGAAGAAGAAGAAGAAGAAGAAGAAGAAGAAGAAGAAGAAGAAGAAGAAGAAGAAGAAGAAGAAGAATTACTACCTCGGAATGATTAAAATGTGAGATACAAGAAATGGGGCTTTGGACATAAGAGAGCGGCCATCAGAAGCATTCAATTTTGATTGGAGCTGTGAAATATGCTTGTAATCATGGAAGAGGAACCTCCACGGAGAAAACAGGAGTAGATTATTTGCTATTGTTTTTGTACATCTGGAAAAATATTTTTCTAGGCTCTTCGCAAATCTTTTAGAACACTTGGGAAGAGATTAACAATAGATTTGTAAGTAAACACAAATGAAAAAATGAGACAATTTTTCATTTAAATAAATGAATAAATGTTTGTGAGTAAGGGCATGTAATCAAGTGCACTGAACAGCAGCCAATGTTCACATCATCACAATATGAGATGGTAAGAGGGGAGGCAGAAGTGAGGTGGGATATAAGAGTTAAATCTTTACTTTAATAGGTAGTTATTAATAGGTAGAATGTCTAAATTCATAAGGCAACAAATCGAAACATAATATTGGAGAATAAATGCTTGAAGAATTACCTGAAAGGGGCGAAAGTATAATATTTATTTCTGGAGTGTGGGATTGGGCATCCAAGGTAAAAAAAAAAAATGGAGCATAGGTTGCCTCTATTTCCAATAGTAAATCTCTTAATAATTTTGATTTTTTAAAAATGATATAGGTTTAAACTTTAATGAAAGTTGTAAAATCCCTAAAGAAATGAAGAGACAAGGAAAGGAATGCATGGAGTCAAAATCTTGTTACGTACCCAGCTGGTCCACCCATAGGAAGGCCAACATCATGGGATAGAAGGCTAAGGGCTACACTAATAGCATGTCTCCATAAACGTTTTAAAAAAAAATTTTATTGGGCCGGCCGAGTGGCTCAGTTGGTTAAGAGCTCACTAAAGAGTGCGAACTGAGCTCTGAGCAATGGCAGTTCGATGCCAGCCCAAGCTGAGTTGCCGTTAAGCTGCCAACAGGTGGCAGGATGGCTCAGCTAAAAAAAAAAAAAAATTTTTATTGGAGAATTGGGAGAGGGGAATAGCATTGGGGAATCAGGAAAGGGAAACAGATAAGTTGCTGTCCTTTTTTCTTCATTCTAGTTGTGGAGGACGTTGCTTCACTGGCCCATGTTGGTATTATCATTGTGCTCTTCCCGGGTGAGGCAGTTGCATGCTGCCCATTGAACGGCCATTCACGGCAACTCTTGCCAGCTGCCGGCCAGCCCCACTGCAGCCTACGCCATCACCAGCCACTCACGGCAGCCAAGCTCCAGGTTGAGCTGTTGTTCACAATCTTAGCTGTACATGGCACAGCTTATTGGCACATGTGGGAATCGAACTAGCATTCCTCTTGTTCAGAGCTTCCACTCCTACCAACTGAGCCACTCGGCCGGCCCTCCATAAACTTTTGAGGTAAACTAGTCTCTAAGAAGATTGCTAGCAAGGTAGCTGAACTGGATATCCGAAATTCCAAATGTAGTATCAGGTCATAATGTATAAAGCAAATACAGGGGCACATTACATCATGTTCTAAATTGGTGCTCAGTGAATATATATAATCATTTTTCATTGTATTTTAAGGTGCATGCTGTTCCTGCAGCTAATTCATTGTTCTGTTATCTTAACTCAAAAACATACTGCATGGGGAACTGAAAAATTAAATCATCCCTCTATCATTTAGCCAAGTGTCTCTTGGTTTGTGCACTGCTCTTGGAATGAAAGGTTTTAGATTTTTTGCTGGCTCTACCTGAAATTTTAGCTTGTCAGAATATGATGCAAGATCCATTTCCTAAGTTCTTTCCTCACATTTAGTCTTTTTAAAACCCGGTGGTCTTTTCTGGCAAGGCTTCAGATATATGCCACTTAAAGTCTGGATTCTGCCCAATTTTCAGGGAAATAAAAACAAGAAGAATTAAGGTAACTTACTATTTCATCTACCAAGGACAACTTGATTCTTACTCTTGGACTGTCATTCCATTTGGTGCTGTATTGCCTCTCTTTTTATTGATCATATCCAGATTTATGCTGATTTAACCATGAATTACCTTTCCTGTGGTATGTATTCTGAGAAAAAACTTTCTCACTCTGGCTCTTGGCTTCCTATCTGGTTACAATTAACGTTGTTTCCACCACATTTTTGTTGACCGTTCCATCATTAATCACTTACCCCAACCCTGCTTGGATATTAGTGTCTACTCCTACAGATTGTTCAGCAACTTTTCATGGCCTGGTTATCCTATGGAATTCTAGAAAAACTCCCATTTACATTGCATAACTTTGGGCAAGTCATTAACCTTAATGACTTTTCTTTTCTTTTTCTTTTTTTTTTTTTTGAGGGCAATGTCACTGGCCCTCATATGTGGGACCCGAACCCGGGCCGCTGGCTTTCCAAGCCAGCGCTGAACCCACCGCACCACTCGGCCGGCCCTTTTAATGACTTTTTTATCTGCTGACCAAACATTGATCTACCTCCTATGTTGTTTATACCAATACTTATGGATAGGTTTAAAAACAGAAATAGTAGGAAGCCTACAACTGGAACTTACGCAATCATTGTGAAATTGGAATAATATAGAAAATGAGTATGATCCCGACAAAGGAGAAAGATAATTAAGACATAACATCTCCTGAGGGAATGGCGGCTGGCACTCTGAGGAGGCTTTGGTCATGAAGCCACAGAGAGGTGAAGGCATGGCAGCCACTAAGCCGGACGCGGGGGCGCGGTTGGTCTTCTGGGCCCGCGCTGCTCCGGGAATACGCCGAGGCCTGTGGGAACGGGCGGCTGCGGCGCAGGCCTAGCCAGTGAGGGCGGCCGTGTACGTGGGGTTGCTGGGCGGCGCGGCGGCCTGCTGCACGTTGGTGCCGAGCAGGCGGCCTGAGCGAGGCGGCCTTCGAGGAGGCAGTGCTAGATGCTTCGGGGACCCTTCTGCTGCTGGCGCTGGCCAAGCGCAACCGAGACTCAGAAACATACACGCAGCTGCTGCTCTGGCTGCAAGGCTGCCGTGGCCAGCACCACGTGAACCTGGGGCTCTGCTCGGTGATGTATGAGGCGCCCTATGATGCCCAGACCAGTCTCTACCAGGGCCGCAGCCACTACTTGCAGCCCTGCTGGGCTGAGCTCCCGGACCGGATCCTGGACGTGGGCTTCGTGGGCTGCTGATGGGTGCTGGAGGCTCGGATGCGCGACTGTGACATCAACGACTACAGGTTTCTTCACCTGCTGGCACATGTGCGCATCATCGGGCCCTATCAACTGCGCTCGGAGGCCAACGAGCGGCTCTTCAACAGGAAATCCCAGGCTGTCGTGCTCACCGACGATCAGGTGGACTAGGCGCTGTGGGAGGAGCAGATCTTGCAGATTGAGAAGGACAAGCTGGCCCTGAACCAGGCCGACTCGCTTGTGCAGTCAGAGAGCCCGAGATGAAACACAGTGAGTCCTGGGTCCCAACGCAGCTCTGAGCCCTGGCTGACTGTTTGCCTGGGATTGTGCAGTTGGTGTGAGTAAGCCTCAAGTGCAGAGTGTCTGAATTATATTCAGAGTGCTCTCCCACTGGGTTTTCACAAAATTAGGGGGCCTTTTTTCCCTCTCACATCGTTTCTTGTTAGTTGAAGCTAATTCAGAGCCTTCTTGGTCTAGGAGTTGGGGAGAGCAGAGCCACAAGACCATGTATAATGTTTATCACTGCCAGAATTTGTAAAGAGCCTTATACATAATAAATAAGCCTTTTTCATTGGGCCTCTGGGTCCTCCTGACTGAGGTATCATATCTGTCAGGTGACTCCCAAGCTCTCCTACGGCCATTCAGATTGTTTTAAATTCTTAGCTGCAATGTTTATACTCTCATTTTCATGAGTAACTTTTCTTGTTTTTAATTTTAACTTATTTTGAAATAATTATAGTCCCAGAGGAAACTGAAAAAAATAGAGACATCCTGTATACCCTTTGCCCAGCTTCGCACAAATGGTAACATTTTATATAAGCAATACCAAACTAGAGATTGACATTGGTAGGACTATTTGGATTTTACAGGGAAATTTTGCAAAAGCAACCTGCTTTTTTACCATTTGTGTATTGATAATGATGTTAAAGTGACTAGGAAGGGGCCGACTGAGTGGCGCATTGGTTAAGAGCTGGCTTGGGACGCCAGAGGTCTCAGTTCTGATCCCACATATGAGGACCAGTGACACTGCCCTCTACAGCTAACAAAAGCTCCACCTGGAGCTGGGCTGCATGAGTCCAGGTGAAGGTGTAGGCTGCAGCCCCTGCTGCAGTGTGCAGCCATAAGCTACAGTGAGTGGCCGGCAGCTGGAGTGAGCAGCCATCCAGAGGTGGGTGACCGATTTGCCTCATCAGGGAAGAGCGCAATGATAATACCAACATGGGCCAGTGAAGCAACGTCCTCTGCAACTAGACTGAAGAACAAAAGGACAGCAACTTGTCTGTTTGCCTGCCCCAATTCCCCAATAAAAATCTTTAAACAAAAAAGAAACAGCTTACATCATAACCATAATAAAACCAATTTTCACTAAATCTCAAATTTGGAAAAAAAAAGTGACTAGGAAGGATAGAATATTTTCTGAACTGGAATAATAGATTCTGCGTTTGTTATTCTTTAGTAACCTTGAAAACACAGAATTCTATGTTAAGGAATATGTTAATGTACATAGTTGGTATTTATAGGTTATGGTAATCATAGTTTAAAAACTAAACTATTAAAGCTAAGGGAATTCATTACCACCAAGCCAGCATTGCAGGAAATGTTAAAAGGGCTTCTTTAAGCAGAAGAGAAAAACAACCTAACTAAGGAAGACGAGGAACACAAATAACAAAATGGAAATAACCATGCACCTATCAATAATCACATTAAATATAAATGGCTTAAATACTCCAATAAAAAGACATAGGGTAGCTGAATGGATAAGAAAGCAAGACCCCTGCATATGCTGTATATAAGAGACTCACCTCAGATCAGAAGACACATACAGGCTGAAAGTAAAGGGATGGAGTAAAATATTTCATGCAAATGGAACTGAGAAAAAAGCTGGAGTAGCGATACTTAGGTAAAATGGACTTTAAATTGAAGAATATAATAAAGGACAAAGAAGGACACTTCATAATAATAAAGGGATCGATCCAACAAGAGGACATAACCCTAGTGAACATCTAAGCATCTAACATAGGAGCTCCTAAATATATAAAACAGATATTGACAGACATAAAGAAGGAGATCAACAGTAACACTATCATAGTAGGGGACTTCAACACCCCACTGTCACCAATGGACAGATCCTCCAGACAGAAAATCAATGCGGAAACAGCAATCCTAAATGACACATTAGACCAGCTGGATTTCACTGATATTTTCAGAGCATTTCACCCCAAAGCTACAGAATATACATTCTTCTCAAGTGCACATGGAACATTTTCCAAGATAGACCACATGTTAGGCCACAAAACAAGTCTGAATAAATTTATGAAGATTGAAATCATTTCAAGTGTCTTCTCTTACCACAATGCTATGAAACTAGAAATCAATTATAAGAACAAATCCAAAAAGCTGACAAATACATGGAGGCTAAATAACATGCTACTAAATAGTGAGTGGGTCACAAATGAGAACAAAAGGACATCAAAAGATACCTCAATACAAATGAAAATGAAAACACCATGACCCCAAATCTCTGGGATGCAGTGAAAGCACTCCCAAGAGGGAAGTTCATAACAGTGCAGGCCTACCTAAAGAAACAAGATCATCATTTCAACAAATTTTAGTGGAGAGTTGGCAGGAGAGAAAGAGCCTTGTTATCACAGGGTGCAAATAAACCTGGACTTAATATGACCTGAAGTTTTCTGTGAATATTTCTTAGTTGACGGAGAGCACCAGAGTCCTAGAAATGACCCTTTGGATTACCTTTTTAGTAAGTGGTTATGCAAGAGTCTGCTGAAAATGCTTAGCTGTTGGATGCATGAACAGAAGGAAAATTGTTAAATTGCCTGTAAATGGCATGAAAATCACATCAAATTTAGGGAAATATAAAAAAAAACTAAAATGTGTTTCTTTCCTTTTTAAAAAGTATATTGTGCACTTATTATAAGCAAATTTAAGAATAAAGAAAATTAAAATAAACTTTAAAAATTGTCTATAGTTGTACTGTCTAAAACCAAATTCTTTTTTTGCATTTATTGTATGATTCTGATCTCACTGTGCATAGTGCTTTGTGTCCTTATATTTTTCATTTATAATAATAAACATTTCCCCAATTTTATATGCACTTTAGTAAATATTTTAAATACCTGTTCAAGATGCAATTGTGTGGCATTGTAATAACTTATATAACTATTCATGTGGAAGATTTGTTTTCAACTTTGTTTATTATAGTAGCTAGAACATATTACTTTATATGTTTAAACTAACCTTTATAATGTATTTTTTGGACTTGGTCTATATAGATCTAAAATCACTTCTTGGGAATATTTATCTATGAACAGAAATGGAGTTTATTTAGTTATAGTACAGTACAAGTATATAACTTGAGTAGTGATATTTCCTGCATTGAAGGAATTGTTTTCTCTTTGAATTAAAGGAATAATGATAAAGGAATGTAGTATCATCTAGAAAAGACACTACAAGATGATATGGGGTCTGTTTTAGTAACTTGTAGCATTATTTCAACTCTTAACATTATGCTTATCCTCCTAAAAATATGAGGAAAACATATACACTTCAAAAAATTTTTGGAAGTACTCTTTTAATCCATGAACATATATTAAATGTCTACTATATGCTATATAATTCAAAGCATTTGAGTTTTATCAATCAACAAAACAAAGATCCCTGCCCTCATAGATCTTCTATTCTAGTGGGGAAGACAAGAGCTAAATAATAAAATTAATTGTATGTGTGTGTGTGTGTGTATACCACACACATTATGATACAAGGCAATAAATGCTACAGAAAGAGAAATAAGAGAGGAATATTAGAAGGTTTGGGGGAGCATGCAGTTTTAATACTATAAAAATCTATCTTTTGAGCAAAGGTTGAAGTCATCATGTTGTCCTTGATATGAACAATAAGGATGAAAGTCTGAAAGCCTACAACTGAAAGAACATTAGGAGGGAAATGAACTGGAATCATCAAAGATAGATGACCCTTCAAAGCAATTTTGATGAATGCTAAACATCAAAAGGAGACAAGATAAGAATCTGTTTGTTTAAAATGGGAGAAATAGGATAGTAATAATGCAGAAGAAAGGGAAATTAAAGACGTTGAAGAAGGGTGCAAATAAGGGGATTGACTTCAGATACGTGCAGGGCTAGGCCACTTATGGCACGAGACTGCATAACATTGCCAATGGATTCAGATGGTGATGTAGTTAAGTGGGCGTGGTGGTCAATATGGTCCTTCTCTGAATTCTTCTTTAAATGAGATAATTGGATAAGAGTAAAAATATGAAGGAGATGGTATGAGTTTGAGTGAAGAAGAGAAGTTGTATAACAGCTATTTCAGAACATAGAGAATACTTGGATAAGGAAAGTATGGTGTTGTCTAGAAGCAGTGAGGATATAAATGGATATAAATTGAAACCATCTTTGCAGTTGTGTTTCACTCGTCATATTCCACTCATGGATGAGACCTGAAGTAGATAGAAAGTTTGATTTAATCAGGATGTGCTGTTTTCCAAATGAGAACAATGCAGCAATATATATGCAATGCAAGGAGTGTTTAAATTGCTTGACATGCAATAAAGCTGGGAAAGGAGGAGAGAAAGGGTGAGGGACAGTGAAGAGGAGGTAGGATCAATGGGTTAAAAGATCCAGTATGGTTGGAGTTGGAATTCTCCAAATCTGAACTGGAAGGAAAAAAGGTGATTGTCAGTCAGTGGGATACATGGGAGAGATTTCAGAGTGGTTGTTGGATGCAGTTATTGACAATGACAAGGTCTAGAGTGAGTCCAAAGGCAAAAGTATGCAAGGTATGCTCATCTAACAAAACAAAGTTCCTGACACAACCTTCTCTAACCTTCTCTGGTAAATTCATGTGCTTTACTCTGCATTTTCATCATGACCTGTAAATATGCATTATTTATCATCATCATCATCACCATCATCATGTTAGGTAGAGCCATATGAAATTGCCAATACTTGAATTTCATTGCCTAAAAAAAAATGTCAGTTTTATATGGCTTAACTTGATTTATTTTTCACTAGTCTGAGCTTCTTGAGGGTAGGTACCATGTTATATTTGTCTTTATATTCCTATCACTTAACCATGGTGTCTCTCATATAACTGAGATTTATTAAATGTTTCTGAATAAATAAATAAAATCCTATAATAAAGAGCCACACACAAAAGGTTGAAGGTAACATATGTTATATTTTAGTGGATGGAGTTTTTGACAGCATACGGGCACTTGAATGAAAAAGTGACAGTGCTTTCTGGATACACGTCAGCAAACAGTGAGTGGTGTGCTGGGTTCCTTAATTCAAGCAGGATTTGTGTTCTGAATTTTCACATTAGTGGTGATTCACGAGATCTTGCCAGTGCCTGGAACTGGTTACAGCCAGTGTTTCTCATGTTGGGCACATATGTAGAATGGAGGATGTGTGAGTTTACAGCAGCAGCAACGCTCATTTTACATTGTGGGTACAATGCAGATGGAATAAAATTGGACATTCTTGTTTCTACTTTTACAGACATATTTATTTCATTTGTAGACATGTTTCCTGGAATATAACACACAGGCTTAGACTTATTCAAATATATAAATGACATTTTTTTCTGTGCAACAAATCAGTTGGTTCCCTCCTCACACCATGTTAACACATCCTAAATCCTGGATTCCCCCTGAGGTCCTGAACGGGACCTGAAGTCCGGAGCATCTGCTGTAGCTGGGAAGTGATGGGCTCATTACAACCACTATTTTGAGAGACAGGAAAGGGCAGGTAAGTAATGCTCAAACCTCTCTCCACCTGTCTTCATTGGTTAAATGGGATGAATAGTAGTTCCCACTTCCTCAGGCTGCAGTGACTATCACTTGGGTTAGAACCTGGACAGTATTTAGAAGCACCTGGTTCCTCCCTACAAACCACTGAACAATTGCTCTCAGGAGATGACACTTTGTATGCATTAATTCATTTAATTATTGCTAAGTCCTTTTCTTCATTTTACAGGTAAGAAAATAGAGCTTAGCAAAGTTAAATATTCATGATCTTAAAGATGAATATGTTCCTGTCATCCCCTCCTTAAAATCCTGCTGTACTTCTTACACTTTTCAGATACATTCTTTCATGATCTGGCCTCTGCTCTCTCTCCAGTCTCACCTTTTGTTCTTCTACCCACCATTGACAGTTGATCAGGCAGAATTACTGACATTGTCATATAGTTTCAGGACCCTGAAAAGATATTTTACCATGTGGCTGTCCTTGTGTAGTGATTTCTACTTATCCTTTAGAGCTCATCTTGAGCATCACCTCCTCCAGGAAGCCCTCCATAACCTAACTCAAAGTCTGACTGTGAACATTATTCTCTGAGCCTCAGAGAACCTTGTTTCTCATCCTCTTATGATATTCATCACAGTCTACTGTGGTCACAGGAGTGCACATCCAGATTCCTCGATGAAAATGGAAGGGCTTTAAGCATATGAACTGTGCCTTATTTGTCTTTGTAGCCATAGCACACAGCATCATGCCAAGAACTGTGCATGTCAACAAGAAATGCCTATTGAAATAAGTGAGTTCATGGGAAAGCCTGTGACCTTTGACATCATGTAGACCTAAAGCTTAATATAATTTCCATACCTTAGTATCTCTAAAATGAAGATAATAATATCTTTTATTCAGAAATGTTTTAAATATTTAAATGTTTTAAATAAAAATGTATCTTTTTATTCTTTTATTCTTTTATTGTGAAATAAATATTTTTTTTAAATTAGCTTCAGGTGTACAACACAGTGTAATAGTTATACTTTCTACCCCTCAAAGTGACAACTCCCCTCCTCCATTTCGCCGCCCCACTCCTCCCCCCCATATCATACATATCTATTACAATTCCTTTGACTCTCTTCCACATTATAATCCACATCCCATGACTATCTATATATTCAATTACAGTTGGCATACAATATTTTACAACATCAGCTTCAGGTGTACAGTGCAGTGATCAAGCCTCTACTCCATCCATGAAGTGGTCTCCCTAACAAGACATATGACCATCTGACATCCCACAAAATATTTACAGCATTATTATATTCCCCAAACTGTCTTTCATATCCCTGTGGCAATATTGTAGTTACCTATTTATGCTGTCTGATTCCTTCCCCTTCTCCCTCATCCCCACCCCGCTCCCAACTAGCAACCCTGTTTTTCCTCTATATCTATGAGACTGTTTCTGTTTACTTTGCTCATTCATTCAGTTTCTCAGATTCCACATATAAGTGAGATCATATGGTATTTGTCTTTCTCTGACTGACTTATTTCACTTAAAATAATAGTCTCTAGGTCCATCCATATCGTTGCAAATGTTACGATTTCGTTCTTCTTTATAGCAGACTAACACTCCATTGTATAAATGTACCACAGTTTCTTAATCCAGTCATCTACCGATGGGCATTTCGGTTGTTTCCAATCTTGGCTATTGTAAATAGCACTGCAATAAAAATAGGGGTGCGTTTGTTTTGCAAATTAGCGTCTTGGATTCTTCTGGGTAGATATCCAAGAGTGGAACTGCTGGATCATATGGTAGTTCCATTTCCAGTTTTTTGAGATACCTAAATACTCATTTCCATAATGGCTGCACCAATTTGCAGTCCCACTAACAGTGCAGCAGGGTCTCCTTTTCCCCACAGCCCCGCCAGCACTTATTGTTTGTTGATTTATTGATGATAGCCATTCTGACTGGAGTGAGGTGGTATCTCATTGTGGTTTTTATTTGCATTTCTCTGATGATTAGTGTGGTTGAACATTTTTTCATATGCCTGTTGGCCATCTGTATGTCCTCTTTAGAGAAATGCCTCTTCATTTTTTAATTGCGTTGTTTGTTTTTTTTGGTGTTGAGTTGCATGAGTTTTTTATAAATTTTGGATATTAACCCCTTATCAGATATATCGTTGGCAAATATCTTCTTCCATTCAGTAGGCTGCCTTTTTGTTTTATTGATGATTTCCATTGCTGTGAAAAAACTTTTTAAGTTTGATGTAATCCCATATGTTCATTTTTTCTTTTATTTCCCTTGCCTGAGGGGATATATCATTAAAATATTACTCAGGGCAATGTGTGCAAACTTACTCCATATGTTTTCTTCTAGGAGTTTTATGGTTTCAGGTCTTACATTTAAGTCTTTAATCCATTTTGAATTTCTTCTCGTATATGGTGTAAGTAGATGGTCCAGTTTCATTTTTTTGCACGTGTTAGTCCAATTTTCCCGGCACCATTTATTAAATAGACTATCTTTATTCCAATGTAAATTCTTGCTTCCATTGTCATAGATTAAATGACCGTATATGGATGGGTTTATTCCTGGGTTCTCTATTCTGTTCCATGGGTCTATGTGCCTGTTTTTATGCCAGTACCATACTGTTTTTATTACTGTAGCCTTGTAATATGTTGTGATGTCAGGTAGTGTGATGCCTCCCACTTTGTTCTTATTTCTCAAGATTGCCGTGGCTATTTGGGATCTTTTGTGGTTCCATATAAATTTTAGGATTCTATGTTCTGTTTCTGAGAAAAAATGTCCTTGGTAGTGTGATTGGATTTGCATTGAATCTATATATGGCCTTAAGTTGTATTGACATTTTATTTTATTTTTTGAAATCTCCATCATATTTATTTATTTATTTATTTATTTATTTATTTATTTATTTATTTATTTTGAGGGCAGTGCCACTGGCCCTCATATGTGGGACCGAACCGGGGCCGCTGGCATCCCAAGCCAGCGCTTAACCACCGTGCCACTCAGCCGGCCCGTGACATTTTAATTATATTAATTCTTCCTATCCATGAGCATGGAATGTATTTTCATTTATTTGCATCTTTGATTTCTCTCTTCAGTGTCTCATAATTTTCTGAGTACAGGTCTTTTACTTCTTTAGTTAAACTGATTCCTAGATATTTTATTGTTTTTGAAGCAATTGTAAAAGGGATTGATTTCTTGATTTCTTCTTCTGATAGTTTATTATTGGTGTATATAAATGTAACTGATTTCTGAATATTAATTTTGTATCCTGCTACCTTGCCAAATTCGTTTATCAGTTCTATCAGTTTTCTTGGTGGAGCCTTTGAGATTCTCTCTATATAGTATGTCATCTGCATATAATGACAATTTGACTTCCTCCTTTCCAATTTGGATGCTTTTTATTTCATTTTCTTGTCTGATTGCTGTGGCTAAAACTTCCAGAACTATGTTTAATAGAAGTGGTGAAAGTGGGCAGCCTTGTCTTGTTCCTGATCTTTATGGGAAAGCTTTTAGCCTTTCAACATTGAGTACAATATTTGCTGTGGGCTTATCATATATGGCCTTTATGATGTTGAGATATGATCCCACTATTCCTACCTTGCTAAGGGTTTTTAACATAAATGGCTGCTGGATTTTGTCAAATGTTTTTTCTGCATCTATTGATACGATCATATGATTTTTATTTCTCATTTTGTTAATGTGATGTATTACAGTAATTGATTTGCGGATATTGAACCAACCTTGAATACCAGAAATGAATCCCACTTGATCGTGGTGTACGACCTTTTGTATGAGATGCTGAATTTGGTTTGATAGTATTTTGTTGAGAATTTTTGCATCTATGTTCATTAGGGATATCGGCCTGTACTTTTCCTTTTTTGTAATATCTTTGTCTGACTTAGGAATCAGGGTGATAGTGGCCTCATAGAAAGAGTTTGGGAGCTTTCCCTCCTTCTGTATGTTTTGGAATAGTTTGAGGAGAATAACTATTAATTCTTTTTTGAATGTTTTGTAAAATTCACCTGTGAAGCCATCTGGTCCAGGGCTTTTGTTTGTTGGAGGGTTGTTGAATACTGATTCAATTTCTTTGGCAGTAATCAGTCTGTTCAGAGTTTCTGTTTCTTTTTGGTTCAGACTTGGTAGATTGTATGCTTCTAGAAATTTATCCATTTCTTCCAGATTGTCGAATTTGTTAGCATATAGTTGCTCATAGTATTTTCTTAAAATTTTCTATATTTCTGTAGTATCTCTTGTCACTTCTCCTCTTTCATTTCTGATTTTATTAATTTGCATCCTCTCTCTCTTTTTCTTGTTTAGTCTGGCTAAGGGTTTGTCGATTTTATTTATCTTTTCAAAAAACCAACTCTTGGTTTCATTGACCTTTATTATTATTTTTTGTTCTCTTTTCTTTTATTTCTACTCTGGTCTTTATTATTTCCTTCCTTATACCTTCTTTATGCTTGTTTTGCTGTTCTTTTTTGAGATCCCTTAGGTGTAAAGATAGTCTGTTGATTTGAGATTTTTCTTCCTTCTTTAGGTAGGCCTGCACTGCTATGAACTTTCCTCTTAGGACTGCTTTTGCTGCATCCCAGAGATTTTGGTTCATGGTGTTTTCATTTTCATTGTTCTCGAGGTTTCTTTTGATTTCCTCCTTGATCTCATTTTTGACCCACTTGCTATTTAGTAGCATGTTATTTAGCCTCCACGTATTTGTAAGCTTTCCAGATTTCTTCTTATAATTGATTTCTAGTTTCATAGCATTGTGGTCAGAGAAGACACTTGATATGATTTCAATCTTCTTAAATTCATTGAGACTTGTTTTGTGGCCTAACATGTGGTCTATCTTGGAAAATGTTCCATGTGCACTTGAGAAGAATGAACATTCTGTAGCTTTGGGGTAAAATGCTCTAAAACTATTAATTAAATCCAGCTGGTCTAAAGTGTCATTTAACGGCACTATGTCCATGTTGATTTTCTGTCTGGAGGACCTGTCCATTGGTGACAATGGGGTGTTGAAGTCCCCTACTATGATAGTGTTATTGTTGATCTCTGTCTTTATGTCTGTCAAAATCTGTTTTATATATTTAGGAGCTCCTATATTGGGTGCATAGATGTTTACTAGGGTTATGTACTCTTGTTGAATCGATCCCTTTATTATTATGTAGTGCCCTTCTTTGTCTTTTATTGTAGTCTTCATTTTAAAGTCTATTTTGTCCGAAATAAGTATTGCTACTCCAGCTTTTTTCTCATTCCCATTTGCATGAAAAATCTTATTCCATCCCTTTACTTTCAGTCTATGTGTGTGTCTTTTGATCTGAAATGAGTCTCTTGTAGACAGCATATGCATGGGTTCTGCTTTCTTATCCACTCAGCCATTCTGTGTCTTTTGATTGGAGCATTTAGCCCATTCACATTTAAAGTGATTACTGATAGGTGCATATTTATTGCCATTTTGTTATTTGTATTTCTTGTCATCCTGGGTTAGCTTGTTTTCCACTTTCCTCTGTTTACAAAAGCCCATTTAACATTTCCTGCAATGCTGGCTTAGTGGTGATGAACTCCTTACGCTTATTCTTTTCTTTTAAGTGATAGTCGTGCTTGGTAGAGCAATCTTGGTTGTAGACCTTTATTTTGTGTCACTTTGAATATCTCCTGCCACTCCCTTCTGGTCTACAGAGTTTCTGAAGAAAAGTCAGCTGTTAGTCTTATAGGAGTTCCTTTGTATGTAACCTGCTGTTTTTCTCTTGCTGCTTTTAGGATTCTGTCTTTGTCTTTAAGCTTTGCCATTTTAACTATGATGTGTCTTGGTGTGGGCCTGTTTGGATTCAGCCTGTTAGGTACTCTCTGCACATCCTGGGCTTGTATGTCGATTTCATTCACCATGGTAGGGAAGTTTTCAGTCATTATATCTTTAAATACATTCTCAATCCCTTGCTTCTTCTCTTCTCCTTCTGATATTCCTATGATTTGATAAATTGTTGTGTTTCATGTTGTCCCAGAGGTCTCTTAAACTATTTTCATTCTTTTTTATTCTTTTTTCTTTTTGTTGTTCCAGCTGGGTGATTTTTGCTATTTTGTCTCCTAATTCGCTGATCCGCTCCTCTGCTTCATCTATTCTACTGGTGATTCCTTCGAGTGTGTTCTTCATTTCAGTTATTGTATTCTTTAGTTCTGACTGGTTGTTTTTTTATGGTTTCCCTATCCTTCTTTATGTCCTCGCTAAATTCCTTAAACATTCTTATCATCAGTGTTCTAAACTCTGTCTCTGAAAGTTTGGATTCCTCTGTTTCATTTAGTTCCATTTCTAGAGTTTTCTTCTGATCTTTTTCTTGGGACATGTTTCTTTGTTTCTTCATTCTGGCTGTCGTTCTGTGAATGCTTCAATGTATTAGATAGATCACTTAGAAAGAAGAGAGGGAAAGAAAAAGAGATGGGGGAGCTCTCCATCCTCTTTAATCTGAAGACCACTTGCTCAGCTATAGAGAGTCTCTGGGTGACCCTGCACCAGCTATTGGGGGGAAGAGCTTAAAATGTTATGTGCTGGCCTCCTTCTCAGGCTTGCAGTGAGCTTTCCGCAGTTAGCTGCTGTGTGCTCTGGAATGGGCTCACTACCAAAAAAAAAAATCTTCACAGGTTGTTGCAGGTTGTCCGCTACTGCAAAAAAAAACAACCCTCTGTGGCCTGCGGAGATGTGGGCCAGGCACTGGGGGCTCAGGGTGCCTCTGGCAACACAGCTCTAGGTAGGTGAGGCAGCCTCCCAAGGCACCACTTGGTGTGGTCAGTGGCCTCCACCAAATCAGAGCAGCATGCACTCAGCACCAGCAATCAGTCCACACAAACTCGCCAGGAAAGCCTTGATCGGATCTTGCTGGTGCACAGCTCCTGGCCCAACACTCTCAGGAAGACTCCCCATCTCAGCCTGTCCCAATCAACTGCCCGCAGATCAGCCCAACAGCCAATCCCCAGCCTGGCAACTCTGCACAAACAGTGCAGACAGCGGGGCCTCAGGGAGGCTCATGTATTCCTGAGTCTCAGTGAACAGACTGATGCAGCTGGAGAGCACCCGTCCGGCGTTTCCCTGGCAATGCAGCACAAGCAGGGCGGAGGGTGGGGGGTCCAAGGCCACATGCGCACACACTGCTGCACCAATTTCACCAGACCAATGGGATCCCAGATCTGACCCTCTGTATGAGGGCCCAACCCTGAAAAAATGGCGCCCTCCTTTACACCACTCGTGTGCAAGCTCCACACCACCAGGGGAACAATGGTCCCAAAACCCTCAAGCTTCTACACCAAAGGTGCTCAGTTCAGTTCTTCACCACAGGCTCCTGGGCCCCGCTCACAAAACCACTCCCTCCAACAGGAACCGGGTAAGTGCTCACTGGCGAGCGAACCCGTGTACCGGCCCCGCTGGTTCTCAAGCCGCCCTCAGCCTCACCGAGCCGAGCAAAGAGAGTCCTCACTAATTTCTACTGACAACTATCATGGAACTCCTCTTTCCAGCAAAGGAACTCTGGGCTGGTGAGCTTGGTGTGCAGCCGGAGGGTCTCTCCCCCAACTGGAGAAGCTTCCCCACAGCTGGGGTGTCCCTCATGGGGCTCGCCCTCTCTGATCTGCGTCCCTCCTACCAGACTTGATGTGGCCTCCTCTTTAGGTCCTTCGTTTAGAGGTTCTGTTCATCTAGTGTGTTCAGGGGACTTCCGAGGTTAAATGTTGTATAAATTATTTGTAATTTCGATGTGATCCTGGGAGGCAGTTGGGAAAGCATCCATCTATTCCGCCATCTTACCAGAACCCTCGAAATAAAAATGTATTAAATAAGACAATGCATTTAAATGCTTTACTCACAGCTTGGTGCATAGTAATCACTGAATAAATGATATTATTGTTATGATCATTATTTTCAAACCCAGGATTCAAACCCGAGTCTGATTCCAGAGTTGATGTTCTTTCTCCATTATTACCCAAAAGTCCCTCCTTGAAAACAAGCTAGACACAAAGAAAGCACATGCATCAGTGGTTCTCAAGAGTACAATTTAGTGCATTATTATGTGAAATTGGATGACTGGTGCCCTTTTAATATTCTAACTTTAACATTCGAACATTCGGTTAGAAATGTCCAAATATGTCCAAAATCTACACCAGGAGGGTTTTTTTTTTTTCCTAATAAGAAAACTGTATTATCTCTGTCCATGTGAAATGGTTATTCTGAGCTAATATCTGCAGAATATGTGGAATTAATAATGTATACTCTGAACAATTTTTTAAAAATATAATAAGCCAAATATTACAGAATACATATTATACAAATATATAATATATAATGTTTTACATTTTCTGTGAATGTTACAGTGTGTAAAACGCCTAGACTTCATATACATTTCTAGTTCTGGCCTTACCTGTCACCAGGCAAAGGCATTTATGTTGTAATTTCAGCAATATGAGAATGCCCCCTTCCTAAAGTAAACCCAACTATCCCTCAATACATACATGTATCTGCTGGAACTTCTAAAGATTAATTATTGAAACTCAAGGCTCTAACCTTTGTAACATGCAGATTATCCTGGGAAGAGAAGACTTACTTATTGTTAGCCATTTGCTAAGTGTGAGTGACTTTCAGATCCTTCCATTAAAATATGTTGTGTTTAGGTAGTGGCTGCAGGAGGAATCAGTGAAGATGCTGTGGTCCTGAGGGAGAAAACACAGGCGCAAGTAAATGGCAAAGGGGAAGTTCAGATTTTGTAGGTGACATGCATGGTTCCAAGTAGAATTTCACTTCAACGTAAACTTCTAAATATTCTTAATTTGCCCCTATAGACTCTGTTTCTTTTGATTTTGTAGCTCAAGTGCCCATGTTAAATAATTAGCATCGTTATAAATACTCTGTAAATGCTCTTTTTTAAAAAAGTGACAAAGCTGACTAAGAAATGCCTGCCTAGCTCACTACCTCACAGAATGCAAATTTGAGTGTTAGTATAGGTATATGCGCACAAACATCTCAGACACATAGTTACTTTACCCTTTCCTGTGACCCATGCTGAGACCTCTGTCATTCTTCTCTCTGGGCCCCAGGCCCTGACCAGGCCTACAATAGCTTACTCCGAGTGTCAAGTATCCCTAGTAGGGCACACAAGCATCCTCTTCCCAGTCCCCTCTGCACCTCAACACTCCTCTTGCATTCCATAGGCATTGGGATCCACCCCTCTTTCTCCATCTCTCTTCCCCTGATACTCTTCCACTATCCTGGTGGGCAGTATGCTTTCAGCTATTGCCACTTGGTGGAGGAAATGCCCCTTGAATAGAACAATTCCCATATGCTCAGAGATTCAGCCTTTAACAAATGCATATTCATATTTTGTTTGCAGATCCCTAAAAGAGTAAAATATAAGTAACTTGAGGACAGAGATGATAGTTTTTAATCTGGGTGTTCTCCACAGCTGCTAGCATAATTCCTGAACATATTAGTCCTAAATGTTTAAGAATTGTTTTTGCCCTGAGGATAGTCATATGGGTAAAACAAATACCCACAGGACCAATCCTGAGATGGGTGGATGGTGAAAAGGGGGAATGGAGAGCAGAGTAATTTTCTAACACACTCATTTAAGGATTACTGAGATAGGGAGAGCAACAGGATAAGACAGAGTCGAATGTGATCCATGTATATAAGTAACACTACCAATTTTTAAAATTATTCTGTTTTATTCCAAATCCTGCTAACCAAAGTAAGTACCATTTTTCATAACTAAAGTGGTGTGTTCTGCTTTTCAATTCCCCGGTGACAATTTCCTGATGCACCCCTATGTCTCCAGTGTCCTTCAGTATTTGTTGTTCAGGATCAGTAGTTTGAATTCACATAAAGGCAAGGTGATTATTTCTTTTCAGAAGGCAAAATCTGTGAAATTATGGCCTAGCAGCACAGATGAAGTAGCATGGCCCTGGGAAGTTGGATGGTAAGGCCCCATAGAGGTTGAAGCAATGAAAGTTTAATATTTTTGTTTTTCCCAAAAGTTTCTTTTTGGATGTAGAGACCAAGTTTCTTTATTTGAAATTAGAGTGCTGATTTGTAAGAACCTCTCCATGTGAGACTAATAACATGTTAGAGGTGTGTTAATGCATCTATGTATATGAAGACAAAAGAGAAATCAGGGCTAATCAAAATGCCAGCTATTTTAAGATCTTCCCTTGACCGTGTAATGTCCTTCATAAATATTATGCATCATTAGTATTCATAACAATTATATATTTTTCTCAATGTTATAAAACATTAATCATGAGTACCAGCAATAAGAGAAAAAAAAATCAGGCCAAAAACTGAAAATAGTCTTCAAAACATTTGCTAAATTCTAAACATCTATAATGCATTTTGGTGTCATTAAATGTCAGCAAAGGGAAGTTTTTAAATCAAAGTGACTTAAATCTTCATCTCTTATCTGAAATTTCATGATATGTGGCAGTTGAGTGTCAAAGAAATTTGTGGAAAAATAGGATGTCAATGCTTATATGTATGGAGAGAATATAACTACTTAAGTACAAATAAAATGAGTCAGGACATATTTTACCTTTGTTCTTTATATAACTTCACCCTCAGGGTCAAATGTGATGTATTCAGAAATTACTTTGGGAATAACTTTGAACAAAATTAATGGGGAGCAGGGAAAATATGTATGTGTTACAAAGTCTGTGGGTTTCACTGTCTCTATTAAGCAAACAGGTTGGGGGAGGAAGGAACAGTGTTAATGTTGCCTACACTATGACCTAATAAATGTTGCATTGGCAATAATCAACCAGTCCAACTTTCTCTATTCTGTTTAGCCACAGAAAGTATTTTCTTTTCATGACAAAGATAATACTTAGCGATAATCAGACCCTGAATCCATAGAGAAGTTCCAGCACTGTCATCCTGCTGATGGAACATAAGTGGACTGGATGGTTGGCATTAGAACAGGCACCTAGCCTGAGTCTTTAAAGATAAATAAATGTTTCATTTATTCATGTAAAAAATATGTCATAATCACTTACTGTGTGCCAAAAACTATACCAGTTTTGTGGACACAACAAACAAAGCAAACAATGTATCAAAGTGCTGCAGGAGGCTAGGCATTGCTTCCACATGGGAGGCTAGAGGGGTCTCCACTAGTGGATTCTTGGCAGTGAGCAGGAAAGAATTCAAGCACGAGCTGAATCAAAAGTAAAGCAAGGATAAGTTTATTCAAGCAGAGAAGAGGCAAGAAACAGGCTACTCCATAGATAGAACAGCTCTGCTCCTGCTGCAGTTTAAGCCTATGATTTGTGTCCCTTTAGTTAGGGCCTGTATATTCAAATTTGTAGGAGTTTTCTGGGAAAGGGTGGAGATTTCTCATAAAGGCTTCATCAGCCATTTTGTGTCCTTTTATGGTCTTTCCATTTTTGACAATGGTGGCAGGAGTTGTGTCTTTTAGCACGCTAATGAATTGTAATTGGGCATATAATGAGTCTTACGGTCTCTGCTAGGTAAAATCTGCTACCATGTTGGTTTTGGCGGGTCGCAGCTGGTCTTAGCCAGCTCCCAGACCACCAACTGTTCATTCCCCCTTAGGATCTGGCCATAGGTTTCAGAAGAGCAAAGATTCTTTGTCCCACTGTCAGCCCTGCCTCCATAACCTGTGTTGCATTTACCTACCTCAAAAGTCTCTGCCTTTATGGGTCTCACAGTCAAATGAACAAAAAACAAAACACAAAAAACAGAATTAAACATCTTACTAAGAAAAGTACATAATATGTGTAATGACGATATGTGCTCGCAGAAAAAAATAAAGCAGAGAATGGTAAATGCAGCTCTGGGTGGAGTGGAGGAATGATTTAAATCTGCCTTAATAAATGGTCTTCAGTGAGCGCTAAGTAACATCTGGGGCAAATGCAGACAGAAGGATCTAAGACAGGCCTTGTACAACAGATTCAAGAGCAGCAAGAAGCTCAGTATGTCTGAATTAGTGTGAGTGAAGGAGTGAAGAGCAGGAATAAGGACAGCTGATTCAGTACCACCCGGTTACCAGAGCAAAGATGATCTTTTGCTTTGAGTGAGACATGGAGCCATTGGAAGGTATTGAGCAAAGTAAGATTTACATTTTAAAAGGATCATCAAAGCTAAGTGTTAAGAAGGCAAGGGTAGAGGTTTAAAGCTTTTGCCAAATTTTAAGGAATCTTAGATTGAGACAGAAGTGTCAAACTGGTGGGAAGGGATTTGATTCTATATATATTTTGAAGGTAGAGTCAACATGGACTGGATGTGGGATGAGAGACAGTGATAAGAATCATGGATGATTCTGTGTGTGGCCTGAGCAACTGGAAGAATGAAGTTGTCACTTAAAGTGACTGGGAAGACCTTAGGGGTGAAATGAGTTTTTCTGAGAAGGAGTATTGGGAGTTCTGTGTTTGAGTGTACTAAGATTGAGATGTTTCTTAGACTTTCTCTTCCTCCATGTCATCTAGTTAAATTAAATTTCCTAGCCTACTTGCAGTTAGTCTGGTTTTGGGGCTGAGTTCAACTCTGTTAATGTGAACACAAGTGATACACCTCATGTCTAGTCATAGCCCATGAAAATCTCACAAGTGTGATACTCTAGCCTTTTTTTGCTATCCTTAGAGTATTTCTAATTGAAGAAGACAGAACCACAAGATGAAAAAATGCTTGGTCCCTGAAGAACCAAGCCTAAGGCTACCTTCCAATTAGGAATGCTAATTATAGAATTGGGGAATAAGAAATAAACTTTTGCTGCATTAAGCCACTGAGATTTGGTTATCTATTATAAAAATTAGTGTTGCACTAACTAGTACAATATCCAGATTGCACATATATGTTTGGGAGTCATCAGTTTACAGATGGGTTTTAGTGTCATACAAGTGCATGTAATCCTCAAGGGAATGAGCATGAAATGAAAAGAGAAGAGGCCCAATAATTGAACTTTGAGGATTCCAACATCTAGAGATCTGGGAGATAGGGGGTGAACCAGCATAGAAGCCAGAAGGTATGCCCAGAGAAGTAAGTAGGACAACCAGGAGAGTGTGATAGCTAAGAAACCACTTAAAGCAGAATTTCAAGGAGGAGGGAGTGACCAACCTTAAAATGAAGCTGATTGATCAAGTAAGGTAAGAAACTGGTCATTTATTATAAGTGTAGATACTTTTAGAGAGAAAATAATGTTACAGTAGAATATAATACAGCCATGAAAATTGGGAAACTCTAGCCTCTTTAAAAATAATACCCATTGTTTAAGAAGAGAAGAATGATACAGAAAATGTTGTTAAATGATAGCCCAGTGAAATATTTATTTCTCATTTACTACCTGATCTTGTAACTCTTCTATTAGCCAAGCATTCCTTTTTCTTCATTTCTGAACAAGTAGGACCTGGAATAGAAGAGTTGTTCTAATTGCTTTTTTGCTTTGCCTATAATGTTGTTTTTCATTGTAGATGTAGAAGAAAGAATGGATGCTTTAAATTGAGAAGTAGGAGATGAATGACAGGTATCAAATCCTTCATCCTATTTGTTGCATTTCAAATTACATGCGAGACTGATAGGTTATTACTTTATAATAATTTTTAAATTCATCCGTTTTCCACTTCTGTACACTTTTCTCATTTCTTGTGATTTATTTTATAGTCAGGAAAATCACTCTGCAAGTATTGCTCTAAGGTAATTAAAATGAATGGCACTGATCTTCATTGTGGGAAAGACAGGTACCCTGTCATCTACACACCCTATGTCATTTCATCTAGCTTTAGTTTTTGTTTATTCTGTTGTTTTATGCCTATCCAATGTATCTTCTCCTGTCAAAATTGTGGTAAAAATTCTTTCAGATCATCCTGATACTTTGGAGACTTCCCAAATCACCTTCTCAGCTTTTCCTTGGTGACATACTCTCTTTATTCACGTAAGCAAGAAATTCCAGTTTCACACTTATTTCACAAATAAGGACATGGCAATTAACTGAAGTGTATACACCGAATTCCCTGAGTTTGCCATTCTGTCTGTATCCAATTAACTGGTTAACTGTGGTCCTGCGGAACCATTCTAGCAGACTGCAGGCCTGTAGAAAAATCCAGTTCACATTTGATAGACTGCTTTTTAAAGAGAATTTCAGGAACAAATAGGTTTTTTTCAAATCATGTTCCTTTAAAAATATTTTTGATCTAGTTTTTATTCTTTCAAAACATGTGATGCATGCTAAATTCTGAGGAGTAAGCAGTCAGGTTTTTAACATGTGCTCTTTGAAATACTGACATGACTCAAAGTTCTTATACCTGGTGCCATTTGCTAACGTCTTAAAATACAAAACTCACATAGCCTCAGTGCTGGGGAAGGCTCCGTAGCTCTGAGACTCTCTGGCAGTAGTGGCTTCCAATCTGCCTGTTTGGACTGAAGCTGCAGAGGAAGGCAGAAGGGCAGGTATTATAAAATGGCAATAATGCCCATCAGTGGTTTCATCTCTTTGTGAAGATTGAATTTGAACAGTAAATGCCAAAGCCGATATGAGTCTTCAATTCAGGGTTACAGAGGGGCACTGGCTCATTACTTTCTCAAGGTCTTCTGTGTTTTATGTTCCATTTCCAACAGAATACCAGATGGACAAGAATCCAGTATCAGGGTTTGTCCTTTCACAAAACCATAATGACTGAATGGGCACTCAGGACCCAGGACCAAGATGTCCTTCCTCCTTTGTGCTCAGAAACACTAGTGTGCAAAATTACTTATTTTTCTCTTTTCAATCAAACTAAATTTTATTGCTTTCAGATAAAGTGATATTAAGCTGTTTCCTTAATTAAATAGGAACTTAAAATTGTAGATCCACAATGGACATATCTACTATTTAGAAATTAAGTTTTGGACCTTGAATGATGACTTTTATATAGCCAAGAAACCCAAATAAAAAGGAGACATTGGATATAAAGAGTTCTTATTCTCCTCCTAACAATACTGAGTCATACAAGAATAATCAGAATGAGTTAATATCCTCTTGACCCTAGTTTAACTTTTATTAAATCTGCCATTTTATAATATTGCAGGCATATTGAGTTATTAAAGAATCTATACTCTAACAAAACAGGCAACAGTCCTTCTCCTCTAGATGAATATTTATATTCTTCATAATTATATACTTCACCCAAAAGATTACAGCATATTCCAAACACACCACTCTTGGATTGTAAATGATGAACTAGTCAAATATGTTAAGATAGTATGGTAAGGAAAATATTGGTCCCTCAAAGACATCCTCATCTTAATCTCTGGAACCTGTGACTATGTTAGGAGGCAAATCAAAGGGAATTTACTAATACAGATGGAATTAAGGTTGCTAATCAGCTGATTTAGAATAATGGGAGATTATTCTAGATTATCCTGGGCCCAACATAATCACAAGAGTCTTTAAAAATGAAAGAGAGAGACAGAAAAAGAGTCAGAGGGAGATGTGATTACAGGAGAAGGATCAGAGAGATGCAATGTAGCTGGCTTTGAAGATAGAGAAATGAGGCCATGAGTCAAGGAAGGTGGATAGCTTCTAAAATGTGACAATGACAAGAAAACATATTCTCCTCTAGACCCTCTAGCAGGAACTCAGACCTGCTACCATCTTGATTTGAGCTATGCATTCGTTGCCTTCTTTATCAGTTGGTTGCACTCATTTTAATCTGGAAAACATAGAGACCATGATGAACGAGCTCTGTGGAAACATTTCAGTCAGTCAACAGAAAATACAGCATGTGGGGTAGCAGTGTTTAACCCCCACAGTTTGAGTTTCTGGACTAAAATCTTCCTCTGACTTTCAGATATTGGTGAGTACATGGCTGGCAAAGGGTGAGATACACAGCTCATAGTTCACTGTCAGACTGGAAAAGGCCAAAGTCTCTCAACCCTCCCTTCTTAAGCATTGAACTTTTCGCTTCCTGGCACAGATTATCCAATAATCTTCTGTCAATTCTTCTGTGGTATTTTTAGTATCAGAATATTATACCCTCTAGAAATTAATGTTTACTAAAAATAGCTAATAGATTTATATGTTAGATTGCTTTTTTTTAATTAAAGGCAGAAAAATTGATCTAAGTGCATATACATATATACACTATACAATAAAAAAAGCTCAGAAAGTAGTGAAGATAATTTTCCATAGTTATGATACAGAAAATAAAATCATTTCTGAATAATTAAGGAATAATTTTGAGTTGATAAAGTTGAATATTATTTGTAAGACATTTGATAGAAAATGTTTTCTTACCAGCATCTGCTGTTACCTTTGATGGACGGCAGAGTGGGAGAAGGAAAGAAAATGGGGTTTGGGGCCAGGCAAGCCTGGGTTTGAGTCCTACTTCTCATACTTAGTTGTAGACCTTTTAAAAATCTCTCAAAAGCTGAGGGTCTCCATAGGTCCACCTACAAAATGGGACAACATAGGTCTTACTTCATAGATTCACTGTGTCCTTTTACCTGGTTTTCAGGATCTATGTCATTTTATCTAGTCATCAATTTAGGTCTCCTTATTCTTTATTCTCAGATATCTGACCTGTACCTCTGCATAGCTGCATAATCTGACTAAAATCTTCATCTGAATGTTGCATTGGTTTTTTTCTTTTGTCCTATCTCACTTTGGGACACTATAGTTCATTCACTTTTAAGCCACAGAACTAGGAATTGTACCACACTGTTCCTTCCCTTCACCTGCCAAATAGGTAACAAGTTTAGTTTATGTTACCTTGTAACATCCCTAAGCGATATTCCTGGTTCACCATCTGTCCTTCCTGAGATTAGGTCCTCACCATCCCTCACCTGAACTACTGCCATTGGCCCTGGCTGCTCTTGTCTCTATTTCCAATGCTTCTATTTTATTCATTCCCCTGTCTTGACAGGGATCTTTATAACATACACATGTCCAGACATTAAAATTCTTCCCCAGTTACCTTCACTTATAGGATAAGGGACTCAGTTACCTCATCTCTAAAATGGAAATAATGTATACAATCTTATAGGATTTTTAAAATAAACTTTATTTTAAAATAGGAAATATATTTCCATGGTTTAAAAAAATCAAACCATTGTGAAAAATCTTATCCCCATACTTGTACCACCCAAACATGCTTCTTTGCTCCAAATAGGCAACAATTTTTATATTTTACACTTTCAGAGTTTCTTCATACAAATTACACACACACACACACACACACACACACACACACCAGGGGTGCAGAAAAAGTACACATTTTAAGAGATGTTATCTGTGTATTACTTTTTGAAGTTGAATTGAATTACAGTAGCAATGTGGCATCAATCAAATGAATGCTAGCTTCATTCATTGTATTACAATTTTAATACAGTTTTTTCCTTTTTAAAATGTGTATACATTTTTTGGCACCACGTGTGTGTGTGTGTGTGTGTGTGTGTGTGTGTGTGTAATTTAGCCCCCCTCTTTCTTACACTAAAACAGAGACTCAAAGTCAAAAGTATTTAGAAAAAGAAAGCAGCTCAGTTGTACAGTACAAGAAGGCTAGTTAAGTTTAAAATAACAGAGGTATTTAAAACACACACACAGTGTTACCAAATTTATAATTAGTCTGTTTATAAAGAAAAACAGTCATTTTCTCACATGGTGGCATATCTACAAAGTCTATTACAATTTTCAGACATCAGCAATAGAAAAGCCAGGGATAAAAAGGCTTCTGTTCAGCTATCAGCAATTTACAGGAAATGTTCAAGGTTTCACTTATTTGGGGAATCAGAGCTAGATGTGTTGGCCCTGTTTTCTTGTTTCTTTGTTGGTTGGTTAGTTGGTTGGTTGGTTGGTTGGTTGGTTGGTTGGTTGGTTGGTTTGGTTTGGTGTCAGTGTACAATGTGATTGTTTTCTTTCCCCTGACTGGAACACATCTCCTGCCAGCAGGGGATGATGTCAGCGTTGCTTCCACACCATTTTGCAGCTGGAGCAAATAATTTTGTTACTTGAGTTTCTGTGGGTGTTCCCTTCATAATCTCCTAGACCTTGGACTTTGAACTGCCACAAATGCTCAGCCCCTGCAGCTATCCTGCTCTGCTTCCCCAGTGTATTCAGCTGATAGTCCCCCTCCGAGCACTGTGATGAGGATTACATGGGTTGATGCATGTACACTAAGATCAATTCCTGACATGTCACATGGGCTCAATAAATGTGTGTGGTTTTTGCTGTTGTTATCAGTATGACTTACCCCTCCTTAATTCTCTAACCTAATTTCTAAATCTTCCCCTTCCTCCATTGTCATCTCATGCCCCATCAATATAGAAATATGTATAGCTTTAGAACATGTGACATTGTTTCATGCTTTATGCCTTTAATTGTGCTGCCCTCTTCTTGGACTGCCCTTCTCCACTGCTCTTCCAACACTTTTTCTGTTCTCCTCACAGAGGAGCTGATATTTATTGTTATAACTTCTCTTATTTCTGTAACCCACTGCCTAGCACAAGACCAGGCACATTGTAAAAAAAAAAAATCTTTGTTGAATAAACGTTTGGTTATGGGGCCCAGCACAATAGCTTTGCCCAAGCATGCTTGGCTTATAAGGTAATACCAACTTTTAAGGATGAGGATGTTTAATTCAGTGACAATTTTCATTTTTTATGTTAGAAAAATGTCTGAAAAAATGTCTTCTAGATTTGTTGCATAAACCCATCATCCTAAGTTGCCAAACTACCTGGGTTTTATAGGTCAATTTTTATTTACAGTAAAAACAATGTTACAAATGTATCACACATCCACCTAAAATGAGGATAAGGCCGGTCTGTTTGCATCCTGAGTTGAACTCCTTCCAAAGAACAAAAAGATATTGGTTGCACCAGAGCAGAATGGTAGAAACCTTCTACATCTTTGAGTGTCCAGTGCCTTGTACAATGCTTGGCATACAATTAGTAATGCTTGGTAAATGTTTTATTGATGCTTTCTTCAGGAAAAAATAAAGCAACTGTCCTATGATTTTAGGTTAGTTCCTACTACCCTCCACCCATGATTGAATAGTCCCTTGTCATAGGTGTTGGGCAGTACATAGGTAAAGATCAGAAGTCTTGGCATTTTGACCTCTTTCAACTCTGTTTATTAGCTGCTTGGAGTAGTAAATGTCACTCATCTCTCCCAGTTAATAGGATAATCATACACCAGTTAAAGATAATTCAGGGGTAGTTTATCATTTAAGAGATTTGAAATGGAACTGATTCAACAGTGCCATAAACATCTCCCACAGAAGTGGCCTGTGACACAGCATGATTGTCTCCCGTAACTATCCCATAACATAGCCATATTTGTCTCAGGTTGTTCTCCAGGACCTCATTATGAGGCTTAATTAAGTTCATTCCCAGATAAGAAGATAATCAGAGAGATGTGACCAAAGTAACAAGTCTTTGAGTGGTAATCTGAAAGTAATTTTATTAGTAGACTTCAAAATTTTGTACACACAAACACATTATTATTAAATTCTGCAATTGAAAATAACAAGGAATAAAGTGCTGCTGATTTGAGCTTTGAATACACTCAAAGATAGCATTTTGAAATTACTAACATCTATGTGATATTTTCTAGGAAACCCAGGAGATGGTAAATAATTAGATTTTAAAGCCAAATTTTCACCTGACGGTTGAAGACGCTTTTAAGACATCCTTATAAGAAGGTTAGATTTTTTTAACTCAAGCCTTTAATAAAAATTGGCTTTGTCAAAAAGCAGTTTTGTATCTAATATTGTGGTTGCTATGGAGTCAATGTATGTACGTTATAAATAATATAAGGATAATATAAACTCTAGTTTCCAAAAGCCTAGAATCATGGTTGAGAGATACAGCTACCTAACAATGAATGTTGATTAATTTTTTAAATGTCAAGTTTTATAATTAAAATTTCCTGCTGAGGGCCAGCCGAGTGGCGTATTGGTTAAGAGCTGGCTTAGGACCCCAGCGGCTCCGGTTCGGATCCCACATATGAGGGCCAGTGACACTGCCCTCTACAGCTAACAACAGCTCCACCTGGAGCTGGGCTGCACAAGCCCCGGTGATGGTGTAGGCTGCAGCCCCTGCTGCAGTGGGCTGGCATAGGCTACAGTGAGTGGCCGGCAGCCAGCGTGAGCTGCCAATAGTCGTGGTGAGCGACCATCCAGAGGCCGGCGACCAATCTGCCTCATCCGGGAAGAGCGCAATGACGATACCAACACGGGCCAGTGAAGTGGGGTCCTCCGCAACTAGACTGAAGAACAAAAGGACAGCAACTGTCTGTTCCCCTTCCCTGATTCCCCAAAGCTGTTCCCCTCCCCCAATTCCCCAATAAAATCTTAAATAAAAAAAATTCCTACTGAAATTATCAAGATTTATGTTTGGTTATTCAATGTCTCAAGAAGTCTCTTGTTAGTACTTTATGTTCAGAGTTATGTCAGGATGCTAGGTCATGAAGAAAGCATCCTATTCAGAATTTCCGTTCTGCCACTACAGTAGGATACATCCGAATGAATATTTCCATCTGCTGACTGCAGCATTCTAGTTTACCCCACGAACTATAAAAAAAAAACTTTTCCCTCTACTACGGAGCTCAAGTATATTCTCAGGCACTTGAATCCAGCACCAGAAGTCCGTGAGTGCTGCCGTCATCATACAAGAACAGGAAACACCTGGTAGCTGCTGCCATTGGAGTGGGGTTGGTACCCAGCCAACATTAGAGTCATACTTTCAGGATACCTGTTGGCTGACTCACTGTTTTCAGAAGGGATGAATATCAACTAATTAGGTCCTTTCTTCATTTTTCCATTAATGATGATGAATCTCCAAAGACTGATTGGCTTGCAAAAATCAATCCCATAATAGATTTAGTGTAGGATACATATATTTCCTCCTTTAATAGTAATAAGGAATTGTGTGTGGATGAGTCCATGTTGAAATTCAAGAGGCGTCAATTTTTCAAGCAACATCTTTCCAGTAAACTAAGTACAGAGTGGAATATAAAGATTTGGTCACTCTGTGATTCACAAACAGGATTTCAGTTGCAGTTTGATATATATACAGGCAAAGATTCATCTCAAGATAGTAAAGCTGGGTTTGAGAGCAAGGGTGGTGTCCAGCTTGCTAAATGGATTTGAAGGCAATGTAGTTTGTACATACAATTTTTATTCAACTGTAGAAATTTTTGAGAGTCTAAGATTGAAAAAAATTGGAGCATGTGGTACAGTGTGTGCCAATAGACGAGGACTACCTTCGGATATGTGAATTTGCAAGCTGAAGCATGGTGACCTCCCAGTGATATGGGAAAATCATGATCAATAAATGCTTGCTTGCACTTGGCAGGATACATGGAGAGTTAACATGATCTCCACTGTTGGGAAAGGTGGTGTCAGCAAAATGCATTTAATATCAAAAAAGGAAATGAGAACTGTGTTGAAACCCAATATCCAAATACTGTAAATTCATTTATGGGTGGAGTTGATTGTTTTGATAAACTCTGTGCCACTTATCCTTTTGATAGGAAGTCTAAGAAGTGGTATCAAACCATATGGCATTTTCTCACTAAAATGGCTCTAATAAATGGCTATATACGCTACAACATGCAAAACTCTAACAATAAATTGAGCCAGCAGAAATTCTGGGAAAAAGTTATAGAGGGCTTATTGGATGGATTTTCAAGAAAAGATGGAAATAAGAGGGGTTTGGGGATGTCTTCACCAAAAGAAATTAAGCTGACAGAGCACCATTTTCCTAGGAAATTTGAGGACAAGAAAAAGCAGCCTAATTGCTGCATGAGCAGCATTATACCCTCAAAATGTGCAAAAAAGGGGAAAGGTGTTTGCAGATGAAAACAAACCACTTATTATTTGCTATGTCCTGGAAATCTAGCAACGTGTGTTGTTCCTTGTTTTGAGAATTATCACTAAAAGTAAAATACAAAAATCCTGTCAGTGTTCCAGAAAGGAAGTTTAGGAAAGCAGATGTACATTTTTCTATATTTTTGTGTTTTTCAAGAATGAATAACAATATGAAAATTTTATACATAAAATAAATGTCATTTATGTACAAAGCAGCTCAAATTGTTATTACTAAATGAATAAAATAGTCAAAACACCAACTTTTTGTTTTTTATAGATTTCTGACACATTTTGAAAACAAAACTTGAAATCAATTAACTCAGCAAAAGAGTTAATAGCTAGACCTATACCATGGAAATAGAAGCACCAAAAAACATCAGCACTATCAGATTAGAAGTGAAGCATTATGCTTGATTGAGCTTTATTTTAGAATCTCTTTATAAAAGTTGTCTGCCTTTGAGTCACTTATAGATAGGAAAGAACATACCAGTGTGTTCAAATATTTAAAACAAATTGGAAATAAATAAAATAAGCATATATTAATTCTGTGAGTTTTAGGGAAAGTGTACATTTAGATGTTTGGTGGTATATAGCCCCTTTCTACTAGTTACTGTATTTAAGGGAAATAGGTTAAGTCACTTAATAGTTACTTCACACTGTATATAATGAAATGTTTAATATCCATAAAAATGTGAAACTTTTTTCTCTCTGTCCTTGATAAATATGAAGTTGAAATTCCCTTCTAAAGCTTGAGATAAGCACACATCCTCTTCCTAAGTTACCTAATAAAGTATATCATAGAGATGCAAGTGGTCTGTGACAAATGCAGAGCTATATTGTCAGGACGAAAGAACAAATTGTGCACAGCCACTAATATTTATCTCTGGCAAACAAAACTTGCATTGCATCATTTTTCGAGGAGTTCAGAACTATATATATTCTATAAATATAGCATCCTGAGTTGAGGATTAACATTGCAGACAGATTAGGTCCCTTCACGACTGCAAGGGCTAAAATTGATTCAGCTCTGAAAGGGCTCAAAATTTAGGTCTGCCAGCTCTGCATGTTGTGCACAGTCCCTCACCACTGCCTCAAGAAGAGACTCATTTAAACGCAGAGTCATCTACTCCATCATGCACTTAGAGAATTCCTACTCATAGGCAGGGGCTGGTGTGTGAGAGCATGTGCATGTCTTGGGTAGGAAAACCTCCCAGTTAATTTTCATTGTCTGCCAGGTTCATAAACACTTCATGAAGCTATTCTTTCTGAAAGAAGTCTATTCAATTCTTGGTAAGCACCAGGCATTCACATGGGTTTTCCCTCTTGACCTTTGTAAATGTCTAAATTTTCAAATATGGACAGGCGTTGTACTTTTATCTGACCTTAATTTTGTTGAGAATCATGTGTTTCCTGTTCAGAAATTTTATGGTACATCTTGGTATACTTTTCACATTTATTAAAATTTTCTCCCACTTGATAGCCATTTTCTTTTTCTTTCCTTCCTTCCTTCCTTCCTTCCTTCCTTCCTTCCTTCCTTCCTTCCTTCCTTCCTTCTTTCCTTCCTTCCTTCTTCTGGGAATCATGAGCCAAGGATGATGGGATGATGGTGATGGGTTGAACTGTGGAAATGTTGGTCAGTTATCTTTCTCCTTGGCTAACTCACTACTACACACCAACACTGATCTCACTGTGCACAGGCAAATTTGTGCTCAGCCAAATTACAAAATAGCAGACGTAATTGCCTAATATTTTTCAAATAACCACAAGCAGAAATGTTAAATCCATAAATTTCAGTGGTCTACCCAACATTTCCTATTGTCCTGGAAGGGTATTCTCCCTCACTTCAGTTAGCTCTCAGGGTCTCATGAGCAGGCCCATGAGCCCTGGCAAATTCCCTCCTGCTATGAAAAGATATTTTCTCTTTGTAGTTCCTTATGCATAGTGTTCACTAACAACAACTGAAGAGATGTCATTGTTCTGAAGTTAAAAATGTCGCATTGGGGCCCGCCGAGTGGCGCGGTGGTTAAGCACTGGCTTGGGAAGCCAGCGGCCCCGGTTTGGTCCCGCATGTGAGGGCCAGTGACACTGCCCTCAAACAAACAAACAAACAAAAAAAGTCGCATTAGTTCTCTTCAAGAGCATTTGGTTTTACAGCACGGCTGTTGTGGGCTTTCAGATGGTTCTGATATGCTTTGCATTTTTGCATATCTCATGTTGTTCTTTATCTCCTGAAAGCAGGTTTTTTTGTTTGTTGTTTTTGTGCAATTTCCACAGCTTCCCTGCTCAACTCTAGTTTCTTCCCCTCAAATCCCACTGGCCAGAACTACATAGGCAGCCAAAGACCAACTGTGGCTCACTTAGGGACACACAATACCTACAGAGAGACTCTGGAATTTGTCTTACCAAGGATTAAAACAAGTCCCTTAAGTAGCAGTGATTTCTCAGAAAGAAAAAAACACTGTCAGCAATTTTTGCATATGCCCTGTCATGGGCATAAAAATGGACATAGAGGTAAGAAGCACTGGGACTCTAGGAAAATTGCTACAAAGCAGACAGGATTATTCTTGACATTTATTTCACAAACTATGTGGCCTTAGAGGTCAATCCCCTCATTGTGTTGACTAAGTAATAGCTTAGTCAACATGTGAAATGAGATGTTAAATGAGAGATGTTAAATGACTAGGTTGGGTCAATTTCAAGGACAAGCTACGCTAGCTACTGTGTGATTTTGATCTAACAACTTAAACTCAGCCTCAGTGTTCTCATGTGTAAAATGGAAATGGTGTTATCACCTAATTCATTGCATCGCTGTGAAGGTTAAAAAAGATATTGAACATCAAGCATTTAGTGCAGTGCTTGTCATATTTTAATCAGTTGTTCTCTATAATAATTATTATTTCTATTATCACTAAAGCAGGTCTCCTGACCCTAGCCAGCAGAGGGCTTCTTCTATCACTCTATCATGTTCTGACAAAATATCCTACCAGGGCTTATTACTGTTGTGGAGGACAGAGCCCTGGTAACCACTAGGCTAGACCTGTGTTCTAGTCCCAGCTGGATACTAACTAGTCATATGACCTTAGTAAATTAATCCAACTTCTTATGACCTTCATTTCCTTGTATACAACATAAAGACTAGGAAATACAAAACCTTGAAGAACTCTGTCACCTCTAACAGGTCTGGATCTACAAATATGAAACCAAGCCACTCCTATGTACCCTCTCTTGCCTTCAGGCTATTGGTTATTATCACAGCCCCAAACGCCTCAGCTGCCTCCACTGAATATTCCAATCTTACTCATATAAGAAACAAAGCATTGAGAATGTTCGCCTTCTTGCCCCTTGTTAGTGGAATGTGGTGAGGTAAAGTGGATTTATCTGAGCATTGGGGAAATATTAGGGATAGTGAAAACCTGTTTTTTGTTTTCCCTGAAAAAGGAGACAAGAAGAAGTGAGCTTAATGCAGCAGAGTGAGCTAGAAATCATGGAATCAGAAATTGGTATAGAGTAATAAAATATTAGAGTTTGTTAGTAGAAAAAATCCTGACAATAATAGCCATGAATTCAATTACCAAAATTTGGAATATCTACCTTAGAAACTTTAAAACAGTTTAATTTTCCTGAGATGGTTTAAGTACAACTCTGTCCAATGCCAAGAGCATGATATTCCATGTTCATTCATGAGCTCATCCTGCACTGAGTGCCTGCTGCTAAGCCAAGACTTCTCAAGATCTGTTTCAGTTCTAAAATTCTCCAGTTTTAGTAAAAGGAATATTGCTTCATCTCCAAAACAGTTCATCCCTCACATTTTCAGACTGGTATTCATTCATAGATTTTTACCAATTAATTCCTTTTGTGCTGTGCTGCTGATCATTAAAAAAATAATCTATAGGCTAAAAATGATTGGTTTTTAAAAATCTGGTTTACTAATCAACTTTTTGTAAAGATTGAGGTAGTAACTTTCAACTTTGCATTTGGATCAAAAAATGTTAAAGGCATGGCTAGCTGTGGGGTATTTATTCTCTACATTTTTTCAATAGAAAATGTGCAAGTTTATTTTCATTATGTCAGTAAAAATACAGTTTTTCTTCTACTTTTTAGATGTATAGAAATAGTACAGAATGGATTGTAATAAAAACCAAAATGTGACTGGTGTAATGAAATATTGTAGGAAATCTCTCAACTTTACCCTTTTTTTGTGTCTTGTGTGGTATTTTCACTAATATCATATTATAATAAATACTACAGGTAACTTAAATATAATCATACTTTCTTTTCAATGAAAATTGGAAATATCTGAAAAGTCTTTATAAAAGAGTTTTTCCCCTTCTAGCAGAAACTAGACTTATCCAGTATTCTCCTAGAAGACCTTGATTATAGTCATTTTTTGTGCAGTGATGTTTAAACATAATATTATTATAATTATATACATAATGAGCTATATAATGATGTCAACGCAAGGATTATAAACCTTTCTATTTGAATTAAATACTGGTTCAAATGAACTAAATCATCTTAGATTGGATAGTGGAAAAGATTCATGAGTCAGAAGGTATGTTATAAAGGCCATTGATGGCATCACATATTTCAACATTTGTTGACCGTTAATCCATCAGAAATTTTCCTTATAGGCATGGATGCATGGAGTGGTGTGTGAATACCTCTGCATGTGAATGAGCATGAATTGGATGAATATGAAGCTGGTGTATCAAAGTTTTTGGCAATGAAAATGAATATGCATATTTCATAGCTCTAATGAAAGACACCCGCCTACCTTATTTAAGAAGTAATTCATTCCATATGCATCTTTTGTGCTTTTATGGTTCAGGGGAGTCAGTGTGGCCAAAGGAACTTGGGAGTCATTCTTCTAGTATGACTGTATATATTTGTATAAATATATCATATATTTTTGTATAATTGTTCCTCCTTCTTCAAGCTTTCTTGTTTAACAAAGAGAGATTCATTTTGCTTTCAAATAGTGAGAAGTTACCTGACACAGATCTTAGCATACTTCTTAAAGAGAAATATTGATGAATGATGCCAACAATGTAAATTGATTGATTAACCCACTGAATTAAAACCTTAAAATAAATTTGGACTTACAGTCTTATTGGCAGGTCTTCTATGAATATATTCATGTTCCTACTATGTCTCAAGAGAATGAATTTGTAATTCCAAGGAAATGGCCTAAGTCTTATTCATCATTTCTACTGTGGCTTCCCAAATTGTTCTTCTACTACTTAAGCTTGATTGACAAATAAGCATCTATATTCTCTAGATCATTCTTTGTCATAATTAATTAGTTGGCCACAAAATTACTGTTTCTCTCCATATGTCTCATTCTGGCTCTAAAGTCTTCAGCAACATCATCACATGATACCCCACATGCATCCTATATGTGGGTCACTCTGACTTATTTTCCACAAGCCTCTATATTCTTTCCCTGGTGTGTCTACGTTTTATACCCCTCCCTTAGATATTTCTTCTCTGTCACTCCTTTTCCTTCTTTTCTGCTTTCCTTCTTTTTATCCTACCATGAACACTTATTGGGGATTTTTATTGAAATGTTTTAAGGAAGCTCAGGGCCCACTAACTGATATGTAGTAGGCATTTGATAAACACTTGTGGAACAAATGAAGTATAATTCATGTTCATTTCAGAAGGATCACCTGGTTTCCATCAGATTATATTGAAGTGAAATTATTCATTTTTCTGTCTGATTTATTTCGCTCAGCATAATAATCTCAAGATCCATCCATGTTGTTGCAAATGGAATTATTTCACTTTTTCTTATGGCAGACTAGTATTCCACTGTATGTATATACCACATCTTCTTTATCCAATCATCTATTGAAGGAAACTTGGGTTGTTTCCATGTCTTAGCCACTGTACATAAAGCTGCAATGAACATCAGAGCATCTATGTCTTTACAGATAAATGTCAGATTAATTAAGTAGCTAACAGGAGAGACAGAAAAGGTTGAGAACCATAGGATTTCACTGGTATGTGGTATATAAAACTGAAAACAATAAAGGAGCAAGACAAACAAATGGAGAAACAAAAACTTGGAGACACAGACAATAGTTTAGTGGTTACCAGAGAGTAAGGGGGAGGCAGGTGGTAAATGAGGGTAAAAAGGGATCAAATATATGGTGATGGAAGAACTGACTCTGGGTGGTGAACACACAACATGATATATAGATGATGTATTACAGAACTGTACACTTGAAACCTAGGTAACTTTACTAACAATTGTCACCCCAATAAACTTTAATAAAAAAAGAAATTATTTGTCTTTGTTGATTTTAAGCTTCTAAAATTTATTGTTTCCTCAAGGCCAAGGCTGTACATGGCTCAGTATTGTATCTTTCACATGATGGCCCATAGGTAACAATCCTCAGCCTATAACTGGGAACTGAATCCCTGTTTAATGTTATATGCACCAGTTATTAGTCTGTATGTTTTCTTACATCAAAAGATGCACTCCATTTCTGTGAATTTTTCAGGTTACTGGACAATAAGGGTCAGAATTCCATGTGTAATTTACACATACGTTTTTAAGTTTTTGTTTAAAAAATAGTTGTAAACATGCATTAGAGTTGCAAAGATAGCAGAGTGCATCCTTATATATAACTTCTGCCTAAAATTCCCTATTGCTAACACCTTACATAACCATGGTATAATTCTCAAAATTAAAAATTGATATTAATATACTATAATTAATATAGTATGTATAATTAACTAACACAATTAATCAATAGAATTAATGTCAACGCTATTAAGTAAACTACAGACTTGATTCAGATTTTTCCAAGTTTTACCACTAATGTCCATTTTCTATTTCAGGATCCAATCTGGGACACCACAAATTATTTTCATTTTTCCTTAGTCACCTCCAATCTTTCAAAGTTCCTCCATCTATCTTTACTTTGTTTTATGATCTTGATACTTGTGAAGTATTGCCAGATTTCTTCCTCCATTATAAGTTACTATTTCCCCTTTACACACTATATTCTTTGTAAGCAAGTCACTAGGTCCAGCCCATTCTCAAGGGAAGGGGATTAAGCTGTGCCTCCTAGAGGAAGAAATGACAAAGAATTTGTGGATAGAAGTTAAAATCACCACAGTAATTAGTATTTTGGAGGAGGTACTTTGAAGCTTTGCAAATATTCTGTTTTTCCTCAAAGTTTCACACACTAATTTTGGCACTCATCAATGAATTATTGCCCACAGCAATTAATGCCATAGTAATATAATGTGATTTTCTGTTTCTCTAATTTACCCACATTTATTGATTGAAATTCTTCTGTAAGGAAGACTTGTCCCTTCTCCCTCCTTTATTTATTCCATCACTTATATTTGCATGGACTCATGGATATTTATTTTATTCTTTGTATTAGAATCCAGAGCTATCATTATTTCTTTTATTGCTACAATTTTTCCAGCTTTGGCCATTGGGAGCTTTTTTAAGTTAGCCTCTATGTGCTTTTCATATGACCTATGATTTGTTTATGGGGGGGAGGTGATGGTGGTTATGCACTTTTTTACTTTAGCACAGCAAGACGCTCTAGGCAGGAGGTTCTAAGGTCCTGCCTGGGCAGTCGTCCTAAGTTTGGCCTGAGCTGAGCAAGAAACTTGAATGATTTTCTGTTTAGCTGGGACATTTTTGGTAGTTGTGAAGATTGGGTTCTGACAGCCAGGGAGGTAGGTGCTTTACTTCCTCTTTTTGCTCTCACCAGGGGACTAGCCACTTTAACCTTTGGGGGTCCCCGAAGGTACCAGCACCCAGCAAGACTCAGAGCAGAATAAAGATGCTCCAGGCACATCTAGTATTTTCCTTATCCCTTCTTACTGGTACTTTTCTATGGTTTCTATGTCCTTTTATATGCTTGCTATCTCTTTACTGCAGTTCTCACTAAGTTCCTTGAACATTCTTATAACCATCGTTTTGAACTCTCTCTCTGGTAGGTTGCTTGCCAGTTCTGTTTCTGGAGTTTTCTCCTGTTCCTTCATTTGGGACATATTTCTTTGTTTCCTCATTTTAGCTGCCTTTCTGTTTATTTCTATGTATTAAGTAGACCTGCTGTGTCTCCCAGTGTTGGCTGGGTGGCCTTATGTAGTAGGTGGCCTGGCACAGTCCCCCTAGTCACCTGTTCTGGGTACTCCAGGACTGTCCTTTGTGTGGTTCATATGTTCCCTCCTGTTATAGTTGAACCTTGATTGCTATTGACACATCAGTGGGTGGCATTGACTCTCAGGCTGATTGGCTGAGATTTGGCCATGTCCACAGCTTACAGGCTTCTGTTTGGGGAGCCCACCCCACTGATTAGGTTTCACCCCAATGGGCTCTGGTGCCTGTTGAGACCACCCTTTGGGTGTGCTACTTGTGGGTTAATTGGGTGGTGCTCTGCTGTGGTCTGAAGCCAACCTCCAAGTATGTTGGTACTAGGGCCTCTTACAAGGGGCTATGATGCAGGTCTAGGTCAGCCACTGCCTGTAACTGGCCAGGGACTAGCAAGTAGAAGCTACAAAGTGATCCATGTTTGTTTGCTGCTTGTGCTAACCCTGAAGATGTGTGGGAGAGGCCACACTGTGAACCAAGAGTGGCTGCCATCAGTACTGGGCCTGGGGTAGCTAGCTCCACACAAAGTCAGGACACCCAGAGGCCTGCTGCCACCTCCCGGCTCCCATAAGGTTCAGTTGCTGCTAAAGCCTCATGCAGTATGCAGTTAGGTGAGGATGGGTCTCAGGGAATCACTAGAGTAAGAAGAGTTGTGGTTACCATGTTAATGTAGGCTTTTGGGGACTCCGATAGTTTTTCAAGACAGAGTACAATGTAGGCAGGGCTGGCTACTCAGGAGAAAGTGCCTCTGGTGGTATGCAAGTTGGGTGAGGCAGGGTCCCAGCTGAGTCAACAGGGCTGAGCCATGGAACTCACCCAGGAAATAAAATTCAGATTTGTTTTGGGGGTGTGCGGGGAGATCAACATAGGAAATATAGTGCCTGCCTGCCATCTGCACAGGAGTAGGACCCACACAGGGAAAATGCCAACTGTCCTTCAGCCTTCACCCCACTGAAGCCATATACCTCAGTCTACCCCCTATAAGTCTCTGATGCCCCCTGAGTTACTGTCTCTCCTCTGGTGCACAAGGTGAGTGCCTAGGAGCGAGTGAGTCTGTGTGTGGGCCCTTTGAGAAGACACTTGGGTTTCCCAAAGCCTTCTGTACCACTTGGATGGTTGGAATACCCACTGTTTTTCACAGCTGGATATTGTGGGGGCTCCTCTTCCTGTCACCAGTGCTCTGGGCTGAGGAGGCTGGTGTGGCGCTGCTTTCTCTCACTTCTCCAGGAGAAATCTCCATGGCCAAGTTATCCCTCCTGGTTCTCAACCAATCCACAGGTTGGGGTTGGCCTGTTTCATGTCCCCACCTCTCCTACCACTCTCGACATGGCTTCTTTATATACTTCATAAGTAAATATATAACGAAGTATATATGAAGTATATTTCATAGTGTTCAGCCAGACTTCAGATGATTGTTCTATAATTTAGTTGTAGTATTAAAGTGTTCACAGAAGGAAGCAAGCAGAGTTTATCTACTCTGCCATCGTGGATCTCTCCACAACTTTTAAATTTTTTAATGAGATTTTGTAGTTTTCAACATATAGATACTATACATATTTTCTTCTTACACATACTTGCTTTTATGCTCATTCAGTTGTTATTGGGAATGATGGACTATTCACATTATCTGAATGACATTTTCATTCTGTTTCATTCTGAATGACTTTTGATAGTTTGAATCTTTAAGGGATTTATAAATTTCACCTTAAAAATTTTTCAAATTTATGGAGATATAGTTGTTCATAGTATTCCATCATTATTCTTTTAATATCTCTGGGGTCACTACTGATGTGCTTCTTTCATTTGTCATATTGGTAATTTATATTTTCTTTTTTTTTTTGGTTCAGTCTAGCCTGAGTTTTATCAATTTTATTGATCTTTTCTGAGAACCAGCTTTTGGTTTTGTGTCTTTTCTTATTATTTTTCATTTTCAATTTCATGATTTCTGCTCTAATAAATATTAAATAAAAAATAAATAAATAATATTACTACCTTCTTGCTTGCTTTGGTTTAAACTGATCTTTTTTTCCAGTTTCTTTTTGTGGAAGCTTAGGTTAATAATTTCAGATTTTTCTTCTTTATTGTAAGCCTTAATGCTACAAACTTACCTGTAAGTGCTGCTTTATCTGTGCCCCATAAATTTTGTCTGCTGTATTTTTATTTTTATTCAATTCAAAATATTTAAAATTTTTTCTTGCCACTTCCTCTTTGATCTATGGTTTATTTTCAAATGTGCTGTTTATTTTCCAAATGCTTGGGATTTACCATACATCTCTTTGTTATTGATTTTGAGTTTAATCCCATTATGATCTGAGAACATACTTTGTATAATTCCTACTTTTCTGAATTTGTCAAGGTTTGTTTTAAACCCCCGAATATAGTCTATTGTGGTGAATACTTCATGTGCACTTGAGAAAAATGCCTATTATGCAGTTGTTAGGTGGAATGTTCTATAAATGTCTGTTAAGTCTGACGGCTGAGTGACACATTGGTTAAGAGTTGGCTTGGGACACCAGCGCTGAGCAGCAGGGCCCTGGTTCGGCTCCCACATGGGCCAGTGATGCTGTGCCATCTACAGCTAAGATGGTGAACAACAGCTCAACCTGAAGCTGGACTGCTGTGAATCACTGACGCCGGCATAGGCTGCAGCCCCTGCTGCAATGGGCTGTCGTGAGCTGCCATGAGCTGTTGTGAGCTGCCATGAGTGGCTGTCCAATGGCCGGCAAGCGATTGCCCCAGCCGGGAAGAGCACCATGATCACAATATCAACATGGTCCAGTGAAGCTATGTCCTCCACAACTAAACTGAAGAACAAAAGGACAGCAACTTGTCTGTTCCCCTTCCCTGATTCCCCAAAGCTGTTCCTCTCCCCCAATTCCCCAATAAAATCTTTAAAAAAAAAAGTCAGTTAAATAAAATTGGCAGATACTTTTGTTAAGATCATCTATGTCTCTACTTATTTTCTGCCAACTAGTTCTATTGATCACTAAGAGAGGAGTGATATGAAGTCTCAACTGTAGTTGTAGATTTCTCTAATTCTCTTTTCAGTTAGTTTCTAACTCATGTGATTTGAATCTCTGTTAAGCGTGCACACATTTAGGATGGTTCCTGTACCCTGTCTGCCAGCTTCATCAAGGAAGCTTTCTCAGGAGTCTCATCAAACCTGTCTGACTGCCTGATGGGGTTCATAGAGAGGAATCCTATAAAGAGTGCAGAATCTTCCTGTTCTGCATCCCTAGGGACTTAACCCCTTTTGATAGACCACATTCAGTCTTTAGCAATTTGATAAAAACATTTTTAGCTGACTCTTCTTAGCAACTTTTGCTCCAGGAAGCAAATATTTGGATTCTGTTGCACCCTGTAGGTGCCTTTCTTTCCCCGGATTTCATCTTCATTGGTTGCTCTCCAACCTCAGTTTTCTCATAGGTTTAAGAAAAGTTATTAGTTTGCTGTTTCTTCAGTTTTTCCTTGTTGTTAGAATGGGAGTGATGCTCTTGACATCCCCAAGCTGAAACTAGATACCTCACAAATATTTTTGAGACTTGAAAAGCGCTGTGTTTGTTGTTGCCACCATCTCACTGATAGTATTGGGCTTCTCTTGTTTGTAGGAATCATACTTTCTTAAAGCTTTCTGCTGGCAGAATATTACTTATATCTTTCTGGACACATAAGCATTGACTTTTCACAATAAAAATTATGTACTTCTCTTCCATATACATGTGTATCTGTACTGTGTGTCTGTACATTGGTGCTTTTTTGGAAACAAAATACTTGTAAATTTCTGTGCCAGAACGGGTCTCATTCTTGAGTACATGTTAAATAAGGGAGGTATTGACCTCAGTGATAGCTGTGGTAAACATCACTAATTCTTACAGTGTCCAAAGCAATATTTCTTTAACATTAACCTTAGCTCTTCTGTCTCCTAATTAGGATATCTATTGTACTTAGGTAATAGAAATCATTCTTAGGAATATTTTGATTTTACCTTTTTTAGGGCTAAATCATGGTTAGTCACAGCATGGTAATATGCAACTGAAGAATTACCTAACTCTAAAAAGGCATAACTATCAATTATTTTAATATTCAATAGTGAATGCCAATTTTTAGTTATAGTTCATCTAATTGTATAATCTTATGCCATTTGAGAATCAATTTAAAATTGTAAAATAAAAACATAAACAAACAATAGTTTTTGCATAGAAGCTGATCCCAAGACATTGTGTTGTTAAGCAGTGATTGACACAAAGCAGATTTATTTTTTAATAGTTTGGCTTGATGAAAAGGGATTAGAGAAATAGAGAAATATGGAGATTCTGTTTTTACTGCTTGAGAAAATCTCATTTGCAAAACCGTTTCAAACCAAAGCCCATCTATCACTATGGAAATAACCTAGAGTAATTTTTTTCAATATTGATATGGTAGCATCAAGGCAATAATTCCTATTCAAATGCCACCTTCTATTGCTTTATTCTTTCTTTATCTCCTTTATCCATCCAGTGTACACAAACTCCCATTCATGAAGCTATTTTTTCTATCTGCTGGGTTTTCTGATGGACACAGACAGAAAATAACTACAATTTGAATAACCTTTTAATAATTGTAAGATAGTGAAAAACAATGATTGTAAAATAATTCAGAAGATAAGCACTTTTTGATAGCATAGCCATAGTATAATATGTAGAGTAATAAGAATGGAACTAGGTGAAAAGCCTAGTTTTTGATGAAAAGCAATTGTAGATACTTAAGCATTATTTTGAATTCAAAAACTCTGGACTCAAGTGTTTCTCATTACTTTCTATAGTTAGGTAAAAAGTGTCTTCTTAAAATATATAGTTCTGTAGAGACTACTTGCATTACGACTTAGCTGAAATCACAAATTATTAACTTTTTAATTAATAGTAGAAATATCAGTAAAAGAGGGTATATGAGTGATTACACCCAGTGAGTGTAACCAACTGTCAACTCCCCTGCCATCTTTTCTTGCCTGAACCCTTAATGCCCAAGTCATTGTTAACTCCTGTGTGAGCTTCTTAGGACCAAAACAGCCAATGAGGGCTGGCCGAGTGGTGCGGTGATTAAGCGCTGGCTTGGGGTCCCAAATATGAGGGCCCGTGACACTGCCCTCAAAAAAAAAAAAAAACAGAAACAAAAACAAAAAGCCAATGAGATTGTTAATAGAAGCAAAGCATGAAATTTCTTATCAAAAATGATTGATAATTGCTAAACTATTTATGTTTCTTTTGGGGAAGTGCTTCAGTGAATGGTCTCTCTGAAATTCAAGACATTCAGTGTACTCCCAAAGAGTGTGATAAAAGGAAACTGCAAACTCAATAACCCAATTTTCCCACCTTTGCTGACAATGGACTGTTTCACCTCTCAGAATAATGTGAAGATTAGTATGGGATACAAGCTTGATCCTTATAAAAAAATTGCTTGTTTGCATTTTTCCTCAAGCTCTGGGAAAAATCAATAATAGTTTATATTTAAAATGTTTTCTCAAATGTTCAACCTCACTGGTCATTAGGGAAATGCAAATAAAAACCACAATGAGATATCACCTCACTCCGATCAGAATGGCTATCATCAATAAATGAACAAACAACAAGTGCTGGCGGGGCTGTGGGGAAAAGGGGACCCTGCTGCACTGTTGGTGGGATTGCAGATTGGTGCAGCCACTATGGAAGTCAGTATGGAGGTATCTCAAAAAACTCGAAATGGAACTACCTTTTGACCCAGCAATTCCACTTCTAGCTATTTATCCTGAACAACCAAAGACACTTATTCAAAAAAATATATGCACCCCTATGTTTACTGCAGCGCTGTTTACAATAGCTAAGACTTGGAAACAACCGAAATGCCCATCGGTAGATGACTGGATTAAGAAACTGTGGTACATTTATACAATGGAGCATTACTCTGCTATAAAGAAGAATGAAATCGTACCATTTGCAATGATATGGATGGACCTGGACACTATTATGTTAAGTGAAATAAGTCAGTCAGAGAAAGACAAATACCATACGATCTCACTTATATGTGGAATCTGAAAAACTGAATGAATGAGCAAAGTAAACAGAAACTGTTTCATAGATATAGAGGAAAAACAGGATTGCTAGTTGGGAGGGGGGTGGGGATGAGGGAGAAGGGGAAGGGATTAGACAGCAAAAATAGGCAACTACAATATTGCCACAGAGATATGAAAGACAGTTCGGGGAATATAATTAATAATGTCGTAAATATTTTGTGGGGTGTCAGATGGTCATATGTCTTGTTAGGGAGACCATTTCATGGATGGAATGGAGGCTTGATCACTGCACTGTACACCTGAAGCTGAGGTTGTATATAATATTGTATACTAACTGTAATTGAATATATAGATAGCCATGGGATGTGGATTATAATGTGGAAGGGAGTCAGAGGAAGTGTAATAGATATATATGATATGGGGGGGAGGAGTGGGGTGCCGAATTGGAGGAAGGGGGTTGTCACTTTGAGGGGTAAAAAGTACAACTATTGCAACGTGTTGTACACCTGAAACTAATTAAAAATAAATACACAAATTTAATTAAAAAATAAATAAAATAAAATAAAATGTTTTCTCTTTTGATTCCTGCAGATACCTACACCCCATTTATGTTAACAAAGTGCTTAATTAAGCCAAAAAGATAACAATATCAGAAAGAATTTGAAAACAATATTTGGCTTTAAAAATCCAAGCAGGGGTGATCCATCTGAGATAATCAACTGTGAAATATTTTATATAGAATATATGCTTTTTGCATCCTCATATGTGCTTCATAATATGTCATGTTTTTCTTTAATGAAATTATGATCCCTAGATTAAAATAATAATAGTAATAAAATAATAGACCATTATATTTGTAATCAATAATTATGTAGTCATCAAATAAATGGCCAGTATCTAGGGAACAAGCAATTATATGAGCTATGATTACTAAAGAAGTAATTATGATGAGAGACAAACCTCTCTTAGTTATGCCTTCTTTTTTCTTTTTAAGACTTGCATTTACATAACACAGTTCCTAATTCACAGAGAATGTTTGTTTAGGTCTGACAGAATGTGTATTGTTATGCACAATTTAATTCAGGAACCCTTAGCGTTCATGGATTTGACATTCTGAATTTGAACCTAGTGACTAGTGGCTAGGACAGTGGCTTACTGTAATTACTCTACATCATGAATATAAATCATTTGCTGCAGTGTTTCTCTGCAGGAATCTAGATTGCCTGGCAATGAATTCCAGTGTCATGACATGCAGGGTCTCTTGTCTGGTGGGAGATGCTCTGTGTCCTGAAATAAAAGATAAGAATGCCTGCTGTTCATAGTGATGGAACTAAGAAAACGTAGTTGTTATGGTCTGAATGTTTGTGTCCCTCCAAAATGTATTTGTTGAAATTCTAACCCCTCAAGGTAATGGCATCAGTAGATAGGGAGTTTAGGAGATGCTTAAGTCATGAGGGTGAATCCTCATGAACAGGATTAGCGCCTTATAAAAATGGCTACAGAGAGCTCCCTAGCCCTTTAGGCCATGTGAGGATATAGGGAGAATTCTGCATGTGGCCCAGAAAAGAGCCAACCATGCTGATGCCCTGACTTCCAACATCTGGAACTATGAGAAATAAATTTCTGGTGTTTAAAAGCTACCCAGTCTTCAGGTGTACAACACACCTGAAGCTAATTAAAATAAAATTTAAAAAATAAATAAAAAATTAAAGAAAAATAAATAAAAGACAAAAAAAAAAAAAAAGCTACCCAGTCTGTGGTGTTTTCTTATAGCAGCCAGAATGGACTAAGACATTAGGAAACATGGAAAAACTATACAGCAGGAGAAATTATATACTGAATTTGTTTGATCAAATTTGGGAATTCTCAAAGTTCTCAGAGCATATTAAGGGGCTTTAGTGACCTTGCTACACATGTGAATTGAGCCTCATAGTATGCTTTCCTTAAAAATCTGACCATCTAGGCCATCAACATTGTGTTTTAACTGACACATGTGACATAATAATTTTACTTAGAGATCACAGCACATTTACAAAAATTCTATTTAGCATAAACACCTAGACCTCAAAGCTGTGATTTTCTATCAGTCTCTGGGGATGTTTTATGTTTTCTCAGATCCTGGATAATTCTGAGTGTTTATTTATTGTGCATATATAGAGAATAAAAGCTATGGTAGCCACTGCGAAATGCAGATAAATAAGACAAGACTCTATGGAAAAGAATAGTTGATGGACCATATGATGGGCCATAATTTGCAAGGAGGTCCCATGAAACATGTCCAGAAGATTCTGTATTTTAAAATTCAAATTCTTATAAAAGCAATCTCTTTCACAAACATTTAAAGATTAAATTTCTCTGTCTTCTTGGAAATTTCTTTTCCATGGAAATCAAAGCTTACAGCAATGTTTTCCTCATGCCTGTATAATTTTCTTAAAAATGTAAAAATAATCTTTTAAAGGAATGCTATTAATTTTGTTTCAGATATACAGACTTGGGTCTAGATTCATAGGACTGTATATATCTACAGAACACCTCTTGCAACTAACCTCCTTAAAAGTTGTTTAGTAGGTTTTCACCAGAAATATTGCTTTTATAATCTTACACATCTAGCATTAATCATGAAATCAGTTTGATTTGATTTATATTAATTTTACTTTCTAATTGTAGGAATTGAATTTATCAATAATTACTAATTTTTTCAAAAATAAAAAAGTACAACTCTTTTAGAACACTTAATAATCCACAATTAGTGCAAAGTAAACCTTGGTGATTAAAAGAAGCCAAATAATAAGAAAAAGACCCCAGGTTGAGAGTGCACCCTTTTCCAGCAAATGCTAAAATTTAATCAGAATCCTCTATTATTAGCATTTATAGGACACTATTTCACATTTTAACAGCTTTTTGCCACTTTCATTGAATAAGTGATTATTAGAAATTTGGAATTAGAAAAAAAAAAGACCTGGCCTCATCAATCCTCTTAGTTTAAAGTGGGGAGTATTTTTTGAGGGAGTTTTTTGTTCGTTTATTTTTGTTTTTTGTTTTTTCAATGGAGACACTAAATTCCTGATATAGCCCAATTGAGTTGATATCTATAAAAGAGTAGTGGAGAGGGAGCTTCTTCTGATCAAGGTGACAGAGCAGGTAAACGTTGTGGTCACCTCCTCCCAGGACCATCACAAAATTACAATGAAACAATAGAACAAACATTGTTGAGAATCACCTGAAGTCTAACTGAACAGAAACCCTATAAATAAGGATATACGAGGTGTGATAAAAAAAAAAATACGGTGAATGTTTAAATAAAGAAAAGTATTACAATACAAGATATGTTGCCATTAATCCTCCTAAAAATACTCCCTCTCACTTTGAACACACTTATCCCATTGTTCTTGACATATTTCTGAAGCAGTTCTGGAAGTCCTCTTTCGTGAGGTTGTTTATTTCATCCTCCATCATGACAATACTCCATGTCACACATCATTTCTGGTATGGTAATTTCTGTCAAATAAAAACATTACGGTGTATCTTCATCCACATTTTTCACCAGACCTGGAGCCATGCAACCATTGGATCTTCCCCAAAGTCACAATGACCTGAAAAATAAATGTTTTGAATCAATTTAGGACATTGAGGCAGCCATGGCAGTGCAATAAAAGACATGAAAGAGGATTCCCAGAACTGCTTCAGAAAGTGGCGAGAATGATGGGATAAGTGTATTCAAAGCCAGGGGGAAACTTTTGAGGGGGATTCATGGCAATGTGTCTTTTACTATAGTAAATTTTTTTAAATTTAAACATTCATAATTTTTTTTTTTTAAGATTTTTATTGGGGAATTGGGGGAGAGCAACAGCCTTGGGGAATCAGGGAAGGGAAATAGACAAGTTGCTGTCCTTTCGTTCTTCAGTCTAGTTGTGGAGGACATTGCTTCACTGGCCCATGTTGGTATTGTCATTGCACTCTTCCCAGGTGAGGCAGATCAGTCACCGATCTCTGGGTGGCTGCTCACAACTGCCAGCCACTCATGTTGGCTACTGCCACTCACTGTAGCTTATGGCAGCCCACTGCAGCAGGAGCTGCAGCCTATGTCATTGCCAGTGACTCAGCTCCAGGCCAAGCTGTTGTTCACCATCTTAGCTGTAGAGGGTGCAGCGTCACTGGCTCTCATGTGGGATCTGAACTGGGGCCCTGCTGCTCAGAGCTGGCATCCCAGGCCAGCTCTTAACAAATGCGCCACTCGGCCAGCCTTCACCATATTTTTTGATGACACCTCATACAGTAAGTAATAACCTGAGACTGGTAGGAGGGGGAGAGACTTGGAATGGGTTGGTCTGACACCTATGTGTGGTGGTTAAAAATTGGGAAGGATATCTCAGCTATGGAGATCTCCTTTTAGGAGCAAGGGATCCCAGCCCCACACCAGTGTCCTCAGCCCAGGGTTCCAGTGCCAGGAAGAGCTCTGTCAGTAAAAATCAGTGGAGATTGTAGCTGGGTGAGACTTGGAGTAGCTGGAGTTCCAGGTTCCTCTGGGGTTCCTCTTAAAGGGCTTCCACATGGACTTACTTGCTGATGGACTCACTTGTTCTGAACTGCAATACTGGGGCAGCAGCTCAAGAGGCACCAGGAACACAGGGGGAGGAACTGTATTGTCTGGCTTCAGGGTGAAGGCTGGAGCTGCAACTTTCTCCCAGACTGAAGTGCTGTCAGAAACCATTGTTCCTTTGTTCAGCCCTCCCACCATGCATCCTGCACAAGCAGGCAGGTGCCATAGCCATATCTGTATCTTCATCAACCTAACTAACACCATTTGCTCCACCCTGGTGATTTCCTGAGGCCCTTCCCCAATACACTGTCAGGTACACCCAAGCCCAAGCCACTTCTAGTGTCTTTTCTGCACAAGTGGCCTGTCTTGGCTTATGCTGCAGACTTTCCTAAAATCTCTCAAAGGCTCACAAAACCCAAACAAGCAGCATCTGGCTTTGGCATTATGAATCTGGGGTCAAAATACTAGGGTTTAAATCTTTGTCCACCAATTCCTAGATAGGTGACAAGGAATTGATGATGCTTATTACTTAAGGAAGTGATGATGCTTATTACTGGGCTTGTTACTAAACTTTGCTAAGTCTCAATTTTCTCCTCTGTAAAATGGCAGTGATAATAATACCTACTTATAGAGTTGTTGGGAGAGTTAAATTATATGATGCCAAGTTAAATTCCTTAACACAGAATCTATCTCCTTTAAGTAAGTGTTCAATTAATGTCCATTTTTTTATTCAACTGAAATATATGGAGTACCATCTCTGCACTAGTATACACAAATCTCTTCTGTCATTTTGATTGGGAGCTAGAAATCTAAACACAGAATTGTAATTCGAGGTACATGTTTATATGCACACGATTGGAATCTTAAACTATTCCCTTTCCCTGTTAGGTCCTCGACTCCTAAATTCATGAGTTATTTGTGATTTCAATGGAATTATGATCCTCTGTTTAATTTACTTTAGTTTTTCACCATTTTTCTTAAGAATAAGCATATCTAGATATATACCTAGTAAAAGAGGGTAGAATCACCTGAAAAATATAGAGCTTTATCTCTCAACTGACAATCTCTTTTTAAAACTTATTTTCAAAAGTGCAAATGTTCTGAAGTTTCTTAAGAAATGTCTGCTAAGGCACAGCTGATGTATGGGTATTTGTATTTATCAGGATTTATGTTTCCTATTTATTAAGAGGTCTCCTTTTTGCCACCATTGCATTATAACATAATCTATGCTGAGTTTGTATTCATTTGAATCCATATTAGGAAAAGGAGAGGGAATTAGAAATCCATGGCCACACAGCCTAAAACTCCATGTAGCAGGCACATTTATCATATTTCAATTATGTAAAATTAGATTTGTTTTTCCTTGAAGACTTTTGGGTGTTTTTATTACTTTCAATATTATTTTATATTAGTTTCATGTGTATAATGTAGTGGTTAGACATTTATTTAATTTATGAAGTGATCCCCTGATAAGTCTAGTTCCCGCCTGGCACTATACACTGTTATTACAATATTATTGACTATATTCCTTACATTGTACTTTATATCCCCATGACTATTTTGTAACTACCAATTTGTACTTCTTAATCCCTTCGCCTTTTTCCCGCTGTCCCCCAACCCCCTTCCCATCTAGTAACCATAAGCTTGTTCTCTGCATCTATGAGTTTATTTCTGTTTTGTTTGTTTATTCATTCTGTTCTTTAAATTCCATATATAAGTGAGATCACATGACATTTGTCTCTCTGTGCTTGACTCATTTCAATTAGAATAATACCCTCCAGATCCATCCATTTTGTTAAAATTGTGAGATTTTATATTTTATGGCCAAGTAATATTCCGTTGTATATATGTACCACCTCTTCTTTGTCCATTCATCTATTGATGGGCATTTTGGTTGCTTCCATATCTTGGCTTGTAAATAGTGCTGCAATGAACATAGGGGTGCATATGTCTTATCTTTTTGAATTAGTGGCTTGGATTTCTTCAGAAAAATACTCAAAAGTGGAATTGCTGGGTTATAAGGTAGTTCGAGCTTTAATTTTTTGAAGAACCTGCAAAGTTTTCCATAGTGGCTTCACCAATTTGCAGTTCCACCAAGGGTGCATGAGGATTCCCTTTTCTCTACATCATCATCAACACTTGTTGTTTGTTGATTTTTTTATGATAGCCATTCTGACAGGATAGAGGTGGTATCTCATTGTGGTTTTAATTTGCATTTCTGGTGATTAGCGATATTGAGATCTTCTGTTTGTCAGAAAGATATTCCTTAACCAAGATTAAAATTAGAGCTGTGAAAAGAATCCCTTGCCTAGAGAGGCTCCCTTGTTCAGAGAGACAATCCTAAAGGAAATGTATTGCTAGACCTAATAAGTTCCAAATCTACATAAAACAGACTGGCTTTGACCTGTATCTATATCTGGAAGCTTTTGAAATCACTTTTTAATGAGACTATGTTATAAATGTAATCTGTGAAGGTTCACTCTCTATGGCTGCTTGTGCATTTTCTCTTCTCAAAAAAATGGAAGCAGAAGTGGAAGGCTGGAATGGCTAAGCTTAGAGCAAGAATCACTGTCAACCATTTTCTCACCACATATAATTTTCTATGTCCAGTGATCTATGGGAAATAATTACTGGGCTTCAAAGACATGAAATAAGAGAACAGCAGTGCTTTGCCAAGTGGTCATAGAATGAGGAAAAGAATTTTTTTCCCAAAATTATGATCTAGAAAACGCAGTTCTTGCTTAATCCCACAATTCTTTATCACAATTTTCCAAAGCTTTCCCTAAATCCACCTGAACGCTGTTTACAAGTCTAGATCCCTGGGCCTGGTATTGAACGAAGGAATCAAAATGTCCAGGAGATGGGCCTCTGAATTTATAGTTTGAAGGACTCAACTGATTTTTATGATCATTAAGTATAGGAGACACTGCTATGTAGGCTTAGATAAAAACACTAGAATAAGCTTGTGTGTGAAAAAACTTTTTGAAAGATAATATATTATATGCTAAAACAGAAGGACAGGAGCCTTCAAATATTTTTCAAGTAGATTGTGTTCTTCAACAACAGCAAAAAAGAAATGAAAGCCAGAATCCAGAGTTCCTTCGCTTTATAGAAACAAATATGCTATACACAGTTTTGATAAATCTGAAAAATATTATTTTTGAAGATATTAAAAATGGGGCTTTTTCAATCTTTGAAACAATATAATATAGGACTAACCTTTTCTCTCTATCTGCACTTAATCTTATAAAGACTAGACTTACTGATAATACAAACATTTTTGTTTATCAGTAAAGGGGTTCCACTGAAATTCGAAAAATGAGGCTTTGGGATAAAAATCATCTGTTATTTTTAAAAGATTTTTATTTAAAATATAGCTAATATAACATATTATTTTAGTTGCAGGTATATACCATAGTTATTCAACATCTGTATGTGTAAAGAAGTGATCACCATAATACATCCAGTATCCATCTGAAACATAATATGCTACCACAATATTATTGACTATATTTCCTATACTGTACATTATATCCCCATTATTTATTTGTTTTATTTGGACCTCTTATTCCCTTTCCCTTTTCCACCCTTTTTAAAAACTGCAATTACAATTCACATTCAATATTATTTTATATTAATTTCAGGTGTATGTCATAGTAGTTAAACATTGACATAATTTAAGAAGTGATCCCTTTTGACTAGTCTACTACCCACCTGGTACTATACATAGCTATTATCATATTACTGATTATATTCACTATGCTTTAATTTACTTCCTCATGATGCTTTTGTAACTACAAATTTGTACTTCTTAATCCACTCACCTTTTCACCCTTCCTCCCAACCGCCTCCCATCTATCACCCCAATAAATTTAGTATCCATCTGACACCACACATAGGTATTACAATATTACTGACTATATTCCTTATGCTGTCCCCTATATACTCATGACTACTTTGTAACAACAAATTTGTACTTCTTAATCTCTTTCATTTTTCACCCACTTATTCAAAACCCTCCTGTCTGGCAACTATTAAAATGTTCTCTGTATCTATGCATTTGTTTCTGTTTTATTTGTTTTGTTCTTTAGATTCCATGTATAAACAAAGTCACATTGCATCTGTCTTTCTCAATCTGACATACTTCACATAGCACAATACTCTCCAGGTTCATTCATGCCACTGCATTCCCTTCCATGGCTGAGCAATATTTCATTATATGTATGTACCATCTCCTCTTTATCCATTTATCTATTGATGGACACCCAGACTGCCTCCACATCTTTGCAATTGTAAAGAACACTGCAATAAACATATGAATGGACATATCCCCTCAAAGTAGTGTTTTGGGTTTCTTCTGATAAATATCCAGAAATGGGATTACTGGGTCATTTGTCTCTAGTTATACCCTTTGTTTTAAAGTCTATTTTGTTTGGTGTAATTATTGCTACCCCTTCTTTTTGTTTGCGTGTTTGCTTCCATTTCCATGAAATATCTTTTTCCATCCCTGTACTTTCAGTCTGTGTGTGTCCTTCAATCTGAACTCAGTCTCTTGTAGGCAGGATATGTAAGGGTCTTGTTTTATTATCCATTCAGCCCCCCTCAGTTATTTGATTGGAGCATTTAATCTGTTTACTTTGAAAGTAATTATTGCTAGACATGTAGTTATTGCCATTTTGTTATTCAGAGGTGTGATTTTTTTTTCCATCTTAAAATAGTCCCTTTAACATTCCTTATACTACTGGTTTGGTGGTGAGAAACTCCTTTAGCTTTTTCTGATCTGGGAAGCTCTTTATCTGTCCTTCAATTTTAAATAATAGCCCTGCTGTATTGGGTACTTTTAGTTGTAGGTTCCTGCTTTTTATCACTTTTAGTATTTTATGCTAAAAGTCTCAGAGGACACCAAAGCAAGTCCCTGCCTGCCTGGGGCCTGGGGACCCCCAATAGTTGTCCAACAAAGAGTACAATATGGGCAGGGCTGGTTGTTTGCTGAGAATGTGCCTTTGGCATTGAGGAGTTGGGTAGCACAGGGTCCAAGTGAGTCACCAGGGTAGAGTGAGCAAAGCTCAGCAGACCAGTTCAGATTCAGATTTGGCCATGAACATGGGGGGAGGGCTCAATGCAGGAAAGATGAAGCTCACCTGCCAGCTGCATGGGAGGAAAATCTCATACAAAGAAAACAGTGACTGTCACTCCAGTTCACACCCTGAAGCCACACAACCCAGTCTCTCTCCCTATGTCTCCAAAGTCCCTCAAGCTATGTCTGTCTGCTGGAGCCCAAAGTGAGTGTCTGCTAGTGAATGAGTCTGTGAATGGGCCTTTAAAAATGATGTCTGGATTTCCTGCAGTCTTCTGTCCCACCCAGATGGTCAGAATCCCACTGTTTTTCACAGCCAGATGTTGTGAGGGCTTCTCTTCCGACACCAGTGCTCTGGGCTGGGAGAGAGACCTTTGTGGCTGAGATATCCCTCCTGATTTTCAACCACCACATGGAGGTTTGGGGCTGCCAGTCTGTGTTTCTGCCCCACCCACTAGTCTCAACTTGACTTTTTCTTTGTATTCTTAATTATAAAACTTCAGTTCAGCTAGACTTCAGAAGGTTCTCCAGTTGACTATAATATAATTTAGTTGTAATTTTGATGTTCTCATTACAGGAGGGAAGCACAGTGTAATCTACTCTGCCATCTTGGATCTTCCTTCAAAATCATCTGTTATTTAAATATCTGGCCCTTAAAAAGCCCTACTGAAGCAAAATGAGGATGCATGATTTGGTTAACAAGGATTTTCTGGCCTTTTCTAAGATTTGTAATGGAGTTTTCCTTAGTCAGTAGCTCTACAGGAAAATCCCCTTTGTTCTTTGAAACCTGAATGAATATGTAGGCTTTCAAGCCATCATACTGTGTCTTGTTTTGTGAATTCTGATGAATCTCCCACACTCTGAACATTTTGTGAAGACCCTCCACCCTCTCCTCTTGTCATCCCAAACCCTGTCGATGGCTTTGCCACATACTTGAATTGCTCCTCCCCACTCCAAAATCCTGTAACTTTCCTGGAAGACATTTTATAGAAAGGATGGTATAGTGGCCAACTTTCTGTATGTTTTTAATGGTAGTTCAATTTATACATACTGATTCAGTCACTTAGGTTTTATATGAAACTAGATTTCTGCTGTTCGCCTTTTAGACTTTCCAGTGTCCAGGACCTGCCTTTTACCAAAGACCATGATCTGCTCTCCATGGATCTATCCATTCTTTACACAAGTATTTATTAAAAGAATATTGCTTTAATATCCAAGTAAATTGTTACTAATAAATCATTCGACTATTAGATACACACACACTGTGACACTTAGGATTAGGCCATGCTTCCATTTCTAGTTTCTTTTTTTGTTTTAAATGCAATTCTTACAAAGACCCTTACCTTCTTTGTTGAAATCCCCATGCTATCCATTTCACAACGAATTATAGTCACAAGTGACTTGTAACATAAACCCACGAAGTAAATTAGGAGGATTTGGGGTTTTTTTAATCAAAATATTTAAAAATGGTGATGTTAACACCAAAATTTGGGTAATTTTGAATGATTTGTAGTTTAATCAATTATTTAAAATGAATGTATATGCCTTGTTTATTGAAATTTTATAAACTTGTATATTGTGCATTTAGGCAGACAAAATAAAGCCTGGTAGATGGAAAGGAAAATCCAAAGTTTTTCACATTGGATCAAAATTAACCTGAAATATAGAGCCATGTGAATAACTAGAAACTGTTGGGTTATTGAGGTTTACCATGGGGGAGATTTCTAGAATTTTCTGTTGTCAGTCATAAAGCAACATAATAGCTGGTATTGTGCAAGTATGTTGTGCATATACAGAGGGTGCCAAAAAAATGTATACACATTTTAAGAAAGGAAGAAACTGTATTAAAATTATAATACTCATTATATACCAATAACAAAAGATGAATACAAGTCATGTGTAAACATTTTTTTGGCGCCCCCGGTATAAAAGAATGCAGTAAATGCTGTGTTCATCTGTAATGCGGTCTTTATTCTAGTAATATTTGGAGTGGGGGGCAAATAGGGGTGAGAACACATAACAACTAACAAGCCTGTTTGTCATAAGCTTCACTTGATGGAGGAAAACACATTCTACTGTTGGGTTTGGAGCCTTCAGGGGAGCAGTCATGTGGTTGAAAGGGGGCTGTGGGCATGGCTGGGGAGCTCCAAATCCCCATCTGGTGAGTGAAGAACTCTGCTGAGCATGGCTAGTGTGGCTATGTGGCCCAGACAGAGGCTGGCAGGCATGGGACTGCCCCCATCCCACCTCACAGAGGTAGCTCTTTGTCTCTCCTCCTTTTATCCTTCTTCTCCTTTCCCCTTTGTATGATGAAAGGATGCAATGAGAACGGGAGTGATAGTATCAAAGGAGACTCTAGATTACACTTGGGATGAAAAAGTCTGAGTATATTGGACAGGTTTAGAACTACATTCCCATTTTTACCCTGTAAGTGATGAAATTGTACTGCCTGAGGCAAAACCTACGATTTATTTATGCTTCTCTTTCTCCTTTTCAGCTCTAATCATTCTATGGTGATTAATCTTACAAATACTTTCTAAAATTGCTATACTTCTTGTTCCCCTTTCATGTCTCCTGTTTGTTTTTTTGTTTGTTTTGTTTTTAGATTTCTCCACATCCTCTTCCGTCCCTAGGTCTTTCTGCCAAGGCCACTGAATTTTTTTTCCTTCTCCAACTTAAAGGACTGCTAGGACACTTGCCACACATGGCATACCCTCTGTGCCCTAACCTGTACAGCATCTGAGGCTTGGTTCTCTTACTGAGGAACATCATCAGAGCTGCTGCCTAGGGTCTCACTGTAGACACCTCATCTGCACTCCTGGGATCCATGCATCTGTGTTCCCCTTCCTTATCACACACCAAAGATCAAGTAACTAGTTCTCTTCCCAGTAGTGACCAATAAACCTGCTTGTCTTCAGAAGCAGGAGTCCCCTAGCTAGAAAAAACTGGAGGCAATTCAGAGCCCAAGAGCTCCAGGGAAAAACGAGCCCTTTGTGAAATTTTCTCAAAAGTTCAGAGCAGGGGGTCCCCTCAGGCCACCTGAGCTCTGGTCAGGCCTCCATGCTGGTGCTGAGTGTTCCCTCTCCCGGTTTGGGGGGTTCTGGGTATGAGATCACTGAGGGACAGACACTATGCTACTGATCAGGAATGCCAGCCACCTGACTGGCCATTCTCCCAACTCAAACAACTACAGCTGATAACATGAGGTCCCCGCAGGCTCCTTGCTGGCCTTGTGTCATCTTCCCCATGGGGCTCTGCCATGGCCTACCCTGGCATTAAGCCTTAAGTCACAGTGATCCCTGCGCAGGTTCCCACTTCAGCTTCCTTCCAGTCTGTGCCCTAGATAACCTGCCATGCTCACCTTTCTCATGGTCTGCGCCAGAGGACAAGTGCCCTCCTTCAGAGTAACTAAGTAACTAAATGCCAGGTTGGATTTCCTGATGTCTCAGAAAGAATGGCTCCTTAGTCCACTTCAAATGATCTGGCTGTTCTGCAACTAAACGAACTGACAGTTTGGTGCCCTGGTGGCTACTGAAATGACAGGTCATTCAGTCCTGCAGTTCCTGGAGTATTTTTAGTCAGTTCTTCATAAACCTTGATGACTATGAAGTGCCACTCTCTCTGGCTGCTTCAGAGAAAATTTTCCTCCTTGAGAGGAGACTTGGATGGTATGTAGTCTCAGGGCTGACAAACTCCGAGGACTTTACAAGCAAGGCCAATGAGTGTCCCTTCTCTCCAGTGAGGATTCAGTGTTCGGCACCTTATGCACATATATCACGATTGTCTGACCCCATTTTTCCTTACCCACCCACGGGCATCAATCTCTTACAGAGTCTTTCTGCAGGCTTTAAGGCAGCAGTCTTTCTAAGGACATGAACATACCTTTGAAGAAACATGGTAGTTTTCAACAGGTACACAGGCTCAGAGAGTTTTTAGATCATTTGTTTCCCTCTGCATTATCTCAGAATTAATTTACACAGTTCTCCCTTTCTATTACCCCATTTGCAATTGGGCGTTTTAAACTTTATGGAGTCCTAATCCACTTGGAATCCTAATATGTTTCATAGCTCTGGGGCTCACATACCTCCCAGGTGTCAAACAAAGTGATAACTCGAATACTGTTGTTGAAAGAAATCAGTGGTGCTAATGTATGGGTAACACTTATGGCGAACAAATTTTTTTTATAAACTAGCTGGATTCCAATTCTTTGCTTTCAACAAAATTGAAGGGGGAACCTAAGAAAGTTGTCAGGTGATAGATAATTAGAAATTATATTTCATGACAAATAACTGTATGATTCGGGACTGCAACTTGGAAGGATACAATGAATTAAGTAGGTCATTACAAGGAAACTCCTTTTATTTTACCATCTATTTAGGTGGAATACATCTATTAAGTATTAAAAAGTGTTTTAATACTTAATTCTAAAGATAGAGGAAAAAAGGAAAAGAGTTAATATTGACCCTTGTCAATTCCAGCAATAAATTTTCACACACAAACACATGAAAACAAAGCATTATCCATCTCATTTCTAGATGCATTTACTGTCAAATTTGATTCTTAATGTTAATAATTATCTATCAAAACTAAATTTATGTTTTTGATCATTATACACCATCAATAATGTAATGAAAATAAAATAGTTTTAGAAATACTGTAGAGATGTAAGGGCACATTAATTTATATATAAAATTATATATAATTTTTGTTTCACTAAAGTAATAGCATGATCAATTAAATTTTCAAAATAAAAACATATTAGCTTAAAATACTATAAGACAATAAAAAGGCAAAATAAAAATTTAATGAGAAAAGGCAATTATAAAAAACACCTAGTTGTTTAAAAAATGATGTTTAATAATTTTAAGTAGGAAATTTTGGCTATCAAATTGCTCAGATATTTAGATTCCATTGTAAACATTTAAAATGAGGATATTACAATTAAAATTTAAAATGGCATACATTTTGCAGTTTTTAAAACTTGTAGTGAAAAATCTTAGATTTCTACTTTTAAATGTCAGAGGAAGTGTCTAATTTTCAAAATTCTTTTGAGTGTACAAATATACTAAGACCACTGTTTAAGGAACTAACCATGGTTTCTAAATGAGGCTACCCATGAAAACCATGTTCAGGCATTTATTACATTTTACCAATAGCAAAGCTCTGGCCACATCCCCAAACCTACCCAATCAGAATCTCTGGCCACATGGCTTAGGAATTTATGGTTTCATACATTTTTGTGGTTGAGTCAGCTGAGTGGTTGGATTTCCATCCTCTGCTTTATGGCACCAAAGGACATAGCTCCAGCTTGTCCAGACCCTGTGGCAGAACTTCATTTCTCTAGCTCTCAGAGCTGAGGGCAGCATCCTTATGCTGCCACCTGAGATATCAGGGAAGCAACCCATGAGGTAGAGAGCAGTCAATAGTTCTGGAGAGACCTGCACTTGCACTAGACTCAGCCACTAGCTCATTGTGTAGCCTGATGGAGAGCATTTGCCTTGCATAGCACCAAAAGGCCTACTTAGGCTGTTCAGAGGAGGGTATAGTACCTCATGGCAGTGATCTCTTTATAAGAGGCAGTTTCCCTCTTACCTCTTTGCAGTAAACATAGTAACCCCCACATGAGCCTGTGGTTGTGCTTTCTCTAAAAATTTTGAATCCATGTTTTCAAAGTTCATAATTGAGCATCTTAAAAACATTGCAGTATTTTCTTTTTTGTAACATACAACATTGTATCAGATTCAATAGTTCAACATTTATTCACCTAAAGAAGTGATGACCCTGATAAGTCCAGCAGCTATCTGACACCATATCACACTATCACAATATTATTGACTATATTCATTATGCTGTGTATTACAGTTACTTGACTTACTTGTTTTATACCTGGAAATTTGGACCACTTATTGCCCTTCAACTTTTCCCCTTTTTTACAATTTTTAATTACAGCTGACATTCAGTATTATTTTATATTGATTGCAAGTGTACAGCATAGTGATTAGACATTTGTATAATTTAAGAAAAAAAACCCTGCCAGTCTAGTAGTACTCAGCTGGCAGTATACATAGTTATTACCATATTACTGACTATATTCCCAATGCTTTACTCTGTAGTCCCACGACTATTTTGTAACTGCCAATTTGTACTTCCTAATTCATTTATCTTTTGCACCTGGTCCCCTAACTCCCCTCCCATCTGTCACCTCAATAAATCTAGTACCCATCTGACACCATACACAGTTATTACAACATTATGGGCTATATTCCTTATGCTATGCCCTACATCCCCATGACTGTTGTGTAACAATGAATTTGTACTTCTTAATTTCTTCCCACTTTTCACTCACCCCTTAAACGCTTTTCCATCTGGCAGCCATCAAAATATTTCTGTATCTGTTTTGTTTGTGTGTTTCTGTTTTGTTTGTTTATTTATTTTGTTCTTTAGATTTCCACATCTATCTTTCTCTGTTTGACATACTCCAGTCAGTACAACACCCTCCAGGTCCATCTATGCCACTACAGATGGCAAGAACCCATTCCCTTCCATGGATGAACAATACTCCGTTATGTATATGTACACCCTCCTCTTTATCCATTCATCCATTGACAAACACCCAGGCTACCTCCAATGTAAACAACACTACAATGGACATATGGATGCACACGTCTCCTTGAAGTAGTGTTTTGGGTTTCTTTGGATAAAAACTCAGAAGTAGGATTACTCGGTCTTTCTTTGTCTCTTGTGATAACCTTTGTTTTAAAGTCTATTTTGCTTGGTATAAGTATTGCTATCATTTCTGTTTTCATAAACTAATTTTTCCATCCCTTTACTTTTAGTCTGTGTGTATCTTTCAATCTGAAATGAGTCTCTTGTAGGCAGCAGCATATGTAAGGGTTTTGCTTCTTTTTTTTTTTTAGCTGAACCATCCTGCCACCTGTTGGTAGCTCAGCTACTGCTCAGCTCAGGGCGGGAATCCAACTGGCAACACTGTTGCTCAGACTTCACACTCTAAATTTAGCGAGCTTTTAACCAACTGAGCCACTCGACCAGCCCAGGGTTTTGCTTTCTTATCCATTCAGCCACCCTATGTTCTTGACTGGAACATTTAATCAATTTACATAGAAATTAATCACTGATACATATGTAGTTATTGCCATTTCATTATATATATATATATATATTCCATCTTATAGAACTCCCTCTAGCATTCTTTATAATACTGATTTGGTGGTGAAGAACTCCTTAGCTTTTTTCTTGTCTGGGAAGCTCGTTATCTGTCCATTGACTAAATGACAGCTTTGCTGTGTAGAGTGCTGTTGGTTGTAGGTCTAACTTCTCATCACTTTGAATATTTCATGCCAATCCCCTCTGGCCCACAGAATTTCTGTTGAGAAATCAGCAATCTGATGGGAGCGCCCTTATAAGTTACTAGTTACCTTTTACTGACTGATTTTAGGATTCCTTCTTTGTCTTTAACCATTGGCATTTTAATTATGATGTGTCTTGGTGTGGGCCTATTTGGGTTCATCTTGTTTGGGACTGTCTGCCCTCCCTGGGCTGGTATTCCCATTTCCTTCTCCAAGTTAGGAAAGTTTTCCGTTATTATTTCTTCAAATAGATTCTCAATCCCTTGCTTATTACTCTCTTCTCCTTCTGGTACCACAATGATAAAAATACTGTTATACTTGATGTTGCCCCAGAGGTCTCCTAAACTATCCTCATTTTTTTATTTTTATTCTTTTTTCTTTTCACTGTTCTGATTGGGAGTTTTCTTGCTACCTTGTCTTCCAAATTGCTGATTTGATCCTCTGCTTCATCTAGTCTGCTGGTGATTCCTTCTAGGGCATTCTTCATTTCTGTTATTGCATTCTTTATTTCTGAGTGGTTCTTTTTTTATGATTAAAGTATAGTAAGAATTTTTCACTAAAGCTTTGCCTAATTTTATGGTGGTCTTAAGAATCCTGAGACTGTCAAAAAAAAAATAAATGCCCAACCTAAAAGTATCTATACTGGCCAAAAAAGTGTTTTTTGTTTGTTTGTTTGTTTATTTTTGAAAATTAAAGTTCTTGCCTAACTGACAATATCAGGCCCTAGTACAACTCCTTCTATGTTTTTAAGGAAGCATTAGAACATCCTTATCATGGTTGCCATAGAACCCAATATAACAGCCAAAATGAAAAGAGTAAAAATTATCTGCCTATATATATCAGCTAGGTTAAGTCTCCATGGACAGAGATATCTATGTTATCCTGATGACGATTTTATCAAAGTAGTGACCCGCATGAGGTGAACTCTTATCTACTCTACATGGATAACTTTTAGTTTAATGCCAAATATAAAACACAGCTTCCTGAACTTCAATAACCTTTTTACAGAATATAGTATAGATGATCAAAAATCAATAAAAATAATAAAAGAACAACTTAAAAGTGATAATGTGGATTAAATTATTGAGTCTAATTTATCAAAAGTTATAGATATACTTTATAAGTATATATTTTATTACATGTATTACATTTAAATATAAGTTATATAAATTTACATATTTATATAGACATAACCCATATGGGTACCTTTACATAAATTAAGAAGTGGGTTCTACTTTTGAATACATTTGTCATAAATATAGGTGGTGACCCAAAGTCCTTTTGTAACATTAGAATAAATATAACAAACATATCTCAAACCTCTCTATTTTATGGTGTAATATATGTATCCCGATGTCTACAAAAAATATAATTTGACCTTGTATTTAGCAAAACAATAGCATAGCCTTTGAACCAGCTATACACATCTTATCTTCCTGCAGTTGGAAAGGCTATGTAAAGCAATTTTAAAAGTGAAGTATTCAGCTCATGTATAAAGAAGCTATTAAAAAATTTATCTCAATATAGGCATTAATATTAAGGCAATAAATGCATTTGTAGTTCTATTTCTTACATATTAATGTAACATTAATGTACAGAGCTAGAGGTAATAGCACAATGACAAAAGGTCACAGGCACTTCCCAAAACTACAGTGTACTGGGTCAGACCTTTAAAATAATAGTAAGATAAAGGAAGAGAGGTTAAAATCTGCAATTCAGCAATTCATAGATTGCAAAATTGCAAAATTCCCTTTATATGATCTCAGATTACACTTTGAGACAGGAGATAATGTATCTAAAATGCTCCACACTGTGTCTGCCTCATGTTAAACACTAAATAATTGTTAGTTATCGTCATCAATTCATCATTATTTTTTCTTATTTAAAACACCCATTAATAATAACTTAGGTGCTATCGAATTTTCAAAATACTTTGGCACATCTTTAACACAAATCTCTCTGTAGGTTGTGTCCCCATTATGTAGATAAAGGAACAAAGGCTCAGAAATATTAATAACCTAAATATAGTTTCAGAGTTAACTTACAGGGTCAGCACACAAAGTCCTTGTACTCTTAAATTGATGGCTTCTACAGTGTGCCACCTCTCCTGATCATAGCTATTTACCACTAACAATGGAGAAAATAGACACAAAAACTGATCTAATTAGATCAACAGATGATTTAGTGTTGGATTATACATAAAATAGCTTCACAATATCAATCACTAATGTTTGCCTTTTAAGGATAATATTGGCTTTACCCACACAGATAATGAAAAAATATGAATCTAAAAGTAAGTTGACTTTATATCTCTTAGTTGATAGCCTTGAAGAAATCCTGATTAATCAGTCTTGTCAATGTATATCTACAGAGCTTAGAATAGTGCAGGCAAATAAAAGGCATTCAAAGATATTTGTGGCTGCAGCTGAATTTAGAAGACAATGCATCTGAAAAATTGTCATGTCAATGGGACAGTTCTATGCCAACAATTTGTGTAGTGACAGAGCCCATCCTGTTATAATGCAAACCTGAAAAGTAAGGAGAATACATTTATATATTCTTGTCCTCTCTGTATTCCACAGTAATTTAAAATATGTCATTTTTCTCATAGCATTTCTGGGAAAAGTGAGACCCAGAGAATTTTTATAGTTCACCAGGGAATACACAGCTGCTGTGCAGTGGGCCGTCTCCTCTTCCCTCCAGCTTCACCTCTTACCTTGCTGTAGAGCTTGCAAGAGAGAGAGAGAGAGAGAGCTGTTGGGCAACTTTGTAATCGTGAGATATGAGGAATGAAGCTTTAGATCTGATTCTGGAATTTTCCAGTGTTCTGTGAAATGAGGGATGACTGCATGGCTCAAATGAACACCAACATTCTGATCACTCTGGAGAGGTATTGAAATTGCCCATGGATTCCCATTAAGGATGTATAGTGTCTTGTTGCCTACATAGTCAAGCATTTATAGGAAGAGACAGCTTCCAATCAATATCTTGTTGTCAAAATAGGGTCTCTATGTTGTTTGGAAAATGTGTTCCTAAATCAGACTCACTTTTAATATTAAAAAGGAGCATTATTCTTTGGTTGCTAAAACTAAAACATAAATTCTCTATGTACAAAATGGAGGCCTTGATATTAGTGTTGCTCAATATTACCTGCATTAAAGAACAGTCACTGCTGAATAATTTTTCTCACTTAGGCAAATAGTGTAAAGAGGAAGGAATTGGTGCCATCAGCTATTCAGATTTTAATAAGGACAAAATCCTAACAAGGGAATTGGTTCCAAATCTGAAGAGTACTCAATAATTTGGACTTGCCTTTTAAAACCTAGTGAATATATAATCAGTGAGGGGCATGAGGGACCTGAAGTTTGAGATGTCATTACAGCTAATAGGATCAAGGCCTTATGAGAAGTGAAATGATTTCTATAACTGGAGTGGGATGGCTACCAAGGGAGATTGGGAGTTGCCTTACAAGGTTTATAGGAAAGGACTAAATAATAAACTTTCTAGGCTGGAGTGATAGCCTGAAAGGATGCCCCCTCCAAGGGACCCCTTCACAGACTTTGAATTCATCTTCCATGCCTTCAAAAACCATTCCAGACCAACAATTAACATTTTAAGATTTACCAATAATATAATATTTATGCTTCTCATGTATATTATGTTTACTGATTAGCATTTTACTTACCAGTAATGCTCTTTAGACAGTGCTTCTCAACTTCATCATCACTGCTCACCTAGAAGTGATCAGTATTTATGGCTGAAGGCCACTCGGGTGGGGATTCCTGATGCTCCAAGGCCCTGCTTAAGGGTCTCTACATACCTGTAACTCTTTCAAGGTGTAAGAGTGCCTCTGTTTGGGAAAGATTTAATTTTGCTTCTAACCAAGGGACAGACAGACTAAAATGTATCATCGTTGATGAAGATTCAAAGAAAGAAATGAGACCATGTCAAAACTCAGGTGCAAATGCTAATTTTTACGAGGTCTGATAAACCAGCCATTAGAAATGGCAATTTCCAAAGCCAATGAAAAATCTGCAGAGCAATTCTGCCTGCTCATCCACCTGGACTTCTAAGGACAGCCTTTGAATTCAGCCACAGCTGAAGGATTGTCCCAAAGTTGCCGGCATTTGAGATGACTGATGAGACCACTCCACTGTGTAACCAAGTTCAAACAATTTGAGGCTTAGCAAAATGTGGGGCAAGGAACTTGGCATAGAATAGGTACCAGGGTGTTTGATAAAATGACAGGTACATAGGCACCCATCACAGTTGGCACCAGCTGTGACTCATTGTCTGTAATAATAGAGCAGATATAAACTCCTGCCAAGAGGTACCCCTCCTTCCAAAATCTGTAATTCAGCTTTGGACTATTATACCATGCTGCCCTCCCTTTCCCTGCTTCCCCTACTGCCCAATTTGCTTCTTAACACATCTCATGTCTGCATTCATTGGGACAAAGGGACTTGAAAGTGGGATGAAAATAATGTGGCATTAATGAATGTGAGTTGTCAGTAGTGCACTCCATTACATTCAGGGCAGCTTTGAGCCATTTTCTGTGCCTCTCCAAATTCCCTGGTGATAAAAATTACTGGAGAGAGGGGGGACAGAGTTAGATCATATGTAGGGAGACCCCATCTCAGGGGAGACCCCTGAATGAAGTCCACAGGATAGGCTTGGTACTCTGTATTGTTCATAAACTTCCAGGTTATTCTTCATGGAAGAGTGCAGCTGAAAACATGATTCTCAGCCTTGCTGGAGCCCAAACACCTGGGGAACTAGGAAAATCCCACTGTCCAGGCAATACCCAGATGAGTCAAGTCACAATCTTTGGCGAGGGAACCCAGGCATCTGCATCTTTTAAGTTCCCCAGTTAACTCTAATATGTAGTCAAGACTGAGAACTACAGAGCTGGTGGGAAGGGCTCATCAAGGGGTTCCTAGATGTTGGGAAAATCAGTGTCCTAACAAGCAGTCATTGACATTTGTGTAAGAATTCTTCACTCGGCACTGTGAAGATGTGTAGCCTTATTTAAGTAACGGACAGTCCCCTGCCTTTCTGGAACCCTTAATTCACTGGAAGAGATAGATACATGAAATAAATTTACAGTTCTTGAATAATGTATCACAATGTGAGGTGATATTAAAAACTGAATAATAATCTCTGAGGGCACAGATTGTAGAGTGATCAGAATGTGAAGTGGGGTAAAGAGGGAATGATTCCTAGAAAATATATTTTGAGCTGGAATTTCAAGTATACAACTTCTTACCACTGGGAATATTTGATAAAAATGTGGAAGTACATTTCTCACACTTAGTTTCTAATAGTCACAGAGATGACAGAATGGCAGTTAACATGTCAGTGAGACAATTTAATGTTTTCAAAGGTAAATAAGGAACTTCTGAGACACTTCCCACAGGGCCACTTGGAGATGGGCTGGAAGGCTGGTTGGGTGGGTGCTGGGGGCCTAGTAGGTATTTACTGGGATCATCTGTGGTACTTATAACTCGTTTTCTTAATTACTGCACTAACTCACTATGCTTTCCAGGCTTTTCAGAAGTGTTCTGATTCATGCTAGCATGGCTAGAAAATGAAAAAAAACTCTCATTTCATTCTATGCTCTCTTATATTTACTAAAACATAATAGAAAAACAACAACAACAACAACAGCTAACTTTCTTATTTGGAGTAGAGATGATGACTATTAGCCCAGCCTTTTTTGTTGTGTTTTGTTTTTTATAAAGCAAAAAACTTTCCCACCTAGTTGATCATGTTTTAAAACTTTCATATCATACAACATTGCACTTTCAGATGCCTTATTTTGTTTTGTACTTCAAGTGCTTGATACTCACTTGTTATACAGATTCAAATTCAGAAATGGGAAATGTTTCATCTATTTTCATTCCGAATAGCTCAGTAAAGACTGTGGAGTCAATGAACAAATGTACTTGATGTCAGCAAACTGGAAATAGCAAATTCAGAAAGAAAGAAGCACAGGGTTACCTCCTTGGAGATACTGGGCCAAGAATATCTCCTCTGACTTCTTTTGAAAACTGAAATATTAGTGAAAAATTTGACCAAGAGAAATCTACATTGTTTAATTTCTATCCTTTTTGAAAAATAGGTTATTCAATAATTTAAGAAAGGGGTAAATCCACAATAAAGTTTCTATGTTTGATGAAACATCAGATGCAAAAGTTCAAATAAGTGATTTGTCTCTGGAGTATCTCATGATGAGAACTTTATTTTTATGGTATGTCTTTTTATACCACATAAAAATAGTACATGAAGTGTATGAAATTTCCTTTATCCGTAATACACAATAATGATTTGGGTTTTTTGTTTATAAGCATTTACTGAGTGTCTGCAATGAGCCAGAGATGAAAGTAGGGGCAAGCCCCAAAACTATCATAAAGAAAATCCCAATCTCTAAAAAGGAGGAACTGTGAGATACACCACAAATGCTGTTGCAAAAGAAACTGCATTATTTACTTAGTAGGTATTTGATTTTTGACCTATTGATGATTTGGAAAAAAGTCAATTTCTGATGAAAAATGCAGTTTTGGAGACCACTTTTTCATGGTTAAGAGTAAAGATTTAGATTGAAAGTGGTGAAATAAATTCTATATAATTATCACAGAAAGAAGGTAAATTCCACAAAAGTAACCAAGGCTTAGCATTACAGACCATTTCTGTAGGAAGGGAATTGGAGCCTGTCTTGCTCAGCAGAGTAACTGGATCATATGAGAATGCCATCCAGCCCCACGAGAATAGTTTTTTAATCAAGAAAATCCAGATATATGAATCCTGTGAACCCCATGGCATTTTTACTAGTAGAAGCTTGAAAGAAAAATTTCACAGTCCCCAAATTTCAAAACCATGTTGAAGTTTGCCGTTCTTTTCTGAAGGCGCATTGAGCACGGGAGCGGAGGCAAAGCTTTAAATAACTTGGTACTTTGCCACCCCGCATTCTCAACTATTCCTGCCTCAGCGGTATGGACAGCACTTATTGTCTTCTATTTTATTATTATGATTTTTTGCAGTGCTAGTTATAGTTTAACAGCTAGCATGCACGAGTCCTGGGGGTCTGGCGCGTGGTAGGGCAGGCAGTGACAATGGATTTGACTGCAGCTAGGTGGCTTACCTAACACTCCTATTGCTCCTGCGGTTGAGCCATTTGTGCGCTGATCGCTGGACGAATGGAGATCACCCAGCCCTCCCCTCCCTGATTTGAGCCCGCTCTTCTTCAGAATGCTGCGTAAATCTTGCATTCTGTCTCCATACCTTTCCTCAGTGGCCTCCCTGGCCCTAATTATCCCATGAACTCTGTGCCCCCAGCATGGAATTGTACTTGTATCAGGGTTTCTTTTATGTGTGACATTTTTATCAACCCCATTACATGTTGAGTTCTGTCATAGCAAGTATCATTATTATTATCTTGTCATCCCCGATCTATACTCCTTCCTCTGTAGCTTCCTCCATTCTCAAACACAATTTCACCCCTGCCCCCCTCCCCCCCGACACACACACAGTCTCTTACCCCTATGGACTGCTTAGTATATGGGAACTTAATCCCTGCTCATCTTCTCATAAAGTGAAGCCACACAAGAGAAGAAAACTAGGTAGATGAAGGAGAAGAGGAGGGAAAGAACAAACCAATTTCACATCAGCAATGTGATTGGATCAAAGCAAACCGGTAAGGTCAGTGCTGGGGTCTATACCCCACCTTCACCCCATCCTGCTCAGGCCCCAGGTTCCTCTGGCCCTCTGTCTTCTTCAATTCCCTTGATGAAAACTGCTTTGAGAAAAGATTTCATAAATGTATTCCTCCTGTTGCCTTCCCTTTTTACCAGAATGATGGAAACCTCTAGTTTATAGAGATCCTCTAGTCTAGTCTATGTGTTGTTTTTTTAGTTGAAGAAATTCAAGCTCGGCCGGCCGAGTGGCGCATTGGTTAAGCGCTGGTTTGGGGATGCCAGCGGCCCCGGTTCGGATCCCACATGAGGGCCAGTGACACTGCCCTCTACAGCTAACAACAGCTCCACCTGGAGCTGGGCTGTGCGAGCCCCGGTGATGGTGTGGGCTGCAGCCCCTGCTGCAGTGGGGTGCCATAGGCTTCAGTGAGTGGCCCGCAGCCAGCGTGAGCGGCTGGCAGCCAGCGCGAGCTGCCAATAGCCGCGGTGAGCGACATCCAGAGGCCAGTGACCGATCTGCCTCATCCGGGAAGAGCGCAATGACGATACCAACAGTGAAGCAACATCCTCCGCAACTAAACTGAAGAACAAAAAGGCAGCAACTTGTCTGTTCCCTTTCCCCGATTCCCCAATGCTGTTCCCCTCCGCCAATTCCCCAATAAAATCTTTAATAAAAAAAAAAGAAAAAAGAAATTCAAGCTCATGAAACTAGATCAGCTTGTACAACTATGATAAAGAAAATCCCAACCTCTGAAAAAGAGAAACATAAGATACACCGCAAATACTGTTGAAAAAGAAGCTGCATAATTCACTTAGTAGGTATTTGATTTTTGACATATTTATCGCTTTGGAAAAAGGTCAATTTCTGATTAAAACTAGTCTTGGAGACCACTTTTTTTTCCCCCCATGGTTAAGAGTAAAGATTTAGATTGGAACACACAGTTGTAGAGATATGATGAAAATTCCTCATAGTCAGTTTTTCCCCCAATACACCTCTTCACCACTCAAAAAAAATCCTAAAAGAGAATTTCTAGCTATGCTATTTTAGAGTGATTAAGTGGAGCAAAGTTGCTTGTTGCTACGGTTTTGTTTTGTTTCATGAAAGGAATCTTAAAACCATACCATGTAGGGACCCCTCACTCCATCTCCCCACATACCTGGTATGTGCTGATACATGAGTAGATATGCTGTTCTTTTATCAATCCCCAGCTAATAAGTAACATGATCCTTCTGGTGGACAGATGTACATCACAGATTTGGTGTAGAAATGAAGAGAAGAGGGAAGTTTTGCCTTATCCATAGAGTGTAACCTGACACTGTCATTGGTTTTCTTTTTTTTTCTCTCTCTCTTTTTCTCTCATGTTTTAAATTAATATCTTCTGAAAAGATCCACTCTTGGCTCATAGGCAGCCAGGTTTATAGTCAGTGCCCTGCAGTAACCAGTGGTTAACCTCTGGAAAGTCAATTCTCTCCAGTGAATTCCAGCTCTAACGTTACCCAGTTCTATAAAATGAATGTGCTCAATCATGTTCCCAATTATAAATAGCTTATCAGCTAAACTTCCTTTCACTTAGAGTATTTTTAATTTGGAGGAGAGGTTCTCAGGACACCCCGAGGATAAAGAAAATTGGCAGGAAAAGAGACAGAGAGCATTGTTCGTGTGTGTTTGTCATGTTTTACCCCCTCATCTAGAGCTTCCTAGGTGTAGACACTCAGTGCTTTTCATGTATTTACACACTTGATCCACAAAACCACCCTTAAGGCATAGCCATCACCATTCCCATTTAACAGGCACATGGGCTGAGCCCAGAGACATCAGCTAATCTGCTCATCACTAAGGGTCTCATGCTAGCCAATGGCACATCTGGAATTTAAATCCAGGTAGTTGGACTCAGAAACTATGTTCTTAAAATCTACCTTGTGCAGCCTCTACCTGAACCTATTAAAACATCCTTTTAAAGGTAGCTTTGCAGGAAGGGCAGGGTGAAGGACAGCAACCCTGACTGCAGAATTTGCAAAGTTCTTTCATGTACCTCCTATGATGTGCTCAGAAGACATGCTGGTAGAAGCCAGGTTTAATCTCCACGTCCAAGTGTGGCCCAAAGTCCCACATATGGCTTTCAGGGTGATCTGGCTGAACTCCCCAGTGCGTGTTGATGGACACAGCTGCTGCTTCTGTTCTGCAGGTCAGTAGGCACCTTCTCAGGTCTTTACCTCACAACAGACAACCTTCTCACTGGCACCCATAAGCCACAGTGGACCCCTTCCAGAGAGCTTGTGAATGGCTTGGGTTTCTGCTAGCCCTCCCAAGTAAAATGTAAATGGTGGGGCCACTACTAGAATCCATGTCTTTTTCTGATTTCAAGTCCATATTTCTTTCCATAGACATAAGTCCAAGTGTTTTTGGTGCAAGAATATAGAATCTTTGGTAGCACTTGTTTTTTGCAGAACTATTTATGGAAAGATCCAGTGACTGCGCCAAAGGTTGAACAATGAAGTGATATTGGAGGATAGGCCAAGAAACACAGTTATCATCTGTTCTAAACTCTTGTGTCTTCACCCCTTCTTTCTTTTTTTGTGATCCTGTAGTTGGCATTTCTCTTCTTTGACAAACTGGTACACATAGGTGTGACCAAAATTAAGTAATATGGTAAATTCAAATCACTCTCTATGACAGTTGGCAGATTTTTTGCATATTTTTCATCTCTCTCCCATGAATAATATGACAGGTTTATAAATAATTATAAGAAAGAAAAACTGAAAATTCTTGAGGGGTTCAAATTGGTTTCTTAACTTACTAATTGATCAGAGACAACTTCCTTAGAAGGTGGTCCTAAAACATCCAAACATCATTCACAATATGTCTACATTTACTTATTCTGAAGCTTTAAGTATTTCCATTTTGCTATTTATATATGTTTCAAAGAAGAGGAAAATTTTATTGTTCCCCATATTTAATTTGAAATTAAAAATTAGTTAATTAGGTTCATTAAGCCAAATACTTTATCAAAATGAATATTTGCACAGATCAAGATTTTATTTCATAGATAAGATTTGGTATGCAACCCCTTTGACAGATGCCTACCAGGAATGTCCTAGGGTTATAAAGGGAGTATTAATACTTCCCATCCAAATTGGCTCTTTACCACAGTATGTTACCATATTAATTTTAATTTTTTAAATAACTCTTTCTCTCTTTTAATTATTACTAAGATATTTTATTGGATAATTTCATGTGAAAGAATTTAGACATCAGCTTTCTATCTTCAATAGAGTTTATGCTAACATGCCAATTATATCTCAATAAAGCTGGAAAAAAGAAGTTTGTGTTTCCTCTTCTACTGAGGTCCAATAACACTGTGTACAGTTGTGCCTGAAGTATATCTTACTTAATCAAATGTTAACCTGTTGGTTTTGGTTATAGACTAAGAAAGATAGTTCTCCACAAGAGCCCCTCACTACCTCATGTTGTTTTGGTCTTCAAAATTCAGAGGCTAATTTAGACATTCTTCATGTAATTCAAACAGAAGTAAATCTCATTGAAGCAACATTCTGTAAGGGGTAATTATGTTCCTAGTTTTCCTCCATTCTGAGCAAATAGTCATTTCATCAAATTGTTTGATCAGTTCTTGTATCAACATATATTAATAGCTTAAGCAATATTCTTATTAAAGAAGATTGAAATATTAAAATATGCTTTGCTGGGCCGGCCGAGTGGCGCATTGGTTAAGCGCTGGTTTTGGGATGCCAGCGGCCCCGGTTCGGATCCCACATGAGGGCCAGTGACACTGCCCTCTACAGCTAACAACAGCTCCACCTGGAGCTGGGCTGTGCGAGCCCCGGTGATGGTGTGGGCTGCAGCCCCTGCTGCAGTGGGCTGCCATAGGCTACAGTGAGTGGCCCGCAGCCAGCGTGAGCGGCTGGCAGCCAAGCGTGAGCTGCCAATAGCCGCAGTGAGCGACATCCAGAGGCCAGCGACTGATCTGCCTCATCCGGGAAGAGCGCAATGACGATACCAACAGTGAAGCAACATCCTCCGCAACTAAACTGAAGAACAAAAAGACAGCAACTTGTCTGTTCCCCTTCCCCGATTTCCCAACGCTGTTCCCCTCCGCCAATTCCCCAATAAAATCTTTAAAAAAAAAAAAAATATGCTTTGCTGAAAATGATTGTACACTGCAGGATAAGAATAACTTGTTATGTATTATACATTAAGTAAGTATAAACATACATATAGAACAAGAAGGAATATACAATAGGCTTTGGGTAGGAAATTTGTAGTTCTTTCTCAGTAGAAATTGAAAACTTTCTTTAGTTTTGCTGATTTTTTTCCCCCCTTGGGTGTTTTACCCAATTCTTAATCCCGAAGTCTGAGTTAAGATTTATCATTTTCTTATATCAGAGTCTTCATTACTATGAGGAGATATTTCTTTATGTTTGCATCTTTTAGGTAGCATTGTGAATTGATTCCTACTGAGATTTGCTCTTTTCATATTACTCTGCATACCCCTGGCTGCTTATCACCTGGAATGCCTGCTGTTTGCTTGTTTGGCTTCAAAGTTCTCACTAATCCAAGTCCTCTTTAAATGGCTGTCAGTATTATGTATCCTAAAATGTAAGCTCGGTCTTTCGTGACATTGTGAGTTCTACATGATACGGCAATGAAGGGGCATTTTAAATACATTTTGGTGGAGTCACTTCCTGATAGAGGTCCAGATCGATTAAGGTTTATCCATCTCTCCAGTTCTTACCTTTCACTCAACAGTGAAATCAAGCCAGGAGAAGACTTCCCATGTAAGTGTCAAACATTTTCCCTGGCTACAGGGTCTTTTTTGGTGCAGGCTACCATTACACATTTATTTGCTGAGTCAGTAAACAAAGTTGAATCAATAAAAGTTTATTATTAATACAGGATCTCCTCAGACAAAATAAAACAGACAAGTAACTAAAATATAATTCAGCAAATTTTTTAAAAGTTCTCATGTGCATATTGTGATTAAAAATGCCAGACTGCAAGCATGTTGAGGGCAATATTGTTTCTAAGGTTACCCAGAGCAATGATGCTACTATCTATCTTAACTTCAGAGTTTTCACAGTGCTTAACATAACTCCCTGCACTTAAAGGTACTTAATGAATGCTTACTTAATGGAATATTTTATTTCTGTTTCCTATATAATACTCAGGTCAATACCTTGAGTATAGTCAGAATTTTATATATGTTCGGAAAGAATAAATATATGAATAAAAAAGCAATTTGTTATGAATGACCAGCTATCATTGATTACATTCACACAAAGCACATCACCAAAATATTGAGGTGTGGTGGTTTTTCGTTTTAGAACACTATCATATCATTTAGGCATTTCTCTCAATTTCATTGAACTTGAGATTTTGCACATCTATAATGACCATGTGTAATTCTCAGGTATGGGGGGTGAAGTGAGCATGGTACCATAGAGCAACTGAGTATGGGCCTCATGATGCCTGCTCCGCTCAGCCAATAGGTCCACACAGAAGTTGGGTTATTGAGAATAAGCATTTGTTGTCAGAATACCAGTGATCTGAGAAGGCAGCAGGTTAACACCTTCAAAAACTGCCTTAACATTCTCAGATTGGCTTAGGGTATTTAAGGGAAAATCTGGGTGTTCCTCCAGAGGCTATGTGAGGGTTCGGGGATCTGCATGGAGCATTCCCTCTGACAATGTGGCTCTCTGGTGCCATCAGCAGCCCAGGAACAATGATGGCAGTAGCCTGGAAAAAAATCTAGACCATAGGGATTGTGATTAATAAACATAGGGGTATTAATGATAAGTTTCAGGGTAATTTTCTAAAGCAGGGAACTGGGACAGGGGACATTCCAAGCTTAAGCTGCAGGGAGACAATCTATTACTAAGCACTATCCAGGAAAGGTGAGGCTGGTGATGTGGAGAAGCCTCTACTACCACGGTTCCAACCGGCCTTGTTTCAAGCGGTGTTGCACCCATGCTGAAGTTCCCTGTTTCTTTGCAGGTAATTGGATGCAGGAGTAAGGAGAACAGAAGTTACCTTGCCATTTCAATTTCTAAAGGAAGTTTATGGTTACATCTGCAACTAGTGGCAAAAAGAAAACACATTATTTATTTAATAAATTATCTATCATGGAGAATTTTGATTTATAAAATGTACATGTTTTAAAATGGTATACAAAAAAAAGGAAATACACTGGAAATTATTCTTTTAGGCTGTGTTTCTTTAGCAACATAGGATAGTAAAATGTGATTCTGCTGCCAGTTAATAGTTTCTGTATTGTGAATTCTAACGTCTTTATCATATGCCTCTTTAACTGACTCTGGTTTAGAGTATGATATAAAAAACAATTTCTAAAACCTAGGACAAGGTTATTTATTTTCCTCTTACTCTTCATTCAACTGGTGAAGAGTATTCCATCAACCTGGGATAATCACAACTCCTCATTCATCTCCCACTACATTAAAGGGAACCTCTTAGGGCTTATTATTGATGCCATAACTTGCCCCCAAACTTATACACCATATAATTTAATCTGCTACAATTAAGTTCCTCAGGTGCATATAACATAATAAACTTCTTTTGGATTAAACAGTTCAGAATTATTTCAATCATAAATTTTTCTGCAAGAATAGAACATAGTGAAAACACCCTAATTTACTATGATATTAATACTAAACAAGGTCAGTATGAAAAATAATTATTGACCAATCTTATTGATGGATACAGATGTAAAATTACTATACAAAACAGTAGCCAATTGAATCCAACCATGATCAAACTGGGTTCATCTTAAGAATGCAAGAATAATTGATCATTAGAAAAATCTACAAAGGTAATTCGCCTTAATAACAAACAAAGAGGCTAAAAACTACATAATCATCTTACTAGATGTATTTAAAAATTATAAAATTCAACATCTAATCATCATTTTAAAATATAAGGACTTAAAAACTAGGATAAGAACATTTTTCCTTGAATTGGTAAAGACTATCTACCAAAAACTTATAACAAACATTATTTTTTCTAGTGAGACATTAGTATTTCCTTTAAAATCAAGAACAAGGTAAAGATGCCCACTAATGCTCATTTTATTCAGGATTGTTTTTGAAATATTGACTAATGCTATAAAACAGGAAAATAATTATGACAATTGAAGAGGAAGAAGCCAAAACGTCATGATTGTCTACAATGGAAACTATCCTCCCCTGCTCCTTAAAAAAATACTATTTACAGTAGAATCTAAACACATAAACTACTAAAGAAAAACATGTGTAACAGAAAGAAGCAAGACCTTCATGGAAAATTTTGATAAACTGTTGAAAGTTTTTTAAGGGGGAACTAATTAAGTGGAACTTATATACCATTGTTCATGGATAGGAAGATTAAAAGTCATGCATTGTCAATTAACTAAAAATTGACCTCTATATATTAATCAAGGAAAATCAAGTCTATAGAGTACTTTAGCAGAATTTAACAAGTGATTCTAAAATGTATATAAAAAGGCATAGGGCCAAGCATAGCCAAAACTCTCCTGAAGAAGTAATTAAGATGGCACATACACTACCTAACATCAAGACTTACAATAAAGCTATAATATTCAGGAAAGTGTAGAATGGTCTCTTCTAGACTATGGAACAGAATTGAGAACTTAGAACCAGACCTATGTATTTGTGACCACTTGATTATGATATAGGAATAATAACTGGAGAGAACTAACTTCGATAAATGGTGTTGAGTTGAATGTTTATTAATATGGAAAAGTTGAAGTTGGATCATACTTCATACCATACAAAAAATAAATTCCACATGAATTAGAGACTTAAATATTTAAGGCAATGCTTTTAGAAGTCTATATAGGAGAATATTGTTATGAACCCAGGATAGGGAAAGGTATTTTTAAATGAGGCAATAAAAGTGTTAACCAAAAATGTTTGATGAGTTTAATAACATTAAAATTAAAACTATCTGCTAATAAAATTACTACAAAGATAATGGGAGAACAATCCTCAATCTGGAATAAGATATGTCCCATACATATAAGCAAGAAAGCATTACAATCACAAATAAATAGCATTTTTGGCAAAGATAGTTCAAAAGGATTATGCACAAAAGACATGGACAGTCCTTTCACAGAATAGATAAATAAATGGCTAATAAGCATATGAAAAATCCAAATTAAAACCACAAAATGATACCATTTTTGTATCCTCTAGTTTGGCAAAAGTTAAGAAATCTGATAATACCATACACTGGAGGAGATTTGAAACTATACGATCTGCTACATCTGCTACATCCTGGGACTATAAATTGGTACCACCATATTAGAAAATAATTTGGCATCATCTCGTAACAATGAACACATGAATAGTCTCTGACCTAGCCATTTCTTTCCTGAGTCTATAACCTGGAAATACCCTTGCACTCTGTGATATATTCAAATGGTGAAATATTGCTCAGAAATAAAAATGAATCATATATAACAATAAAGAGATGAGTTATAGATACAAGCCAGATACAGAAGTATATACAAGTGTAATACTGTTTTTTATATAGATCAAAAGTACACGGGGCAAAACCAGGAAGGAAGGATGGATGGATGGATGGATGGATGGATGGATGGATGGATGGATGGATAGATGATGATGATGATGATAGATAGATGGATGGATAGATAGATAGATAGATAGATAGATAGACAGATATAGATAATATAGTCTCTGAAGACTATTTTGGAAAAACAATGAAATGATAAACACAATTCTTAGGATAGTAGTTACCTCTGGTGGGGTGAAAGTAATGGGAGCAGTGATAAACACACAAGAAGATCTGTTCATACTTGAATGACAAAAACAAATGAATATCATAATAGATGATCTTTTCTAACTCTTCGCCATGCCTCTCTCCCTTCATTTTTCACTAGATATTTTCAAAGTCTTCTCTCTCAAAAGATAATAGGAGATGGAGAACAGCGCCTATGGGTCAGCACTCAACAAAAATTCTTATTTACCCTTCACAAGAACTAGTAAGCTACATATTACATTACTTACGGTAGAGATAAGAAAACTAAAACAAAGAAAGTATAATTATCTGTACAATATCACATTGCTCTTAATTGGTAGAGTTAAGTTTTGAATTCACATCTATGTTATGAAAGTCCATTTTTGTAACAAATGATTCAATTATGTCATGTTATATGTGGTTATTATCCTTTAAAACCTCTTCCCTAGGAAGAGGAGCCTTTGAGTTTGCTTTTATCAAGAAATTAAACTCTTTATGAAGCATAGTATAAGATAATCTAAAATTTAAGTGGGGATTATCCACATATCAGAAGAATCTGAGACACCATCTCATATGTATTTTTTCTGCATAGATTTTGAGTGATAAAAATAAATAAAAATCACCACCAAAATTAAATTTAAAGGGTAAAAACTGGTATCAAAGTTATTGCAACCAGTCTCTTTGAAGTTATAAGAATAGGATGATTTTACACCTCTTTTGAAATTTGATTTTAAAATAGTTCCCATATTTGTGGGTCCATAGATCTTATTTGTTTTCATGATATGGAATATTTCAGTTTTGAGTCACAGTACCTTTATAGCAAGTTACAATATTCTTTGAGGTGGGCATAAATTTGAACAAGCAAAGATAATGATGCCACCATTTTCAAGATGTTGTTACATTTCTATAAAAAGGAGCATCCCTCTTATCCGCTCAGAATCAGAATTGGCTTATTGAGAAGATTGTTAGCCTTCTGCAGGAATTGTTCTCACAGCTGAGATACTACAACAGTAGGCATTCTAAACACCTCCAGGTTCAGAACAATTTATATAATAGTCTTAAAGACAGTAAGATCCACCCAACACCACATTCTACGATAGAAGCAGTCTTTTTTTTCCTCTTTAGACTGAGGCCCTTATTCTGGCACGAGCCCTGCAAAGAAGAGAAGTCATGTCTCTTGCTAGAGTTTGGACTTCTCTAAGCCATTTCTCAAGCAATCAGGTGCTTAGTTCTCATCATCTCTAAATAACTACAGGAAATGGCAGTAATGTCTGTCTAAGGTACCTGTCAAAAGCATTGTTGTTTGCCAGGTTCTTAAATAGTAAATGATAGCTGATTCATTAATGGTCCTGCCATGGATATTTGTTCCTTCCCCATTCAGAAGAGCTCTTCCCACTTTACTCTAGATGTTTGTGTTTCATGCTGAGAGTAGCAATTCATTCTTGGCAAAGGCTCCCTAATGGCTTGGCTTACACATCTCCAGTCTAACTGTGCTCTGCGGTGAACATGGCAAGCTGAGAGAAGTGAGAAGAGTAGTGAAAGTGGGCCTTAGTGGTTTTTGATCTGCTCAAGCTTTCTCAAAACTGATCTGCTTACCAAGGGGATCTGAAAACTAAAATATCACAGTTATTTTGGCTGGACTCTGAAAAGGATGGTGTGCATGTCTCTGCATAATGAATGATACTTTCTGATAAATCAGGAAGATACCCAGATCCCAGGCCTTGCAAACCAACAACCTCTCCTTACCCTTTCTGAGAAAGCCAAACCTGAGGCTTATAAGTATATAAGCTATTACATAAACTTTGGCTTTCTTATATCTTTCACTATTCCTTTGCTCTGGTGACTAAGGCATAGAAATAGAGTTAAAATATATACATATATGTATATATATTCCATTTATTATATATATATTATATCCTGTTCTATGGAAGCTTTAAGAAAAGAGAAGTATCTGGGCCAGCCGAGTGGTGCATTGGTTAAGAGCTGGCTTGGGATGCTAGCGGCCCCGGTTCGGATCCCACATATCGGGGCCAGTGACACTGCCCTCTACAGCTAAGATGGTGAATAATAGCCCCACCTGGAGCAGGGCTGCTGTGAGTCCCCAGGACAGCATAGCTGCAGCCCCTGCTGCAGTGGGCTACCATAGGTTATCAGTAAGTGGCTGGCAGCCAGCATGAGCAGCTGGCAGCTGGTGTGAGCTGCCAAGAGCTGCTGTGAGTGGCCGTCCAGAGGCCGGCGACCGATCTGCCTGAGAAGAGCACAATGATGATACCAACATGGGCCAATGAAGCAACATCCTCCATAACTAGACTGAAGAACAAAAGGACAGCAACTTGTCTGTTTCCCTTCCCCGATTCCCCAACTCTGTTCCCTTCACCCAATTCCCCAATAAAACCTAAAAAAAAAAAAGAAAAGAGAAGAATCTGAAGTTCCTTTTTCATTTCTCCTATGCAGTTTTTGCATATGTTTACCTTAGATCCCTATAAGACCATGAGTCTCAAAGGTTGAGGCCACATTTTCTTCTTTATATTTTCCTCACATTGCCCCATGACCAGCATCCGATAGGTACTTAGCACATGAATCATAAGAGAAGAGCTTAATGAATTGATTTCTTACCTCTTTGCAATCTTACAGCAACTCTGTAAAATAGGTCCTTGTGAGGTTCCTGGTAATTACAGAAACTTGAATCTTAAAGTTAACATGTAAGCAACAAATAGATATTGCTGAAATTATGAATTCTCAAAAAATAAGTTGGAGCATGTCCTCCCATAAAATGCAGGAATATGTGTCCATAGTAAATCCATTGCCTAAATAGGAAGTTCTAGAAAGCAATGCATGCATCTAAGTAGACATCTATCTTTCCATCCAGATGATTCGGCTCTTAATATTGCTAATCAAAAGTTTATGATAGTACTGAAAGCTACAGATTTCAAATACTGGCTTGTATAATCAAATGAATAGAATAAACGAGTGATTAAGTGTAACAATGGCAAATACTTTTAAAATGTTCAGTTATAAGCCACATAAGTTTTCTTGGACATTAAACATTCTATACAAATATTGCAATGCCAATGAAAATGATCATAAATATTAAATTTGGGGGGATAGAAAACAAATATTTACAGAACGCTTAAAAGGATACAGCACTGCCTGTTACTCCAGTGCTAGCTAGCTTCATATACTGAAACCTGCCGTTTCTGAGCCAATACCCATCAGGCCTAGCAATTGGCAAAGTGAGGAATGTTTCAGTATGACTGAAAAAAATCTCCATGGGCACAAGAGTTTCTAACTGAACTCCACAATTTTCTCTCCTAAACCCCAGCCAGTTTGGTTTGGGCCTTCTGACTTATAGATCTTGCCATCATCACTTTTCCCAGGCACTGAGACCTGTCTCCTTTACTCCCAGTATCTGGTTCTAGTTTTATCACTTACTAACTAGTTGATCTTGAACTATTTACTGAATCTCAACTTTATTCTTTAATCATAATCTTTAGAATGAGGAAAATAATTTATAGAAATGTTATAAGGATTAAATGTAAAGTACTTATTACAGTACCTTGTATATAGCACACACTACATTAATGGTAAATACCATTACTACTAATAGTCCAATGTGGACAGACCTCTCCTTACCTCCAACTCATCTTCTATTATCATTTCTGCCAAGATGTACCTCTTGTTTCTTCCATCCCTCATTGGCTCAGATGTTTTGCACATCATTGCCAGCCAGCATTAGATTTGAATTGGCCTTTGAGCACTAGAATTTGCAAGACTAGCCAACCAAAACAGAGTCCAGCCCTGTTGGTTGGAGTCTTCTAGGTTTTTTCTTATTTTCCCTGCTTGTTAACCCATGGAAAAAATACCACAAAAATTATAGGCCATAAGTAGACAATTGTTTTATGAACCTGGGTCAGAGGTGAATATTTTCCACCTAACTTCCAAACAAGTATGATAAAATACAAAGGGTAAAATGACAATACTGAAAGGTTCTGGCTCTGAGAAAGCCAATGAGACTATAGCCTTTTATCCTGCAGAGTCCTAGCAGGTTTCATTCACTCTCCTTAGCAGCCACTCCCAGTGCCCTGGCAAATAGTGTGCGGTGGTATCTCTTTCCCCACACCCTGAAGGTCCTAGTTTGCTGCCCTGATGCTTCTGATGGTCACAAGATGGGCATCACATCAGGGTTTATATTTCCTTGGAGAGATTGCTTTTTTTATTTTTGTGGTGTTCACACTACTTCTTGGTGTCCCTCTTTCCATTCTCATTCGCATTCTTTAACTGTGCTCAGAAAGTTCCCTCTCCCTCCAACCATAACTCTCCTTTCCAGCTTCCCCAAATGGAGCTGGGTGAGAAGTGGGGATACGGTTGCTCTCCTACAGTGCTCTAGTGTCATAGTTCCTTTATTATACCTATTCACTCTTACAGATGCTTCTCTGGAGGATATCATAGGAGAAGGTTATCCTCTGTTCACTCGGGTTTGGAATAACACCAGGGGTCATAAATTGGCCCACTCCAGCCTTCAGCTCCATGAGGATAGGGTGTGTTGAACTCATCTCTGTCTTGCCAGACACAGAGTAACAGACTCTGAGTAGACTTTTCACTCTATATTTGTTGAATGTAGAGTGAATAAGTTCTTTTCACCAACAATTAACCTGTGCCAGAGGCTGTCTCTGAACTCTGCATTTTTCCTATCCCAGGGAGAGCTCCTTGCCCACTTTAAAAAACTCTGAGATACTTGGGGTGTCTATCCTCTGTTCCACCTGCCCATCCTTGCTTCAGATTTTTGTCCTAGTACTGTTAATTGTAGCATGTGTAATTCTTGTCTTCTTAGAATTATTTTATATCATCTTTTTAAAACTCCTTTGAACCATGACCCATAGAAACAAATGTTTCATTAAACAGTCATTTGTACTATGTGTGATACCCAGTAATATTTCTATTTTACTCTATCTACTTATGGAAAATAATGGCCACAACTAACTAATTCAAATTTTTAACCCATAAATAAGTCTCCTACAGTTTGAAAGATACCTTATTCACATAAAGCTATTGACAGTCTACCATGCCATGCCATAGTCTCTTTAGTGAGGACACATTTGTCTACCTTACAAAGCCTTCTCTGATCACTTAATCTAAAGTAGATTATTAATATTACTTGTGATAGAACATTCCTAATTCCCTTTATCACATTAATAGCAATCTGTAAGCATTTTATTCTTGTTCATATCCTTATTCCTGTGTCCTTAAATAAAAGATCCACAAAGGCTGAACTTTGTCTTGTTGCCATTCTATTCCCAGCACAAAGTCCCTGGTGCGTCTTGGTTGCATTATTGAATCAATGACAGAAATCTTCACTACATATTTATATATAAGGAAGTCTGGTTCTTGAGGGCATTGTGCTTCTCTTACAACTTCATTTACCCAATTCTGCTTTTGTGTGTTTTTTTTTTCAAGGAGGGAACATTTTATTTTATTTTATAAATATAAGGTCATTTATGCCCTGGAAAGGGCAAGGGCCAGGCAGCTTCAGGGGTCCAAGTAATGGATAGACGGGACTGTCTATTTAGGCATTATCATGGGGGAAAATCACCACAGCCAATGTTCAAATTCCTAGAGAGTGTCTGATTGGGGGAAGTTGTATCTCATGTCCTGCTCTTGATCAGGAGAAGATAAAGCACCTTAATGAGAATGAGACTGCATATAATGGGGAGGCATACTTAGTTACTGAGAGAAAAACTGTGATGCTGTTCCACAAATAAGATTAGAAAAACAAAACCAATGGGTGTTCACTGAACATATGTTTTTATGTCTACTATTCTTTCAAGAATTAATAATGACAGCCAGCGTGCAATGTTGGCTAAGTAACTGAGATAATATTTCTTAGTCTTATAAACCCATCACTTCTCCCAATCTATATTTGACTAATAGGTCTCCTACAGAGGACTTCTGTTGTATACTGATTTCATATTAGTATTATTATTAATCAATTTATCCAAAAGGTATTTAAAATGCCATTTTGTGTTCAGTAATAAATGAAGCACTGTGGAAATTTATAAGATGAAAATGAGGTAAAGGACACCCCTCCAGCAGTGTACAGTTCAAATAGAAGTCAAGACATTGGACACATTAAGAAAGTAATATAATATGGGGATGTTTCAAAATATTTAAAGCAAATAATAGCATTTTTTTTTTTCATTTCTAGAATGCAGCTAAAATTCTCCTAAATTCTTTGGAGTAGTTAGAATGAAAAATATAGTTGTTTACCTTCTCTTTAAACCTCCTTACAGTTGCTTGAGTTGTTAGTTGATTCAATACAGGGACAAGGTAGAGAAAGATATTTAACGTGGAGGCTAGATTTCTGTCATGGGCTTTTAGATGTATATTGTTGTCTGTCTTTTGAGGGTAACAGATTTGGCAGGGTGAAGAGAGATAGTTTTGGTGTGGGATATAGTAAGGTTAAGCTGCCCAATCTTTTACCAAACTTCGTTTTATTCCTTTACAAGATATATACGTGCCTGCTAGTAGAAAAGGAAAGAAATCAAAGGAGAGAAAGATAACTCTAAGATAATGATGAAATTTGCATCATTTGATAATAATTTGATGGAAAAATTATTTAAACTTATTTATATTTTATTTAGTGAGATAGAAGAAACATTACTTCATTAAGTTTTTATAAATTATTTATCTCTTCCTTACTTCAAAATTTTCTTTTTCCTCTTTTCTCGTCCTCTTTGTTTCTTACCTCCTTTTACTAAGAATGTTATTCTTTTGTTCCCTCAAATGTTGAGTATCCTATTTCTTTTTGTTCTGCAATAGTCCTCATACACCCGGCAATATTAATTTTCTTACCTTCTAAAATTAGTTCTTACTAACTGAGTCCAATGTAGCAAATATTAGAATAGAGAATATGGGCAATCTTCAAATAAAGAATGTGGATAATTATATTTGTTTCTTGAAACTTTATGTTTCTATAAGAAAATACATATTAATAAAATTTTCATAGTGCCAGTTATAGAATAATCAAACTAATATATTGGGATATAAAAGTAAAAGGAAAGATACTTGGCTCTTGTATAGTCTACAGAACAGATTCAATGATTGTGTCATATGACTTTGTTCACTCTCAATTGCATCATTTAGGTTTTTTTTTTCTTTTTTGAGAGCAGTGTCACTGGCCCTCATATGTGGGACCCGAACCGGGGCCGCTGGCTTCCCAAGACCAGCGCTTAACCACCACACCACTCAGCTGGCCCCAACATCATTTACTTTTAATTATTCTTGATTCTTCACAATTGATTTATACTATACAATCATTTTAAAATAGCACTTCCCAAAGTATGCCTTAAGGAACTCTAGTTTCATGAAAATTTAGTGATCAGTATTGGGGGGGAAAGACAATAGGCTAGTAAAGTAGTAGGTTAAACAAACACACAAGTTTCACATCTCAAGGGCATTTGAGAATTATTGAAATAGAATGTCATATGAGTTCGCAGACTAGCCACCATGCGCTTATATTGGCGTCATCGTACAAACAGCTCAGTAAGGTTTCATAACTTTGGTATATCAGTGTCTCACACTGTGTTCATGTCGACGTGTGGCAGTGTCTTGCTGAGTGGCGCTCATTATTGTTGTTGCCTGCTTTTGTGTACCGTTGGGAGAATGTCTGAACTTGAATTAGAGCAATGAACAAGCACTAAATTTCTTGTTACACTTGGCAAGATTGGAAATGAAATCAGGGACATGTCAGCCCAAGTCTATGGAGATAATGCCATGAAGAAAACGGCAGTGTACAAATGGATTAAACGTTTTTCTGAGGGGAAAGAACACATCACTGATGAAGAGAGGTCAGGGTGGCCAGTGACAAGCAGAACTGATGAAAACATTACAAAAATTCATCAAATTGTGTGTCAAAATCGCTGACTATGATAAGCATAGCCAACCAAGTTACATTGATAGAGAAACAGTTAGGAAAATCTTAACTGAAAATCTTGGCATGAAACAGATGTGTGCCAAAATGGTCCCAAAGGAGCTCACCAATGAACAAAAGCAAAGGAGAGTCAAAGTTTGCCAAGACTTTTTGGAGAGGCAGGAGAATGCATTGGGCCATGTTATTACTGGTGATGAAACATGGGTGTACCAATCGACCCTTAAACAAAGCGTCAAAATGCACAATGGAAGTCTGCCAATTCTCTAAGATCAAAAAAAGTTCCATTAGTCCAAGTCAAGAGTCAAAACAATGTTGCTAATCTTTTTTGATATCAGAGGGATTATTCATTATGAATTTGTTACAACTGGACAAACAGTTAACCAAGTTTACTGTTTGGAAGTGCTGAAAGGTTGTGTAAAAAAGTTAGATGACCTGAACTTTTCACCAACTTTTCACGGCTCTTGCATCACAACAATGCATCAGCTCACACGGCACTGTCTGGGAGGGAGTTTTTAGACAGTAAACAAATAACTGTATTGGAACACCACCTACTCACTTGATCTGGCCCCCAATGACTTCTTTCTTTATCTGAAGATAAAAAAAATATTAAAAGCACAACATTTTGATGACATTCAGGACATCAAGGGTAATAGGACAACAGCTCTGATGGCCATTACAGAAAAAAAGTTTCAAAATTGTTTTGAAGGGCAGACTAGGCGCTGGTGTCAGTGCATATTCCCCAAGGGGAGTACTTTGAAGGTGACCATAGTGATATTCAGCAATGAGGTATGTAGCACTTTTTCTAGGATGAGTTTATAAATTTAATTGTCAAACCTCATATCTGTCGCACTCCCTAAACTTATTCAATTATATGTTCTTTTATTATTATTATTAGAATCATAAAGTTTTTTTATTTTCTGGTAAATATTTTGGAAAATACTAGATTAGATTATCTGAATATTGCTTTATGAAATTTGTCATTCTGCAGAAACATTGGTTTCAAGTAATGACATTTACTGTATATCACTTCAGAAGCACTGAGGAGCTATAAACTCACTTTTTAAAAAAAAATTAGAATTAAGTGTTTTCTGATATTGGTGAACTATCATTTATGATATTAAGGTCAATGCAGATACTAATGTTGGTATAAGGTATCATCACACTAGTGAATTAAATAAAATAATTTTTAAAGTTAGTATATAAACAATATTTAGAATAACACATGATGTAAAACTTACTATATGCTTAACCCTTGTTGTTAAGCTTTCGTGTGCTTCCCATAATCTATTCAAGTGAGTGCATATGTCTCACTTAGTATTTATGCAATATACACTCATCTGTGTGATTGCTCATATTGCAGATTTCACAAGTTTGAATGACTATTTTACTTCCTCATTTGGCTATTTTTTTATTATGGTAATAATGACTAACTTAGCAAGTTAAACAATTATTTACATATATACATATGTATTCTATAGCACAATTGTAACATTTAGAAGTTTCACTTTAAGTGGCATAGATTATATATAATAAACGATTTGGTGATCTTTGCCTGTTAGCCTTTTTGCATTTCCTACAGCCTAAATGGGCTGTGTAATAGGATCATTGCTATCATTGACCTCACCTTGATTAGTATGACAAAGGGTCATACTAATTATATTCTGTGTGAGGAAACATCTATGGAATCATTCTCTTCCTATGGAGACAGATGGTGGGTTTAGAAGTGACCCATAATGCTAGCTCCTAAACTCATATTCAAAGGCTGAATTGTACATGAAACAATCACATTCTTAACAAATATCCCCATCAACATATGTACATTAAATTCATTCTAGCACAGTGACTGGTTGTTTTGAATAAATGACACTGCAGTGTATAGCGTTAACAGTTGTCATTGTTTTCTAAATAATGTTAGGAACAGGCACCAACCAGCAAGTAAAACTAGACAGTCTACATAAAATGTATTGTTGTAAGGTATCAAGTGTTTTTGTTTATTTGCTTTTTTAAATAAGGAAGTTTACTTTTTTTTTCGTAAGAGGTGAAGCAATGCAAGAGGCATTTAGTGATCACGTTGACAAGAATAAAAATGTCCAAAGTCTTAGGACTCATATCACCCTATGAACCAGATAACTCTGCCCTCTATCAGGACTATGGTCCTTCCACGTGGATGCCTGGGACAATACAATCCATGAAGCAGCATTTTAAAAAGTCCATTAAAATATAACCAAGAACCTCAACATCCTCTGATGAGGTTAAGTCAATATCATCTTTATATATAAAGATTAGCAAAATATAATTTATTTAAGGCTTCATGAAGGGATACAGGAAAAGCTGGAAGTGTGGCTGAAGAAATTTCACTTAAGGCAAGAGTATAAATCATTTTTTAGATATAAAGGAATTTTGCATTAATTCATGGAAGAGAGAAAATGCACACCCAGTAGGGTGACAGCATATAAATTAGACTGAAGGAATGTTAGGTGTGAAATTAAAAGAATGATACAGGAGGGCTTTCACACAGTCTGTGACCTAAGACATGATTGTTTACTCACAGGATGAAACTTTTTTATTCCAAATGTCAAGAAGAATGGCAGCAAAGCTAGAAGTAGGGATTTAGAGGTACATCCTATTGGGTGAAAAATACATTTTCTTGGGCCGGCCGAGTGGTGTGGTGGTTAAGCGCTGGCTTGGGACACCAGCGGCCCCGGTTCGGGTCCCACATATGAGGGCCAGTGACAAGAAAAAAAAAAAACATTTTCCCAGCACATTTTTCAAAAATTCTTCCTAGATTCCTACCTTTTCCTTAGAACTCCTGATATCCAATTAATCATCCAGTGTGAACTGTCCTACTTCCTAAATAGTTCCCAACATTATCTTCCACTCTATCCCCCTGTATATTCATGTGTGGTCTTTACATTCATGACTTTCAATGGTTCATCACATAATACCATTATTGTCTTTGGTATGCCTGTCGTGTGGGAATAGAGATAGTGAAAGATAGGCACAAGGTATACATATCTAAATATAGTAAGTTTTACAACACCGTCATTAAGTTCAATTTGCTGTAAATATTAGATGTCAGAAAAAAAATCACTTAAAGATAACTAATCTAAAGAGGATGAACCTACAGGAAATGATAACTTTTAAGGAAAGTCAACTTTTCACAAAAAAGTCACTTGAGAATGTCTTTTATTATTTATTATTTATTTCATTTATTATCAGTGCTTTCATTTCTCAGAAACCTTGGGCACATGTATGAAATATAAATGGAATAATTAAATATGGTAGTTAAAATCTCCACAAAGAAAAAAAATCAATGTAATATTATTGTTTACAATTTAATTGAAGAAATCACTTAAAACATGTAACAACTTAAAGAATTTAATAAGGCCTTCACCCTCATCTACAAAAGGAGGAGGGTGAATCTAACTTAATATAGGCCTCCTCCTATTAATCCTTATACAGTAGTACCATATCTATATTCTTCATAGCTTACCATGTTGTAATTATTTTATTTGTTCTCATTTTGTGTGTTCCATTAAAGATTTGGTGAAATGTTTGTATGCATGTATGTATGTATATGCATATACAGTAATACCTTGGTTTGTGAGCATAATTCGTTCCAAAAACAAACTACTCATATTACAAGTCATTGCTCATTTACCACGTTAAAATGTGTTAGAAATGTTTGCTTATTTTGCAGAACACTTGCAAACCAATTTACAATCCAAGAGTTTATTGTATATGTGTATGTATGTATCTATATATGCTCACATACATACACATGTTTTTATTTCTACAGTCTCTAAACTGTGATTCTGGATCCAAAATAATTATTAAAAGCAAACATTGTCTCCAAACAACCCTGATCATTAGGGCTCCCTTCCACTTGACTGATGTTTGGTTGAAGAAGAATCACTTCACATCAGTCAGAAATTTCTCTTGTCATTAAAGCATTTTTTTTTCTTTCTAAAGAACTGAATATAGGCTTTACAAAGGAGCAAAGCAGCAGCAGCTGTCCCCAACTGGAAGCATGCTGTCAGACATCCATGGCTGGGTTCCCAAACAGATCATACCTGCCCTGGATAAGGCTCCTAATGGTCTCTGCTTCAATTTATTCTGCCTGTAATTTTGACAACAATGGAAGCCTGCCCTTTATTCTGAAAGGGTTGACAGCACTCACCGTCCACATTTGGTTGATTTTCGCTTAGCACTCTGACTAATGCTTCTAATCAGGACCAGAGGTTGTGAAGCAAAAGAACATTATAAAGGAAAGAGAGAGCTGGGACACTGAGCTGATGGAGATGAGGTACATCTTCTACATTGCACTCCACCCTTCACTAGAATCTGATAGTTTCCTTTAGTCATGTCAGCTTTTACCACATGCAGACTTGACCATTTGACCTATCCAGAGCATAGTTCTGGGTCTGGAACATAGTGAATGCTCAATAAATAGTTGAATGGATGGAGGATGGATGGATGGACATATAGATAGATGAAAAAAGAAGAGGAAAGAGGAAGGAAACTCTCCTTTCTTCCTGGGTTTCTTCTTTCAGGATGATCTTCTGTCTCTATCAACATGGGCGTATCCTCCCCTCTGTAAAGGAAGTGTTACTCCCTCCAGCTCATGGTCCTCTTTGTGTCCCTATTCTGTCCATCTTTGTGACTGTAACATTTATGTGGGTTTCCCATAGGATTCTCTTGGCCTCCCTACACAATCTTAGCCCTGCATTACCAAATTCCCTAGTTAGATATTCGCCATTATGCATCTACTACATCCTCAAACCAAATATAGCTATCTCCAAATTAATTTTTTTTCTTCTTCTAACTTTTCCAGGTTTTCCTCATCCCTGTGTAAACCACTACCATTTTGGAAACCTGGGTTTGAAATCTCCTAGTCACCTTTGCCTTTGTCAGTTCTCTTTGTTTCAGCCCCGCTGTCAGCTCATTCCTCTTCCTCTATGCTGACAGTGATGCAATTGTTTTCTAGGCAGGCTTCCTGATTCCATTTTCTTCTCACTAAAGTTGATACTATTCACCGAAGAACAATTAATTTTCCCAAATTACTTATCTGTTCATACTATTCTCTGATTTAGAAATCTCCAGTGACTTGTTATGGCTTAAGGCAGTGGTTGCCCAGAATTTTAGATATCATAGAGCAGTAAATAGAGCAATTAGAAAAAAAATCAAAAGTAGGAAAAAAATTACAGAGAGCAATCACTTATTTCTCCTAGAAAGATGTCTTTTACGTTGCCATTTATGATAGCCTTTATTACATTTAGAGAAAGACATTTTAATCCTAAAAAGTAGGAATGACAAACTCAAAATAGGAGACAAAAATGGGAAACAATGACTGTATTAAAAAGCTCAAACCTTTGGTCACTTCTATCTCCTTGTTCCTTGGACTAATGACAATATCCCTGCAGCAGCAAATGCTGTGGAGCCTCAAGAAATACTCTCAGTCCCTTCTTAGCTCATCTCTCCTCCTGCTGGCAGCCACTGAGTCTGATCTCACCTGAGCACTAATCTTACTGAAGAGGCATGTGATATGTTGCCTGACCTCTTTAGACCTTCGTTTCCTTCACTAAAAATGAAGATTTTTGAAATTGAGGAAAACGATTGGTTTGTGCTAGCCCTAAAGATTATATTGCTGCTTGATTGATTAACCTAATCAAAGGTAATAGCTATATTCATTTAAATCTGGTTTTCTGTTACACAAACTCAAATGAAAATATTGAGAATCGTAAGCTTTTCCCATCAGAAGATAAGGAATCAATCAGAGTATTAAATAGAAACTATTTATTCACACCTGGTTAGCGTGACACCTGTCAACTGCAAAAGCAGAGAACACCATGAGTAAAGTGGGAAAAGACAATGAAAATACTCATTTCATACACATCATTCTAGGGTGAGGGGAAAAAAATAAAGCCATCATTGATACCATAAGAAACTATCTGCCCTTCTATTTGATTTAGCTATGAAGCTATAAAAATGACATTGTCATTTTTAATCCCTTTGATTTTGCTTTGTTTACCTCTAGCCCCCCCAACACACACACACACACACACACACACACACACACACACACTTCCCATTCTGACTAAGGCAGAGTTCAAATTCAGGTATCAAAGACAAAAAAAATGAAGGAGGGTCATCAAGCAATCATACCAATTCAGATTTTTATTTTTATTTTATTTTTTTAGCTGAGCCATCCTGCCACCTGTTGGCAGCTCAGCGGCAGCTCAGCTCGGGCTGGGCATCGAACTGCTCCAATTCAGTTTTTTTGACAAAAGAAATTATGAAGCTTCTGATCCCTAATCTTGGCAGATGGGTGTGATCTCATGAGTCTGTTTTGTAGGCTTCCAGTGATACTGGGGAAGAGCTGAGTGAAAAATAAGTGCAAAAGAATATGCACACAGTGTCTATAGTGGAAACCCCACCTGCAGAGTAGAAGTACTAGGCATTCCACCCCAATTGATCTAATTTGAAAGTTTCACTACCACTTTGTGTGAGATACTTAACTGCAATATATTCATATGCAGACTTCCAACCCTGAGGGCCAATTATCATTCCAGATCCATTTTAGTATAACTGGGGGTTTCCACAAATTCTTCTTTGATGTTGACATCAGTATTAAACTGATGAATGGGCTCATAAAAGAAAAATATTTTGTTCCTTCCAGTTTTATGTCTCCCTGACAAGGCATTGTTGGTTCAAAATTAAATCCCTTTTCCATCTTATCAGTCCTCATCACAGATCACATCTTGCCTCTCAAAATTTATTTCCTATTATGCTGTACATCCAAGTGCCCTGGCTCTTGTGGCCAAATGGAGGGACCCCTGGATAGCTCTCTTCAAATATGAAAGTGGAATTCTCACTTTTGGTGTGGGCAGGCAACTAGCTGGTTATTAGTGATGCTTGACTAAGTGCCAGGAAGAGGCCATTAGCTGGATGCACTGCTGGGAAGAACCCATTAGCACCCAGCTGCCAGCCATGGTTTGGAATGTGGAGCGTGCTATATGTTCACAGCCTAGAAATTGTACCTCTCTTAGTACCTGCAGATGGTTTAGATAGCATGTAAAGATGAATCATACTCCACAATCACTTTATCCCTAAGATACAAAGAAGACAGAAGAAAAATGAAAATTATGGTCAGTCCCCTGTTCATGAGGCTTCTGTGGAAATGTCAGATGAATGACCAAACTTTTTATGTCTTTTTTTTTTTTTTAGGGCAGTGTCACTGGCCCTCATATGTGGGACCCAAACCGGGGCCGCTGGCTTCCCAAGCCAGCGCTTAACCACCGTGCCACTCGTCCGGCCCTACTTTTTATATCTTTATAAACATTGACAGAGTCATGTGGAAGCCTGAATTTTTCCCATAATAGGATTTTGTTAAATGCAAAACCCATACTTTAAAAATTACTCATGAGCTAATTAAAAATAACAATAATAATGATGTATCAAAATCTTAGGATGGTATTCTTAAGAGAGCATCTGTTTCATCCTGCGTGTCTCCCATCTCATTTTCAGGCATTTCTGACAAGGAAATAAGGGATTGTATTAGTCAGGGTTGTTCAGAGAACAGAAGCAATAGGTATATACGGGAAGAGATTTATTATGGGAATTGGCTCATGCAATTATGGAGGCTGAGAAGGCCCTTGATCTGCTGTCTGCAAGCTGGAGACCCAGCAAAGCTGGCCATGTAAGTTCTAGTTCCAGTCCAAAGACCTTCCCTGAGTCCAAGGGAGCCAGTGGTGTAAATCTCAGTCCAAGAGCAGAAGGTAGGCAAGCAGGAAGCAAAAAAGGGGCAAATTCCCCTTTCCTTCACCTTTTTGTTCTATTTAAGCTCCTGCAGATTGGATGATGCCCTTGGATGATGCCCACCCATATTGGGGAGGGCAAACTACTTTACTGAGTCCACTGATTCAGATGCTAATTTCATCTGAAACACCCTCACAGACACACTCAGAAATCATGTTTAACCTGGGCACCCATTGGCACAGTGAAGTGGACACATAAAATCAGCCATCACAGGGATTGGGCAGTGTGTGCCAATAGGCTCCCCGTGGGCTTGGAATTCTCTGCCTTGTGCATCTTGATCCCTCCCCCCACTCTCTGCATTCTGGCTCTGTGTATTCCTTTATCCCTCACAGCCCTTCAGATGTCTGCATCCTTTTCAGGCTGTGTTCCTCTATGTCTTTTCTGCCTACTCTTAGTGGGGTCTGGATAGAAGGAGGGACACTGGGAGAAGAAGTGGGTACATGAGGGCTGGGCAGACCAGTTTGGAGAAAGTTCTGGTTATGGGTCTCTTTTTACTCTCTATTTTTATCTAGGCAATGGATTGGAATTAATTAGTCACTCAATTGGAAAGGGAAATTCATTTTAGGTGCACAGAGATGTCTCCCAGAGTTGGCCTTAGAATGGACAGAAAGTAAAGCATGCTCATTGATCGCACTTCATGGCACTTAACTCCAGTGTTCTATCATGAATAAAATTCATCTGTATTCCATCGCGTCTACTGCTTTTTGTCTTGCTACTTACTCAGTCTTGTATTCCATTCCCAATTCCCCAAAGGAAAATCTGATCCAGCCCACCGTTTTTTTCACCAGTCCAAAGTTACTGACCAGGGTATGGATGGCTCACTTTCAGGTCAGGAAATTCACTTGGTTCAGTGAGCACTCCTGGGAGAAAGGCATCCCCTCATGCCTGCACTCACTCCACAGGCTCTGGAAGGAAGAGGATTCTTTGAGAAGGTGTGAGCATGTCATGCATGCAGAACATGTCTAATTACATGGCCAAGAGCCAGGATACTTGCCACAACAAAATAGACCTGATTTCTCAGTCACAGAGCTTATTTGTGGCAGGGGATGGGGATGCTCCCAAAGTCAGCAAATGCCTGAACTTTAAGAGAAAACTGCAGAATTGTGAAGGTGAGCTTTTCCCACATTTGCTTTAGTCCCTTGTCTCCTTAACACCATTGAAACATCCTCCTTTAATACTGGGTTAAGAAAATGTAACAAGAGTATACCTATGGAAAAAAAGCAGGGGCAGAAGACAGTATTTCACAAGCTGTAATTATTATATTTATGAATTTAGAGATGAAAAACAAATATTAGATAAGAAAAAATGTCCTAAATGGGAAACCTGGAAAATGTGTGTCAGAGACAGAAGAAGCTTATGGATAAGTAACAGAGTCAATGCCATTATGGATCCCCTGAAGTCCAAATTAACATCACACAGAATTTAGGAAACTGTGGTCAAGAAAGATATTAACAAAATGGAACTCCTGTGGACCAGAAATGGAGAAGCTTTCATTACCCACATAGCTGCAGCTTTCAATTTTACCCTGGTATAATTTTAATAGCCTAGCGCTCCTCAGTCCTGAAAGTGCTGTCAACATTGTTCCCAACCTATAGATTTGGATATTCTTTAAAACAATGTTCTTATTGCATTTAAAGCAATGCAGAGCCAAATTACTGGAAAAAAATATTTTGTTTTCAATGTTTGTACATTTATAACTACCTTGAAAATACTTTTTATTAAAAACAAACATGAATTTTGAATTAAACTAATAAAAACAAAAGAGTCACAGGTTTTTAGGTCACCCCAAATTAAATACTGGGAGTGAGTGTAAGACTGAACCTGAACTTAAATGTTTTCAGTCTGAACCAGACATTGCTAAATGTCTCCTAATTGAAATCACTCCACATTGCGCATATCACAAAACCTTATTACTTCCAAATTCAAACTCTTGTTAAAATTTGTATCACTCCAGTAGTTTTATATCAGTAGGAACACTTGCAATGTTGAGTGATTTTAAGGTAATTGGAGCATACTTATTTTAACAGGCATTGTAAGCAAACACAGGAATATTGTAACAAACCGGGATATTTGTAGCAATGCCTTATCACCAGACATACAATAATTATATGCACTAAAGGTACAGTGAAAACCAGGTATAATGACTCTAGGGAACCTCTCAGGACCTCCACAGACCCCTTTAGCTTTGGAGGCAGCATAGTAGAGTCTCTAGGAACAGAGACTCTGTACTTATCCCCTGTGTATCCTTAGGCAACAGCTTTAGTTGCTATATTAGTTTCCTGTGGGTGCCATAAGAAATTACGTAAACCGGATGGCTTAAAATAACAGAAATTTATTCTCTCACAATTCAAGAGGCCAAAAGTCTGAAATCAAGGTGTAGGAGGTTCAGTTTGGTTTTCTCTGGAAACTCTGAAAGAGAACCCATTTCATGCCTCTCTCCTAGTTTCCTGTGGTAGCCAGCAGCCCTTGGGGTTCATTGACTTCTAGATGTATTGCTCTAATCTCTGCCTCCATCTTCATGTGGCCTCTCCTCTGTATCTCTGTGTTTCCTCTCCTTATGTTATCAGTTGTTGGATTTAGGGCCCACCCTACTCCAGTATGTACATATGTTCTCATCTCAATCTTTACTTTGATTATATCTGTAAAGACCCAATTTCCATATAAGGTTACATTGTGAGGTTCCTGGTGGACATGAATTTGGGGAGAACACTATTTTACCCACCATAGTTGCCTCAACTGCAATGTGTGCGTGCTAAAAGTGTCTCGTGTCTTATAGGTTGTTATGATATATCAGGTAATGGAGACAGAGTACTTAGAATAGTGCTTTGTATGTGGTAAGCAGAGTACATATGTTTTAGCTTACTGATATTGGGTTGTCGGAAAAATCATGACGTATTTTTTCTGTTTTTTGTTGCAAAAATGCATCATGACTTTTCCAACAACCCAAGAGTAATTACTTATAGTAGCAAGTAAAAAAAATCACACTTACTAAATAAATGTAAGTTCATTTTTATTTGTCATAGACTCATTTGCAGGTACATTTATAAATAAAGTGCATCACCTTTCACCATAGCACCATCTCCCTATCTGCCTTTTCCTTTACCTATAAACTGTCCATGTTTAAAGGCAAAGCTTGACACAAAATGCTGCCTCAGTAATATAACAAAAAAGAGAAAAGAAAGCCAAACCAATCTACAGCCTGATCCTGGGTGACAGGAGGACAAAGAATCCATCAAAAAAGTGCATGGCTACTGGTTGCCAAGTTACAAATTGGGCCTAGATAACCAACTCACTTTAATTAAACTGCCTCTGACTGAGCTTCAGGCTATGATTTTTCATATTGAGCTTGGCTCTGTGGTGAGCCGGCTCAGATCTCTTGGCATAGAATTGTGGTCTGAGCATCTTTCAAACCCAAAAGCTTGTCTCATTCCAGACCTGCCTAGCCAGTATAGATCATCATACCTGGTTAGCGCTGAATAAGTGCTCCCAGGATACAGGCTCAGGGTGGCCCTTCTGGGACTCCATGAGTCTGGCTTGTGGAGGGGCATACACACCAGCTTGTAACTGCCCAGGTGCAGGTGGGAATGAAAGGGGAGAAGGTATACAAGCAAAAGAGAAGGCCAGAACTCAATGCTTTGCTGTCTTTCCCCTTCTCCTTCCCTTTGTTAAGAGAAATGTTAAGTTAGGCCCTACGGGACTGCAGACAGCCCCCCACCAGCCAGGATTTCCAGTGATTTCTGCCCTTGTGTCTCCTGGTCCACAAGAAGAAGCACTTTATATTAACTCATATGATAATTTATTGAACACTATTCCAGTGCAATCCAGACAAGGCTGGAGATATTTCCAATGCAGATAGGAAGGGAATCATCTGAGTCTGCTTATCCAGAGGAAAGATAGCCATGTGGTAGCACATGGAGCTGGCCCTGGGTGGACTCTCTGTCAATGCTGACTAACTCCATGACTCAAAAATCACAGCCTCATACAGTAGATGACCAGCACAGAGTGACAATGCAATACCCTGGATGGACCCATGATTCACACCTGCCCCCACTTTGTCCCTCTGTTCAGCCTCTTCTCTGGCCCCAGCTCTTTCACACCACAGCTGCTCACTGTTCCCTGAACACAAGGCCCTTTCTCCATCCTGATGTTTGCATCTGTCCTTCCCAACTTCCCACCTGGAAAATTTCTATTTGCCTTTAAAGCAGAAGCAAAGCCAGCTTTTCATAGAAGAGAGTAACGGTTGTTGGGAAACCAAGCCACCCTGTAAGCACCTATCTGCCTGTCTCTGTCTCTTCCCAATGCTGTTCAATCCCTGCATTTCCACTTCTTCTTTAATAATGACAGCCTTCAAAACCATCCTCATGGCAATCTATCACCTCTTTATGGTTGAAAAGGGCATACTCAGGATGGGGGATGAATTCTCTCCTTTTTTCCCCCTCTAGTTACACTTCTGCTTCAATGTCTAGCTCAAATGTCACTGTGTTTTGAAGTCTTCCTCCACACTCCAAAGCAGAGGTAACTTTTCTCCTTCACTGACTCCATAACACTTTAAAGAAAACTTTGTACCCATTTTTCCCCCTCCACTGAACTGAGTTCATTGGATGGGGGACAGAGAATGTATCTCTACCACTTTCATACCTTGGTCATTAGCAGAGGATTTAGCATTTCGTTGTCTCATCATAAGAAGCAAGGGGAATGAACACTGTGGGATGCATATCATATTTTTTAATTCATTTTATCCAGATGTGGTATGTCGAATCTTAGCCCAGAATTCAAATATGAAAGAAATAATCACTTTTTTTCTTTTCCATAACTCTACCTGATTTATAGCACTGACCCCCTCATGCTTCTGGGATGGTGGAAAATTAACCTGTCATAGTCTGTGTCCCCCCACCTCCTCCATCCCCCGGGTAGCGTATGGCTCAAACTTTCAGGTATCACCAAAGCCCTCGCACAGGGTGACGTGGGCCTCTGGCCCTGGGTAACGTTTTGACATGAGACTCTGCTAAAACTTCCCTTTTCATGGTGTTAAGTGTGCTTCCAGGTCCAGCAGACTCCACTGCATGTGGCCAGACTCTGGACATTGAAATCTTCTTGAGGTGGTATGTGTTCTGTCTGACTTTTCTATTTTGGGGTCTTATTTCCTACCCAGATGGCGACAAGAAAACCAGGCCCTATTGCTATGATCTTGACTGCTTGATCTCTCCTTCTCCTCCTTCAAGACCACGAGAAATAGTTTTCAGTCTGGGCTTAGGGTGGGGAGAGGAGATTGAGAACCTCATTCTCTTGCTGCTTTTTCAAGACATCTTTTTTTTCTACCAAAGAATCCCTTTCTGTTATGTTTGCTTCCTCCGAGTATCTCCCAAGTTCAAAGGAATTAAGCTTTTGGAAAACAAAGGATAAAAATTCTTGGTCAAATATTTTCTCTGAGGCAATGATACTATGAACTAATATGATTTGAGGGGAGCAGAGATGAAAATGAGAGTTAATCAGTAGGAGAACAACCACAAAATACTGTAGCTGAAATAAATAGAAGTTTATTTATCTCTCTCATAAAACCATCTAAAAATTGATAGAAGGCCCGGCCAGATGTATAGCCGTGCACCAAGAGGTCAGTAGTACCATCCTCAACATATGGCTTCCATCTCTGGATCCAAGACTGCTGGTTCAGCTGCACTATCTTCCAGCCAGCAGAAAGCAGGAAGCAGAATTCAGGGCAAGTGTAGCTAAGGTGATGACCTGGAGTTACACACACCACTTCTGCTCACTCTCGTTGCCCTAAAATAAATATGGCCACACCTAGCTGCAAGATACGACGGCATGGTCAGGAGATGGCTGCCATGAACTCAGCTAAAACCCTGGTGGAAGTAGTGATTCTATTGTTAGAAGGAGAAAGAGAGAATTCATGCTGGAGACTAGTCAGCAGTCTGTCATATACAAGGAAAAATAATAACAACATAAATTAAAACCTCAAATATTGTCAGTTTTTATGTTGGCAACAAAGCTATTTTATTTCATTTTATGGATGAATAAAAGGGGTTCAGAGAACACGAATAATTTACCTGGGTTCATGTAGATATCAAATAAGTAAATGGTGAGTTAAAACTCAATCCTAAGTCTGTACATAGGCTTCTAAATCTATACATTTCTCCTATACTAGTTATTGATGAATTTTGAGTGAATAAATTTTAAGATTATCTCTCAGTTTCAACCGTTAAATAGCATGTTTTATTTTTTTCATATTAACCAATATGACAATTGTAATAATTGGGGTTCTGTTTTAATGTTGTTTGTTCTTTACAATTGTAGAATTTATTGTTACAGTGATGTTTGAAATACCAATAGATTCCTAGGGTATTGGAGCTTGAAAACACTGTTAGCCTCACTGCTCCATGTTAGGTAGAGATGTCATGCATTTGTGTCACTTTATACATGAAGTATCTTGTTTGGTCATGGGTGATAGCTCAAATTGTGTTCAGATTGAAAAGGAAGGCAACAGATCAATATCAATAAACTGTAGCTCTACCATATGATGCTTTTTTATATGCAAAAGACATACTGCCTGCAGCCCAGACCAATTTAGAAATGCCTCTCACTCCTTGAAAACCAAGGAGCATCTTTTCACTGACTTCCAGCCCCTGAGAATTGGAGCGTGTTTCCATGCACTTTGCTTCCTGTGCTGTCCTTAGCTTCTGTGTCGCCTGCTCCTGCTCCTACTCCCAGTTCCCACATCATTCATTCTGCCCCTCTTCGTTATTTGGCCTCTATATGTGGACACGCTTCTAACATTCTGTCCTGGATCTCTTCTTACGCTGGGTGTTCTCTTTTAGAAACCCATCCATTTCCGTTCCTTCAACAACTTAGAAAATTACCAAATTTATATATCTAACCATGACCCCTTGCAGCATATAATAATTTCCTGATATCCCCTGTCCAATTTTTCTATCCAACTTCCCATTCCATACTGCACCTTTCAAAAGTGGCCTCTTTCAAACAAGTTGCATGGCAGTTGGCACTTGGAAGAAGCTCCCAAGAGTGATAACACTTGCAAGCCACTACCCCAAAGTATTTCCTTGACCTAATGCTCTCTCCCTGGATCTCTGACACCAGGCTAAAGGAAGCACTCTGCTTCTGCAAGCCCAGAAATTGTGCATCTCCATCATTGCACTTAGAACATCTCGTTGAGCTTGCGGATGTTTCTGTGTCTCCTCTAAAACTGTAAGACCCTTAAGGCAGGCTTGTGTTCCTTTCCCTAGCAGCTGGTACAGTGCCTGGCACATAATTTCTGTGCGTGTAGCTTTGAACTGACTTAAACAGGCCCTTTCTCCCAGTGATTTCTCATGACTCAGCCAATAAGACCATATTTATTAATATCCACAATAGTAGGGTCATAAAGATTTTGTAATGTATAAAAACACAAGTCAAAATATAAAAAGAATGTTTAATCCACAAAAACAAAAGAATCAAACAACACAGCTAAAATTGGGCCAAAAACCTTAACAGACACCTCACCGAAGAAACACGGATGGCAAATAAGCATATGAAAAGATGCTCCACATAATATTTCATTAGGAAAATGCAAAGGAAAACAACAACGACATACAGGTGGACCTCGGTTTATTGAGCTTCACTTTATTGTGCTTCACAAATGTGACATGTTTTACAAACTGAAGACAAGATCATTCACCAGTAAAAAGATTGTAACAACACTAAGAGTGAACCCTAAATAAACTATGGACTTGGAGTGATTATAATATATCAATATAGGTTCATCATTGGTACTGTCCTTTGGGGGATATTGATAATGGAGGAGGCTTTGCATGTGGGGGGCCAGGGAGCATAAGAGACATCTCTGTACCTTCCCTTCAGTTTTGCTGTGAACTTAAAACTGCTCTAAATAAAACAAAATAAAACACAACAAAACGTCTTAACAAAATGAAAAGATCAATGGAAGACATTGGACACCAAGATTGGCATTCTACAAGTACTAAGCAATCTGCATGTTCCTAGATACATTAAAAAAAAGACAATGTTCTTAAAGACATGGAGCTGGAGGGCTTTATCTCTCATACCAATGAATCTTGGGACCAGCATCCAAATGAGAATGACACGACAGAAGGCTGACCAAGGTCCCAGAAGTTGGGAGGCTGTTTATATTAGAGGTGTAAATGTTGCAAAGGGTAAGCCTGGGGCAAAGGATAAAAATAGAGGTGAAAGAGAGAGTGAACATGATTAAATGAAATGGAAGATTAAAACTATGGTTGGCCAGGAATTATTTGAGCTTCATCATACTAAAAAGGATAATAGGAGGAAAATAAATCCTCGTTTTCCCCACAGGGAAACTGAATTCAGAAGGGAAGTCAATCTGAAAGCCAATTGTGATGAAAACAATTCCAATTTGAGAGTATTTCCTTATTTTCAGTGTTATGCTCTGATTTATAGGAAAGATAAGAAATTCTAAAAAACACTAGATCCCCTATTATGGCAAATTATTTTACATGCTAATCAGACTGAGCCTTTAGCCAGCAGAAACCATGCATCCAGTCTTTCTAAGGATAAAGACTTCTAACTGTGCTTATTTATATCTATTTAAAGAAAAGCAATTTATTCAAAACTAGTGTATTTGACTTTGGTCTAACCTCAATGAGTAGACAATGGATTTTGTGTACATGGCAAATTTTGGCTCTCAGCTCATCATATTTTTGTTATTGGAACTCCAAATCCATTCATTCATTTACTCAATCATTCATTTTTGCAACAAGAATTTACTGAACACTTTGTTCATTCCTATTAATATTTCCTGTATATTCCTATATCCCTTGCATATTCCTTTCTATGCCCCTGTGCTCATGGCACTCACATACCAGCCCCCTCTCTTTAAGAGTCTTTGAGCTGGGTCCTGAGATTCACACTCAGTGGCTATATTTTCCTGCCCACTTTAATCATGAGTGAATAGAGTTCTTTCCTTTAAGCCCTTAGATACTAGTCTTTTCTGTCTTCACTGCAATCCCTTTAATCCAGGAACCCAGTCCTTTGGGGACTGGCCTAGAAACTCCTGGGATACCCAGTCTCCCTGGATATTTATTTTATTTTCTGCCTAAAGGGAATTTCTGGCCTTCCTAGAAGTTTGGGTTAGCTTCATACCCTCTTCTTACCAAAATTTTAATAACAGAATGCCAGAGTTCTGATCACTCAGCTGAGGTATCCTTCATTATTTTTCATATTTCCTTAAGGAACTCAACATGAACATCTCTCTTCTTGCCTATCTTGAAATTTTAAGATTCCAGAGCTGATTTGAATAAAATGAAATGAGTTTTTTAAAGTGTCTAATGTCTGAATTGTAGTAGATAATAAATGATAGCTATTATAGCTAATAATAATTATTATGACTAGCATGTAGATTAAATGCTAAACATGATCCTAACTTCCTGTGTATGACAACAATAGCAATGATGACAATAATAATAATAATAATAATAATAAATTATGGCTATAAATGCATTTAAAAATCTGAAAGTCCTAAACTTTTAGTTCTTGCCTTTTCTAGAAACATTACTATTGAAAAAAATTATTACGTTCTAAATGGCTTATCAAGTGCCAAAAGATGAATGCAAATTATGTTCATTAATTTATTCACCTATTAAACACTTGCTTTGTTCTTCCTTTCTTTCAACTTCATTCCTTCTGAATCTCTTTTTAGGCCCTTCTAGGGTTCCATAGCTTTGCTCTTGTCCTGGTGAAAAGCATTTCTTCAGAGACTCTACTTGGAATAGAAGTCAGCATCAGCACCTCTTTGTTGTCCTTCCTATATTATGTACAAGATTATGAGTACAAAGGGTCTGGTGGGAACCAGCCTACAGTAGTCTTGTCCTAGTTCCATCCCTGCCACGTCAGCATTAATTGTCTTCCTGTGTCTCAGAGGGAGACAGGTTGGACCTCAGAACTTAGTGAATCATCATGAGAGAGGAAATGAGATGAGACATTTAATAAGATTTTGCAAGAAGGGCAGTCAAGATTCCTAGTCACTTGGACAGTTCAAAAAGGAATAGTATTATAGAGTGAATAAAAATGTTTAAAAATATTCATTAATCATCAAGGAAATGTAAATAGAATAATTGGTAAGATGCTATTATCACTTTCAAAATGGTAATAATTTAAAAAATAATAACTCAGAATGTTGGTGAGCGTAAAAGAGAAAGAGAATGTGCCCATATTGAAACAAGACCGGTTGGTCCCATGGTTCTAGAAGATAATTGGCAGTTAGCAGCAGAGGAAGCATGCATACAATTTCAGTTTGAGGAATTTATTCCGTGGACTTTACAAAAAATATGTCCAAAGATTTCAATTAAAAGGTATTCATTACTTGAGGAAAAGTACAATGAGTGCTATAGTTTGGGTGGCTAAAACAACAGAAATTTATTTCTCAGTTTTGGAAGTTGGAAGTCTAAGATTAAGGTGCTGGCAAGGTAGATTTCATTCTGAGGCCTCTTCTCTTGGCTTGTGGGCAGCTGCCATCTTGCTGTATGCTCGCATAACCTTTTTTTGTGCATTTGGAGAGAGAGAGAGAGAGAGAGAGAGAGAGAGAGAGAGAGAGAGAGCGCTCTCTTGTATCTCGTCTTTTAAAGGCATTAATCCCATCATGAGGACACTACCATCATGACCTTATCTATCCCTAATTACCTCCCAAAGACCCCATGTCCAAATACCATCACATTTATTTAGAAAAATAAATACATAAAAAATGCAGTTCATACACTAAAGAAATTAAATAAAAGATATTAGTTACTGCTTTAGTCCACTCCGGTCACTGTAACAAAATACCATAAACTGAGGGCCTTAAACAACAGAAATGTATTTCTCACAGTTCTCTCTAGAAGGACATTAGATGGAAATCTAACATCAAGAGGGCAGAAATTCAGTTCTTGGTGAGCACATTCTTCCTTGCTTATAGATGTCCACCTTCTGGCTGCATCCTCACATGGCCTTTCTTCTGTGGACACACACACACACACACACACACACACACACACACACAGTAATGGCTTTGCTGTATCCTATTGGAGTCCCCTCCCTCATGGCCTCATTTGACCTTAAGTACTTCCTTGAGGGCCCATCTCTAAATACAGCCAAACACTGGGGATTAGAACTTCAATATATGAATTTTGAAGGGACACAAACATTTAGTCTAAAACATTCCACCCCAACCACCCAAAATTTATGTCTTTGCATGCAAAATTCATTCCATCCCAACAGCTCCCAAAGTCTTAACTCATAACAGCATCAACTCAAAAATCTAAAATCTAAACTCTCATCTAATTATCACTTAAATCTATATGGGTGAGAGTTAAAGGTATTCATTCTGAGGCAAAATTCCTCTCCCAGCTGTGAACCTGTGAAACCAGACAGTTATGTGCTTCCAAAATATATTGATGGAACAGGCATTAATAGGATAGATACCTCTATTCTAAAAAGGCGAAGTAGGAAAGAAGTAAAGGGCTATGGGTCCCAAGCAAGTCCAAAATGTAGCAAGACAAAATCCATTAGATCTTAAGACTCAAGAATAATCCCCTTCAGCTTGGTGCTCTGCCCTCCAGGCCTACTGGGATGGCAGCACTACCCGTGTAGCTCTCTGTGAACCTTTCTTATTGTTATAATCAATGAACCCACAGTAACATATCATTATCACTGAAAGTCCATAGCTTACATTAAGGTTCACTCTCGATGATATATGTACATTTTATAAGTTTTGACAAATGTATAGTAACATATATCCAACACTATAGTATCATATAGAATAACTTTACTGCCATAAAAATTCCATGTGTTCCACCTATTAATCCCTCTCTGTCTCCTAAAACTTTAGCAACCACTGATCTCTTTACAGTCTCTATAGTTGTGCTTTTTCCAGAATGTCATACTGCTAGAATCATCAAGTTCGTGGCTTTCTCAGATTGGCTTCTTTCCCCTAGTAATATACATTTAAGCTTTTTCCATATCTTTTCATTAGTTGCTTCGAAGTTTTGGCAATTATACATGGAGCTGCTCTAAACATCTGTGTGCAGGTTTTTGCATAAGTTTTCAATTCATTTGGGTAAATACCAAAGAGCTTCACTGCTGGATCAGATGGTAAGAGTATGTTTAGCTTTGTAAGAAACCACCAAACTGTCTTCCAAAGTGGCTGCACCATTTTGCATTCCCACCAGAAACGAATGAGAGTTTTTATTGCTCAATATTCACGTTTTAAATTCTACAAGACTGGAAGGTGCAATAGGCAAAGTTGAGGCTCTGGGATCAGAAAATCCTAGTTTCAGTCACTGTTCCGCCAAGGGGGACAACTCTAGGAGGAAGATGGTTGCAGGATCTCCCTGACACCTGACATGTAGTAGTGAGAATTAAGTGAGACAATGCATTTAAGTGCACACACAGTGCCTGCCATGCACATGATAGGCACTCAATAAACAGTATAATAATTAGGAATACTCACTGAGGAAAAAATAGGCAATGGCTATAAACTGAATATTAAATATTCTGGGGTTTTTTTTAGGTATTTTGTATTTTTCAAAAGAAAACCTTACATTTCTTTTGGAGTGAGGGAAATAAACTCCTTTTTATAAAAAAGAAATCCTACAATGTGGTACAGTAACTTAAAATAAATGGCTTACACATCTCCCAGCTAATCAATCCCAGCTGTCCCTTGTTCTTTAGCTGACTGATTTTTCCTCACAGTGTTTTGTTTGTTTGTTTTTACCTGATCCCATTTGTCCTGCTCTTGATGGTATCTCTACTTAGATATTGAGCAGGTCCATCAAGCTTGCCAAGTCCAAATCGGAACTCTTAAATTTTCTGCAGAAACATGCTGCCCCAGAGTCTTCATTTCAGTGAGGGGCTGAAGATCACTACGTGATTGGGCCATGACTTTTGAATCCTCCTTGACAACTCTCTCTCTCACTCATTCTGCACCCAGTCCATCATCAGTTCCTGTTAGTTCTATCTTAGAAATGCCACTTTTTACCACCTTGACTGGTGCGCTTATCCAAATAGTCACTTCTCTACGCTGCAACTACAATATTCCTATCCAAGCCAGATCATTTCACTCCTCTGCTTAAAACTATCCAGTGGGGGGAAAAAACCTATAACCACCTCCTAGTGCTTCCCATCTGAAATTTGAATTTTCCAAATGAAATTCAGTCATTACCATGGCTTATAGGGCCTTACATGATCTGCCTACCCTCCTTGCAACCAGTGCTCAGACATTCCTGTCACTTTGTCCCTCTCTCATGGTTCTGTCCACTACTTCTCCTCTAATGACACCAGTGTACTTGCAGTGCAGGAGTTTGACTTTGCTACTCCCTCACCCAGAACACTCTGACTCCAGTCATTTATGCAGCTCACTCCTTCACTTTCTCTGGTGTCCACTCAGCTCTCACCTTTCCTGATCATCCTTTCTAAAATAGTGTACATGTGAGCTTGCACACACAAACACACACACACACACACACACACACACACACACCCCAGACCCTTCAATCCCTATTCTCTTTCCCCCCTTTGATAGCCTCTATCTTTTATATTTGTATTTGGGGATTATTACTACTTTGTGTATTGTGGTGTCCCGAGAACCTAACAATATCTGGCATGTACTGATGCATTGAAGAAATGGGTGAGGGTCTGAAAGAAGACTCAGAGCGAGGTTCGTGAAGATGAGAATCTCCCAGTGCTCGATGCCTCAATAGCAATGGACACAACCTGAGACAGGTCATTAGGGCAACACAGAGAGTAAGGAGGAAAGAAGAGTTTATCACAAGAGAACATGGGTGTGGTTTCCCCAGCATGTCAGCAGCAATGACATAATTTGGGGAATGAAATCAAAGAATAGCCTGGTCACATTTATTCATGGCCAGTTGTACCTGCCAACAGATCAAATGGACTGATCAGCTTTTGAATTGGTTGCTTATGGAACAGAAGATTTCCCTATCCTAATCCCTTGAAAGGAATTCTTCAACCTGCCAAGGATATAATTAATATTAGGCATGTAAATTTTCATTTGTTCCTCCATCTGACATGTGTCAAGCAAATTCCTCCAAAAACCGCTGCGAGTACTGAGCATTCTGAGAACTTTCAAGAAGAAAGACCTCATTGAATTTTGAGTCCAGATTGAGGAGATTTGGATTCCATTTTCTGCTTCATCAGTGACTCAGACTGGTTCTTTGAATCAATCACTCAAACTTTTAGCCCCCAACCTTCCTCATTTGTAACATGAGAATTAAGAGAGCTGCCATTGTCCACCTCTCAGAGTTTCTTGGAGATTTCTCTTTATTCACTGTGTCTGGATTTCTGGGAGGAGAATTCCTAGGGGTGAGGTCAGTGCAGATATGCAGAGAGAGAGAGAGACATAAGACATCTTAGTGTCTGAAGAAGAGTCACATAAAATCCAAGCCAAGAAGATGAGGGAAAGTCAGGGGTGTTCTTTGGGAGACCAGAGCTATGAGATATCTACCCAAGTATTGTTCCCTATTCTTCCTTTTCTCCCATCACTATCTTTAAGCCAAAGAGAAGAAACTAGGTTAATATGAATTTCAAGGGGAGTTCTGAAAGTGAAAATGTGTCTCCAAATAGTAAATAATACCAGAGGTTCAAGCAGTGTGAGTGGGAAGGTCAAGGGGCTATGAGCTAGAAACTGATCTAGAATCATATGGGAAAGTGACCCCTTTTCCAGCCATTTAAGCTACTTGCCAAACTGCCCAACTGCAAACTTGCCCTAGGACTCCTCAAATAAATTTTTTAATGATAGATTTTATGTAACACCAATTTAAAAAGTACTTTTATAAGAATTAGCTCTTTTGATTTTCAGAATTCCTTACTTAGAGCAAAAGCCATTATTATCATCATTTTACTAGAGAAAATAAATGGCTTTTGTGAGCTCATATGGCCAACAAGTGATACAGTCAGATAGAAACTGAGTCCCTCCAATTTTAAGTCCCATATTCTCTTAACACAGAAATGTCACTAAACACTGAGGGAGATGGTGCTGGAACTCCTCCGTCACCTTCATGCCTCCATTTCCTTTGCATTTTCTGCCAGACTAAGGATCTCATTTTTTCTCCTGCAGTTCACAATTACAAACATAGAGCTTTACCCATCCTCTTAATGAATGACAGAGCCCTACTGGAGGTACAATTTGAGTAATTAGAATGCAAATACTTACATTATTTTTTTTTCTTATTTACCCCTATCAAAGTTCCAATAGAGACAGCACAGAAGCCTCCTCCTGGAATATTTATCATTTTTCACATGAAGCACTACACTTTTAATCTTGAAGTTTCCAATATTTTTTATATTCCCTTGTCAGAGGCATACAATGCTATATCTGCTTTCTAAATAGCTGATTCATCCCCCTGAAGGGCATTCATTCTCTATTCTGTAATTTAATTTTTATCATTTGACATTCATACATATATGTGATTGCTTCTACTAGCATCATAGCTCAGAATTACTGGACACATCAGCCAAGTGTGAAAATCAAATTGCATTACGCACAGCTTTTCTCCCCATGTCCCTCATTCAAAGATGAATATTTTATTGTATATCAAAATAATATATAACCGTAATACTTCCTTGTGTTTATAAAGAGCCTTTCAACTTCTCAAAGTACTCATGTATTCACTCTGCCTCATTTATCCTCATTTTTTTTATATGTTTCACAGAGGCACCTGCATGTAAATAATTTAAGTGTTCTCATACAAGTAGATATACGTATCAGCATACTTTCAAACTTAGTATTTCTTCACATAAGTCAAACTTTTTATTTCCTTTTTCTTATGCTTTTCCCAGACTCTCTTCTCTCCCTGTCAATCTGAAATATATAGAAGTGCTACAATGACCAAGCTAGGCAGGCTGGAGTCTCAGAGTAGGTGATATAGAGCAATCTCAGACTGACTAGTGAGCCACGCGGTTCCTTCCACATTCCACTTCACTATTATGTCTCAGTGGAGACTCAAAAAAGGGATTACTGGATTTTAAAGATGTGGTTAAGGCATTGAGACATAACCTACTCAGTTAATTATGCCTGAAAAATCACTTAGTACCATTTCTGGAGCATAGGCACACATTAAATTTTGGTTAAATATGATTTTGAAACACTTTTCTGGTGCTCCCATCTACCTAAAACTTCTTCCTCATTTAAGTCCTACCCAGTATTCAAGGCCTTGCTCCACTTCTATCCTCACAATCTGTCCTTCCCAGATTCCTTGGGAAGAATTTATATTTCTGTCTATGTAGTCAGTTCATTCAACCATCTTTGTTGATTGCTAAGTATGGTTCTTAAGTCATGGTCAAAACAGGCGATGTCCCTGCTTTCATGAAGTTCATATTCTCGTCAGCTATTGTTTGGTTATAACAAAATGAAATGCACTCAAACTAATCAAAGGGGTTATGTCACACAATTTAAGGACATGAATATAATCAATATTCATGAAGAACTACATCTGTAATTTAGAAGTCATTAAAAATAAAGCAATTGCTCTTTCTCCCTTTGTCCCTTTTGCTGGAGCTTTGTGAGCTTTTGTCTCTTGTTGTTGTTGTTCATGGCAACATCATTTTCTCTGTATACTAGCTTTATGTACTCAAATTATACATAATCAAAATGGCTACCTAGGCCTGACTTCATGTGACCTTCTAATTGAATCTCTGAATTCCTTGTTCTCATGATTGGCCCCATCCATCTAGTAGTCTGACTCCATTCCTGGGCCAGATGCACAATGTTGCTCACATGGCATATGGGTTGACAATTTCAAATGCCATTTGAGTTTTAAGCTTTGGAGACATGTGGCAATAATAGTTTCTTTCTAACTGTTTATGATCTCCATCATACTAAGTGTCAGTTGAAGATGCACCAAAAACCATAGAAACCTTCTGAAAGGTGAAATACACTTTGTTTAAAACCAGCCAATGATGAAGCCACATCAAATTAAGTGTTCTATTTAGATTTTGTATTCTGTAAAATTAATGTGTCAACTTTTGTGATTCTTACTTTATATCTGTATTTACTAATTTCATTTTCATATAGAATTACACATCAATAAATACCATCATTTCCTTTGAGGTATTCTGACATAAGAATATGAGTGGGAAATGAAAAACTTCAATCACCAAGGAACTGCTTATTAATGTTTTTAAAATATCTTCTGAGGGCCGGCTGAGTGACACAGTGGTTAAGCGCTGGCTTGGGAAGCCAGCGGTCCCAGTTCGGTCCCACATATGAGGGCCAGTGACACTGCCCTCAGAAAAAAAATAAATAAATAAACAAACAAACAAAAAAATGTCTTCTGGATCAGAAAAATTATCTCAAAAGTTAAATATGTTTTTTATTTTTTTTTGGCATGAGCAGGTATTGCATGAGCCTTTTCTCATTCACTAAAATCTTAATGGCATTTAAGTTAATATACATTTTTCAAGGTCATTTTAAAAATTCATAATTCTGGGCCGGCCCAGTGGCACGGTGGTTAAGCGCTGGCCTCGGAAGCCAGCGGCCCCGGTTCGAGTCCCACATATGAGGGCCAGTGACACTGCCCTCAAAAAAAAAAAAAAAAAGAAAGAAAAATAATTCATAATTCTTTCAGAGAAAGAGTCTTAAATTTCTGATGGTTTGACTAGAAAATTATTATAGATATTTAAGAAGTAAGAATTTTGAGACAGCTAAAGGATAGCAACTTGTGAATCAAAGGCCACTTTTTTTTTTTTCAGACAGGATGCAGCAGTTTGGTTCCACACATAAAACCAAAATTATCTTTTTTCCAATAATAGCATGACAGAATGACTCACATTTATTGTAAAGAAATCTATAGATCATGAGGAATGTCTACAGAAACAGGTCATCTGATTCTCCATTTTTTGTTGTTGTTGTTTTTTAGATTTTTTAAATTGGGGAATTGGGGGAGGGGAACAGCGTTGGAGAACTGGGGAAGGGGAACAGACAAGTTGCTGTTCTTTTGTTCTTCAGTCTAGTTCCCATGTTGGTATTATTATTGCGCTCTTCCCGGCTGAGGCAGATTGGTGGCTGGCCTCTGGACAGCTGCTCACAGTGGCTCTAGGCAGCTCACACCAACTGCCAGCCAATCACGCTGGCTGCCGGCCACTCACTGTAGCCTATGGCAGCCCAGTGCAGCAGGGGCTGCAGCTATGCTGTCCAGGGGACTCACAGCAGCTCAGCTCTAGGTGGAGCTGTTGTTCACCATCTTAGCTGTAGAAGGCAGTGTCACTGACCCACATATGTGGTATCCGAACCGGGGCTGCTGGCATCCCAAGCCAGCTCTTACCCGACGTGCCACTCGGCCGGCCCCGATTCTCCGGTTTTTGTACATGCTTTTTTACATTCTGGCTCTGGATGTCCTGATTCCGTGTCTTTGGATGTCAAATTTGGAGCTTCATAAGAGACTTTTCCCAAAGAGCACTGGATGAGTTCCCTAATTCAACGAGGATACCTAGAATCACCTTGCTGGGGTCTGACCCACAATCATCATCTAGGTTCATCCAGTACATCCTATCTGGCCCAACTAGCTATAAATTCTCCTAAATTAAAAATAATTTTAATAGGTATAATTTCACCATTTTTACTTTATAATATCTAATACATCCTTTGGCTTATGATCAGCTTGTTTGAAATTGAAAAAATGTAATATCAACTGTGAATGCCAATTTTAGAATGTTCAGTTAAAATAGAAATGAAAGGGCCGGGCGAGTGGTGCGGTGGTTAAGTGCTGGCTTGGGAAGCCAGCGGCCCAGTTCAGTCCTACATATGAGGGCCAGGGACACCGCCCTCAAAAAAAAAAAAAAAAGAAAAGAAAAGAAAGAAATGAAGACAGGACTTTATACATACTGGTACTAGGCAATCCATTTGCACTTTTTGTATAATTCAAATAATAAATGGTCCTTACCTTAAAACAATGCAAACCTTGTTATTGTGCACTTTTACAGCAAATTGGTGTTATAGCACTTTCTGTGGTCATCATAATTCACTCTTATTTCTGGGATAACAATATATTCATAGATTCCACAATATGTATTGAACATACTATGGCAGTTCTCACAGCAGGGAACCAGATATGTCCTCAAAGCTATAGAAATAGGAAAAGCTATAGCTATAGGTATAGATTATCTATAGGTATAAATATAGGAATAGACATAGGCATAGGCATAGGTATAGATATACGTATAGGTATAGGCATAGATATGGTCCTTTTCTGTTACCTGCTCCCACCAATGTTATCACTTTCTGATGTTGTCCAGACTTCGGGAAATAACCCACATCCATTTAAGGTTAAGATAAATGGAGTCGGAGACAGCCTTTAGCTGATGACTCCTAAAGGGGATTTTGAATTTCAAATTTCATATAAGTGGCAGCTCGCTCTTCTGCAAGGTTTATATGGAATGTTGTCTTTGTTGCCACTGTCAACTTGTTAACTTTTTTTAGACATAAATACCATTAAATGAGGTATATGTTGTGGAGCTAGAAAAAAAGGTGTCTAGTAGACCCACACAGCTTTGGGAGATACTGAGTGACTGTTTGTTATTAATGATTTGGAAACTTGAGTGAAAATCCACAAAATTAAACAAAAAAAATCCAGCTGTAAATCTCTACACCATGTTTATTTGATTTTAAAACAGTATCCTAGAAAGGGCTGGCTGAGTGGCTCAGTTGGTTAAGAGCCCTCTCAAGAGTGCAAACTGAGCTCTGAGCAACAGCAGTTCGGTGCCCAGCCCAAGCTGAGCTGGCGCAGAGCTCAGCTTAAAAAAAACCCCACAAAAAACAGTAGCCTAGGAAGATCTGAATGAGCTTGAAGTCATTGTTCTGGTGCTGTTGCCCCTTCTAAACTCTTCTCAAATATGTAATGAGGGTAACATCCCTTTTCCTTTATGGACTTCAAAAATGTTTGGTTTGAGCCACCAGTAAGACAATATGTCAACATAATGTATCAGTCTGTAAAACAAATATATTAGCTTTCTCATTCTCAAGCCTGCCTTGCTCCACTATCTGGTCAGTTTTTATATCATATATGTGTTGATTTGTCATTATTGGTCAGGGTACTCATTTCTCTTCCATAGTATATTGTACTCAAGGGCAATCCCTTGGGTACCAGAGGCTTTGTATATCTATAGAAGTATCAGTTTCCTTCCAGACACAAAATCTGTATGTGTCCCACATTGGATTAGAAAGGATAAAACTTTGTGAAAACGTCATTCCTCTTCCAAAATATTTAAATTTTATGCATTTATACAAAATATCCCCAGTTCAATTTGGTATGTCCCAGGGATTTAAGAAAGCTGTTCAGAGCAGCAGAATTACAAGCTAAGCATAAGAAAAGCGAACTGGTCCATGACTTCTTTTTTTCAGTTAGATTCTTGACTCCAAGTTGGAGAAGTCTGCTGAAATTTCCTATTCAAAAAATAAAATGCAGATGTAGAATTGTACAAATGATTTCCCTTTGATTTTCCTCTTTTTCCCCAAACTGAAGGATCTGAACCATGCACCCTAAAAGGCAGGGACTATTTTTGTTTCATTATTGTATCTTATCTGCCTAAACTTGAAACAATGGAGACATTTAAGTGTCTGCTGAATACACATGAGTGGTTGCTAGGGGTAGGGCTACAGCACAAGAAGCTACACAATGAGGACTAATTTGCCACAGATTGAAAATCAGGAGTTGCTGCAAATGGTAATCTGATATCTGTAAGATTTGTCAGCCCACAGTCTTATCCATAAATTGCTGAGAATTTGCCCTCACCAAATTGCACCATTCCTGGGATGAGTTGCCTTAAAGGTCATATATAAGTAGGAATATGTGTTGTTTATTCCAGAAAGTGTGATAGTTACACTGTTTACTGATCAGTTGGTCTATGGGAAGTTTTTCTTGGAAGGAAGAGACCCCTCTCAAAGTCTCTGAGGTGATATGAAAAATGAGGAGCTGGGATATAGCTCATTTATGTGTCCAGCTGGAGGGTCTAAGGCAGATGATGGAGTAGAGAAGGAATGTGAATCAAAATCAGAAAGAGGACAGACCAGATGAGGTAAGCACAGGCTATTCCTGGAGCTCATGGCCTGCTCTGTTTTGTGCTTTATTCAGATGGGAGTTGGAAAGGAGAGAGTTAATCTCGTCTCTAGGTTTCCTAAAAAACAGAGCAAGTAAAATATGGCATGGGGAAGGGGCAAAAACACAAGTGACATAAATCTGCCTGATTTTAACTACTCTGTTAAAAAGTTTTGTGTGCAGAAACAATTTAAAAAAAAAAGGAATATATGGGTAATCTAAAAATTTTAGTTGCTTTTTCCTTCCTATGTAAATATTCTATTCCTTCCTCAACTCACTGATAGTAAAAGTTGCCACTAAACATCTATCCTCCATTGAAGCCACCTGCAAAGCAGTAGCAACATACCACCATATTATTTTCCTGGGATTTATACCAATTGTCACATAGATTCTGGTAGAGAAACACACAATTTTTGTAACTTTCATATTCAGTTTTTACTAGGTTTATTTTTATAACAACTAAAGTACAAATAGAACAATATTCAACCCCCTAATTTTTTCAGACTAACCCTTATGAAAAATAAAAGGCCAGCAGTGTTGTACAGCATTTGTTCTCAGGCACTGCATAGACTGCATCTTGTTCCAAGAGTTTTATCTCAGAGATTTATGATGAACTTTAATACAACAGTAAGTCACTTTTTATTCAGAATGATCAAAGCTAGGAGGAGAGAGGGTTATTGTCTTTGTGACACAGCATTGTGTTTGGCGAGGATCTCTCAAAGGTCACCTCATGTTCTCTTGTACACCTTGTCTTTCTTCTACTTTTGCTTGGTCTTATCTTTCTCTTCAACATGTGGAAGTGCTTCCTGTGGTGAAGTTGTTAAACTGATATTAATTTAATTTTCAGTTGAGCCAGCCAGCTTCCTTTCTTCATTCTGTTTGTGTTGTGCCAGAGAGAGAGAGAGGAGATATACTCTTTCTGCTCTCATAGCTCTTCTCTTCCTTTCCAAATATAAAATGTTATTATTCACTTGTACAATATCTGTGAGAATGGACCTGAAAGAATTTTAAATACACTGGAGCTGCTTGTTCCAACCAAATAATCAGTGTATATAATCCTGTCACAACTGGTATATTCATCTCCATTACACAGAGTTGTTGTGTATTGGTTTTATACCAGCTTAAAGAGTATAGGATAAAAAAATGAACTTTAAGTGCTTTTCTTTTTTTCGGGTAAAATCTATAAATGGCCCTTTTTCAATGCCTTGTCAAATAATCTCATGGACCAACTGATCCTTTTTAAAATAAAAAGGAATGTTCAGAGTGGGGTGATGGGCAGAAAAGGAGAAGGGGATTAAGAAGTATAAACTTCCAGCTTTAAAATAACTCACAGGGATGTAATGTACAGCATAGGGAATATAGTCAATAATATCATCGTAACTGTGTATGGTGATAGATGGGTACGAGATTTATTAAGGTGATCACTTCATAAGGTATATAAATGTTGAATCTCTATGCTGTACATCTGAAACTAAAATAATATTGTATATCAAGTATAATTAAAAATTAAAGAAAAAAGAAAGGAATGTTCACACTTTGATAAAGACAACATCGATACCAGCAATACCCCTAGACAATCTTGTCCTTGGTGCTAGAGAGGCATTGGGTAGGGATTCAGGTGTACTGGATGTTGGGAAAAGGGTGTGCCAAACTTGTTACCATGATCCTGAGAATCACATGCTATCTAAAATCATCCAGTCATTTCACCTCCTAGTACCTTGTCCTTCCATCAGTCCTCATGCTCTGTCCCCTGCCCCTGGAAATGGAGTCCAGGCTCAAAGTGTTTCCCACAGTGGCAGTTCCCCTTCACAGAGATTTGCCACTAACGTGGTGCTGAGAGCCTGAGGTTACTACACTCCTCTTGGAGCAGTGCTGTTGAGATGGCTGGAATGCCTAGCTACTAGTTTCTGCCACTTCAGGCTATGGAAAGAAGAGCCACGGCCCTTCTGTCTGGCTATTATGGATTTTGCTGACAAAAAGGATGCCCTCTTGATCTGGTGTTGGGAACTTACATCTTTCCTACGTTAACCTGTGTGAGCAGTGTCAACTTATTGGAGGAAAAAACTTAGAAATTTGGGGCGCTTAAATATCAATTAGCTTTCACTTCTTTATCTTAAAACAAATACTTGGTTTTATCAGAAGGATTCCAATAAAATATTTTAAAGCAAAAAAAAAAAAAAAATGTTTCCCACAGCTTTCAATTGCCTTATCTGAAATCTACAAATGTCCTGACTACCAAGGGCTCCTCTTAACTACTGCTCCTCACAGGCCTCCAAGTATTGAAAGATTTTATCCACCAACAAATTGTATTTCTGAAGTAATACTACACATTCTCTACTAGCCCATGTCATACATGACAGCCAACTTGATCTTCTGGATGCCAGGAAAGAACCAGCATTGCCACACCCAGTTTGCAGAATTTAAGCTAAAACCAGCACAACTCATAGGCTTGTAATTGTTCTGCACAACTGTCTTAAGTATACATGTTACATTAGGCGCCTGCATGTCTCCACTCTTGCATTCACTGGCTTTATAGAGAAACTCTGATCTATGTATACATATGTTTTCATTTCTGGTTCTGGGTAGTGGTTCTGAGCTTAAAACTCTGAGAGACATGGTTTTAAATTATACTAGCTCTGTGGTCTTAGGCAAGTTATTTTACTTCTCACAGACTGTAATAAGAACTGAAGACAAAATATATAAAGTACCTACCAGAGTGTCTGGTAAATAATGAGCATTTAATGAATGTAGCATTTCTCAAATGAGCTACTTATCATTTATTAGCTATCATCATCATTTCCTCCACATTCCCAGCATACATCCCAACAACTTTTTATTTTCTCCAAATCACCAAATTAATAAATACTTTATTGTAAACATCATGAGAGCAGAGACTAGGTCATTTTTTCGGATTCTTAGCACTTATAGTGTTTTTTAAGCATTAAGAAAGCAATCAGTATGGAAGAATTGGAAAGCCACATGCAAAAAAATGAAACTAGACTGCTGTCTGTCACCATGTACCAAAATTAACTCAGAATGGATCAAAGACCTAAACATAAGACCTGAAACAATAAACTGCATAGAAGAAAACTTAGGTATTAAGCTTATGGATCTTGGATTCAAAGAGGATTTTATGAATTTTACTTTAAAGGCAGGGAAATAAAAGCTAAAATGAATGAATGGTATTATATCAAACTAAAAAGCTTCTGCACAGCAAAAGAAACCATCAACAAAATAAAGAGGCAACCAACAGAATGGGAGAAGATTTTTGCTAATAGGATTATTAGCTCCAATAATGGGCTAATATCCAAAATATAAGGAACTCATACAATTCAACCAAAAAAAAACAACAAACAACCCAATTAATATTTGGGCTGAGGACCTGAATAGACATTTCTTGAAAGAGTACATACAGATGGCCAACAGACATATGAAAAAATGCTCAACATCACTAATCATCAGAGAAACGCAAATAAAAACTGCAATGAGTTATCACCTCACACCAGTTAGAATGGCTATCATCAACAAGACAAATAATAGCAAGTGTTGGAGAGGCTGTGGAGAAAAACAAACCCTCATACGCCGTTGGTGGGAATGCAAATTGGTGCAGCTGCTATGGAAGGCAGTATGAAGATTCCTCAAAATTAAAAATAGCATTACCATATGACCCAGCAATCCCTCTCTTTGGTATCTACTCAAAAAATCTGAAAACATTTACCCATAAAGATATATGTGCTCCGATGTTCATTGCAGCTTTATTTATGGTGGCTAAGACATGGAAACTACCAACGTATCCTTCGATAGATATTTGGATAGAGAATTTGTAGTATATACACACAATGGAGTACTATTTTGCCATAAGAAAGATGAAATAGTGCCATTTGCAACAACATGGATGGATCTTGAGATTATAATGCTACGTGAAATGTCAGACAGAAAAAGTTGAGAACCATATGATTTCACTGATTGAAAACAACAAAGGAACAAGAAAAACAAATGAAGAAACGAAAACTCATAGACACAGACCCTCATGGTTACCAGAGTGTAGGAAAGGAGGTGGTAGATGAGGGTAAAAGGGATCAAATATATGATGATGGAAGGAGAACTGACTGTGGGTGGTGAACATACAATGCAATATATAGGTGATGTACTACAGAATTGTACACTTGAAAACTATGTAACTTTACTAACAATTGTCACCCCAATGAACTTTAATTTAAAAAAATAAACTCAAGGCCAGCTGAGTGGCTCAGTTGGTTAAGAGTTAGCTTAGAGCGCATGCTCTGAGCAACAGAGTCACTGGTTCGATTCCCACATGGGCCAGTGAATGCTGCTCCCTAGCTGAGCTGTTGCTGAGCTGCCAACAGGTAGCAGGATGGTTCAGCTATTGTTAACAACAAGATTGCCTGTTCAATAGTGGGCTATGCCCACCAGCAACTAAGACTGAACCGGCACCTTGAGCTGAGCTGCCACTGGGATGGATCAGTGGATAGGGCTTGCGCTTTTAACAACAAGGCTGCTGCTGGGTTTGACTCCTGCATGGAATGGTGGCTACCCCCACCCGCAACTAAGACTGAACACAGCACCTTGAGTTTAGAGGCCACGAGCTGCTGGCAGGAAGCCAGATGGTGACTGGTGCCCTCCACAACGAAGACTGAAGAACAACCACTTGGCTGGTCCCCTTCCCCAATTCCCCAACACTGTTCCTCTCCCCCAATTGCCCAATTAAATCTTTAATGAAATTAAAAAAAAAAAAGAAACACAAAAGAAAGCAATCAATACATGATGAATGAATGACTAGGTTTAAAGAGTGATTTTTAATAGTAATAATAATAATATACACACCTATAGATGTATAAGATCCACAGTTAAACATTAAAGTAAACACTTAAACAAAGACTACATAAAAGGAGTTATTTAACCTTAAGAGATTAAAGAGTGGCCCTGTTTTTAAGTTTGTAAAGTCATGAATTACATGGGCTAATAGACAAATTACCTGTAGTGGGAGCCAAAAATGTAAAAAATGAATTTCATTACATGCTAGGTAGAGTTCTAGGTGCTAGAGGTAGAAAGTGCATGAAGGGTATGTTTCATGCACTAATAAGCTTACAGACAAATGGTGAGAGAGATCCGTAGTCAGATAATTACAATAGAGAAAAATGCAGCGATAGAGCTGTTCCCAGAATGCCATGGACACATGAAGCAGGCAGTGGGAAATAGATGGTTTCCTGGAAGGGGTTTCCTGGAAGCCAAGGTGGAGTGTAAAAGTGTCAGGAGGTCAGGGATGTTGGAGGGTGACCTACAGATGGGGCAGTGCAGGGTAAAGATATCCCAGGAAAAGGATATTTAGGAAAATTAGACGGCGACTTCATGGAGCCTTATGTTGTTAGAGAGTAAAGCATGAGGCTGAGAGCAAGGGAAGTGGAGAGTGAAGACATGGGCCCTATGGATCTTATTAAAAAGCTTGAACTTGATTCTGTATATAGTGCCCCTCTAAATTTTAAGCCGAGCAGTGGTATGGCCAGATTGCATTTTATTTATTTATTTATTTATTTATTTATTTATTTATTTATTTATTTAAAGTTGTCATTCATTTTTATTTTTACTTTTTGTAGATTTTTTATTGGGGAATTGAGGGAGGGGAACAGCGTTAGGGAATCAGGGAAGGGGAGCAGAAAAGTTGCTGTCCTTTTGTTCTTCAGTCTAGTTGTGGAGGACTCGCTTCACTGGCCCATGTTGGTATTGTGATCATTGCGCTCTTCCCGGGTGAGGCCGATCCGTCGCCTGCCATTGGAAGGCCACTCACAACGGCTCTCGGCAGCTCACACCACCTGCCGGCCGCTCACATTGGCTGCTGGCCACTCACGGTAGCTCATGGCAGCCCACTGCAGCCCCACTGCAGCCTACACCGTCGCCAGTGACTCATGGTAGTCCAGCTCCAGGTCAAGCTGTTGTTCTCCATCTTAGCTGTAGAGGGTGCAGTGTCACTGGCCCATGTGGGATCCGAACCAGTGGCCCTGCTGTTCAGAGCTCTCGCTCCCAAGCCAACTCTTAAACAACGAGCCACTGGATGGGCTCCAGATTGCATTTTGAATGAATCCCCCTGGTGGCTCTGTAGAGAATGGATTTCAGGAAAATAGAATTGTGTTCTGGGCAACAGTTGAGAGACTGCAATTATTCTGAAAAACAGAAAACTAGGGCTGTGCAAATTGGGATGGAGAAGAGGTGGTAACTTGAGCAATATTTAGGAAATAATATCAACAGAAATTGGTGACTGAGGGAATGTTGGAGTTGAATTTAGAGAAGAGTTTAAGACAATTTGAGATTTTTAGCTTGTATGACTAGACGTAAGATTATTTTATCCACTGAGGGAGAATGCCAATGGAGGAATGGGTTTTTAGAGGCAGAGGTGATGGAATAAGTCTGAGGTGCCTGTTGGATGCTAAGGTGTTTGACCTTTAACCTCAGAGAAGAGGTTTAGACTAGAAAGACGGGATCATCTGTACCAAGAAGAGCAGGAATTTCACTTCTGAGATAATTCCTGGCATAAACAATGACTAGCTGATATGATTACATAATGTAGTTAGGAAACTGATCCAATGGGGGTAGAATTAAAGCATATATATAACTACTTTAAATTTTGTATGGCTTTCTTGAGAATAATAGGAGGCAGTCAACTCACAAATTTTAAAATTGAAAATGACATCAAAAGAGTTAATTCAATAAGTATATATTCACAGTTAATAAAAATAAATTTTCTGAAGAGAAAGAGAAGGATGGATGGGCACTTTTAAAAGGAACGAAGAGAGGAAAGTAAAGGGGAAAGACAATAATGAGAAATTCAGAGGAAAGAAGAGAGAGAGAGAGAGAAAGAGAGAATGCTCATGGGAGGAGAAAGAATTCCGGTTCATGAGAATGTGAAGATACTCCTGGCCATTTGTCTACAGAATGGTCTAGTAGTCCTGTAGCAGTCCCTTTCTGTTTTTTAAGTGAAAAAGTGTAAACTTTTATGCAAATATATACACAATCAATATTATATGTGTACACCAAATACCCATGGGTTTCCATTTTAAACCTTGAAGGGTGTGTTCAGGTATGTGACACTTTATTAATATTGAATTAATACACTGGCTACTCAATCTCAAATAAAGAGTAAACATTTCCAGGGCTTAAGAGAAAAGCTATTGGTTTTTGCATTCTGATGTTTTCTTTGAGTCTCTCTGACTTTTAAAATGTTTCTCAGGTAATTCTTGTTTCCTCATACACAAACTCTGTTCTCTCCTCTGGAGTGTCCTTGGCCACCAGGCTTCTTCCTGCCACCAGTGGACACCCTACAGAAGCAGTACACAGTGAACATGGCCAGTGAAATGGTTCAGGCCACAGGCTCTGAACAGGAGTAGACTGACCTGGTTCAAATCCCAGCACTGGGTCCTGAGCCGGTGACCTCAGGCAAGGCATCTAATAGCCATGTCTCAGTTATGTAAACTCTAAAGCAAATCCAATTATCATCATCTCCCTCTCAGAGATGTGGATATGCGAAAGGAGAAAAACGCAGATAAAGTGCTTACTTCGCCCAATGTCTGGTAATGAGTAAAGAGTAAATATTGAACAATCATTATTATTTATTATTATTATTATTATTATTTAAATAAGTTCTATAGTTTATTTAATTAATAATCATTTTAATTTAATAGTTCATTAGTGATTTTCATTTTATTATTATTTTAACGATCAAATTGCTGTTCTCTATAAACTGCAAACTCAAATGACCAGGGACTGGGTGGGCTGGTTAGTAAGTAAATGTGCAGCCACCAGGGAGCCATGGGTAAACAGATTGTTTTAGGGTATGCCTAAATTTAAGAAAACTGCCTTCTCTTGGCCAGATGGTAAATTGAACATCTTCATCACAATGAGACTGAAATTTGAGGATACAGAAGAAAGGCTAAGTCGCAATGCACTAGGAACCTCAGGTGCTACCTGCCCTGCTCGTAGCTCTCACCAGAGGTCTTGAACCCTGTAGGCCATCCTGGTGCTGGTATGGGCCCAGGTGGGCTGACAACCAAGGTCCTGCCTCACTGCTGAGTGTCCACAGACTGTGGTTACACTTGGAACAGGGGAGCAATGCTCTGACCCCTATCATTACTCTTCCTCTGACAAGATGATCTGTTCATATAGAATTAAATTATTATATTTTGGCCATGAAGAAATCCCCTTATAACATTGGCCTTATCCTGGACACAAAAGATAAGTTTCTCCCCATTCTACATAGGGAGACATACACATAACCTTTTTAGAACAGACCTTCACCCAGGATAGTTGTAGATATTTAGATGTTAATCCATCCTCTCAGTGTAGTTGTGCCCATCTTTTTTTTTTTTTAAGTATTTCTTTAATTTTTTAATTATAGTTGACATACATTATTATATTAGTTTCAGGTGTACAATGTAGTGATTAGAGATTTATATAACACACGAAGTGATCACCCTGATAAATCTAGTACCCATCTGACACCATATATAATTATTACAATATTATCAACTGCATTTCCAATGCTGTGCTTAACATCCCCATGACTATTTTTATAACAATTCGTACTTCTTAATCCCTTCCCCTTTTTCATCCATCCCTCACTCCCCCTCCCACCTGGCAACCATCAGTTTGTTCTGTATCTATGAGCTTGTTTCTGTTCTCTTTGTTCATTAATTTTGTTTTTAGATTTCACATATAAGTGAGATCATAAGGTATTTGTCTTACTCTATCTGGGTACATTTTGTGGCTAAATAGTCCACACCCTTTGCTCTGTCCTCCTCACTCTCCATCAGCCTGTCTGTTCCCCTCTCTCCTTTTTTATTCACTCTCTCTCCTTTTCCACCCTTTCTCCATATTATTATATGGGAGCACCTTACATTTATGTTTCCCTCATCAAAATGTTTGCATTTAGCTGAATTTTAGTGAACTCAACAACTCTCCTAACCCTTTCCACTCTGAATTTGGCAGGTGCATTTTGTGTCACTACAGGCTTTTCTAGTCTTCACCTCCATTATTTTTCTAGATTACTGAAGATGCATCCCAAATACCGAACACTCGTACATAGCATTGGTTAGCTCACTAAGCCCAAACATTCTTTTACTGGCATAAACTGTGCATATCCCAATGGAGAGGGATCAGGTCAGATTAACAGCTTGGATATTCCTTTTTTAGTGGCAGGTACTCACCAGCCCTTAGGAAGGGGTTAGTTCAGAAAGCACATATGATCTGCTCACAGGGACCCTGTCACATTTGGGAAATGTCTGAGAGTCTTTAAGCCACTAGATCGTGGCTTAAAGTGGGAGAAGATGAAGTTAATGTCCACCAAGCACCATCTGAGCCTGACCTTTTGACAGCACCTACACTCCTGGATAGCATGCCTGGGCAGGGGCTGCAGCTCAGTAGGGAACCTCAACTGGGGCTTCAGATCCATGATTCTGGGTTCGGGGGTTAGGGATTCCAGAAAATTCTTTAGCCATTCCAACCCTTAGCTTCCATGTTTGTGAAATGGTTATGATAATAACTGCTTTAATCATGAGCATTAAATTAGATAATGTATGTGAAGGGTATGTCTGGTATTTAATAAAAACTCTATGAGTGATAACTACTAATATTATATTAATTAATTCATTTAGTCCTTACTACTCTGTTGTGGATGAGGACACTGGGGTACAGAGAAATAGTGAAATCTGCCTGAGGTTACAGAGAAGTGGTGAAGTGGGGTTGTTCTCAGGTATGTCTGACTCCTGCCCTGCCTCTTCTGCCATGCAGAGCCCTGTAGAGATACCTGTTCTCTGAAGAAGCACAGTGGCCTTGAGTGGGTAGGGGCCCTCACTTGATGCCCGTGAGTGAAACACATTCAGAGAGTTGAGGGAAGTGATTTAGTTCTTTCAAGGTTCTTGCACTGTTATGATGTAAATTATTAGCCTATTGATGCACCTATGTGGCCATTTTTATGGCACTTTTTAGTATAGAATTTGAAGGCTTATACTAATTAATAGTTTTGAATTCTAATGAACTATATTACACTTAGAAATGAGAAATTTTTATTAAACTTAACTGAACCTAATTCTCTTCACACTTTTTTCAAATAGCATTTCTATGAGGCCCACCCTAGCCATCTTGTCTAAAATTTTACACAATGCACAAGCACGTGTGTGTGCACGTGCACACACACACACACACACACACACACACGCCCTCAACTGACATATGAAACTTCTATTGCCCTTCCTTCTTTGTGTCCTATTTGGTGCTTATCAATATCTAGGATTCTCTGTATTTACTTACTTGTCTTTTGTCTATGTCCCCTACTAGCATGTAAGCCTCAATGATTGGTGCTCAGTGAATACTTGCAGAATTATTGGATAATTGCATCCCTATTTTCTTCCCTATTCCTGTCCACACTTCAGCCTGACTATTCCACAGGACCCAAATTCACCAGGATTCAGGCGACCTCTCCTCTTTCACATTTTGCTCCTAAAATTTTTCATGGCGTTTCACTTCTATACCTTCACTTATTGTGACCTCAGTTAGACTAGCAAATAAATAGTAAGGGCCTGTTTTTTTTTTCCTTAGAAGTATTAAATTTATTTCTCTGAAAGGTATGAAAAAGGTTATTTGGTATTCCTATTATCATACCTAGGGATGGTGAGGTTTTAGGGAAACCATATTATAATAAAGGGGAAAAAGGAGAGGAAACAAAAAGATATAGAGGAACAGAGAGGAGTCTAGGAGCCAGGGTATCTGGGTTCTAATGCTAGCAATTACTGATCATATGACTGTGGGAAAGCATTGAATTTCTCCAGAACTTGCTTTCCCTAGCAAATGAGCAGGTTAGACCAGATGACCTCTAAATTCTCCGAAGGTCTCTCATTCTAGGTCTAACCATATACATATATAGGTCTAACCAACTCACACTCAGTGACTCAAAAGAACAGAAAATATGTTTTCTGATGCTAGGGACACATTTCAGGTTTTGCTTCTTTCTATGTTCCTAAAGGAATTGCTTTCCTTTCACAGGTGTAAGTATTTCTCCAACAAGGTTTGGCTTAAAGAGCTTCTAGCTTGAGTTCCTTTGCACCAAAGCCAACCCTTTATTTTCTGAAGAGTAATAGAAACAAAACTGTCAAGGTTTTCAAAATTGATGGAAGGTAGCCTTTGGAAACCTTTTCAGTTTGTTCTCTAGGATCATGCAAAACAAGCAAAATAAAGCTTCAAGCTTTCTTTGAAAATAAAATTAGTTTGAAACCAATGGGGATTTGGAAACAGCTTAGCAGATTTTCTTCTGTGCGTGTGTGTGTGTGTGTGTGTGTGTGTGTGTGTACATACACATACACATTACATTGACTCTTCATGGGGGATGGGAAATGAACTGAATTTAAAAATAGTTTTTGATCATTAACAGGCTAGAGGGTCACTCTTCTGGAATGAGACATTTCTGATAATATTAAGTTCTTTCCAATGAAGAAGGGAACATTTGGCTAAAGGAAAAAAGTATATTCACATAAAGTATCTTCTTGTAGATTGCAATCAATTTTATCCATGTCTGGAAAGAGAGTTATTACTTTTAATTAAATGAGAGGTCATGAGAGCATGAATTTGGGGAACTCTGATCAACAAGGTCACAGCAAATTTTTCCCACAAGTCATCTGAAAACTACCTAAGATAAATTTTAAAACGAGTTTGACTTTGAATAATATTAATGGAAAATGTACATGTAAATATTGTATGGACACAAATAAATAGGCAGGATGTTGATAAATAAATTAATTCACTAGTGAAATGTATTCAGTAGAGTGGCACTGGCATTTATTGAGCACCTTATCTGAACAAGTCCTTCATAAATTGCCAAAATTAATCCATGCAATGAATATGTGAAGAGATATTATTTTCCCATTAAACTCACAGGAAAACAGAGAGGTTTAGTAAATTGCTTAAGACCAAATAGCTAATAAGTTGTTACGGATTGAATGTTTGTGTCTCTCCCCCCAAAATTCATATACTGAAGCCCTAACCTCCAATGTGATGATATTAAGAGGTGATTATGTTTAGATGGAAACTTGAGGGTACAGCCCTCATAATGGGATTAGTTTCCTTATAAGAAAAGTATGAGAGGAGGAGTTCCAGTAAGATGGCGGAATAGACAGACGCTCTTCGAACTGCCTCCCAGGAGCACATCAAAATTACAAATAATTTATGCAACATTTAACCTCGGGAGTCCCCTGAACTTTAGATGAACAGAACCTCTAAACGAAGGACCTAAAGAGAGGCCACGTCAAGTCTGGGAAACGCCTGGCGGGTGCCCTCCGGCTCCATCAGGCTGCTCACTGAGACGCAGGAGTGCGTAAGAAGCCTTGGATCCCCACCCTCCGCCCTGCTTCAGCTGCGTTGCCAGGGAAACGCAGGGCGGGTGTTCTCCAGCTGCATCACTCTGTTCACTGAGACTCAGTAGCAGACAACCTGCAACAACCTGTGAAGATTTTTTTTTTTGGGGGGGGGAGTGAGCACAATTCCAGAGCACACAGCAGCTAATTGTGGAAAGCTCACTGCAACCCTGAGAAAGTGGTCTGCAGATTAAAGAGGACAGAGAGCCCCCCACCTCTTTCCATTTTTTTTTCTTTCTTTTTTTTCTTTTTTCTTTTTTCTTTTCGCTTCTTTCTAGGTGATCTATCTAATACATCGAAGCATTCACAGAACGACAGCCAGAATGAAAAAAACAAAGAAACATGTCCCAAGTAAAAGATCAGAAGAAAACTCTAGAAATGGAACTAAATGAAACAGAGGTATCCAAACTTTCAGAGACAGACTTTAGAACACTGATGATAAGAAAGTTTAAGGAACTTAGCAAGGACATAAAGCAAGATAGGGAAACCATAAAAAACAACCTGTTAGAACTAAAGAATACAATAACTGAAATGAAGAACACACTCGAAGGAATCACCAGTAGAGTAGATGAAGCAGAGGAGCGGATCAGTGAATTAGAAGACAAAATAGCAGAAATCACCCAGCTGGAACAACAAAAAGAAAAAAGAATAAAAAAGAATGAAAATAGTTTAAGAGACCTCTGGGACAACATGAAACACAGCAATCTTCGCGTCATAGGAATACCAGAAGGAGAAGAGAAGAAGCAAGGGATTGAGAATGTATTTAAAGATATAATGACTGAAAACTTCCCTACCCTGGTGAAGAAAATCAACATACAAGCCCAGGACGTACAGAGAGTTCCTAACAGGCTGAATCCAAACAGGCCCACACCAAGACACATCATAGTAAAAATGGCAAAGGTTACAGACAGAGACAGAATCCTAAAAGCAGCAAGAGAAATACAGCAGGTTACATACAAAGGAACTCCTATAAGACTAACAGCTGACTTTTCTTCAGAAACTCTGCAGGCCAGAAGGGAATGGCAAGAGATATTCAAAGTGACACAAAATAAAGGTCTAGAACCAAGATTGCTCTACCCAGCACGGCTATCGCTTAAAATTGAAGGAGAGATAAAGAGCTTCTCAGAAAATAATAAGCTTAAGGAGTTCATTACCACCAAGCCAGCATTGCAGGAAATGTTAAAAGGGCTTTTTTAAACAGAAGAAAGGGGAAAACAAGCTAACCCAGGAAGACAAGAAATACAAATAACAAAATGGCAATAAATATACACCTATCAGTAATTACCTTAAATGTGAATGGGCTCAATGCTCCAATCAAAAGACACAGAGTGGCTGAGTGGATAAGAAAACAGGACTCATGCATATGCTGTCTACAAGAGACTCATCTCAGACCAAAAGACACACATAGACTGAAAGTAAAGGGATGGAATAAGATATTTCATGCAAATGGAAATGAGAAAAAAGCTGGAGTAGCAATACTTATGTCGGACAAAATAGACGTTAAAATGAAGACTACAATAAAAGACAAAGAAGGGCACTACATAATAATAAAGGGATCAATTCAACAAGAGGACATAACCCTAGTAAACATCTATGCACCCAATATAGGAGCTCCTAAATATATAAAACAGATTCGGACAGACATAAAGGCAGACATCAACAGTAACACTATCATAGTAGGGAACTTCAACACCCCGTAGTCACCAATGGACAGATCCTCCAGACAGAAAATCAACACGGACATAGTGTCCTTAAATGACACTTTAGACCAGCTGGATTTAATTGATATTTTTAGAGCATTTCACCACAATGCTACAGAATATACATTCTTCTCAAGTGCCCATGGAATATTCTCCAAGATAGACCACATGTTAGGCCACAAAACAAGTCTCAAGAAATTTAAGAAGATTGAAATCATATCAAGTGTCTTCTCTGACCACAATGCTATGAAACTAGAAATCAATTATAAGAAGAAATCTGGAAAGCTTACAAATACATGGAAGCTAAATAACATGCTTCTAAATAGTGAGTGGGTCAAAAATGAGATCAAGGAGGAAATCAAAAGATACCTCGAGACAAATGAAAATGAAAACACCACGACCCAAAATCTCTGGGATGCAGCGAAAGCAGTCCTAAGAGGGAAGTTCATAGCAGTGCAGGCCTACCTAAAGAAGGAAGAAAAATCTCAAATCAACAGACTCTCTCTACACCTAAGGGAACTCTAAAAAAAACAGCAAAACAAGCCTAAAGGGAGCATAAGGAAGGAAATAATGAAGACCAGAGCAGAAATAAATGAAATAGAAAACAAACAAAAAAAAATACAAAAGATCAATGAAACCAAGAGTTGGTTTTTTGAAAAGATAAACAAAATCGACAAACCCTTAGCACAACTAACCAAGAAAAAGAGAGAGAGGACCCAAATTAATAAAATCAGAAATGAAAGAGGAGAAGTGACAACAGATACCGCAGAAATACAGAAAATTTTAAGACAATACTATGAGCAACTATATGCTAACAAATTCGACAATCTGGAAGAAATGGATAAATTTCTAGAAGCATACAATCTACCAAGTCGGAACCAAAAAGAAACAGAAACTCTGAACAGACTGATTACTGCCAAAGAAATTGAATCAGTAATCAACAAGCTTCCAACAAACAAAAGCCCTGGACCAGATGGCTTCACAGGTGAATTTTACAAAACATTCCAAAAAGAATTAGTACCTATTCTCCTCAAACTATTCCAAAAAATACAGAAGGAGAGAAGGCTCCCAAACTCTTTCTATGAAGGCACTATCACCCTGATTCCTAAGTCAGACAAATATATTACAAAAAAGGAAAACTATATAGGCCAATATCACTAATGAACATAGATGCAAAAATTCTCAACAAAATACTAGCAAACCGAATTCAGCATCTCATTAAAAAGATCATACACCACGATCAAGTGGGATTCATTCCTGGTATGCAAGGCTGGTTCAATATCTGCAAATCAATTAACGTAATATATCACATTAACAAAATGAAAAATAAAAATCATTTGATCATATCAATAGATGCAGAAAAGGCATTTGACAAAATCCAGCAGCCATTTATGATAAAGACTCTTAACAAAGTGGGAATAGTGGGATCATACCTCAGCATAATAAAGGCCATATATAAGCCCACAGCAAACATCGTTCTCAATGGGGAAAGGCTGAAAGCTTTCCCCTTAAGATCAGGAACAAGACAAGGCTGCCCGCTTTCACCACTTCTATTTAACATAGTTCTGGAAGTTCTAGCCACAGCAATCAGACAAGAAAATGAAATAAAAGGCATCCAAATTGGAAAAGAGGAAGTAAAATTGTCATTATATGCAGATGACATGATACTATATAGAGAGAATCCCAAAGACTCCACCAAAAAACTGCTAGAACTGATACACGAATTTGGTAAGGTAGCAGGATACAAAATTAATATTCAGAAATCAGTGGCATTTCTATACACCAATAATAAACTATCAGAAGAAGAAATCAGGAACTCAATCCCTTTTACACTTGCTTCAAAAACAATAAAATATCTAGGAATCAATTTAACTAAAGAAGTAAAAGACCTGTACTCACAAAATTATGAGACACTGAAGAGAGAAATCAAAGAAGATACAAATAAATGGAAATACATACCATGCTCATGGATAGGAAGAATTAATATAGTTATAATGTCAACACTTCCTAAAGCAATATATAGATTCAATGCAATTCCAATCAAACTACCAAGGACATTTTTCTCTGAAATAGAACATAGAATCCTAAAACTTATATGGAGTCACAAAAGACCCCGAATAGCTACAGCAATGTTGAGAAATAAGAACAAAGTGGGAGACATCACACTACCTGACATCAAAACATACTACAAGGCTACAGTAATCAAAACAGTATGGTACTGGCATAAAAACAGACACATAGACCAATGGAATAGAATAGAGAGCCCAGGAATAAACCCATCTATATATGGTTATTTAATCTATGACAATAGAAGCAAGAATTTACACTGGAGTAAAGATAGTCTATTTAATAAATGGTGCTGGGAAAATTGGACTGACACGTGCAAAAAAATGAAAATAGACCATCTACTTACACCATATACGAGAACAAACTCAAAATGGATCAAAGACTTAAACGTAAGACCTGAAACTATAAAACTCCTAGAAGAAAATATAGGGAGTAAGTTTGCAGACATTACCCAGAGTAATATTTTTACCGATATATCCCCTCGGGCAAGGGAAATGAAAGAAAAAAATGAACATATGGGATTACATCAAACTTAAAAGTTTTTTCACAGCAAAGGAAATCATCAATAAAACAAAAAGGCAGCCTACTGAATGGGAGAAGATATTTGCCGATGATATATCTGATAAGGGGTTGATATCCAAAATTTATAAAACATTCATGCAATTCAACACCAAAAATACAAACAACCCAATTAAAAAATGGGCAGAGGATATGAGGAGACATTTCTCTAAAGAGGACATACAGATGGCCAACAGGCATATGAAAAAATGTTCAACCTCACTAATCATCAGAGAAATGCAAATAAAAACCACAGTGAGATACCACCTCCCTCCAGTCAGAATGTCTATCATCAACAAATCAACAAACAACAAGTGTTGGCAAGGGTGTGGAGAAAAGGCAACCCTGGTGCACTGTTGGTGGGACTGCAAATTGGTGCAGCCATTATGGAAATCAGTATGGAGGTATCTCAAAACACTGAAAATGGAACTGCCGTATGACCCAGCAATTCCACCCTTGGGAATGTACCCAGAGAAATCCAAGACGCTAATTGGAAAAAATATATGCACCCCTATGTTTATTGCAGCGCTATTTACAATAGCCAAGACTTGGAAACAACCGAAATGCTTGGCTTAAGAAACTGTGGTACATTTATACAATGGAGTATTACTCCGCTATAAAGAAGAATGAAATTGTACCATTTGCAACAATATGGATGGACCTAGAGACTATTATGTTGAGTGAAATAAGTCAATCAGAGAAAGACAAATACCACATGATCTCACTTATATGTGGAATTTGAAAAACTGAATGAATGAGCATAAGAAACAGAAATAGTTTCATAGATATGGAGGAAAAACAGGGTGAGGGAGAAGGGGAAAGGATTAGAAAGCATAAATAGGTAACTACAGTCACATGTTTTGTTAGGGAGACCACTTCATGGATGGAGTAGAGGCTTGATCACGGCACTGTATACCTGAAATTGATGTTGTATAATATTGTATGCCAACTGTAATTGAATATATAGACAGTCACGGGAATGTGGATTATATGGTGGAAGGGAGTCAAAGGAATTGTAATAGATAGTATGATATGGGGGGGAGGAGTGGGAGGGGAGAATTGGTGGAGGGGGGTTGTCACTTTGAGGGGTAAAAAATATAACTATTGCACTTTGTTGTTTTTTTTAAAAAAAAATTATAAAAGAAACTAAAAAAAAAAGTGTGAGAGACCATAGCTTTCTTCTCCAAGAATACATATTGACCAAGAAAGGCCATCTGTGCACAGAGAAAGAAGGCAGCCGCCTACAAGCCAGGGAGAGAGTTCTCCCAGGAACTGAATCTGCTGGTACCTTGATCTTGGATTTCTCAGCCTCCAGAACTGTCAGAAATAAACTTCTTTTGTTTAAGCCATGCAGTCTGTGGTATTTGTCATAGCAGCCTAAGCTGATTAAGATGGTGGTAGAGCTGGCATTAGAAACCAACTCTGTCAGATTTCAAAGTCCATGTTGATAGACATGGGATCAAGGAAGCTTTCATGAGCAAAGAAATCTTGTCCATGCTAGATGGATGCCCCCAAAGGATTCTGGATCACGGTGGGCCAAGAAGCTAGAGCCTGGTGGAGATTAACTCCTTTCTCACCAAAGTAGAAACCCAGAAAGTGGGAGATACCTTCTTAGGTTTCTCCTTCCCCAAAGGTGCCCTCACAGCATCAGTCTCTAAGCCCTACAGCATCTACCTCTGTACCTGATTTCCAGACCATCCCTTCTGACCACCCCTGCTCTTCCTGACTTAGTTCAGCACCTCCTCTCTCCCTTGGACTTCCTGACTTCAGTCTTTCCCCTTAGTCCATCCTAACCCTGAAATGATCTCTTTAAAACTAAAAATAATTTATGTTACTTTCCTGCTGAAATCCTTCAGGGGTACAAGGTGAAAAGGGCGATGTCAGTGTCCCTCTGTAAGGAGAATACCTGGAGTGGGCAATGGTCTTTCCCACAAGAGAGGTCTTTCCCACAAGACCTCTGTGGGAAATACAACCCACCATGAGGTGATGCTGATGGCTGTGCTCTGTGCCCTGATTCGCCGTGTCTCCTTTGCATGACCTGATGCCCTTCTCCTCAGTCTCTCCCTGGCTCTTCTCCTTAGGATTAGCCAGATCCCATAAGCAGACATACTTTGCAAGGGATAAAGGCTGAAATAAATACAAAAATAGATAATTACAATTTTGAAACTGAAATTGTATGCAAATGTAAATACATATTTAAAGTAATCACTGTAATGCTATTTATATAACACCTTTTCACCCAAAGATGGAAAAGCAGTTTATAGATATTCTCTCTCTCATCCTCACCATTCTCCATTAAATTGTGCTGCAAATGCTATTTCAAATCATGGACTTATTTTTCCCTTCCACCTTCTAAACCATCACTGGGTATTTTGTTCAGTTGCTTAACATAGGCAGCTAGTTACTTAACATAGTTGCCACATTTGAGAATCAATGTCTTTTCTAGTGCAGAGTGAAACACAGTGCTCAGATGTAACAAACATCTGAGTAAGTACAATCATCAAGCTACACTCAGGTGTGCAGAAATGTTTCAAAAGCCCATTAGGGCTGCTTCTCATTTTCTTGATTGAAATTAGAAAACTAATAATTATCAGCATGTCGAAGGCCAGAGCAGCCTCCATATGTAAGTTATTTTGTAAGTGCATACTCCTTTTTGCCATCCAGAACAGGCACTATGCCTGAAGCACAGTGCTTCTGGACCCTACATGATCTGCCTCCTGACTTTGCTTGCTATCTTTTATTACTCTCTCCCTTGCTCCTCTCATTCCTATTACTGTGGCCTCCTTCTGTTACTACAAGAACATACTAGGCATGCTCTGGCCTCAGGACCTTTGAACTTGCTGTTCTCCTGGCTGAATGCTTCCACCATATGGCATCCCAGCTTACCTTCTCACATTATTTGGGTCAAACGCAGTGTCCCTATACCATCCTTGATTCCCTTTACCCTACTTTATGTTTCTTCTTTGCCTGGCAAATTTTATGGTTCCTTGTTTTGTTTTGTTTTCCTCCTTTCCATAATACTGACCTCATGAGAACAGGAACTTTGTTTTTTCACTGTGTGTCCCCTAGTGCCTGGAACTGTGCCCAAAACATAGAGGCCCTCATTAAATATTTGATGAATGACTAAATAGGTGGATAAACAAATGCCCCCCGTCTACTATCTGTGGTATAATTGGAACAATCAGTCAGTATATTTATTTACAGCTGTGTTTAGCTATATTTAAGGTAAACTGTTAAAGTCAAGGTTTTAGTTACGGTTAATACTTAATATATGGAACTCTTTGAATTTCTATGAGAAACCATGTAAAGGGAAGATATTTCCATGGTCTACAAGTTGTCATCAAGGCAAAAACTCTTGCATAAATGACTAACTAGCCTGCGAATTGTGATGCATGAATGTGATCATTATTATCACTCCTCTTCTGTGCATGAATGTTTCTGTCTATACAGAATATGGCCTGCATTGTGGAGCTGCATATATATATATATATATATATATATATATATATATATATATATATATATCATACACCTACACACATATAATATACATACATGGCTTTTATTTGTTTCTGAAGACATAATTTTAAGACCTGCTGATATATGTATGAAGAATCCCAAAGTCTTTCAAAATATATATATATATATATATATATATATATATATATATATAGAGAGAGAGAGAGAGAGAGAGAGAGAGAGAGATATCTTCTGCTAGTTGCCAGATGGCTCCATCTGCTGCAGCTGTTGCCCAGAAATCCACAGATCATCTGTATTATCATAAATTATGACTTTAAAGCATTTCTTTTGACCACTCAGCCTGCTATCACCATAGGACATCTGAACATTCTGCTGTCAGCCAGTTTCTACCCTGTGTCCATCAAATAGAGGGATTTCAGCCAATAGGACTTCAGTACTGGCAGATGGATTATGTTCCAGAACCTCAATCCTGGTGATCCTGTCACTTCTGTGACCAATACAGAAAAAAATATTCTGGATGTAGAGATCCATCATCATACAAATCATTGGCAGATTGTCACCTCTGCTGAGTGTTTTCCAAATTGCTTCAAAACATGCATTAGACATGTGCCTATTTCAAAGCCAATCTCAGTTTTGCCTATATGCTATTTGGAGGCTGCTATGAATTATTCTAGAGGTCCAGTCTCCACATGCGGCCTGAAGGCTGGCCTGAAAATGCACCCATCTGGGCTGCTGATCTTTCCATAACGGTATCTTGAAGGCCAGAACTGGGTTTGAAGGATGGAGTAAGTTATCCAGAGAAGGGAAGAGAGAAAATAATTACAGAGGGTATAGAAACTATGTTCAAGCTAAGAGTAAGAAATGGAAAATTATGTCTGATGGTCTAGTCTGATGGGGTAACCATGAGAGCAGTTATGAGGCAAAGCTCACCAGGAGCTGGGTGAGTATAGCCTGAAGTAGAGGTAAAAGGGATAGAGCAAGCCCAGTGTTTCCAGTGGCCTGCATTCTGTAACTTCTTCTCTATTCATCAGTGTGTCACATGGCACTGGACAATCCTGACTTAAAGGTCCACAGTCAGGGTGGTCATAGATATTATCTATGAATAGGATAATAGAGCAGAAAGATAACAATAGCACACCAAGAAAGGAGGAGAGTGTTCAGCTCTTTCAAAAGAAGTTAGAAATTCAATACACCCTTGAAAAAGTTGAAGACCAATGTCAGTTTCAGCAAATATCATATACAGGGTGTATGTAGAGAGAGAGGGAAAAGCAATTTACTCAAATACAACATCAGAAATCAAAATGACTTTCTGGATGATGTGGCCACATATTGCTATTAAAGGATCAGGAAACTGAGATTCTCTGTCAGAGCAATGACCAGAACAACCATCAATTTTTCACCCCCCCACCCCTACATCTTTATACCCCCATTCTTCCCCATCCCACCCCACCCCACCATGAACCAATTTGCCCCTCTTAAAGAGACATAGCCTGTTTCTCTAAGCTTTTCTTGTTCAAACCAGGTAGAAAGCATGGATGATAAAGTTAATATGTCTAGAAACCAGTAGCATCACATACCTGTGAGATAAATTGCATGTTATACATGTGATAGTGTCCAAGAGAGAGAAATTATGGGATTGCTATGCACTAACAGTAATTGTCAAGATGAATTTACTGCATCTTTTCCCATCAAGGATCAACTTCTCAAAGAGGAGTTGAATTTTTAATAACTGCTGGACCAAAGGAAGATGGATAACTTTGATGGGGATGGGGAGGGTAGCATTTTCCAGGTTTTAGTACAACCAGAGCATGAGGATTGTTATGATAGCAGATAGGGAGGGGAGGAGAAAGAGAAAGAAGCTGAAGTTCAGTAGGGCTACTTTAGAGGCTCAGACAAAAATAAAATATAATTAGGATTATCTGAACTAGAGAATAAAAACTTGTGGGTTACTATATAGCAGGTGTCATATCTATGAGGTGTTACAAATAAAATAAATAAAATTCGATCACACAAGGAGATTAATGTTGGTAAGCAACATTTATGACACTGTGCAGTTTACAAAGAACACCTGCATCTAATGTATGCTTTTCCCAACAACCCTGTAGAATGGTATGGTATTATCAGTAAAAGAGATACCCAAAAGATTTTAAATGGCAGTCTCTAGGACACAGAACCTGTATTAGTTCGGGGAATGCACACTAGCTGCTGAAATAAACAATTCCCTAAGTGGCTTAATAAACAGAAGCATATTTTTTGCAATAGATGATAGATAGATAGATAGATAGATAGATAGATAGATAGATAGATAGATAAATAGATAAAATTAGCTACAGCATAACTAAAAGATTGCAGGCATTGCTGAATAGTTTGTGGTTATATATAAACTGAGACAACCTTATTTCTGTCTTAAACGATATTAAGTTAGAAAAAAAACCCTGGCTGAGGAATAAAAAAGGAGGTAAGGAAATGAATGGAAATGTGAGATTGAGAGATTAACTGGATAAAAAAAGCAATGCCATTTGGCTCTGCCATATATTAGATGTTCATTACATCAACTGATAGATAATATATACCTATGAAAAGACATTGTCAAAACACTACACGAGTCTATTGATTTTGCCATGCTCTTACTTTTGTGAGATTAAAATGAGTGGAGTGAATAACAAGTCATTCATTTTCATGTTGAGAAAGGAAAATGTCATATTTTCAGGCCTTTAATTGAGATCTAGCAGATGAGAATTTTACAAGATAATAATTTGAAAAGGAATTTATTTTTATCTTAACAGCAAATAAGTATAATAATAGCAATGACATCCTCAAGGTAAAATGTTGATTTAGCACCAAAAAGGAAAGACAGTTTGCAACTGATGTTGATACTTTCATGTGTGCCATCATAGATACATTAATATGTGGTATAGACAATTAATGTATTATATATTCCGGGGTTTTTTTATTCAACAGATATTTATTACACACCTACCAAAAGCAAGGCCCTGTCCTAATTAGTATAGGAAATAAAAAGAATTTTAGTATATGGTCCCTACCTTTAAAAAATGAAAAGATCTAATTATGGAGGCAATACATATGCAACAACCAATAAGACAATAAGAACAATAACAACACCAACATTTGTTGAGCATTTACAATGTGCCTAGCACTGTCCTAATTGTTTTTACCAGCGTTAAATCATTAATCCCCACAGTAACCCTGTAAGTGTGCCATATTTCTATGCCCATTTTATGGATGAACAAATGGTGCCTCGGAGTGTTTACCTCTGTCAGAGAATAAGTCATTCTACATAAATAAATTTCCAGATAAATGAATAAACATTCGAAGTGCCTACATTTGTTTTAAACATTTTGGATGAAGTTGGACTAAGCATGTAGTCCACTCTAATAGAGGAATTTTGGAAATCTTTCCTTGATAACTTGAGTGAGTCACAGTTAACTTCAAATGTTTTGGTTTAATTTGGTGATTTAGGGACTATAACCCATATTGTGAGTGCTGTCAAGCTGACAGAAACCAAAAATAGTTGGAATTATGTTTATGATAAGAGTAAATGATCTCTAAATGAAGTTCCGATGAACTTGCTCTAGATGAAGTAAGACTTTTGAAATAAATTGTACATATTCTGGTGTCTCTAGGGCTTTTAGTTATTTGTTTGTTTGTTTTGGTCTGTCTTCTGGTTCTAGGTTATGATTGAAATAATTAAGTTTTGCATATGCTACAAGAAGAAAACATTAGTATTAGTTAACTTTCTGTAGTTTGTTTATAATCACTAAACCCTTAGCACAGTTTATAAAGTCTTTAATCTGAAATCATCAGTATTGTTCCAAAAGCCTTCAACTTCCACATCCATAACAAAATGTACTTCTGCATGCATGTGATATTACCAGAGTTGTTGAAAGTGTGAATTCTTCTTTCCCAGGATACTGCATATGTTTGTGAAGAGACAAAGAATGAGGAGAGGAAGCATCAAAATGAGAACTATCATCCAAAGTTTGTGTCAGTTAATAACAGGCAGGCTCAGAGCTGGGAGAAGGGAAGCTGGCCTTCCTTATTAAGGCAACACCTGGCCAGAGCTACCACTAGCCTTCAAGAACCCATTTCTTTACAGCTGCCCAAGGGCACAGACCAAGTGGGCAAAAACCCAAAGGAATCCTGGAATATGGAAACTGCAACTCTGTCCATTGTGGGTTTTTGCATCTTTTCATGCTGGTAACAGAGCTCAGGGACCCTATGTAAGTTGGTAAAGGAGTAAACTGGAAAACCCTATTATAGAAACACCAGTGAATAAAAGCTCTGAACATATTAGCCATCACAAAGGTTTATTGTGATGTGCTGATGTACAGTTGTGTTACTGTTTGGGGAGGGTTATTTGGGAATCATGGGCACTGCTGTCATTATCTTTCCCTTTTATTTATAACAGTTGGCCAGTCATTCTCATTTATGTCATCAGCTCCTTGTCCTAACTCATTATAAATGAAAATGTCCTACACATAGGCATGTTCTGCAAAGGATGGACCCTTTCTTGTGGCAGTGAGTTCCCTGCACTGAGGTTGTTCCCCTAGAAGAATGGGGACACATGCCTGGGAGGCTGTAGAGGGGGGTTGAGCATCAGATAAGTGGATGGATTAAATCACCTCTGAAGTCCACCTAGCTTCTGTGTAGGTGCCTGCTCTGCGCATTGTCATGCCAGCCCAACACTCATTCCATTTTTACCTTAATTCCCACTTCCTATTTTTGCCCCTGCTGAGATCTTGGCTAATTGGCAACCTTCTAGTTATCCTTCTAGTGGCAGTTCAAATGCTTCCAACTCAAATGCCTCTTCACTCTTGCAGGAAGAGTTAGGTGTTCCCTCTGTGAACTTCCTCAGTGCTTTGGACCAACTCTGCTGGGGTGTCAATTATGTTGCATTGCTTGCCTCTGTGACCATTCCCACTGTGAGTTTCTTGAAAGAGGCACCATGTCTTATCCAGCTTTATATTCATGGAATCTAACAATGTCTGGAGTATCATAGGTACTCAAGTAGTACGGTCTGAGTTCAATCATACTCCTCTCAGATTATATGATTCAAACTTATATATATTAGATAATGTAGGCTAAACTGCTTTAACAAAAAGTCTCAAAATTATTCAGAGTGGTAGAATGTGGAAAAGGTAACAGATCAGAATAGGTGTTCCATTTTGTTGATGGCTCTCTTCATAAAGCCATTTGTTCCTTCTTCAACATATGGCTTCCAGGCCACTCTGTTCATGGCCATCTTGTCCAGCAATAGGGAGTGAAGAGGAAGTAGATCTTAAAGATCTGGACTAAAGTAGCCCACAGCACTTCTGCTCAATCCTGTAAGTCAGAACATCATCCTCCAGCCATACCTAAGAGCAAGGGAGGTTGGGACATAGGTTCTATTTGTATGCTCAAGAAGAAAGGACAGCATGCATTTTGGTGGACAACTAGCATTTTCTGCTACAAGGCCCTTCCATCAGATTGCCACTTTTGCTTTTAATGGGGGGCTTCTAAACATCACCGAATCATTGACTTCTAATTATTCTTTCTCACCCTTCCCATATAGAAAGTCATTAGGTTCTTGTATATTCTTGACCTGTCAAATCTACTTTTCTTCCTCACTGCTTCCGTCCTAGTTCAAGAGAACACAATATCTCAAGTTAATCATTAATAAATATAAACCTAAGGGACTGAGGGAATTGGAAAACAGTAACAACTATTACTAAATAAAGTAAATTTGGACTCTAAGGGGAAATAAAATCATGGAAGGCAAGGCTAAATACACATCTGTGATGGCTTGTTTTTGTTTTAAGAACTCCAAAAAGTAACAATAAATAGAGAAGACAGAGAAGGAAAAGACTGTAGAAATAAATGAAGACCAACCAAATAAGAAAAGACTATTTTGAGCTTGTTATAGCAAGGGAGTCAACATGTTACATGCATTTTGGCAGAGACTCAAAGGCAGGCAGAGGAGCGGGAAAGCTTTATAGTGGAAAAAATGGAAGACTTCAGGAATGCCCTGACTGGAGGCTGTTGATGTGGGGAAGGTAAGTGGTCTAAATAGAAGTGGTGTATTCAGTGATTGGTAGGGGAGTATACTTGGCTTTCTCTGGTTGGTCCTAAATTGGGAGCAGGGACAGAAATTAGAGAGGCTGTTAGTTATTAATCAAGTCCTGGCCATTTGGGGCTGATTGTTACAGAAGTTATTGTTTAGCTTCCCGGATTGTCACTAGAGATAACAAGCTGGCTTTCTGCAAGTCTGACTTTTTTATCATAGGTAAAGAATTGATGGGCTGGCCGAGTGGCGCATTGGTTAAGAGCTGGTTTTGGGATGCCAGCAGCCCCGGTTCGGATCCCATATATGAGGGCCAGTGACACTGCCCTCTACAGCTAACAACAGCTCCACCTGGAGCTGGGCTGTGCGAGCCCCAGTGATGGTGTAGGCTGTAGCCCCTGCTGCAGTGGGCTGCCATAGGCTACGTGAGTAGTCTGCAGCCAGCGTGAGCGGCCAATAGCTGCTGTGAGCGACCAGCCAGAGGCCGGCGACCCATCTGCCTCATCCAGGAAGAGCGCAATGACGATACCAACATGGGCCAGTAAAGCAACGCCCTCCACAGCTAGACAGAAGAACAAAGAGACAGCAACTTGTCTGTTCCCCTTCCCCGATTCCCCAATGCTGTTCCCCTCCCCCAATTCCCCAATAAAATCTTGAAAAAAAGAATCGATTTCCTGGGCAGACTGCTGCAGCCTATGAGTCAAGTTTCTGTTTTTATCTATGTTATCTGACCATTGTCCATTTGTATATTCCATCTCTCAAGACAGAGGTGTGAACTAAGAATTTGTTGTTTTGTGTGTAAACATGGTGGTGGCAGAGAATGGGGGAGACAGTTGGTTACAGAGGTGTTTAGGTGGAGATAGGTCCTAAGAAAAACAGTTGTTACCAGAGCAAGAAATAAGAAATGGTGTCATTCTCCATAAGAGAAGCAGCTACTGACATTGTGGGGGCATCTTCATACAAGACTAGGTCAAGTACTACCACTATTAGAACAAGTACACAATTAAAGGCTTTTGATCTTTAAATAAAAAAAAGATTTAGACTAAATTAGTGACCCCAAATTAACAAGCAATTGGATAGCAAATAAAGTTTAGAACTGTGTGAGTAGTGCCTTAAAGATGCTGCCAGGTAAAGCCACTGTGTAATGGGATAGCTTATTAAGAACAGCTGTGGCAAAGGGGAAAGTATTAAACAGGATTATGGACCATCCATTTGCCACAGAGTTTATGACAATCACCCATTTAGTTTGAAGTCTGTTTCCTAGATTGCAGCTTTGTAACATCTTCGACAGGGTCTTAACACTTCACACCAGATTTCTGCTAACTGTCTATCTCCCAGCCTCAGCTCTGGCTCCAGGATCTCTCACTGAATCTGTTTTCTGCATCTGTATAAGCAGATGTTGACCTGCCTCTCCCTTAGTTTCTACTGTAGCTCCAGTACCTCCAAGTCATGCTAAATCAGCAAACACAATTGCTACATTGTATTTAAATATTCTTATTCCATTAAAATTGGCTGCAGATGACATCTCTATGTTTAGCAGCCATTATTGTAAATAGTATATTATGCTCTTCTCTCCTTTAAAGAATTGGATTTTTGAGTAAATTTTAATTAGCTATAGAATGACTTGCTTTCCCCTATTAATTAATCAATCTATGTCTGGAGATAGCTAAACTATTGGACATAAACTTCAAATAAATAATATCACTGCCCACCTTGTTCCAGTTAACTGAATTTCAACAATAATGCCTACAATGCCTCAGCCTGTCTCTAAGGGATGTGACAAGGTGATGAAATCACATTTAATAGGAGAAAGCATTACAATATCTGTTAGCTTAATTTTTCCCACAAGCATAATAGGAACAGAATAGAATGAAGGCGATATAGTATCCAGAAAAAAAGGTATGTGTGGTGAGCGTGTATGTGTGTTTTGCCATACCTAACTAATTAATTATGGCTTTCTCAGTTTCTACACAGTGAATAGATTTCTTACAGTTTTAGAGGCTCAAAGTCCAGAATTAAGGTGTCAGCAGGGTTGGTTTCTTCTGATGGCTGCAGATGGCTGCCTTCTCCCTGTGTCTTCACGTGGTCTTCCTCTCTGTGTGTGTCCTAATTTCCTCTTCTTACAAGGACACCAGTCATATTTGATTAGGTCCCACTCTAACAACCTCATTTTAACTTAATCACCTCTTCACTGGCTCTAGCTTCAAATTCAGTCACATTCTCAGGTACTAGGGGTTGGAACTTCAACATATGAATTTTGGAGAGACACAATTTTTAGCTCATAACAAATGCCTATTGCCGTAAAAGCAAACTCCTTTATTGTGTGCTTGGGGTATAAAATAAGACTCCTGTATTGAAACTAATCTGGAATTACATCATGTTTCCTAAGGAAATATTAGAATACTGGAATTCTAAAATCTTATTTTAAATTTAATAAGTTTATGTATTTGGCAAAAAAGATTTTCTATAAAATGAAATGTCTCTAAAATATTTGAAAGATAGATATGATTTTTAGATTTTAAAGTATATCAATTTTGAAAGTAAAGGTATTCATCATTTCATATTTCTATTTTAATACATACTTAGAATAAAGTATCTAAAAATAGTTTTTAAGGCATGTAATTTTAAAATAGAACATTATCATAAGGCTATCTGATATACTATTATGGTAGAAGATAGTGTGAATAGATTTTATAGTAATAAATGTAAAGAATAATTCAGCCTAAATGTTTGAAGAAAAGGAAAATGATAAAGAAATTAGATTTTTAATTACATAGAGAAAAAATTTAAATCACATGGATATTTTTGACTTCTCCATGATATTATATAATAAATATATTCATTTGGGGATGAAAAACATAAACAGCATTGTTAGTTTGGGCATAATTAAGCTAGAGAATGTCCAGGAAGAATCTTAGTTATGTTAGACCTAATGATCTTTCTTATAACCAGGTCATCCTAAGAAGAAATATACCCCCCAGCACAGAATTTACATCTACAGTATTCATGTTCTGTCACAAAACACCTTTTGGTATTTCATTAGAATATTGCTTATAGTCCCATGTATTCTCTTTCAGCAATTTCCTCAGCTAGAAAATTGTCACATGTCCACCAGCTATTGAGTTAACCCCAAGTTTATCTAGTTTATACAGACTAGTCTAAATCACCTGGTGTATAGGATTGATCGTAAGTAAAACTGTGAAATGCTTTTCCTTTGCGAAATTTCCCTCAAAATACCGCTTACTCACTGGAGGACCATTGGCCAGAACCCTCCACCTGGGCCAGCTTTACTAAGATGTCCTTCTCCAGATTCAACTTCATCTTGTTAGAATGTTAAAGGTTATTCATGTTGACATTTTGATGGTTCATTTACATATTAATTCTTCCAAACCTCCCTTAACAGTGCTGTTAATACAGTACCCACCCCCGGGCCCACCCACTTATCCATGGTTTTGCTTTCTATAGTTTGTTCCCTACTGTCAACCATGGTCTGAAAATGTTAAATGAAAAATTCCAGAAATAAACAATTCATAAGTTTTTAATTGCTCACGGTTCTGAGTAGCATGATGAAATCTCGAGCAGTCCCTCACCATCCCGACATGGATGTGAATCATTTCTTTTTCCAGCATATCCACACTGTAGATACTCCCCACCCATTAGTCTCTTAGTAGCCATCTCACTTATCAGATGAACTGTGTGGGTATCACAGGGTTTGTGTTCAAGTCACTCTTAAGGTAGCTTGGCACTACATCACAATGCCTATGGCATTCACCTCTTTTCATCTCATCACATAGGTATTATATCATTTCACAGCATCATGAAAAGGGTGAATACAGTACAACAAAAAATTTTGAGAGAAACTACATTCACACAACTTTTATTAAAGTACATTTTAACAATTGTTCTATTTTATTATTAGTTACTGTTGTTAATCTCTCACTGTGCTTAATTTAACTATCATAGGTATGTATGATAAATTAAACTTTATCATAAGTATGTATGTATAGGAAAAGTCTGTATATGTAGGGTTTGGTACTCTCCATGTTTTCAGACATCTACTGGGGGGTCTCGGAATGCATTGTCTGTGATTAAGGGAGATGATCTATTAGTATTTTTAAGGCCTCTGGGAAATTGGTAAAAAAACAATTTCCTCTGCTAGAAAGTAAAAAATCACTCCACACAGTGCAACCCTAGTGACTGAACTACACTTCATACAGCATTTAAAATGCCAACATTTTTCTGATTCTCTTAGATTGTATTTGACAGAATACCCTCGAAACTTAGCTTCTTTGAATACATTGGTTAGATGAGTAACAGAAAGCTGAAGGTGCTTTTATTTGCAGATATCAACCTTCTCAGCAATATACTTTACTTTCTTCAAAACAGCAGATTTAGAACATAATTATGCCAGGAGTCTGACAAATGCACAAGAAGGTTGCTTGCCTTTTAAATACCCTTTGCTCAAGTAGTCAAAGCATAGATAGCAAACATAACAATAGTAATAACCAGTGACTAACTTCATATAGAAATCAATAATCACTCATCTTCTACCTTTTTTTTTTTTTTTGAGGGCAGTGTCACTGGCCCTCATATATGGGACCAAACCAGGGCCGCTGGCTTCCCAAGACAGCGCTTAACCACCGCGCCTCTCGGCCAGCCCATCTTCGATTCTTTTCTTTTCTTTTTTTTTTTAGAAGGCAGTGTCACTGGCCCTCATGTGGGATCCGAACCGAGGCCGCTGGCATCCCAAGCCAGCTCTTAACCACTGGGCCGGCCCCTTTTAGGCCAGCCCATCTTCTACCTTTTGAAAAAGATAGTTTGAATACCAGGAAACCATAGTACAATTCTTCACATTAATTTGTAGATAGAGATGCAAGCATAAAATCTAAATTAATTTGTACTTCCTATTCATTCCTTAGAACCCCACAGTTTCTAAGAGCCCTAATGTAAAATAGTGAACCATTTTTCTTAACTGTTTTCTAAATAAGCTATTACAGATAAATTTGATTTATACTACTTTAGTAAATATTGGACACATTGATTTTTGATTTTGAAATGTCAAGACAGGAACAAACCATTGACTGTTGGTCCACTTTCCAAATTTTTTTCAATGAGGCAATTTTATTTTTCTTGCAAATTTCAGAGATACATCAACATCCAGTATCTGAACTGGAAAGGGAAAAAACAAAAATAAATCCATTCAGACAAGAGAAAAAATAAATTATATTTTAGGCAAAACTGCGTAAATTACAGTATTAGCATGAAACATTTGTTTTTTTGTAACTATTTATGAAGGATTTAAACCAAAGGGCTAGGCTTCATTGGCTACCTCTTTATATAGGTGAGGATGACAGTGCTTGGAGAAGCCAATTAAAAGCGAAGTAGGATTATTAAGCAATGCTTGGTAGAACAACTGCTGCCCAGGATTTACGTGCAGACCCTGCCCTCGAGCACACTCACTCAGCTCCCATGGAGGCCAATATGAACTATGACCATATGATCCTCCAAATGATTGCTATTCAATTATGTGCATCTCTCAGATATCATGATTTGTTGACTATACATTATTTTTAAATCCATGATGATAAGGTGCTACTAATGGAATAGAACAGTATATCCACTGATACACTCTTTGATAATTATTTTGTAAGTATTTGTACATACTCACACATACGAATACATGTCCTCTGAAACATTTTCAGGCTGTGGAGCAAGAATACAGATGGAGGTTCATGTATCATGTCTAAATATTTAAAAGTCACAAATCAATCTTACCAACTATTAAACGAAATATGTTCTATTGTGTTCATCCTCCTACCTTGAAAAATATACCTTCAAAATGTCAAAATCAAAAAACTTGTTTATATTGCTTATTATGTGCCTGAAAGTCATCTAAATGTCAATAATGATTGAGCTTAATTAATGTACAAGTCTAAGTATTAGGCTACAGATCAGCAGCACTTGCTAAGTAATAAAATAAAGCATACATAACTCACAAATTATTATATATTTATTCCAGAATATTACTTTTGTTGACATTATTTAAACCATATCACTAAATATGTTGCTATAATCAATAGCTTCACACAATTTTTGTTGTAAAAGTAGTAATGTCAAATTAGCAATTTTTCTTGGGTTATTATAGCTTTTAGGTGTTTTTTTTTCAATCACTTCAATTTGTAGAAACTTCATTCTATTAAGAAAGAACCATCTGGGATTCTCAAAGAAATTTTTAAAGCAATTCTTAGATTCAGGAATCATGTTCATATCCAAACATTAAAATGGGTTATGTATGATAAATTGTCATTATTCTATAGTATTAGAAAATATTTTAACTGCATTATATGAATTATCATCATAAAGTGGGATTTTTACCACCTCTGGAGACAAGAGCTAGATCCATGTAGTTAAGTAAAGAATTGTCCTGGTATTTCTCTCATGTTACTGGGGGTGCAAAAAAAAATGTATATGCATGACTTGTATTCATCTTTTGTTATTGGTATATATTGAGTATTAAAATTTTAATACAACACTTTCATTTCTTAAAATATGTATACCTTTTTTTGGCACTCTTTGTATGCAAATTTAATTTAGTTGTTCAATATTTCAAAATGTTCTTCAGCTTTCATGGTCAATTCTTCAGATACTCTGGTACATTATGAGTATCTCAGAAACCACAAATTTGAACATGAAGAGAAACAAATAAAAGAAATGGACTTTCAGTAGTTATTGGGAAATCTCTTTTATTCAGAATTTATTGTGTCCATATCTTCCAAGATAAAGGACTCAAAGATTAATTCAGTTTTCTCTTACCTAAGTGATTCCACTGCTTCAATCCTCCCTGTGCACCAAAGTATATCAACTTCGGCAGCAAAATAACACAAAACTTGAAGGCATTCAACTGTGGTCTCCTTTTGTCTAGAGGGTATAGGCAAGCCATATAGAGAGGTAGCTCCCTGAAATTTGAAATATGTTCACCACAAATGTGTTTGTGAAATGCAGAGCCCAGGACACGCTCCTCTTGCCCACATTCTAAGGTACTGACTCCTCATCATTGATCTCTGCTATTGCATGTCTGTATATTTGCAAATGATGGTGAGGTGAGAACAATTCAGTAGCTCTACTCAGCTTGGCAGAGCTCGCTTGAGTTGTTTCAATTGTGATGTGCCCTTCTGTTCACTTTTTAAGTGAGCCTGCTGCTGTTGAAGTGAACCTGTTATCCTCTCTCCTATATTTTGATGTATCAGTAGTTATAATGGTGGCAAATTATATAGTTTGGTGGACCAAATAAAGGTTCAACCCAATTGTCATGTTTCGCTGATTTGAAACCTGCCACTGTCTGAGAAGAGACTTTATTTTCTGATTGGGCCACCTCTTCAACTAATAGAGTGAATCAGAGTGGTGTGCGAGGGACACCTATTTCTTTCAATTTCATCATCCAGTGAGAGCAAGTCTTCATCATGGAGTCACTCATTTCCTCCAGAGTGGTGCCAGTTGCTTGGGATATTGTTCCCTGAGACACTTATCACTTGGAGGCTGACTGAGAAATTACTAACGATAGGTGGAATAGATGCAAGCAGTTGTACTTTTTTCCATATTAAAGCCATGTGTCTGCTCTTCTTGCAAATGAATGTGAGACAATAGTTATGACAGCATGGGGTGAAAAAAAAGTTGACAAAGCTTTCTCAATTGATTTTGGAGAGATGCATCAAATTTCTAAAGGTAAAAATATCTTTAATGCTGGCCAAATTATCTTTGGCTTTGTAATGTACAAGTATTTTTGTGTTTTATTCAAACACAAGCTACCTCATTAAAGGATTGCCCACTTTTGAAATTTGAAAAAAGCCATTTTATTGGGTTTGTGTAAGGAGACTGTACAAAAGCATTCCAATATCCCTGATCCAATAGTGTATTTTGAGTCTAACTAAGAATTAACCCAAGTGTTTTTATATTTATCAGAGTCATTGTTTCTCATTTCTTCTGGCATAATAGAGTTCGCTATGTATGCACTGACTCATCAGACATGGATTGAGAGTCTTATTGAGATTTAGGAAATGTGCCAAAGGGCAAACCCACTAGGTAGGCTCACTAGGTAGGCTTATGTCAGGTCAGGGTGTCCTGTTATTTAAACACAAATGTTTGCTTAATTCCCTGACATTAATCATCTTATAAATAACCACATTATTACATAAGTAGAAAGTTTGCTTCCAGTAGCCCTCTAGTCATATGCACTATCTATCCCCCTCATTTTTCCACGACATTGAAAATGAGACCATGTAAATGAGAAGCAGAGCTTAAGCCTACACTTAGCTTGATTCTTTCTTTCTTTTTTTAATGAATGCTTGTATAAGTGTATTAACTCTTAAGTTTGGCATGACCTTCCATAATTATTCTTAAAGGAATTACCATCACTTTGAACTAGCAAGATATTTAGGATTTTAAAAAAATATTTGATTTTGATATGAAAATATTTAGAAGTCATTTAATGATAATATGATGTATCAGTGGCTTTATTAAAATTAGTAATTTTGCCGGCCAAGTGGCGCAGTGGTTAAGCACTGGCTTGGGAAGCCAGTGGCCACGGTTCAGTCCCACATATGAGGGCCAGTGACACTGCCCTCAAAAAAAAAAAAATAGTAATTTTGGAAAACCAAAACAAAATTATGAACATGCTATACATTAAAATATTATAATACATGTAGTACTAAAAATGCCTCCACTTCCTGTTGAATGTCAAAGAAAAATCTATTTAACAGTTTTAGATTGGTCTGAGAAGAATTTGTTCTGAATTTAAACTAGTAGTTTTATTAAAATGCACTAGATGAAGAACTTCATGTTCTACCACCTTCTGCTTTGTATCTGGGAGAAAAGACTGGTAATTCATGATGGTTCAGGTTTCACTCTTTTTTTTTTTTTTTTTTTGAGAGCAGTGTCACTGGCCCTCATATGTGGGACCCGAACCGGGGCCTCTGGCTTTCTAAGCCAGAGCTTAACCACCGCGCCACTCGGCTGGCCCACGATGGTTCAGGTTTCAAATGAGAATAGGTACCAATGGAAAAATAAAATACTGATTTGCCTGTAAGAAAATCATAGAACTTCTTTGCGTTTTAGTTTCTCTCTCTGTAGGAATTGGGCAATGACTTTCCTATGAGAATTTTAATATTATTCTTAATTTTGGAAAAAAATTGCTAGGTTCGTGATGATATTGGTGTACCCTGATAATTATTCTCTGATCTCAGCCAGGTTGGCTGGTCAAAATAAGTAGCATGTCAAAGAGGTGTATGAGTATATACTCATTCAACTGAAGTTAATTACCTTCTGCAAAATTATTGGGTGCTTACCAACACAGATATTTCAGTTTATTTATAGGTAATATTTTCTCATTTATTATATAAAAACCATAGGATATATAGCAATAAATTTACTGAATTATATAATTTTAGCCTCATTAATATTTCTAAATGTTATTTTATTAAATTTTATGTAAAATAATAAGTATTTATTTTTTTTATAATTCTATGGGCCAGACATTCGGGAGCACCTTACCCGGGTAGCTCCAGTTCAAACTCTCTTATTAGTTGGTTGCTGAGATCATATTATGCAGGGCTACATCAACTGAAAGCTTGATTGGGGCTGGAAGATCCACTTCCAAGATGGTTCAACTCACATAGCTGTTGACAAGAAGCCTCATTTCCTTATTGGCTTTTGACAGGAGACCTCAGTTCCTCACCATATTGGACTCTTCATCAGGCTGCTTGAGTGTCCAGATGACATGGCAGCTGACTTCCTCTAGAATGAGTACTTGAGAGAGCCAGCCCAAGAAGCAAACTACAGTGCCTTTTATGTCCTAGTCTTGTAAGTCACACATCATCACTTTCACCACTTTCCACTCATTTGAATCAAGTCACTAAGTCCAGCTCACACTACAGGGGAAGGGAATTAGTCTCTACCTTCTGAGGAGAGATTGTAAGAATGTGTGGACATATTTTAAACTATTGCATCAGCCTTAACTTTTTTCTTTCACTTAGAATCCACACCCAATCCATCAAGGAGGGAGTCCTATTGATTATCCCTTAATAATAAATCCAGAACCCAACCCTCTGGTACTGATCCAAATGCTACCCCTATCTAAGTCATTATAATTTCTTGTTTTGCTCCCCTCCAACCTTCAGGCTATTTTCAATACAGCAGTCAGATTGATCCTGTTAAAACACAAGTCAGATCACAACCCATCTCCCTCAGAGTAGAAGTCCAAGTTCTTACAGTAGTTGGAAAAACATGTGGCTCCTAGCTCCATCTTTGAACATATCTCCAACTTTGTCTCTGATCCTTTGATCTCAGCTGAATTGGATTGCCAAAATTAAGTTGTACATCATATAGGCATATATAGCCATGATTATCTTATTCTACAAAATTATTGACTGCTCAGAAACAGAGACATCACTTATCCTCCCATAAAGAAATGCATGCGAATAGGGAGAAGAGAAAGGAGAAACCCTTGAGCTCTTAGATGGGAAGTGGGAAATCCCTGAAGTTAAAACATGAATGGGAAAAATATTTACTTCATTAAAAGAATGTAATAACACACAGTTTTGAGTGAATGAATGAAAAATTGAATTAGTTGGAGGAGTGTGTGAAAGAGAAAGGAGAGAGTCAGAGAGAGAGAGGAAATAGTACATTCAGAGCAGAGCTTATTGATTCCTTTTAAATGGGATGAAAGAGGAAGGGAGCCCACTCCAGGACTTTTTCTGTCCTTTTATTCCGCATTTCCATATTACACTCATTGCTTCCACCTCTCCATCAGAGGTGGTTCAGATCTCCAAGCTGACATAGGTCACTTGGACTTGGGAGTATGCAGATGGCTTTGCCTAGCTATAGCCAAGGCTTGTGAGTATATGGGGCCAATTGCTCTGAAACATTTATCACTCCCACAAAGCTGTCCTTGATGTCAGCCTATCATCACAGCAGTTGACTACCTCATTTAAGACACTGAGAAGCAAGCATGTGTTTATTTTCTAATGGAAGCAAGAGAAGGCTTGCAGGAATTCTGCAGACATTATTGATTCTTCACCCATTGATTGCATGGATAAATATATCTTCTAAAGGGACTGCATGGAGCCCTGCAATACATGGCTTTAGAATAATAATCACATTTATTTCCCACAAATAAGAAGACTTGTCATAAGTATTGTGAAAAAGCCCCAAAGCAAAATAAAAAAGATTTTTCCCAGGGTCTCCTATCTCAAGATATGACAACTGTGAAATGAGTAGTTCTGGTTCTGAAAATAAAATGACAGGCAAACATAAAGGAATGACACCACAGTTGAGATTATCTGGGAAAGTCAGATGATGGGAAGGCTGGAGGTAGGCTGTGAAGGAAGACATGGGATCAATGAAAACAGGAAGAGAGAGGACAGCTCAGAGAAAGTATTTTCTCTTCAGGGCTACTATCGGAGATTAGGCTGCATTTATTCTCCCATGTCTCTATTGTGAATGCTCAGACAGACAGCTTTCAAAGGCATTGTGCCACGTGGCAGCCTCATTGCTTTGAGAGTGTTGGATAGGAGGCCATGTGTTCTGGTTTCATAGGGTTATGGTATTGTGAGGATTGTTTTTTGAGTGGGAGCCCACAGGGAGGCAGGAGTGAGGAAAAATCCTCCAACAGCAGGGCTGGCACAATGCCCTGGGCATGAGGCCAGCAGCTAGCGTTGCCCAGGAAACAGATCCACAGGCCTTTCTGGCAATGTGCCTTCAGCTGAAAGCTGATGACATCTGGGAGGTTGTGCCCCATTCCTCTTTCCTGGAAACACAGAGCCTTTGAATTTATTCATTCAGTGAACGTATATAATAGGAAACTACCTTAGATGTGATTAGTACTGTTAAACAAAAAAGTTTAACTTCCATAGTGGAAAGCCTTCTTGAAAGAAACAGTTTATTGGGCCATTGCTAGGGAAAAAAAGGAGGGGAGGGGAAGAAGGAGGAGAAGAAGGCTGGTTTGGGGGCATGGAGTCTAAACCACCAGCAGCATGGCTTTGTAGAAAAGCATGTCCATTGTCTTGGAGTTTGCAAGCATTTTCATACATAAAATAGAGGAAAGGGGGAAGAAAGATGTAAACCCATTGAAAGAATCTACGTTAGTTGTAGGCAAAGGGGTGGAGGAAGGAGTACGAAGGCCAGCTCTGGAATAGGCACAGAACCAGCAAAAAGAAATATGTTCTAGTGGATTGGCTGTGGGTAGCACTCTGGAAAGCCCAAGAATAAACAAAAAGCAGAGGCTCCTGGAGTTAGATGGTGCCTGGCTAAAGTAATCTGCGGAAATATCCACCTGAATATTAATCCAAAGTTCCAACAGACATAGAAGGAATGTGAGCAGTCTTAGCTGGGCCTCAGCCATTGACAGACTAACAGTTCTGTCTCTTTCTCTCACTTTCTGACAACTGTAATTTAATTTAGAACATCTCAGAATTTTCTCCTTGTTAGTACCCACCTCACATCAAACAAGACAGTCCTTCTTCAAAATTTAAAAATATTTAGAGCCAAATGTTAAAGAGTCTATATTCCTAGGAAAGATACATGAAGTGATCTGACAAATTTTTGCACAGGAGCAAATTAATGCCCTCCAAAAAAATTGCCCTTAAACTGCTTCAGGCCACAGAGTTATTTGGTATAGGGGTTGTATACTTCCCAAAACACAGCATAGTTTGTTAGTACTTCTTAATTTACATTGTTTTTCATTTTCAGAGTCCCTATTTTTCTCCCAATGCTTTACAGATTCTTTTGAAGGTAAATTAGCTCTCATTCTTCCCATACCTGTAATATGTGAAAATTAAGTTAGTTAGAGGCTCTCTGTTTTTGACTTTTTGTAGAGTCCTGAAGTATAGGAAAGAAAGTTATACTCTGAGGTTAGAAATTTAAATGTCAATTCAAGGTGTTTCAAATGTTTCCTGGATAAAAACTTCAACAACCCAGGAGGCATTTTAAATTTTAAAAAATACAAGAAAAATCACTAAACATTTTCAACCAATTTACATTTTTACAAAATAAAAATATAGATAGTCAAATTAGAAGTGCCAAAAGTCAGAATACAATCTGTACACTAAGTGATCAGATACTGGTCACTGGAGATTTCAAAAAGACAATCCTGTGTTGGGCTGTTTAATTTCAAGGCCATATTTAGAAAATCAATTTAGATCTAAGCACATTTGCATATTAGAGACTTCAGGTGCATCTCCTAAGCCTGAAGTGCTGGTGAGAATAGACATTTGGAATCTCCAAATACTGCTTCTCAGTATCCAAGTTGCTTCAACGTCTCCTAAGAGGCCTTCGGACTCCAGTCAGGGAACCCAGAGCAAAATAAAATCTTTTCCATAATGAGAGAGGAGGGCATATGGGAAAGGGATGCTGAAACGTGCTCTGTGCTCACCAGAAGGTGCTGTACTAACAGAGCCAGATACAGCTGGCGCCTCAATGGGTTTCTTTGCAGACTAACCCGTTGCTAGCGAGTTTGGGGGAGGGGATGAGCCGATCCGCCCTCTTTTCCCACCCCCCACCCCACCCTCGTTGTCCTCCCAAGGCCTCACACTCAATGCCATTCCTGAGAGCCTTTGCCTGTGGGAATTAGAAGCCCTGCTGCAAAGAAGTGTATTGTTGCTAAAAATCTGCTAAGCTAAAATGTAAAAAGAGGATTTCTCTGAACTGAAGTTAGTAAGAAAAATACGTAACCCTGACTTACTATTAGAACCTGACTGAACTTTGCACAAAACATAGTCCTTTTCTCCTCTCATCTGAGAAGATTATGGGGAATTCTAGCAGTTATCTGGGCAGTGTGTCCCCACTGGAAGACATTCAGTATACAGTCTCACACACAAAAACTGCAACTCAGCTTTCAGACTTGGAAAAGTTTGTGTTGTTTGTGTCGACTACAATATCTCCTAGCTACTTAATTTTAGGCTTTGCTGTTTTGCAGTAATTAAAAAATAATGGCTAAAGGTGTTGCCAAGAAAATTAAGGGATGTAAAATTCATTTAACACACTTAAGAATGTTATGCTTACAAACTTCAAAATAGTCGCTTCTACAATGGAGCCTGAGGTACTTTCTGGAATGAAACTAGATATTATAATTCACATGTAAAAGTAATTTCAGTCTCATCTTCCTAGTGCACCAAATAATAATGAATTTTATACTGCGAGACTATTTAAGCTCAGAACAGAGCAATTTTTTTTAAAGCAAGTGCTCATTGTGTCCTTCAACAACTTTTTTTTCTATTGTACTTTTTAATTCATTTTTTATTTTGAGAAAATTGTAGATTGACGGGCAGTTGTAACAAATAATACAGAAACAGATCTTTATACCCTTTAATTTCCCCCAAAGGTAACATTGTACAAAAGTTGAGCACACTATCACAAGGATATTAACATCCAAACAGTCAAGAACCTTTCCACCACCAGGGGGCCCCTCCCATAGAGCTTTTATAGCCACACTTCTTTCCACTCTCACCCCTAATTTAAACTCTAGCAACATAATATGTTCTCCTTTCAAGAATGTTATATTTATGATTATACAGTATGCGATCTTTTGGCATTGACTTTTTTACATGGAGTGCAGTTATCTGGAGAGTCATCAAGTTGGTCCATGTATCCACAGCGTGTTCTTTTTTATTGCTGAGTGGCATTCCGTGGCATGGATGTACCCAACAGTTTGACTCCACCTTTTGAAAAATATGCCCAGATGGTTTCCAATTTTTCACTATTATGAGATAAAGCTACTATAAACATTTATAACATTTGTATAAACATAAGTTTTCATTTCCCTGGAATAACTCCTCAAGACAGCAATTGCAGGGTCATATGGAAGTTATATGTTTCACTTTATAAGAAACTGCCAACTTATTTTCCAGAGTGGCCATGGTATTTTACATTCCCACCTGTAATACATGACTGATCCAATTTTTTTGCATCCTCACCAGCATTTGGTATTTGTTGCTATTTTTATTTTACCATTCGGATGGGTAGGTATTTAGTGATATCACATTGTTTTAATTTGCATTTTCCTATTAGCTGCTGATGTTGAACATCTTTTTATGCGCTTGTTTGCCATCTGTAATCCTCATTGGTAAAAAAAAAAATCTCATATTTCTGACTAATTTTTAATTGGATGTTTTTTATTGTTGACTTTGGAAAATTCTTTATATTTTTTATTTTATTTTATTTTAATTTTTTTTAAAGCAGTGAAAAAATAGTTTATTAGAAGAGACAGTACATTTCAAAGAAGTAGAAGTAGGCCCGAGCATGAGAGGATGGCTCAGGGTCCATTATTAGAAGAGAAATTACATTGCAAAGAGTTTGGAGTGGGCCACAGGCAAAGGCAAGGCTCAAAAAGGCTCAAAGGGAGGAAGCTGTCAAACAAGAGCAGGGCTTCTCTGGACTTGGAGTTTTCATTCCCTTTCTGTAGAATGCGCTGTTCCCCTCTGGGTGTGGGACCACTTGATTTTATATATTTTAGATATTAGTCTTTTGTTAGATAATGTGGTTTGTAAATATTTCCTCCAGGACCATAGCTTATCTTTCCATTCTCTTAACAAGATCTTTTTCAGAACAAAAGGGTGTTTTTTTTTAAAGATTTTATTGGGGAATTGGGGGAGGGGAACAGCGTTGGGGAACTGGGGAAGGGGTACAGATAAGTTACTTTCCTTTTGTTCTTAGTATAGTTGTGGAGGATATTGCTTCACTGGCCCATGTGTTGGTATCATTATTGCGCTCTTCTTAGGTGAGGCAGATCGGTCTCCGGCCTCTGGACGGCTGCTCACAGAGGTTCTTGGCAGCTCACACCAGCTGCCAGCCTCTCACTCTGACTGCCGGCCACTCACTGTAGCCTATGGCAGCCCACTGCAGCAGGGGCTGCAGCTATGCCGTCCCCACGGACTCACAGAAGGCCAGCTCCAGGTGGAGCTGTTGTTCACCATCTTAGCTGTAGAGGGCAGTGTCACTAGCCCTCATATGAGGGATCTGAAACGGGGCCACTGGTGTCCCAAGCCAGCTCTTAACCAACGTGCCACTCAGCTGGCCCAGAGTAAAAGTTTTTAATTTTTATGTAATTTATTGATCTTTATAGATCATGATTTTGGTGTCAAATCATGCTTTCATTGTAAAATATAAGCACCTATTGCCTAGTCCTAGATCCTGAAGATTTTCTTTGTTGCTCAAAGTATTTCCTATGTTTATTCTAAGAGATTTATCTTATGTTTTAAATTTCAAACCGGAATCCATTTTGTGTTAATCTGCATATAAAATGTGAGGCTTAGATTGAGGTTTTTGTTTTTCTTTGCCTTTAAATATCCAATTGTTCCGGCATCATTTCTTGAAAAGATTATCTTTCCTCTATTGAATTGCTTTAGTAACTTTGTCAAAAATCAGTTGGGCATAGTTGTATGGATCTATTTCTAGATGCTGTATTGTTCCATTAAGTTATGTGTATATCCCTCTCCAATAACATAGTCTTGATTACTACAGCTATATAGTTATTCTTGGCATTGGCTAAACTGATTCCTCTCACTTTATTCTTTTTGTTAAAATTGTTTCAGCTATTCTAGTTCCTTTGCTTTTCCATATAAACTTCAGAAAGATCTTGTCTATGTCTACACATAATTTTCCTGAGATTTTAATGGACATTTTCTTAAACTATATGTTAACTTTGAAAATATTGACAACTTTACTATGCTGTCTCCCAATCCAATAACATAGTATATCTCTGTTTATTTAGATCTTTGATTTCTTCACTGGCATTTTGCAGTTTTCAGCATATGATTGTATACATTGTGTTAGATTTACATCTAAGTACTTCATATTTTGAATGATTGTAAGAGGTAATGATGTTAATTTCAGTGTCCAGGTGTTTATTGCTAGTATATAGAATTACAATTGAGTTTTGTATATTATCTTTATCTTGTGATCTTGCTGAAATCAATTATTAGTTCTAGGAGTTTTTTGGTTTTTTTGTTGTGTTTTTTTTTTGTATGTTCTTTGCAATAGTCTATGTAGATGATCATCATGTCATCTGCAAATATGAACAAATATATCTTTTTAGGAGATACTTCTTATCAAGCTGAAGAAGTTATCCTCTATTCCTATTTTTCTGAGGATATTTTTTTAAAAATCATGACTGGATGTTGAATTTTGTTAAGTATTTTCTGTGCATCATTTGATATGATCATGCAATTCTTCTTCCTTAGTCTGTTAAACTGGATTATATTGATCCATTTTCACATATTGAAATAATCTTGCATCTCTGAAATAAACCCCATTTATCATGGTATATAATTTTTAATGTAATGTTTAATTCTGTTTGTCAATATTTTGTTAAGTATTTTTGAGTTTATTTTTATAAGTGATATTAGCCTGTAGTTTTTGTTTTTGTTATTGTTTTTGTTTGGTGTGTGTGTGTGTGTGTGTGTGTGTGTGTGTGTGTGTGTGTGTTCATGCGTGCACTCTTTGTCTGGTTTGGGTATCAAGGTAATAGTAGCTTTAAAAAATGAACTGGAAGGGCCAGCTGAGTGGCTCAGTTGGTTAAGAGCTTGCTCAAGAATGTGAGCTGAGCTCTGAGCAACAGCAGTTTGATGCACGACCCGGGCTGAGCTGCTGCTGAGCTGCCAACAGGTGGCAGGATGGCTCAGCTAAAAAATTTAAAAAAATAAAAATAAAAGAACTGGAAAGGGTTTCTCCTTGTTTACATTCTGGAAGAGATTGTGTAAAATTGACTTTAAATCTTTAAACCTTCCAATGAAATCAGCTAGGTCTGACGATTTCTTTTTGGAGGAGCTTATAAATTATGAATTCAACTTCCTTCATGGTTATAGGGTTATACTAGTCATCTATTTCATATGGATAAGTTATAGTAGTTTATGTTTTTCAAAGTAGTGGTCCATTTCATCTAATTTATTGGATTTATGTATAGAATTGTACCATTCCCTCATATCCATTTGATGTTTGTGGGGCATGTAGTTATATCACTTATTTCATTCCTGTTAAGGAGTAATTTGCTCCTTGTCTTTTTTTTTTCTTGCCAGTCTTGATAGAGACTTGTCAATTTTACCAATCTTTTCAAAAAAATAACTCTTTGTTTCATTGATTCTCCATTGTTTTTCCATTTTCATTGATATCTACTTTAATCTTTATTATTTCCATCCTTCTGCTTGCCTTGGGATCATATTACTCTTTTTTTTTTTCCCACTTCTAGGTTCTTTAGGTGGAAGCCTAAATTATTGATTTGATCCTTTTTTTCTTTCCTAATGTGAGATATTTGTACTATAAATTTATCTGTTAGTGCTGCTTTAACTTAAATTGTGAAATGTTGTATTTTCATTTTGTTCTCTGTATTTTTTATTTCCCTTGAAACTTCTTCTTTGACCTATGGATTACTTAGCAGTGTGCTGTTTAGCTTATATATGTTTGGTGTTTTTCTTATCTTTCTGTTATTGATTTCTACTCACTTCCATTATGGTCAGAAAACATATTCATTAGTGTCAACAAATGCCATTTTTTTCTGTTGTATTTTTAAATCTAAATAGTTTAACATAAGCCCTTTTATAAGAAGAAGGAACAAATGTGAAATCATAAATGTTTAGTTGTAATAATTTTTTAATAGTTTATATAAGATATAATTACTATAAGAAGTTCTTTTTTTGTATGTGACTAACAGGCTACATTCTGGGGAAGAAAATGTAAAAGCAGTCATGTAAATTTCATCCTTATACCTGCTTAAAACCTGAGCAGTTTCCATGTTATTAAAACAAACATTTTATGTGTTTTGTTTATTAAAAAGTATAGTATTCTAGTAAAGCTACACATTTTTATTTCCATCTTAGGGAGAAACGGGTAAAATTTTACTCACTTTTTTTTGAGAATATAATATTTTAAGCTGTTTCCCTTAAGAAATATTTTGGGTACTACACGTGTACTATTTTTGCTTGTTTTTTGCTTTGTTTTGTTTTGTTTTTGCATAGATGGGCACTTATAGGGTTGAATGAGAATTCTGAGCTTAGGGTATTGATTTGATTCATTCTGCATAATCAACTTGATATGGCAAATCTAGACCAATAGTTGGGAAATAAAATACTCAAGAAAAAGTATCAATCCATTCTTGATTTGTTTGCATATGAATTTAAGCTCTCCATTTTAGTTATCATTAGATTAACTTCTTAAATGTTCCATCAACATCTATGTTTGATTTCTCAAAACATTAATCACTTAAATGCCCCATACACAGGACACTGGGAAAAAGAAATTTGAAGACGTATAGAATCTCCAAATCCTTATACCAACTTACTGTGCTATATCTTCAATTTTATTTCTTATTATTCACCATCATCACTATTTCACAACACCAATCATGATTTGCTCATTCCTGCTAGTTTGCTTCCCATTCTAGGATTCTGTCCCAGGCATTTTCTACCATCTTCATAAAGAGTTAGCTTAAAATTTATCTCCTCTAAGAACCCCTTGAACAGGGAATGACATTTCCTGCAATCCCTCCTTGATGGTAAATTTCAAACTAACTATTCCTATATTGGTCAAATGCACGTTTTTTCCTTCATGCTATCACCACTCCAAGATGTCCATGTCCCCATCACCTCCGTAACACACACACACACACACTGATTTCTCCATTTTGGCTCATGAGTGGTGGATTTGTCTGGACTAGTTGGATGGTGTGGGGCTCTGGGAAGAGCCTTGGACACAAATGAACATCTCTCCAACTAGAAAATTGATACACAACATCTGATGATAAGTAATCTTCAATAGCTGACATTAAGAAGAGCAATCCGTTGTTGACTCCTCACTCCCACAACCTCCTGGAATGATTTATTCTGATCCCTTACTTCCTCCTTGTCTCCAAACCTATTCAATCTGTTTACCTGGTATCTAAGAATTCAGAAATTTTATTTTTCTAGTATTCCTTAGCATTATTCTGTCACTTGGACCATCTGCTTTGGTTGCTTAATAGGTGAGTACTTAGAGCCTTTTTTTTTTTTTTGGTCCTATCCATAGGGAGAAATGAAGCCCTCGGAATACCAGTGAGGAAATTTATACAAAACCAGTTAAAAATGTTACCCAACCACATTTCCATTATGAACCTCATTTAATCTAGTATTCACTCCATAAAAAGTCAATACAAAAGTATTAAATTAATATATTTTTTCTTATTTTCTTTCTGTTTATTATCTCTCCATGCCTAATCAATAAAACCACTTTAAATAATTTATGATAAAAATGTATTTATCAAATATATGTATTTCATACTATATATTAATATCTGAATTAATACAACCAATACTAAATGTAAGACACTATGCTGGCCATACAAGGAATGGAGAGGTGATTCTGGCATGGGTTCTCTTGGCATGGGTTCTCTCCTTCCATTGCTTTCAAGCTCCACATAGCAGAGAAGAGGAGATAAATATAGATTCCTTTGACCGAAGATGCTGATAAATGACATGAGAGAAACACAGAAAACGTATCATAGGCAGTCAGAAAAAAGAGATCTTTTCCAGCTAAGGGCTTAAGTTATATTTCTTGGACAGACCTTTGGAAATAGAAGATGGGTATACTGTGGTGAAAAAATGTTTAATCTTTCTTTCCATGCATATTAATTGAGCATCCACTGTGTGCTACTAGCATGGACAGAGAAACAGCAAAAATATATTAAGTGATTCTTGAATCACACTGAAATAATTCAGTCTAGCTGGTGCAATGGGTTGTGTGAAGCAGTGGTAGGCAATAAAGGGTAAAAGCTGTGTATGTGTAAAATAGGATCACCGAGAAAAGGATAAGTTACTTATCAATTTACAGGGTATGCTTGGTAGTCACTGGATTAAAAGCTTCTTCTTGGTTAGAATATTGTCTTCTAAGATTATTGCCAAAAAAGATATTTAAAATGTTCAACAGAGTATAAATACTAATTACCTGTCTGTTCCTAATAGCTTATAAATGGGATAGATTTATTGATCATATGTATTCACTTTATGTTCAAATGGTTTTAGTTAGTGTTTATTCCATTTTTATTATTTCTTACTCTACAAATCTATTAAGATTTTGATTGACTAGCACTAAATGAAGATTGTATTTCATAGGCTATCAGTTTGCCTGCTATAACCGAAAAATTCAAAACAATGGTGACATAGATAAGATAGAAATTTATTTTCCTCTCATACAAAAAGAAGATAAATGGTCCCAGTCTGTGTGGGAATGGGCAGTCATCAGGGATCCAGGCTCCTTAAATCTTGTTGCTCTCATATCCTTGTCACACATTCTCCATCTAAAGTTAAAGATGACTGCTCCATTTACCCCCAACATAACAGGATTCCAGCCAGCACAGGGGGAAAGAGAGAAAGGTTTACAGCATATTCTTTTCATTTAAGGGAACGAACCAGGTATTGCACATATCACTTCAACTTTCATTCCCTTATTTAGAAATTAGTCATAGAACCGCCGTCAGCTACTGTCGCTAGGGAGACTACAAAGTGGAATCTTTGGCCAAATGTCCATATGACCAGCTAAAATGTGGCATCTTGTTATTAAAAGAAAAGTGTGGATTAGATATTGGGCCAGGGCTAGTGACTACTGTCATAATTATGTTAAAATTATAAGCAAGTCATTTCATTGATGAAGACCTTTTGCTCCTTTATCTATCTGCTTAATTTATCACTATTATTTTTTTTTTCACTTATGGAGAAAACAAATGAAAATACCACATAGAAATTTATCATTGGAATCCAATTTCAATGAAAATTTAGAGTTAATAAATAATAATGAGCCAGTTATGCATACATAAAAGGTCATAATTGTGCTCCTGTTGAGATCAGACAATGGAAGTAATAGATTTAGAAATTGCCTACTTTAGGCAGGATTGGAGGAGACCTTAAGATTGGGGAAATCAAGCAGGACTGCTGGGATAAAATCAGCAATTTTCACACTCACTACAGCTTTTGTTTTAGACCAAAGCAATAATGTGTTTATGAACATATGTAGGTGTTCCAAAAAATAGAAGAGAATTATATTATAAAAGAAACAGCAATGTCTACTAATGAAGAAGTCTGGATTCTTATTACTGTATATTGTCTGTATATATTTAGTTGTGTTGTGCTGAACAAGATGTTTAACTGCCCAAGGTCTCTATTTCTTCATCTTAAAATAAGGATGTCAAATTAGATTTATCAAGAACAGAAAATACTCTTTGAAAACCTGTACGTGCCACACAACATTCTAGACATGTAAATAAGTGCCTCAAGGAGCTTATGTTCTCTTGGGTTGGGCCTGCGGTGGGGTAGGGGTGTTGGTGCAGACTAGTAAACAGGCCATTGCAATACAGTCTGGTAAATTCAGTAACAAGAAGGTATCAGGTGCTTGGGGGACACAGAAGGGGCTCCATATTCAGACAGGAACTATCAAATTTAATGAGTGGGTAACACAACTATAATTTTATTAACTACAACCAAGATTTGATACTGAATTAAAATTGACAATCAAATTAGAAGGGGCAGAAAATGTTCAGTTGAGGTAAGATGGCTTAGAATGGTACCATTTCTGCATAAAATATTTGTTAAAAATCAGTGTGCATTGGGTACTCAACAAAGGTTGAAATGGGCAGGGTACCTGTTCTCAAAAAGCCTACAACATACAACATTGCCATATAGGATCCAGAATTTAGGAGGATTTTGTGATTTGGAATAAGCTGTCTGTCATATAATCTGGTCATGATTTATTGTGATACAAAATACCTCCTTACTGGGCAAAGGCCAGGGTTGCCATTTGGGAAAGGGATGGAAATAAGGAAAAGAGACTTGAAAAAGTGCCATAATTTTGAAATCCATAAAATTTTTATGAATACTCCTTTCTCTAAGGAAGTTAAAATTAGATTCCTTAGGTATATCAACAATCAAATAACCTAAGATGCTTCTAAGGAAGGCTCTGTCTAAATGGGATTTACTTCAGACCCTATCAGCCAAGGCTATGGAAGATAGAACCTATTTGCTTTATTTTCTTTTTTGTATTATAATCATTGTTAAAGTGCCTTAACTTTATTCTCAATTTTATTAACTAATTTACAGTTATTTTCTGTATTAAATTAGAAAAAATAACCCATAAGAATAAGGAAAATAAAAATATGTAAAATTTCATCAGCAATTCCATCATCCAATGATAATATTATTTTGTACAGACTCAGAATTTTTCTAAACATTACATAATTAATTACACTTAGAGTCTACTCTTCTGGCTTTTACCTATTTTTAATAAAATATTCTATACTATAAGAATTTCCTGGGCCAGCCGAGTGGCTTGTTGGTTAAGAGTTGGCTTGGGAGCGAGAGGTCTGTGCAGCAGGGCTGTGGGTTCGAATATCACATGGGCCAGTGTCACTGCTCCCTTTACAGCTAAGATGATGAACAGCAGCTCCAACTGGAGCTGGGCTGCTGTGAGTCACTGGCGAGGCCATAGGCTGCAGTGGGGCTGCAGTGGGTTGCCATAAGGTACTGTGAGTGGCCAGCAGCTGGTGTGAGCTGCCGTGAGCTGCCGTAAGCAGCTGTCCAAATGGTCAGCGACCGATCTGCCTCAGCTGGGAAGAGCACAATGATCACAATACCAACATGGGCCAGTGAAGCAACGTCCTCCACAGCTAGACTGAAGAACAAAAGGACAGCAACTTGTCTGTTCCCCTTCCCTGATTCCCCAATAAAATCTTTAAATAAAAAAAACAAACAGAATTTCCATAATACCTTTTAATTTTAGCTCTAGTGTACCAAAAATAACAATGCAAACAGAATCTCTCTCATTTGCTTGACAACAGTTACAAGACTGGAAATAAAAATAAAAATAAAAAACAGAACTTTTTTTTTAACATTTTCTGGTAAAATAATTTCAAAGTAACAGAAAAGTTGCAAGAATAATACACAGATCTCCTATACTTGTTACACTAAAATTAGCAAGTTTAATAAATTGATACATTTGTTTTATCATTTTCTCCTCTTCTTCCATGTGTGAATATATATAAAACATGTGTGTATTATACATGTTAAAGGTTAAAGCATAAAGGGAGAAGCAAAGAGTGAGACTAGAGAGATATTCTGAGTCAGGTGCTGAAGGGTTTAGAACGTGAACTTAATTCTGAGGGTAATGGAGATCATTGGAGTAATTTAGTCAAGGGCATAATTTTTGTTTCTTAGAAAGATAGTATCTTAAGGGTAATTTAATGAATTGATCTTGTTGAGAGCACAGAAAAGGGGTGAGATTTCTGTTAAATTTATTGTGATCTAGACTGTACTAAAAGTGGGGAATGAAAAGATGGAACACATTGAAAGAAATGGAGTAGAATACCTAGAAAACTTGGCGATTTGATGTAAAGAATGAAGACTAGTGAGGGTCAGTGTAACAATTATTATTCTGTTTTGTGCACTGCATATCAGATGATATAATCTACTAAGATTGGGAACAGAAGAGGAAGCAGCTCTGTAGATGGAGGGTGTCTGGGTACCATTTCGGACATCATATATTTGAGATGTCTGTGGAGCTATCCTCCAGGACTCCATTTGGAGAAAGATTTGTGTCAGAGATACAGATTAGGCATTATCAACTCACAGACAGTCATTGAAAACATGGGTTGGGGGAGATCCCCAGGAGAGTGAATGCTGCCTGGAGAAGGGATGGAGAATAATTAGACAGCAAAGTAGGACTGTCTGGTATATTGATGGCCCCACTGAGATTGGAGAACTGTGAATTCATAGACACCAACATGTTGATAGGGTGACTTCCAGCAGCATGTTATAGCTCAGGCATATGAAAGGTGAATCAGGCAGTTCATTTGAACCAGGTGAGTGTGAGTGTGTTAGAGCAATAAAGGAAGGAGGCTGAAACTACCTGCAAATGAGCAATTGAAATGATAGATGACCTACTTTAAGCTGCATATTGAAGGACATAAACCTAAATGGAAGTTGAAAGATGAGCGTCAGGCCTAGAAGTCTCTATAGGTCAAACAATAGATTCAGTAGTTGTATCTGACTAAAAAGAAAGGAGCTATATAAAGCAGGTAGAAATCAGAGATAGGAATATTTCTGTTTCAGAGTTTCTTGAGTATACTATTGAATGATGCCCAGATCAAAGACAGTTGACAGACAGTAGCTAAGGTAACATGATGTTGGAAGACCTTGAGGTTAAGATGATTGAGGTTAAGATGATTAAGGCAATCAAGTCTAAATATATTGTCCTGTGGGTAATGTAAACATCTGAATGATAATGGGTCTTGGAATAAAAAGTAAATCTATAGATAAGGTACCAAAGACTTCAGCAAATGATGGAAATGAGAGGAGACAGACAGCAGCATTACAGGAAGGAGGAAGAGTGAGTATTTAAAATAGTCATAGGAAGAGGAGAGGATGCTGGTCTGCACTTCATTGTGATCTTATTAACTGTAGGTGATAAGATGCTTCTACCTGAGGGGCTGCAAGGAAGAGTCAGGTTCATTAAGGCAGGACAATGGTCCCAACAAAGGTGACAACACCACTGGAGAAGAACTTCCCAGGGAATTGAGTTTTCCTGAAGCAAAACTTGGCATGGGAAGGAGAAAACAATGAAAGGCAGAGCATTATTAGGCTAAGAGTAAGGAGGATTATATTTTAATTTTTTTTTAAAGATTTTATTGGGGAATTGGGGAAGGGGAACAGCACTGGGGAATCGGGGACAGGGAACAGACAAGTTGCTGTCCTTTTTTTCTGTAGCCTAGTTGTGGAGGATGTCGCTTCACTGGCCCATGTTGGTATGTTGGTATTGTCATCACGCTCTTCCCGGCTAACGCAGTCACTCACTGGCCTCTCATAGCCGTTCACAGGGGCTCACGGCAGCTCATGATAGCTCACGCCAGCTGCCAGCCAGCCCCATTGCAGCCTACACCATCGCTGGCGACTCACAGCAGCCCAGCTCCAGGTTGTTCACCATCTTAGCTGTAGAGAGTGCAGCATCACTGGTCCTAATGTGGGATCCGAACTGGGGCCCTGATGCTCATAGCTGTGGTCCCAAGCCAACTCTTAACCAGCGCACCACTCGGCCAGCCCTATATTTTAATTTAATAATAGTGACGAAGTAAGGTCCATAAGGATTTTTTGCACTTTTCTCATCAGACATTTTATGACCAGAGGCAGAAATAATAATTTTATAATGTCAAAAAAGAGATAATAGGGTTGGTTGGAGTACAGTACTCATGACACCAAGGTTGCTGATTTGATCCCCACGCCCTCCACAACTAGATTGAAACATTTACTTGACTTGAAGCTGATGGGTCCTGGAAAAACACACTGTTCCCCAATAAACAAACAAACAAAAAAATAAAACAAAAACAAACAAAAAAACTTTATAAAAAAAGAAGAGAATAAAAATGAGATTATTGAACACTTAAATAAAATAATCAAATTTAAAATACTTACTTGTGTTTTTGTGCTCAGCCAATGTGAATAGGAAGAGAAAGGGAAGGTCTAGAACTCCCTATCCCATATAGAAGCCACTAGCCATATATATATATATATATATATATATAAATATATATATATATATATATATTCAGATTTAAATTCTAATTAATTAATGTTAAAATTAAATTCCTCATAGCGTTAGCCTCATGTCAAGTATTCAATAGCCACATCTGACTAGTGACTCCCATATAAGAGCACAGATATAAGACATTTCTGTCATTGCAGAATATGCTATTGAACAGTGCTGCTCTAGAAGGAGCATACTGAATGGGGTGAGGATTCCTGGACACTTCAGTGTTCCAGTGGAGGGAAGGCCATGGACTTTCTCATCTCTCATTTCCAAATTGCCTTTCTGTTTGTTAGAATAAAGTGAATGTTGAACTTGAAGTCATAAGACTTCAATTAAGTTTATATGTACCCTGAGTAAGTCACTTACAGATTTTACCTTTCTAAATTGGGTACAATAATATCTCACAATGGCCATGAGAATTGAATTTTAAATATTTTATCAAGTTATTTATTAACAAACACAGCACTATTGTAATCTCAGGGAAATAAGCTTAATAGGATTCCAGTAATCCTCCTTTCCAACCCATCAAATTCAATACACCTCTCAAATCCCTGAAGAAAAAAAATATTCTGACTTGTTTATTGATTTATGAAATGCCTTTACCACTTCCCCCCCAATAAAAATATCACTTTCCTATCCAAATTAGATATCAAAAGCTTTAAAGTATAAGTGAATGGCAGATGTAACATTTAAACATAAATGAATTTCAATGTATTTAATCAAGAGATATAAATAAGTGGTTTTATTTTTTGCCTTCTGACTATAAGGAACCAGCAGAAAGGGCTGTAGAATATGAGTGAAGGGAGAACAAGAAAGATGAGATCTAGATAATGCTTGGAAAAGGCAAACTTTGGATGCCACAATTTTGTTTAAAATAAGGTATATTTTCCTACACCTAAACAAAGACAAATAAAAGCTGTATGCATTTTTATCAGAAACCTGTGCATGTGAGCAGATAAACTTTATAGTTTATAAATATTGAAAAATATGGTAGGCTGATTTTTTTTAAGAAAATGTTTGTTGAGGCAATAGTATACTTATTAATGTAGTATTGCTACTCAGCATCTTCTGTAGGTAGCCATTCAACTCTCAAGTATAGAGACACAGTGAGAAGATCAAATACAACTGTGACTAAGAAAATCAGCTCATAAAAGAGTGCAGAAAACACATGTAAGGAAACATGACATGGTATAAAATATCGTGGATTTACACAAATGTGCTCAACTAATCTTCAACAAAAGCATAACAGTAATTCAAGGAAGAAAGATAGCCTTAGAGAAGGAACAATTGGTACTGCAGCAATTGGACTTCCATATACCAAGTCCAAATTCCTTTACTATTCAAGTTACTGGAGCAACTTGGACAAATGCAAAAAGCAAAAAAAAAAAAACAAAAAAAAAAGAAAACCCTCTGCCTAAACTTTACAACTTATAAATGAACTCAACATGGAATACAGACTTAAACACAAAACCTAAAACTAAAATTTTTAGAAAAAAAAATGGGAGAAAATCTTTGGGATCTAAGGATAGGCAATGAGTTCTTAGACTTGATGTGAAAAAACATGATTTATAAAAGGAAAATTGGTAAATTGGACTACATCAAAATTAAAAACTTTAGCTCTGCAGAAGACCTTATTAAGGGGATAAAATGATAAGTTACTGACTGGGAGAAAGTATTTGCAAACTACATATCCAACAAAGAACTACTATCTAGAAAATATAAAGAACACTCAAAACTCAACAGATAAAAACAAAACAACCCAATTAGAAACTGGGCAAAAGACATAAAGAAACATTTTACTAAAAAGAATATACAGATGGCAAATAGGCACAAGAAAAGATATTCAGCATCCATTAGCTGTTAGAGAAGTACTAATTAAAACCACAACGAGATATCACCACATGCCTATCAAAATGGCGAAAATTAAAAATACTGATAATACCAACTGCTGTCAAGACTGTGGGGAAACTCGTTCACTAATATATGGCTGGTGGGAATGTAAAATGGTAGAGACACTCTGGAAAACAGCGTGGCAGTTTCTTATAAAACTACACATGCCACTACTGTACAACCTAGCAATTTCAATCTTGAGGATTTATACTAAAGGAATGAAAACTTACATTCACACAAAATCTTGTAACTAACTGTTGCTAGGATCTTTAACTAGAATAACCAAAAAACAGAATCAGCCCAGATAGTCTCCAACAGGTGAATGGAAAAAACTGTGGTAAATATAATATATAATGAGCAGAATAATGGCCCCTCAAAGTTGTCCACATCCTAATCCCTGTAACCTGTAAATATGTTAGGTCACGTGGCAAAGGTTAATTAAGATTGCAGATGGAATTAAGGTTGTTATCAGCTGACCTTGAGATGGGGAGACTGTCCTGGATTCTCTGGGTGAGCCCAATTTAATCCAAATTGTCCTCAGAAATGGAAGAGGAAGGTGAAGAGGTTGTTAGACTTATGCAATGTCAGAAAAACCTTCTGGGTTTGAAGATAAATGTAGAGGACTGTGAACCATGAGTGTAGGCCACCTCTGCAAGCTGGAAAGTTCAAGGAAATGGATTTTCCCCTAGAACCTCCACAAACTAACAGTCTTGCCAACATCTGAATTTTCACCCAGTGACATCTGTACAAGACTTCTGATCTACAGAACCATAGATAATACATTTGTGTTGGTTTAAGCCACTAAGTTTGTGGTAATTTGTTACAGCAGTGATAGAAAACTAACACATGTACCATGAGTGGAATAGAAGAATGAATTATTGATAAATGCAACAGCTTGGATAAATCTCCAGAAAATGATACCGAGTGAAGAAACCAGACACAAAATGTTACATACTGTTTGATTTCATTTAGATAACATTTTTGATATCACAACATTTAAGAAACGGCAGACAGATTTAGGAGTTGCCAAGAGTTCAGAATGGAAGTGAGAGGAGACATGGAAGGAAAGTGGGTGTTATTTTGAAAGAACAACATAATGGTATTTGTAGAGATGGAATTGTTCAGTATCTTGACTGTAATGGTGTATATAAGAAAATATAGAAGTGTTAAAATTCTGTAGAACTTAATACACATGCACAAATAAGTGTACAGGAAATGGGAAATATGAGTAAGATTGGTAGATGCCAATATTGTGATTGAGAGATTACACTACAGTTTTGCAAAATGTTCCCATTGGGGAAAACACGGTGAAGTGTACAAAGGATCTCTCAGTATTTTATTTTTTCAAACTGCATTTAAATACAATTATTTCAATAAAATTTTCAATAAAAATATTGTGGAAAATTGTTATTTTTGCTGCTTGATACATGACTATAAACAGTTCATTGCAGGTATACCTAGAAGGTAGAAATACTATCTAATTGCGTCTGTACACTAACATCCTCAGCATCATATAACATTAATGCTTTTTATTAATGATGATATGTCTGAATGTACCACAGAACAGGGAAAGTGAATTCAGGGTTCCTTATTTCACTTGGAAATTATATTCAATAGTCTAAGTGTATGTGTGTGCATCTTTCGAAAGAGTCTATGATTTTTCGAAGAATTCTATTGCCCTCCTAAAAAATAAAACTAAAAATTGATTGCCTTAGAACTTTGTAATCCTATAATTTAGAAACGAATTCCTTAAAATACACTAAGTATGAACTTTAATAATACATTGTTGGAGCTATTTGACATAATGCTACACAAAACTGCATCAATTGCTTTATTTATTTATTTTTTTTATAGTTGACATTCAATATTATTTTATATTAGTTTCAGGTGTGCAGCATAGTGTTTAGACATTTATATTAAATTGATATCACTTTATGATAGTCTAGCACCCACCTGGCACTATACACAGTTATTACAATATTATTGATTATGTTCCCTAAGCTGTACTTTACATCCCCATGACTATTTTGTAACTCTCAATTTGTGCTTCTTAATCCCTTCACCTTTTCCACCCAGCCCTCCAGCCCCCCTCCCATCTAGCAACCATCAGTTTGTTCTTTGTATCTATGAGTCTACCTTATGATCTAGCAATTCCACTTTTGGGTGTTTATCCAAAGAAATCCAAAGCAGTAATTCGAAAAGATATATGCACCCCTATGTTCACTGCAGCACTATTTACAATAGCCAAGATATAGAAGCCACCTAAATGCCCATCAATAGACAATTAGATGAAGAAGATGTGATACACATATCCAACGGAATATAACAGCCATTAAAAAGAATGAAATCTTTCCATTTGTGACAACATGGATGGGCCTAGAGAATATTATACTAAGTGAAATAAGTCAGACTGAGAAAGACAAATACCATATGATCTAACTTCTATGTGGAATCTAAAGAACAAAATAAACAAAACATCAAATTGCATCTTTTTTTTTTTAATGTATTTTTTTTTTTAATGTAAGAAAGCATGTACAGGATTTAGTAGAATGGGCTCTGGAATCACACTTCTAAGTTTCAAATCCCTGATCTTCCATGTACTAGGTGTGTGATCTTTAGCAAAGTTATTATCCCTTTTAAGCCTCAGTTTTCTGATATGTAAAATAAGGAAGACAATACTGCCTATTTTATAGTTTACTGTGAGTTTCACATGAAATAATGTATTGAAATTATTTAGCATAGTGCCTAACACATGGTAAGAACTCTATAAATATTAGCTCTTGTTAGCGTTACTACTATGGTTAAAATGGAAAGAACTGAAGGTTCTGGTTATTCTTTTCAGAGGAACTTTTCAAAATAACAGAATAAAGGGTGAATAATTTAGTGGAAGAAACATTGGTGTTAGTAGACTTGCTCTGCATTTGGCCCACTGAGTAAGGTTGTACAAATCACACTCTCTCTAACCCTCAATCCATAAAAATGAGAGGAATAAAACTGCAATTTAGAGTGATTCTATGTTTGCATCGGTTATCCACATGCATCAATTGCTCAACAAGCATTTATGGGGAATCTCTTAAACTCTTAAATTGAGTCCCTCCAAAGCAAACCCTGAGCAGGGGATTCATGAGAAAGGGTTTATTCCAGAGTACCCAGGAAAAACTTGGGGGTGGAGTGAGGAAGTGGGACAAAGAAGAGAAGGTCAAGTGAAGACCCACAAAGGATGTTCTAGGGTCTATCCTGCAGAAAGCACTAGAGATGATGTAAATAATCCCCAGCATCATTTCCACCAGGGGCCAGGGAACCAGGATGTTTATACCCTCATACCAGGTGGCCATTATTTAAAGCAGCCCACACTCATGTAAATTCCCAGGCACTGTCTGCTCTGTGTATGAACCAGCAATGCAAATTCTGACTGCCTAAGGGCAGCCCTTTGGCAAAAAGATGTAAGTGTTGGCTTTTAGAGGAGTGAAATCAGATGGAGCTGATGCACCTGAAATTGAAAAAGGGATCCAAGGAGACATGGAAAAAGTATTGACAGCATCTGCAAGGTAGAGCTTTTCTCTGTCTTAATGGCACTTATAATGTGGTGGGGGAAAGTGACAAGGAGCCATATAGTTATAAGGAGATAGATCCACACAGCATGCTGAAGAACACAGAGGAAATGGCCTTAATTCAGCCTTGGGTGGCACAAAGGGGCTTAGGGGAGGACTTTCAGGAGAAAATGAAGGAAGAAAAGGAATTATCCAAGTAAAATATGAAGGTGGTGGTCCAACCAGCTAAAGAGAACATGACATGCAAGGAATTAAAATCAGTTCAGTGTACAGGACTTCCCTGCTTCCCCGGCCCCTTATCCACAGGAGATATGTACTAAGACCCCCCAGTGGGTGCCCGACACTGTGGATAGCACTGAACCTTATTTATACTATGTTTTTTCTTATACATACACACCTGTGATAAAGTTTAATCTATAAATTAGGCACAGTATGAGATTAACAACAATAACTAATAATAAAATATAGCAATTATAACAATATACTGTAATAAAAGTTATGTGAATGAATGTGCTCCCTCTCAAAATATCTTGCTGTACTGTCTGTACAGCATGGAAATGCTGAATAAAGGGATGATTCATGTCCTGAGCAGGATGGAGCTGGAAAGTGCAAGATTTCATCATGATACCCAGCTAAGGTCCAGCTGCCTGCCGCTTGAAAAGTTAAAAATCGAGAGACAAGGTTAGTGGAAAGAAAAGCCAGGTTTACTCAGAATGCTGGCATTCTGGGAGGATGGTGGACTCCAGTCCAAAGTCTATCTCCCTGTTCCTAGAATGGGCAGAGGATTTTATAGGTACAGTAAGAAGAGGAACAAAAGAAAAGGGAAGTCAGGCAGGCAGGTGCCAGGGTTGACATGGCATCCTGGGATCTAGTCTGTTTTAAGATAATGTTATCTCTGGATTCCATCTGGGACTTGGCCATGGCGGCCTGGGGCTTTATGTCACCAGTAAAAACTGCAAGGGAGTTACAAATTGAATTCCAGTGTCCAGGTGCCTGAGGATTAAGAAATTGCTCTTTTCTGGTTAGGATTCTGTTGATTGAATTGATTAACAAAGTACACATAGCCTTGAGAAAAGGAATAATACACAGTTTTTAAGTCAATCAGGAAGGGGGAAACAGAAAACAGCTGAATATCAGGATGGATCTAACTGCAAAGGAGCTAAGTCTGTGTTATTGATTTCCAAATTTCACCCTTAAAATCACGCTATTCAGAATGTGCACAATTTAATACTCATGAATTGTTTATTCCTAGAATTTTCCATGTAGTATTTTGGATCGTGGTTAACCATGGGTAACTGAAATTATGGAAAGTGAAACTGCAGATAAGGGAAGACTGCTGTAACTGAGTTGAAGGAGAAAAGAATGGCTGAAAATGAGACTGGAGGGAGAGAGGCAGCTGAATCATGAAGTGAGTCACATGAGTTCATCTGTAGGGTCTTAGGGTCATACATAGTTTGAGAAAAGTATCAGCTAAGAAAGGGACCCAAATTTCTTAATTTATGATGAGTTGATAATCTGTAGACTGGATCCTATTTTCCTGTTAACATTCATGAATTATAGAAAAAGGGGTCACTGGGGACATATGATCATTTTTAAAGAATTGAAGTTAGGTAGGTTTAAAATTCTTTTTATATCCTTTGCATACTGGAAGGCAAAAGAAAATTTATATACAGCCTAAAACAACTGAAAATGTCCCTTTAACTTAAAAAAAAACAAAACAAAACTAAGCATAAGAAGAACTTCCATGGTGATTATGTTAATCATGTTATGGATTTTCCTCATTTTGTGGTCCAGAATACGTTACCATCTACTGAATTAACTCTGTAGATTCTCGTTTAGATTTGCTCTGAAACAGCCTGTTCTAGCACAATTTAATTTCATGGTCAAATGAGGATAATTATTCTGAAAAGCTTTTAGCTGTCAGCCTCTTGTGATTTTTAGTTGCAAATGTAGCCACTTCCAAACTTGCTCTGTGGTTTTTAGGTGTGAATACAATAAAGATTTTGCCTGTGCCCACTCTAAGGTTTTGTTTTGTTTTGTTTTGTTTGACATGAAAAATCAGAGATTTCTGTCTGAAAATAGGAAACCACTTTTGGGTATTTCTGTTGATACAGATTATTAAACTATTTCCTCAAGTTAGTTAAGGGCAATACTAATAATTCATATTTTTGTCAACCTACAATAAAACCTTTGTCTTTTTCAAGGTTTATTACATGAAACTTAAAAGTAATAAATTTGACGTTTGTTTCACTTATTTATATGATCAATAACAACAACATTACAATTGCTTTGCATATTTAACAAGTTAATGAAAACCCCCAAATCATAATTATATCTGCCACCTCAGAGCTCCCTATTCTAGGATCATAGTTTTATACTTTTGGTGGGACTTGAACAATAAATCTTTAAATAGTCAAAACTACCCACAGGTTAGTGTATGATCATAAGAATTTAATGTAGATACCAATATTTCTTCTATTGGGACATTGGTAGAACAACAGTCCATCATCAGTGTAATTAATGCCGATCAGAATCTTGTTTAGAAGTAGTCTCTTTTCATGAATTTCATGAGTATCTTTATTTATAGTGAAGGTAATTTTTTTTCTGTTTTGGAATTATTTTAAATCTTTCTGATAAAACTCTAATCACTAGAATCCAAAAGCCAGCTGTAATCTAAGACCCCTCCTATCAGTTTCAACTAATAGGTGGGATAAAGACAAGGAAAAAGACATAAGACCCAGATTGTTGTGGTTGTCAGATGGGAATCTTTTAGTCTCGTCCCTTAAGATAGTTTTGCATTTAGATTCTTTAAACAAGACAGAGCATTTGATTAGTTTTTCTTAAAGAACTTCACATGAGACAGTTGTTTGGTTACATTATTCTCCTTTCTTTCTCTGGGTTTATAGCATTTTAATTGCTGTTTTAATCTAGTGCTTTATATAAAGCATACATAATTTCCTTGGTGGATAGAACCCATGGAAGTAAAAAGTGTTATTATTATGCATTTCCCAGTCTGTTAGTGCTGTGATAGATTCCCTAATTCGCTCTTCAAAATAAAATCACTATATACGTTGTGTTCTTTTTACAACATTACTATCATGAGTAGGAAGAATATTTTAGGGTAGGATAAACAGTAATTGGCAAGGAGCTATAACATTGATTTGTACAAGCTTAGTGTCCACCCCATTCTGAGGATGCTTTTAGAGTAATGGGCGAAATGAAGGGAGTCTTAATTTGCTAAAATTTACTTTGGGAAAAGATCCAAGTGGCATTAGGGCTTTGAAAGCAGCACCCTTGGCAGTTCCTGAACATTCTGGGTCCAGTAGAAATAAGTGCACAAGCTACATAGCAGAATGATGTTTGGGCAGAAAAAAGGCCCAACATGCTGAGAGAGAGCAGGGTGTTATTGAAGCCACTAGATAAATGGGGTGTCTACTTACTCAATTTGGTCAATATTCCATAAGCCAGCTGGCATAAAAGAAATATGAGAGTGAATTCCATACTTGTCAATGCCTTTCCTCTACAGAAAGGAAAATGTACTGAATATTAAAAGTAACTTGAAGGATGCTGTGTCCACCTGCTGCCTCCTAATGATTTGACCAGGAAGGATCACCAGGTAGATCTTCTGATCCTTGGGGCTCCTGATGGAGAATGGCATTCCTCTGGGAAACAAACCAGTACAGAATGACTAATTAGAATAGAAATGAGGCCTTTTGCTCAGTTTTTCTCCAGAGTTATGAGAAATTCTGGTCTAGTCATTTAAACCCTGGGTGCCTGCAGTTTTCTATCTTTCCAGTGAATAAACTAATCCTTGTCAGTGAGAGCCACCACCAAAATTGATGTTAACTTATGATTTATAGGTGTACTCCAAATGGTCAGTCCTTCCATAAATGAACCCAAGGAGGAGCAGCAGCAGTAGTGGTTATAATTTCAAGATTCAGCCAATGCCAGATGGAAATTCCATTCTTTGGTTAAAATTCTTCGAAGAACTTGGCCGACCTGTGAACTTGGCAGAAACAATTATTATAGCAATTAAAATTTTAAAATATGAGTCAAATTAAGGGTCAAACTTGTGCCAAAAGCTGGTAGACAAATACCCTGAATTTAGGTCAGGGATGTTATTCCTTGTACTAGAGGTAATTCAATTGCATCCCAGCTCCAGGCTGGAGGTTCTGACCCCAGGAGACCTGATAGTTGTAATAGGTCTCCTTTAGGCTAAAGATATCCTGGCACACCCTTCCTGCCCTAAGCCTGCATCTCTGGGGCACTGACCTTGAATAACAGCAGGCAGGCACTATTTGTTCTGACATTCAGCTCCTTGGGAAATTGCCATGCTGACACAAAATGACTTTGATAGACAAATTTTCTTTTGCTGTATTTTTTACCAAAAGATTACTGGAAGATTGCTTAGTATTTCTGGTCAGATCTTGAAGTGGAAATGTTTTCTTTTAAGGAGTAGAATTTTTTGACCATAATATTTTCTTTTTAGCATTAAGTATTCTGCCTTTAAAGTACTAATACTAATATTATTATTGTTATTATTTAAATACTGTGAGCATGATAAAAATTCATATATAGTTGAATCTCTCTGCATCAATCTGTTAAAGAAAGATATTTTTATATGACAGCAAATATGCAGCCAGGATGGTATTTATGAAGTGATATTAAGGTAGAATTAAAAATAAAATAATTTCAAGCTTAATTTTTTTCTATTAAGAATTTTAAAGTAAATTTGCCCTCATTTTGCTCATGATTAGAGAAGAAAAATATATACTTTTGCAAAGCTTGTCTTTTCTGTTATCCTCATGTTCCTACTCTTCCCTCTGGGAGCCAAAATCTGGGATCTAATCCTCTCTCCCCCTACCTACCTGTTGGGAGAGTCATCTAATATTCTGAACCTCAGTTTTCCCATCCATAAAATGGTGAGAATAAACTAGATCAAGAAGGGAAGGCCGTTTCATTCCCAATTCCAGCTTAGTGTGTAGAAGGCTCAGAGGTTCAAGAGGTCCACATGGAAAGAATGTCCTGGTGGACCATCAACGTTGACTACAAGGACAAAAGAGGAGAGAGCAAAAATGCCATGCATTTGCCAATTCCTGAACTAAATGGTTATATGGAGTCATTTTCATTACTAGTAATCTTTAAGACTAAAAATGCAATTCCTGAGTTCTAGTGAAAGAGTAATTCCAGGTGAGATCAATATGATAACTTTATACCTGAGTGAAATGGGACTCAGGAAAACCTATTTTAAATGACAGGTTCTAATTTCATTAGCAATTAGCTTTAGCACTCATTCATGGACCAGCTCTCATGTACCCAATACTGTGCTGAGCTCCAAGGACAGAGAGTCAAGTATAAGCCAGGTGCTAATTGTCAAGAGTTTACAGTCCAATGGCTCTGGTAGAATATTTAGAACTGCAATAAATGATTGAGTTTCTTGTCCAGCCTTAGTCAGTGTCAGCGAGGAGCATTTTCTGGGCAATGTTGTAGAATAAATACACACAGCTTTGCAAAAACAACTAACCAACTCTTTGAAAGAGACCTTCAGGACCTGTCTGCTGCTGGTGACCAGACCCTTGAGCTGTGCCACTCCCAGGAAAGACCTGGAGCCCATTCAAATTGAAAGAAGTGTTTATTCTATGAAACTACCTCATTATGCCTTTTAGTCCAGAAAATCCCCAAGATGTGTTTAACCAACATCCTATGAAAAGGAGAAAGTGACTATCTATGATTTAAAGAAATACTAATTTAAAGAAACACTGGAGTTTTTAGTGTACTTTCTATATGTTTAATGCTATTCACTGAGTAAAAGCTTTAACACAGGAACACTATAGCATCTCTCTGAAAATCCTAAAAATTGGATGGACCCTCATGGCTTAGTGTGATTTGAACTAAAGGCATGAATTCATTGATGAACTTCATGAAATCCCTGCTATCCTGGGATCTTAGACCTTGGCTCATGGTTACATGAAGCCAAACAATCGGCTAGAAAGTAAAGAAGTCATCCAAACTGGTTATTTTAATTAATGGAGTCTGTAAAACATAAGGATCTGACTGATTTCAGATGAAACATTTTATGGGATCCCCCTCCAAAATAACAGTGATATCTCATGCTAATATTTTACAATTTCTAAGGCATGTTCACATGCACTTTCTCTCATTTTTGTACATTTGTTGAGGGAATTTCCCCACCCAAACACTGTATTGTCCCTGTCCTTACTCTTGTGACCAACAGCACAAAATCTCAGGCTGTGAAGAAGAGATCAGTCACATTCAGGCTCCGGCCTCACGCAGTCCATCCTATACTGCTGGGCCCACAATTCCTCATATGCGTTTGTGCCAGGAACACAACACATACCTTTATATCGGGATTAAAGTTGTGACTTGTCTAGACAAAACTTTTTCAAAGCTGATTACAGCTCAAGTCTATTTAAAACTGCAACTCTGCTAAGGAATTCTACCATTCATAGATGAACTTGAGAAAAAAATCACATTGATTTTAGTTTAGAAAGATGGTCTACAAAATTCATCTGTTCTGTGTTGCTGTTGACCCAGTTTAAAATCCCATCCCTTTCTCTTTCCATTTGTTCCTTCCTCTAATCTAGTCCTGCTCCACCTCATCCTTGTATGGCAGCTAACCTGTCTGAATACCCAGTTCCTCTTTCATTGCTTTAGTTTGTTCTTTGGTCCTGCCCTACTCCACCCATTCTCTACCTCAAGCCCCAAGTGTGTTTGATATGACTCAGAAGCACAGTGGTTTAGACTAAATTAAAAGAATGGAAACATAAAGGATTTCTTATACTCTTTGTATCTAATGAATTTCTCTGGTGCAAATTCAATATTAAGTGCAGATTGCAGCTAAAATGGTTCTTAAGGGAATAACGGAAGGATATTGGATCTTAAGGGGACTGCTAATTGAAAGGAAGAGCTGATTGGGAAGTTTTTAATAAACATTTACTTCTATGGCTTAAAAAATAAGGCTGCTAGAGGGGAGGGGAAGAGTGTAGCCTTTGTTAAAAATAACCTGAGGGCCGGCCAGTAGCACTTTTGTTGAGAGCTGGCTTGGGACTCCAGAGGCCTGGGTTCGGATCCCACATATGAGGGCCAGTGACACTGCCCTCTAAAAATAAATAAATAAATAAATAAATAAACAAACAAACATAATCTGTTTGCTTATAAAACATGAAAATACAAAGAAAAATAACCTGAGATAGGTTAAATATACTTACAATAGTTAAGGACCTAACTTTCTTTTCTGATATGTGAAAGTCAGGAGATCAAGTAAATCTTCCATGAAATGATTGTTTCAGGAAGAGTTGAAGTAGTGGTGGCCTGTGCTCTGTGCATAACTCAGAGCTCTCCAGAATTTTGTTTATTTAAAGCACCTGTTATTATATTACATTTTTTTCAAGTTTAAGAATCAGTTACATTCTATCCTTACATCACTTTTCATTTTTCCTCTCCTTTTTATGTCCTTCTTTTCTGGGCCATTTTCCCATAAGACAAACTGTCCTTGACATTTCTGACATTGAGCCGGTCCTGCAAAGAGCTCAGGACAACAAACGTTTGATTTACTAGAAATGTGGTGTTTTGTCAACAAACCTTAACATAACTGCCCAAAGAGAGAGGGACCTACACATACGTGAAAATGTGTAAATAACACGGTAGGCAGAGTATCTGCAGGAAGCTCCAGAGATCTGAATTCTAGTCCTGGGGTGCCTTGCTCTGCTCTCACTTACCGGTCCTTGATTTCTTCATGTGCAAAGTACGAACTTTCTGAGGTCATCCTTAGAAAAATACATGTTGCCTTGTTGTGTCAGATTCTTTACCCTAAAATAGTTAATGTTCCCATATTATCAGAACCGAATAGTGCAATACAGGAAGAAAATAAACAGAACTCCATTTATTGTGTTTCAAAAAGAATTATTTTCTCTCCCACTATTCTCCTCCTCCTTTCACTTGTACCTCCACCATTCCTACCACCTCCAGTATCCTCTAAAACAATAAAAATCTTTTTATGCCAGAGTATATAAAGACATCTGTTCTGGAAAATTATAAACTAGGAAAAAAAGCAAAATTAAGATAATCTTCAGCTTGCTCATTTCTGAAAGATTGTATAGTCAGTCATTCAAATATTTATCTGAATTACTTGGCACACTATCATAGTCGAAGAGTGGCTAAAACAATTACTTACATCTAAAGTAGCATGAATTAGTCTGTTTTGCATCTAAATATCTCTGAACTCAAACAAATAAAAAACCCAACTCTTTCCTCCCAATTAGCCATCATATTTTAACCTCAGATTGATTGTGTCTCTTTGATCTGGGATATTAATATAAGTTCCTTAAACAAGGCTTTGGTAAATTAAAACATCTCTCCATCATTTCATTTTTGTTCAGAAAAAAAATTCATACCACATCTAAGAAAGCAGGATTCATGTTATATAGCGTTTCCATGTTAACTATGAATATTGGCTCTGATATCTTTATGGGTAAGAGATAGTACTATGGACTTTTCAGCTCAGGATTCATTGAGAGTCAGCCCAAGCTTTTCAGCCAGTGATTATGTCAGACCTTGGCCTCATTCAGGCTAGGCTTAGGTAGTAATGAAATACTCAACAGTTTTTGCCCATGAATGCATTAGAGAATGATTATTTTCACATTTTTATGTTACAACAGAATGACCTTTAGGAATATGGCAGATGACTTCAGTGTACTAACCTTTTGGCATCCAACAGTGCATGCACCAGAAGAGTGATTTATTTGATATGTGAAATGAATTTAGATACTTATATTTTATGATGAGCTATGTTAATAGTTAAGGAGTAATGCTTTTGCTTTTCTGTAGTAAAACTATTTAAAATTTACCAAAGAATCACAAATTACAAAATGTACTTTACTTCTGAGTACCAAGTACAAATTTATGAGTCCAGGTTTTACTTTCCTTTTGAATTTTTTTTTGAAAAAAAATTGCATAAAAATAAGTAATATAAGAGTTCCTTTGATCTGACTTGATTATAAAATTTCCCAGTGTATTGCTTTCTTTTCCCTCTCACTCTGTAACATAGGATGTCACAATGACCTTAATAGTTTTCTATGGAAAATTAGATGCAGAGAGAGCAAAATGACACAAAAAGGAAAGTGATGAACAAAAGTCAGACAATTTACAATTTCTGGGAAGACACTAATCTTCTGTTTTGACAATATGTACTGTACTAGAACATTCTTTTTTTTTGAGGGCACTGTCACTGGCCCTCATATGTGGGACCCAAACCAGGGCCGCTGGCTTCCCAAGCCAGCGCTTAACCACCATGCCACTCGGCCGGCCCTATACTAGAACATTCTTGTCCCCCAATTTTCTATTAAAGCCTAATTTTATTATCCCAAAATGCTCTTTCTTATTGTGGATCTATATTGCTCGATTTGTTCATTTGTCACATTTGATAACAGAAGAACTTATAACAACTCTTTTTCCTGCAAAGTGGGAAGCACTGTCTTGTATTAAATACTGGTGCTGAGGTTAGGTCTGATGAGAGCAAATATGTTCATTCTTAGAAACGGTCTATGTTTGTAGTACCCTCCCTTTTGGACTGTAAACTATTTCAAGGTAGTAACCATTCTGTATTCATCTTTGCATTCCAAGAATCCAGCATGATGCTCAACACATAGGAGGTTCTCAATAAATATTGGGTTGTCGGAAAAGTCATGACGCATTTTTACAATGAAAAACTACATCATGACTTTTCTGACAACCCAGTATTTCCAGATGGCAAGCATAAATTCCATTTCTCAATTCTGAGATTTCTCATTTCAAAAAAAGGTAAATTGCACTTTGTTTACTCCCTGGTGTGAGCTTAGGCAATGAAGGGATAACCTTTGGATTTTGTTTGAAGTAAAAAACAGAGAAGCACTGAAAAGAAGAGTCGGACTGGGTTTCCTTAGCTTCCCTCCATTAAATCTCGATCTTCATGTCTCCTTGCATCCTGCTCTGCTGATAACCTTCCTTATACTTAGGACCAATCCTTCCACCCGGTTTGTTTTTTTGTTTTTCTTGTTTTTTTTTTTTTTTGTTTTTTTTTTGGAGAGGGCAGTGGCCCCACATGTGAGATCCAAACCAGGGCCGCTAGCATCCCAAGCCAGCTCCCAACCACCGCGCCACTCTGCTGGCCCCCTGGTTCTGTTTTTGATCATTGTTTCGTCTTGCTTTCTCACAAAACCTAAACCACCAACTACCTTACTCTCTATTTGATAGATCCAAATCCTCTCTTTCAATGAGATTCTTTCTCTTTAGTTTTCAACCCGTTCATCTTTCTCATTACAATACATAAAACAAAACTTTCCCTCAACAACCTATTTAATCTCTAGCTACTGAACCTTCTCTCTGGTCTTCCTCATAACAGAACTTCTGTTTTTTTTTTGTTTGTTTGTTTGTTTTTTGAGGGCAGTGTCACTGGCCCTCATATGTGGGACCTGAACCAGGGCCGCTGGCTTCCCAAGCCAGCACTGAACCACCGCGCCACTCAGCCAGCCCTCATAACAGAACTTCTTGAAAGTGTTGTCTGTACTCTTTGGTTCCATTATCTAACCTTGACTTTCTAACTCAACCCACTCCACTCATTAATTACTTAATCGAAACTGTTCTGAGATCAGTGAGTTCCATTGACAGTGAACTCAATGGAAACTTCTTTGTCCTCATTTTCTCTGCTTTTCAGCTGCATTTGAGACTGCTGACAATGACTTTCACTACTGTTACATCATACTCTGTTTTTTCCTCCTCTTGATATTTTCCATCTTTCTTGTAGACTCATCTATCCCTACCTAGCATTGGATGTTTTTACCTTGCTTCCTATTAGGTATTGAAAAGATAAAAAGAATATTTATAAAATAGGCAAATGGTATAAAACATAGTGATTCAGCTTACATGTATTAAATCACCACCTATTAAAAATACATGTTTTTTTATAATTTTTAAAATCTCCTGTTGACTTTCCCTAATCCCATGTCTTTTATTCCCTTCCCCTCAGTGAGAACCACTATTCTAAATTTTGTGTTTTTTTACACTCTTCTTTATAGTTTTGCCACATAATTTTATCACTAAGCACTTGATTGCTTAATTTGGGATGTTTTTTAATTTTGTGTAAATAGAATCATATTGCAAGTATTCTTAAGAAAGACCTCCTTCTTCCTTTTTTTGCCCCAAAGAACAAACAACCTCAGTGCTGTTGACATTTGGGGCCATATACTCTTTTTGGTGTGTGTGTGAGAGATGAGAGGAGTTGATAGGGCGATGGCTGACCTATGCATTGTAAGATGTTTAGCAGTCAACACTGGTCTCTACCCACTAAACACCAATAGTATTTTCCCAATTTTGAAAACAAAAACATCTCTAGACATTGACAAATGTTCTCTGGGTAGGGGTGGAGGGGTTAAAATTATCCCCAGGTTGAGAACCACTGCTCTAAGTTCAAGCACAAACACAAAACTGCCTCCCTGACTCTCTTTTTGGATGGCTCAAAAACTTCTTAGTCTCGATGTCTAAAATTCAACTCTTAGCCTGCAGTGCCACAACACTTGCCAACATATTTTCCATCTAAAATTCTTTCTTTTACTGAAAGGCAACACCATTCCTTCAGTTGTTTAGATATGCAGGAGTCATACTGGTTACTTCCCTCTCTCTCATTCCCTTCTATAACCAAACAACCACTTAAACATGACAATATTTAAATATCTCTTAAATCAGTTTTCTTCTCTCATTATCTAGCTTATCAGTCTATTCTATCTCTTCCTTCAATGTTACAAAAGTATTTTCTTATCTCCTCTCATCTGCATTCACCCCTGAATTTGCATGGCCACATCTATTTTCTATTTTTGCAGCAACTCCCCTTCATCTATACTTCTAGATATAAAAGAATCTAGGAAAAACAAATTAGTCTCTAACTGAGATAAAAAACAAGGGTTCTTAATATGAGCTTTTAGCTTTACCGGATATAGAAAAGGCAGATCTTAACATCTCCCCTCCATTTACAAATCCAAATTCCCCAATGTCCCCACACTACTGTGCCTATCTACCCATTTTTATTGTCCATGGCTTTGCAGCCCAAATGGACATGTACTCATTATTATAGAAACATGCCAATTTCCTTTGGCCTTTAAGGTTTGCTCTATGTTCTGCTAACCTCTAATACCTTCCCCTTCATTTCTACTTAATCACATTTTACTGTGGCTTAATTCAATGTAGGAGAAAACTGTCATTTATTGAGTTCCTGGTGTGTGTTAGAAAGAAATGCTCCAATGAACTGGATATGTTTATACCTGATTTACATAGGAGGAGGTTGAGATTAGGGGACAGGAAATAACCTTTCTAAGCTCACATAACTAGTGAGAGTCAGCAACAGGATTCAAACTGTACAAGGTCTAATATAAAAACCTGTTCTTTTACCACTACTTTTCACAACCTCATGAAGGTTTTTCCTTACCATATCAAACTTTAAAAGCCTTTAATTTAGACTTCTATAGAAATATTTACCACCTTTCTCAGCATATGATCTTATAGGGTCATTGACTAAATGTACATGTTATTTCTTCAATAAGAATAAAAGATTCTTGAGATTCAAAACTGAGTATTCGGGCCAGCCGAGTGACTCAGTTGGTTAAGAGTTGGCTTAAGAGAGTGAGCTCTGAGCAACAGGGCCACCGGTTTGATTCCCACATGGGCCAGTGATGCTGTGCCCAAGCTGAGCTGCCGCTGAGCTACCAACAGGTGGCAGGGTGGCTCAGCTGGTGAGAGCACATGCTCCTAACAACAAGACTACCTGTTCAATGGTGGGCTACACCCGCCCGCAACTAAGACTGAACTCGGCACCTTGAGCTGAGCTGCCGCCCAGATGGCTCAATGGATAGAGTGTGTGCTCTTAACAACAAGGCTGCTGGTTCAACTTGATGGTGGCTACTCCCATCTGCAACTAAGGTTGTAACACAGCACCTTAAGCTTAGAGGCCACAAGCACTAATCGTCAGCCAGATGGTGACTGGCGCTCTCCACAACTAAGACTAAAGAACAACTTGGCTGGTCCCCCTCCCCAATTCCCCAACACTGTTCCTTTCCCCCAATACCCCCAATTTAAAAAAAAACAAAAAACCTGAATCTTCTTTTTCTTTTACTTATCTCTCAAAATATGTACATTGTTTGTGTACCATGGAATTTACATGCCACAAAATAGATTCTAAATAAATGCATATTAAAGAGATTGAAAAATATTTTAAGTAAAACCCAGTCAAAGGAAAAGATGAGGCATAATTTTAGCTATGTTTTGACCAGCTAAAGACCACAAACAGAAGTGCATTTGGAAGACATTTATATAGCTATTACTATAATCAGAAAAACAAAAACAGAAGAATATGTTTCGTATACACTTGCCTATATGTATTTTAAGTTTCATGGATTGGGTTTTATTATATAAACTGAACTTTATATTTTATAACTTTATTATACAACCTTTGAATCTGCTTCCAGGACATCCTGACCTCAAGAATTCCTTCCATTAATCTCTCTGTTTTGAGGATCCAGACAGTGAGGTAGAAAGATCTGATTCTGATCCCAAACCTCCGACTGATTTACTACGCAGGCATGAGTAAAAAATGTACTCTATGGGACCTTCAGATTGTTTAAAAATGAAAAAATTTCTCCTCTGAATTTCAATATAAGTAAAATGTGTTAAAACCTAAAGAGTTTTAAAGACTTTAAAAGAAAAGCTTCGTGTAAACTTTAAATATTTTTTTCTTTCCTAATTAATTTTAGAAGGATTCAAGAAGAGGTGACAAAGCACAAAAGCACTAAAATATTATTCACTTTCTTCGTCATTGTTATACATAATTGCCTGTCTTCCTGACTTACAATCTTATTATTGTCAGGAACAATTTTTTAGAAACTTTCTATGTAAAAGACACTATACAAATAGATTCTACAGGGAAATATTTTTTAAAAGAATACACATGGTAATTCCTCTCTAAAAAATTCATATATAGTTGGGCAGATAAAGCTAGTTCACAAGGGAAAACAAAAAAACTATATTATACAAGGTGGAATACGATAAATTGCAAATCAGAAGCATAAGGGTGCAATGGTTTAGAATAGAGATAAGAATGAAGTATGGATTGAATCAAATTGTTTAGCTTGTAATTTTGAATGCCAAACCAAATATTTTGAACTTAATCCTGCAGTCAACAGAAATCATACAAGATGTCTGAGTTGCAGAATGACCCGATGTGAGTGCTATTTAATATAAATATAGAGAAAAGAAAACTAGAGGCAGACAGACCTGTAAGGAGTACACTGCAATTGTCCAGGCAGGAAACTGTATACACCTGGATAGGTAAATTGTTGATAATAATGACCATCATTTGTTTAATACTAACTGTCCCAGGTGTTCTCGTGGGTACCTAACATACATTACTTCCAATTCTTACAATAACCAAGCAAGACCTGTATCATTTTCTTCATCTTGCAGATGAAAAATTTCACAGTGATTATGTGATTTGTTTAATATTTGTTTAATGAGATTTATAAATAAACTTCCTCTGGATCCTAAGATATACTGTACAATGTTATCCTGAACTGGTTTGGAAAATTGCGAAAGTTAGATGGATTTGAATTATGGACATAGGCTGTAAAATTATATTTGAAGTTAAGCCTAATTAATTTGCATTTTTAAGAACACAGAGGCCTAGGGCCGACCAAGTGACTAAGTTGGTTAAGATCTCACTCAAGAGCGGGAGCTAAGCTCTGAGCAACAGCAGTTTGATGCCCAGCCCGAGCTGAGCTGCCACTGAGTTGCCAACAGGTAGCAGGATGGCTCAGCTAAAAAGTAAAAATAAGGGCCGGTGGAGTGGCGCGATGATTAAGCGCTGGCTTGGGAAACCAGCGGCCCTGGTTCGGGTCCCACATATGAGGGCCAGTGACACTGCCCTCAAAAAAAAAAAAAAAAAAAAAAAGCCCCAAACCTGTGTCATGGAATGAGGGTCTTTAAAAAATAAACATAAAAAAGAAAAGAAAAGAAAACACAAGAACACAGAGGCCTAAAGAGTCCATAAAATAAATATGGCCAACAGTCAAACATGGGACTATTGTACAAGATGATTTCAGAACAATGAGGAAGCTCATCCCACTCTCTTCTCCATGGTTTAAATCATTTTACAAGAGGCAAGACAAGACCTAGGACTCCAGTAATCCCATTAAAAAGACACACAATCAGTTGTTCATTCCAAGGCACATATGAAACATATTTGATCATTTCTGGCCGAAAGGTTTTGACTGGCTTTGGCTTCTAGAAACCAAAGCATATGGTAAGTAGTCACCTAAATGAGGGAGCGGGGCAATCACAAGAACCGGACTTACTACACAGCTTCACTAGAAATGGTCTTGATGTCAGGGCCTCTTTAATGAAGTTGCTACATGTTTTTCTCCATTTAGAAAAGTAAAATGTGCACAATGTGCTCAAAACCCATTTCTTGCTTTGAAGTCCTCTTTATACTGTCCCCAAATCAAGAGGATGAAGGAAAATTGGAGCATATAAAGTACACAAACTGCGCAAGTACTATATTTAAAGCAGTTTCCTTTTTTTCCTAACAAACAATATTATTATTTCATTGCTCAGATAGCACAGAGGTCAAACTGGAGTTAACAATAATCCTCCCCACTGCATGATAATTAAGGTCATTATAGGTTTAAATTGCTTCAAGCTTGTAGTTTGCCGAAGCCATTCATGAATGAGACCTTGCAATCAAATATTGGGTTGTTGGAAAAGTCATGACGTATTTTTCCTATGTTTTTCATTGCAAAAATGCATCATGACTTTTCTGACAACCCAATAGTATCTGTGTCCTTTAATAAGTATAAATGTAGCATTGTATCTTTTCAATGATTGCCTCAAACTTCATTAACATTGTTTAGTCATAAAGAACTACATTTGACATACAACTCAGCAAAATACTGGAGTAAAAACAAATGTTTCTTATAATAACTTTGACTTTTGTGACATTTGAAATGAACAAAATAAGTCTGCCTGACCTTTCAGCCACAAGAAATAAGATGCCAATTCCCAAATTCACATTGTTAACACTGGCAGCAGCAAATGATATACAGCTTCATGATCAAAATACTAGTATAATGTGCTAGTATAATCGTGTCAACCAATTCTTAGAGAAGTTCACATTCCAATTTCTACAGATTAAATTTTTTAAGTGTAGGCTACAAGTAGAAGGCCCACGAGGTTACTGGAACAGTGCATGGTGAATACGGAAATCTTCAAGTAGCCTACCTTCTCCAGAGAATATCAATGTCCCAGAGAATGTCACCAATAATAAAATAACATTTGAATAGTATCTCAGATTTTCTAAATTGCCTTGGGATGCATCCCCTTACTGCTCACATCTAGCTTGGCATCCAGAATATGTCCCCAATCTCTCTGCTTCCTTTCAACCTCACTGCTATCATCTCTTGACCAAAGAGCACAAAAACCTCCACCTGTACTCCCTGCAATTTAATCTCCTCACAGTAGCACTTAGATGGGTTGATATAGTACAGATACCCAGAGCCAGGCACCTATTGAGGCTGCTTGGTTTTGCCTGGTCTGGCCCAGTTCCCTCTCTAGCCTTATCTCCTTTCACTCATGGTGATCCTACCACATGGTCTCCTTTCTACTCTTTGGACATGTGAAACCAGTGCTTACCTTTGGGCTTCTGCACTTACCATTCTCCTGCCTGCAGCTCCCTTCCCTGAATCTTCTCAATCAAATTTATCTATCACCACAAGCTTACTCGTCTGTTTTCTTTTCTTCATAGAAATTATTATTCTCTGAAATTATCTTATTCATGTATTTGTTCATGGTCTCACCTACACAACCTTGTAGACACCCTGTGACCAGGGTTCCTGACCCTCTTATTCACAGCTCAGTCTCCAGTTCTTAGATCGATGCCTGCAACGAGGCAGACCCTCCGTGAATACATACAGGATCCTCAAATAATCCTGATTTAAGAGTATGATATTTTCTCTTCAACCAGTAAAGTTTGTTACTAAAATTTCTCATGCCCCTGGCCCTGGCCCTGCCCCTGTCCTTGTCCCTGCCCCTACCCCAGGATGGTAGAATTCATAGTTGATGTGTTCAAAATCAGGGAGAAAAAAGGAACTGGGAAAGAGTTAACGGACAGAGGAGTTTACAATCCCAAATTAGCCTGTGGAGTTTACCTAAATATTCTACATAGACAAGGCTTAAGCAATAAACATATTGCACTAAATTTAAAAAATAATAATAAACATAATTATATTTGAAGCATCCGAACTTAGTAAATAGGGTTCTAAAGATTGAATTTCTGTTTACTAGCCTGTACCTCCTGGACATTTTACAGGATCATTTTCCCTTGCTCTTTCTCTAAGATGCATTAAAGTTTCCCAACATTTTATACAAAAGGTGACTATGAAATGGTAAGACTTTTGTAAATCCACTACTAAAATAATTTTATTTTATGATCAAGAAAATTGTTTTGTGTTTCCATGTCTGGGCCCATTTTCAACTCTCAAAAGCATACTCACTCCAATACATGAGACAACATGACATAATGGAAAATAAAGACATAGAATATAGAGGTTTGATTTAAATATGAGCTCTATCACTTTCTGGTTGTCATTTAACATCACTAAGCCTCAGGTTCCAACTGGTAAACAAGGAACATAAACTAATTGATAGAGTTAATTCTAGAAGGAAGTGAAAGAATATCTGTAAAAGTGATTTATAAATTGAGTTACAAATGCAAGGTATACTGTCATAAATATCATTATCACCATCATCATCATCATTATAGTCATTATCATCATCACTATGTTTGATCTTGATCAGAAATTATTGGAGATTTTTTAATTGGCATATAAGATTTCTCTTCCCCCAGAACCTGTTACAAAAATAAGTGAGGCAGTATAGCTAAGCAGCTAAGAGTATGAATATTGTAATCAAATAGAATTGACTCTCAGCCCCAGCTGTGGTAATTACTCGCTGTGTGACTAAGTTACCCAATCATACTAAAATCCAGTTACCTCACCTGAAAAATGTGAACAATAATTGTCTTTATTTCACAGGCAGGAAACAAAGATTAAATGAGAAAATGCCCGTAGGGCTTAATATGGTATATGGCACATGATAAGCAGTCAAATATTATTTGCTTAAAACTGAATTCTCTCAGAATAAAATATTTGGGAAAGACATACTGTTCTATAAAAATATATATATTTTGGTCCTCAGTAAATTAAGTGCCAATTAAATCCTCTTCATGTTATGTAGAGTGTTCCTTCTTCTAGTTAAACTTATGCTCACTCTTATCTTTTTACTGCAAAAAAAATCAATTCTAAACTCTGTGAAATGTTTACCTCCATATCTCTGAGTTATCCAAATCTAGGCATCTTCCACTGGTCTCCATGATAGGACTCATTAGCTTCCTCAATAGGGATTCAGAGTATCCTCATCATAAAATACTTCTTCCTTCAATCTCTCACCAACTTTGCTGACCAGAACAAGATGGCAGGGTGGGGAAAGGATATCTGTGTTAGCTCATATATGAGTGGCTAGGGAAATATGCATTTTTGTATAGGTTTGAATACATGGGGACAATTTGCATGTTATACAATCTTTTCATTTTATTAAAATATACATAATATAAATGTTTCTATTTTAATCATATTTACCTTTAAAGTTCAGTGGCATTAAGTTCATTCCCACTGTTATGCAAACATCACCACCATTCATCTCCAGAACTCTTTTCATCATCCCAAACGGAAACTCTGTACCCATTAAAAACTAACTCCTCATTCCCCGTTTCTCCCCTCCTCTGAAAACCATCATTTTACTTCTGTCAATATGAATTTAACTCTAAGTTGATCATATAAGTAAAATCATATAGTATTTGTCCTTTTGTGACTGGCTTATTTCACTTAGCATAATTATTTCAGATTCATCCATGTTGTAACACATATTAACATTTCCTTACTTTTTAAGGCTGAATAATATTCCATTGAATGCACTTTGTTTATCTGTTTATCCACTGATAGACAGTTGGGTTGCCCATAATTTGGGATACTCTATGCTATGCTGCTATGAACATTGAGTAAGTATCTGTTGGGGTCCCTGCTTTTAATTATTTTGGGTGTATACCCAAAAGTGCAATTACTGGATCATACGGTAATTATTTTTTATTTCTTAAGAAACTGTCATACTGTTTTCCACAGAAGCTGTACTACTTTACATTTCCAACAGCAATGTACAAAGATTCCAATTTCTCCATTTGTTATTTTCTGGGTTTTGTTTTTAAATAATAGCCATTTAATGAGTGTAAAATGGTATCTCATGGTTCTGATTTACATTTTCTTAATGATTAATGAATATCAGCATATTTTCCTGTGTTTATCAGCCATTTGTGTACTTTCTTTGGAGAAATATCTATTCAAGTCACTGGCCCATTTTTTTGTTGTTATTGTTAGACATTTTTTTAATCTGATTTTAAAAATTAGATTCAGGTGTACAAAGCAATGTAATAGTTAGACATTTAAACCCCTCATAAATTGGTAACCCACCCCCCAAGCTACTACTCCTCTGACATCTTATATAGTTCTTACAATACCATTGATTATTTTCCCTATGTTGTACTTTACATCCGGTGACTATAGAATACCTATATATTTAGTTATAGTTGACATTCAATATTATTCTACTTCAGCATCTGGTGTCTAGCGCATTGGACATCATCTATGAAGTGATCCCCCTGATGAGTCCAATGCCCATCTGGAAACTTACATGATCTTTACAACATTGTTGATTATATTTCCCATGCTGTATTAACTACCAATTTGTGTTTCTTAATACTTTCACCTTTTCCACCCATTCCCAGCTATCTCCCTAATAGATCTAGTACCTATCTGGCACCATACCTAGTTATTACAATATTATTGACTATGTTCCTTAGGCTATACCCTATACTCCCATGACTACTGTGTAACAACCAATTTGTACTTCTTAATCCCTCCCCCTTTCACCCATCCTTAACCGCCCTCCCATCTTAAAGAAGTCCCTCTAAGATTCCTTGTAATACTGGTTTGGTGGTGATGAACTCCTTCAGCTTTTCCTTGTCTGGGAAGTTCCTTATCTGTCCTTCAATTCTAAATGGTAGCTTTGCTGGGTAGAGTAATCTTTGTTGTATGTCTCTGCTTTTCAACACTTCTAATATTTCATGCCACTCCCTTCTCACCTGCAAAGTTTCTGTTGAGAAATCATCTGACAGTCTTCTGGGGGCTTTCTTGTAAGTAACTAACTGCTTTTCTCTTGCTGGTTTTTAGATTCTCTCTTTGTATTTAACCTTTGACATTTTAACTATGATGTGTCTTGGTGTTGGCCTCTTTGGGTTTGTCTTGTTTTGGACTCTGTGCTACCTGGGCTTGTATGTCTATTTCCTTTGCCAGGTTGGGGAAGTTTTCTATCATTATTTCTTCAAATAGGTTTCCAATTCCTTGTTCTCTCTCTTCTCCTTCTGGTACTCCTATAATGTGAATGTTGGTATGCTTGATATTATCCTGGAGGCCCCTTAACCTCTCCTCAATTTTTAGATTCTTTTTTCTTTTTGTTGGTCTGAATGGGTGTTTTCTGCTACCTTATTTTCTACATTGCTGGTTTGGTCCTCTGCTTCATCTAATCTACTGTTGATTCCCTGTAATATACTCTTCATTTCCATTATTGTATCCTTTTTTTCTGACTGGTTCTTTTTCATGGTTTTCATCTCCATTTGTATGCTTCCTATCTCTCTGTTGAAGTTCTCCCTAAGATCACTGAGCATTCTTATAACCAGTGTTTGGAACTCTGCATATGATAGATTGCTTATCTCCATTTCACTTAGTTCTTTTTCTGGAGCTTTGTTCTGTCCTTTTATTTGAGACAGGTTTCTTTGTTTCCCCATTTTGGCTGCCTCCCTGTGTTTGTTTCTATGTATTAGGGAAGGCTGCTATGTCTTCCAGTCTTAATAGTATGGCCTTATGTAGTAGGTGTGCTTCAGTGGCACAGTATTTCTGGTCACCTGCGCCAAGCATTCCAGGTGGGTCCCTTATGTGAGTTGTGTGTACCCTCGTCTTGTAGTTGGGCCTTGGTTGATAATTGCACATCAGTGGGAGGGAGAGACCCTTGGGCTCACTGGTTGTGAGTACTAGCCTTGACTACAGTGGAAGAGTTGTTGTGCAGGGGCTGATCCTACAGAGCAGGATCTGCTTCAGTGGGACTCTGGTACCTGCTCAATCTACCCCTTGGGTGTGTTGTACTTGGAGGTGGCTGGGTGACACTCCACTCGTTTTGGAGTTGGCCACTGGGAGAGCCTGCTACAGGACCAGCTTGGAGGGGATCCACTGTAGGTCAAGTTCAGCCATAGCTCTACCCAGGGCCACTCAGCTGGAGCCACAAAGAAATTTGCATATGGTGGCCACCTGTACAGCACTTGGGTGCCCCTTGAGAGACCAAGCCACAAATCAAGGCTGGCTGCCACTAGGGCCAGCATAGGGCCAGAGGTACAGGACATGCTTAAGCCAGATACTGATTGTCTGGGTTCCATGAACCTTTGAGAGACCCTAGGAAAGTCTACATCTTGAGCCAAAGCAGGCAGTCTGCACAAAAAAGCCACAGGAAGCAGTCTGAGTGTGCCCAAGAGTTGGGCAGAGCTGTACCTCAAATCCCCATGACATGGCAAATGAATAGTGGCGACTCAAATATGGCGACCACCTGTGTCCGCACACAGGCAAGGGGGAGGGCTCAGCAAAGAAACAACGGCCTCCACCAACTCCTCCTTCCAAGAGAAAGCCACCTCTCCAGCCCCCGTACCAAGCCAGACAACTCAATTTCCCAGCATTTGTCCCTACTGCTGCCCCAGCGCTGGAGCTGAGTGAGTGATTCCATTGGTGGGTAAGTTCACATGCAGTCCCTTTAAGAGGAGCATCTGTGAGTGCAGCTGCACTCAGTCTCACTCAGTCATAATCTCCTCTGTTTTTCACAACCAGAAATTATGGGGGCTTCTCTCCCCACCACTGGAACCGTGGGCTGGGGTGGGCCTGGGAACTCTTGCTCCTCTAGGGGATGGGGAGACCTGCACAGCTGAAATAATCCTCCCTATCATGAACGGTCACACATGGGTGTGGAACCAGCCCGTTCTGCATCTCTGCCCTTTCTACCAGCCTGGACATGGCTGCTTCTGTGCATCCTTAATTGAAAGGCTTCACTTCAGCTTGATTTTAGGAATTCTCGATAATGGTTGTTTTGTAGATTAGTTGTAATCTTGATGTGGTTGTGAGAGAAAGTAAGCACAACATTTACCTACTGCATCATCTTGGTTGTCCTCCACTTGCCCGTTTTTCAATCATGGTTTTTTGTTGTTGTTGTTGAGTTTTACAAGGTCTTTATATGTATATTCTGGATATGAATCCCTTATCAGATACATAATTTGCAAATATTTGGTCCCATTCCATGGATTGCCTGTTTTTTCTTTTGATACACAAAAGTTTTTAATTTTGATGAGGTTCTTTATTTTTTCTTTCATTGCCTGTGTTTTTGGTGTCATATATAAGAAATCTTTGCTAAATCCAATGTCATATAGCTTTTCCTTTTTGTTTTCTTCTAAGATCATTTTAGTTTCAGTTCCTTACACTATGTCTTTGATCCATTTTGAGGTAATTTTGTATATTTGTGTGAGGTTAGCATCCAATTTCATTTTTTTGTATGTAGTTTTCAGTTTTCCCAGCACCATTTTTTGAAAATACTGTCCTATCCCCCATCAAATTGTTTCCTCACCTTTGCTGAAATTCATTTGACCATATATTCCTCAGGCTTTTTCCTGAGCTATTCTATTCCATTGGTCTATATATCTGTCTTGAATTTTTTTCAAGTGATTTTCCTGCATTACTGAGATGATCATGTAGGTTTTTTTCCCTTCATTCTGTTAATGTGATGTTATTACATTGATCAATTTTCATATATTGAACCATTCTTGCATTATAGGATTAAATTCCACTTGGTCATGGTATATTATCTTTATAATATACTGTTGAATTCAGTTTTCTATTATTTGAGTCTAGATTTCTGCATAATATTAATTAATGAAATTAGTGTGGTTTTCTTTACTTACAGCATACTACGAGAGTAATGCTGTCCTCATAAAATGACTTTTGAAGTGTTCCTTCCTCTTCAAATTTTTGGATGAGTTTTACATGGATTGGTGTAAATTCTTCTTTAAATGTTTGGTAGAATTCACCAGTGAGGCCATTAGGTCTTGGGCTTTTCTTTGTTGAGAGGATTTTTGTTTGTTTGCTTTTTTTTTTTTTTTTTTTTACTGATTCAATTTCCTTACTAGTAATTGATCTGTTCAAATTTCATATTTATTCATGATTCAGTCTTGATATGTTGTGTGTTTCTAGAAATTTATCCATTTCAATTCTATTTTCCAACTTGTTGGCATTAATTGTTTATAGAATTGTCTTATATGTATATATATTTTATTTCTATAAAATCAATAATGTCCCTTCTTTCATTTATGATTAAGGTAATTTGAGTCCTCTCCCTTTTTTTCTTTATCAGTCTAGCTATGGGTTTGTCAGTCTTTTTTTATCTTTTCAAAAAACCAACTGTTGGTTTTACTGATTTTCTCTATTGGTGTTCTGTTGTGTATTTTACTTATCTCTGCTCTAATCTTTATTATTTTTCTCCTTCTGCAAACCTAACTTTGGGTTTAGTGTGTTTTTCTTTTTTGAGTTACTTAAGTTGTAAAGTTAGATTGTTAATTTGAAATCTTTTTTAATGTAAATATTTACAACTACAAATTGTCTTCTTAGCACTGCTTTCGCTGCCTCAAGCAAGTTTTAGTATGTTGTGTTTTTATTTTTATTTGTGGAGAGATTTTCTGATTTGATTGTCCTTATGATTTCTTCATTGAACCATTGGTTAAAACTGGATTGTTTAAATTCCACATATTTGTGAATATCCAAGTTTTCATAATGCTAGTAATTTCTAGTTTTATTTCACTGTGATCATAAAAGATACTTTGTATAATTTTAATCTTTTTAATTTTATTAAGAATTATTTGTAGCCTAACATATGGTTTATTCTGGAGAATATGTATTTAAGAAAAATGTACATTCTGCTGTTTGGGGGATATATTTGTGTTAATCTTTTGTGTCTTGTGCTCTATCCATTGAAAGTGAGGTATCAAAGTTTCCAACTATTATTGTAGTAACATCTATTTTTACCTTCCATTCTGTCAATGTTTGCTATATATATTTAAAAGCTCTCATGTTTGATACATATACAACTGATGCAATTATAAAATAATGGTTATATATGATAAGTATATATATATATAGTTATATATATTCTCAGTGAATTGACATTTTTATCATCATATAATGTCCCTCTTTGATGCTTATAAAAGTTTTTTTTAACTAGATTCAGGTGTACAAAACAAAGTAATAGTTAGACATTTACATCCCTCACAAAGTGATAACCCCTGCCCCCAATCTGCTACCCCTCTGACATCATGTATAGCTGTTACAGTTCCATTGACTCTATTCCCTATGTTGTACTCCACATCCTCTGACTATATATATATATATGAAATTATAGTTGACATTCATTATTATTCAGCTTTAGCTTTAGGTGTACAATACAATGGTTTGACATCTACACCATCAATGGGGTGGTCTCCTTAATATGACAAGTGTCCATCTGACACCCTACAAAATCTTTGCATTACTGATTATATTCCCCAAGCTTCGTATCCCCATGGCAATCTTGTGGTTACCAATTTGTGCTTTCTAATCACCTCACCTTCTCCCTCATCCCCACCCCCCTCCCATCTGGTAACCCTCAGTTTTTTCTCTATATCTCTGAGACTGTTTCTGATTAGTTTGTTCATTTATTCTATTCTTTATATTCCACATATAAGTGAGATCATATGGTATTTGTCTTTCCCTGTCTAACTTACTTAACTTAGCATAATATTCTCTAGATCCATCCATATCATTGCAAATGGTAAGATTTCATTCTTCTTTATAGCTGAGTAGTACTCCATTGTATAAATGTACCACAATTTCCTAATCCAGTTGTCTACCGATGGGCATTTCATTTGTTTCCATGTCTTGGCTATTGTGAATAGCACTGCAACAAACATAGAGGTGCATATATTTTTTCAAATTAGCATTTTGAATTTCTCTGGATAGATACCTAAGAGTGGAATTGCTGGGTCATAAGGTAGTTCCATTTCCAGTGTTTTGAGATACCTACATACTGATTTCCATAATGGCTGCACCAATCTGCAATCCCACCAACAGTGCACCAGGGTTCCCTTTTCTCTACATCCTCGCTAGCACTTTAAAAGTCTTTTTATTTAAAGTCTGTCTGATGTTAGTTTCATTAACTCTTCTCTGTTTAGGTTTTTTCAAGGAATATCTTTTTTCATCCTTTTACTTTCAACCTATGTGTGTCCTTAGATGTAAAGTGAGTCTCTTGTGGACAGCATGTTGAATGGGCTTATTTTGGGGTTTTTTTGTTTGTTTTTTTAATCTACTCTGCCAATCTATGTCTTTTCCTTGGAGTTTAATCTATTCACATATAAAATAATTACTGATAAGAAAGGACTTACTATGATCATATTTTATTTTCTGTATGTATTATAGCTTTTTTGTCCTTCATTTCCTCTATTTCTGACTTCCTTTGTATTTAGTTGATTTTTTTGTAGTGACATGTTTTGATTACCTTCTTATTTCCTTTTGTGTACATTCTATAAATATTTTCTTTGTGGTTACCATGGGGGTTACACATAATACCCTAAAGTTATAACAATCTATTTTAAACTCATACCAGCTTCAATTGCATACAAAAACTACTTCAACTTCACCACCTACTTTATGTTATTGATGTCACAAATTACATCATTATATATTTTGTACCCATTAACACAGATTTATGTTTATTTCTGTGCTTTTGTATCTTAAATACTATGGAACAAAAAATAGAGTTACAAACCAAACTACAATAATACTGGTTATTACATTTGTCCACATATTTCTCTTTACCTGAAACCTTTATATTTTCAATGGCTTTAATTTATTGCATAATGTTGTTTTTGTTTGTTTGTATTCATTTAGGTCTAGTAACAAAACCAGCTTTTGTTTACCTGGGAATGTCTTAATTTCTTTCTTATTCTTGAAGGACACTGTTGTTAGATGTAAAATTCTCAGTTGACACATTATTTTGTCAGTACTTTAAATATATTATTTCACTGCCTTCCTTCTGGCAACATTTCTTCTGAAAAATCTGAAGGAAATCTTACTGAGACTCCTTTGCACATAATGAGACACTATATTCTTTCTGCTTCAAGATTTTCTCTTTGTGTTTGACTTTTGAAAGTTTGATTATAATGTGTACCAGCATGAGTCTATTTGTGTTTATCCTAGTTAGAGTTTGTTGAGCTTCTCATGTGTGTGTGTGTATGTGTGTGAGTGTGTGTGTGTGTGTGCTTTTTTTCTGATTCTTCTGTATACACGACTGCTTTTAAACGTCTTAATTTCTCCAGGAGTCTACCCTTGCTTCTCAGGGCTTCGTTTGTTCTATTGTATTCCTTAAACAGTAATCACTTGTTGCAAGTGTCTGTGGGTTTATAATCCCCTTGCAGTTTTCCTGAGCCATGATCATTGTCACCCATGACTTCTGCTAGCTTGAAATCTGAGCTGTGCTGCCGTTGGTATTCTCTGCTCCAGCTTAAGTGATACAGAGACCAATCCCTCAGGCTGTACCCAAAGAAATTAAAACATTGAAAATTTTGTCTGCTCTACTGTCTCTGGTTTGTGGAAGGAACCTGAGGATCAGGCAGCTGCTTCCCCCAAACCATGCTACATAGTGCTGGGGAGGGGTTGAGGCAAGGGTGAGTACACTGCCATGAAATATCCTACTGTTTTTAATGTGGGTTTCCTTGATTGATAGTTCTCTTGGTTGCTGTAGATATTTGACTGATTTCCAGAGCTCCTGTCACATTATTTTAGCCAGTTTCTATTGTTTATTTAATGTCTCCTTTAGGGAGCAAGGACCTGGGGCTTCCAAGTTGGCTATCTTGCTGACATCACTCATTGTACAATATTAATAAAGAAAGAAACAGAAAAAAATGATATTTCCTATTTAACCCTAATATATGAGTACAGAGGGCATTGATCAAGGATAGATGACTAGCCAAGAGGAGCGAATGGCCTGGAATGTTGAAGCTCAAGTGTTTTGTAATTGCTGTGAAGCGACTGTGGTAGAAGAACAGAAGTAGCTGCTGCCAGAAATGAAATATAGGATAAATTACTTCACAAATACATTTATAGAGGTCTGCTGTGAGTCTGAAATATAAAAATTAAATCCGGAGGACTGGGACAAGTATATTAATCAGACATAATGGTGAGCTCAGGGCTGGGTCCTGGTCCCACTCCATCTACGGGAGAGATTCTCAACATTATCCAGCAGCATCAGGAGGTTCTCGTTTCCTGTCTCTGATATACTGTATCAGAAACTGTGGAAGAAGGTTTCATTACCTCATGTTTTAACCAGACCTACAAGTGATTCTGATGCACACTCAAATTTGATCTGATCAAACTTGCAGCAGTATTCCTAGGCCCCTCTCTATAATATCAACTCCCTATAATCACCAAAAATACCAAGCTTCTATACTTGTGCCTTCTAGAATTTTAAAGTATTTTTAATAAAGCAACTAATGTCCTGATTGCTTGAAATGTGGATGGGTATAGGTATAAATTTATAGGTAACCTGAGAGCACTTCCTAGAATTACTCCCCTTCTATATGAGAAAGCTGAAAAAAAAGAATTTTCGTGTGTCTGAAGGACTAAGGATATATATAATCCTCTAGTCCTCTAGTCCTGCATGAAAAGTATGTACTTGAAGCTTGTTGCAAATTTTTATGGGCCCTTTGCTAATAATGATACTGCTCCTGGATTACTTCACGCTATTTCTGAGTTATTCAGCCATAGGCTTGGGATCATTAGATGCCAAGATCAGCTGTTTTGAGCTTGATAACAACCTACAGAAAGAGTCTGGGCCTATGGGGCCACTCCATGAATGATGAGCTCTGCTGCTATGAACTTTGAGAAGTTCTTAGACAACATAGGGACTCTACTGCGTGCATAACCTGGGTCTAAACTTAGATAGCTGCTGTTAGTACCTGGTAATGTTTTCATCAATATGTAAACCATCAAACAAACCCAGAAGCAATAGAGGTACACATTATATTAAGAAAACCCAATAAGCGGAAATCTAAATTCACCAAACAAATTATTTATGGGGTATATACATTTTTTAATAATAATTTGCTTTACAAAATGACTAATTATAGAACTCTGTGAAGAGCTTCCTTGCAATACTACACAGCAGTTAAAATAAATAATCTTTATGTGAATTAGACACACACATAACAATACCTATGGATCTTAAAAACATGGCACTGGGTGAAAAGCAAGTATAATATTTTTAACATAACGCCATTTAATAAACAAATGCATGCAAACAGAACAAATGCAAGAACGAATTCCAGTGTCTTAGAATGTTACATATAAAGTTTATGATGAGACCAGCAATCCCATTCACAGTTATTTATTCTAGAGAAAGCAAACTTACATTCATAAAAAAATACTCATATTAGAATATTTATAGCAGCTATTCATAGTCACCAAAACCTAGAGACAATCCAAATGTCCTTTGAAGGGTAAATGGATAAGCAAACTGTGGTGTATGTATACAGTGGAATACTACTCAGCAGCGAAAAGAAATGAATGATTAATACGTGCCACAACTTCAATGGTTCTCAGGAGTGTCATGCTAAGTACAAAAAAATCTAATTTCAAAATGTTAAACACTGCATTATTTATTCCCTTTACTATAACATCCTCAAAATATCAAAAGTATAGTGATGGAGAATAGATCAGTGGTTGCCAGGGTACTATTTTTTCCATTTCTATTGGGTTGTTGGAAAAGTCATGAAGTATTTTTTCTGTTTTTCATTGCAAAAATGCATCATGACTTTTCCGACAAGCCAATATATGAGTCTAAAATTATTTCTAAATGAAAAGTTTCTTAAGGAAAATTCCAATTAAAAGAATGCATAATTAAGCATATTTTAATGATTACCTGTGGGAAGAAAGGAATAGGGGTGGGTAGAGGGACAGAAAGAAAATTATTACAGAGTATATTTAAATACTAGATTTGTAATTTTCTGGGGGTTATGCCGTAGTTCTCTGTTACTATATTATAAATACCATAGGGTCAAGAACTATTTATTAGTCTTTTCTGGATCGCTCAGTGACTAGCATAGTGATGTGTATATATTAGGTGCACAATGAGCATTCATTTTATTATTAAAGAAATCAACTAGTACACATACATATTTCATAGCTGAACTTCATAAAGTAAAAAATCCTAAATTTGTTGGGCCGGGCGAGTGGCACGGTGGTTAAGCGCTGGCTTGGGAAGCCAGCGGCCCCGGTTCGGTCCACATATGAGGGCCAGTGACACTGCCCTCAAAACAAACAAACAAACAAACAAACAAAAAGAATCCTAAATTTGCAAGTGTTTTTATGGTGGAAATATTGACATTTGTGAATACATACTTCTTTACGTTACATTGAGGTCCGATATATTTCTCTGTGATGCAGTTACATCATGGAAAGCTCTTACCCAACAGAGTGGATGCAATTGCCATTACTAGATTCATGAATTCAGTGGGAAATAGCAAATGGGGAGTCAATATGATCTCATCACTGAGGAGGGCCTTAGTGTCTCTTGCCACCAAGATTTAACTTTTAATGAAAAAGAAATTATAGCTCTTAGAAATGTCAATGTGTGATTTCTGGAATCCAAGCTGGATTCTTGAATTACAATGCCCCATTTATCAAATCCCTTTTTTTGTTTCACTAGTTTTTATACTTTCCTCATGTTCCTCTTTCACCCTAAGAGGGTTTGAATAAAATTTAATATTTTTTTATGGTATTTTATGAATTAAGGACATGTTTCTCAACTAGTAATTGCAGTCCTTAAACGTGTAATAAGGGCTCTTCAGAAATGCACCAGGCTATATTATCTTACTCTTCATTGCCAGTTTATGTTGGGGAAGAGTAAAAACATCTAGGAAGGGCATATATTAAATACTAATGTGAAGAAAAGACAAGCTAGTGAAAGGGAGAGAGGGAAAAGGGGGAGGGGTTGAGAGAGAGATTTGCAGGTTGTGGGAAGGGTAATGGTAAAATAAATGGGTATTTTAATAAATAGGTAGCTCTGAAAGGGACAGCTCTGAAAGATTCACATGATCTGAAAACATCATTGAAATACCTTAGATGAAGGTTTTCTAAAGGGACACCCTATGGTAGCTTATCTCAGCTCTGAATCCGGTGGTCCTTCTGAGGATAACATAAGTAGTTTTCTTATTTTTGACAGGAAAGGCAGGGTATTTTCTTCACTGTGTTATAAGAAAGTAATATATGTAATGTTTGATTACCCTGCTGCCATATTCAATATGACGTATCTTCCTTTTGCCATGAAAAGCATGTCCTCTGTATTGTCTCTTGCCTGAGCTACCTGGAAACACAAACTGAATACATAAATAGACTAGTTTGGCATGCCCTGTATGACAAAGTTAATAGAGCAGTAAGTTTAAAAATGTAAAAATTTTATCAGGCATCACAAAAATGAAAAGTGAGAGAAATCTGCTCTTAAAATAACAGTAAAAAAAGGATCTGTTTTTAAAAATGCTAATTGTTCTCCTAAGTTTTGTTTTAAAATTTGTATCATTAATTTGGGTAACTGTCACTTACCTAGTGCCCCCTCCTGAACAATCCCTGATGAGAGAAATGAAGTTCTATACTCACTTATGGTAAACATCTTAGAGTGAATCTACCAGAAAGCAAAGCCTGAGACAAGAGGGAGTGTGCATGTGGTTTATTTTGGGAGGTGACCCCAGGGAGCAAGAGTGGGAGACAAAAAAAGAAGACTCACTGATCTCAAGGCTGACTAATCCTGGGGAAGAGATCAGGAGAAAAGACTAAAGTTTCAACAGGGTCAGTTAACCCTGTGCAAAGCCAATAAGCTCAGCAAGGGCTAGAGCTGGACTAGAGGCTGGGAGGCAGGACACAACGTAGTGAGGGGATTCAAGCAAAATCACTCCTCAACACTTGAAGTCTGGGACATCTCAACCATGTCAAGTCTTAGGATTTGGTGTTTGGATATTTTGGATTTATATTTTTAAAATGCTCAAGAGAAATCATGCTTGTCTGTGGCAAAGTTAATCAATAATAAATTCAACTGTCTGATGTGGCTGTTGACAAGCCGACTGGTTGGTGTTAGGACCCGTGATAGGAATCCCAGCCTTGGGTTGCAGAAACTCACATTTTTCAGGCTACTCTGAACTACAATATACACCAGGTTCAACTCCCTATTAAGGGACCTAGTTAGTTCTGACCCAAATCCCATTCTAATATAAGACCAAGTGACAATTTAGTCATGGGCAGTTGACATATTTTCCTGGACTGGAAACCTGAGGTTATTTAATAATTTAGGATGCTATGGAAGTAGGTCTGGCTGTGTCTAGATAGCATGGATTTTGGAGACCAGCAAAAATTATGTATATGATCAGCTCAACTGCTCACTAGCTGTGACCTTCCTAAATGACCAAAGCCTCTTTAGATGAAGATTCCTCATGGGTCACGTGGTGTAAATAACACCACCTTCATAGTGTCTGAGAAGACTGACTGAGAAAATGTATACAATAAAGCATTTTATCCAGTACATGTGTATTTTAGGCAGAAAGTTATTGTTAATTCCCTTTGCCTGATCATATGCATTCATTCCAGATGGCTGAATGACAGAAGCAAACCCTGAAATTGGTATACACTGGCACACCTTCCTGAGGCTAGTTCCATGTACCGCACCTCAGCTACCATTTAAAACCAAGTTGGAAGTTTCAGCCTGGGTGACATGGAATCTTCTTTTTTTTTTTTTTTAATGTCGGCAATTTTAATTTTAATTCTGGGCAATGGCAAAACAACAGAAGGATGTAGGCAATCTTCTGTTATTTATGCAGCATGCTAAAAATTATGCGATAGACTATAAGCTAAGAAAAGCTGAGCCAGCCAAGTGGCACAGGGGATAAGAGCTGGCTTGGGATGCCAGCTGCCCCTGTTCGGATCCCACGTATGAGGGCCAGTGACTCTGCCCTCTAAAAAAAAAAAAAAAAAAAAGCTGCCCAATAAATTTCAATTAAATCTTACATTGATTTTATTTTTTAAATAATTTTTAATTAGTTTCAGGTGTACAACATAATGATTAAGCATTTATATAACTTACAACATGATCACCCCGATAAATCTAATACCCATCTGACTCCACACATAGTTATTGTAATATTATTGACTATATTCCTTATGTTATTCTTTACATCCCCGTGACTATTTTGTAACTACCAATTTTATACTTTTAATCCCTTGCCCCTTTTTACTCATATTCCCAACTGCCTCCTGTCTGGCAAACAAAATGTTCTATGTATTTATGAGTTTGTTTCTGTTTTGGTTGTTCATTTATTTTCTTCTTTAGATTCCACATATAAGTGAAATCATACAGCATTTGGCATTTGCCTTTCTCTATCTGACTTACTCCACTCAGCACAATGCTCTTTAGGTCCACCCATGTTGTTGCAGATGGCAAGATTTCATTCTTTCTTATGGCTGAGTAATATTCCATTGTATATATGTACCACCTCATCTTTAGCCATTCATCCATTGATGGACACCCAGCTTGCCCCCATGACTTGGTTATTGTAAACAATGCTGCAATGAAAATATAGGATGCACACATTCCCTTTGAAGTAGTGTTTGGAGTTTCTTCAGATAAATACCCAGAAGTGAGATTACTGGGTCCTGCTTTGTCTCTTGTTATAGCTTTTGTTTTAAAGTCTATTTTTTCTGGTATAAGTATTGTTACCCCAGCTGTTTTGTTTTTTCGGGGGTTTTGGGCGGTTTTTTGGTTTCCATTTTCATGAAATATCTTTTTCTATCCCTTTACTTTCAGTCTGTGTGTCTTTCAATCTGGAGTGAGTCTCTTCTAGGCAAGAAATATAAGGATCTAGTTTTCTTATCCATCGAGTTCCCTAAATTTTGATTAAAGCATTAATCCATTTACAGTGCAAGTAATTTTGGATATATATGTAGCTATTGCCATTTTATTATTCATATTTTTTTATTTTTTTTCTTCTTCTTAAAGAAGTCCCTTTAACATTTCTTATTTTATTGGTTTGATGGTGATGAACTCCTTTAACTTTTTCTTGTCTGGGGATCTATTTATCTTTCCTTCAATTCTAAATGATGACTTTGCTGGGTAGAGTAATCTTGGCTGTAGGCCCTTGTTCTTCATCACTTTGAGGACTTCATGCAAATCCCTGTGGCCTGCAAATTTTCTGTGGGAAAATCAACTGACAGTCTTATGGGAGATCTCTTGTAGGTAACTAACTGCTTTTCTCTTGCTACTTTTAAAATTCTCTCTCTGTCTTTAAGCTTTGGCAATTTAATTATGATGTGTCTTGATGTTCGCCTCTTTGGGTTCATCTTGTTTGGGACTCTTTCTGCTTTCTGGCCTTTATGTTTATTTCCTTTGCCAGGTTAGGGAAGTTTTTCATCATTATTTCTTCAAATAGATTTTCAATTTCTTGTTCTCTCTCTTCTCCTTGTGGTACCCTTATGATGCAAATGTTGGTATGCTTGATGTTGTCCCAGAGGTCCCTTAAACTGTCCTCATTCTTTTGGATTATTTTTTGTTTTAGCTATTCTGATTGGGTGTTTTCTGCTATCTTATCTTCTAAATGCCCATTCAATTCTCTCCCATTCATCTAATCCACTATTGATTCCCTTTTATGTATTCTTTATTTCATTTATTGTATTCTTTATTTCTGACTGGTTCTCCATTTATATGTTTTCTACCTCTTTATTGAAGTTCTCCCTGAGATCATTGAGTATCATAATATCCAGTGTTTGGAACTCTGCATCTGGTAGATTGGTTTTCTCCATTTTGTTTAGTTCTTTTTCTGGAGCTTTATTCTGTTCTTTTATTTGGGACATGTTTTTTTTTGGTCTCCCCATTTTGGCTGCCTTCCTGTGTTGTTTCTATGTATTAGGTGGGGCTACTATGTCTCCCAGTCTTAGTAGAGTGGCCTTATGTAGTAAGTGTCCGGTAGGACCCAGTGGTGCAGTCTCGCTAATCACCACAGGCATGTATTCCAGGCACATCCCTTGTGTGGGTTGTGTGTATCCTCCTATTATAGTTGAGCCTTGGTTGCTGTTTGCACATCAATGGAAGGGATTGACCCTTAAGCTGATTGGTTGTGAGGACAATCAGTGACTACAGTGGAGGAGCTATTGTGCAGAGGCTGACCCTCAAGAGCAGGATTTGCTTCAGCAGGACTCTGGTGCCTGCCCAGTCTGTCCTTTGGATGTGTCATCCTCAGAGGTGGCTAGTTAGTGCTCAGGATTGGTCTGAAGCTGGTCACTGGATGTGTCAGCTCCAGGGCCTCCTGGGAGGGTCCCTGCTGCAGGACAATTTCATCTGCAGCCTGTGCTATGCCTGGGGCCATCTAGAAAGAGCCACAAAGCAATCCCCAGATGGCCACCACCAAGGCTGGGCTTTAGAGGTACCTGGAACAGGGTAAACTTCAAACTGAGACTGGATGCTGCCAATGCCAGAGTTGGGACTGCTTAGGAAGAGGTACAGGGCATGCCAAGTACAGATGCTGCTTGTTTGGGGTTTGTCAACCTTTGAGAGATTTTAGAACAGTCTGTAGCACGAGCCAAGACAAGCCATTTGTATAGTAAAGCTACTGGAAGTGGCTTGGGTGCGCCTGCAAGTTGGGTGGGGCAGAGTCTCAGGAAATCACCAGGGTAGACTAACAGTGTTAGCCAGGTTGATGGAGACTCATATATGGCTTCCACCTGCATCTGTACAGTAGGAGGGGTGAGGGCTCAACAAAGAAACAATTGATTCTGCCCACACTCCTGTCTGGAAAAACGCTGCTCCTCCAGCACTTGTCCTGAAGCCAGACAATTAAATTCCTCTCCTGATGTTCCTGGCGCCCTTTGAGCTGCTGCCTCAGTGCTGGAGCTCAGAGTGAGTGAGTCCATGCTCTGGCCCTTTAAGAGAAACTCCTGGAATTCCAACCACCCTCTGGCTCACTCAGCCACAATCTCCACTGGTTTTCTCAGCCAGAAGTTGTGGGGACTTCTCTTCCTAGCACTGGAAACCTGAGCTGGGATCCTAGTTTTGGGTGGGACCCTTTGCTCCTCATGGGGACCTCCACAGCCAGGATATCCCTTCTGATTTTTAACTACCATATGGGGGTTTGAAACCAGATTTTTCTGTGTCTCTGCTCCTCCTACCAATCTCAACGTGACTTCTTCTGTATATCTTTAGTTGTAGGACTTCTCTTCAGCTAGACTTCGGGCTATTCTCAATGATGATGGTTCTGTAGTTTAGTTGTAATTTTGATATGGTGTTAGAGGTGGCAAGTACAGCATTTACCTACTCTGCCATCTTGACTGGAAATCCCTTATTGGTTTTAATATTTAATACATCATCATGAACACATCTCCATAATCCATGATAGGAATTTGGAAAAAGTCAATAAGAACGTGTTAGATTCTTATTAGTATAATTTTTGTTCAAAGCCATCTTCTAAGTAAAGCATGAAATCAGTTGGGCTGTCCTTTATGATACAAAATACAAAATCAAGTCACATTGACCAGACCACTGCTCTTGTTGAATTGAGTACAAAGGACAGCATACAATGTTAATTCATAAATTACCAGAACAGCTCAAATTATATCCTGAAAGAATGAGTGTATGTGCCCATTCTCTCTTGATTTATTTTGTGATTTTAAAGAAAATTGGCTCAGAGGCACTCATTGATAATAAAATATGTTATAGCAGAAGAGGAAGATCTGTGTAACAGAATGCTCAAATATGAAAACAAAGAAAAAGGTTTAAAATATTTTTTATTCAATATACGTAATTTTCCATTGCCAGTCAACAAAGTTGCATTTTCAGGCTGTGTGGTATATGGTGTGTGTGGTGATGATGTTAGTTCTTGGATATACATATATATGAATTATGAGGTTTGAATTCATATATATGACAGGTTCGGCCTTTCAAACCTCATAATTCAACTTGAAGTTTAGATTAATGAATCTACATTTAGACTGATGAGTTAGATAGATACAAAGGAGGGGAGAAAATGTGTACCACAGAATAACCACCTTGTGGGGCTTAATATAATCTAGCAAGAATCAAGATTAAATAGCACATGAAACAATTTGAGCAAATACTTGTTGCATTGGCTGTTGGCTTTAGGGAGCTCAGCAGAGGAATCAAGACACAATAGGAAATTTAGGAGCCATTTTGGGGTTATTGAGCATGAAACTGATATGATGCCAATGGTATTTTTGGCGGCTTCATGTCCAGAGGAAGAAAGTGTACCATTGGGGTGCATCTGTGAACCTGCGATGTAACTAAGGGGAAAGTGGTTTATTTGAAGACAATTCCAGGAAGCACTGGTAGGGACAGAAAAGTGAGAAAGGGAAGGGAAGGCAGTCAAAGAGTGGATGTTAATGAGTAGGTTACTACTGTGGGCAGCTTGGATTCCAGCCCATCAGAGTCTCTTTGAATCAGCAGGGAGCACACTTCAGAATTACATCATGTGAGGCAGCTGGAGTGTTTATCATCCTACTCCCCCTTGTCACTGGCAGAGACATTAACTGTTCAAACTTTCCAAGCTGCCCTGCATATGAGTTGAGAGAAAACCGTCAGCATGTACCAGAGCATGGATGACAGGGACCATGAGTTCACACTTACCATGAAAGTACCCTGGATTCTTTGTGCTTCCTCTCCTCCCTTTCAGGTTAAGGGGCAGCACAGCCATTTCTGGCCACTTTATAAGGAAGAACTTCCTATTACCAAATTTACATTTAAGTTTAGACATCATGGAAACCTTATCATCACATTCTTTTCAAACCCATGCTGTTGAACTATCTCATAGGAGTTTAAAATAACCCTTGTACCCCCTTCAGTAGTTTTCTTTCCCTGCTCCAACCCTTGAAAAGGGAGAGACCTCACCCTTACTCAAGAGCAGCTGGATTTCCATCCCCTAGGATCACCTGGTATACTTAGGGATGGTGCCTTTTGAAGTAAAGCCTCTCAGTGGGCATCAAACCCATGCCAGATGAGGCAACACACCAACCTAATTAACCCTGACACAATTTCACTGTAAGTTAGGATGATTTCATTTTGTCTTGTGGCTTTAAATACTATAAGCCTCCCTAATCACCTTAGTTTAGATCTGAATTCCAGACTCATATTCAATGGCCTACTCAATATCTGCAAGTGACTATTCAAGAAGGATGTGTGAGGCTCATCATCATCTTCTAATTTGTTCATTTCAGTTTCCTCATCTCAGTAAACAGCAACTCCACTTTTCAAGTTGCTCAGGCAAACGTGTTAGAATTGCCTCCTCTTTCTCTCACACCCAGGTCTGATCTGGCAGCAAATCTCATTGGCCCTGACTTCCAAATAAATACCCAGAACCACCTATTTCTCTGCTGCTACTATCCAGGTCCAAACAACCATTATCACTTCCAAGGTTGTTGCAATAACTTCCCTGATTCTACACTTGCTTCCCCTCGTTCTATTCTCAGCACAGTTGTCAGAGGATCCTAATGAAATGTTAACTGGATCATGTCCCTCACCTGTTCAAACCCTCAAATCACTTCCTCTCTCATTCATACAGTCCATACAGAACCCACCAGACCCTTTGTGATCAGACTTTCTCATTTCCTCTCTGATATTATCTCCTACTACTACCCCCTTGCTCATCATGGCTGTCTACCTGGTGCTCCTTGAATTTTCTAGGTCCGCACCCACTTCAGCATCTTGTACATCTGTCCTTTCTATCTGGAATGTTCTTCAGATTTTAAACAAAAAGAGCTCGCTTCCTCTCCCACCTTTGGAATTTGACCCAGATTTCATCCAGCCAGTGAATATCCTGGCTGTATGTCTAAATTGACAAGCATGCCACATTTTTTATCCTTCTTCCTGACTTATTTTTTCCTTGGCATTTTGCATGAGCTTATATATTTTATGTTGTACTTGTTTATCTCGTTGATGGCCTATCTTCACCCACTAGAATGTAAGTACATATTTAAGTTCCTACTATATTCCTAGAGACAAGAAGTGTGCCTATCTCCAAATAAGTGCTCAATAAATACTTATTGAATGAATGAATGAATGAATAAATGAATGAATGAATAAAGGTATTCATTATATTAGGTGAAGGGGGCTCTCCTTTGGAAGCACTGAACTTTTTGCTTGTAGTTACAATTCCTAGGGAACAATCTCTGTAGCTACCAGTGTAGTAAAAAGTCACAGAAGGTTTGACTGCAATCTTCCTGAACAGAACCCTACATACTCTTAGTCTATTTGGATGGCACATCACCCTCCTGCCACATTGAGCACATTGTTTTTTCACATCCTGTTTGCCAAATTCTTACAGGCAATTGTAGTATGACATTTTCCCTGAGGTATTAAAAACATCTTAAGAACACAGATTGCTGAACAAATAGGGTAACAAATAATTACATCTATAATGATGGAGAGAGGTCTTCCCCCTTCCTTGGACTCACATCCAAGAGTGCTCAGCATTGTATTACTTGTAAGCGACCCCCAGGAGGGAACATTCCGGCCTTAGGACAAGCACTGGCTGTAGCACAGGTAGCTCCTGTGCTTTCCTCCTGCTGAATTCATGCACAACCTCCAAAACTCTGGCCCATTGAGCTTTTCAGCTCTCCACTCTCAGAAATGAGGTGCTCAGGGTGAGACTGATAAACTCTACACTGGCTGGTGTAAGCTTAGAGCAGGCCAATATTTAGAGTTTTTATCTTAGAATCTTGCTACACAGGGTATCATTGATGGTCTCTATGGAAAGCAAATCCTGCCAGGCTCATGCCATAAAGGAAGAAGGACCTCCTGCTCATGATAAAGCTCTCCTATTCACAGGAACTAAAACACTTCAGACTTTATCCATCCAGACATCCAGTTCTTTTATTCCCCATGTTTCCACAGCACTATATTTTATGTTGCCTAATTTTGCAAGATTCTGGAGAAATACAACTTGACTCTCTTCTTCTTTTAGGATAAATAAATGAATAATAAAGTTATAAGACAATAACTAAACCAGTAATAAAGTGTCTTAAAGAAAATGCAAAATTATTGCATTTAGACCTGAACTTCTCTAAGCATTCAGTGGTTTTGGTGCACTTGATCTCTAATATACATCTGTTTGTGGACACTTCAGGCAGGACCTAGAACATCTGGAAACACAGCACATCCTGAGATATAATGAGGTACACAACTTCCACCCCCTCAGACTCTCCTCCCTCTCCACTTGACCACCAAATAGATGTGATGGGTCAGACGCCCCAGGCCTCTGGATTTTTCAGTTAACTTTTGAAGCTATAACTGTTCATAAGTCTGCTAAAATCAAGGATTAAATAGCTGCAAGCAATATCTTGTGTTTTAAAAAGAATAAAACACTACACACACACACACACACACACACACACACACGAAGCTTTCCTCATTTGTCATAAATTCAATCCAACAGGATTTAAAGTGAAGGTTGTGATTCTATCACCATCACAATTTCCTGAGTAATAAGAACAAATATTCAGTTTTTTAAAAATATGGTTAATAAGGCTGACCAAGTGGTGCGTTGGTTAAGAGTTGCCTTGGGACGGCAGCTCTGAGCAGCTGGGCCCCAGTTCAGATCCCACATGAGGGCCAGTGACACTGCGCCCTCTACAGCTAAGATGGTGAACAACAGCTCGACCTGGAGCTGGGCTACCATGAGTCACCGGCAATGGCGTAGGCTGCAGCCCCTGCTGCAGTGGGAAGCTGTAAACTACTATAAGTGGCTGGCAGCCATCCTGAGCGGCCAGCAGCCAGCTTGAGCTACCATGAGGCACAGTAAGTGGCTGTTCAATGGCCAGTGACCAATTTGCCTCACCCGGAAGAGCACAATGATCACAATACCAACATGGGCCAGTGAAGCAACGTCCTCCATAACCAGACTGAAGAACAAAAGGACAGCCACTTGTCTGTTCCCCTCCCCCAATTCCCCAATAAAATCTTTTAAAAAAAAAATGGTTAATAATTTCTGCCAGTTGTCTCTTAATTATTTGAAGGTTTGAATTTAGATTATACCATGACAGTATTATGTCAAACAGGAGTCACTGCTATGTTTGTGCCAAACAACTCTCCTCTATTTTAATACACATTAACATATTAGTATATTAGAACTCTAAAGAACAGAATACTTTGGGAATAAATGCTCTCTCTCTATCTCTTTCTCTCTCTCTCTCTCTTTCTCTCTCTCTCCCTCTCTCTGAAAGCTAGCTACCAGTAACTATAAGATGTTAAGAGTGAAAAAAGTTCAATGATTTTCTTACCTGTTTCAGTTGAACTTACCAAGTTGTCCAAGAGACCCTGGCCATGCTGCCCATTACAGGGGAAATTATTTAGTGAAGAAAAAACAAACAAACTGTTATTCCCTACTCATGAAGAGTACCTATTTATGTAATAAGTATCTTTATGAGAGGTATGTATGAAAATTAAATAAGCCAAAAATAAGCATATCACATAGATAAATTTTATTTTCACAGAATAAAAATCAATAAAAAGAGTACTTTTCTTAAATACAAGATGCCAACTCAGTATGATTTTACTATTTAGAATGCTATGCACCATCATATGTAACTACTTGAGAACTAATCTCTGAAAACCCAAATTAATTCTAATTATCTGAACAGGAGATAGAGGTGACAGAAATCCAGCTCCAGGGTCAAATATATGCAGATAAAACCAAAGCCTCATTAGTTTGAAAAGTAATGTTGCCCTTAGGAAAATAAATTAATGTGTGGTAAATGAGGAAAAGGTGTTCAGGTTTTTATCCTATTCAAGGATGTCTTGGGATATCCTAAATAAATTCTCTTGTCTCTCTTTTCTTATTGCAAACACCCATAACATGCATATGAGAGGCGTAATGCAAACACCATCATTGGTTTGGGAGTCCTTTGGAGTTTCTGGTGAGAGGTAGCACACCTGGGGCGCTATGAGAGTGGAAAGCCGGGCAATGTGAGGAAGTGGCTCCCTAATGCAGTGTTACAGTTCACTCTGGTCCTCTCAGAGTGAAGATAAGTCTAGACCGTCCTCTCATAGCTATGACCCCCTAATGCTTGTGTCAAATGTTAGGTCATTCCATTCATCCATTCCCTCTTAACACACATTTTCCCCCCTTTGGATGATAAATGGGAAATAGCATCTAATTTTAAAACAATTGTCACTAGGAAAGTTTTCTACCATAGAAATATAGGCCAGAATTTTTAATCATTTTTACTGTTATTCATCATAAAGGGAGACAGCAGAAGCCTGATGTTGAAACAAAGTGTTGTTATTTCACATATCCAATCAAGAACTTAAAATGACAAATCATACAATTTTATTATTTATCAGTGCCCACTGATATAGAATGTTATATATTGGTTTGTAGGAAAAGTCATGACATATTTTTTTCTATGTTTTTTGTTGCAAAAATGTGTCATGACTTTTCTGACAACCCAATATATATACAGTAAATCTTTGTTTGTAGACAAGCAACAGAAGGAAATACCGCTTGCTAAAATTAATGTTTATTAATGTTGTTTCTTTAAATCTCTTCTATACAGATTTTTACTCCGCATTTTAGATAGCAAAATAACAGCTATTAACAAGTAAGCTGTTTAATGTGTTATAAGATAATGAAAATTCAATATTAAAATGTATACACATAATATCCTCATAGGTATTGATGATTTCTGATTTACCTATTGATATCTCAGTAGTTAACATCTGATCAAATATGATTTAAGGACTGAAGTATTTATTACAAATATGGACTATCTGAAACATGAATTATACACATCTTATTTCCCCACAAATAATGTAAAGATTATCTCAATCACATTAAATTTTAGATTAAACACATACTACCTATATAAGTTTTGAGATACCAAATGTTTGGAATTTTCCTCCCAAGTTGATTTATGTTTAAGTCTGATGGTGATGTGGGAGGCTATAAGTTTAGTCCAGGTTGCTTGTTGCATCGGGAAAATATTGATGAAAAGGACTTGGGAATTTAAATACTATTTAAACAGAAAATCATGGGATTTGATTGTGTGTGTGTGTGTGTGTGTGTGTGTGTGTGTGTGTGTAGAGGGTGGGCTACATGTCAGTGTGCACAGCATAGTGGGGAGGTACGTAGGTGTGTTTGTGTGTACATCTTCATTAATGCTGAGTAAATTGCAAAATCAAGATGTTGTTGGATTGAGATTATGTTGGCAAAGTTCGTGCAGAATTTCTGATGACCTTTTGTGATATAAGGAAAGCTATATCTTCCATTATCATACTTCCCAAGGCAATGAATAATAAGAATGACTCTATCAGAAAATGAATCATTCAGACAATAAGGATAGCAAATGTCATCTGAATGTGTTTACCGCAGAGGAGAAGGCAGAACACACTAATATTTCAGAGTGGGGTTTTATCAGGAACATGTCCCATTAGCTCTAATGAGAGCTGCATATTTAAGCCACTGCTCTCTCATGCTCAGGGCACACTTCATCCTCAATAGTAAAACTTTGAAACTTTTTTACTTCTTAAATTATGCTCTGGTAATTATGCTAAAATTTTAGCTGTAAATATGGCTTTCTATGAATCCTCCCTGACATCTGTATGAATACCTAAGAAGAATGGAGGCTTTTCATGACTGTGAATTTCCTTCATCACCCATGCCCTCTTCAGAGCTATTTGTCATTTATAGACACAGCAAAGTAGAATCCTAAGCAGAAAAGCATTAGTGAGCCTGTCCACCACCCGCCCCACCCCCACCCCGGCCTTCACTACCCCCTCACACCCCAACCTGGATTCCTTTGATACTCAGGAATTCTAAAAATTGCCCTGTTCTTTAGTAAAGTGGTGATCTTCTTCATTTGCCCTTCTGGAAGATCAGGCAAAGGCTAAATCCAACATGATCAAAACATTCCTTAGAATAAAATGCCTAATGAAAATGAGAAGAACTGGAGACATAAAAGCAGCTTTAGTTATTAGAGTAAAAAAGATGGCATCATGAGCCAGATATGTCTGTGAAACACATCCTTCTCATTTAATCTTCACAGCAGCCTGTAAAGGAGGTAGGGTTCACTCTACCTTCAGATAAGGAAACTTGGCTCAGCTGCTAAGTGGCTATAAGAATCAGAGGGAGAAAATACTTTCCAGTGAGATAACAATACAGATGCCCAGAGGAAAAGACTGCTTGAGCTTTGTCTCCAAGTATACAGTGTTATTTTCCAGGAACAGGCCATCTCCAACTTCCCCTCCTCTAGCATAAGAGTAGATGCGTGTTTATAATGCAATGTGAAGGGTCTGGATTAGGTTAGGAGGGAAGCTTATAACCATGAATTTCTTGTCTCTATACCTAGTAGATTACTGCCAAGTACCATTCGAAAGCTAACCTGTGGTGCCGGCTGAGTGGCGCTGTGGTTAAGAGCTGGCTTGGGATGCCAGCGGCCCTGGTTCGGGTCCCACATGTGTGGGCCAGTGACACTGCCCTAAAAAAAAAAAAAAAAAAAACAAGCTAACCTGTGGTGTCACGTGGACCAAGCTGTCCCCTTCTTTTTTTTTTTTCTTTTTTTTATTGAGGGCAGTGTCACTGGCCCTCATATGTGGGACCCAAACCTGGGCCGCTGGCTTCCCAAGACCAGCGCTTAACCACCTCGCCACCCGGCCGGCCCACAAGCTGTCCCCTTCTTGGTGGCTGAGGCACACAGCTCTGCATCTCTGACAAGCATTCTAAGTTCCCAGACTCCAGATCAACTGAGTGAATGTGCAGAGGCAGTCACAACAAGGGTCCTTAATGGAGCCGCAAACAACAGAGACTAATGTTGCCATCACATCTGTCTGTGACCAAGGGTAGAATTCAGAGCCTCCCAGATTCCTTTTGTCCCTATTATGATTTTGAGTGAGCTTATACCTGGTGAAGGGGCCCTCTTCGTATCCCTGGGTTTAGTTCCAGACTGGAAGCCTCACCTCTTACACATCATTGTCAGTCCTCACCAAAGAGATGGCAATTCTTTACAGAAGATATCTCACTTTTAAAATCTTTTCTCTGTTTGAAACTCAATTAAAGCCTAAGAGTGCGTGTCGTGGCAGGGAGTTTGGGGGTGCTGTTTCAGCGGAGAGATGCCCAAAGTAAAGAAGGCACGCGGGGCTGACATGAAGAGGAACCAGCGTCTTTGATTAGCAATAGCAAGCATTATAGAGGTTTTGGGGGAGGAGAGTGTGTACAGAGTGTGCATGCTCACACGGGTCGTGCGCAGGTGCCAAGTATGTTTACCTAAAAAGGGCTTATGTAACGGAGCCCAGCACCTGCGCAGCAAGCTCCGAAGTTAAGGCCAGGGGGCGAGCTCCGTGGGTCAGCTTGGACGCAGCTGGATATTCCCCGTCCCCGTCCCAGGACCTCCACGCTGCGCATCGGAATGTGCCCTGGCCCTGTCAGTGCGGAACATAGAAAGTAACTCCAAGGCTCATGCCTGGAAGCTATTAAGATAGAAAACAAAAACCAAAACAAAAACACCTCTATGAAAGAATAAACTTGACAATCTTTCTTCCGTTTCAAGAATACAGCTACTTTTTACTGGAATACAAGCCTTTCTTCATGTCCCAAATTTCTATAGAAAAGGGACTTATGAGTGTATTCCTCTATTTTATTTCTCAATCCCTTATGCAGTTTACTAAATAAAAAACATAGTGCATCTTTTCTCATTTGTTAGAAATGAATGACCAGTATTACCACTCTTCCTTTTCTTTATGCATTGATGGTTTGTTTCTAGAACTTGTGATGTTGCCAGTGAGACAGAGCTCTTTGGGCTCTTTGTCAACATGGACAAAATTCTGTTTTGAGAAGTAAGTTATTATATGAAACCAGAGCTCCCTGAAATCAAATATTTTGCCATATGTGGGAGCACAGTGTGAAACTGCTTAATGGTTGTCAAATGTTAAACAAAAGCTGAAGACCTAAAGGCTTCTCTGGGTGGCTTGCTTTACAACTGCAAGGCAGGTGTCAGAGGAAAGAATGTGGCACTGAAATACAAATTTGTGATTTTATCCCCCATTGACCTGCAGCAAATTTTTCTTACCATGTTGTGATGAATAAATGGAAAGTTGTGTGACACATAGTACATGTTTACTGTCATACTCATTGATTCTCTTCTAATTCAACCTTCCCTTCTAGCAGCCGGTAAAGAATAAGTTAAAAAATAATATGAGCAAAATGTTGTAAACTGTTTACATATTGACAAGATGAAAGATGGCCAGTTGTGATTGCAAAGTTTCTTTATTCTCACTGTTTTTTGGAGCACAAATGAGAAAAGCCCATTCTGACATTTCTTCGTTACTAAGTTATGGGCATAACACTCCTGATGTCCATCACTGCTGATTTAGAGAAAGTAGAAAAGTATCCAGATATCTCATAATATTCATAATGGTGCTAATTTAGTTGAATAGCATAAACCACTGTGTGCTTCCAAATGGAAGCAGATTTGACATGATGTACGCTATTTATTGACCTCATGAAAATAACTAACTGAAGAAATACAATTTGAGATTTTTTTTTCCTACTTCAATTCAACACACATTTGGTGTCCCTGCATGAACAAAAAATAGTGCTAAATGGTATAGCTCCAATGATGAGTGGGTACAGTCCAGCCTTGAAGGGCCCAGGATGGAAGCCATCAGGTAAGCAAATGATCCCAACAGTGAGATACCTGCAGTATTGGAGGTACAAACAAAGTTGAGTTCAGGGGATCGTTCTTGGTTGGGGGTCAGCAAAAAAGGTCTTCTGAGGAGAGATATATTAGCAGAGTTTTAAACTACAATATAAATTTCCTTAGTGGAGAAAGGCAGGCAAGTCATTCTAAGAAAAGATGACATGAATGTGCAAAACACATTTCAGGCCAAGGGAACTATATATGCAAAGGCACCTATTATCAGAACACAAAGCTTTTTCCCTCCATCTCGGTGCCTTTGTAGTTCCCTTGGCCTAAAATTTCTGAAATTATTTGTATGATCTGAATTTTTAAACTTCTAAAATCTTTTGCACAGTAACTTCATATATATAGACACACGCATACACACACATGCATATATCTACATATACACACACACAATGTAGTGTACGTATGTATATGAATATACATACATACACATGCATTGGGTAAATTTAGAATTTTTAAGTAATCAGATAAATTTATTTTTAAGACTTCAAGTGTCTCGTCAACTTTCTTTAAGCAAGAAGGCAATGCTGATATTCAGTGATTTACTGGCATTAAATGTGTAGCAGCAGCTCTGGTAGCACTCTTTACCCTCTCTACTGCCATTGCTCCGTGCCATAATACAATAATGGGAAAACAATATTGCCTTTTATTTCTGTCTCAGAATCAGATCTTCAAATATTATTCATCAAATGAATGAATGAAATGGAACTCAAAGGAAATTATACAAACCAATTTTACACATCTAAGTTAAAACTGGCAAAGCAGCATGGGAATGTTGACCTATAATAAACTTGATCCATGACAATTATAGCAGATGAAAGCCTTTGCTCATAGTGAGAGAAATATTATTTTTAGATGTAATTAAAATTCCAAATGCTGTGAAGGCAAAACTGAAGCATGTTCAAAAAGTGGCAAGGTTGGCCAGGGGCCTTGGGATGTTGTGGGAATAATGATTGAGGAGCTGAGGACATTAGGACTTTCAGCAGGAAGGGAAGGAAAATGGAAATCTCTGGGATTCCAAGTTGTCTTCTAATATTTTAAAGATTGTGCAGAAAAGAGAGATTAAATTCATTCTATGTGGCTCTTAGGGAATGAAACAGAAGCAAAGGATAAGTGTGTGGGAGGCCCAATTTCAGAAACCTTCTCCACATCGTAGCTGGCCTGTACTCAAGGCCCAGTGTTTGAGAACTTATCAATACCCATGAGGAATGAGGTTATCATAAGACTCAAGGAACAAGAAAACAGAATGTTAATTAGATCAAAGACATGTCACTTTGCTTTCTTTGTATCCTTATCCTCTCGTCTTTGCCTCTCCTATGGGATGATTTTATTTTTCTTTTCTGGTGTTAAAAACCAAACACAAGTTTGTCAGAATATAATATGACGGTCACTCAGGGAGAGCACTGGCTTTTAGGGTTGGTTTCCACGCTGTTTCATATTCTTATACTTTTCCAAACACATTTGGAATAGTAGCATGTACGAGTTCTGACAATTAAGTTCGCAAACTTTCCCCCGTATATTGGCAGCACTGTACAAACAGCTCAACAAAGTTTCATAACTTTGGTATATCAGTGTCTCACAGCTGTGTTCATGTAGATGTCTGGCAGTGTCTTGCTGAGTGGAGTTCATTATTGTTGCATAATTTTGTGTGCCATTGAGAGAATGTCTGAGCTTGAATTAGAGCAATGAACAAACGTTAAATTTCTTGTGAAACTTGGCAAGAGTGGAAGTAAAATCAGGGATACATTGTTAGTCCAAGTTTATGGGGATAATGCCATGAAGGAAACAGCAGTGTACAAATGGATTAAACATTTTTCTGATGGGAGAGAATGTGTCACTGATGAAGAGAAGTGAGGGCAGCCAGTAATGGGCAGAACTGATGAAAAATTGCAAAAATTTGTCGAATTTTGTGTCAAAGTCATTGGCTGGCTGTGAGAAGTATAGCAGACCAAGTAAACATCGATAGAAAATCTTGGTATAAGAAAGGTGTATGCAAAAATGGTCCCGAAGGAGCTCACCAATGAACAAAAACAAAGGAGAGTCAAAGTTTGCCAAGACCTTTTGAAGAGGCAAGATGATATTTTGGGCTGTGTTATAACTGGTGATGAGATAGCAGTACTGTTATCTTCCTTCTGTAGAGAAGGAAGTGCTAAGGCAGAGACATGTTAAGCCTAAGGTCATACTGTAGTAGGTAACAGAACCAAAAGAGAAACCCAGAGAACTATACTTTAGAAGAGGAGAAAAAAATGCATTAAGGACATAAAGGTTTTAGAACAAACCATATTTTGCACTCCTGTGTATAATGCTCACCCACTTTTTTGGCCCAGACTTTCAGGAAAAAACTTTTAATTTTTTAATTCAAAATTTTATTTGTTTACATTTAGGTACTTGTTTTTTGTATTATAAAGGAATTTTAGTTTAGCATTTATTTTTTTTAACATATTATGGTACAAGAAATTTTATGTAACAAATAATTACAAAACACAAAAACAGATACAAGGTAGAAGAAATTTTATGTACCTATAATGAATTTATGATATTTATACATCATAATAGGCCAAGAACTCTTTGTCGTTGCAATTAAGTTCATCAAAAATTCAACAAAATAGATTAGCATATTCCAATGTATTATTTTGCATATGGATATCGTTATTGATTTATAGTTACATTTTTAACTCATTAGCATAAATAAAAGAATTAAAAACATATAAATATGGAATTATTACTACCCATGTATAGTGCATATTCTTATTTTACCCTCACCAATTTGGGCAAAAAAGTGCACATTATACACGGCAAAATATGGTAATCTTTCATCAAGTGTAAGGAGTAAGGGAGGGATAAGAGCCTTGGTGTCCCCTTAAGCGCCTAGCTTAAATGGCTAAATGAATGGTGGTATGGATTACCAGTATAAGAGGTGGGACAGATTTAGAAGCTAATAAGATATTCTAAATATGTTTGTTTTCATATACCTGTGGGAATCTAGAAAGAATATGGGTATATGGGTAAGCAGATGTACATACAGGTTTGGATCTCTCATGAGGGTTGGAGTGGGAGATGTGGATTTGGAAATCATCATACAAGGGAGAAGTCATAGGGTGAACAAGATCAAACATGGATAGAATACTATTATTGGTTGAATTGTGTCCCTTTAAAATACATTGAAGTCCTAATGCCCTGAGTCTGTAAATGTGACCTTACATAGAAACAGAATAGTCTTTTTTGGAGATGATCAAGTAAAGATGAGATAATTAGGATGGGTCCTAATCCAATATGACTGTGTGTTTTTGAAAAGGAGAAATTTAGACACAACCCTCTCTGTGTTACTGTCTCTCTCTCTCTCTCTCTCTCTCTCTCTCTCTCTCTCTCTCTCTGTCTCTCTCTCTCTCTCACACACACACACACAAAAAAAAAAAAAACAAAAAAAAACCCCACACCATGTGAAGATAAAATTAACAATCCAAGGGATACCAAAGATTGCCAGCAAACCACCAGAAGCTAGGATAGAGGCACATACTCAAGTCTCCTTCACAGCCTCAGAAGGAACCAACACGTGAGAGATAACAAATTTTCGTTGTTTAAGCTACCAGTTTGTGGTACTTTGTTAAAGCAACCCTAGGAAACCAACATCGACAGGTAGAGAGGTAACTGCATGGAAGAGTGAGTGATTATTGATGATGACTGAACAGATACTGTCAGTTCAAAAACAAGTTTGCCAGTCAAAGAAGCAGGAAAGGCTATTCCAAGAAAAGACCAAGTTTGTAAAAAAGGGTAGAAGTATAAGAAAGGAAACACAAGCAGCTTGCCTTGGGCTAATCACAGCTGCAGCTTGGAGTGGTGAGAGAACAGTGATCTGTTCCTCAAAGTCCCTGTAAACTGTACTATAGCACAGTTCATCTTATAATTAATAGAAAATAGTCAAAGACTCAAAAGAATGATTAAATCTGGTTTGTGTTTTAAATGCCACTGTCCTATAAATGCAGAAGGTGCCAAAAATATATATACACATTTTAAGAAAGGAAAAAATTGTATTTATTAAAATTGTAATACAATGAATAACACTAGCATTCATTTGATAAACACCATCTTTTGAACGAACATCATACTACACATTGTTACCGTAATTCAGTTCAACTTCTAAAAGTAATACATAGATAAGATCTCTTAAATGTGTACATATTTTGGCACCCCCAGTATAGTAGTAGTGACAGCATAGTTTTTGAATCTACCAAAATGACCGCATTGAAATAGAGCAAAACTGAAGAATCATGGACAATACCTGCAAAAAACTCAATGATGAGGTACCCCCATAATTACTTAGGAAAAAATTAGTGACAACTTATAAGAGCCATATGATATCAAAACCTATGCAGAAAGAGGCAGAGGGAAGGCCTTAAGAACAGTAAATCCACAAAATCCCCGATAGGTACTTACTGGAAAGTGCAGTGGGCTGATCTTAGAGGAGCGAGAGTGACTCAAAGTGTGTTCTCCAATGATCCAATACAAGAGGGAGTCCAAGGGACCATAATGCAAAAGGGGTTGATGCTATTGGATTGGTCTCTTAATAACAAACTAAAGACCCTTCCAGAGAAGGATCCACATTGAGGAGACTCTGCTAGGAATAAATTTCAAATTGAATAGGACAGAAACAACTGTAAGCAATGAAAGAGAAGATCCAAATTAAAGGGAAAGGGAAGGGAAACAGAGGCAGCTAATCTTAAAGTTAATAAGTGATATTGTTTTTATCACTTTATAAGAACAACAGAAGAGTAAACTCTGGAACTGTGACACCAGTAAAGCTATTCTAGCTCACTTATGCCTCCTAAATGTACATTAAAACTAAATTAACTAATTTTTAAAATTTAGCAACAAGAAAGATATCAAAATTATTATAAGGAAAAGAGAATAAGAAAACAGTGATGTTCTTACAGGCAATGAAAGCATAGCAGAAAAACACATGTAGAAAACAGATAAAAACCATAAGCAAACATTCCAAAATGAAGTGAAAGAAATTAACAGAATTATAAAAGCTATGAAAGAACAATGAAAATCAGAATTAGAAAAAAATCAGAAAAGAATGAGCAGAAAAAAGTCACATTTAACAAGATGATGTCATTCGATATAGAATTTTAATTTTTAAAAAAAATTAGCTCAGAAATGAAAAACTCAGCTGGAAGGGAGTTTTCAAGCACCATATTTTGGGCCGTCAGAAAAGTGATGATGTATTTTTTTTCTGTTTTTCTTTGCAAAAAGCTTCATGACTTCTGACAACACAATAGTTTCAAACACCATAGTTAGAAGATAAACAGAAGATGGAAAGGAAGGGAAAATTTTATATCAAAATCAATTTGGGAATAAAGTATTTAGAGAAGCTGATAGAGATTGAAGATAAAGAAAATACAACATACATAAATAGCAGACCCCAAAGAAGAAAACCGAAGTAATGAATTAGAAAATAATACTAACTACTATAATTCGAGAAGACCCGAAATTACACAATGAAACTTGAAACTACATAATGAAGAGGCATACCATATTCCTGAGAAACTGGAAGCAGAACAGCCAATATCAAGCTACATTCTAATGAAACTAAGTCTTTCATAAGAAACAAAATATCCTTTGGACATCCAAGCAAAAAGAGAAAGAATATCAGACTTTTCCATGACAACACTCCATGCTAGTAAGCAATGAAGTAACAGATTTAATATGCTCAAATGAGTATAGATCCTGGATCTTGCATGGAATATGCATGGATATTTACAGCATCCAACCTGACCCTCTAGTGAAAAAGTTGCCCAGGCTTTTCTGCTCTTGCATTTCCTTGCCATATCCCTGCTATTCTTCCCTCTTGGCATCTGAGAATCTTTGCATTGAGTAGGTGCAGTTCTTTCACAGATTCTAGAAATGGGCACCAATCTGCAATTGAAATTGTGAGACTTTAGGGTCTGCATAACAAAAGGAACCTTATCCTCACCCAAGGCAAAATTGATAACCACATACTGTTATGAATATGCAAGAACTCAGAGAATAATCCCTAGGCACCTTTTTAAAAGGATCTACTAGAGAATACGCTTCAGGCAACCAAACATACTGTAGAGATATTGACATAAGGACTGCAAAGTATTCTAGCCAATAAAAAAAGAAGGGTGACAGACAGAATATCAGCATTTTTCAAATGCTAATGAACGACTGGATCTAGGAAATGATCATCAGTGAATGATGTCATAAAAGAGAACATTAGTGCTCCCTCAGGAAAGTACTCTACATCACCTGCTAAAATTGATCAAACGTGAATCTGATCAAAATTCTAACACTTCTGTTAGAACAGATATGTGAACCACACTAGTGAAATGATCGAGATCAAAACAATGAAAAATATGGAAGAAATAAAAAAGAAATGAAGGCGGAATTCACGGTATTAAAACAGTTAAGATGCATATCAAATTATCACCACGTATAGGCCTTGTTTGTATTGTACAAACTGTAAAAAAATATGATAAAGGAAAATTTGAACACTGATACTTGATAATATTAGCAAACTATCCTTATTTGTAAGTGTAATAATGGTATTGTATGTGTGTTTGTAAATTATTTTAATAAACTATTTACAGATAAATAATATGATAACTGGGATTTGCTTCAAAATAATCTAGTGGCAGGCAGTAAGTGAGATAGAAATGAAAGTGTTGGCAATATATTGATAATTACTTAATCTTGGTGAAGGGTATATTGGATTCAATTCACTATATTTTCTCCTTTTGCATATGTTTGAGGTTTTCAATAATAATAAGTATTCCAAAAGACATCAGGAGGATATACAAGTACAAACATTCTAGTGCTTCAGACTTGTATCATGCCCTGGGAGATATCCATCTCCTCAATACTGTTGAGCACATAGAGAAACCGACACGATGGTGTGTATGTAGATTTTCAAAGCAGCAAATCCATTCTACATCTGAGTTTCCAACACAGTTCACCTCACTCTTCACATTGCAATTCAATGGAATGCCTTTAATGAGGACCAAAATTGCAATGACTTCTCAAAGTGAACATTTGGAATAAGAGAACTCTTAAACAGCTAACTTTGGGCCTTAAATTATAAGCCACTAGGATAATTGTTTCTTTTGTGTGCTTGCATATGGTAGCTTGCAGAAAAGAAAAACAGCCCTGGTGTTTGAATGATAAATTATCATTCATCTTTTTCTTATTTTCCATGTTTTCTTTCTAGATACTTCCACACAATATACTTAGGTATTCGAAGCCGACAGAGTGGGGAGAATGACAGATGGAGGTTTTACTGGAAAATGGTTTATGAGTATGCAGATGTGAGTATGCTGCATTTGCTAGCCACCTTTCTGGAAAGTGCTCCACAGCTGGTCCTGCAGCTCTGCATTATCGTACAGACTCATAGCTTACAGGCCCTCCAAGGTAAGGGCTTGCGGTTTGGTTTCTGAATTGGGGGAAAAACTGGCTATTTTTGTCACAATCCAAGGAACTGTTCTAATACCCTTTGTTGACACAGGCCATGGTGCTCCCTGTTATATGTCAGCTGATTGGCATGTGAATTTCTTCTTCATAATCACTTGCCAGGGCTAATTTATAAGAGGACAATTTTTTTTTTTTTCCCTCAAGTGGCCCTCTGGGTAGGAAAAAACCTTTTTGATTTTATACTTGGTCAATATAAGAATAAAGTCAACTGAGTTTTTCTTGTTTGTATGCCAGAGTAATTCCAAAAATATTGAAATAGAGCTATAGCTCTCTCTCTGTCTCTCTCTAATATTATATATATATATATATATATATATATATATATATATATATATCCACTACCAAATTCTTTTGACACGAGAGAGACAGAGAGATATTACAAGAAAATAGTAGGGATTACCTTAATATTTTAAAAAAGAAGGTCATATGTAAAAATTTTCAACTTTTAACAATATATTGTTTATATACTACTGAGTTTTATAAAATGAATATTATTATCAGGTTAATATTTTTGTATTTTGCTGTTTTGTTTGATAATCTCATCAGTAAGACTATTCTATTTTTAATATATCTGCCCTGATGTTACCTTAGGGCCTGCTGCTCAAATCTTTTCTAGAAGCAGAAAGACAGTTAAACAGACCAGTGGATAGATAGGTGAATAAATGTGTAGATGAATGATAGATAGGCAACAATTTTTTAAATAGAGTTTCCTGGTAATTTGACAATCCTGGTACTAAATAAATGTTATTACACAGTTGATGTATTATAATGTGCTTGTTTTGTTTCATTCTCAGCAGAGTATTGATGTGACTTCCTCTAGGTACACACAAATTGCTGTCATGTTCTGGGCCATGCTCTAACTTGAGAATTGATCTGGTTGTTCTGGGGAATCTCTACAATGTCCTTATAAGGTTTTATAGCAAGAGACACATTAACTTAGGCTGAGTGCTTTAACTGGGGATGGAGGTGGTGGAGGTATATTATAGGAAAAGCAAGATGGAGGGTGTCCTGGTAGCCAGTGACCCATTTATTTATGAATTCCTGGCCCAACCCTGGCTTCACGCTAAAACAATTTTGTTCCAAGAAATTAGGAAATGGTTCAAAGAGATCCATGGGGTGTAATTCTCAAATGTTAGAAAGCAAATTAGAAGAAAAAGAAAGTGGGGTGTTTGAACAGAAACAAAAGAAAAGCTTGAAGAAGGCAAGGCATATAAATTAGTTGTGGGTGACTATGTTTAAGAGTGAAAGCTGCACTGGGAGGTCCTGGCTTTGATTATTTCATTTTCTTGCTGTGAGATCTTGTGCAAGTAAGTTACTTAATCTCTGTTTCTCAAATGTAAAGGCCACAAACTAAATTAGATGATCTCCAAACTCCTTGACCACTCTGTTCGATCTTTTCATCAATGACTGCCCAGTAAACTTATAGGGCCAGATATATGCACTAGGAAATGGTCTGTAAATGAGCATACAAATTGAAAGGCAACATCAATCAAAATCTCTGCCAAAGAATCTAGTACTCATCTCCAGAACAATTTGGCCACTCCTTAGTCTAGTTGCACAGTGAAAACTCTTTGGAAAAGGAAAACCCATGCACAGCTGTGGAGGGATGCAAGCCACCTTCCTGTCGCCCAATATTATTAAGTGCCTCTGCTAATTTTTTAAAAGACTTAGAAAATCATAGATAAGTGTTTATCCTAAAGATGATAGAGATAGAGGAGCAAAGGTGAGAGAGGGTCTAAGAAAATGAGATCAGCTTTTCACTTTGAGAGTTTTATGTAAAATATTATAGAAAACAAAACAAAAAGAAAAAACAAATCTTAGTCTTTATCAGATGATTCATCCTGAACATAAGAATCAAAATTTGTGCTTCCTAGAGTTGTGGCTGTTCCCTGGCACCTGGTGTCCTCAACTTACCTACTAAGTTCACATGTTTATCAGGTTTGCTGTGGATTTTGGGAGCCAGACCTAATCCTTGGCCAAGGCAAGCCTTGCTGTCAAAACCAGAAAGCCATAGGGAAAATATGTTCTGTGTCACTCCCAAGGTGGTCATACAGGTTGATACAAAGATCACTAGGATCAATGCAAGTCATGGAGTACAAGATGAGAAATAATCCCGCTGGGTTGATTTTATTGCTGCCATTTATTAACAAGAAAGGTAGGCAGAAAGTTATGTTTACAACCAAAGAGTGAAAATATCTGACCACAAACAACAACCACACAATCTCCAGCAAATGAAAACCAGCTCAGGCAATGCTATCTAAAAAAAGGATTTAGCAAAGCATTTAGATAGCATTTTGAAAAGATACTTATCATCAGAAAGAGCTTCTAAACTCAACCCTCCTCTGACAGATGATCCCACTGACAAAAGAACCAGGTTACAAATTAAATGGATGTGAACTACAAAAACAGAGCTTTTCCCCTCTAAGAAAAGAAAAATAAATGTGATAGAATCTAGTCCACCATATATTTTCATACGTATTTATGGCAAAATATTCTTGGGATTTATATATAAAAACACAACTTTCTGCAATGAATGCAAATAATCAATGACCTGAAACCTGTGAAGTATTACAAATAGCTCTGAATTAAATATTTAAAATATTCTTATTTAGCATATAGGAAGCTGTCCTAAGTTTGCAAGTCTATGCATGACTATGTCTAAAATTATTTTTTAGAATAGAAAATATTTCCTTTTTTAACCAACTTCAGCCATCTACTATTCTCTGAAGGATGTTCTTTGAAAACCAATAAGAAAATAAAACAAGAAGTATGATATTTATAAACTAATGCTTAAAAATTGTATTCTTCTTATGGAAGTTGATGTAGCCCTAAAACAGTTAGCTATGAAAATCCTTTCTCAGCTCTCCCTAATTATTGAGTAATTAAATCAGAGACACCTGGTTGTGCAGGAGGTTGACAGGCTCAGTGGAGAGCAGTTTATGTTAAGTATAATTGTTTCTCAGTTTGTATTGTCCCAGGAAGGACAGTTCGGCTCCTGTTCAAAGACCAGGAATCAGGGCAGAGTCGAAACTTGAACATGAACACCCAGTTCTTTTTATTCCACACTGTCACCTTAGATATAACTGCTGCTCTTCTTTGGATCTGCAATTTTCTTAGGAATATCTGTCACTGGAGTATAACAAATGCTAATAGCTAAAATGCCACACAGTAGTAGATAAGATGTCACCTAGTACAGTAGCCTGTCTGTGTGTGTGTGTGTGTGAGAGAGAGAGAGAGAGAGAGAGAGAGAGAGAGAGAGAGAGAGAGAGAGAGAGAGAGAGAGAAGAAGGAAAGAGATGGAGAGAGAAAGGGAAGAAGAAAGACTGCCTGGTAAGCAGAGATGGGCAACAGCACTCCTATTAGTCTCCATGTAGAGGCCTCATCTACAGGAAGATGTGGTCTAAGTCCTGTGAGTCCTATTTTCAGGCAATGTCTCAAACCATTCAGGACCTTTGATTCTATCTAAATATGCAAACAGAGATAGAAAGTTAACTGTCCACCTTCTGTAGACAAAAGATACCACATCAAAATATACCACATCAAAAGATACTGCATCTGGCTTTTTTTGCATGACCCTTAAAATTTGTAAAATGAGCGGGCTGGGCTAAAGGGTCTCTAAAGTCAGTTTTGGTTTTATGAGTGTGATTCTCTGAACACTCAGTTTTAGTTACAGAGACTCAGCCTCCCATAGTTGGCAGCGAAGATACTGACTGATTTATAAATGATTATACAAAGGCTTTTCCTAGCAACATAGCATCACTCTGTGCATGCTCCATGTGGACAAAGGGTATTCTCCACAGAGCAGCTCGGGGCGTGTTGTGTAGGACCACAGCAGACCATGCAGCCTTCACAGTGAGTGTATGCAAAGCACAGCCCAAGCTGCGTGCAGCAGTCACCTGGCTCCAATGGCCAGGTGTGCATGCCCACTCAGCGGAGCCATCATGCAGAAATGCTCCCTTACAGAGGAACCATCTAGATGAAACAAAAGAAATCAAATCTTCACTAGATGTGAATAGGTGTCGACCTACCAACCCAAAGATTTCCACATTTCCTGATGGTTTTAGTTCTTCATTTCTAGTCTCCACTTTTACTTATCATTATTGGAAAATCTCATTCCACACTCTAAGTGTATTTAGCTGTGCAGGAAGTGTTTGCTGAGCAGGAAAAAAACACCTACATCTATTCCGATTTTATCATATTGTAAAAACCCCATGTGTTACCCCTTTTGCCAACAGTATGCTGTGAATATTTTGTAAAAGAGAAGAAAGAGGGCTGAAAGAAGTTTCCAACTATTCTTTTTCTGTCTTTTATCCCGTGAGACTACTGGGGAAGTCAGAAGAAGTTAAGGGGTTGTCCTCATATATCTGGCAAACACTGTCCCCAGCTTGCTAGGGTAACTAAGACATTCCCAAAGTGTGAAAAACCACCTATTCTGTCATATCCTAATGAGGACTTTCAAGACATAAATCACTGGATTTTGAGTTCTTCAACTTCATAGGAAAGCAGATAGAGCCATGCCCAGCTACGTTTACATGGCTCAGAGTAGAGAAGAAACCCAGCTACCTTCCGGCCCAAGTCCTTCCTCCTCTGCCAATTGCCTCATTTCTGCATGTGCCTGGCTCCACCTCTGGATTTCTTCAAGGGAGGAAAAGCGCAGGCAAGAGCGCCAGTCTGTGAGTGGGATTGTGTCCCACATCCTTTTAGATCTGTCTGCTTTGCAGTTGCTATTTTCGTTAGTTAATTAACACATTTACTGACTGTCTATTGCATGCACAATGATGTGTGAGGATCTGCAAAATTCATCCTAAAAAAGTTCACTTTTTATTAAAAGTTTATGTGATGTTATAAACAATATGACAAAACATATTTAGAAACACCAAATTTATCTAGGTGTGTTCCCGAATGAGCTCTTCCATTTTCTAGGTAGAATAATATAAAATGGGAGGAACCCCTATGGCATTCCTAGCTCACTCTCCCCCACAAAGGGCCACACAACCCTTGCTTGAACGGTTCATTCTGGGGCAGTTCTAACTGAATCACAGACTCTGTGTTGGAAGGGTCCTTAAAGGACACCTGGCCCATCACTCTACCTGTCACATGAGTCTCTGATCAATTCTGCCTTCACTCCCCACATTCAACCACAGGTCCCACCACCTCATTGGGAAGCCTGCTCACTATCATATGACAGACATGGTAAAAACACTCCCCCAAAATATTGTATTGTTAACATTTCTACATATTTGGGATTTTTAAATATTAACTTTTTATTCTTTATTGCACCTGCTATTGAAGATAAAATAGAAAACACAAATATGCACAAAGGAGAAAATAAAAATTACCTTCCTGCTACTCAGACATAATAATAATCCTATCGCTGAGAAGTAGATATTATATTTTATTGCTTACCTTTATAAACTTCTTTCATGTTTTAATATATATTATGTTAATATAGAATTAAAATATGGATAGTATTTTGTAACCTCCTTTTATGACAACACATCATGAAGATACATCTGTGACAATATATATTATTCTACATCATTTCTAACAACTGTACCAACATATGGATTATCCTTTTGTTTTCCACTAAGTCCCTGCTTTGAAATAATGTTATCAACAATAATTGCTATAATAACTAATCCTATAGTAAATGCATTAAGAACTAAATCTTTACAAATAATCTTAATCATTTCTCAAAGATAAATCCCTAAAAGTGAAATTGGATTCAAGGGCAAGTAGGGTTTCAAGGCTTTTAATATATAATGTCAAATTGGCAATTTTATAGTAGATTTCTTAAGAAGAATTCTACAATATCTCACATTTCTTGTCCAAGGTCAATGAAGGCAATAAATGTGATAAGGACTGAGGTTGGGGCAAGTTGTCTGAGACTTGGGAAAGTACTATTAATAGTACCCATTCAGATATAAAGGGCCCTAATTTCTTCCCTTGTAACTTCGTTGTATCTGCCTTTACAAACTTTATTAAATCTTTTCTATTATGCAACAGCTGATGAAATAAAATTTTAAGTACAGCTTCACCAGAGGCTTATTATTTGAACCAAAATATAAGGAAAGCAGACATAAGTTCCTCAAAACTCTTGACAAAAATCTGACAATAGAAAACTTGTAAAGCGCTAAACCATACAAAAATTATGAAATAGACACCTCTACATCAGACAGTTGTGATTTCTTCTAGCTTTATAAGTATATTAAATTTATCCATTAACATTTAGTACAAAGCCCTACCAGAGTTGAAAGAAAGACAGCATGTCCTCCACCCCCCAGGTGCTGACAAATTTAGTAGAGACTGCACAAGCAAGAATGATGCTAGTAATGATGCTAGCACTCAGAAGCTATTACACATTCTTTCCTGGCAACATGGAATCACCACACTTGGTACACAGTAAGCAATCAATAAATATTTGTTGTTGAATGCAAGGAGGAAGTCTGCTATGTGACAAAGCCCAAGGCTAGGTATGATTGATACAAAAACAAATGACATATCTCCTGCTCTCAATTCAATCTAATGGAAAAGAAAAACCAAAAAAAAATCATTATAAGTCAATGTGTTATATCCTATTGGTGGCCTTCTTAAGGCCTGCTGGTGACACAGAATGATCTCTTATGAAAAATGATACAGAGGAAGTAGAAATGCCATGCAGGATGTCAGGGAATGTTGGAAGAATCTGGGAAGTTTTCATGAAAAGGGTAGATTTTGAGCTGGGTCATAAACAAAGCCTAACATTTTGTCATGTACTGTAAGGAAAAGATAGCAACATAAACCAAACCAGAAGGAGGAGGCCATTGTCAGGTCAGCAGTGCTGATGATAATAGTCCCCTCAAAGCAATGGGACTATTGGTGTCATTTACAGCACATAATTGGATTTGTTCTTCATACTTGAAAGGTTTCTCTAGTAACAGGCCAAATCCTTGCATATATGCTTTAAAAGAAGCGCAACCTATTTTCCTGTATTTCTTACTTTTCAGCATGTGTTTTTTCAGTATTCAGTACTTGGGGTTATCAATTAATAAATCAAAAAAATAGTAAAACAATAGTTTTCTCAATCAATACATAAATGGAGATGAGTTTTACAAACTCATCACCATCAAAAACTTTGTAGGGAAAGACTTACAAAAGTGACATGGTGTATTGGCCACTTTGCTCCACTCTATTGAAAATTATGGACAGAATAAGCAATGATGTGTCATGGGGTAATGATATTATTAATCTCTTTATTTCACATTCAATAGCCTCTGAGTTATGATATCACCCCATTGATTCAAGTGCTTGAAATCAACTCTGTATAGTAGATCAGTCCTCAGCAAAGCTGTGAATAGTTTTGAATTTGAATCATTTTGAACGTAATATGAAGTAAGAGCCTGACTATTTTTAGGTTCGAGTTAATTATCTCAAATAATCCAGCCCAAATCTTGGAATTTTTTCGCTCAGTATTCCTACTCTCTCCCGCTCTCTCCTTCCCGGTGAGATGTGAGTGAGCCCATATGCATGTTCAGGCATAGGGTGATAAACGGGGTTATGGGTATGAGTGAACAGATAGTATGATTAACTGTGGAAAGAAGAGAACTGGTGAAAAGGTGCAGAGTGGTTGATACAACCCTACTCAGAACAGAGAAGGAAACATAAATACGTGCACAGGGCTGTGTGCAGTAAACAGTGTCGTGGAACACTTGCTGTTCCTTTGCCTTTTTCATGGCTTTTTTGTTTGCCAACCTCCAGCCTACCCAGGTTTCAGTAGTTTTTCAGCACTTCCTACCTTCAAGGAAACAAAAGCCCACATTTATTTTCCATTTACCTAACCTTTAGCCCAAACTCGAAGCAGGTATTCACTTTGACTGAATATCGACATATTGTAATTATTATTTCTAAACATTAAAAATAACTACCTTGAATAATAATCAGAATACTTACTGAGCAGAGACAAGGTGAGGTCAATTTAACAAAAAATTCAAAAATGGCTTACTATGATATTTTCCCAAACAAATAGTTTTCACTATGAAACTATGAAACCTGTTCTCTGTAGACAAACTTTTGCCATCCTAAAGTGTACATTTCTTTCTAGAAGTGTATTTTGCTTTTGTTTGACAGATTGGAGTTAGATTGAGTTTTAAAGCATTCCTTAGACATGTAAGCTAATGTTTTCTTGATGACTCAGCAGGAATAAAAAACTGGTATCATCATTTCCTCTTGAATAATTCAAGAAAGACTTTTTTTTTTCTGTATTGCTCATGCGTAAGAGTGTATAAGTATGCAACAGATCTAGAGCCCTGCAAACTGTCAAAGCCAGATGTAAGCAGGAGAGGAGAAGAAAGGATTGATTCAATTGATTTGTAAATGTTCCTTAGAATAAAACCACTTGAAAATTCACTCCTCAAAGCTCACAATGAACCACTGATTGCAGAAGGACAGGGCCTGCTGAGCGTTGCCTGCCTGAGGTTTTGTCAGCACTTCCATTGTGGTCCTAAATTTCCACAGTTTTCCATTCAGCTGTAGAAAAAGTCTGAGAGTCTGTGAGACTAATGAGACTCCAAAACTCCAAAACTTTTTAAACATCCACAATATTATTATCCATTCAAACACTTGGACAATTAATTCCACAGGGCATGAAGTTCTCTAGTGTAGAATTGAAGTGTAGGAGTTTGCAGTGTGTAGGATTCTACGAAGGCAGGTACTTCCAGATTTTTGTTAGCTAATAGCACTGAGTTAAAATTCAAATTTTAAAAATCTAGGGGCCGGCCAAATGGCGTGGTGGTTAGGAGCTGGCTTGGATGCCAGCAGCCGGGGGCTCGGATCCCACATATGAGGGCCAGTGACACTGCCCTTAAAGGAAAAAAAAAAATCTAAAACACATCGCTTATGATGTAAATAAAAATATTACTAATATGGATTTTTTTACTAAATGACAGTGAATAAATGCACAGATTTGAAAAATCAACATGGAAAAATGAAACAGCTACAAAAGCCATTTAAAGTAAATTTCATTTTTGAAATGTTTTGTGAACACAGAAGGAGATATTTATTTCAAATTCAAGGATGCTAAGAAATTTTGTGAAAGAGAGAATATTGGACTTCATAAAATGAGTGAAATAGATTTGAATGAAGAAATAAATACTTGGGACACAGATCTGCAGGGCACTGAGGAGGAAGTCAGAGCATGAGGCACATGTGTTGTAACACTGCCAACTCCAAGAAACAGGAGAGGAATAACATCAACTTGATCCTGAAGCTTGAGGATCCTCAATATCACCTGAGTTAAGTGGCTAAGAGCACAAGTTGCAGGAGAGAAACATAAAGACTAGAGTGTGATGAAGGAACCATTAAAGTGTAGACCTGAGAAACAGAGCTTTCTCTAATGCAGTTTATGCTCCACTACCCTACTAGGTAACATTGGTTGGTGTGTATTAACAAAGGTGACACCACCAGTAACAAACAAGTGGAGCTGGAACCCAGAGTCCAGTGTTTCAGGCTTCATCCTGTCTGTAAAGAACCTCAAAGTGGAGAAATTCGCCATGAATAATATTCTGTGTTTTCACTCACCTTAAGTGTGTGACATAATGGCACTGAGCTTCAACTTCTCTTACTGGAAAAGAATGTAATGATCTAAATTGAGTGTTGTGTTAGAATCAAATAAAATAAGAAATGTAAAGAACCTAAATCTCCTGTCTGGCAGGAGGATACTCGGAGGTCCACCTGTGTCATCTTTCTTCCTTCCTTCCTGCTTTAAATGGAGAAGGACCCTCAGTATGTTTCTAAATGTGCTAAGAAATGAGGTTTTGTAATGCACATTTTATTTTTCCTTTAAATAGATATGGACCAATATAACTCATTTTACTTAACCTTGAAATTAAACATTAATTTACTCTCCACCAAGAGTTCTCCATCTGGCCTTAGGTTACTTAAACCCTCCAGAGCCAATGCCTATGGTATTTGTTGTGCTTTTGTCTCTTAAATTCAGAGTTGTCCCAGTGGATTTTGAAACCTCAGAAATCTTTCAGGGTCGGCCGAGTGGCGTGGTGGTTAAGCGCTGGCTTGGGAAGCCAGCGGCCCTGGTTCGAGTCCCACATATGAGGGACAGTGACACTGCCCTCAAAAAAAGAAATAAAAATAAAAATAAAAATAAAAGAAATCTGTCAGCAAATGCCACTTGGACTTTGCGCTGTCCACTGACCTATATTTTTAGCACAATGTATAATATTTCTAGCCTTGATATCTTCCGAAAGAATGTACATTTATGAGAAAAAAAAAGTTAATGCATTTTCATTCATTTTTAAGCACATCATCTTCACTCCATTAGACATCAGAATTAAGCTTTTTCCCACAAGCTTATTAGCATTCATATCGTAAGTGTTGATATATTTTCTACAGTCTTCAAGAAGTACACAATTTCTAAAATTAGTGGCCATATTTTCTTCATTTTTTAAAGCAGACTTTATTTTATAGAGCAATTAGATTAACAGCACAATTGAACGGAGGGTATGAAGATTTCCCATATACTCCCTGCCTACACACGTGCACAGCCTCCCCTTTTACCAACATTCCCCACTAGATAGTACATTTAGTATGACTAAGTAACATTGACACATCACCATCACCCAAGATCCATAGTTTACATTAGGGTTCACTCTTGGTGTTGTACATTCTATGGGTTTGGACTAATTTATAATGCCATATAACCATTATTATGATACAGAGTAGTTTCACTGCCGTAGAAATTCTCTGTGCTGCCCCTGTTTATCCCTTCCTCTCCCCAAACTCTGGCAACCACTGATCTTTTTTACTGTCTTCATAGTTTGCCTTTTCTAGAATGTCAGATAATTGGAATTATACAATTGTAGCCTTTTCAGACTGGCCTCTTTCAGTTAGTAATATGCATTTAAATTTCTTCCATGTCTTTTCAAGGCTCAATAGCTCTTCTTTTTCTTCTTCTTCTTCTTCTTCTTCTTATTATTATTATTATTATTATTATTAGTTTCAGGTGTACAAAACAATGCAATAATTATCCTTTTCACCCCTGACAAAGTGACTCTCCCGTTTCCCCTCCACTGCTCCCCACCCTGATATCATACATATCTAGTACAATTCCATTGACTCCATTCCCACACTATACTCCACATCCCGTGACTATATATGTATTAAATTATAGTTGACATATAATATTATTCAACGGCAGCTTCAGGTGTACAGTGCAGAGGTCAGGCCTCCACACAGTCCATGAAGTGGTCTCCCTAACAAGATGTGATTCCATCTGGTCCCCTATAAAATAAAATATACTTACAACATTTCAATAGCTCTACTGTTTTTAGCACTGAATATTTTGGTGTATGGGTTTACTACAGTTTATTTATCCATAAACATAATGAAGGACTTTTAGTTGCTTGGAAGTTTGGGCAATTGCAAATAAAGCTTCTATAAACATCTGTGTGCAGGTTTTTGTGTGGACGTGTTTTCAGTTCCTTTGTGTAAATACCAAGGAATGCAATTGCTGGATTATATGGTAAGAGTATGTTTAGTTTTGTAAGAAACCACCAAACTGTCTTCTAAAGTGGTTGTACCATTTTGCATTTTTACCAGCAATGAATGAGAGTTCCTCACAGCATTTGATATTGCCAGTGTTTTGGATTTTAGTCATTCTGATAGTTGTGTGGTTTAAAACAATTCATTGTTTTAATTTGCATTTGTCTGGTGACATACAGTATTGAACATCTTTTCATATGTTTATTTGACAACTATATATCTTCTTTGGTGAGGTGTCTATGAAGGTGTATGGCCCATTGTTTAGTTGGATTATTTATTTTCCTGTTAAGTTTTAAGAATTCTATGTATATTTTGGATAATAGTCCTTTATCAGATACGTCTTTTGCAAATATTTTACCCCAGTCTGTGGCTTCTCATTTTGTACTCTTAACAGTGTTTCTCACAGAGAAGAAAATTTTAATTTAAAAAACATCCAGCTTATCCATTATTTTTTTTTTTAAGGATCTTGCTTTTGTGTTGTATCTAAAAAGTCACCACCAAACTCAAGGTTATCTAAATTTTCTCCTGTGTTTTCTTCTAAGAGTTAAAACTCTTAAAAGTTTTGAATTTTACATTTAGTTCTGTAACCCATTTGAGTTATTTTTATGAGGGTATAATGTCTGCGTCTAGATTGGTTGATGGATTTTGCATATGGACATCTAGTTGTTTTGACACCATTTGTTGAACTGACTATTTTTGCTCCCTTGCATTGCTTTTTTTCTTCTGTAAAATATCAGTTGATTATAATTATGTGGGTCTATTTCTGGGCTTTCTTATTCTGTTTCATTGATCTATTTGTCATTTAAAATTTTTGTTTGTTTGTTTTGCCAATACCACACTATATACTATAACTTTATTTTTTTTTTAATTTTATTTTATTTTTAATTAGTTTCAGGTGTACAACACAGTGCAATAGTTATACATTTTACCCCTCAAAGTGACAAACCCCCCACCCCCAATACACCACCCCACACCCCCCCATATCATATATATCCATCACTCTTCCTCTGACTCTCTTCCACAGTATAATCCACATCCCGTGACTATCTATATATATTCAATTACAGTAGGTATACCACCTCCACTTTAGTAATACAGTGCAGTGATCAAACCTCTACTCCATCCATGAAATGGTCTCCCTAACAAGACCTATGATCATCTGACATTCCACATAATATTTACAACATTATTAATTATATTCCCCAAACTGTTTTTCCTATCCCAGTAGCAATATTGTAGTTGCCTATTTTTGCTGTCTAATCCCTTCCCCTTCTCCCTCATCCCCATTCCTCTCCATATATTAACCCTGATTTTTCCTCTATATCTATGAGACAGTTTCTGTTTACTTTGCTCATTCATACAGTTTTTCATATTCCACATATAAGTGAGATCATATGGTATTTGTTCTTCTCTGACTGACTTATTTCACTCAACATTATAGTCTCTAGGTCCATCCATATCATTGCAAATGGCACGATTTCATTCTTCTTTATAGCGGAGTAATACTCCATTGTATAAATATACCACAGTTTCTTAATCCAGTCATCTACTGATGGGCATTTTGGTTGTTTCCAAGTCTTAGCTATTGTAAATTGTGCTGCTATGAACATCGGGGTGCATAACTTTTTTTGAATAAGTGTCTTGGTTTTTTCAAGATAAATACCTAGGAGTGGAATTGCTGGGTCAAACGGTAGCTCTATTTCCAGTTCTTTGAGATACCTCCATACTGACTTCCATAGTGGCTGCACCAATCTGCAGTCCCACCAACAGTGCAGCAGGGTCCCCTTTTCCCCACAGCCCCGCCAGCACTTGTTGTTTGTTGATTTGTTGATGATAGCCATTCTGACTGGAGTGAGGTGGTATCTCATGGTGGTTTTTATTTGCATTTCCCTAATGACCAGTGAGGTTGAACTTATTTTCATATGCCTGTTGGCCATCTGTATGTCCTCTTTAGAGAAATGTCTCTTCATATCTTCTGCCCATTTTTTAATTGGGTTGTTTGTTTTTTTGGTGTTGAGTTTCATGAGTGTTTTATAAATTTTGGATATTAACCCCTTATCAGATATATCGTTGGCAAATATATTCTCCCATTCAGTAGGCTTCCTTTTTGTTTTATTAATGGTTTCCTTTGTTGTGAAAAAACTTTTAAGTCTGATATAATCCCATATGTTCATTTTTTCTTTTACTTCCCTTGCCTGTAGGGATGTATCAGTAAAAATATTGCTCCGGGTAATGTCTGCAAATGTACTCCCTATATTTTCATTTAGGATTTTTATGGTTTCAGGTCTTACATTTAAGTCTTTAATCCATTTTGAATTTGTTCTTGTATAAGGCGTAAGGAGATGATCCAGTTTCATTTTTTTGCATGTGTCAGTCCAATTTTCCCAGCACCATTTATTGAATAGACTATCTTTACTCCAGTGTAAATTCTTGCTTCCCTTGTCATAGATTAACTGTCCGTAAATGCTTGGATTTATTTCTGGGCTCTCTGTTCTGTTCCACTGATCGATGTGCCTGTTTTTATGCCAATACCAAACTGTCTTGATTACTGTGGCCTTGTAGTTATATACTATAACTTTATAGTAAGTTTTGATGTTGGGTATTTCAGTTCTCTAACATTGCTTTTCTTCAATATTATATTGGCTATCTGAGTCTTCTGTTTCTCCAAATAAACTTTAGAATCAATTTGTGAATGTTCACAAAATTACCTGCTGGGATTTTGATCGGATTGCATTGAATCGATAGATGAAGTAGGGAAGAAATGACATCTTTACAACACTGAGTCTTTCTATCCATGAAAATGGAATATCTCTCCATTTATTAAGTTTTTTGATTTCTTTCATTAGAGTTTGTAGTTTCCCTCATTTTGCACATATTTTGTTAGATTTATACCTAAGTATTTTGTTTTGGGGGTTGTTAATATAAAAGGTACTGTGCTTTTAGTTTCAAATTCATTTTGTTTATTGCTGGTATGTAGGGAAGCAATTGATTTTTGAATATTAACCTTTTATCATACAATCTTTCAATTATCACTTATTAGCTTCAGGAGAAATTTTTTGTCAGTTCTTTTAGATTTTCTATGTAGATAATCATGTCATCTGTGAACAAAGATAGTTTTATTTTTTCTTTCACAATCTATACACTTTTTATTTCTTTTTCTGCCATATAGTCTTGATGTTAGAGGCAATCTGGGTTCAGAGAATAGCATTAATCCAATAAATGAATCATTGTAAGTGATTATATTTCTTTCCATTTCCTCATCTCTCGCCCTTATCTCTTCTTTCTCTCTCTCTATCCCTCTCTCTGACACACACACGTGCACACACATGCGTGTGTACATGTATACACATACATACACACACACAGCATACCTGAAGTTTTAGGCACAGACTACTTCTCAAACTGTAACAAAATATTTGAAAGTCATAATGCCTAATGACAATGATGCAGACTGCCTCCTCAAGGAGCATAGTAGAGAGAAAGTTCAGAGTCAAAGAGACCTTGTTATAAATCTTGGCTCTACCACTTAATAACTTTGACCTGTGATGAATTTCTCTACCCCTCTACATCTGTTTCTTTCACCAAAGGATTGGGGAATATAAGCCCTACCCCACAGGACAGGCATTTCAGGAAGAATTTGTGAAGACAATGTGAAGGGTAAATAAATGTCCTGTATCATACCTGGTATACAGCAGATATACAAGAAGCATCTTCTTCTGTCATATAGGGAATACTTAACTCTGGTATGTCAGTACAGACAACAAAGAGCAGACCATTTATAACCACGGTATCAACCTTATACAAGACTGCACTACCAATAAACTCAGGGAATTAGTTAGGAATACATCACTATTTCTTCACTCAAGGAAGGGAGGAAGGAAAGAAGATAGAAAGGAAGGAAAGGAAGAAACTCAACAACCTGAATATCACACATCAAAAAAAAAAAAGTACAAGAACTTCATGAGTTAACTGTGCCTGAATGCCCTGGTGTTGCCTTAATTCCCCACTTACTTGATGCTTCTGAGACATCTACACACTGCACCTATACCTGTGGATATACAAAAACATATGAAACAGTCATCTGATATTATCAGACCCCCAACTCACCTCTGGAAACACTAATTAGATTTTCTTCAGCCTTTTTTAATTTAGTTAGTTCTAGGAGAAGATCACACCTCTCCTAATCCTTATAAAGAGAATTTCTGAGCAAGACAGTGTGCGAGTAATACCTATTCAATGTTTCAGGCAATATGTCACCATGGTACCAATCAGGTATTGTCTTCATCAAGAAGTAAAAATTAAAACTGACAACGTTTGCATTTAACCATTTTTTTGTTTGTCCTGGTAAGCAGTGGTAATGCTTTGGGAAGAAGAGATCTGGTTTTGTTGTTGTTTTCTGGTTTTGAAACAATAGTACATTAAAGTGAGTAGAATATGAAATGATGCAATGAGTTTAAAGAAACAGAATCCCCCAAAGGAGCTCAGTATCCTCATAAATTTACATTATCAAGAGATGTGAAAAGGCCAAAAAGTGAGCTCTTCATGGTTAGAAGCAATGGTGTCATCTTGAGCCAAAGAGGCTCAATGGGTGACTAATGGGGTGCAAGTGCGAGGTTTATGTGGAAGCCTAATTGGCTACTTTTATGGCTTTAAAATTCTGAACTTATATTAGAGCTATAAAATATCCATTGTGCTTCAGGAAACATCTGTGCATTTGGCTCTCATAATAAAAGAAATATTACAAATCAAAAGAAGTAATCTGCCATGGAGAAAAACAAGAGAATGATTAACTTGAATTCAGGAAAGTGGTTGCCCATGGGGATGAGGTGGAAGGAGGAAGGGGCTTTATAGACATCAGTAATGTTGAATTTCTTGAGTCTAAAGGTACTTTATTTTTCCTCTTGGAACTCCGTAGACATTGCATATACTCACCGTAAAAAGTTTACTTAAAAAGAGAGAGGGAGGGCTGGCTGGGTGGCACGGTGGTTAAGCTCTGGCTTGGGAAGCCAGAGGCCCTGGTTCGGGTCCCACATATGAGGGCCAGTGACACTGCCCTCAAAGAGAGAAAAAGAGAGAGAGAGAGAGAATAGAATATGGCAATTAAATGGACTGGCGGCAGTGGATTCAAGTCTGTGTCTCCTACTAACTATTAATAGCTAAGTGAGTAACATGTCATCTTGGCTGAGACTCAGTTTCTCATGTAGTAACAAAGGCATGCTAAGTGGTCACTACATTTTCTTACAGCTTGAAAACAATCCAACTCTTTTTTTATCATATGGAATACAATATTGCTGAATTGGTCATGTTTGGGAAATACTATCATTTCCCCCAACAAAATATCCTGCAGTTACCATCCAATCATTCACCAGATCTGATTAGAAGAGTATGTTATTTTCTTATCCAAGGTGAACCCCTATAAATAAACCTGCTCTTTCTTGAGCACAGTTTTGGAGGGTTTTTATAAGGCATGATATTATGAACTCAGAGAGATGGCTTACAATGTGGGAGTTAGAGGTCCTCTCTGACGCCAACACTCCACATTTCTGTCAACTCTTCTTGTCATTCAGAGCTGCTCTGAATGTAAAATAGCAATATAATGAATTCAAGAGGCATCTAATTATTTCAGTTCATCAAATGCTGTTAGGTGCTTTACATTCCCACTTCCCCAAATTACCAAAAAATAACTAAGCTTTTCAGGACTGGGCTAACCACCATACTAATAAAGGTTCAAAGAAATGCTCCCTTTTGGTTTGCAAAATTAAGAAGACAGAAACATTCTCTTTCCTCATTCTTTCCACAGGTGTTTATAGCCTGTCTACTGTGGGCCAAGTCCTATGCTTGTTGCTGGTTCCTACTTAATTTTTTAGGGTACAGATAGATATAATTATTACAAATGTGCTCTGGGGCATTGTAGCAAATTTCCCAGGCCCTGCTGTTCACTCATACTCATTTGGATTTGTATGTCAAATGAGAATAGATAACTTTGGGCTCCTGTCTTCGAATTCTAATTGTGTTTCAGTCTCCATCCAGGTCCTTAGTCTTCATCCTGACAGCAGGCTGCCCACACATTCTTGGTGTTTCCCCATACAGAACCCCATGGGCGCTGCAGAAGAATCCACCACTGAAGTTGAGCGCCAAGCTCTGAAAACTGGGGCAAATGTCTTAACACTTTGTAAGCGAGCATAAAAAGCTATATGACGAGTTTACTCGTTTCCCACATACAATGTGTTAACTTCTGGAAGGTTCAATTTATTCCCTCTGAAATGAGGAACTATCTCAAGTGTTATAATGAGCATTGTGAACACTTATTATGGTATAACACATGCAAGGCACTAAACTCAAGGCCTGGCACTTAATATTAACTAATAAAAAGAAATTATGTGGGCTTTCTCTTAATGTTCTAACATAACTAAATACACAGTCATGTTTCAAAGGGAAATCTTTTGTCCTCAGAACTGCCTGCTATCTTCCTGCTCTGTTGGTTCTGATGACAGCTCAGCTGAGGGAAGCTGGCAGCCTCCAATTGTCTCAAATACGTCCAAGCATCCTTGAGGAATAATCAAATTCAAATTTAAGCACACACTTAAATTAGGGGGAGTGATGCTGGACACCAAATATGACATTTTGGGAAGCAATCAAAAGACTCATGTCATTGAGAGGCTATTTTGAAGGTGATTTGGCCACTTTCCTTACACAACCCCTTTCAATGAGAGTTTAATGCCAGAATTAATAAGAAAAGTTTGCCAAATGTCTGTGATAACATATAAAAGAGTACAAACCATTCCTATGATAGTCAAAATTATCAAGAAAAGATATGTTCACTGTAAATGTAGAAAGAAAAAGGAAACCCCTCCAGAAATTAAAACTGAGTCTTGTGACCTTCTTTGGCTTAGGCAAGCAAATTAATGTGATTCAACATGTTGAAAAAATGTGATTAATTTCATTTCAAGAAAAAAAATTAAAATTACTCTTAATATGATATATTTCAGGTCTCGACTTTTATATTTTATCATGTTACTATTGATTTCAAATTACTTACTTTTGCCTCTTTCTCTCAACCGAAAAAGATTTTATTTTTATTGCCAAAGTAAGGAAAATAATTTAGAATCAGTAATAAGGTGTCTTAATTTCTAAAATGACTTCTTTTGTGGTTATTTAATAGGTTTTCAAATTAAGTAGAAGTTCCCATGATAAACATTTTTATGGCATCATTTCTTCAAAGTATTTCCACTCTATCATGCTTCTTCCTCTTCCTACACCTGGAATCTGTATTCTTATTCCCATTTTCTAAAGGAGAAGCTGAGTTTTAATCTAGAAGATTAAACATTAGAACTAAGGAGAGAGTTCAAATCAAGGTCAGAAAGAGACCTGTGTCTTGTCTTTCAGTTATGCTGTGTTTCTATTCTAAAGCTCCTCAAAAAATTAATTATAGAAATTCTAAATACTGCTATTCAAGGAAAGAGTTATTCTTTAAACCTTTTTAACATTATAACTGGAGATGCCTGTGTCAACTTTTCTCATCCTAAATGGCCAAGAAAGGCAACAATTATATGTCTGATGCTGAGGCTTGATATTTTAGTGGAAGAACTCAGAGTATGACTTGTATTTAACTCTATTCCAACAGGAATATGCAGTAATGAATGGAAGTGGTCCTTGACCTGGAACAAGATCACTTTGAACATGACACTATTACATAAAGTGGCAGCATTTATTTTCGGATAACCACTTTTTAAAAGGAGTTGTGACTATATCCCAAAGCATAAAATGCTAGCTACTAGATTTTGAGAAGCAGAATAAAATATGATACTGAGTTACTGAGGGATGATATATGTTGGCTGTTATGGCTGAGGTGGTTTGTTTTAGAGTTTACAGCAATAAAGGTGATCAGGTGATTCTTAATGTTGCTGAGAATACTGCAGTGGAGACATTAAAGGAAGGAGACAGGGAGGGCATTTGGAAGGTCAGAAATTTGATTCTGGGAGATTGCAATTAGATATTGATTGCATTGACACTTATGGCATCTTAAATGTGGAAAATTAATCTATAAAAAATTGCTTTGTTACAGAAGGTTGGGTGGATGCCCAACTAATATCAAGCTTTATCAGCTTGTATTCTAGAGGGAAATTTCGTTTATTAACACTTGATATTTTTTATCATCTCTTTTTTTTTTAATCACTCAGTATTTTAGGTACGTGGTGTCATTAATTCCCAAAATATCCCACTAGATAGGCTGAATGGTAGGGAGAGTCAGATATGTATATGTATACACCACAGGATACATGCTGAGTGGATAAATAAACGTGCAAATGCTCAGACCTAAATAGACTGAAAGAGCAACTACATTCATCCAGCCTTTGATCTACCTAATCACAACTCTGATCTGAAGAGGTTTTATAATGAATGTCAACTATAATTTAACATGTTATATATAGTCACAAGATGTGGAGTACAGCGTAGGGAATAGAGTCAATGGAATTGTAACCGCTATATACAATGTCAGAGGGGTAGTAGATTGGGGGAGGGGTTATCACTTTGTGAGGGGTGTAAATGTCTAACTATTACACTGTTTTGTACACCTGAAACTAATAAATAAATAAAAAATTTTTAAAGGTTTTATACATATTTCAAGTTTCTGGAACATTTTTTTATCTTCAGTACACACAGCAGACAGCTACAGGACTACTTAAGTGCCTAAAGAGGGACAAGGAGGAGAGAGTAAATTGCTTAATCAAGTGTAAAGGGAACTACAGAGACACTCTCAGCTTAGACATTTTAAGCGTTTGGAAAATCAGGAATTTTGGTTTGGGCTTTTAACTTTTTGGTATGACGATTTTTAAGGTGAATTACGTACTTTAATTTGGAATTTGCTAAGATTAGTGTTAGTTAACATTTCTTAAATGATTTCTATCATCTTATTAATTAGAATGATGTTCTAATTGTTAATGTATTAATTTAACTAATCTTCCCAATGACTTTTAAAGTTCTAGTATTATCCCAATTTTACATAAGAGTATGCTGAGAAGATTGGGTAGGTACTTTATTAATCCAATGTCATTTAAAAGAAAACAGAGGTGCAAAAAAATTGCTTGTCTAAGGTTATAAGAAGAAAACAAAGAACAAATTTGGCAATTTGGTGCAGAGACAGAACGTGCACTCACTCCACTATACTGCAAACCACATTTACCCATAAATCACCTTGCATTCTCTCTTATATTTTAACATATAATTAGTGAGGGTAGGAGTCAAGTGAGTATTCTGAGCTCTTATCCACAAGTCTTCCTCACAAATCATCTTTGGTGTTACTGTAGTGTTTTTGAATATGCAGCTACCAAAAGTGTAACATTGGAGGGGAGATATTTTCAAGAGGAGGAAACAGCACCTGTCAAAGCACAAGATGTAAGGGCATGTTTCAGGAATAGCAAATTGTTCTGCATGCCTGGAGATGTAGAATAGGGTTAAGGATAGGAAGTTATGGGCTAAGTTTGGAAGAGCAACTTGGAGTCAGATCTTCCTTCAAGCAGCAAAAAACATGGACAAAAACATTCGGAGAACATACTTTTCCACTTTTCTGGAGGAAAGGTAAGTGTACATTGGGCAAACTCTGTAAGATATCAAGTATGTTATTTATTTTACATTACTTTACTGGCTGTGTATAATGTGTCAGATCATGGTTAAAGTAAGAATGGCTGCAGGGTCAGAACAAACATTGTTTTAGAAATAGTAGCTTTATAACTTACAATTTGAACTGTTGAAATATTTTTATAAGGGAGAAAATAATAGCTAAAAGATAGGATAAGAAATGGCAATTCTGGCGAGGACCCCGTGTGTTTTGCTGTTTGGTTTTAACTGAACCATTAGAGTGACTAAAGGTGTTAAGTGTATTCTGACTGGGGGAAAAGATCCCTGAAAATATTGAGGGGGTGAAACACCATGGAAACACTTACCTACAAATCAGTAAACAGGAATTAGGTGTAATGACAGTATGGGCTGTCAAGAAAACCATCGAAGCCAGTAGCAGAGAGTGACTACAAGGTGCCTGTGAAAGCATCTATCAGCCCACAAAGTGTGTTTATAAGTTAACAGGTCTGATTCTTTGCAACCCAATGTACAAATTTCAAATAAATTTTTGTCACCTTCAAAACAGATGACATGGGGAAACTTAGTGAGTTGTTGTCATGGCTAAAAATACACCAGGTACTCTTCTTTGAGTATTGCCATCATGACTTGTGACCATTCTTTGAAATGTTCTTAATACAACATGATATATCTTTTTGGGTTTTTTTCTTTGAGAGTAGGTGCGATTTTTAGAAAATGTAACTGACTCTGGGTGGTAAACACACAATGTGATATTTAGATGGTGTATTACAGAATTGTACACCTGAAACCTATGTAACCTTACTAACAATTGTCACAAAGTTAATGAACTTTAATTAAAACTTTAAAAAAAATTATAGAATTATGTCTAGTAAAAATTATAGAATTATACTCTAAATTTGTAATATGATCTGGGGTCCACCAGAAAGTGTGATTATGAAAAAAGTGATAGATGTTATTAACCGAAAACCCTTCTACCAGAAGCCCTGCCTACTGTCTGGCCAAGTCTTTCTGCACTTCGCATATCATACCTTACTTAAGAAACACAGCCTGCTTGAAAGCTAGCAAACAGGCTTCAGTATTCTGGGCCCATGTGGATTTTCATTTACTAATTACTGGGCCTCAATCCTCAACCCTCCCCATTTTAGTCTGGCAAAATCCTTCCCTATAAGTGTTTGTTCAGATATTGCTATTGCCTTGCCATAAATCTGTATCTGATGACTCTCAATAGAACTTGTAACACACCCATGACATATACCTTACTTTTCTTTTTCTTTCTAAGATGTGGGCTTCTTGAAGTCAAGAATCATGTTTTATTTGTCTTTGTATCTGTAGCTTTGACAGAATACCTAGCACATAATAAGTACTCAATAAATATTTGCTGAATAAGGAAATAAAATAAGCCAACTCTAGAAAATGTTAAGCAAAGTAGCATCACAGAAGAGAGGAAATAGAAGAACTCTCTAAGAAAATTGCTTTAAAAAAATCAATAAATCTATCTTTGATGTGTACATTTTTGCATATTTGTTAAAATATTGATCCATCTTTAGTCTCACCTTTTAGAAAGTACATTACCTCACTTATGTGAATATTGTGCTTACCCCATTAAAGAGAACCAAAAAAGCATTCCATTGTACCAACAAAAAGAATACAAAAATAAAAAATAAAAACTGACGATGAATGGGACAGAAAAAAATGTGCCTTCAAATTCTGCATGCTGCCTTTGTTTTTCTCTATTAATTGCTTAGATTTTTCCATGTGTACAATATTTAAAAATTCTTTTAAAACATTTTATCCAAAGCATATTTAAAGAAACTCCCAAAACAGAGCCACTACTGTCTGAAATAAATACCCCCATGCTTAACGTAATGTCAAGACATCAAAATGCTTATCCATTTTATAGGACAACGGAAGAACAAATAATCACCAACATGAGCAAAACATCCATTATGTCAAATTTAGTAATATTCAAATTCATAGGAACCCCTTCCTGGGATAAGGGTATGTGTTGCATCACCAGATTGTGAGTCCCCAGGGCTTCCTCTGAGTCCCCAAAGAACCCACTCCATTCATGAGCTTCACCCATGATTCAGGGAAGCCTGACAGTTTTTGCAAAAGGCATTATGGTCCTGATCTTTCATTGTGGCTGCTTGTCTCCAGTAGCCAATTAACATACCTCACAAAGCACTGATTCAAGGCTTTTTTGTAAAATCCCATCTGATGATCTGTATATAGCTGTATAAATGAATGACCAAAAAGGCTTTCATTTAAATAATGGCCAGGCAGATTGACATCTTTGCAATGTGTTCCCACTTTTCTAATTGCTGATTCAATAAGAAGTTTCTGTACCATTGAAGTCCTACCCATTACTGCCTACATAGAAATGAAGGTGATTCCACTCAAGTTGGTTCTATGGCAATTTGGTTTTAATATATCAGATGTAGTAGCAAAGAAGAAATATGTATGCAACTGGATTAAAACAAAGCAAAACAAAACAAAACAAAAAACAACAACAACCAAAATATAAAACAAAATACCTCTGGTCCCCTGTTTCACAATGGGAGATAAATTTATCTCCCAGTGGAATTAAGGTACCTAATTTTAAATTGATAGGGTTCCCTCTTCAACACACTTATTTTGTTTTTAAATAACTTTTCAATTATTTTCTAGGAAGAACTTTATTATAATATATATTATAATTCTAGTTCCTCCCTTCTAAAAACTTCAGATCTAACACAATTTAGTAAATATCTTATTAACAACATAATATGTTGCATAAAATACCAGATGAAGTCACAGCAACTTCAAATCTTGGGCTTAATTCACCAGTTTCAGTGTGGTTTTATATGGGCTTCCTTTGCCTCTTTCCCTAACCTCCCCCTTAAGCTTCTGCCTGGTCTGCCTCCATTGGTATCACACCTGGCTATTAGCCTCCATTAATTACTAGCTGATTGCTCTATTGTTTCTGACAATATCCTGTGGCATAAGTTGCCTTTTAGTATGATTAAAGTTTTACCCTTATGCAGGGACAGTACTTTGCCAATCTTTGAGGCTGCTCTGACCCCTGGAGGGCTCTTCTCAGCTGTGTCTTTCCTGGATTCTCTCTGTTAAACTTCTAGATGATTTACCTTTTCACTCCTGCTGTAAGTGTTGTAGATCACCTTTTTAATTGCTCACTACCAATATCTCCATTGTTTTTTTAGCAATATGCCCTTAAGCATGAGCTTTCCCCGTGCTCTGTTTCAAGTAAAATTAGTTTCTTTTAGGCAAACACACTGGAGTACTTGGTTCTTGAGGCCTGCCTGTTCCCTGTTAACCTAAAAATATAAAGCCCAAATGAGAGGCAACAGGCATTTATTTGGGATCAAAAAGAATTGCAATTTGGGGAACACAAATTCAGGCAGAAACCCAAATACTGTCCTGATTACAGGGTGAAGTCAAGGGTTTTTTTATGAGAATAGGAAGGGAATAATTACATGAATACAAGAAAGAAATAACTATCAGTATGGACAAGCTGTGTTACTCTTTAGTTATACATGGCTGGTTACTGATTCTCTCTTCTGAAAAAATGTTCATAATCATCAGTCCTTTTGTTAAGGAGTCCGCTTTTCCTGTTGGCTTTATAACTAATTGTTTGTAAGACAATGTTGCTATGGCCCAGTCCAAAGGTTATTTTGCCAGTTCAAACATTCCAAAGGTTCAAGGAGTAAGATGTACAAGGCAGTTCCCTAGGAATTGCTGCTCTGGCTTCATTTTAAAATGGCTCCACTTATGTCAACTTTTCACACCCCCTAAGCAGAGCCTCTATGCCACTCCACCAGAGCTGGGCCTGGGGTCTGCAACCCAACTACTCAGAACAATGCCTCTGCCCTATTATTGGGGTTCTGGTTAGGGATAACAGATCCTTTTCTTCTCACCTTGCCCGTCTCAGCATGGAACTCCTGCCCTACAAGCAAGCTGGGGCAGAGGAGACCAGGACCCGTATTTTCATCCAGTTATGTTTGAATTAGAGCTTTACCCCTACAAGTGGGGGACCAATAGCGGAAGAAAGCTTCTGCAATACAAAGTGGGAAGCTACGGATGATGAGTGATGCCAACAGCCTGCCCCTCCTAGGGTGCAACTGTAGCTCTAGAGTGAGAGATAGGAGGATAGGGAGCCCCAACTTCTTGGCTATACCCACCTGGAATATAGCTTCTGTCACACTGAGCTGGAAGGAGGAAAGAATGTGAGCAGGTAATGGCTCCAATGTAACAGTGTCTTGCTGTTTTTACAGAGATTTACTAGATGTTCTGGAACAGATGCTTCTCCATTAGATATAGTCCCTAAAGACAATTTTTGGAGACTTTAGGTATTTCTTTTTTTCAAACAATTTTTAGTAGTTAAAAAGTTGTTTCAGTGGAGACAGTGCCAGCTGAGCTCCTAACTCTGCCACTTAGGAAATCAATCTCTCCTTACTGTTAAATTCTCACAATGATGACAACAATCTAAATATTTACCTTCTTTCCATTGTGGGATCAGAAAAAGTGTAATTTAATATTAGTCAATATGTTGCTTTATAAAGTCTAATACATGTGTTCAGGTGCCTCAATAAGATAATTTTCTTCAATGCTAAATATATATCTTTTATTTTTATTGAAACATTTTCAAAAGCCATCTTCTGAAGTAAAAAGAGCAATTTTTTACTCTTAAATTTTCCATACTGACAGATATGCTCAGCTACATTAACCTCATATGACAGTGAAGGATAATGGGCTCTGTTACTCCCATTGTAAGATCTATCAGTCTAGGGTTGCACTTATGCATTTAATAGAAATTAATAGATTTTCATTGATGATCTCTACACTAAGATCTCTGTTATAAGCTGAATTGTGGGATCCCAGAATTCATATGTTGGCAACCCCATGTACCTCAGAATGTGACCTTATTTAGAAATAGGATTTTTGCAGATATAATTAGTTAAGATAAGGTTTTGGATGGGCCCTAATTCAATATTACTGGTCTGCTTTTTAGTCTCACTTTTTTTTTTTTTTTTTTTTTTGAGGGCAGTGTCACTGGCCCCCATATGTGGGACCGAACCGGGGTCGCTGGCTTCCAAGGCCAGCGCTTAACCACCGTGCCACTCGGCCGGCCCCTATTACTGGTCTGCTTTTTAAAGGGGGAAGTTTGGACATAGACATACACTCAGGGAGAATGTTATGTGAAGATTGGAGTTATGTGGCCACAGCCAGGGAATTATCAGAAGCTAGGAGAGAGGCCTGGAACAGGTCCTTCCCTAGCACTTTCAGAGGAACAGGCCCTGCCCACATCTTTATCTCAGATTTCTAGTCTCCAGAAATGTGATAGAATAAATGATTGTTGTTTAAGCCACTCAGTCTATGGTACTCTGTTATGGCAGACCTAACAAACTAATCCAGTCTTCATACTGATGGAAAATGATTTCTTGCTAGCTAGTGTGTCATTCCAAGTCACCATAACTTACTCAGAACTTATATATTGTTCAGAAAACCCGAGATTATTATAAAATTGACCCTTTAAAACAAAGAGAAATAGGGGCCGGCCGAGTGGCGCGGTGGTTAAGCGCTAGGTTGGGAAGCCACCGGCCCCAGTTTGGGTCCCACATATGAGGGCCCATTGTTTCACATAATACCATAGAAAATATATTGGAAGGAAAGCATGTTAATATGAAATTTCATTTTAATATGAAATTTCAAGGGAAAATGGAATAAATCAACTGGCAAGTAGTAAAGAAGGAAGATGATGAATACACCATACATGTGAGAAAAATAAAGTCAGTGCTAGGTTTTATCTCCTAGAGTCTACTCCAGGGTTTCACAATCATTTACTCATTTAACAAATATTTATTGTATTGAGTGCTTCTAGTTTGCCAGGCTCATCTAGTCCTGGTGCTTAATAAATATCTGTTGAAATAATATGAAGTTTAAGCCTATCTTTAAGTCCCTGACAACTCACTCTCATCTCTGTTTAGTTACTGCTATTTTCAGTTACTTATAAACACATCCATGTCCTCAGGTTCCTAGTGCCTACTAGAATCCATACATCTAACATTTCTCTATTCCTCTGTCTGACTCAAGGCTTACAGTGAAAGTCCCTGCCAAGGGCTGATTTCTATCTTCTAATCGTTATGTGCAAGTTGTACAGGGGCTTCTGCAGTAACCCTTGATCCCAGAGGAAAATGCTAAGGGAAAGAACCAAATTTTGGCAAATGGAAACTTGCCTCTGGATATCTCAATTTCCATTAAGGTTTCCCACAGGTCAAGAGATGAATTTAACAACTCATTTGTGAGCATGCAGGAGGCTTTGGACTGAGGTATATTTAAAAACAAAAAGAAAATCTATTTCTTCCTCTAGTTAACTACTTGGCCTTAAGCATCTAGTGATGCTTTTGTGAATCACACCAAAAAAATTGAAGCAGTTAATTTGTCAATTTCAATATAAAGTTTATGAATAACAATATAAAGCCTTAATAATAATTATAATTTTAATATAAAAATCAATTAGTCTTTATCCTGTATCATTTGCTCTCACATTAGAGAATTCTGAAAAAGATTCTTCACAAAGTGAGCACTGCAGTTTTGTTTCATCTACATACATTATAGTTTACACCAAATGATTTTTTTCCCTTAACATATAGAAGAGTCTGATGTTGTAATCACCTACCAAATTGAGCCTTTGGAACTTTCTCCTTCCATTAGAACCCATGTTTGAATAAGTTCAGGCTGTGGGGATGCTGGCAAGATTCCTGTTTTACTAAAGCTCTGTGCTTTCCACCTGGGCTTGGTGTTTAAATCACTTTCTCACATAGTGATTTGCAAAATGTTGTTTTGCTTTCTCTCTGCTGGTATTCTCCATTTAGGACCAACTTCTGGTCGTAAACTCCCTGGAGCTGGTGACTTCCCCTGGGCCATGGTGGTGACCATGATAATGAGTTGGCTATATTTCATTGTCAGCTGTACTGAGAGATTTAATTATTTGATGGAGTCCCTTTATATATTATAGGGGGGGGGAAAGGAACATGAAAGTCATTTTCATCTTTTTCTTTATCTGCTACCAAATTTTAAACCTAAAAATGAATTTGAATTCTCAAATTGGCAGGTTACATGGTGAGTTTGATTAAGTGCTCTACTGTAAAAAACCCAAAAGTTTGATAACAGTCTCTTTTGGCATATGAAACATGCAAAAATGGGTTGTCTCCCTTACAATAAAAGCAACAACACTGAGATATCATTTCTTTCCTATAGCATTGACAAAAACCCAAATGTTTGGCAGTGTTCCTTGTTGGGGAGGATGTAGAGAAGCAGGAGCCCTCATACATGGATGATGCAACCCTACTGACCAGGACTTAACAATATCTAACAAAGTTGATCTTTGTATTTGTCCTTGACCCAGCAACCCCACTTCTTAGAATCTACCCTGAAGCTATGCATCCAAATATAAAACAATGTTTAACAAGTAAATTCATTATAGCATTACTTGTAATGACAAAAGTTAGAATCAGCCCAAATGTCCATCAATAAGAGACTGGTTGAGTAAATTATGATACAGCTACAAAATGAAGCATAATTCAGCTTTAAACAGACAAGAAGAAGAAAAGTGTATCTATGTCCTAATTGGAGCACTTTGCAAGATATACTGTCAAAGCCTAATTTTTTTAAAGAAGAATTTATGGTATATAGTTGTTTATGTAAGGAAAGATTACATGCACACTTATTTTTACAAAAGGAAACATTAGAAGGGCAAACCAAAATTAATGAAAATAGGAAAGAATAGGATGGGAGGGACAGGAATGAAAGGATACTTCTCTAAATATACCTTGCTATATAGATTTTACTTTGGAAATAACATAAAATAACATAAAAATTCAAAAAATAAAACTAGAAATAAGTATATTAATGAGCCTACATGTAGGCCAGGTTAATAACATAACTGCAAAGAAAAGATTTATTTTAAATGTCTTTAAAACAGTATCTTTGCTACACTAACTTAGTGGATCATATTTTAAAGAAAAATAGAGCTGCAAAGAAATCTAAACCTTAAGTAGTCAAATCTATATAAATATTAATACCAATCATTTTTAAACTATCTTATATGTGGTGCCCAATGATGAAAAGAGTAATTATAATTATGTTAATGTTAGGAACCAAGATTATCACTGTAAAAGAAAAGAGTTATAAGTATACATGAAAGAAGATAAGGAAGAAACTGTTATTTCTTGTTTAAATTTAATGCAACAATATGAGCTTATGATTTCTTTCAAAATATTGGGTCATCGGAAAAGTCATAATGTATTTTTCTGTTTTTCATTGTAAAAATGCGTTATGACTTTTCCAACGACCCAATATATATGTTTCATGTATATACCCACTAAAAAGGAATAGAAGAAATGAAAAACTGCAGTTAACACACCAAGAACCCTGATTTTTTAAGTCTAAATATCAATCCCTACTAAAAGGGAATTCTTTGAAGGAAAAGCTGATTCTCAGCACAGAGGAGGAAATATACAAAATGAGCCTGGAATATCTTATTGTCCAAGAAAGCAGAGATGCTACCAAAGACTCACAGGTCACATTAAAAGGAAACCAAAGCCAACATGAAGTGACTTCCATTAGCAAAGATGAAACAATTTTAATGAAAATAACAATGTATGTAATTGATTGAAATGCATTTATATATTTTTATAATATATTTTTTTAATGTTTGAATTATTATTCAAAAAAATTTTAAAGCCCAAAAGGGAAAAAAGCTTATTAAACATTTTGAAAACAATTAAGATGCCAACTTCTCACTCTGAAAGTTGCCGATTAAGCATAGGGAATTAAGCATTTGTCTTGTCTTTCCAATAGCAACTGCATTTCAGAGTAACCAAGTTGCCCTATTTGGTGAGGGGAAGTTCTTATTCAAAAACAATTTCAGTTAATAAATCTGGAAAAGATGATAGAATTAGAAAAATCATCACTGTGAAATTTCAAAGGAAATAATAGATTCAGCAAGGATCAATAATGGATAAAGTCATGTAATGAAAGGTTGATGGAAAAATTTAAAATGTGGAGACCAGACTATCTTAGCATCACAGAAAATGGGACAAGACATTGTATATCTCCTAAAATGAAGCAATATGAAAAATATATCAACACTTCCTCTCCAGAAAGAACAAAAATGTAATCAAGATAAATAACACCATAACGAATTAAGCAGAAAATCCTAAATTATAGGACTTCTAAAGCATAACTGGTTTTATTTTTTCTTTGAAATAAGGTTGGGAAGACCACTGAATGGGATATACTTCTTAAGGAAAAAAATAAAAAAAAGGAAAGAAGGCAGGATAACAGATGAAGCAGATGTGGCAATATATTAATAATGTTGAAGTTATGTGGATGATAGATGGAGGCTTATTATACTAGTCTTTCCACTTGTGTTTTGTTTGAAACTTTTCTTAATAATCTTTTTTATGGTACATATCTTGGAGCAATTGTCTTGCTGTGTTCTCCACAGTAATCAATCCAGTTGTAAATGATACTGTACCTGGCAAGGAAATCATGGTTGGAAATCAACAGGCTGGCTGCTAGTTTCTACGGAATTGCCAAAGCATAGAATTTGCATTGCTAATAATAAGCATCCCTTTTAAAGAGATTAATCCATTTTAAAGCACTAATTATAAAATGTAGATGACTCCTTTTTCTAGGTAAATAAATGAGAACTAGAATTTTTTCTTTTCTCAAATCTTGAGATCATGGCTGTGAACCTACTTGAATAATTTCCTTCTGCACGAGCCAGTTAGTCACCAACTGCAATTTCTTCTGTCCTGTGCACAAAACGATGCATTTCTGGCAGAGTGAGGATTTAAAAAAAAACAAAAAAAAAAAACCTACTGTCTCAATCCATTTGGGCTACTGTAACAAAATAAGGCATAACTCATTTTGTTGTGCTTTGCTTTATTGCACTTCATAGATATTGTGGTTTTTACAAATTGAAGGTTTGTGACAACCCTGCATGGAGCCATTTTTCCAATAGCATTTGTTCACTTCGTGTCTCTTGACACATTTTGGTAATTCTGCAATATTTCAAACATTTTGTTATTATTATATTTGTTACAGTGATCTGTGATCAGTGATCTTTGATGTTATTATTGTAATTGTTTGGGGGTTTTATTGAACCATGCCCATATAAGACATTGAACATATTCGATAAATGCTGTGTGCATTCTGACCAATCCAGTGACTGGCCATTCCCCAGTCTCTCTCCCTCTCCTCAGGTCTCTCTATTCCCTGAGACACAACATTTAAATCAGGATAATTACATAACCCTACACAGGCCTTTGAGTGTTCAAGTAAAAGGAAGAGTCATACATCTCTCACTTTAAATCAAAAGCTAGAAATGATTAAGCTCAGTGAGGAAGGCATATCGAAAGCCAAGATAGGTTGAAAGCTAGGCCTCTTATGCCAAACAGTTAGCCAGGTTATGAATGAAAATGAAATGTTCTTGAAGGAAATTAAAAGTGCCACTCCAGTGAACACACGAATGATAAGACAGCAAAACACACTTATTGCTGATATGGAGAAAGTTTTAGTGTTCTGGATAGAAGATCAAGCCAACCACCACATTCCCTTGTACTGTGATGCCATGCGAGCACAAGATTCATGCCAGGGTGTAATCAAACAAGAAGTCAAGAAGGCAGGAGGGGACCTCATGTGGTAAGTAATTGGTAATCTAGGAAGGTTTTTGAGGGAAGAGTGGCCTGGACCTCATTGCTCAAAAATGGTCACTCATGGGCCGGCCAAGTGGTGCAGTGGTTAAGCGCTGGCTTGGAAAGCCAGCGGCCCGGGTTCGGTCCCACATATGAGGGCCAGTGACACTGCCCTCAAAAACAAAAAAAAATAAAAAATAAAAAAAAAGTGATCACTCATAATAATGAGCAGGATTGAATGGATTGAAGAAGCAAGGGATGAGGACAAAGACCCAGTTAGGAGGGTTTGCAAAGTCCATCCTGCCAACCGCAATTGTAGGTAGAAAGCATGTAGCAGTGCAGTCACCCAGGAGGTAAGATTTAAGGGGCAATGGGGAAAACTGCCCCTCACAAAAGATTTTCCCACTGAAAGTAGTGCTGACAATTTTCAGGTTAATCAATTTACTCAATTCTTATGGACTCAAGGCCTCTTCTGAAATGCATATGCTGTTTGCCTGGGGAAAATCCATAGTAGGAAACCTATACCTTATTTCCACTGGGTATCACTTGGGTTAGGCAGATACCTTACAAAAGTTCTGTTGGAATAAAGGGTCAGAGGAGGGATGAACTCAGTGTTGTGGGAGATTGAGCGTAATTGGGGGTCAGTTTGAGAGCATTGGTGGGCTGGAAGAAAAAATGTACTGTCACTAGAGCCCCATAAGGGTGGGAGAGAAGGGTAGTACAAGTAGAAGGGGCCTGAAGAAAGGTTTCACTTATTTCCCAGTTGTACATCAGGCCATCATCTCCCTCTCTTTTTTCTTCATTCCTCACTCTTGGATATTGATTTTAAGATGAACTAACAATGAAGCAGAGCTGACAATATTTCATTGTGATTTCTCTGAAGAAGACTATATCCTGAACACACTTAGGTCTGTTCACATTCCCATTCAGCAATGTTTTGTTTTTTTAAATAAATTAGTGAAGTTTAACAACACTTCAATAACTAAAGCTATGCTTTAAAGAATTTATATGTATTTACTTTGAACTTTGAAACTGTTATAGTGGCTGAGTTGTGTTCATGTCATTTATAAATAAAGCACAACATCTACTGAGAAATCCCTAAAGATACTTCCCAACATCTGACAATAATCATTGTCACACTTTATTTTCAGGGAATAGTTTGTGAATTGTATCCATCAAACAGTATAAGATAAAGGAAACGTAAGTTAGTTTTCAAATTCTGTCTTTTTTTTAAGGACTGATATTTCCACATCATTTCTCTACAATTTTCTTGCCTAATTTTATGTCTGCGCATATAAAGTGAGAAACAAGGCAATATTCTAGATAAATCAGAACAAAATGAACTTTTTGCCTCAATGACTCTCTTTATTGCAATTGAAAATTTTTAAGAGGTAAATTATGTGGACATTCACTTAAATTCTTCACCAGACACTGAATGTTATAAATAATGCTAGTCTAATTTAAACATTCTTTTGCCACAATAATTCTGGGCTCTACCGTGTAATCTCAATGGAAAGGTTTTCAGGAAACAATGCAAAGAAAGCCAGAGCTCTCTTCTCATCTGCATTCAGCAAGCTGTCACCTCCTGTCTCTGAGCAGTACACTGAAGCTAAAAGTAGCATCTGCCTGTGGTGGGTTAGTTTGGGTTTGGAAACTTGTGACCTGAAAGTGAGAGGTGGCTGAGGGACACTGTCAGAAACAACCCTGACCAATAGCATATAGTTAGTGGGCTTTGACTTTACCATTATCAGAGCTGTGCTGCTAATGATGCACAACCTTCTTTTTATCTCCTAGAAACTGCTTCTTGCTGTTCCACCCTACTTCACACATGTGTGCACACACACATGCACTCATAGACCATATATACACCTAGACACACCTGCACGCTCACACACACACACACACACACACACACACACACACTTCCCCAAACCAGGTATGCATTTTAAGTCCCATTATCAGTCAGCTAACTCTCAACTGAGCCTTTGGTTCATCATTGGTCTTCAGGCCCCACTGCACACTTTGAAAAATCCTGACACCTTTACTCAACCCTAGATGTTTTGAGCAGTTAACTGATCTGATTTGGGATTCTATGTAGGATTAGTGGGCCCTGCTGCAACTCCTTTCAGGTACTACCCTAAGGAAATGGACACCCCTGAGAGTGTGAACTCCCCTGAGAGGCTCTGATCTAACCACTCAGGGGGATTTCCTCTTTGGGAGCCCCATGTATAAACTGCAGCATCATTCGAGATCAGGCCAACGCAAGCTATCTCCCAATTTTAGTGAAAACCTCTGTAGTTTTTCAAGTAACATGATAAGCAATAGAAAACTAGTGTGTGTGTGTGTTTGTGTGTGTGTGTGTGTGTGTGTGTGTGTGTGTGTGTGTGTGTCTTGATCCCAGAAAGTATGCATGTACTTTGAAAGGAGGGGAGAAATAGAACTTTTTCTCCCTCCTTGAAACACTTATTTTTCTCTGTCTCCAAAGCCGTTTCTTGGAGCCAAAAGTGTTCCCCTGGAGTGATGCAACCCCAAGTGCAGCTAGCCACCCTATACCAGAACTGCTGCAGAAAAGGAGGTGACAATGACTTCAACAGGCCAACACAACCCTCCCCTGCCCCTACCCTGGCCAAATTAGGGAGCAAATGAAAGCTTACCAGTGGCTGAAGCTCCTTGTTTAGGTATAGCTTAGATTTGGTCATTCTACATCCTTTTATTATACATCTTTAGAAATTTGCATACCAGCCAAAATAGCATGCTTTGCAAAAACATATCAGAATAGATTTGATATTTATTTGTTAGATTTAAAAAATTAAAGTGAAGCAGCATCCTGCAAAACAAGAATGCTCAGTGGAAGTGATGGGGTGTGGGAGTACTAATCTTTGCTTCGACATTAATTGGCTCTGTTGTCTTAGGCAATCACTTCATCTCTCTGGGACTTCATCTTCAAAATGAAGACCTGAAAAACTTATCCACCATCAGATTCATAAGTGTTTGCTGGGGAAAAGCAGGAATTAGAAATGGGTAAAAAGCAACAATAACAAAACAAACAAAAAACAAATAAACAATAAAAACAAATAAACAAACAAAAAAAACCAGGGTTGTAAGGAAATAGGGCTTGATGACAATCTGAAGATTTTTATATTTAAAATTTTAAAGGCAAATAAAACATTTGGCAGGTTTATTGCAAGGGCAACCAGGGTGACCCTTTCACAAAAGGATCTTTAAGCCTCTTATTGCCACCAAATATTATGACTTGAAAAAATAATGTTTTGGAGTATTGGAAACTTTATAGAAATGGTAGCCATTTTCTACAAAAGTTCACATGACTGTTGAATTTCATAATATTTCAAATTCAAAATTTTATTATACATCATGGCAATATTTTATTACACAAAAACACTGTATTTCCTGTCCCTTGTCTACCACAGACAAAGAGTTTCTGGAATGAGTAAGTTATTGAGTTGTTGTCTTGGTTTAGCTCAAGGAAAAAAGATTTATTCAGAGTGAGATTGAAATCTGTCTTCTGCCCCTGACTTCATAACAGGGAGTTTGGATTTCCCACAACATTTGTCCTGACAAGACTTTATGGCATAGCCACTTGCAACTCTCCAGGCCTAGCATTTTCTAGCATTATTGTCCACATGTATGGAAGATGGATGTCTGACATAGAAAGAAGCAGAAAGAACCAAAAGAAAAAAGATGTAATTCAGCCTAAAGTACAAGTGGCATTTATAGCAACTTTTTCTCTGGAACAAGACGTAGCTAAACGATAGGTTTGTGAGTTAACTCATTCCCAATGACAGCTCAGAAGTTACGTGTTCACTGTGTCAGCAGAATCGTCTGTGTAATCTTGATTGTTACCTGATTTTGTTAAACTTCTTCTGCTATTTATGTCCGTCATTTATAATACTTGTGCCTATTCCCATCCCCACACACTAAACGTGTAGAAGAAATGCACTAGAGACCTTGAGATCTTAAATAACAGCACAGACATAAATCTAAAAGTATAAACCCAGTTGTCCTTGAGAAGAAAACTGCACATTTTTTTTTGTCATGGGTTCTCTTGCCAATCGAGCCACCAGGGAGGGCTAAGCTTAGCTGGTTGACAGCCAGGGATGAGACAGTGGATCGTGCCTCCTTCCTGGGCAGAAGGGCTGGGTGAGCAGAGCGAATGTAAGCACATTCTGTGAAGAGGTAGAGCACAAGCCACCAAGACAGCGCAGCCCAGCATGCCAGAGGCCCTGGGAAGGGGCCCTGGCTTCAGTGTCTCCAGGTTCCTGCTACCCTGCTGGGTCTTCTCCACTGTTCCCAACATGCTAAGTATCTGCTACTCTCATTAAAAACTCACACTCTAAGGGCCGGACGAGTGGCGCGGTGGTTAAGCGCTGGCTTGGGAAGCCAGTGGCCCCGGTTCGGTCCCACATGTGAGGGCCAGTGACACTGCCCTAAAAAAAAACAAAAAAAAAAACTCACACTCTAGGACAAATAAAATTTCATCAGTACTGTGTCTTTCCTGGCACAGTTCAGACAGGTCAGAAGTCTCAAATATCTATAAACACTGAAGAAAAATAAAGAAAACATCAATTCAGAGAATGTAGCCACTATATAAATCAGCTTTCCAAATGACAGGTTTCAGATCATAAGGAAACGAATAGGAGTTGCAAAGAATTTCACTAAACCTAAAATTCCCTGGCCTGTGTGTGACAGGCCGCCTCAAATTTCCTTCCCATTCTTTAGATTCACTCACTGTCTTCTTACTTCTTTCCCCTATTGTGTCTCTCTAGGAAATGCCCAAAAAATCTAGTTCAGATTAGAGTCTCCACACCTCTCCCAATTTCAGTATAGTGTCCTATTCATAACTAAGTTGCAACTCACTGTACCCGCAAAACATTAATTCCTTCCTAGTCCCAGTTATCAGCTATGTAGTATTCTGAAAACTTCATTGAAAACATTCAGATAAGACCCCACCCATAGGCTCAGGCAAGTGTACTCTTAAAACTACCTCTAAATCCAGGCCACATATTGAAAAATGTAATGACCATCGTACAATGATTTTTAAATTTGGGCTATGTGAGAACCATCTTGGGGCATTATAAATACAGCTCCCCTTTCAGTCTTCCCACCATGATCATTCTGATGCAGCCTGTCTGAAGCAAGAACGCATGCACTCACTAGAACACACTGGGGAAAATGCCATCATAATGAAACAGGAACCTCGAGACACACATAGTTCCTGTGGTATTGTTTTCTCTCTGAAGTCATGGACCAAGGCAGAGAAAGAAATGCATAAAGTGAGTCAGATCCACTGTCAAGTCAGATTCTCCCCATACTTCCAAATCCAGTTTAATCCAAACTCCCAGAGGTTTCCATTCCAACAGTGAATCAAAAGATCTAGAGCTCTACCAGCCTGGTGAGCAATGGTTTCCTGAATCACATAGATTTGGGCATATTTACATATTACTTTCAAAACCTGGTGTAGCTGTGCTTTGCTTTTCCTGTTCACAAGTTTGTCTGCCTTTTAGGCTGTGCTGTTTCCTGAGGGTCTTGTAAGACACTCTCTCCCAGATGACTACTGAAGGCCTGAGAACCATGTGGAAGCACCCAGAGAAAGACCTAAAGTCTTAGAGACAGAGAGTGGGAGAAACAAATGGGTGGTGCATCAACTCAGCCTCACATACCTAGCACCCAACTGGCAGGTTCATGGCTGCCGGCGCCTTTCCATATACATATGGTACATGATTAGGTCAGTCCTAGTACCTGCCCGAGGGAAAGCACAGGATCTGACACAGCAGCTAAGGGCCAGCCACCAACTGGAAATACACAGGAAACATGATTTGTGTACTGACTCCCCACTTACCACAGGCATTGGTCAGATGGCAAGTGCTCCACTTGCTCCACCTGAAACCTAGAGGACTTACCAGCTGAACTGGCGTTTATCGTGGCTGTCCTCAAGGCACCTCCCTTTGTGAATGAAATGGCCCATCTCCTACCATCTGGTGTCCCAAAGCACAGAGTGAGCAGGAGGCATTTTAATTATCATGAATCTTCGGAAGAGGACAGATAAAGAGGAAAAGAGGAGAAGCCCCATGAGTGAGTGAATCAAGTCCTTGAAATTCACCCAAAGCAGCTTCCTCTTGTGTCTGGCTGAGGATAAAGGGGTAGATGCACTCAGTCACCTCCCCAGCCAGCGGCTAAAGAAACCTGTGGGGTGGCCTTGGGCACAGCAATGGACTGTCTTCTGGGACCACTGCTTTCCACGCCATGTCACAGCTACTTTGCAGGGTCTCCTTGGGGGAATGATACTATTGTCCTTTCAAAAATGAGTAAACTGGGCTGGCCGAATGGCACATTGGTTAAGACCTGGCTTGGGATGCCAGCGACCCCAGTTCAGATCCTACATATGAGGGCCAGTGACACTGCTTTCTACAGCTAAGATGGTGAACAACAGCTCCACCTGGAGCTGGGCTGCATGAGCCCCGGTGACGGTGTAGGCTGCAGCCTCCACTGCAGTGGGCTGCCATAAGCTACAGTGAGCGGCCAGCAGCCAGTATGAGCTGCCAATAGCAACTGTGAGTGGCTGTCCAGAGGCCAGCGACCAAGCGCAATGACGATACTGGCATGGGCCAGTGAAGCAATTTCCTCCACAACTAGAGTGAAGAACAAAAGGACAACAACTTGTCTGTTCCCCTTCCCCAATTCCCCAATGCTGTTCCCTCCCCCAATCCCCCAATAAAATCTTAAAAACAAAAAAGAGTAAACTGAAGTGCAGGAAAAATAGGAAACTTGACAAAATCCTTGGCACTTTGAGACGAGTCCAGACTCAAGCCTGGGTCTACTTGACTCCAAAGCGCATGTATTTCTCATCAAGCCAGCAGTTCCCAAGCTTTTTGTGATCAGGGCCTCTTCACACTGTCTAAGGTTATGAGGACCCCAGAAAGCCTTTGTTTGTGTTGTTATATATATATCGATATTTACCATCTTAGAAATTAAAACTGAGGAAATGTTTAAATATGCATTTATTAATTCATTTTAAATTAACATTACAGATTAACAAAAATAGTCTGTTTTATGAAAAATAAATTATTATGCTAAGCGAAATAAGTCAGAGAAAGTCATGTACCCTCTGACTTTGCTCATATGTGGGATGTAAAACTGAAAGCAACAAAGGAACAAGACAAACAAACAAAGAAATAAAAATTCATAGACACAGATAACAGTTTAATGGCTACCAGAGGGTAAGGAGGGAGGAAGGGTGGTAGAAGGGATAAAGGAGATCAAATATATGGTGGTGAAAGAAGAACTGACTCGGTGATGAGTACACAATGTGATATACAGATGATGTATTATAGAATCATATACTTAAAACCTATATAATTTTACTAACCATTGTCACCCAATAAATTTAATTAAAAACATACTTTGATTGTTCAAAACAAAGAAAAATAATGACAGCAACATTGTTTCACAGTTCTGCAAATCTATTTAATGTCTGATTAACAGAGATTCTTACACTCCTTTTGTGTTCAGTCTGTTACAATATCTTCATGTAGCCTCTAGAAAACTCCACTGGATAACTCATGAGAACAGTGAAAAATACCTAAGTATTATTTTGAAAATAGTTTTTACCTTGACTACCCCCTGCAAGAGTATCAGGGACCCCAGGGGTCTTCAGACCACATTCTGAAAAGGGCTGCACTGTGGCACACAGTCTGCATGGGGAGGGGAGGTTGGGTCTGCCCTGGGCAGGGCCCCGGGCTGTGTTAGCTCCAGAACCCCTTCACCAATACAGACCAGTCACTTACACCATAAACCACTGTGCAGGTAGGTCTTAGAAACATTACTTTAAGGATCTCGGGGTTGAGGCTTTCTCTAAGGAGAGGATGGTTTCTCATTTGCCAATGTGGGCCCCAAAGAGCAACCTTGTCACTCCATATGGTGCCCGTAGGGCTGTGCTTCATAAAAAGTGGGGTTGCCACACCCTGGAAGGTACAGCTGCTGCCCTGCCATACTGATCCAGCCGGAGGCCCCATCTTCTGGCACTGCCTGCTCTTCTTCAGTGGGGTTGTGCAGAGTCAAGATAGCATTCAGGATAATGACCATTGAAAAGAAGTTTCAAGCAAGGGAAACAAATAGGGTCCAGCATTAGGTTAATAAGCTGAAGCCAGATGAACAGAGATGAGGACCCAGCAGGGAAATGCAGCAAATGGGAAGGAAGGCCTAACCAACCAGCCAGAGTCAGGCTGCCATGGTCAAGAAGACAGACCCTTGCCAACTCAGCTCAAGGTCAGGAGCAGGACAAATCAAAATTAGAAAAGGCAAGTCAGGCTGGGGCTTGGCTCCCCTCCTAAAACGCTGTGTTGGCAGCGAGAGGCTCCTTAGATATCGAGGTCCTGGTTCACTGGTTGCTCCACCTAATGCCATCTGATGTTCTTACAGAATCTATCTAACATCATTTCTATAATAGCATAGTACGCACTTACAGTCAACTTTATCAGTAGTTAACTTAAAATTTGTTGATTTTTGAAAATAATATTTCATTTGAGCATTTGAAGATATGTATGTACATCTTTCTAGAACCACAGTTTACATTAACTTTATAAATTTTTCCTTAGGGCTCAAAGTGATCCCTTACCTTTTACTTGGACTTTTAAATAGTTTTTCTAACTTTTTAACATTTTCTCACTTTATAGCTAGACTACTTAAGTGGGAACAATTTATAATTTAAGTTAGAGATGTAATTTAGAAGCAATTTGTTCAAACTATAAACAACTACCAGTGGAGGACATATACAAAATACTTACCTGTAGCCAACTGTCATTCTATTGAAGACAAGCATAGTCTTTTGTCAGTCAGTGCAGTCAGCAATCACTTTATGACCAGTAATTAAGTAACCAAAAGGTTGCATTTCCATTTGTCTCATCACCAGGTATTTATCTGGCAAGTCTGTATTGAATGTCCAATATAAGCAAAACCATGGAAAGTAAGTTGCTTTTTGAGACAGTTTAACATTGGCAATCTTCTGAGGGATCAAAACAGATTCTGTCAGAGCTTCCACCTAGCCTTTCATTCACCACCAACTTTCTTCCCTCTCTGTAGTTGTTCCCCTGCCTCTCCCCATCAATCATTCAATAAACATTTAGTAAGCACCTTCAAGTAATTAGAAACTGTTTTTTCCCCAGTGAAAAGCCTGGCAAGCAGCACATCTTACATGTTCATGCCCAGGGCACAGCTGGCCACATAACTTCCAGCTCTACGTCAACATCGTCCTTTATTACGTACTCTTCTGGGACCCCTATATGCCCTCTACCAGGCTGCTATCCAGCCTCAGACAAACAAAAGAGCAGACAGCAGTTCCAGGAGTAGTTTCTGAGTGTACATGAATATGTGTGTGGATATGTGTATATATACATACCCATAGTGTGTGTGTGTACACATGTGCCCATATGTACACACACACACACACACACACCCTCGATGTCCTGAATGTCATCAAAATGTCTTCCTTTCACTATTTCTTTTCTCTTTGGGCAAAGAAAGAAGTCATTGGAGGTCAGATCAAGTGAGTAGGGAGGATGTTCCAATACAGTTATTTGTTTACAGACTAAAAACTCCCTCACAGACAGTGCCGTGTGAGCTGGTGCATTGTCATGATGCAAGAGCCATGAATTGTTGGTGAAAAGTTCAGGTCATTTTCATCTAACTTTTTCATGCAGCCTTTCAGCACTTCCAAATAATAAACTTGGTTAACTGTTTGTCCGGTGAGTACAAATTCATAATGAATAATCCTTCTGATATCAAAAAAGTTTAGCAACATCGTTTTGACTCTTGATTTGGACTGAGAAAATGATTTTTGATTGTGGAGAATTGGCTGACTTCCATTGTGCAGTTTGTCACTTTGTTTCAGAGTCGTAATGGTACACCCATGTTTCATCATCAGTGATAACATGGACCAAAACATCATCTTGCCTCCCAAAAGGTCTTGGCAAACTTCAACTTTCCTTTTGTTCATCTGTGAACTCATTAGGGACCAATTTTGCACACTCCTTTCTCATGCCAAGATTTTCAGTTAAGACTTTCCTGTTTCTCTATCAATGTTACCTGGTCTGCTATGCTTCTCACAGTCAGCCATCGATTTTGATGCACAATTTGATGAATAACTTTTGCAATGTTTTCATCACTTCTGCTCATTACTGGCCGCCCTGACCTCTCTTCATCAGTGATGCATTCTCTCTCCTCAGGAAAACGTTTAATCCATTTGTACACTGCCATTTTTTTTATGGCATTATTCACATAAACTTGGACTAACGTGTCCCTGATTTCATTTCCACTCTTGCCAAGTTTCATAAGAAATGTAATGTTTGTTCATTGCTATAATTCAAGCTCAGACATTCTCGCAACAGCACACAAAAACACACAATAGTGAACGCCACTCAGCAAGACACCGCCACACATCGACACGAATACAGCTGTGAGATACTGATATGCCAAGGTTATGAAACCTTACTGAGCTCTTTGTCCAGTGCTGCCAGTGTAAGCGCATGGTGGCAATTTCGCAAACTTAATTGTCAGACCTCATGTTTGTATATATGCATATATATATATATATATATATATATATATATATACATATATAATTAACTTAAACTGTCTTATAGTATTCTTATATTATTTCAAAGTATTAATGCTCTGTTTCTATCGGTATCTGTTAACAATAGGAAGGTTAAACAACATGTGTGTGTATTAGTGTGTGTAGAAACAGATTACATATATGATGATGAGAGATAGATAGATAGATAGATAGATAGATAGATAGATAGATAGATGATAGAGTACCTCCATTCCATGATTAGGGACCAGAAAAATTGACCTGACGTCATATTTAGCAACCATGATGAGCAGCAAACCTTGTTGTCTCGTGCCATGTTTGTTTGGAGGCAGAAGTAGAATCATTCCCTAAGAGTGTCCAGTCTGAAAAAAAATTAAGTAAACAAACATCCATTTCCATGCTGTCTACAGAAATGCCTTTGTGTCCATCATTCTAATCCTATTGTTATTATTTTTATTTTTGTAATCAACACATAATGAGATCCACATGTCACATGCCTGAACTGCTCAGTCCAAGCTTATGTCATTTCTCACTAGTAAAATTTGGACCACAGCTCTCAACATATACAGCTCTTGACTCCTGCATATCTTGCTGGCTGCTTTGTAGAGGAGAAAAAGAAAGTAGATATCTAGGGGGCAGAGAGAATGACAATAACTCTTGCAAGACATTCTCTTGCCCATCATGGCAGAGGCATAAACTGTGTTTGGGTCCACTTTATTCAAGGACTATATTCATGCCTATTTGCCTTGCTGCTGCACAGAGACAAGCACCGATTACATCTTTGATGTTGTGGCATGCTGCAGCTTTATGTGACTTGACACCTTTCCCAAATCTCTATCTCTCTACAATGGGAAAAAATGCCTGTTACAATTTGTGCAAAAATGTGATACCTTAATACATTGGATGATTTAGACATTTCTTTTTCAAGTGTTTCTCTGCTTTGTGAAAATAAAGAACTGTTTTCCTGAAATACCAGTGATATCCCAGTTCTCCTAACATGCTTTGGACCAGAGGAAAAACCCTCTCCTCCTCTTTTGAAGTAAAGCTGTCAGTACTGTAATGGTCAGATTAGAAATGTGTAGCAAAAAATTGAGCCTGACAGCCTGGATGGACAAGTCAAGAGAGAGGCAAGAGAGGGCCAGTCGAGTGGCACGGTGGTTAAGCGCTGGCTTCGGAAGCCAGCTGCCCCAGTTCTGTCCCACATATGAGGGCCAGTGACACTGCCCTCAAATAAAAAAATAAAAAAAAAAGAGAGAGAGAGAGGCAAGAGAAAGGACAAGGAAATCTAATATTGGGTTGTTGCAAAAGTCATGACGTATTTTGTCTATGTTTTTCAAAGGTCATTTATTTGTATAAAGAACAAAGATCAATCAATGTTATATTGCCCATTTTGTTCAATAACCTTTTGCCATCATTCAGTGAGCTCCATAATTTCTTGTTCGTAGAAGGACCTGTCTTTATTTTCGGAAAACAGGACAAGGTTCTGATTTACAGCCTCATCTGAATTGAATGTTATACCACACAAGGAGTTTTGAAGAGAGCAAAATAAGTGAAAGTCTGATGGCACAAGGTCAGGCAAATATGATGGGCATGACAACACATCCCATCCAAGCTCCAATAATTTTTGATGGGTGATCAAAATTGTGTGTGGTTTCATGTTATCGAGATGAAACAAAACTCCTTTACAATTAACAAGCTCTGGATGTTTCTGGATGATGGATTCGTTCAAATTGTCCAGTTGCCGACAGTACACATTCAAATTGATTGTTTGGTTCCTTGGAAGGAGCTTAAAAAAACACACCTTTAAAATCCCACCACACTGAGAACATAACTTTCCTCTGATGAATGGCTGCTTTCGATGTCTTTTGAAGCGAATCATCACGTTGGGACCAAGATTTTGCACACCATATTGTTGTAAACAATCTACTTCTCATCATCAGTGATCAGTCGCTTGAAAAAAGGATCACTTTCCTTACATTTAATAAGCATATTGCAGATGTTTATACACATCATCAAATGAACATCTTTGAGTTCACGTGGAACCCAAATATCGAGCTTGCTTACATATCCCAGATTCTTTGGTAGTCGTGAATGCTTGAATGATGGATGTTCAATGTTTCTGCAATCTCCCGTGTTGTGTAACGTGGGTTTGACTCAGCCAATGCCTTTATTTTGTCATCATCAACCTCAGTGGGCCTCCCTGACCGAGGAGGAGTGTCTTTGAGATCAAAATCACCAGCATGAACCATCTTTGGCACTGATATCCTAGTAGAGCATTGTCACCGTAAACTTTATGCAACTTTTCACAAGCTTGATGCATGTTCTTCCCTTTATGGAAGTAAAACAGTAAAATATGGCAAAAATGCAGTTTGGTCTTCCATCTTCAACTTGTTGTAAGATCTCCAAAACTCAACCAAATCGCTCATTTTTTTTTTTTTTAGAATGAATCTAGAACTTCCAGCTGTCAAATGACATAGCAATAATATAGATGCAAATGACTTTAGTATTTCCAAAAAATGAATGAGTGCCATCTGTTGCAAACATGCATCCTGACTTTTCCGACAACCCAATAGCAATAGACAGTAAAGCTGCTGCCCACATCAGGATTTTCTCCCTGAAAAACTTAAATTACCGTTATGATGGCAACTGTCATTAGGAGAACATAGCTGGCTGGCTTTATTATTTGCTTCCTAAAACTTCAAAAATCAAATCACCTTTTTTATGGTGAGGAGAGCTAAGAGAGGCCAACTTGTCATCACATCTTTGCTTTCATGATTCTATCGTTTTATAGCAACAAGTTAAGAAAGAAAGACATTATAACTCGTGAATCGTATGGCATTTGACTCTGAGAAGAACTCAGCTGGCCCTGATTAGTTAGTGAGGCATTGCAGTCTACTGATGACACACACTCTTAATGCTCTTCAATTCCCGAATTCCTTTAATTTTGAAACATGGGTATGTCCAGGGTGTTTGGACAAGGAGGTAAACTCAGAAGTAACTCTTAGTCCAAGAAAAGTGTGACTTGCCCACAGTGGGGTAGCTCTACAATAATAATTTCACTGCAACCATTTCAGTGGTGTGCTCTGAAGGTCTTGTTAAAGGAGAACACATACAGTGGAAATAGGCTTTTGTGACATTGAGGCGGGTGTCCTTCTTTCTAAGTGAGCCCTTCTGTTTGCATGCAGGACTAACCAGCATCTGCACCATACAGCAATGAATATAATCAAGGTCATGTGATGCTGAGCCATCATTAAAACACACCTAAAGGCCGGCCAAGTGGCTCAGTTGGTTAAGAGCTCACTCAAGAGTGCCAGCTGAGTTCTGAGCAACAGCAGTTCGATGCCCAGCCCGAGCTGAGCTGCCAACAGATGGCAGGAAGGCTCAGCTAAAAAAAAACAAAACAAAAAAAAAAACACCTAGATTTTATAATTTTAACTAATTTGCAATTGATCTGTTAACCCTGGGTTCAGCAATGAGAGGTCTCTTTTCCTCCTCAGCCTTTGAATATAGGACATCTGATTAGAACCCTGAACTTTGGATAAAAGTGATTTGATAGTAATAAGACTTGAAAAAGTATCTAATTAGTAGTACTACAATAAAGACAATCAGGAATATTAATGGGAAAGTCAAACTTTGGTTTATCTAAATTGATCTAACATACACAAATGGCCAGATGCTAGAGAAACTCCTAGAAGTTACTAAGGAGATCAAGCACTACACAGGCTGCTTCATTTTCATAAATATTTCAGTAAAAGATCTCTTTTGATTTTGTTCCATATTGGATTTTTAAATTAAATTTATTGGGGTGATAGTATTAATAAAATTATATAAGTTTTAAGTGTACAATTCTATAATACATATTGCATTGTGTATTTACCACCCAAAGTCAATTCTCCTTCCATCTCCATATATTTGACCCCCTTTTCCTTCTTCTACCACCACCCCTGCCCCTCTTAACCTCTGGTAACTACTAAACTGTTGCCTGTGTCTATGAGTTTTTGCTTTTTTGCTTGTTTGTTTGTCTTTTTCACTTGGTGCTTTCAGTTTTATATCCCACATATGAGTGAAATCGCAGGGTTCTTGAGTTTTTCTGTCTGACTTGTTTCGCTTAGCATGATAATCTCAAGAACTATCCACGTTGTCACAAATGGTGGTATTTCATCTTTCCTTATGGCTGAGTAATATTCCATTGTATATATGTGCCACATCGTCTTTACCCAATCATCTATCAAAGGACATTTTGGTTATTTCCATGTCTTGGCCACTGTGAATAATGCTGAAATGAACATAGGGATACATATATCTTTACAGATAAATGTTTTTAGGTTTTTTTTAGGTAGTTACCCTGAAGAATGATTGCTGGGTCATATGGTAATTCTATTCTTAATTTTTTGAGGAAGCTCCATACTGTTCCATAGTGGCTATACCAATTTACATTCCCACCAGCAGTGTGTGAAAGTTCCTTTACCTCCACAGCCTCTCCAGCACTTGTTATTTCTCGTCTTGTTTATAATAGCCATTCTAACTGGTGTGGGGTGATATCTCACTGTGGTTTTGATTTGCATTTCCCTAATAGCTAGTAAAGTTGAGCATCTTTTCATATATCTGTTGGCCATTTGTATGTCTTCTTGGGAGAAGTGTCTGTTCAGGTCCTCTGCCCCATTTTTAATTGGATTGTTTGGTCTTTTGTTGTTGAGTTGTATGAGTTCTTTATAAATGTTGGATATTAGGCCATATTGGATTTTTGCTTTTGTTTTTGCTTTTACAGTTCTATAAAGAAGTATCATCATACCCATTCTTTCCTCAAAGACAAAAACATAGGCCAAGAAAGGCTTTGGTGGGGCTTTAAATATAGGGCCAATTGATTCCATTTCATCTATTTTATTAGATGCCCACGTGTAGCTAACCTGAAGACATGATACCAACATTTAAAAGCATGTCCATACTTGTCCAGATTAATGGCATAGTAAGTGAAAGCATGAATAAGTAGCTTCTTCAGTAGCAAACCAAGTTAGAGCTAGATTAATATTGCTGCACCAAAGCCTATCTACAAATGCATTGCTTAATCTTTTTTTTTTTTTTTAAGATTTTTTTTTTATTGGGGAATTGGGGAAGGGGAACAATGTTGGGGAATCGGGGAATGGGAACATACAAGTTGCTGTCTTTTTGTTCTTCGGTCTAGTTGTGGAGGATGTTGCTTCACTGGCCCATGTTGGTATGGTCATTGCGCTCTTCCCAGATGAGGCAGATCCATCGCCTGCCTCTAGATGGTCGCTCACTGCGGCTATTGGCAGCTCACACTGGCTGCCAGCTGCTCACACTGGCTGCCGGCCACTCACTGTAGCCTGTGGCAGCCCACTGTAGCAGGGGCTGCAGCCTACACCGTCGCTGGGGCTTGCACAGACCAGCTCCAGGTGGAGCTGTTTTTAGCTGTGGAGGGCAGTGTCACTGGCCCTCATATGTGGGATCCGAACCCGGGCCACTGGCATCCCAAAACCAGCTCTTAACCAATGCGCCACTCAGCCAGCCTGCATTGCTTAATCTTGATGTAAACTCCCTGTTACATTATTTAGCACAGGTAGAATGCAGGTAATTATGGGGGAAAAAAAAACAAAAACAAGGATGAGTGGTAAAAAACAAAAGCCCTTCATTGAGATAAAACTTTTTTGAATGCCAAGTATATACCACAAACTCTTATATCTCATATAATCCTTCTAGCAACATTTGGAAGTTAATATTATTATTTCAACCAATGAAAATAATACCTAGAGAAGTGGAACATTTTGCCCAAATTCACACTCTAATAAGATGCAGACCCAGGTTATAGAGGAAATACAAGAGAAAGAAAGCATGAGTCAACGAAAAAAATGTTGGCTCAGAAGTTAGGAATCCTGGCTTTGCTACTCACTAATTTTGTATAATATCTCAGGATGAGGAAGATGAGGGATGGAGACAGGACCCAGGAACAGCCTCCGCCCTCCCCCGAAGGTACAGACCCTGAAGGAGCAAACACAGCCACAAAAGGGGCCAGAAGTCCAGAGCATCAGATGGAAGTGCTTCCAAAGGATGTGGACACAATGGTCCTGAGGGAGCCTTGAGGCCTCCTGGCAGGTGGCAAAGTTTGGCAGCCAGGAAATGAGCAGTCCAAGCTCAAGGCCCCAGATACTGGATAGAACTCAAAGATAGAGCTGCAGCATCAGGAGGGAGTCTAAGTCAAGTCCTGGTGTCCAGGAGGGACTAAGTTATTACACATAGGACCACGATGGAGACTGAGACACAGAAACAACATATTCAATTACTCCAACTGGGCTGCTCGGGTCCTATACTTAGGAATGAGGCCAAAGCTATGCGTTCAAGCTGTGTCAAAAAGATATCTCAGACCTGGTAGCTAGCATGAGTGACTTGCCTGGTAGAGTCTCTTAAATCTTTCCTGCCCAAGTGAAGTTACACGCTAGGGAGTGGAACTGAGCCTGGGGTGGAAGAAGAAACTTCAACTGTGGGAGCTGTAGGGTTTTACTGGTAATGTCCAGAAATTTCTGACCACAGGCTTTTGGGTTACATTTAGCCAGAGTGAGCTTCAGTCGGTAAAAGAAAGAGGTGGGACGTGATGATTTCCACAGTACATTCTAGTTTTAATCTCTGAGTTTGTAAGTATCATGAATCAACAAGAATAGATACTGAAATGTGATTTGTCTGGAGAGGTCAACGGAACATGAAACAAAGGTTTGGATTTTTTTTTTCTCTGAAGGTGCCTAGCCTGTAGTACTGAATTTTAGGAAAACCTTTGACTTTTATTTGCTCAGCTATAAATTGGGATAGAGGGATAATGAGTTCATTAGGCATCCTAAAGTAATTTAAACTCAATAAATAAAGCACTCCTATGCTTGGATGATGCACATAATATAAATAGTGGAAATCTATGACCCTAGGATCTATTTTTAAAAAATAGAAGGAAAAAAGTAAAGTAATTGTTGATTTAAAAAAAAATAGAAGGAAGAGAAATGGCTTCTATTCAATTCCAACAACCAGAAAAAACAGAGGGTAAGGAAATTCTGATTGCTGAGAAGTAGAGAAAGCACAGCTGCAGAAGAAACTAAAACTTAAATACTTCTGCTGCAGTAGTTTCTGCCTTTAATCTTTTTAATTGACTGTCCCAGCCACACTGAAACATATCTTCATCTGTTAGAAACAAATTATGTTGAACAGTCTGACTGGAGCTGGGAGATGGTGGATGCTTTATTTCTATTTGTCATGGCTAGTTGATTTCTCTTTGTCATCTGCCTTTTGAAAAATAAGTAAGGCCTTTGAAATGGAGATGGGAAAAGTTCTCTCTGTTGCTTGAAGGCCCCTCCTCCCATCTCTTGAGTCACCCTCCTTCTTCTCATTGGTCTTTCAGGCACCCACCCCCACTGCTACTCCTGGGGGGAAGGTAGTTGTGATCCTATCGCTATCCTCATTCTCCACTACCTTCCTCGACCACCCACCCGCTGCATTTATACACTAATGATTCCAGCCTTGATCTCTTCCTAGGCTCTAAGCCCCGACATTGGGCTCCCCTGGGAATTTTCATATAGATAATCTTCAGGACTCACACATGCACAAGAACCAAGTCTGTCACTGGGGTTACAATCCTCAGCTCCAAAACATCTTCCACAACCTTTCTTTCCACAGACCCCCTGTCTTAACCAGCAGCCCCTGCATCCTGACACCCAAGCTGGTGACCTAGGCTCCATATCCCTGCCCTGCACCATGTGTATAAGCTGTCACCAGGTCTTCCAGTTCCATGTTTCCACTTCTCCCCACCTGTCCCTGCTCTACCTCAACCTCTCCCACCTCTCACCTGGACCCTGACAGGTCTCCTAGCACCTATCTCTCTAACATGAATCTACTTACTGACATCAAAGTTACCTCCCTAAGACACTAGACTCGTCACAACATTCTGCTCAAAAAGTTAAAATTGGTACCTCTTGTCTACAGGATAAATTCCACAAAATTGGGTTGGATTCAAACTCACTCATGATTTTCTTCCAAAGTGCATTCCAGGCTGTTCTCTACCATAGGACTCCATGGAGCACACACTTCCAGCATGCCCAGAACTGCTCTTGCTTAGACACAGCACAAACATACCACCCCACCCCCAGGTTTTATGCCTTGGCCCATTCTTTGCTCATGCCTCAGCCAGAAGCAACCTGAGTTAGAACCAGCTTTTCCTCCCTTGTGCTCCTCCATTACGTTGTTTTTAACACTATTTAACAATTATTTAATTTTGTCTGACAATTACATTTGTGGACTTGTGATGTCTACAAATGCTCTTACATAACAGCACTGTACAAATAGCTCGGTAAGGTTTCATAGCCTTGGTGCATCAGTGTCTCACAGCTGTGTTCATGTCGATGTGTGGCTGTGTCTTGCTGAGTGGTGTTCATTATTGTTATTGCATGTTTTTGTGTGTCTCCGTGAGAATGTCTGAGCTTGAATTACAGCAATGAACAAACATTAAATTTCTTGTGAAACTTGGCAAGAGTGGAAGTGAAATCAGGGACATGTTGGTCCAAGTTTATGGGGATAACGCCATGAAGAAAACAAAGGGATTAAACTTTTTTCTGAGGGGAGAGAACATGTCACTGGTAAAAAGAGGTCAGGGCTGCCAGTAACAAGCAGAACTGACAAAAACATTGCAAAAATTCATTGAATTGTGTGTCAAAATCGTTGGCTAACTGTGAGAAGCATAGCAGACCAAGTAAACACTGGTAGAGAAACAGGAAAGTCTAAACGGAAAATCTTGCTATGAGAAAGGTGTGTGCAAAAATGGTCCTGAAGAGGCTCACCGATGAACAAAAGCAAAAGAGAGTTGAAGTTTGCCAAGACCTTTTGGAGAGGCAAGGCGATGTTTTGGGCCATGTTCTCACTGGTGATGAAACATGGGTGTACCAATACGACTCTGAAACAAAGCATCAAAGTGCACAATGGAAGTCAGACAATTCTCCGCAATCAAACAAGTTCTCTTAGTCCAAATCAAGAGTCAAAATGATGTTGCTAAACTTTTTTGATATCAGAGGGAATTATTTATTATGAATTTGTACCCACTGCTCAAACAGTATTAATGTTAGTTATTTGTATGCCTATTGAGACTAGAAGTTTCTTGAGTGCCATCCCCAAGGCAGCTATAAGTTTCTTAGGTCCTGGGTGGCAGTTAAGGGGGTAGGCTATGGACAAGGACTGCTGGGACCTGAAACCTGAATCACTACTAATGAGTTCTGGATTATTGGGCAAGTGATGTAATTATTATATTTTCCCTTCACTTTCCTGATGTGTAAGATGAGGATCATAACTGACCCACCTCATCACATTTTAATGAGAACTGGTATCATATTATATGTAAAATGCTTAGCACAGAGTTTGGCACATAATTCATGCTCCATAAGTGTGGGCTTTGAGTTCTTTTATTATTATTTTTCCTCAGTTTTGTATCCAGAACAGTAGAAAAGCACTCAGTGAGTTTTCAAAATGGAATTCTTCCAATAAAAAATTGTTAAATCCAGGGACTCAGGGTCACATGCAGACAATCCAAGAAGGATGTGAGGTTGGAATGTTTCTGTTAGTCCCTGGTCAGTTAACCACTTGCTATCTGACACTGATGCCCAGAAAACAAAATTGAAAAGCAGGCCAAAACTGAAGACCAAAGCCCCTTGGCTCTGTGGGAATGAGGCCAGCCTCATAAAGTAGGTCAGCATGCTCCTCCCTTTAGCTGACAGTGTCTGTCCTCAAGCTGAGTGAAATGGAATTTGATAAAGGCTATTGCCACCTCATCACCAGTGTGGTGAAACGGCCCAGGTGCAGTAATAATCAATCACAGTGGATACCCAGGGCCCCCAGGCCTAGACCTGCCTGATGACTTTCAGGCTGCACTCACTCATGAAGGACAGCAAGAAGACACCCTGGTGGCTCATGGACATGGAAGTGTCTTCCCTGAAAAGCCTACTTCCCTGGAAGATGCTCATCTAATGAGATCCACATTTAGTCTCCCCCAAATTATACGGAGACTACTCAAGAAAACACAGGATCACATTCCAACCTCTTTAAAGCAGGTGAAAATTTTTGAGGGCTCCAGACTGTAGGGAACTCTGAAATCTGTGGCTGGCAATTAGAAAGGGCAGAGGGTAGATGCTAATTCATATGGAGTTGTGCATAAATCCCTTGACTGGTCACTGAGGGAAAGTAGAAAAGAAATGGAAGCAAAGACCCATGGTTTATAGAGAGTCTTAAACCAGCTCTCCATCAGCTTTCATCAACCATGAAAATGAGAATGCACTTGATTCTAAATTTGAGGTGGGTGGGAGCAACTACATGATTTCCACAGTTTTTTTCAACTCCAATTCGTCATTCTATAAACTGTGATACTAATCTGCAGATTACACATAAGTAGAGGGGAAATAACGACCTCTTTTATTGTAAAAAATGCAAAATCCATGAAGTTATAAGGGCAGAGCCAAGAGTAACACCCAGGACTCTGACTGCTGGTTCAATGTTCATTTATTTACAACATTTGTACCAGGTACCTTTGCTTACCCAATGCAAACTATCCCCTTCCATTAATCACAAGAGGCCATATGATACAGATGAAACTGAAGCATTTTCAGCCTTCAAAAATTCATTTATTAAAAGATATTTGAAACAATTGAAACCAAAGGGTCATTAAGTGCCTTCTTGCTCATCAGCTTGATTTTAATTGGAGAAACTTGGCTCAGGAAGAATGAACCATGTTAAGGACATGAAAAGACTCAGGAACTGCCCTCACACTTCTATTCCCACCATGTACACACAGATCTTGAAGAACTTAAACTGAAGTTGGTTGAACCAAATGATTCCTGCCATTTCCGATGGACAACTGAGGGAGGAGAATCATTTGTCCTTTAAGGTATCCTAGGAGGCAAAGAATAAATTTCTGAAGCTGCCTAGTGAGACTTTGATGAGAAAATAATTAAAGCCACAAGCAGAACTATCTTCGTGTTTGGGTCAGATAAGTCATTGACAGTGATGGTCTATGCTGAAGGGAGGGAATCACAAGACAAATAAAACCCGATTCACCCTGGATAATTTTATTGACATTTCCAGCTCCTTTAGTTACTAATATTCATTCCAAATATATATATATATATATATATATATATATATATATATATATATACACATAGACAGTGTTTTACTGAATGTTTCCACTTTTCATGAGAAGAAATGAAGATAAAGAAGTCAGTTGCTGTATTGATCCTATGCCAATGACATATCTTCACTTTCCTCTGACAGTCTTCAATTAATTAATTCAAGTTTCTTTCCCATATTACTCCCTTTTGTGATGGCAGCAAAAGAGCACCCTTTAAATGTCCTTTGATATAAACAATTTTTAAAACCCTGTTTAAGTCCCTCAAAATTCAGTCTAATTTGTATCAATTTGCATAATAAGCAGAATGGCATATTCTGTTACACAAGCAATGTCAGTGTATCCCAGGCGCACAGTTTCCACTTTTCCAAGTTGATTTTGCATCTTTAATATTATATTAATTATTTATTGCTTTTCAGTAAATTATCCCAAAGCTTAGAGGCTTAAAACAACAAATATATTTTTTAATCAGAATGTATTGAGGTGAAATGGTCAACAAAACTCCATAGGTTTCAAGTGTAAAATTCTATAATACATCATCTGTATATTGCATTATGTGTTCAGCACCCAGAATCAGTTCTCCTTCCATCACCATATATTTGTCCTCCTTTAGCCTCTTCTACCATCTCCCCTTTACCCTCTGGTAACCACTAAACTGTTTTCTGTGTCTATGAGTTTTTGTTTCTTTATTTGCTTTGTTGTGTCTTTGTTGCCTTCAGTTTTATATCCCATATATGAGTGAAGTCATATGGTTTTCGACTTTTTCTGTCTGACTTATTTCACTTAGCATAATGATCTCAAGATCCATCCATGTTGTCACAAAAACAACAAATAATTATTATCTCATAGCTATACCATACAGGAGTCTGGGTATGGCTGAGCTGAGTTCCTCTGTCTCAAAGTGTCTCGTGAGCTTACAGTTAAGCTGTCAGTTGTGGCTATAGTCTCATCTGAAGTTTCAACAGGGTGGGGTGGGGAGGGGAATATCTGCTTCCAAGCTCATTAATGTGGCTATTGGTCAGCCTCAGTTCCTTGTCCTATGAGCATCTCCATTGAGTTGTCACATGATATGACAGCACCTTCCATAGTAAATGATCTAAGAGAAGGAACCAAAGATGGAAGCCACCATTTTTTAGAAACCTAATCTTAGATGTGCTGTATTCTAATTGTTAAGTCCAACCCACATTGAAGGATAGGCATTACACAAACACATGAGGACCAGGAAGTGTGATCACTAGGGGCCATCTTAGAGGCTGCCTACCACAAATATACTATATTTCCTATTTAAATGCTAGCATAGGACAAAAAGACTCACTGTTGTGTCTAAAGTTACCCATTTAATTTTGAATCAAAAATCTAATAAGAATGCTGGAAAAGGGACAAACATGTTATGTGTCTCTTCATCGGCCTTCTAGATTATTAAAGAATCATAATATTTTTTTTCTGCCATCTCTAGGTAGGTGCTAAAAAGTAATGTGGTGTTTAAGTGCCTCCGAGACAGAATATCTACATGTGCAGGATAACTTTACACATCTCCTGTCCTTGTTTCTTGTTCAGAATGTTTAGTTCTGTCAAAACAGGCAGAGCTCATCTTGCATAGCTAACAATAGTCTGTGATCATGTGGAAGAAAGAACTGAACTCTTAAAGACAGCTTAACAAAGAAGTGCTAGACAACAACGTGTACCGCTTTTTCAGTCATGATTTTATGTCAGATTATTCAGATCAGAAATAAGGGAAACGTTTTACTCTTCAGAATTTCTGGTTGCAGGGAGGGAAGAGGCACCAAACAAGGACAGGGAGGGCGAAGCCTACACATGGGGGGAGGTTGTAGAGAAGAATGTATTAATCCATCAAAAAACCGCAGTTGTAAAAAGTCATGATTACATCAGAAGCTAAATGCATAACAACTGAGTTATCTTCCTGTCATACGGGAAAAGAAATAGGCTCTTAGGCCTCATCTTGTATTCAACAAGCATTTATTGAATTTCTGTTATGGACTAGGTGCTGAATCTGTGGATAAAGAGATGAAAAAAACCTGAATATCCATCAACAATTTATTGCTATAGGAACCCAGCATCTGCTTTTTTGTTTGGAAACGACTAGACTACTTTGAAGGGTACTATTACAGAAGAATTCCTGGTCCACAACATTTTTATTTTCTAATTTTCAAACATTTAAAACCTCATTAGAAAATTGTTTTAAGGATAGTGATTATGTGGTGAAAATGCATAGATTAGGGAGTCAGAGAGATCTACTCAAATGCTTGAACACGGCCCTGCATGTTAAAAATTGTGACCTTGTATGTAAGGCTTAAATTCATAGAGTTATGAGGATTAAATGCTATAACTCTTGAAAAGCCTCTAGTGCAGCACTTGGCATAGATTAGCTATATAGTAAATGGAAGCCACCATTATTATTAACAATAATCACACTGATAAAAATAGCTATAACCTCATGGCTTAGAGTAATGTGGGACTAAAGTTAATGCAATAGAAACAAAGTGATGGCCTTAGGAGCAAGCAGAGCACTAAGCAGTCTGAGGTTATTATGATTCCACTCCTGCCATCATTCTTAAATTTGTAATTAAAGTCCTGGTCTGGAACCCGGTAAGTTAAATGAATGTGTAGAAGTAGGAGAGCTCTCGTGAGGAATGCACTGAAAATGATTAAAGGGCTGGAAAACCAGACCAATGAGAAAAGCCCATAAGAAATGAAGCTACAGAGTATTAGAAAAGAGAAAGCTATGAATGCTTCTAACATAGGCTCTATAAAGGATGGTTGTTACTCATTTCAATTAGATTTTCACATAAAAATCTTCTGGATTAACATAGGAAGTTTCAGAATCTCTTTCAGAAATATTTTGGTTGTGGGTTTGAATTACATACCTCCCCTCTTATTACTTTGCTAATTTTTTTAACCTGTATGTGCCATAGCTTCATAATCTCATTTCCTGGGATCATAGTAACTGCAGAGTACTCAAGGATCTGAATAGAAATTATTTGCCTGAGATCAATTTTATTGATAGAAAGTTGGTCGACATTAATATGCTGAAAGTGATCTGGGACAAATTGTTCTGGGCAGCAGAAAGAGCTTGGTTTATTCATGGCTGTCCCATGATCATGGCTAGAAGATCATGAACAAGTGATAACAGGAGAGGGATGATGTCATGGGAAGAGGCCAGATCACATCAAGCAACTTGCTTCCATCAATTACTTTTACTTCATTTATTTATTTTATTTTATTTTATTTTTTGAGGGCAGTGTTACTGGCCCTCATATATGGGACCAAACCAGGGCCGCTGGCTTCCCAAGCCAGCGCTTAACCACCGCGCCACTCAGCTGGCCCAATTACTTTTAATTATATTGTATCTGGCCAGAAGTTTTCCATCCAATTGTTTTTAGCCAAAGAAGTTTGACCTGACAGAGCAGTGACTCTCAACCTGATCTGCACATTACAATCACCTGGGGAAGTTATAATTTTAAAATATCCTGATGCTCAGGCCACACCCCAGATGAACTCCATCAGAGTCTTTGGAGTTGGGACCCAGGCATCAAAGGTTTTTAAGCTCCCCAGGTGATTCAATGAGTAGCTGAGGTTGAGAACCACTGCTTTCTATCTAGGGAAGTAGTGAGACAAATAAAGAGCCCCCACTGAGTTACCAGAATGTGGTAAGCACTGAATGAACTCAAGTTTCCTTTTTTCCCTAAATACAGCTTTCAGGAGTCACATCGTTTTTGTTTTTTTCCCCCTAGTGGGCATTTTGAGAATGGACTAGATGATGCCTTACAGTCCATTCTGCACCCAGCACATGGCTTTACAAGAAATGTTTTTTATTGTCTTCACAGGCTCACTAAATGGCCAAATATTTCATAAATTAGGTAAATAGATCACTCCATTTAAAAGGATGCAGTCAAATCTGATGCTCTCTGGTATAATATAGACAAAAAGAATTACTTATCATTGCCTCGATTTTTCTCTTTTCAAATTTTGGATAGAATGCAGATCCAAAGTAGAGGCCTGAGGAGAAAAACCAATTAATTGTAAACTGGACATCATGCTAACAAACTAACAGCACTTGAAATTCCAAGAGAGCAATTGTTATAGGGTATTATGATTTTGCTAATATATATGAATCCCATAGGAAAACAGACATATCTGAATTTAATTTAAAACCATTGCTTGTCATCTTAAGTTTCTTGTTTTAGTTTCTGTTCAGGGGCATCAGTGTTATCTGTTAATCACATAACAAATATTCAATATTTTATATCTTTTAGGAGCAAACTATAAAAATAAGCATAGTGCACTGCTGGACCCAATATAATCTAATTGGGGAAATAATCATTATGGTTATTTGCGAAGCAGATACTGAGTGAAACTGATTAGGATCAGCTACACAAAGAAGAAAGACATAATTTTTATTTGGGGAACCCATAGAAGGTATCTTAAGATAGGTCCCTTGAAAACATAGTGAAATTTGGATGCAGACAGTTTACTGGGGTGTGCTCTCAGAAACTACACTGTGAGGGGTGAGGGAGCAGGACTAGAGTAAGGGAGGAGCTAACAGTGATGTAGTTGCCGCAGAAGCCTGAGCCAATTCCAGGAGCCTTTCAGTGGTTCCTATTTAAGGCAAGTGAAAGAGGCCTCCTATCCCCACCTCAAGCAGCCATTGGATGGGATCTAGGCTGCACTCCGGGATGGGGGGGAGGGGGAATTCAGCTCTGAGCCATCAATACTAACAGCATTTCTAGTCTATCATGAGCTCCTTATAGTTCTCCCCGAACCTGTTAATTTTCACACTTCCCCATCTCAGTTAATGGCAATTTCATTCTTCTAGTTGTTCAAGCTAAAAGCCTTGCTGCTATCCTCAACTCCACTGTTTTTTCACACCCACTCCTCTTCCATCAGCAAATTCTTGTTGGTTTTAACTTAAAAATAGATCCAGAATTCAACTGTATCTCATTCTCTCCACTGCCATTATTCTGATCCAATAACTTTGTCTGGATTCTTACAATAGCCTGAGAAACTGGTCTAGTTTGTCACTCTTCTTCTGTCCTTGTCTCCTTAGTCTTTTTCCAACACAGCAGCTAAAGTGATCCTGTTAAATGGAAACCAAGATCATCTCATTCCTCTCTGCTTAAAATCCTTTATCATCTTCCCAGGTCTTCTCAGGCCCTCCCTGACACACACAAAGTCACTGTTCCAAATTTAGTAAAGGATATCCTTACCTCTAGCCACCCCTTGCACTCCCCTTGCTGCCCCAAGCCTCCACAGGGTCATAACAACAGCTGCTCCTTCCGCCTGGATGGCCTTTCCCAACACCTTATAACTGGCTCCTGCACTTGTCAAGCTTTCATTCAAAAGTTGCCTTCTCAACAGGCCTTAGTGGCCATACTACCCTCTGATGTTTTGCCCCTTGCCCTACTTTTTTCTTATCACCACTTATTTCCATCAAACAGTACATTTTTCAGATGTGTTTATCGACTGTCTTTCCCAATAGAATACAAGTTCCATTAGGATGGGCAGGGGCTTCGTCTGTCATGTTTACTGGGTATCTCCAAACACCTAGAGCAGTGCCTGGCATAGGATCTAAATTCAATTAACCAGTATGAAAACCAAGAAGAAGACATCAAATTGCAAAACGCAGAGAACACCTCATTGGTGGTGTTCTGATGTATTGGAATCATCTTTTAAAACTGACCAATCTAGTCTCCATGACTCAATATGTAATACTAGTTCTAACCATTTCCATTGTTGTGTTTTGTTATTACTATTGTTGTATTCAAATATTTTTGATGCATGATGTCATTGAGCTTAGCTCCCTGAGGCTTCTAACTGGAATGATACATTCTTAAGCAGATAAATGAATCAATAAAATGATCCCCTGATACCTAGTTTGGGTCCTACTACTTAACACATTAATAATGGATTGATTTGTTCATCCCCACGTGCCCCTTTGCAGTCGTTTTCTGGGTCTTGGTCTATACACGATGCTTCATCTTTACTAGAATTGGATGATACATAGTCTATCTGGTTTCTTTCATTTAACACAGTGCATGCTGTTGCACATATCAGGTTTCTTTTTCTTTATTGACAAATAATAATTCATGTTAGAAATATACTACAATTTGTTTATCCACTCTCTAGTTGACAAACATTTGATTTGTTGAAAATTTCAGCTTTGTGTTTTTATTTAAATGTTTTTATTTCTTTTGGGTAAATACCTAAGAATGGGATTTTTGCATTACATGAAAACATATGTTTGAATTAATAACAAAATGCCAAATTGTTTTTCCAAATGGCTGTACCACTTTGGGTCCCCACCATCAGCTTTGAGAGTTCCAGTTGCTCCACAGCCTCCCCGACACCTGGTATGGTCAGTTTTTTTGTTCTGGTTATTCAGTAGGTTGTGTGGTGGTTTCTTTGTGGTTTTGATTTGCGTTTCTATGTTGTCTAGTGATGCTGAACATCTTTTCATGTGCTTCTATCATGGTTCCACTCAGTGGCACAGGACTTTGCAGCACACGTCCCGGTGACTGTGACATGGAGGGTGGTCTCTTATTCTCTTCTATAACTGACCATTTTCATCAAATGAAGCTTAGAGGAAGTTTTTTTTGGCTTGGTTTGGTTTGATTGTAATTTCTTGCTTAGGATACTTAAAAGAATTGGAAGGGTAGAACGGAGAAGATTTGGAAACTAGTCCTCTATTTTTCATCAGCATCTTCCAATTTCTTCCTCCTCTATCAGGCTCTTTTAATAACACAACGAAAACAACACAAAGCCCTTTTAAAATTAGAGTAAAATTCTTGCTATTTGATATTTGAAATAAGAATCACTCCAATAATTTTAATAAAAAGGCTTGGTGTTTTCAGTTGAGATTACCAAAAATACAGAAAGCCCTTTTTTGTTTTGTTTTGGTGTGGTTTGGTTTTTGTTTTAGATTTGCTGGTGCTGTTGCTTTTTAGATTAAATCTTTCTCTCTGAGAATGCAAAAAGAGCAATGAACTGAGTCAAACTTTCACAAGCTTCAAAGAGTATGCATAAAAGGAAGCCATGCTATCTTTCTACTCTACAGCAAGAAAAGTCCAGAAAGGTGTTTATAAGCATATTTGTGCTGCTGTAGTATGTTAAGGTACATTCTTCTTTTATATTTGATTATCTTTATAGATTGTGAAGGTTACTATTCATCATTCCTTGTGGTTTAATTTTTAAATCTGATTAATAAAGGTGAAAAATAAAAAACATTTATAAGTATAATAACACTTGAGAATAATCTACCAAGCTCTATGCTACCTTGGTTTGATAAAATCCTCCTTCCCTGCCCAACACTCCCCCACCCCCCAAAAAAAAAAACTAGTAAGGAAGTTAATTAGATTTTTAATTCAAACTTTTTAACAGAATTGAATTCAAAGACTTGCTTTATTTCCCTCTTCTAGTAATAATAACATTTCACTTTAGTGAAGCACTTTGAAGTTCATAAGATGATTTCCTATCAACTATCCAATCTGATTCTCACAACAACTTTGTTTAGAGATTAGGTAGCCAAACTTCTAGTGGCTTAAACAATTGTTCAAGGTCATAAAGCTATTAATGGTAGAGCTAGATGAAAAATGAAAATTTATCCTTGAAATTTAAGTCCAGGGATCTTCCAACTATACCATACAGAGGCAGATCCATAAAAAAAAGAAACTTTGGATCCAACCAGTGGGCTTCAGTGGTGGTCTGCAAATATTAGTGCTTCTGATTACTTCTCTCTGAAGCCTAATAGAATAGCAACAAAGAATAGTGTTACCAAGAGAGATTATCCAGACCATCTGCATACACACGGCTCTTTTCTTCTCTCCTCAGGGTCTGGTCAACAGGCAACAGGTCTGTGTGCAACAACATCCATTGAAGATTAGGTAGTGCAGTTATTTAACAAATTTAGGCTACAAGAATAGACACTGAATTATTTGGGCTAATCATCTGGTTTTTAGACTGGTGCTTGAGTACCAACACAGGCTAAATTGTAGTTCCTCATCTCAAGTTGCTGCAGCAACCACATTCAATCTTAATTAACATCTGTGTATAGTGAGAAAATACTGATTTTGCTAACAGCATTTACATTTAACTGGATCTTCAGAAGGAAAAAAGGCACACTAGGGAAGCAGTGGCAGGTGGTAAATGGCAGGGCCCAAAAAGAACTCAGTTCCAATCCCACCTCTGTTCCCTGCTACCTTAGTGAGCTCCAGAAAGCCCTTTTACCTTTCTGTGCTTGCATCAAGAAAGATGCTATATTGATATATGTACTGATGTCCCATGAGCCTTAGGGCATAAAATAGAGTAATAAACATGGAATCATTTTAAAACTATAAGTATTGCACATATACAAGATTAAAAAAATTAATTGTTCCATGAATGGAGACCATACCAAATTCAAGATTATAAAATCAAGTCTTTTTCAATTCAAAATTAGCAGTGAAAAAAATTTACTGGCTAGTAGAATTGATAAACTTCAATGAATATTATTCACTTACACTGTGAAGAATCCTATACTAAAAGATAGAAAAATGCAAAGTTGAGGAATACTTAGCCCTTATCTCAAGCACATCACAGTATATACACACATTACATTAATAAGGCATACTTTTATAAGTGCAATGCAAGAGATAGATACATGGTACTGTGTATGTGGGTATAGTGCTGAGGATTTAAAGGAAGGAGGAAATACAATAGTGTGAGTGAGGAAGGTGGGAGGACTTCACAATCAATGGAGCATTTGAGGTGGTGCATGAGTAGGTATTTTAACATGTACAGACTGGGGAAGTGCATTCAAAACTGAATGACATTATAAACAAAAGCTAAAGGAAACAGGAAAGCAGTACAACAAGCCATCTATGCTGATGCTCAAGGAACAGAGTTGTACAAGAGCCCCTGAGAAGGCTGGAATCTCATGAAAGGCTTTGAATGACAGGCAAAATGGTTCATTCCTAGCATCTCAAGCTGTGGGAATCCCATGAGAAACTGCAAGCACAGAAATGATTAGAATTAGAGTTGCATCTCAAGAAACTTAATTTTGCAGCAAAGCATAAAAGGAATTGAAGTGGTCGGGGGGAGACATAAAACTTGACATTCAAGAAATCAGCGAAGACAATATTGCATTAGTTCAGTAAGAGGTAACAAGAGCCAAATGAGTAGTGGCAATGGGAAGGAGAGGGGTAAATAGGAGATGGATTATCTAATTGCAACATTGGTGCACGTACAAATGTCTTTGAGATCAATGAAACTGATAGGACATATGCTTATTTTTAAATGGCAATAAGTCCAAGACAATGCTCCAAGTCAGTGTGGACTTTAATAATATCATCTATTAAGTCAACAACATATGCCTTGAAAATGATCTTAAAACCAAATTTTGACACAGAATTGAGAAACGGTGACCAGTGGAGTCAAAAGACACTTTACCTAACTTTGTAATGTAATAAACACTTACTCCTATTTCTCTTGGAGCTTTCATCATCTATCCTTGTCTGGCTTGTCCTGTTACTCAATTTTAAATGTCAGTTTTTACATTATTTCCTTTGAGAAACTATTACTTATCCCTCAGATTAAGTGCTCCTTGTATGTGTTATCCTTGGAGCTGAACTTATATTATTTCTTGTGTGATAGCCTGCCTTCTTCATTAGGGTATAAACTCCATGAAGGTTGAGAAATTGTCCATTTTGTTCTCATACCCAGCCCCTGGCTCAGTGCCTGTCTAATAGGAAATGCATAATTAATATTCACTGAAGTAAGAAATGCTTTATATTGCAAGACAGACTCTTTGTTATGCATAATTCTTATCAGACCCAATCAAAATCATAGGTTTTTGTCTCATGAGGTCTGCTGTACACCCTCATTAAACAGGGTCAAGAAAAGATTACCTGTGAATCACTTCGCTTGAAAGACAAGAGGTGTCCGTTCATGGTAGTGGAAGCAAACCTCACCCCGACACACACACTTAGCAATGCCATTGTAAAGAACAACCCCCAATGCCTACAGGATCCAAATACACATCTATGCCCTCCCAGTAGCTCAGCATGATGGATCTTATTTGTATTAGCATATGTAACTGATTGTCAATTAATTTGATTTTGCACCTGCTTAGAATCACTTCAAGACATTGCTCTGTATTCCAGGAATCAATTTCTTCAAAATGTAGGGTTGCCTCTCAAATGGCTCTTCACAATTCCATGAGCAAAAGTCACATTTAAATTCTGTAAATCACTTGTTTTAGACACATGGGCAGGGTGTCAAGTCAGACACCATAATCATTATTATAGCTAACTTCTTTCATAGTTCATATGAGCTTAACACTTCATAGACATCATCTCACTTTATTCTTACAATAACTCCATAAGGAGGTATTATTAATATGTACATTTTATAGACAAGAAAACAGAAGCACAGATAATTCAAGAACTTTTCAGAGCCTGTTTCTAATAGCTGCAGAGCCAAATATGTGCCATCAAATAAGTGACACAGCTAACTATGAGCCCATCTGACACTAGCAGCCAAGTGCTGACCTGGTTCTTCCACCACAAACACTGAGGTTTGTTCTAATCGCATGTCAATATCACAAAAGAATAACCACAGAGAGAGAAAAATCTTATATGTAATTCATTTCTCAGGATTTTTCCTCTCATTCACCACTAAATCCCTTGAACCAGGCACATATTAGGTAAAAAAAAAAAAAAGCACTTATTGATGGAATGCACTCCCTGTGAATGGGATTTCACAAATTCCTGACCCTCAGTACTATCCTTGGTCATTCCAACCCTATGGAAGACAGCGCAAAGTGGTAGACCACAGATGTTTTTATTTTCCCCTTAGTCCCTGCATAGAGCTTTAAATTTTAATTAGCTGCGAAGATTGGAAAAGTGGAATATTATACATAAAAACTTGGATTTCTTAATTCTCATGAAAAACTGGAAGACCTGGCAACCTCTGCCTGTATTCTGTCATGAAAACAGCTGAGGTGAGCTGTTGCTGCCCTCTTTAGAAAGGTACACACTCTGTAGTTTGCCCAGATCCCCACCATGCCTTATTGAATTTAAGTCAGCATTGAGGCCCCCAATAGCTAGCCATTTATTGTCTGACAACCAAGCAGCCTCTGATTGATGTTACTTGCCTGGCCCTTGGAGACATGCAGTAATCTCAGACCTTGAGTAACCAAGATGACCCTCAAGTTAGGTAATCCATGATTTCAAAGCGTCACAGAAGTAGCACCAATGCCAATTCTGGAATTCATGTGCTTCCCTAGAGATTGATTCCTTGCCCTTTGGGAATTCAGTCATTCTTATAATTTGTGTCTGCCCAGTTGTTCATTTCATTCTGTTCATTGTCTTCTAACCTCTCCCACTATCTTGGTTATAACTGCTACCCTAAGGCTGATGGTTATCGGTTGGAGACCTCCAGTCTTGACCTTTCTCCTGAGCCTCTGGTTATCACACACATACGTTATTTCCTTTACCATATTGATCTTTATGTCTTGAAGACACCTCCAATTCAGCGTGTCCAAACCTGAAAGTGCATCTTTCTCCATAATCTCTTCCCCTAGAGTGTACATATGTTGGTGCCGTCCTCTTAGTCATCAACACCAGGAATCTGCGACAATTTTCCCCTTCTCATCTAATCACATTCAAATACTGAGACCTGATGACTATATGTCTTAAATACTTCTCTAACCTATTATCTCTTCTCCATCCACTCTTCTGCTTCCTAGTTTGAACTTCATAGCTCTCAGCTGATACTCTGTAACAGCCGTTCTCCTACCCAAGGCTTCTCCAAGGCCACCCTGCACAGAAACATCAGAGTGACCAAGCTAAAAATTAAAAGTAATTGGGTAACCCCAGCTGCTTAAAACCCATAAGTGACTTTCCTTTCTCCTTCAGTCTATCAGGGGCCCTCAATGTTCAGCACCCTCCTCTCCCACCCCATCTCCAGACTGATTCCCTTCACATTTTATTTCCCTCTTGGTTCCTCAGCAACATCAACTGCTTTGAGTTCCCTGGGTAAATAATAGATAAGTGATTGGAGCTATCTCTGGAGTGATATAAATATAAGTAAGTAGAGGCTTTTGTAACTAAGACATTTGTTCATGAATGTAACAATGGAAGTTATTATTTAATCTAAAAGAACTTGACTTTTCAAAGTTAGGTACAGTTAGAGACATTGCAGAGCTTATTTTACTTCAGTAATTCTAACTCAATTCTTTTCCTCCTTCTGCCTTTGCCTGGCTAATTGTTTTCTCAGTATTTAACATTCTGCTCAGGACTTCCAGTAAAATGGCGCAATAGACAGACGCTGTGCTAACTGCCTCCCAGGATCACACCAAAATTACAAACAAATTATGCAGCATTCAACCCTGGAGGTCCCCGGAACACTAGATGAACAGAACCATTAAATGAAGAACTTAAAGAGGGGACCACATCTGGTCTGGTAGGACGGGCGGAGACGAGAGAGGGCGAGCCCCATGAGGGAAGCCCCAGCCGTGGGAAGCTTGACTGGTTGGGGGAGAGACCCTCCAGCTGCACTCCAAGCTCACCAGCCCAGAGTTCCTTTGCCGGGAAGAGGAGTTCTAAGATAGCCGGCAGTAAATTAGTGAGGACTTGCTTTGCTCAGCTCGGTGAGGCTAAGAGTGGCTGGAGAATCAGTGGGGCCGGCGCCTGGGATTGCTCGCCGGTGAGCACTTACCTGGTTACTGGTGGAGGGAGTTACTGTATGGGCTGGACCCGGGAGCCTGCGGGGATGGACTGAACTGAACACCTTTGGTGGAAAGGCTGGAGGGTGTGGACTGTTGTTCCCGTGGTGTGGAGCCTGCACGCGAGCGGTGTAGGGAGGGCGCCATTTTGTCAGGCTTGGGCTCTCCCACAGAGGATCAGGTCCGAGACCTCATTGGTCTGGTGGAATTGGCGCAGAAGTGTGTGTGTGCGTGCATGCAGCCTTGGATCCCCACCCTCAGCCCGGCTTATACTGTGTTGCCAGGGAAACGCTGGGCAGATGCCCTCTGGCTCCAAAAGGCTGCTCACTGAGACCCGGGAGTGCGTGAGCCACCTCGGATCCCCACCCTCCACTCGGCTTGTGCTGCGTTGCCAGGGAAGCGCCTAGTGGGAGTGATCCGGCTCCAGCAGGCTGCTCACTGAGACCCAGGAGTGTGTGAGCCACCTCAGATCCCCATCCTCCGCATGGCTTGTGCTGCGTTGCCAGGGAAACGCCTGGTGGGCGTACTCCGGCTCCAACAGGCTGCTCTCTGAGATGCGGGAGTGCGCAAGCCGCCTCGGGTCCCGGCTCTCCGCACTGCGCTTGCAGAGTTGCCAGGCTGGTGATTGGTTGTCAGGCTGCTTGGCCTGATCTGCGAGTGGCTCATTGGGACAGGCTGAGACTGGGAGTTTTCCTGGGAGTGTTGTGCCATGAGCTGTGTGCCTGCATGATCCAACCAGGGCTCTCCTGGTGATCTATCTAATACATCAAAGCAATCCCAGAGCAACAGCCAGAATGGGGAAACAAAGAAACATGTCACAAGTAAAAGATCAGAAGAAACCTCTAGAAATGGAACTAAATGAAACAGAGGGAGCCAACCTTTCAGAGACACAGTTTAGAACACTGATGATAAGAATGTTTAAGGAACTTAGCGAGGACATAAAGAAGGATAGGGAAACCATAAAAAACAACCTGTTAGAACTAAAGAATACAATAACTGAAATGAAGAACACACTCGAAGGAATCACCAGTAGTTAGATGAAGCAGAGGAGTGGATCAGCGATTTGGAAGATAAAATAGCAGAACTCACCCAGTTGGCACAGCAAAAAGACCAAAGAATAAAAAACAATGAAAATAGTTTAAGAGCCCTATGGGACAAGGTGAAACACAACCACCTTCGACTCATAGGAATACCAGAAGGAGAAGAAAAGAAGCAAGGGGTCGAGAATGTATTTGAAAAAATAATGACTGAAAACTTCCCTACCCTGGTGAAGGAAATCGACATACATGCCTAGGAAGTGCAGAGGGTTCCAAACAAGCTGAACCCAAACAGGTCCACACCAAGACACATCATAGTTAAAATGGCAAAGGTTCAAGACAGAGACAGAATCTAGAGGCTGCAAGAGAAAGACAGCAGGTTACATACAAAGGAACTCCTGTTAGACTAACAGCTGACTTGTGTACAGAAACTCTGCAGGCCAGAAGGGAGTGGCAGGAGATACTCAAAGTGACACAAAATAAAGGCTTACAACCAAGATTGCTCTACCCAGCACGGCTATCACTTAAAATTGAAGGAGAAATAAAGAGCTTCTCAGAAAAAAAATAAGCTTAAGGAATTCATTACCACCAAGCCAGCATTGCAAGAAATGTTAAAAGGGTTTTTTTAAACAAAAGCTAACCCAGGGAGACCAGGAATACAAATAAGAAAACGGCAATACATATGCACCTATCAATAATCATTTTAAATGAGAATGGGCTAAATGCTGCAATCAAAAGTCAGAGAGTGGCTGAGTGGATAAGAAAATAGGACACATGTATATGCTGTTTACAGATGGAATAAGATATTTCATGCAAATGGAAATGAGAGAAAAAAAAAAGCTGGAGTACCAATACTTATTTTGGACAAAATAGACTTTAAAATGACTACAATAAAAGACAAAGAAGGGCACTGTAACCCTAATAAACATCTATGCAACCAACATAGGAACTCCTAATTACATGTAACAGATTTTAACAGACATAAAGACAGAGATCAACAGTAACACTATCATAGTAGGGGACTTCAACACCATTGTCATCAATGGACAGACCCTTTAGACAGAAAATCAACACAGAGTTGATATAAAGGAAAAACTGATGGTTGTTGGCTGGAAAGGAGTGGGGAAGAGGGAGAGGGGGAAGGTTTTGGACAGTGTAGTTGGGACTACAATGTTGCCACAGGGAGATAGGGGCATTTCTGGGAATGTAATTGATAATGTTGTGAAGAGACTATTATGTTGTGTGAAATAAGTCAGTCGGAGAAGGACAGGTATCATGTGATCTCACTTGTGTGTGGAGTCTGAAGAGCTGAGTGAATGATCAAAGTAAACAGACTCGTAGATGTAGAGAAAAAACTGGGGGTGGCTAGTTGGGAGGGGGGTGGGTATGGGGAGGAAGGGGAAGGGATTAGACAGCATAAATAGACAACTACAATATTGCCACAGGGATATGAAACACAGTTCGGGGAATATAATAATGTTGTAAAACTTTTGTGGCGTGTCAGATAGTCACATGTCTTGTTAGGGAGACCACTTCGGATGGAGTCGAGACTTGATCACTGCACTGTACACCTGAAACTGATGTTGTATAGTATTGTATGCCAACTATAACTGAATATGTGGATGGTCACGGGATGTGGAGTATACTGTGGAGGGGAGTCAGAGGAGTTGTGATAGATATGGGGGGGAGTGGGGTGGCGAACTGGGGGAGGGGGATTGTATGATATGGGGGGGAGTGGGGTGGCGAACTGGGGGAGGGGGGATTGTCACTTTGGGGAGTAAAGCGTATAACTATTGCATTGTATTGTACACCTGAAACTAATACAAATAAATAAATTTAAAAAAGAGTATAAGGTATGGAATTAGCTTCAAAATCATCTGGGAAGATGGTGGAGGGCATGGATGATGGTGTGAGGTGCATTACATTCTTCTTTTTGCTTCTGTGTGCTTGAAAACCTCCACAATAAAATTTGTAAAAAACAAAAAACAAACAAACAACAAAAAAAAACATTCTGCTCATGTAACTTCTTCTGGAAGCCTTTTCTAAACTTGTAGCATCAGCCCTCACCCCCATTCCCCCCACACACACAGGTTGAGTTCGGTGCCTTTAGTGTATAATATGTTCCCCTAAGGGCCTGTCCATACATTTATCATCAAACTTAATGCCTCTCATTTCAATTATATTTTTGCATTTATATCTTCCTTACTAAACTTGTACATGCTTAAAGACAAAGATTGTATATTATTCTTCTTTGATCCCCAGAAGCAAGGAGAGTAGTTTAAAACTATTGAATGAATGAATGAATGAATGAGAAAACAAATAATGACACCAGAAAACTTAAAGATAGATCAGGCAATAAAAATGGAGCCTGAATATTTAGGATAAATTGAGCTGGAGGCAATTCAGGCCATCAGTTTGAAATCAGATGATGTTTTTACTACCCTTCAATCATGAAACTAACCCAAATGTGCTAAAAAGATGAGCAGTTGGGTACATTTTCTTTTTGTCCTAAAGCCTTAGTATTTGTAGACAAAGGAGCAGCATTCCTTTATCATACAAATAAATTGATTTTTTAAATACTGACTAACTTCCTGTAAATTCATAGATGATATAATAACATTTGTGAAGTAATAATTTCGTATCACTGCCTACAGTTGCCATTCACAGAAAATTATTTACCAGAATTTTCAGGTAGTAAAAGAAAATCAGCTCAGTGCTACATGTAAAATATGGTAATTGTTAGTAACAGTCTTTTAGATTATACTACACTTTGCATTTATATAAACATATAACTAGATAATAACAGCATTACTGAGTTTGATGTTCAGCCTTTACCTTAAAACAGTTGTAAACAATGCTCCACTGTATATAGAATAGACATCCAATTACTCGAAGAGATATGCTCAAAATAAAGGTACATTTGATGATTATTACCAAAATGGTTAAAAAGTTAAAAGGTGTGTTAACTCTAAAGTATCTGTAAGTATATCAAAGTTGATATATTATTAACTAGAATCAATTATATCATTAACTATAATTAATTCTTATAAGTTAAGATTTTGGTTACAGACAACTATACTACACAAGGGGGAAAATTCTCTCCATTTCTCCATAAAATTACAATAGCATGATAGAAAGGTGTATTTTTCTTACATGCTCTGTATAATAAACTCTGTGGAATTGTCCATATTTAATTTTAGAAAGGCTAGTTATCCCCAACTAAATAATAGGCTCTCTTAAATAAATGTTTCTGAACAAATTATACTTAATGGTTATACCTACCATTCCAGAGAGTCACTTGTTTATTCTCCGGCAAAAGTTTATTAAGCCCTTAGTATGTGTTCCAAGTTCATAATGGTGAAAAAGAGTTATGGTCCCTTCTCTTGTAGCCTAAAATCATTATCCCGATTCTGTAGATGAGGTAACTGAAAGACCAGTACTCAGATTCTCATAATGGGGCTGCTATAGGCAGTGTCTAAGTGCAAATTATATTTGTGTGAACTGAATTTTATTGAGACACATAGAATGTTATATATTTTTTTCAGTCTGTGGAAAATGTATATGGTTTATATAATTTATTGAACCTTAAAAGTATTTGTAGGACTTCTGCTTCTGGGGAGATGGAATATATATCCATATCCCTATTCTCACTAGATACAACTACCCTGGACATTATATAAAACAAACATTAGAAAACTCTGAAAGGTATAGAGAATGAGTGAGGCTTAATAGGGACCTTGGTACCCAATGAACAACCTAGCAGTGAATTCCTTGAGTTTTCTTTGTACCTCATACATCCGAGATTTGAACTTTAAGCCTGATAACCTGGAAATGTCATGTGTACAGACAAAAAAAAATGCCCCGAGAAAAAAAATGAGGTCTAGCTAAAGACCAAGAGAGGGTCTTGTATCTTAACAAAACAGATAGCTTTTAGATAACTGATCTACTGCAGCCAAACACCATCTGGGTAGTGTTAGAGAAGATGAGTAGGGAACCTGGACTTTTATCCCCACCAGGCAGTAATCAGTCCCATTGTCTCAACCGCTCCCCATGTCAGTAGAGACCACAGGTGGAACCTGGACTTCCATCTCCACCCAACCCTCCTCCTTTAGTGTAAATCTAATAAAACATATACAGGATTTTGATACTGAAAATTACACGATACTGATGAAAGAAAGTGAAGAGGATCTAACTAAATGGAGTGATATAAACTGTCCATCAATTTTAAGACTTAAGACTTAACATTTATTGAAGAGGCTTTCTTTTCTCTGTTGTATATTTTTAGCTCCTTTGTTGAAAATTAGTTATCCATATACATGTGGGTCTATTTCTGGGTTCTCAGTTCTATTCCATTCAGATGAGTGTCTATTTTCCTGTGAATACTATACTGCTTTGATAACTGTAGCTTTGTAGTATAATTTGAAGTTAGGGAGTGTGATACCTCAACTTTGTTTCTTTTTTCTTAGGATTCCTTTGGTTATTCAGGCTCTTTTGTTGTTTCATACAACTCTGATGATTTTTTTGTTCTATTTCTTTGAAAAATGACTAGACTGGGTAATGAACACACAATGCAATATAAAGATGATATATTCTAGACTTGTATATTTGAAGCTTATATAGTATTATTAACCAATGTAACCCCAATACATCTAATTTTTTAAAAAGAGCCAACATTGTAAAGATGTCAATTCTTCTCAAGTTGATATATGGGTTTAATATAATTCCTATCAAAATCCCAACAAGATTGTTTCTAAGCGTATCTGTTTGTTTTATATATAGAAAGAATCTTTTTACTGATTCTTTTTTTTTTTTTTTGAGGGCAGTGTCACTGGCCCTCATATGTGGGACCCGAACCAGGGCCGTTGGCTTCCCAAGCCAGTGCTTAACCACCGTGCCACTCGGCCGGCCCTTTTTACTGATTTTAATTGACAGAATTTCTTTAATCACCAAAACATCGTTAGACTTTGTAATTCTACATATAAATTGAAAGCAAATTCACTTCAAGCTAAAAAGAATTCAGAGTCAGAGCTCAAAAATGTTCTTAAGTGCCAGCATTTAATAATATAAGTAACCACAGCTAAACATCAATTACCTTGGCCAGCTGAGATTTCAGGAATGTAGGTTATTTTTTAGCTTGAGATTTCTCATGTTATATCTATTCCTTTGAGCATAAGTGTGCATGCCTGTATCTATACTTTCAAAGTGAATCCTTTATTGGCATTTCTCGAAAACATCAGATACATAGGTTGTGTGCAACTTCTCAACCCTAAGAGTGTTTTTGAGTGCTATTGCCACTTATGGTAATCTGAAATTGTACATTTCAGTTCCTGGCATAAATACTTTTTGTATTAAACTTTCATCATCATATACTCTCTTTGATAGTTTCTTTTTTTAAAACTGTATTCTTTGAGAAGCTAACGAACTATTCAAGGAAAACTCATGTTATCAGATAAGATGCATTTCTTGGGGTAGTTCAACTGAACTATTGTGGCATCTGATTCTTTTTTCATGGATTGGAAGAGCAAACCCAGTGATGGTTATTCCAGTCATGCCCACAGAATATTATGTATTGTGGTATTTAGCACTTTCTATAATATAAAATACTATCTCTCTTAGGTTATAAGGGTAAATTTTATCCAGGAGGTTAACTGTAACCTAAACATTGACTTGTGTGTGTGGTGGGTGGTGGGGGCAGAAAGAGGGTTGTCTTTGTAAAGTATTAAGAGCATGAGCTCTGGAGCCCGACTGCCTGGGTTGGAATCTTACCGTAGCTCCACCATTTATATGCAGTGCGACCTAGGGCAACTATTTTAATCTCTCTGTACCTCAGTTTTCTCATCTTTAAAATGAGAACAATTATAGTGCCTATCTCTTAGGGGTTTGGTGAAGATTAAATATTTGTAAAGCTCTTAAAACAGCACTGGCACACATAAGCACTCTCTACATGCACATTTTTTTTGCCCCTGAGCTGTTATAAACCACCTACTTCTTATATTATCTAGTATGGCTTTGTCTCCAATTAGAAAAAAGCAGTAATGGTGGGGCAGTGATTGGGAGTTTGGAGGGGACAGTATGAGGAAGCTGCATTGCATTGGCAATAATTTTTAGTGCAAACTAAGTGGTGAGTAGTTGAACATATGTATATTTATATATTGTTTTCTGAATATGAAAACATCTGTGGAAGGAAATCAGAGGTTCTCAGAATATTCCACTTATCAGAGAAATTGTGTTAACTACATTCTTTTTGTTCCCTTTTCTTCCAGAAAGCTTTCTTATATAACTGCCTCCCTTGACAGTATTTTCATGAACTTTTCCATGAAAAGACCATACTCGGCCCTCTAAAATCTAAGCTCCTTCCCTCTTTGAATTTATCTTCCTCCTAATATTAGAGAAGGGCAAAGTAGAAAAAGATCACGGAACACGTTTCAATATGGGTCTTTCTGTGGTTTCTCCAAGCCCTCCCACAGCAAGATAGCAGATAGATTCTTCATTCATCTCCACTCCTTCCTCACCAACTTTAAATCACTGTTCACTGCCTCCCTCTGGTGCAACCTTCAAGGAGACGAACTGGTTCTCAAAGATACATTGCACTGTAGTTTACAAAATATTTTCAAATTTAAATTTAAAATAAAAATTTACTTTTATAAGTATATGTGGTACTTTTCTCCGGTGGTAGTGTTTTTCCACAACCCAAGAATTATTTTTTTCCCTTCAAAATGTTGAGACAAAAATATACCACAGAAGAAAAAAGCTAAATATCTATAAATGCAATTGGCATATAATTTCTTAAATATAGTTAACAAACAAGCTTTGCCTTATGATTATAACACACCACAGAAGAAATTCTTTTTCATTATGGCATATAGTAATAGTGAATCTATACAGCATTTACTAAATGATAGCATTTCAGAGTTATCCGCTTATAGAATCCAGGGGTTCCTTTTATCATAACTGTGAATGAACAATGGTTAATATAGGAACAGACAATAATAGAAAACCATTAACTTGAAATTATTTACTTTTTTATACTCTTATTTTAAGACTACTGATTAAAGGGAAGTTCTCCCTTCTTATGCATCTATTGATGGTCATTTGGAAATGAAGAGAAATTTGAGGTTCTATGAATTTGTATTTCACCTAAGAGAAAAAGGCATTGTCATCTCTTCAAAGGAAAAAACATTCCTTAAAGGAAGGAAATTCTTTGGAAAAGCAATTATAATCAAAAGAATTGAATAGGAGAGGAGGGAGATAAGTTTAGAGTAGACAGTCAATAAATGTTTGTTAAATGAAGAATGGAAAGGAATGGAGAGATAGAAAGCAAGAGTCTAGTTCTTTAAATAATTATCACCAAAGAAAAACCTAATTCAAGATAATGTGCTTTTCTTTCTATTTAAAATAGTTTAATTACAGATATATATATATATATATATATATATATATATATATATGGAATACGATCAACTTACATATACATTAGATAAATTTAACAGTGAACTACAGTATACAACAAGAGTGTATTTTCTCTCTATTCTCTAAAACTTGTAACATAATGGAATCAGCTGTGAAGGGAGTCTTCCTAGTTTAACTTTTTGTAGATTTGAATAGTCCTACCAGTAGAAAAGAATTAAATGCACTTTTGAAAATATCTCATGAAAGAATTTAATGTAAATTTGAAAACTTTCATTTTGGTTGTTTTTGCTTGATACTAAACTTTTGTCTGTAATCTCGTGTGTGTGTGTGTGTGTGTGTGTGTGTGTGTGCGCGCGCGCATGCAAATGTCATTCAAGAGTGTTTAGATATTAGTTAATTGCATAAAATATAAAATCCAATCATAGTATACAAGCCAGATTGAAAATGAGATTCCATCATGGTGTTGGTGGTGTGAAGACAAAAGCTATACCTCATTACTGTGCAAAGAATAAACAGTGCTAAGATTTTAGTTTTATCATTATTACTCATTATACAATGTTTGCACACAGTCTCCTGTGGATGTATTGAACTTACATGTGTAAATCTGCTCACAGTAATGGGATTTCCACCCACTCGGTGTGGTGAAGATTAACCCCACTGTGTTTTACTTAACTGCTTTCTTATTTATTCAGTGGAAGCACAGTTTAATTCAATTTTTTTTTTTTACACTGTGCCTGCTTACCTAAGCCTAGAGCTGTCCTTGTCTGGCTTCAAAGACCACATGGGGCAAGATTACATGGCCAGCTTTCCTTTTCCTGACATGCAAAGTGGGGTTTACCTTGAAACTCACCAGACAACTTATACCTTAAACACCAATAAGAGTTCACTACACACACACACACACACACACACACACACACACTTACAAGCACTTCTAAATGTTGAAGGAATTTTCATGCTTTTGAACACAGAGCCACTCACACAACACATAATGGTACCAGAAGTCTTAGCTGGTCAAAACATGCCCCCATTAGTCTACCAGAGTATGTGCCCATGTCAGCATTAGTGTCACTTGCTCAGGACTTGCAGAAAATGTATGCATTTTATCTGGGTTAAGTCAGCTTATAGGGATAATATGTTGGTTTGATGACTCATTAACTAGTATTAGTTCAAATTATCTCAATATTACCCATTGTGCCCTAGACACAGGAGGGCTCGTCTTCCTTAGAATGGAGTGCAATACAGGAAAGCACCCATGATGAGAGAAAAGGAGACAAATTCGAAGCTTAGGACATTTCTTGAATCCTGTGAGTCCCCTTAGGGTAGGGTGCAGAACAGCATAAAATGGCTTTGCAGCAGAAGGAAATAAACTTCCAGGCAAATTTTGCCCATTTTGTGATTTTGCCAATGGCTAGAATGGGCATCCTAACTTTTTAATCCACTTAAAATACCGAGGATCCCAAAAAAAATGTACACAAGTGGACACTTTGTCAACATTGCTCAAGCAGTAACTCATTGTAATCAGAAGTGTCTGGATGCTGATGGTAACCACTTTGAGCACCTCTTGTAATTGCAGAAGTCAAATGTGACTTGTAATCAGCTTTTATCAATATGTATTGAGTATTACAATTTTAATGCAGTTTTCCCTGCTTAAAATGTGTATGCAATTTTTGGAATCTTCTGTATATACTTAGAGATAAGTAAGCTGCCCCCGAAACCTTCCAGCTGATCTTCAAAGGGCTGCTAGTGTTCTGTCTGAGGATGAACAGACATATCATTCAGCAAAAGTATCAAAAGTGCTGCCCAAACAAGCTGCCCTGTTACAATCACTATTCGGTGCAGCATATTTTTGTCACATGCTACATATTTATCAAGTACACAATTTTTCTTTCATAAGCAAATTTATTACCTCTATGGTAATCTGTAATGCATGAGCCATTTTATGGATTGGGTTTTTAAAGAACCGTATAATATATTCAATCAGAAACATTTTTCTTATTAAGACAAATTAGCAGATTCTTCCTTCCTACAGAATGCCTAGGTGCTTTACCTAACAGTGTTTCTATTTTTAATGACAATATTTAGCCAACCAAAGTTTAACCCTTGAGAGTCCTTTACCGCAGTCAGGAAATGAGTGTGTCACTGATGTTACAGCTCTGCTAAGAATAGTCCGCAGATGTGCTTTTAAGTAAAGGAGGGATTTAAAAATAAATGTATTTGACAAGTTGCTGATCAGAAGCCTATATTTACCACAACCAAATTAGAATGGTGTTGCACAAAAGTTGAAGTATATTGTGGAAAATTCCTGAGATATGCTTGAATTTGACCTCAGAAGTTTTTTCCATTACTTTGGAAAGACATTTTGGCTTCTTTATGCCATACTTTTTCTTATAATTCTAAAAAGAGCTTTGTCCCCACGGTCTTTTAACCTCCAACCTCACACATTCACAATTTATTGCCAAGTACATGTGATCAGAAATGGCCTGGTCCTTGGCATTGCTCATATTTCTACCATTGCTGCATATGACATACAGGGACATTTTTTTTTTCCTAAAAGCCAAATAGGCAACTCTACGTAATCATAAAATAAAAATATTTTTCAAATAAGATTATGTAATAAATTGCAGCACTATTAAAGTTGTGTACATCATAATGGGTCAAATACTGCTGATCTAGATTGCAGCAGTTATTCCAGATCTCTGTAATGGGGAACATTGTTAAAATTCCAGCATTAAGCAGAAGGCCTTATTAAGACAGAATCAGAGGAAATCCATGTTTCTGACCTCCACTGAGGCTCCTTCTGAGTCTTCTGAACTGCAGACGACTGGGCACATGCCTCTTGCAAGTTGTCATTCACAATCACATGATCAGAAATTCAGCCAACATTAGCCTCCAATTTTGGGCCAAAACTATCTCTTGTCATCTTCATCATGCAGGAAAAATAGGAAAATACGGATAGCACACATTTAATATCACAAGTAGAAATAATACACAGTTTGTTATGCTGTCACATTCAGTTGCAAAACTATAAAAACAATCAAGTCAAATAAATGCCCTCTATTCTAAAACACACACACACACACACACACACACACACACACGCACACGCACACAGAGAGAGAGAGAGAAGTGTCTCAGTCCTGTATTTGAGTGATAACAGGCACAGGGTTTGGTAGTGACCACCAAGCAAATTATTTCTCTTCTCTGGATCTCCACTTCCCTCTCTGCAAAGTAGAGGTGTTGGACTTGATTACCTCTATGGACCTTTCAAGATTCAAGAGTCTATTGATCCAGATGCCATAGAAGGTCTAGCTGATAGATCATTTGAGCCCACGTCTGTACACTATGAAAAGGTTTGCGCACACACACCACTGTGTCCAGAAAGTTTCATGACTTCCATTGCTATGTCTGCCATATCTAGCTTTCTAAACAAGGAAATCTGTATTACAAAAGTTATGAGATTTGAGGTTTCTGCTCAGACTTCAACACAGAGACTGAAGATTGAATATGTGTTCTTCACAGTAAAAAAAAGAAAATTTGTAAAGGAAGTAAGTTGTGCATGAAGGTATTGATAGCAGGATTCTGATATCCAGCCTAAACCAAGAAATGATTTTAGGAAGCAGCTTATTCAGTTTGCTATATTAAAGAGGGAGGTTTCTAGCCCAAATCAGATTTAGAAGTTTACATGTGATTTTTGAAACAGGGTTAAGTAGCAATACAGCTGATGGTCTAGGGATTCTGATCTAATCTCAAGGGTTTATAGCATGACTTCAAAGTTTCCCTTATTGTAACTAGGTTCCCCAGCTATGTACATGGCCAATTTTAGAGCCTTGTTGTAAAGAAATCCCACCAGTCTCCCTAGATCATATGGATCTAAGGATGTGAATGATATAAAGAGAAGAAGCAAACACTTGTTGAGTTCCTACTATGTGACATGGACAATGCTAGTTACTATACATACATTGTTTTATTTATTGGAAATCTGTGTTTCATATTGGTAAAGATATGGGCTCTAAAATCAATTTTCTAAGTCAAATTCATCTAAAGTACTCAATAACAATTAGATGTAGCCATGTTAGTTAATCTGTATATGCTTCAACTTCCTTATCTACAAAATGGGGATTTAAAGTAATATCTGCTTCTTAGGATTGTTGAGAGGATTAAATGAGATACTGCTATACAGTGATTACAATAAGACCCAGCACATAAAAAATACCCAATAAAGTAAACAAATAATAGGTCTATGTTTATTAAAATTTATGAGTAAGAATTATTTTGCATGTGGTTTACAGATAGGACTGACTGGCAATTTAGATGTGTCAACAATAAGAATGAGAAATTTTTTAAAGGAAATATTGAGTTACAAAGAGCAAAGAAGCAGAAATGTGAAAAATCATGGGACCTCCTTAAAGAAGTGAGGCAAGGACAGAAACAAGATGAATAGTCTAAAACTGAAAAGGTCCTGGGTATAATCATGAGAGAAAAATGTGATAGCTGGAGTAGCTAAAGAGGGAGAGAGGTTGGATTCAGAATGACTCAGTTAGTGAGACACTAGTTACCAGATTTAAAAAGTTGAGTTAGGTCTGAACTCAATTCAAAGGGAATACCTAGGCAACAGAAAAAGAAAAAAGGTGCCAAATTACCTGGTAAAGGAAGGAGAACTGACTTGGTGGTGAATACACAATGCAATATATAGATGATGTATTGTAGAAATGTACACTTGAGGGCCGGCTGAGTGGCATGGTGGTTAAGCGCTGGCTTGGGACACCAGCATTCCCGGTTCAGATCCCACATATGAGGGCCAGTGACACTGCCCTCTGAAAATAAAAAGAAATGCACACTTGAAACCTATATGATTTTACTAACCAATTTCACTCCAATAAGTTTAATAAAAAATTTTAAAATGGGGGCAACACCTAAATCAATGCACCATAATAGCGTTGCATGTTCAGTTAGCAGTGTCTCAGAACAGGCTCCTTTCCGCCTGAAGGTAATAAAATATTGAAATAATAAGCAAAACACAAAGAGAGGGTAAAAAAAGAGAGAGCTTATCAAAGAAGGTGCAGAGAAGTGAGCCTGCCAAAATCAATTTAAAGAAGGGATCAGAGTCACAAACAGAGAGGCGCAAGATGGCGGCTGTGAGGAGGGCTTCATGAAATCTCCCTGGAAATATCCACAATTTGAACTGCTAATACGCTTCAAAGAGACATCTACTCATCACACAGAGCAACTAAGAGTTCCACACAAGGATTGCTGAAAGGTGGGCAGGCCGGGCGAGTAGGGGAAGAAGGCGGCCAGATGCCTGAGGTGCAGCCCGCCCCCGCGGCTGCGGAGGCACGGTGAGTGTTCCTCCGGCTCGCTCCCTGCGGCCCGCTGCCCACCTAGAGTTCAGCAAGAGCGCGTTGGTTTGCAGTCTGAGGCAGAAGCCTCAGGCCGGGCAAGTGCGGGAGGAGAGAGAGGAGACGACTGTGCAGAGGTACGAGCTGCACCCGCGGCTCACCGGGGCCCCAGGAAGCAGGGTACAGAGCCCCACAGCGACAGGGCAAGATCAATCCCTGCACCCTCCCGGTTCAGGGATCAGTCTCTGTGCCCACCGGGTCCGCGGAGCGCAGAAGCCTGAAACCCAGGAGCAGGGGAAAACAGAGGACTTGCCCGCGGAGATGCAGCGCGCTGGGCGGAGACGCAGGTCCCGGAGAGATGGAGCAGGGATCTGAGCCGCGCGGCAAGGTGTGCACAGTCCCCTAAATCCCGGCGGCAGTCCCTCCAGAAGCGCAGCAGGAGAACGGCTCCGAGGCAGAAGCCTTAAACCCAGGAGCAGGGGAAAAAGAAAACTCGCGCGGACACGCAGCGCGCCAGGCGGAGACGCAGGTCCCCAAGAGACGGAGCGGGGATCTGAACCTCGCAGCAGGGGGCGCGCAGTCCCTTAAACTCCGGCAGTCTCTTCGGGAGAGCAGCAGGAGCACCACACGGGCGCGCACTGGCTCCGAGGCAGAAGTCTTAAACCCGGGAGGAGGGGAAACAAGAAGACTCCCGCGGAAACGCAGTGCTCCGGGCGGAGACGCAGGTCCCCGAGAGACGCGGAGCGGGGATCTTAGCCACACGGTAGGGTGCGCGCAATTCCCTAAATCCTGGCAGACCCTTTGGGAGAGCAGCAGGAACTCCGCTGGAGCATAAGAATCAAAGGCCTTAGCTTAAAACAGTGTTGGAACTGTGGCTTTGTTTACTTTTATGTTTTTTATTTTTTTCTCCTTTTTCTACTCTTGAACAGAAAGTAAAAAAAACCAATAACCCACCCACTCCCACAAACTTTGGCCCCCGCCAAGACAGAGACTTAAACTGACTCCTGAATGCAGCAATAGGGGCAGAATAGGAAGATATTCCTACCTGCAGGGGGTTGAGAATTTCCACCCCAGTAAAGGCTGCAGAGTGAGACTACCTACCCGCCCCCACCTTTATGCAAGGCTTGGGAGGCAGGGCAGGTTCACCTGCTGAGGCACTAATTAACAGTTTCTTAGCAGCTGGCTTTTGGTAGTGAGGAATTCTTTAATTCTCCACGGCTGTCAACCCAAAGGGTGCCCAGAGACACTCATTGAGCCTTTGGGGGTGCAGCCTGCCTTGGGACAGGCAAAAGCAAAAAGGCAGTGACTTTGTAAAAAACACCAATCACACGTCAACCACACTCAAGTACAGCAAACCTGCAGTGCCAGGATCGCTAGGCATAAGGTGGCCTACTGTTCCCACAAGACGCACAGGAATTTTTGTACAGCAGACAAACTGAAGAGAGCTTGGTGGACTTTAGCCAAGACCGGCACGGGTATTTTCGGTTTGTTTGGTTTTATTCTGTTTTGTTTTCCCTTTATTGGCTGCTTATCTTGGTTGTTTTTGGTTTTTATTTCTATTTCATTCTTATCACTTTTTAATATAGGCATATATATAGTTTTTAATATAGGCATATATATAGGTGTATATAGGTGAATATATGTCCATATATATGGGTGTGTAGACAAATATATATATATTTTTTCTTTTTCTTTTTCTTTCTTTTCTTTTTCTTTTTTACCCACCCTCACTTGCTCTCTTATTTTATTCATTCTTCTCACTGATATACTTTTCCTCTTTTCCTTTTTTCTGCAAATTTTATTTTTTTAATTTTTATTCTTACTTTTTTATTATTATTATTTTAGTTTATTTTTATTTTTTATTTTTTAGGTATAGCTAATCGGTTTCTCATGTTTATTCTATTTCTTATTTTAGGATATTGTATTTCATTTTGTTTCCTCTTCTGTTATTATTGTGTGTGTGGTTTTTGTTTTGTTGCTGTTTGTTTTCTTCATTAGTATGATTGATATTTCTGTACAAGTTGACTGTAGTTTGATGGTTGGTTTTTTTTACTTGTGTGAGCATTTGGTTTCCTTTGGTGGCTGCGGAGGTTGTTCTTGTTGATCTGTTATGCTCTAAAATCACTCTGCAGCAGTGGGTCCAAACAAACAGACACAAGAATCATCATACCTGGAGGCCAACTTTAGATAAAACCAGAGCATTTCTGGGTTTGACATACAAGAGTCACACCCAAAAGGAAGTTGCTACAGGTACTAGGGCCCATAGGGTCCAAGTTTCATCAGAGGGGTCAATCCTCTCACAGCAGCTCATAAACTGCAGACGCTGCTGATCCTCACAGCTAATCAATCTGGGAGTCAATCCCACCTACTGACAAACCAAAAGTAATCAAAACTAAAACTTCAACAAGTGAGGACACACAACACAAGGAACACCTCAGATACAAGCACAGGAGAATAGGGAGACTGAGTAATTCAAATATAAAGGACACACACCATATAAGTTTACCCAGAAAAGACTGAGAAACCTGGGGGATCTATCTGTTATATTGAAGCAAACACAAAGAGTAAGCCAGAATGGGGAGACAAAGAAACACAACACAAATAAAAGAACAGAAGAAACTTCCTGAATCAGTGGAAATAGAGGAAATAGAGGTAACCAACCTATCGGAGACAGAATTCAGAACACTGATTATTAGCATGTTCAAGGAAATTAATGAAAATATAAAGAAGGATAGAGAAATCATGAAAAGCAACCAGCTAGAACTTAAGAACACAATTACTGAATTAAATAACAAACTTGATGGAATCACTAGCAGATTGGATGAAGCAGAAAATCGAATCAGTGACTTAGAAGACAAAATAGCAGAGATCACCCATGCAGAACAACAAAAATAAAAAAGAATGAAAAACATGGAAAATAGTTTAAGAGAGCTGGGGGACAACACCAAACACATTAACCTACGGGTCATTGGAGTACCAGAAGGAGAAGAGAGGTAGCAAGGGATTGCGAATACATTTGAAGTAATAATGTCTGAAAACTTCCCTAACCTGGCAAAGGACATTGAAATACAAGCTCAGGAAGTGCAGAGAGTTCCAACCAGGATGATTCCAAACAGGCCCACTCCAAGACACATTATAGTGAAAATGGCAAGGGTTAAGGACAAAGACAGATTCCTTAAAGCAGCAAGGGAAAGGCAGCAAGTTACTTACAAGGGTACCGCCATAAGATTATCAGCTGACTTTTCTACAGAAACTTTGCAGGCCAGAAGGGAGTGGCAGGAGGTTTTCAAAGTGATGAAAAATAAAGGCCTACAACCTAGATTGCTGTATCCAGCAAGGTTATCTTTTAAAATCGAAGGCAAGATAAGGAGCTTTGCAGAAAAGAATTAAGTTAAGGGAATTCATTACCACCAAGCCAGCTTTGCAGGAAATGCTAAAAGGGCTTCTTTATGTAGAAGAGAAAAACAACTTAAGAAAGACTAGGAACACAAATAAGAAAATGGCAATAAATACACACCTATCAATAATCACATGAAATGTAAATGGATTAAATGCTCCAATCAAAAGACATAGGGTGGCTGAATGGATAAGAAAGCAAGACCCCAGCATATGCTGTATACAAGAGACTCACCTCAGATCCAAAGACTCATACAGGCTGAAAGTAAAGGGATGGAGTAAAATATTTCATGCAAATGGTACTGAGAAAAAAGCTGGAGTAGAGATACTTATATCAGATAAAATGGACTTTAAATTGAAGAATATAACAAAGGACAAAGAAGGACACTTCATAGTAATGAAGGAATCGATCCAACAAGAGGACATAACTCTAGTAAACATCTATGCACCTAACATAGGAGCTCCTAAATATATAAAACAGATACTGTCAGACATAAAGACAGAGATCAACAGTAACACTATCATAGTAGGGGACTTCAACACCCCGCTGTCACTAATGGACAGATCCTCCAGACAGAAAATCAATGTGGAAACAGCGACCTTAAATGACACATTAGACCAGCTGGATTAACAGACATTTTCAGAGCATTTCATCCCAAAGCTACAGAATATACATTCTTTTCAAGTGCACATGGAACATTTTCTAAGAGACCACATGTTAGGCCACAAAACAAGTCTCAATAAATTTAAGAAGATTGAAATCATTTCAACTGTATTCTCTGACCACAATGCTATGAAACTAGAAATCAATTATAAGAAGGAATCTGGGATGCTGACAAATAAATGGAGGCTAAACAATATGCTATTAAATAGTGAGTGGGTCACAAATGAGATCAAGGAGGAAATCAAAAGATACCTCGAGACAAACGAAAATGAAAACACCATGATCCAAAATCTCTGGGATGCTGTGAAAGCAGTCCTAAGAGGGAAGTTTATAGCAGTGCAGGCCTACCTAAAGAAGGAAGAAAAATCTCAAATCAACAGGTTATCCTTACACCTAAGGGAACTGGAAAAAGAACAGCAAAAGGAGCCCAAGGAGAGTACAAGAAAGGAGATAATAAAGACCAGAGCAGAAATAAACAATATAGAGAACAGAAAAACAATTCAAAAGATCAATGAAACCAAGAGCTGGTTTCTTGAGAAGATAAACAAAGTTGACAAACCTCTAGCCAGGCTTATCAAAAAAAAAAGAGAGAGAGAGGACTCAAATTAGTAAAATCAGGAATGAAAGAGGGGAAATGACTACAGACATCACAGAAATACAAAAAATTCTAAGAAATTACTATGAGCAACTATATGCCAACAAATCTGACAATCTGGAAGAAATGGATGATTTTCTAGAAGCATACAACCTTCCAAAGCTAACGCAAGAAGAAACAGAAAATCTAAATACCCTGATTACTACCAAGGAAATTGAATCAGTAATTGACAAGCTCCCAAAAAACAAAAGCCCTGGACCAGACGGCTTCACAAGTGAATTTTATCAAACATTCAAAAAAGAACTATCACCTATTCTTCTCAAACTATTCCAAAAAATCCAGAAGGAGGGAAGGCTCCCAAACTCTTTTTATGAAGCCACTATCACCCTGATTCCAAAACCAGATAAAGACATCACAAAAAAGGAAAACTACAGGCCAATCTCCCTGATGAATATAGATGCAAAAATTCTCAATAAAATATTAGCAAACAGAATTCAGCAATATATTAAGAAGATCATACATCATGATCAAGTGGGATTCATCCCTAGTGCGCAAGCCTGGTTCAACATCCGTAAATCAATTAATGTGATACACCACATCAACAAAATGAAGGATAAAGATCACATGGTCATTTCAATAGATGCAGAAAAAGCATTTGACAAAATCCAACAGCCATTTATGTTAAAAACCCTTAGCAAAGTGGGAATACAGGGATCATATCTCAACATAATAAAAGCCATATATGATAAACCTACAGCTAACATCATACTCAATGGGGAAAAGCTAAAACGATTCCCCTTAAGATCAGGAACAAGACAAGGCTGTCCACTTTCTCCTCTTTTATTCAACATAGTGCTGGAAGTTCTAGCCACAGCAATCAGACAACAAAAAGAAATAAAAGGCATCCAAATTGGCAAGGAAGAAGTAAAATTGTCATTATATGCAGATGACATGATACTGTATATAGAGAACCCCAAAGACTCCATCAAAAAACTATTGGAACTGATAGACGAATTCAGTAAAGTAGCAGGATATAAAATCAATGTTCAGAAATCAGTGGCATTTGCATATACCAATAATAAATTAAGAAAACTGTCCCATTTACAATTGCATCAAGAACTATAAAATACCTAGGAATAAATTTAACCAAAGAAGTGAAAGATCTGTACTCAGAAAATTATAAGACACTGAAGAAAGAAATCATAGAAGATACAAATAAATGGAAACACCTACCATGCTCATTGATAGGAAGAATTAATATAGTTAAAATGTCCATACTGCCTAAAGCAATATATAGATTCAATACAATTCCTATCAAACTACCAAGGGCATTTTTCACAGAAATAGAAAATATAATCCTAAAATTTATATGGAATCATAAAAGACCCAGAATAGGCTCGGCAATTCTGAGAAATAACAAAGTCAGGGGGATCACGCTACCAGACATCAAAACCTACTACAAGGCTACAGTAATCAAGACAGTTTGGTATTGGCATGAAAACAGGCACATCGATCAATGGAACAGAACAGAGAGCCCAGAAATAAATCCAGGCATTTACAGACAGTTAATCTATGACAAGGGAAGCAAGAATTTGCACTGGAGTAAAGATAGTCTATTCAATAAATGGTGCTGGGAAAATTGGACTGACACATGCAAAAAAATGAAACTGGACCACCTCCTTACGCCTTATACAAGAACAAATTCAAAATGGATTAAAGACTTAAATGTAAGACCTGAAACCATAAAAATCCTAAAAGAAAATATAGGGAGTACATTTGCAGACATTACCCGGAGAAATATTTTTACTGATACATCCCTACAGGCAAGGGAAGTAAAAGAAAAAAATGAACATATGGGATTATATCAGACTTAAAAGTTTTCACAACAAAGGAAACCATTAATAAAACAAAAAGGAAGCCTACTGAATGGGAGAATATATTTGCCAACGATATATCTGATAAGGGGTTAATATCCAAAATTTATAAAACACTCATGAAACTCAACACCAAAAAAACAAACAACCCAATTAAAAAATGGGCAGAAGATATGAAGAGACATTTCTCTAAAGAGGACATACAGATGGCCAACAGGCATATGAAAAAAAGTTCAACCTCACTGGTCATTAGGGAAATGCAAATAAAAACCACCATGAGATACCACCTCACTCCAGTCAGAATGGCTATCATCAATAAATCAACAAACAACAAGTGCTGGCGGGGCTGTGGGGAAAATGGGACCCTGCTGCACTGTTGGTGGGATTGCAGATTGGTGGAGCCACTATGGAAGTCAGTATGGAGGTATCTCAAAGAACTGGAAATAGAGCTACCATTTGACCCAGCAATTCCACTCCTAGGTATTTATCCTGAAAAAACCAAGACACTTATTCAAAAAAAGTTATGCACCCCTATGTTCATAGCAGCACAATTTACAATAGCTAAGACTTGGAAACAACCAAAATGCCCATCAGTAGATGACTGGTTTAAGAAACTGTGGTATATTTATACATTGGAGTATTACTCCGCTATAAAGAAGAATGAAATGGTACCATTTGCAAAGATATGGATGGACCTAGAGACTATTATGTTAAGTGAAATAAGTCAGTCAGAGAAAGACAAATACCATATGATCTCACTCATATGTGGAATCTGAAAAACTGTATGAATGAGCAAAGTAAACAGAAACTGTCTCATAGATATAGAGGAAAAATCAGGGTTGCTAATTGGGAGGGGGATGGGGATGAGGGAGAAGGGGAAGGGATTAGACTGCAAAAATAGGCAACTACAATATTGCCACTGGGATATGAAAAACAGTTTGGGGAATATAATTAATAATGTTGTAAATATTCTGTGGAATGTCAGATGATCATAGGTCTTGTTAGGGAGACCATTTCATGGATGGAGTAGAGGCTTGATCACTGCACTGTATAACTAAAGCAGAGGTTGCATACCTACTGTAATTGAATATATATAGATAGTCACGGGATGTGGATTATACTGTGGAAGAGAGTCAGAGAAAGAGTAATAGATATATATGATATGGGGGAGGGAGTGGGGTGGCGAATTGGGGGTGGGTGGTTATCACTTTGAGGGGTAAAATGTATAACTATTGCACTGTGTTGTACACCTGAAACTAATTAAAAGGAAAAAAAAGAAAAGAAAAAAAATAAAATAAAAAAATAAAGAAGGGATCAGTGGTCTTATATGGCACATAATATGTCCTATTATATAGATAAAGAAAACACTCTGGTCAAAAACTCAAAAAATGTTGGATGAAATATATTTTAAAATATTGAGGCATAGTTGAGTTGGCAGGAATATAAGAACAAGAGAGGCTACAAACAACAGGAAAGCATGATCCAGGGTAGTGAGTATAAAGCCAAGTTTTTACTCTGAGTGCATCTGTTCATCCCCAGTGGCAGAGAAACTGACTTTTAGTGTACCCAAGTAGTGAAGAGGTCAATCAGAGATCCCCATGTAAAGCCAGAACCTCAAAGTGTGGGAAAATCAGAGCATACAGGAGGTAGGAGGTGGAGAAAATTATTGTGAATGTGGAGGAAATGAACTTGGTTGCATGGTTCAACCTAGACTTTGAGGAGAGAAGCAAGTGAGATTAAAATGTCTCCTATAAGAACTTCCAACCACCTGCTCACTCTGACATAGATGTGTGTCTTAAATTCACATTACCCATGGGACATAAAACGCCTCAAGCTAAAAATTTAATTGAAAGTGGCAGGAATTGATTTTTTCCTCAAAGCACCTGTCATAAAGAAACACAAATGTACTTTAAATCCATGCCTCAAATATTGCCCATATAAAGTCCCAAGGAACATGAGCTTCCTCCAAAATTTACTAAACATACAAGGAAACAAGATACCATGAGTGAGAGTCAGAAGTCCACAGAAACAGACGTACAAAGTGAGCAGCTATTTGAATTATCAGAGTCAAAATATAGAATGAGTATTTTTTAATATTTTCAAAGAAATGAAAGCCTGGTGCATAAATAAGATACAGTCAGGTACAGCAAGACCAAGTAGAATGTCTAGAAGTGAAAGTTGAAAATAAAAATTAAAATCTAAATGGACAGATTGAACAACAATATAGATACAGCCCAAAGAGTAATTGGTGAAATGGAAGAGAAGTCTGAAGACACATAGGGCAAAGAAACAAAGACATAGGAAATATTTTTTAATGTTAAAATGTGTAGAAGATGAAGTTAGTATATATTTAATTATAATTTCAAAAGAATGAACTAAAGAAAAAGTAAGGATAAGCAATATTCAAAGAGACACTGGTGGAGAATTTTCCAGAGTGATTAAATATGCCTATCTCATGTTCAAGAAGCCTAACAATTAATCTCAAGCAGCATAAATCAAAGTGAATCCCCAAATAAAAATAATATAGTGAAGCTCCAGGACACCAAAGAAATAAAGATAAATGGAGGACTATAAAGAACTGCGGGGTAGGGGCATGAGAATGAAGGTAGACTATTTGCAAAGGAATTAATTTTAGACTAACAGCTGAATTCTCGAGAACAGAAATGTTAGAATAATATTTTCAAAATGTGGAAAGGAAAAAATTGTTAACCCAGAAGTGTATATCCAGTAAAAGTTAAGTTTAAATAGAGGGACTTAATGAAGAATGTTTGTAACAAAACAGAAAATTTAGTATCAACAGACCTTCAATAAAGAAATTTATAAAATAGGTAGAACTTCTGGTGGAATAAGAATGATTTCACAAAGAAGATGTAAGATGCATGAAGGAATGGTGACAAGGGGTGGAAAAGAGTTCACTGTGTAGGTAAATCTAAGCAGCGTTGGTTTTAAACAATAAAAAGTAATGTCTAATTTAGGGTATTTTAGACTTTAAAATCCTGGAAAAATACTATCATATAAATCTGGACAAGGTGATGAGAATTAAAAGAAGTCACAGCTGGGAAGTATTTGAAAGGAGGGCAAAAATTCCGATTAATCTTTAGGTTAAATATGTATGTTAATATTTCTAAGGCAACCTCCAAATAATAAAAATAGAGTATATCACTTCCAAACTAGTAGCAAGAAAAATGGAATGATGGGCAGATATTAATCAATCAAAATGATGGCAAGAAAAGCAAAAAATAAAAGTGACCAAAACAGTCGGACAGATATAAAGCATAAATTGTATGGAAGAGAAAAATATAAATATTTTGAAAATAACAATAATTGTAAATAGATGATAATCACCACTTAAATCACAGCATTTTCAGATTCTTTCTACAAAAAAAAAGATACTTCTAAAATCTAAAGACTCAGAAATATTAAAGGGGAAAAAAGCTGCTATTCTTCAATTATCAGGAAAAAACAGAAACTTTAAAGTTAAATACATAGCAATTGAGGGTAATTACAACTGAAAATAAATAAGTCACCAAAAAATATAATAGTTTTAAACTTATGGGAACCAAATAATACACTAATAAAATATAAAAAGCAAATATTTTCAGAAATATGAGGATAAATTGACATTCAGTATCAAAGCCGACTTCAACATGGTTCTCAATAAGTCATAGATTAATATAGACAAAAATGAGGAAGTCCATAGAATATTTGAAAAACACAATTAAAAATTTTTTTATTAAATTTATTGGGGTAACATTGGTTAATCTCATTATGTAATTTTCAGGTATACAGCTTTCTAATATGACATCTGTATACTCTATTGTGTGCTCACCACCTGAATTCTAGTATCCTTCCATCACAATATATTTGACACCCTTTACACACTTTGTTCTCCCCCTTCCCCTCAGTAACCACCATTCTTTCGTCAGTATCTGTGTGTTTGTTTTGTTTGTTGCTTTTTGTTTTATATGCCACGTGAGTGAAATCATATGGTTCTTGTCATTTTCCATCTGATTGTTTCACTTAGCATAATACCTTAAAGATCTATCCAGGGCCGGCTGAGTGGCGCGGTCTTTACGCGCTGGCCTGGGAAGCCAGCGTTCTGGTTAGGGTCCCACATATGAGGGCCAGTGACACTGCCCTCAAAAAAAAAAAAAATGAAATAAAATAAAAATAAAAAAATAAAGATCCATCCATGTTGTCACAAATGGTAATATTTCATCTTTTTTATGACTGAGTACCGTTCCATTGTATGAGGACTGACAATTAAGTTCGTGACCTCATCCTAGAAAAAGTGCTACATACCTTATTTTTGAATATCACTATAATCACCTTCTAAGTACTCCCTTTGGGAAGCTATGCACTGACAACAGCACCTAGTCTACCCTCAAAGTAACTTTGGAACTCTTGTCTGTGATGGCCATCAGAGCTGTTGTATTACCCTTGATGTCCTGAATGTCATCAAAATGTCTTCCTTTCAATCTTTCCTTTGTCTTCAGATAAAGAAAGAAGTCATTGGGAGCCAGATTAGGTGAGTAGAGATGGGGTTCCAATACAGTTATTTGTTTACTGGCTAAAAACTCCCTCACAGACAGTGCTGTGTGAGCTGGGGCATTGTCATGATACAAGAGCCATGAATTTTTGGTGAAAAAATCTACTTTTTCCTTTTTTTAAAAAAAGATTTTATTGGGGAATTGGGGAAGGGGAACAGTGTTGAGGGATTGGAGAAAGGGAACAGCCAAGTTGTTGTCCTGCAGTCTTAGTTGTGGAAGGCACAGCAGGCTCAGCTGCAAGCCCAGTTGCCTTCCAGTCACCCATCCGCAGCTCACGACCACTCAGCTCAAGGGGCCATATTCAATCTTATTTGAGGGTAGGCATAACCCACCATCCCATGTGGGAGTCAAACCAGCAACCTTGTTGTTAGGAGCAGACGTACTGTCACCAGTTGAGCCATCCTGCCACCTGTAGGCAGCTCAGTGGCAGCTCAGCTTGGCTGCAGTTCACTGGCCCATGTGGGAATCGAACCAGCGACCCTGTTGCTCAGAGCTCATACTCTTAACCAACTGAGCCACTCAGCTGGCCCTCAGGTCATCTACTTTTTCATGCAGGCTTTTCAGCACTTCCAAATAGTAAACTTGGTTAACTATTTATCCAGTTGGTACAAATTCATAATAAATAATCCCTCTGATATCAAAAAGGTTAACAACATCATTGCAACAAGCTCGTAAACTTAGTTGTCAGACCTCGGATATATGTGCTACATCTTCTTTATACAATTATCCATTGAAAGACACTTAGGTTGTTTCCATGTCTTGGCTATTGTAACGCTGCAGTAAACATAGGGGTACATATCTTTACTAATAAGTGTTTTCAGTTGGGGGGGGGTAGATACCCAGAAGAGGGATTGCTTGGTCATATGGTAGCTCTGTTCTTAATTTTTTGAGGAAAGTTCAAACTCTTTTTCCTAGTGGCTGTGCCAATTTACATTCCCACCAGCAGTGTGCAAGGGTTCCCTTTTCTCCACGTCCTCTACAACACTTATTTCTTGTCTTAATAATAGCTATTCTAACAGGTATGAGGTATCTTATTGAGGCTTTGATTTGCATTTACCTTATAGCTAGTGATGTTGAGAATTTTTTCATATATCCGTGGCACTGAAAACTGTCAGTTCAGGTCCTCTGCCCACTTTTTAATCAAATTGTTTGTCTTTTGTTGTTGAGTTGTATGAATTCTTTATATTATACATTTTGGAAATTACTTTCTTATCAGAGGTATCATTTACAAATATCTATTTCTATTCAGTTGGTTACCTTTTTGTTTTGGTTTGATTTCTTTTGTTGTGCAGAAGCTTTTTAGTTTGCTGTAGTCCCATTGGTTATTTTTGTTTTTACTTCCCTTGCCTTTGGGGTCAAGTTCACAAAAAACCCTCTGAGACCAGGGTCTATAAGTTTAGTGCCTATGCCTTCTATGCATTTTGTTGTTATGCATTGCTCTTATAGTCAAGTCTTTAATCCATTTTGAGTTAATTTTGGGATATGATGTCAAATAAAATTCTATTCTTTTGCATGTGGCTTTCCAGTTTTCCCAATACAATCTATTGAAGAGACTTTACATTCCTTATTGTATGCTTTTGGTTCCTTTCCTGAAAATTAATTGCCCATATATGTGTGGGTTTATTTTTGGACTGTCAATTCTGTTCCATTGGTTCGTGTGTCTGTTTTTCTGTTAATACCATACTGTTTTGATTACCATAGCTTTGTAGTATAGTTTGAAGTCAGGAAGTGTGATGCCTCTGGCTTTTTTCTTTTTCTTCAGGATTACTTTGATTATGCGAGGTCTTTTGTGGTTCTATATAAATTTAAGGATTTTTGTGAAAAATACCAGTGGTATTTTGATAGGGATTGATTTAAATCTGTATATTGCTTTAGGCAATATGGCCATTCTAACAATGTTAGTTCTCCAATTCATGAACATGGGCTATCTTTCCATTTCTTTGTGTCTTCTTCAATTTCTTTTGACATTGTCCTATAGTTTTCAGTGTACAGGTCCTGAATCTCCTTTGTTAAGTTTATTCCTAAGTATTTTATACTTTTTGTTGCAATTGTAAATGGGATTGTTCTTCTTTATTTCTCTTTCTGATATTTTGTTGTTAGTATGTTGGTGTATAAGGAAAGTATGCCAACATAATAAAGGCCATATATGACAAATCCTCAGTTAATATCATATTCAACAATGAAAAACTAAAAGCTTTTCTTCTCAGATCAGGAAGAAGACATGGATGCCTACTTTCGCCTACATAGTTTTGGAAGTCCTGGTCAGAGTAATTAGACAAGAAAATGAAATAATAGTCATCCAAATTTGGAATTAAGTAGTAAAACGATCAAGGGCCGGCCGAGTGGCTCAGCTGGTTGAGAGCTCGTTCAAGAGTGCGAGCTGAGCTCTGAGCAACAGCAGTTCAATGCCTCAATGCCCAGCCCAAGCTGAGCAGCCACTGAGCTGCCAATAGGTAGCAGGATGGCTCAGCTAAAAAAGAAAAAAAAAAGAAGTAAAACAATCACTATTTGCAGATGATATGGTTCAAAACCCTGAAGACTCTACCAAAAAAAATAAGACTATTAGACACAATAAACAAAAATATAGTAAAGTTGCAGCATACAAAACCAATATATATACAAATCCATTGCATTCCTATATACTAACAAAAAAAATTGAAAGTTCAATCTGACAATGGACATATCGTTTCACTCAACTCAAAAATATACATTTTTCTAGAATATGCGGATCACTTATGAAAACTGATCAAATTCTAGACCATAAATCAGGTTTTAATATATCTCAAAGAGTTTGTTTTACACAGATAACATTTCTGAGTACAATCCTATAAAAATCAGAAAAAAAAAACAACAAGTGTATATTTTCAGATTTTTCACTATTTACATGTTTAAAAATAAAAATAAAAAAACTATGGGAAAATTATTAGAGTTATTCATAGTCCAGTAAGAGTTATATATAAGAAAGCAACATGCAAAATTCAATTATATTTCCCCTCAGCAACAACAGAAAATAAAGTTCTCAAAAAGAAATGATACATTCAAAGCAGCAAAAATATACCATACCTAAGAATAGAGCTAAAATATGTGTCAGAATTTTATCTAAAAATTAAGAATCTAACTTCAGAAACATTCAAAAATGTTTAAAAGATAACTGCAGAGAAATCCATGTGGAAAGTTTTGATATTTTAAAGATGTTAGTTATCCTTATACTAATATATAAATATAATATAACTTCCTACTGGGTTTCGTACATATGACAAGCTAACTTTGAAATTTATACTGAAAAACAAAGGCTTACGAATAGCCAAAACATGACCAGACAAGAAGACCAAGAGAAAACACTAGTAACTAAAACTGTAAAGCAATGATAAAAGTATAAATAAAGAAATTAATGAAACAAAATAAAAATCCAAGAAATAAATTCATGCATATATGACAGGCTGGTACTTCATAACAGTGAGAAAAGAAAACTTATTTCTGATTTGGGGATTAAATATATGTATGAAACAATTAAAATAGACTCCTACTTTGTAAAATAAAAGCAACTCAGATGAATGAAGAAATAAAGTATGAAAGGCAAAATTTTTAAACCTTTATAAGAAAATATACAAAGAAAACTTTTATGAAGTAAAAACCAGAAAGAAAATGTTGCATAAATTCAACTTCACAAGAATGAATGATAAGACAAAGAAACAAGCAATAAATATTTGCAAGACATATAACTGACAAAGGATCATTAACCTGAATATCTAAAAAAACTCCTGTAAATCATTTTTTTTAAAAATAAACCATTTGGGCATTTCACAGAAGAAAAAATACAAATTCCTAATAAACTGCAAAAGATCCTAATACATTTTAGAAATCATGGAAATACTACATTCAGAAAGTGATAAAAATTTAAGTTACACAGTATCAAGTGCTGTCAAGGATGTGGAGCGATGGGGACTCTCATACCTGCAAATGGGAATATACACCATACTACCACTTTGGCATGTGCTACCATGCTACCTATTAAAGTTTAATATATGTATACAACCCAGTGGCTCAGCAGTTCCACTGCATATACACTAAAGACATTCTTGTACATATCAGAAGATAAGGGTAAGATTATTCATATCAGTAGCATTATCTGTAGTTATGACTAAAGGACCTAAATGTCCATTGATTATAAAGTGGAAAAATTAAAATTGTGATATAATCATATCATGAAATCTTATACTGCCATGAAAAAGAATAAACCACAGTTGTATTAATATGATAATTTTTTTTTTTTTTTTTTGAGGACAGTGTCACTGGCCCTCACATGTGGGACCGAACTGGGGCCGCTGGCTTCCCAAGCCAGCGCTTAACCAACCACGCCACTCGGCCAGCCCTATACATTTTTAAAATATAGTATTTAGTGGAATAGGAGAAGCAAATCACAGAAGGGTGCTATACTCTGATTCTTTTATATACCTATAATTCTATATAAAGTGACTACATGAATATATCGGCCCCATTGATATAAGATTCCCATGAACTAATAAGGAAGCCTTGCTAGATATTTCTTCCCTAAAAGAAAAGGGCCTAGAAATCACAGAGTCAACTTTCTGCCTGAAATTACATCTTCTACAGTGCATTTTTTTAACCATGAACAGAAAGAAAAGTGGTTTCTCAGAGCATGTGTTGGCTGGGGAGGAAGATTAGAATGGGATGATTTCCCACTTACCTGCTGATTAGGCATAATTGGCCCTAGTCAAATCAGAAGACATGGTCTGTTCCTCCCCCAACTCACACCGAAAGCCTTTGATGGAATGAGAAAAACAATTATAAGAGTAACTGTTCCCACAGTTAGAGTAGCAACAACGATATTCCAGGTATTCTTATTGTGCACAGATGCTCAATAACAAGCTTTGCCACATAAGCTTCCATCCTGTGTTTGCAGTTATGCCAGTTGCATAAGCCCAGGTCTCCTAATAGAAAAGGTCACCATGTGCATGCCCAAGTAAATCTTCCAAAGAAAAGTCTCCTCACACTACCTGGGGTTCTGAAACATTTCTGTGTGAAGGGCTGACTGAGCCAGTGAGCAAGCAGCAGATTACTGTTCTCCAACTGCAGCCTCAGCATTTCTGGACTTTGTCTTCCTGCCTCCTCACACTCCAAAGCCTGGCTCTGCCCCCACCTCAAATCTACAGCGTTATTTCTAGGAATGCAGAGGAAAGGTATGCTGAAAATCAAACTTATCCATCACATGGAGATACCTGACCCATGCAAACTGATCTTGGGGCTCATGTCTAACTGCTACTGTGATTCGGTGGAGCCTGACCTTGGCAGGCTCAGCAGTTCCTCCAGAATTTTGACACTGGGAGATTATCCAACAGCTAGACTGAAACAAATCTGCTTTAACTCACCGATTTCAGCAGGGGATTGCTAGTATTTCATTGCAATGCGCTTATGCAATAAGGTTGTGGGAACAGTGGCTTCATGTAACCACCATCAAAGTAATCCGTATTCAGTGGCAACCAAGCCTTTCGCCAGGCAGTGCCTTCTGGAAAGGTTTCTGCAAATATCCAAAGAAATAGCCATTTGCTTGAATTAGTCAACACCTACGAAGTCTCCAGGGAGCAGATCCTTACAGAAAAGTATACTGTTCTCCCATTTTATGTATTTATTGTCAAAAACCAACCCAACAGCAAACAAACAAACAAACAAACAAACAAAAAACCTCAATCCCTCTTTTATGAAAAAGTGAATAGGAAAAATTCTAATTTCCATTAACCCCCAAGAAAATACTTAGCCTTATATCTCACCCAACTTTTTAAAAAGATGATATAGCTTATTTGATGGGGGGAAAGAAAATGAAGCCAGGATTGGAATAGGGAACAAAACCCCTCACTATAAAAATACACACATGGAGACCTATGTGGACCATTTTCTGGAAAAGATCTGTATGATCTGCCTGTTATTAGAAAATCAATACAAAATCTAAGAATGTGCTAATAGTTCAAAAGTGCAGAGAGCACAGGAGAATATTAGAAATCACTTTTTGTAGCAAGTGTAGAAAGAGGATATGACCTAAATTGGATACACAGCAGAAAGCCGAATCTGTGCATCATTCCAAAGTTGAAATGATAGAAAATAGATGGTGCACTCTTACCCGCAGTGTCCCTGTAGTGGGTGGAGAGGGGAGGAGGTAAAATTAGCAAATGCAGTCACAGCGACACACAAAATGAACCATCACGGCAATGACTGGCATCTGCTGCACAGGGCACACACCACACAGTTGACTAAGATTTCTCTGTATAGTAAGTTGGTTCAGAGCCTTGGTTTAAATCCAGCCTCTCTCAAGCTCTAGCTACATGCCTTTGGTTAAGCTATTTAACTTCTCTTGGCCTTCACTATAAAATGCAAATGATGGGATGAACCTACATGATGGGGTTGTTTGGTGAATTGGTTTTGTCCAAGAAAGTTGGCCAAGAAAAAGGAAGGAAGGAAGGAAGGAAGAAGGAAGGAAGGAAGGAAGGAAGGAAGGAAGGAAGGAAGGAAGGAAGGACAAGAGTATCAGCAGGGGTAGAAGCAATGGCTTTGCTCCACAGTCCTTTGACACTATTCTTACTGCTATGTTATTATCACTGTCTACCACTATCATTATTCTTTCAATAAGATTGTTGAGTGCAATGAAATCACATCCATCCTCTACTATCTAAAAGACAACCTCATAGGACTCCCTTTACAGAAAAGAAACTGCTCATCACCAGCAGTCATTTTACAGTTGGGAATAAAATTCAGGGAAGATTTTTCTTTTCTTGAGAACTTTTCTAACCTGTAGAATTTTAAGGGACATCCAATAATAAGTTCTTTATATTTCCATCTGTATTTTCTCTCTAGCAGAAAAGTTGGGAATCTGAGACTGGGGACTTTGAGACTTTCTTAACTCTGTGTTGACGGTTTATTAAACTATTCATTTAGAAGGAGGGTAACATTAACCTTTCACAGTAAATGGTGCCTGTCTGTCAAATACTCTTAGTAGAATATTAGTCAGCAAGTGAACAAGACTGAGCTGCCACCTTCACTCCTGAGACTGAGTCAACTGTGGGTACAGAGCTACCTGGCAGGCAAGCTGCCTGTCCATTTTGCTAAAAAGAAGAGTAGAAGTAGAAACAGCCAAGCTTGTACAATTTTTCAGTTTCTTTCTTGTTCCAGCGTATTTTTAGGTTGGAAGAAAGTGGTTTCCTTTTCTATGCTTTATGTGTTTCTATTCATAAGCCTAGCATGACCACAATTTATTAAACTTCATTTTATTCATATAAAATAGTAACTGTTCTGGAAAAGAGTGACTGAGTAAAGTGCTCATTTTCCCATACATCTGGCCTTCCAGCCATAGAACAAGATACAGTGTTTCCAATGAACAATCAATGACTTGAAAACCATTTTGTGTAAAATAAAAGTTAGTCTTGAAAATCTAAACATTTCTTTCACAAGTCACTGATTGAAAGGATCTTTGCAATCAAAATGAATCCAGGCAAACCTATGCTACTGGAATTTGATTAAGTAAACCAAAATCTACTCATCTATGTAACACTTATCTCATAAGTGGGATGCTTAATCAGTGGATAGATTGTGGTTTGAGGAAAAGCTGCAGGTGGGGTTTGCTAGCAAGGACATTTTATTTTTTTCTTCTTGGGATTCTATTCTTTAATAAGATGATCACAATTCTTGGTCTTCTGGTCTCTTCCCCACCATTTATCTCCACCACATCTGCACATAGCCTACACAACAATAATCAGCTGAAATGTAATGTGGTCAACCTACTTTTCTGTAGCTTTCCTCCATGGAACAGGAAGAGGCTAGGGACCAAACATGCACATTATGTATTGCTCATAGCATTATAAAGAACCATAGTGAAGCAGCCATTACAGCCATGTACACAGATGAAAAAATCAGAGAGTGGAAGCAGCAGGATATGCAATTACTTATGACTCTGTGATCAGGGGCCTTACAAGCCCAAGACAGTGCTTTTCATTGTTTTTTTCAGTAGCCCTAATATAAACAACAGATGACTTGAAATTCTAGCCATGGTGGTGTTAAGAGGTCAGCAAACCCTCTGAGGAAAAAAAAAGAAAAAATATAAAACTGGGGAAAAAATGCCAAAAGAACATTTTAGGACTCTGGAAATTGACTAAAAGCAGACAACAAATTGAGATGCATTTATCCTTAAAAGTTTTGTAGAGCTTCAGGTAAGGGCAGTGAGAGTCTGTGACCTTCTTCACAGGGACTGCTTCCATCCTTCCTCCCAGTTTGGTCAATGAGAACAGTAGTTTTACCAGCCTAGGTTGGACATGGAAACCATCAACTTTGGTGACAAAGGGGGCTGATTCAATTGTGGGATTATCAAAATCTCATGGCTTTGTCCACTAAAAGTGTCAAACTCAGTAGGAAACAAAAGAAGAAACCTGTAGCTTTGCCAGCCTGAGGCTGCAGTCCTACTTGGGACCAGCTGCAAATCAATGAAAAATTGAACAGAGAAACCTTGGATAGGAGAGATTCATGAAAAGGACTAGATAAGCTGTCCACATGTTCCTGGCCTACTGACAACCCATGCATATGTGCAGTGGAGACTCAAGAAAGCCTGATGGGAAGTTAAAGCCCAGACAGATATGAGAATGGTAGAATTCTGAATGTGCTTCCTGACCCACACGAAGACTGATTAGCGAGAGTGGAAGCCTTATAAGCTCAAAATATTTGAGAAAAATTTCTGCCCAAATCTTGAATGGCCACTAAGCTATGGTAACACAGGATTAACCACAGTAGCTGCCATGTCATGGGGGAGAAATGTTATACAGTTTAAGACCATGGAAGTTACTTAAAGAGAAACAACAAAATCCTCAGAAAAATAAGTCATAATTCAGAGTAGTTACAACTAACTTACCTATTATATAAAATTTCAATTTTCAAACAAAACAATTAGTAAACATGCAAGGAATCAGGAAAGTGTGACCCATACTCAGAAAAAAAGTAGTCAATAGAAACTGATTTTTAGTAGACACAAATGAAGTAGTTATCAAACTTAGACTTTAAGGCAGCTATTGTAAGTATGTTCAAAGAATTAAAGGAAATCGTGTTCAGAGAATTATAGAAGAATATTATGATAATGACTCAACAAATAGAGATTCTCAATAGAGAAATAGAAACTATGAAAAAGAACCAAATGGAAATTCTAAAGATGAAAAGTTCAATAATCAATATGAAAAATTCATTTGTTATATTTAATAGGAGATTTTATTTTATTTTTTTAGCTGAGCTATCCTGCCACCTGTTGGCAGCTCAGCTCGGGCTGGGCATTGAACTGCTGTTGTTCAGAGCTCAGCTCGCACTCTTGAGTGAGCTTTTAACCAACTGAGCCACTCAGCCGGCCCTTAACAGAAAATTTTAGAGGAGAGAAAAAAAAAAATCAGTGAACTGAAAGATAGATCAATAAAAATTATCCAGCCTGAAAAAACAAAAACAAAATAAGATTAAAAATAGATAAATAGGGCCTCAGAGATATGTGGGACAATGTTAAGCATACCAATATATCTGAAGTGAGAGTACCAGAAAGAAAGGAGATAAAGGAAGGGAGAAAACATATATGTGGAGAAATAATAGCTAAAATCTTCCCAAATTTAATGAGAAATAATCTATAAATCTTAGAAGTTCCACATATACCAAAAAGGATAAAAACCAGAATTCACACCTGGACTTATCATAGTCAAGCTCTGAAGTACAAAGATGAAGAGAAGATCTTGAAAGCAGCAAGAGAAAAATGTCTCATTGTGAACAGAAACAGTATGGTTGATGACTGATATCACTAGGAACAATGAAAGCTAGAAAGCAGTAGAATGACATATTCAAGTGCTGATTAAAATAAACAAACAAACAAACAAACAAACAAAAAACCTATCAACCAACAATTCTGTATATATATATATATATATATTTTTTTTTTAAAGCTATTCAAAAACTAAAGCAAAATGATCATGTTCCCAAGTAAACAAAAACAGAGAAAATGTTTTTTCTAGCGGACCTGTCCTACAAATAGTACTAAAGGAAGCCCTTAAGGCTTAATACAGTGTTTCCAGGCCAGACCAAAATCCATAGGGAGAAATAAAGAGCACTGGAAATGATAAATATGTACATAAATTAAAACTCTTCATAACTTCCTTAAATAATAATTGTAAAACTTTATTGTTGTGTATGACATATATATATATATATATATATATATATATATATATATACATATATGTAATAGCACAAAAGAGGAGGAGAAAAATAGAGCCATGTTGCTAGCAATGTCGCTATGTTTTGCTGGAATTAAGTCAGCATATTTCATTCCTTAGAATAGACTTGCATACTTCATTCCTTAGATTAACTAGTAACAAAATAACTTATAAAAATTCAAAAAGTTAATAGGGAAATTAATATGACAACACTGAAAAATATTTGTTTAACACAAAAGAGGATAGTATAGAAGAAACAGAGGAACAAAAAAATATACAAGACATAGAAAACAAATACTAAAATGGCACATTGAAATACAATCACAGCAGTAATTACATTACTATATTTTGCTATGTATAATGCACACCCCTGTTTCTGGCCCAAAATTTCAGGGAGAAAAACTTTCTTTTTAATTTTTTACTTCAAATTTTTATTTGTTTACATTTAGGTATTTTTTTATATATTATAAAGGAATTTTATGTAACAAATAATTACAAAACACAAGAACAGATACAAGGTACAAGAAATTTTATGTACCAGCAAAAAATTTATATTTATACATAAAAAGCCAAGAACTCTTCATCATTGCAAGTTCATTGTAAATTCAACAAAACTGATTGTCATATTCCAGGGTATAATTTCGCATACAGATATCGTTATCAATGTCTAGAGTTGCACATTTAACTCATAAGCATAAATAAAAGAATTAAAAACATTTATATAGATACAGAATTAGTACTACCCATGTATAATGCGCATCCTTATTTTCCCTCACAAATTTGGGCAAAATATTGTAAATGTTAATGACGTAGATGCTTTATTCATAGGAAGGGATTGTTAGACTTGATAAAAGAGCAAGATCCTACTATAATCTGTGTATAAGAGACACCCTTTAGGTTCAAATACACAAATAAGCTGAAAGTAAAAAGATATTTAAAATAGACCACACAAATAGCAACTATTAGAGAGTAGAATGGCTATATTAACATCAGACAATATAGTCTTTAAAGCAATGAAATATTACCACACATCAAGAGGGATATTTCATAATGATAAAATAATTGATTAAGAAAATATATCAATTATTGGGCTGGCTGAATGGCGCGTTGATTACGAGTTGGCTTGGGACGGCAGCTCCGAGTAGCAAGGCCCCGGTTCAGATCCCACATGAGGGCCAGTGATGCTGCACGCTCTACAGCTAAGATTTTGAACAACAGCTCGACCTGGAGCTGGGCTGCCTTGAGTCGCCAGCGATGGCATAGGCTGGAGTGGAGCTGCAGTGGGTTGCCATAGGCTACTGTGAGTGGCTGGTAGCCAGTGTGAGCAGCCAGCAGCCAGCATGAGCTATCAAGAGCCACCATGAGCGGCCATCCAGTGGCCAGCAATCGATCTGCCTCACCCAGGAAAAGTACAATGATAATACTAACATGGGCCCATGAAATGACGTCCTCCACAACTAGCCTGAAGAACAAAAGGATGGCAACTTGTCTGTTCCCCTTCCCCAATTCCCCAACACTGTTTCCCTCCCCCAATTCCCCAATGAAATCTTTTTTTAAAAAAAAGGAAATATAATAATTATTAATTTCTTTGCAACTAACAACAGAGCCAAAAAGTAAGCAAAATCAACCTAATTGAAAGTGAAGTGAAATTCAATAATTATAGCTGGAGACTGTAATACTCTTCTCTCAGTAAATGACAAAAATACAAGATAGCAAATTAATAATGATATACAAGACTTGAACTGACTTAACATAATTTAAAATATAAAATATTGCACCCAAAACAGCAGAATACACATTCTTTTCAAGTACATGCGGAACATTTTCCATAATAGATTATATGACAGACTATAAAACAAGTCTCCATAAATTTAAAAGAGTTTAAATCAAACAAAATATGTTCAACACAGCTTAATTAACTTAGAAATTAACAACAGAAAGAAATGTGGAAAATCTCAAAGTATTTGAAAATTCAGTAGCAGACTTCTACATAACCTGTAGATTAAAGAAAAAAAAATCACAAAAGAACTTAGAAGACATCTTGAATGAAAATCAAAAACAAACATATCAAAGTTTATGGGATGCATGCAAAGCATTGCTTTGAGGGATATTTGCAGTTTTAAATATTTACATTAGAAAAATATCTAAATTTTGTAATCTAAGCTTCTGTTTTTAGAAGCTAGGAAAAAATGAAATGAAAATCAAATTAAGCAGAAGGAAGTTAATAATAAAGATCAGAGGAGAAATCAATGAAATAGAAGTTAGAAACACACACAAAATAACAATTAATCCAAATACTGGTTCTTTGAAATGTCTACAAAATTGCTAAGTCAAGACTGACAAGGAAAAGAAAAGACACAGATTGCCAAAATCTGGAATAAAAGAGAGAGTACTGGTATAGACCCTACCAAAGATTATAAAGAACTATTATGCATGGTTTCTCACAAAAATTAGACAACTTACATAAAATAGAAAAATTTCTAAACCGGCACAAATTAATAAATGTCCCTCAAGAAGAAATATCAAACCTGAATATATCTATATATCAAGTGTATTCATTTTATATTGCTATGTAACTAATTACCACAAAATTGGCATCGTAAAACAACACATATTTATTACCTCAGTTTCTATAGGTCAGGAGTCTGGATACAGTTTAGCTAGGTTCTCTGCTCAGTCTCACAAAGCTGAAATCAAAGTGGCAGCTGGGTTGTGTTTTCATCTGGAGGCCTGACTGGGAAAGGCTATGCTGCCAAGCTCATTAAGGTGGTTGGAAGAATTCATTTCCTTGCTACTTTATGACTGAGGACCCCAGTTTCTTGCTGGCTGTCAGCTAGAAGTTGCCTTTACGTCTTAGAGGCAGCCTGAGGTCCCCTGCCACATGCATGGTTCTGTCACAGATTCTCTCACAACATGGCAGCTTACTTCTTTAAGGCCAGCAAGATAATTTCTCTTTAGGGAAGGCCCAGTTGCTCTTTTAAGGGCTTTCATCTGTTAATACATGCTTACCCTTTTAAAACTCTGAATCAACTCACTTGATACATCCTAAGGGACGTCCCCAACATCCCTTCACCTTTGCCTTTGTTAGAAGGTAACTATCACAGGAATGACATCTGATCAGATTCACAGCACTCAAGGACAGGGTATATACATTATGGAGCAGGAATTTGGAGCTATTTTCTAATTCTCTTGGCACATCACATAAAGAAATTAAATTAGGTATATACAAATATTGAATTATAATGTTGGAATTATAATGAAACTATATAAAGTTATATATCAATTTTACCTCAATAAAAAAAAAATGAGTTAGTATTTTAAAGTCTTCCCACAAATAAAAGAACAGGCTCTGATGGACTCTCTGGTGACATTTGAGAAAGAAATAATACCAACACCACAATGATGCTTTCACAAAAGCTAGAGGCTGAGGTAATACACTGAACACTTTTTTTTTTTTTTTAGCTGAGCCATCCTGCTACCTGTTGGCAGTTCAGCAGCTGCTCAGCTTGGGCTGGGCATCGAACTGCTGTTGCTCAGAGCTCAGCTCGCACACTTGAGCGAGCGCTTAACCAACTGAGCCACTCGGCCAGCCCTACACTGAACTTATTTTATCAGGTCAGTATTACCCTAATATTGAAGTCAGACAAAAACATCACAAGAAAGCTATAGAATAATACCTCACATGAATGTTGATACAAAACTCCTTAAGAAGATACTAACAAACCAATGGGGATTACGCACAATGACTAAGTGAGGCTTATCCTAGAAAAGGAAGACTGACTACCTAATCATTTCAATATATGTAGAAAAAGTCTTTGTTAATATCCAATATCCAGTCCAAATAAAGTCTGTGTACCCAGGTTAATAGTATTGCACAAGCATCAGTTTTCTGATTTTGCTTATGCATTATAGCTATGAAATATATAATCAGAGGAAATTTGATGAAAGGTGAACAAGACTCTCAGAATGTGTTTAGTTGATCCACTATTGCTGGATTTCTAGGTCGTTTCTAGTCTTTCACCAATAAATAATGCTAAAAATAAACATTCTTATATTATTTTTTTTTTTTCGTTGAGTGTCTGATTATTCCCTCAGGATAAGATCCCAAAGTTAGACCTCCTCAGTTAAAGGATGCCTTACATTTCTATTGCTGTGAAACAAATTGCATGAACTTTGCAGCTTCAAACAATACACATTTATTATCTCTCAGTTTCTGTGCATCAGAAATCTGGGCAGGGTTAGCTGGATTTTCTGCTCTGGATCTCAGCAGGTTGTCTTCATGGTGTCAGCCAAGACTATGATCTCATCTGGGTACAGGGTCCTTCAAGCTCAATGTTGTTGGCAGAATTCAGTCCTTGTGGTTATAGGACCGTCCCTCAGCTCCTAGAGGCCACCCACCATTCTCTGCCAGGTGGCCACTTCATAGCATGACAGTTGCTTCATCAAAGCCTATAGGAGAGCATCTGCTGCTGCTTCTTGTCACTTACCTCCGAACCTTTTTTTAAAGGACTCATCTGATTAGGTCAGGCCTAATGAGGATAATCTCCTTTTTGGTTAACTCAAAGTCAAAGTCAAATGATTGGCAACCTTCGTTGCATCTGCAAAATCTCTTCATCTTTGTCATAAACTATATAACCTAATTACAGGTGAGCTAGCCTATCCTATTCACAGTCCCACCCTCACTCAAGGGGAGGAGAATTTACAGATATGTACACCAGGAGGCAGGAAAATCCAAGAAAAATATGCCTTTTAGGCAAGATCACTTCTTTCTGCTGAATTACAAAAAATAACAATGAAATATTTCCATGGCAAAAACAAAATCACTCTATGATTTATCTATTAAAAAGTAGCTTCAAATCCTTCTTCATTTATAGGTAAGTAAATCATAATATAAGGATGTAAGTTAGCCCCTTAAGCCTTCCTTGAAGTCTTGAGGATTTTATTTCCTTATCTATAAAATAAGAAAGTTAAACTAGCTGATCTCTGAGGGCCTACTTAAAATCTAACATTCTGATTCTACTTGATGTTCAACTCAAGGTTTTCTGCTTAATTTTTTTCTATGGGTCTTTCAAACACACACTCTTTTAATTTTCAGATGTCTGCTATGCATTCTTGCAAAACACTCCATTATCATCTCAAAGTCAATATATCCAAAACCAAACTCTTGCCATCTCTCGAATTTCTTGGTTTCCATATTCCTGAGATTTGTACCTCTCCTTTTCAGTATACAGACATGAAATAAGGGATCATGTTCTCATGACCTCTCCCCATATTTAATCAGTACCCAAGGCCAGAGTATTTGTTCACTGCAACATTTGTCTTCTTAACTTTCTTACAGTTTTTACTAACATATTAGTTTAGGCTCTTAGTATATCACTCTAGAACTCAATACTGAAAATTCTTTATCTTCTTTATCTTTCCTGATATGATTAATCAAAACAGTGTAGCTCACTTGATGTCCCTATAGTTCCTTATTGTCCCTTGACTATGCAACCCCTTTGCAATCTGCCCAGTCTAGCTTTCCAAACATTTCTTTGTCTTCCCCCATGCTTATGCCCAGTATCTTAACCACCCAAGTTACGTGCTATTTCTTGACCATATCCTGTATTTTGCTATCTCCTTTCCTTTTTCATTTGATTTTGAATTTTTTTATCCAGAGTTGAAAGTTTCTATAAATGTCTGGGATATTTACTTTAGCTTAAAAAAAAAGTAAGTGATAATTTTAGATCTTTATCCTAATTTAGGAAACTCATTTCTTTTTCTTGGGACAAGAAAGTATGTTACATACCTATAAAATACAGCAGCACTTTAAAACAAAAAGTCTATTCAGAAGACACTGAGGGTTGTGTGTGTTAGAGCTGAATGGGCTCTTCAGAGTCTTTACTCCAACACCCTCAATAAAAGTCAGAGAAGTGAATCAGCTAAGATCACAGAGTTACTCAAAAACTAACCTTAGACCAAAGATTTGAACAGTTTTCATAGCTCAAGGAAATATCAAAACGTACATTTTCATAGGACCTGGCCCATCCTTTTCTCAACACATAGGTATTTAGTGCCTGTAATGTGTGATATACCGAGACCTGGAAATATGAAATTGAAAAATGGCCCTGCTTTCCAGGAACATAGTCTAGGAGGAGAGGAGGAGGAGATACATGTGCCAAGATAAATGTAATAAAAGGTGATAGGTGCTGTGATAGAAATTGTGCATTGTTTGGACAAAACCAAAAAGGAGGTAGTCAGGTCTACCTGACATGACAGAAGAAAGCAGAAGGATTTCATAGATAAGGTAAACCCTTGGGCTTGATATAAAAAGAAAAGTTGTATTCACCAGGGTTGACCAACAAGGAACAAACACAACCAATGGCACAGAGTATGAATTAGGCAGAGGCATTTGGGGGGAAATGCAAACAATTTATAAAGTCTGGAAGTCAAAATACAAGACAAGACATATCAAATTTAAATTGGAAAGCAAGGCACCCTCCACATTGTGAAGGGATTTGTATGCCTTACAAAGGAGTTTGGAATAATAATGATGATTGTTACTATCATTTTTATTAATGATTATCAGTTTCTCATTAAAATTAATGGGCTCCTTATATTGATCATTTGCTATGATCACAATAAGTGATTTATATTACCAAGGAAGGAAACTGAAAACCACTTGCCTAAACCAATGTAGCTGATAAGTAGTAGAGACAGTATTTGAATCAGGCCCACCTGCTTTGAAAGCTGGAAGTGGATTACGCTATAATCCATCTTTAGTGTGTGGACAATGTGGAGCCATTGGAACATTTTAAACAAAGAAATATGAATGGATTCTTGTCTTAGAACAGTCTAGCAACAGTATGGCATTGCACTGTTCAATACAGTAGTCACTACCTACATTGAAAATTTAATAACAATTTAATAATTAAAAACTCAGTTCCTCAGTTGCAGTGGCCACATTTCAAGTGCTCGATAGCCTCATATAACTAATGGCTACTATATTGGACAGCACAAAAGAAGTTACATTGTACAGCACTGGTGTAGGGGATGCATTGGAGTTTTGTAAGATGAGAAAGGGAGAGTAAAGGGACCATTACCTAGGACAAATGAGAAAGAATTAGAGAAAAAAACCAAGACACTAATAGTAGAGACTTAAACCAATAATTCCCAAAGTGTGATTTGCCCACTCCTACACCCTCACTCAGCAGCATCCAATCATTTGGGAACCTGTTAAAAATGCACTTTTCTCAACTCTAACCCAGACACACTGGATCAGAAACTCTGAGAATAAGGCCCAGCCTTTTGTGTTGTAACAAGCTCTGCAGGGGATTAGAATGCTCACTGAAATGGGAAAAACATAGATTTAAAGCAAGACACAAATTTGTAAAGAATGGTACAGAAATACAAGCAGCTTTGGGGCCAAATGCTGTGTATATAGAGGATAAATGGACCCAGGGTAACTCCAGGTCGATTGGTGAATCTAGAAGGAGAAACATATTCAAAGGGAAAAGTTAATAAGTTCAAGTTCCTAAGGAACACTCAGATATTGTGGTCCTATTGGAAGTGTTAGTCTATAAATCAGGAAAAAGATCTGGAATGGTGATACAGATTTAGAGTCATCAGATTTTAGGTGGTAAATTAACCAGGAATGGATTAGCTCTCAATGTTTTTTCTCTACAGAAATGATATTTACATATGTGTCTATAAATGTTGAGAGGTCTTTGTAGATTTAGGTGGAATTTTCCCATGCTGGGTTCTTTTTCCTCCTATACAAGGAGTCATCTCAAAATGCAAATTTGGTTTGTTAAGTATGAACATGTTCTGTTTTTTAAAATAAATAATTAACCTACATTGTTATTCTTAGTATTATTAGTACACATAACTTGTCAAATAGATTACACAGAATCCTAAAGTGTGTATAGTAAAAACAGGACAGGTGTAAGGGCTGACTCCTTTTCTTTCCAATCTTGGTGCATGGGCTGCAGCAGAGGAACCAGAAAGAGGAAAGGAAAAATAAATGGTCAGGGAAGTACTAGGATAGTATCCCAGGAGGCAAGAGAAGAACATTTCCAATTGGAAGTTATGAACACAGCTGTATTCCAGAGAGACCAGTAAGAGAGACCTTGGATTTTCCTCTTAGGCAGCCATTGTTGAACTTTCTCAAAGTCATTGCTGTAGAGCAACTAAGGTCATTTGCTACCAACTAAGATGAGTGAAACAAAAATAGGTGAGGAAATGTAGGCAGCATGGGTAAATTTATGCTTTGCACTGTTCCTAGGTTACAAAAGAGTTACCTTGCATTCTCAGTATCTTACAGAAATTTCAGCGAAACAGCTCTTCTAAATTTTGTACTTTCTCTCCCCAGGGCCCTAGCATAAGTATGGCATGAAAGAGCTAACATACTATAAATAAAATCATCCCACTGGCTGATATGAACCATTGATCCTAGACAACTATTGAGTTCACCTTAATCTTGTCTTCACCTAAGATGGGTTCCTTTCTAGGATTCTTCTTATCCTTCACAATTGCTTGACCTGCCCCACATACCCTAATGACATGTGTGAACCATCAAAGTAAATATAGCATAAGCTTTTAAAGGGGGAACTTCTCTAAAAAATACCATTTGTATTGTTCGTTACAGTTGACCTGACCTAAATTAATCCTCACAGCTATCCTGTGAAGTAGATAGGAAAGTATTATTTTGCTTATTTTGCAGATGAAAATTGAGGTGCTAAGACTTGTCTAATACCTCTCCTTTCTAAATCACAAAGTAAAAATCCTATTTTATGTATTTTATTACTATATTAATTCCACATTTTTCCTTGAAGTATTCCCTGTATGGGCATCTGAAAAATAATAAGAGTAAAATGTCAAGGCTAGATCATAAAAAAACATAAATATTCAGCTGTTAATCTACATAAGTGGCATAGATCACTTTAAATATTGCTCTTAAGTTTTTTGGCAACCAAACAAAAAGGCAGACACTGTCAATTATGCAGATCCTATTTTCGTAAAGAAATAAATGTGCCAGTTTCTCTGAGGACCCAAAGTACCTCCCTGCCTAAATTCTAAAAGAAACTTCAGATCCACATCTTCACATAACGGGCATTTCTATAAATAAGGATAGTGAAATATTTCAGATGGCAGCTTCTAATAATTCCCTTTAGTAAATCTTCATTTAAATATTAAGTTAAAAACTAACTTTCAACACAAATATATGTACTAACTTTTCTGACCATTGACAAGCAGGTACCACGAGGATATGACACCTTATATCTTAGGCTATATTTCAGTTTTCATCATTGTGGCTAAATGCTATGCACTAATTAGCACATATTAGTGGAATATGCTCTCTCTTCATTAAAGTTAAAAATCAGGTAGCCTTGCTAAATGTTCACACTCTTGTATACAAACTACACACACACACACACACACACACACACACACACACACACTATCATCTTAATATAAAAAAATATATGAAGTTCTTTTCAGAAGAAGAAATTAAAGCATTCTTCGGTTTTTAGGAAATGCTAATTGGCTTAAGTGAAATGTCATCTAGTATTCTAAGATATTCCTGGAATAATTATACTTTGGGGTGACTAGACAATAGGCAATTTTTGGGGGGTGGTACTTAAGTTATAATTAGAAGAGATGTTGAATAACCATCTCCTCTGATTCTCAGGCACTGATGATCATTAACATTTTTAATCACAAATCCTTCCTGGACGCCAATAAGGTTATACCAAAATGGCTGACGTCTTCCCTCTCATAGGTGTCAAATGAGCCATGCATCTAATGCTGTATTTGTGTATCCTGTTAGGTAATCTATACATGGATATCCAGTCAGTCACTGTTTTACCATAGAGCTCCCAGGGCATACTTATTCTTCTAAAACTGAATATGTGTATGCAGAAAACCAGTCTGTTAAAATGCATCTAATATTCAGCTGCTGGCCTCAGAGTTCTGAGCAAGGCACTGGTCCAGAATATTAAAGAAACAAGTCATTCTCTCTGTCTTCAAGGAGTTTAAAATCTAGTCTGGGAGATAAAATACACACACAAGTTATGCAACTAAAAACAATATCCTAAGAATACATGCAAAAAACAAAGGGTACAGTACATAATCAATGATACTTAACAGTACACAGGTATCAAGGCAGTAGGTATGGATGATGACTAGCGATAGAATAAAGAATGAAGTAGTGACCTCTGTCCTCACCAGCTGATACAAGAGTATTATAAATTGGCACCCAGATTCAGAGAGCAATATTAAATAGAACATACTATATCTAATACCCTAGGGATAGATAGCATTTTATCAGGTGAAATCTCATGTTAAAAATTATAAACACATGTCAAACTTACATAGAAAAGTACTATTCTATGGTTCATTTACTAACCAGTAGATTTTACTAGATGATTACATGTTGATTTTGTAAAATATTATTTAATTAAATTCTTTGAAATGAGAAGGGAGTACAATATAAATTCAAAGGGTTACAATAAAATGGAATTGTTTGCATTAAATTTGCTACATAATAATTTTCATTGAATATATTTTGGTTTCCATAAAATCATTTTTATTCTTCACTATTTAATAGGCCTCAATTAGATGTATTTGTTCTCTCATATTAAATACTGTAATAACATTCTGAAACCTTGTGCCATGCTGTTATTAATTATATATATATTTGCAGATAGGAGATATTCTTACCCTAGGCATTTTGCAAGTGAATCATTATTAGCTGTGTTCAAAAGAAACTCAGAAAACATATGGAATTTACTTAAATTCTCAGAGCAAATGAAGTGGGAAATTGACAAAAGAGTCATTCATTCAGATGGCACAGACAGTCATCATACATTCTCAAGTCATGGTATTCTGTGTTGTTTGGGAACAAATTGGATATATGGTTAGGAACCCAAACTCTGAACACTAATCTGATCATTCTTTTTAGGCTATATCTTTTCCCCCAGAATCATCGTTCTTTATTACATTCCCATAATTTCAACTACAATGTTTTTCTAAGCTAAGAAATAGAATAGTCTTAAAATGACTCTGCAACCATTATTTGGGAAACTAAAAGAAAACCTGATTATAAAAGAATCCTAAATTTAAGCAAAAATGTAAAGTCAAGAAGAACCAAAGTAATATTTAGAGAGTGGTTTGGAACATTAAGTTAGGCTGGAAATAGGGTTTCTGTTGCAAGCAATTATGGGAAATGGGGCTCTAATAGATTGAGCCAAATTGTAGAGGATTTAAAAGCCACGCTGATCCCGTCCCTCTTGCATTGCCAGTGGAGGCCAACTGGAAACATCTGGAAACTAAACAACACACTTCAAAATGGGTCAAAGATGAAATCTCAAGGGAAATTTTTAAAAATACATTAACTGAACTTCGGAACAAGAGGTAGCCTTTCAGAGCAAGTTAGAAATCCCCAGTCAGAAAAGAACCCCAACAATGAACAGAAGTGTAATGAAACTCTTAGAAAGAAAAGCTGCCAAGTATACTTGGAGCACACCACATGGAGGAACAGTAAAATGAGATAGAGTAGTTGGCATTTGAGAGGTAGAAAATCTAGAGAATGTAAAGCAAAATAATTTAGAGAAGTGGACAACATTGGAAAAAAGTTCTAGAAAGGAATGTAAGTGTTGATCACTGCAGGTTGGAGGTGGGAGATAAAATATCTTTTAAAGGTAGACATATTTGGGCCGGCCGAATGGCTCAGTTGGCTAAGAGCTCGCTCAAAACTGCAAGCTGAGCTCTGAGCAACAGCGGTTCGAGGCCAGCCCGAGCTGAGTTGCCATTGAGCTGCCAACAGGTGGCAGAATGGCTCAGCTAAAAAAAAAAAAAAATTAAAGTAGACATATTGGAGTTGAATACACAAGTCTAGAAATGTAGCTACAAAGAGAAAGGAAATAGCAGATAGACAGATAGATAGATAGATAGATAGATAGATAGATAGATAGATAGATAGATAGAATGTAGATATAAATATAGATGAGGCAGCAAGATCAAGTAAAGAGACTTGTTTATTTATTTATTTATTTATTTTTAAACACAAACAGGAAAGACCTGGCAAGTTTAGTGGCAGAAGGAAAAGCATTTGGAAAGAAAGAAATTGAAGATGGTTGTAAGGGAGAGAATGCAATTAAAACCATGAAAAAAACAGCATTTGTGAGAAATAAATTAAACTTACCAGCAAGGATATCTATTCCCAAAAAGAGGAAGGAAAAGAAGATAGAGAGAGGTTAGATCTTTTGCAGTAGCAGAGATGAAAAATGAAGACCTCATTTGACCACTTTCCTCACTGCCTGGAAACTGGGGCTTGATCTTCAAACTCATGACTTCCTGGAGAGAGCCCCTATGGGTCAGTGCATATTGCTGTTCTCTGTTCACTACCCATCACAACCTCCCCTTCTTTACTTCCTCAAAGGTAGGCTAATCTCTCATCCATCCCATACATTGCCCAGATATAAAAACTCAGGTGCACAAACCAAAGAAAACATTTAACAATTCCTTTCATTAAGTAGCAGGATACCCATTTCTATCTGTCTAATTAAAAAATGTCTAATTAAGAGATTAATATGTTTACTTAATAAATATTTCTCAAAACTCTGACACATATTTATAATATTTTGAGCAACTCAATACTTACGATAATTTTCATGATAACCCAGTCCAGAAAAAAAGTGTTTTAATGCATAGTCTTATAGTCATAGTAAATAAAAATGAATAACTATATTAAGTACATAAGCATTTTGTTGGTATAGACATCTGATAGAGTTATGAATAAATGATATTAAGCATAAAAACACATTAGAATAAAATGTGGAAGAAGCAAAATGTAATATTAACTCAAGAAATGAAAGGAATAATGTGAAATCTCTGTTTTAAAAAGGCTTCTTGGTGTGTGTGTGTTTTTTTTTTTAATGGTTAACATACTTATTTTAAATGGATAATGCCAAGTGTCAATTACCATGATATTTCTATTATACTGGATTTATTTAAAGGAATGATGCAAAACTTTTATTTTTAAATGTCAATATTACAATATTCCAGAAAGTACATATTTTTAACTATTTAATCTTTGCTGAAAACTTTTTGTATGTCCATTTAAAACCGTGTGTACATAGATTTTCAAAATTATTTTAGGATGTACACCAGTTTAGGAGATCATTGTGGTCTTCTAGGGAGACAAAAAAGACATGCATGATGGGATTGATGAGCAGAAATGCATACCCAATTGAAGTTAACATGATGTGTAGTAGATCAGGTTGGCAAAATTCCAGCATTTTTTTTGGCAATGATGTGTAGCCCAGAAGCAGAAATTAGAATGAATCATATAAAATGATAGCAAATTGGTTACAGCAAGATACTATGAAGGCCTGGAATATTAATGAAGATAAGTTAAAAATACCTGACCATAGTATCTAAATTGGACAGGAAAGTAAGTGAGACCAGAAGCAGGTTACTGAAGAGTATAACTTGGTTCGGTCCCAATAGTTAACAGCTGAATTAGGGTCATAGAAAGGGAAAGAGTGTGAGAAGAGCATGCCAATTCCAAGCTTTTGAAAACAGAGCAGTATCATGTAACAATAAAGTTATTACTTGTGGTTGCTATTTGGAAATGGAGACTGTCATGACAAAGAGGTCAAGAAATCATGAGACTAGAGGCAGTAACAAATAGCCAACATAGAACTGAAATATATTGAAATGGCTAGAAATGCTGTCAGGGGATGAGATAAGGGGAAAGAACATAAGCAGATGCTTAACTCATGGCTGGTATCGGACATGAGGTCCTGGCAGCAAAGTTAGGGAAAGGATGCTGTAATTGGACAGTATGCACTTTACGAATCAAAGAAAGAGTCATGTTCCAGAAGTGACACAGGGGCTTATATACAAGAAGTAAAATCTTACGTTCTTCATCAGCTGTGCAGAATGGAACTTTATTTTACCCATGTTAACTTGCTGAAGAGCTTTGATTTACACAGAAGGCAGGGAAAAGGAAACAAAAAAACTTAATCCCACTCCTTCATTGTAATTCAGCTCCTCTTGTTTTATAACTTTGTCTATTTGGGATACATATTAGGTCAAAGTTAAGAATCTCCCAGGAGGTGATCTAAGTTTCTAGGGTTAATACCTACAAGTACTACTTGTAGGTATTCCCTATCAGGGAAGAAGCATCCATTCAGGTAGTTAATTATAACATCTCCTTTCACTTCATCTCTAAGCATTTGCTATTAATTGATCCAAGCCAGGAGCCTGAGTGGCTCTCCCTACTCACAGCTTCTAAGGCTCAGAAGCTGAAACTGACAACACAATCTAGGATCTAGCCACCACATGTATACTCCATTGTGTACTCCACCATGGCTACCCTGGGACGGTCTCTTCCCCTAGTTTTAAGCAGGAAACAAAGCACTAAGCCCTTATGGATGCCCTAGGATGCTGCATCTTCCCCCTTTAAGGTGTAAAATCTATGGTAAGTCCAACAGGATCCTCTGAACCAAAACCCCTTGAGAATCCAAATTAAATGCTGTCTCTCTCTCATGTACCGTCTTGCAGCGAAAAATCAGATTTCCCAGACCATATTTGGGAATCTAAAGCCAAGAATCTCTTAGTGTAAAACCAAGCCTCTCCCCTGAGAACAGTGCTTATAGGAAGCTTTTGTTTCCTGAATGGCAGAGACTGAAAGGTGGTCCTGGAATGCCAAGGAACAGAAACTTTGTGGTTTGTTTTTTGTTTTTGGACCTCTGAATGCAGCCTTGATACTTGTGAAGAAGAGGCCATTAATAGCAGTATGAGGAGGCCTCCAAGAGAGACAGTGACATGAACTGCAATGACTTTAGGAGGAATGAAGCTCCCATGAGAACTGGGGAAGAAGGCAAAGAGAAAATACAAACAAACAAACAAAGAAACCCTGATGTATGAGCCGAACCCTGTCTCCTGAGTTTAGTGTGCTGTATCCAACTAGATGTCCAAAGGAGGACCCCAAAGGGACTCACATCTGACAAGGACAGAACTGAACTCATTTTTCTTTCAAAACTGTGTCTTCCATACAACAATCACCACCTATAAAATAAATAATTCATAAGCTGGACTCCATCAAAATCTAAAACATCTGCTCTATGAAACAAAAAAATCTCAAGAGAATGAGAAGACAAGCCACAGACTCAAGAAAATATTTGAAAAGACACATATGTGATAAAGGATTATTATCTAAAATACATAAAGAACTCTTAAAACTCAATAATAGGAAAACAAACAACTTGATTAAAAATAGGCACAAGACTGAACAGACACCTCACAAAGAAGACATACAGGTGGCAAATAAGCATGTGAAAAGATGCTCCATGTCACTGGGAAAACGCAAGTTAAAATAACAATGAGAAACCAGTACGCACATATTAGACTGGCCAAAACCCAGAACATGGACAGCACCAAATGCTGGTGAGGATGTGGAGCAACAGACGCTCTCATCCATTCTTGGTGGAAATGCAAAATGGTTCAGTCACATTGGAAGAGAGTTGGGCAGTTTCTTATCAAACTAACACTCTTACCATACAATCCAGTAATAGCACCCCTTGATACTACCCAAATGATTTGAAAAACTTATGTTCACACAAAAACCTGCTGTTTATAGCAGCTTTATTTATAATTACAAGAACTTGGGCCGGCCGAATGGCTTAGTTGGTTAAGAGCTCATTCAAGAGTGCGAGCTGAGCTCTGAGCAACAGCAGTTTGATGCCCAGCCTGAGCTGAGCTGCCGCTGAGCTGCCAACAGGTGGCAGGATGGCTCAGCCAAAACAAAAATAATAATAATACTTGCCAGAACTTGGAAACAACCAAGATGTCCTTCGGTAAGGGAATGGATAAACTGTGGTACATCCAGACAATGGAATATTATTCAGTGGCAAAAAGAAATGAGTTATCAAGCCATGAAAAGACATGAAGAGACTTTAAATGCATATTACTGAGTGAAAGAAGTCAATCTGGAAAACTTATATGCTATGTGATTCCAACTATATGAAAAGGCAAAACTATGGAGACAGTGCAAAGATCAGTGGTTGGGGGTAAGGAAAGACAAGTAGATGGAACACAAAGGGTTTTCAGGACAGTGAACCTATTCTGTATGATACTACAATGGTAGATACTTGTCATTATACATTGTCCAAACTCATAGATACAACACCAAGAGTGAATCCTAATGTAAACTGTGGGCCTTGTGTAATAATGATGTATCAGGGTAGGTTCATCAACTATAACAAGGGTACCACTGTGGTGAGAGGTGTGGATAGTTGGGGATGTTACGCATGTGTGGAAACAGGAATTCTCTACATTCCTCTCAATTTTGCTGTGAACCTAAAACTGCTCTAAAAATTTAAGTTTATTAATTCAAAAAACAAAAACTGTCCTCCTCAATTAGCACCATTGTCCATTCAGTTGCCCAAGCCAAAAATACAGGCAATGTACTCAGTTCCTCTCTTCCAACAACAAATTAATCACTAAGGGCACTAGTTCATTTTCAGTATCTGTGGAGCCCATCACCTTCTGCCTTTATTCTAGTTTGTACTTCTCTTCCCTGGGTTACTGAACCACCTTAAATGTTCTTGTTTTACCTTTATTTATTGTCCATAGTAATTCTTTCCAAAACATGAACATAATCATATCACTGCCCTAGTCCTTCAATGACTCCCCATACCTCTCAAGGTAAAGCCCAGAGAGCACCGCTTACAGCATTCTACACTCTGAGCCTCTTCTGCAATCTCTGATCTGACCACACTGAACTTCTTTTAGGTTCTTAACATTCTTGTTTCCTGCCTTTCCTACAAGCAGTTCCCTTTTCTGGCACATTTTCCCAGGACTCCCCTTCCCACCTATTTATCCCTCTTTATCTTTTAGATCTCAACTTAGTTATTTTTCTCACCAGGAAGTCTTTCCTAAATCATCAGCAGTCCACTTAGAAACTGAAAGCACTACTCCCCATGCTCTTGAAGCACTAGTACTGCCCACAGGAGCAATTAACATTTTCATCATCATCATTAATTTACCCCTTTCATCCTCCCCACTAGCTGGCAAGCCCCCGAGGGCAAGAATTAACATCAGTCTTGTGTGCTATTAGCACCTAATACACTGCATTGCATAAAGCAGAAGTCCAATGCTTGTTAAATAAATGAATTAATTAACAGAGGAAGGAAAATGCCCAATTAAGATAATAGGTGAACAGACTCTCCCCACTATGGTGGAGAGGGAAGAGGGGTGAAGAGAAGAATTGATACAGAACTGGAAAATCAGAAAAGAAATGTGGAGATGGCTGTGTGGAGTAAGATACAGAGCAGGAATGCTGCAAAGGATGAGTACATGTCCAGTTCATTAAACACAAATAATCATGCGCACACAAGGATTAGTATAAGTAAATGGCTTAGCCTGAAGAAAATGGGTTCAGAAGGATCACCAGGCAGAGATGAAAGGGTGTTCAAGAGTAGAGGAAGGGCAAGTATCTGGAGTCCTTTAAGCCAGTGTGTGTGGGGGGGGGAGCATTTGACAAAACCCCCAAGGCCCCCCGTGTACCCTGTGAAGCCCCCAGTGATATATATCCTTCCAGATGTGCAGGACACAGTGATGCTTACCACCCAACAAGAAAATCTAAATGAAGCTGAGAAGCCTTAATAGAATAACAGAATTTGAGAGTATATCTGCACCCATATAACCTATGAAAGTTTGCCTTTGTGGGGTGAAACAAGAGAGCCAAGATGTTTATAATTTATTAGTTAAAGCTGTGGAAAATATTTATTTTCCCATTGGTTATAGAACTGGCCACTGTATTCTCCATGGTTTTTCTCTCCACTTGAATGGTCAGCCAGGCCCTGGGCTGGCTGCTACTATGGACACAAGAGCAGAGCAGAAAGAAGCACTGGGTGGGGAAAAAAACCACTATATTGGTCTGAAATGGATGCCATTTCACCTTAGAGTGGGCAAGCTCAGAAAACAGGTCAGAGCTTGTGAGATGCTGCAGAGAGAAAAGAGAGAAATGGCCTATTTTCTAAATGTATACAACCCATCTGGCTAAAAACATCTGTGCCAAGCTGGTCTGATTGGAGAAAAGAGGCATTTTCAGGTGACCATCCAGCTGCCTTGTCACACCTCATTTCTCCAAGACCAAGTGACCTCAGCTCTCACTAAGCATAACCCTACCAGCTCAGTTTCCATGGCTCTTTCCTTTCAATTTCTACTCTTCTCTTTCTACAACAATCATTACTCTGGGAGTTGGAGCAGAAGTTACTAGCCTGAGATAAGAACTCAAGGGCTGGCCAAGTGGAGCCATGGTTAAGCACTGGCTTGGGAAACCAGCGGCCCTGGTTCAGGTCCCACATATGAGGGCCAGTGACCTGCCCTCAAAAAAAAAAAAAAAAAAAAAAGAACTCAAGAATATGATCCAGTCACATGCTTTGTAACATCTAAGTAAATAATATCTAAAAAGCTATGTAAAACAATGAGTTACCACAACATACCTCTTAGAATAGCCAAATCCAGAACACTGACACCACCAAATGCTGGCAAGGATGTGGAGCAACAGGAATTCTCATTCATTGCTGAAAGAATGCAAAATAGTACAGCCACTTTGAAGGAGCTTGACAGTTTATTACAAAGCTAAACATGATCTCATCAAATGATCCAGCAATCACATTCCTTGGTATTTAACTCAAATGGTTTGAAAACTTATGTTCACACAAAAACCTGTAAATGAATGTTTACAGCAGCTTTGTTCATAATTGCCAAAAGTTGGATGCAAACAAGATGTCCCTGAATAGGTAAATGGATAAACAAACTGTGATATATCTAAACAATGGAATATAATTCAATGCTGCAAAGAAATGACCTATCAAGCCCTGAAATGACATGGAGAAACTTTAAATATATCTTGCCAAGTGAAGGAGGCCAATCTGAAAAGGCTGCATACTGTATGATTTTAATCATATGATATTCTAGAAATGACAAAACTATGGAGATAGTAAAAACATCAGTGGTTGCTAGGAGTGGAGGATGGGTATGAATAAGCAGAGCAGAGGGGATTTTTAGAGCAGTGAAACTATTCTGCATGATAACTACAGTGATGAGTGCATATCATCATACATTTATCACAACTCATAGAATGTACACCAAGAGTGAACCATATGTAAACTATGGACTTTAGTTTATAATAATGTGTCAATACTGGCTCATAAATTATAACAAATATCTATACTACTATGAGATGTTAATAACAAGGGAAATTTGTTTGGCGGGGAGGTTTTCCACTCAATTTTTCTATAAACCTGAAGCTGCTCTAGAAAACAAAATATATTAATTTTTTAAAATATATAACAACGTTATTTGGGCCATCCTCCTATTGGCTTTCCCACAAAAGAGAGTTTTAGGTACCAATTAAATATTAAGAACAATTTTTATAATAAAGACAATGGAGATATTTTTGCAAAACAAAAAAAAAACATAGAGAGTTATGTTTAGAAATAAAACTGGGAATAAAAATATGAAGTCTTGGCTCTTCATATTGTGTTACTTTAGGTAAGTCAGTTAACCTCTCTAAACCTCAGTCTAAACTTTTGTAAAAAGAAAAAGATAAAGATGATGCATTGAATATTTTAACTAGATCTATGCATTTAATATCATTAATTTTCTTTTTGAGTACCTCATTGATTTGACAGTCAAAAATTTTCAAATAATTACTAGAAATGCATCACTGATAAATATCTAATCTGTTCTTTTAAATTGCATGAACAGTAAATTTTCAACATAAAAATCAAGTTGAAATCAATAACATTAAATTTGTTACATATGCATCTTTAACTTATCACCATCTACCTTCAAATCACTTTATAGCACTATGTATAAAATCTTACAGCAGTGTACTTCCATTACCTCTCCCAGTCTTTGTGATATTGTCATCCTACATTTACATCTACAGTGTTATAAACCCCACAATATATTGTAATCACTTTTGCCTAAGCAGTAGGTTATCTGTAAATAAATTTAAGATGAAAAGTATTTTACATTTACACAAATATTTACCATTTGTGGTACTCTTCATTACTTTGCATAGATCTAAGTTTACATCTGATATTAATATTTCCCTACAACTTAAACTTCCTTTAACATTTCTTACAGTGTCATTCTAGTGGTAGAAAACTCAGCTTTTATTTGTTTGAAATGTATTTATTTTGCCTTGATTTTGGAAGGACGTTTTCTCTAGATAGAGAATTCTAGTTTGTCAGGTGCCTTTTTTTTCTTTCAGCACTTTGAAGATGATGTTCCATTGTTTTTTGGCTTGTGTTGTGCCAATGTCAGCAATCTTTCCTATCTCTATTTCTGTACATATAACATGTCTTTTGTCTCTGCTTGCTTTTGAGATTTTTTTCTTTTTTTTTTTTTAAAGATTTTATTGGGGAATTGGGGGAGGGGAACATTGTTGGGGAATTGGGGAAGGGGAACAGACAAGTTGCTATCTTTTTGTTTTTCAGTCTAGTTGTGGAGGATATTGCTTCACTGGCCCATGTTGGTATTATCATTGCGCTCTTCCCAGATGAGACAGATCGGTAGCTGGCCTCTGGACGGCTGTTCACGGTGGCTATTGGCAGCTCACTCCAGCTGCTGGCCACTCACGCTGGCTGCCAGCCACTCACTGTAGCCTATGGCAGCCCACTGCAGCAGGGGCTACAGCTATGCCGTCTTCCCCACAACTTCCAGACATCTCACCTTTCCTGAATACTTATATCTGTGCTTAAGGCCAGTGCTCTACATGAGTTCTCTTTCTTGTGCCATAGTTTGATAAGTGCCTCTAGAGTTCTGGTCAAGATGGCAGAGTACATAAATGCTGTGTTTGTCTACTCTCTTAATCACCTGAAAATTACAACTAAACTACAGCACAGACATGATTGAGAATCACCTGAAGTGCAACTGAACAGAAGTCTTTTAACTAAACATATACAGAAGAGGCCACAATGAGGCTGGTAGGAGGGGTGGGCATGTGGAATAGCCTGGACACATACCCTGATGAGATGGTTAAAAATTGAAAGAGCCATTTCAAATGCAGAGATTCCCCCCTGAGGAGTGAGGGGTCTGAGCTCCACACCAGGCTCCCCAGTTCAGGATGCCAGTGACAAGAAGAGAAGTCCCCATAACTCCTGGCTATAAAAAACAATGAAGATAGTGTCTAAGTGAGAGAGAGGACTTCTGGAGTCACAGGCATTTCTCTTAAAGGGATCTTGCTCAAACTTACTCGAAGATGGAATCACTCCCTCTGAATGAAGCAGCAGATCAAAAGGCATGAGGGACCTATGAGGAGGAACTGAATTGCCTGGCTTCAAGGTGAGGGATAGAGGAGCAGCATTCTCCTAGACAGGAGTGCTGGCAAAAAAAACATTGTTCTTTTGTTGCGCTTTTGTTCCATCCAATGTGCAGACATGAGCAGGCACCATATCTGAGTCTTCATCAACCTGGCTAATACCATTCACCCTACCCTGGGGATTCCCCGAGATCCTGCCCCACCCAATTTGTAGGCCCAACCAAGCCACTTCCAGTGTCTTTTATATACAAATGATCTGTCCAAGTTCATGCTGCAGACTTTCGTAAACTCTCTCAAATGTTCAAAAACCACAAGCAAACAGCATCTGGCCTCGGTGTGCCCCATACCTTTTGCTAAGCAGCCCCAAGCCTGGCATGAGTGGCAGCCAGCCTCAGTTCACAGCTTGGCCTCTCCCATGAACCTCCAAGCCCAGTGAAATTGGCGAACATCTGCAGATCACTTTGTAGTTCATTTCAGGTGGCTCTGGTCAAGGCACAAGGAGCGGCTGAAGTTGGCCTGCAACAGAGCCCCTCTGAATGAGCCCCCGAATCAATAAAACTGGTGGACAGCTTCAGACCACACTAGAGTACCACCAAACCACTTCCACAAATTACACATCCAAAGGACAGAATTGGCAGTCACTAGAGCCCTGCCCAAGTGAATCCTGCTCCATAGGGTCAGCCCCTGCACAACAGCCTCTCCACTGAAGTTAGGAAATAGTCTTCGCAACCAATCAGCCTGAGGACCAATCCCTCTTATTGACATGCAAACAGCAACCAAGGCTCAACTACAATTGGAGAGCACACAAAAACCACACAAGGGACACACCTGGAGCAACCAGATCAGGTGACCAAGGAGACTGTGCCACTGGGCCCCACAGGATACTTATTACATAAAGTCACTCTACTAAGACTGGGAAACATAGCAGCTCTTCATAATGCATGGAAATAAGCACAGGGAGGCAGCCAAAATGGGGAGACAAAGAAATATGTACCAACTGAAAGAACAGAACAAAGCTCCAGGAGAAGAGCTAAACAAAATGGAGACAAATAATCTACCAGAAGCAGAGCTCAAAACACTGATTATAGGAGCAGCCAGTTTGCTCAATTGATTAAAGCTCAGTGCTCATAATACCAAGGTTGCCAGTTCGATCCCCACATGGACCACTGAGCTTTGCCCTCCACAACTAGATTGAAAATAACTACTGGACCTGGAGCTGATGGGTCCTGGGAAAATGCCCTCCACAACTAGATTGAAACAACTACTTGACTTGGAACAGATGGGTCCTGGAACAACTAGACTGAGACAACTACTTGACTTGGAACTGATGGATGCTAGAAAAACACACTGTTCCCCAATAAAAAATTTAAAAAGGAAAAAAGAAAAATAAACATTAGTTATAAGGATGCTCAATGATCTCAAAGTGAGAACTTCAATAAAGAGATAAGAAACAAAAATAGAGATAGAAAACATTAAAAAAAGTCAGAAATGAAGAATACAATAACTGAAATGAAGAATACATTAAAGAGGATCAAAGGTAGATTAAAAGAAACAGAGGTTCAAATCAGAGATTTAGAAGCTAAGGTAGCAGAAAATATCCAAACAGAATGGCAAAAACAAAAAGAATCCAAAAAATTCAGAAAATGAGAGTAGCTTAACATCAAGTGTACCAACATTTATATCATAGGGGTACCAGAAGGAGAAGAGAAAGAGCAAGGAATTGAAAAACTATTTGAAGAAATAATGATGGCAAACTTACGTAACCTGACAAAAGAAGTAGACATACAAACCTCGTAAGCAGAGTCCCAAACAAGATGAACCCAAGGAAGCCCACACCAAGACACATCATAATTAAAATGTCAAAGGTTAAAGGCAAAGAATGAATCTTAAAAGCATTAAGAGAAAAGCAATTAGTTACTTGCAAGGGAGCTCCTATAAGACTGTAAGCTAATTTCTTAACAGAAACTTTGCAGGCCAGAAAGGATTGACACAAAATGTTCAAAGTGATGAAAAGCAAGGACCTACAACCAAGATTATTCTACCCAGCAAAGCTATCATTTAGAATCGGACAGATAAAGAGCTTCCCAGACAAGAAAAAGCTAAAGGAGTTAATCACCACCAAACTAGTATTATAAGAAATATTAAAGGAGCCTCTTTAAAAAAAAAAGAAAAAATATCAAAAATATGAATAATAAAATGGCAATAACTACATATCTATCAATAATTACTTTCAATGTAAATGGATTAAATGTTCCAATCAAAAGATAGGGTGGCTGAATGGATAAGAAAACAAGACTCTTACATATGCTGCCTATAAGAGACCACTTCAGATCAAAAGACACATACAGACTGAAAGTAAAGGGATGGAAAAAGACATTTCATGACAAAAATGGAAACAAACAAACAAAAATCTCAGGTACCAACATTTATACCAGGGAAAATAGACTTTAAAACAAAGGCTTTAACAGAGACAAAGAAGAACCCAGTAATTCAACTCCTGGTTATTTATCCGAAGAAACACAAATGCTATTTTGAGGGGACATGTGCATTCTGATAGTCATTGCAGCATTATTTACAATAGCTAAGATATGTAGGCAATCTGGGTGTTCATCAATAGATGAATGGATGAAGAACAGGTGGTACATATGTATAATGGAATATTATTCAGCCATAAAAAAGAATGAAATCTTGCCATCTGCAACAACAAGAGTGAATCTAGAGGGTATTCTGCTAAGTGGGGTAAATCAAAGAAAGACAAATGTCATATGATTTCACTTATATGTGGAATCTAGAGAACAGGATAAATGAATATTCAAAACAGAAATAATCTCATAGCCCGAGAGAGCATTTTGATGATTACTGGATTGGGGGAGAAGGGTGGAAGAATGGGTGAAGGAGGGAGTGCATTGCAAATTGGTAATTACAAAATAGTTATGGGATATCGAGTATAGTATGCGGAATACAGTCAGTATTCTAATAACTATGTATGGTGTCATATGTGTAGTGGATTTATTGGGGTGATCACTTTGTAAGGTATATAAATGTGTAATCACTGTGTTGTACACCTGAAACTAATACAGTGTTGAATTTCAACTGTAATGAAAAATAAAAATATATTTATTTTTGAAAAAAGGAAATGTCTCCAAGTAAAAAACCAGGGCAAATGTTGGTTTCACCTGATTTTTTTTTTAAAGATTTTTATTGGGGAATTGGGGGAGGGGAACAGCATTAGGGAATCGGGGAAGGGGAATGGAGAAGTTGCCGTCTTTTTGTTCTTCAGTCTAGTTGTGGAGGACATTGCTTCATTAGTCCATATTGGTATCGTCATGGCGCTCTTCCCAGATGAGGCAGATAGGTCGGCGGCCTCTGGATGGTCGCTCAACATGACTATTGGCAGCTCACGCTGGCTGCCAGCCACTCACGCTGGCTGCCTGCCACTCACTGTAGCCTATGGCAGCGCACTGCGGCAGGGGCTGCAGCCTACATTGTCGCTGCAGCTCGCAGCCCAGCTCCAGGTGGAGCTGTTGTTAGCTTTCACCTGATTTTTTTTAAATTTCTTTCTAGGATACAGGTCTGTGCTGCCTATTTTCCAATATCTGAAACAGTTGTTTAATATATTTTGTCCTGGTTTCCAGTTGTTTATGGCAAGAGGGAAATTCAACTACTGGGTAGTCTATCAAAATGTTATAAACTTACATAAGTTGTAAGATTTTCTTTCTAACAGGTCATATTTTCTTTTAAAAATACAAGTACATTAAACACCAAATATACATATAGCTCTTCTTAACCTCAAAATACTAATTCCAGGATTTTTTTTTTTAAATTAAAGTTTATTGGGGTAATGCCAGGATTTTACTTCTCTTAACCATTGTTATACTTAATCCTGTTTGAAAGAGTCTCATCCATTAGGGAAGAGAATTGCCTTTCCAGATCTTAACCAGCACAGTGTATTCCTTTTGGCAGTGCTGAGGAGACTCACAAGTCCTATTTACAACTGCTATGTCAATGATGCCATAACTCAAAAGAAGTGCCACTTGACCTGCATCCATATATTCAAGATAAACCCATTACCTAGTTCTTCAGTCTATTCATAGATGTCCACAACTCCCATTCAGGTTGATCAGTTATCAGTTTTTGCACTTTCATTCTACAGATGAGAGGGAGGGAGGAGGAGGAAGAGGAGAGAGAGAGTGAAAGAGAGAGAGAGATCTTTAAATTCTTTGGAATTCTGCATTTTTCAGCCTCAAGACTTACAGATGATATATTGATATTCAATTGAATTTTAGATATTTTCCATGGCTTTGTCAAACTTGTAGTTACAACATCTGAAGTCATTCTGTTGACACAAGGGCTCTATGAATCTGTGAGCGCTGTGCCAGCACAGCCTTTAACAGCTGTGGGTACAGATGGGGCCATTGGGATTCTCAGGAGCAGGACAGTGGCAAATATGCCAACTTCAGATTAGATAAAAGGTACTAGCTATCCACACTTAGACTGTGAGAAGTGGGCTTGGGAAGATAATATAGGCTAAATGGATATGATAGTGGTTCATTTGGGAAAATACAAACCCTTCTAGGTATCTCCAACACAAAGTTATTCAAACTGGGGAATTAAGAGACAGAATCTGGGAATTGAAGAGCAAAAGATGAGAACGTTGTGCTCCCCAGACATCAGAAACTGGATTAGCGAGAAGGATGGAAGAATGGGTGAAGGAGGGAGTGGATTACAAATTGGTAATTACAAAATAGTTATGGGATATCGAGTATATTATGTGGAATACAGTCAGTATTCTAATAACTATGTGTGGTGTCATATGTGTAGTGGATTTATTGGGATGATCACTTTGTAATCCCTGGAGGAGGGAATGCTCAGGTGAACCCACACTCCTCTGGCCTGCTGCAGCATGTAGGCTCCAGAAGGCCTGGGATTTTGTGGGCAGTGCCTCTGCAGGAGTCCATGGTCATCTTCCAGTGGTACTAGACTAGCTGGCAACTGCTGCAGTAATCTGCAGTCACCCTCCATTTCTTTCCACATTTAGTTAATTATGAGTACCTTCCATTGCCTCTCATAGACCACAGCTAAGCAAGGAGTCTGGAAAATGAAGTTTGCATGTTTCAAACCGTACTGGTTTTGAGGAGAATATAAAAAGGACAAGTATGGGACTGTGCCAACAGGAAGCTTATTAGATCAGCTACTCCACCGACTAAGATTCAGTCTTCTCATCCTTGAAGTAGCAATAGTACCTGCCTAATAGGGTTATTGCTAGAATTAAAAGAGCTATAGTTTATAAAACTCTTAGAAGAGTCTGGCACATAGGAAAGTCACAATAAATCATGTGGGTTTTGTTATTGTTGGTTAAGAAACAATAGAGTGAAAAGCCAACCAATATCTGGGCTGAGCTTAAAGAAACAGACTGTAAAGGTAACTGTGCCCTTTACCCAACAGTGCTACCCTTCACACAATTCTCACTTTTTCATTCAGGGAGAGATAAAACAAAGACTGTGTTGATTTCCGGCTCACCTTGATATTAATTTCTTGTAGCCCCAAACCACTGTGTAAATTAATAACCTTTGTGTCCATCCATTCACAGTAAAACAAGTTCTTCATTGAATGCATATATTCACACACCTCAAAATCACCATATGAGAATGTTTTGGAAAAATTACCTCAGGCATAACATCAAGGTCAAATTAGCTTGAGAATATGAACTCAAGAATGTTTGCTTATAAATTAATTCAGCTATTCAATCAAGGCTCCCATGCTAGCCCTCTGAAAGTTTGACTATTACTAAAACAACTGTGATAATGTATTCTATAAGGAAATCAAGACAACTGTAGTCATTTGATATATGGTAAGTAATAGAATAAGGGCAATAAGTGAGTGGATGAAGCTGTTCTGGTTAACAAGAACCCTTCTACGTTCTAATGCTTGATGGATAAAAATTAACACTCTGGAAACCTTTCCACATCTAACAGAATCACCATCTCTTATTCAGTATTTCAGCCAATTCCCAGACCAGGGACTGATAACATGAATATCTCTCCAAACAACAGTCAAGCCCCCACCCCCTTCATACTGTAGTTTTTAAGAAGCATAACCTTTGAGCCTGCCAGAGACCTGGGTTCAAATTCTGATTCTGTCCCCTACTGACTCGTAGTTAGTAGACATAAAACAGCCAGCCTCCTGAGCCTCAGATTATTCATATAAAACTTAAGGCATTGAGAATAAGGCTTCCAGGTAGCATAGTACTTCTCACATAAGTAATGCATATTTTTATTTTAAAACCAACCTGTAATTACAGGCAATTCTGGATTTAGCTAATTTCCAAAAAGCAGTCTATTTGGCTTTTGAATGTCATTTTATATTTGCATAACTATGTGTCATACTTACTACAAGTGCACCTCAAGCAAAAAACTAAATATCTAATTCTGGATTAAGTGGGAAATTAATATTCCTAGCATACTACTTCTCAAAGGTTTGAAATATTTTCATAAATTATAATCCTATTATAATAAAGCAGCCTTCAATACATCCATATTTATTCAACGGACTTGAATAGTTGCAGGGGAAAAAAATAAGGCAAATTTTTATGCCAGTCTACCCAATCTGTTCATCTTTCAGTAGTGATCTCAACCAGAGAAATGAAACCTGTAAGAGCTTGCCCAGGAAATTCCCCAATGCCATACCTAAGAGATACGTAACATCCTATAGGAATCAGGATAAGGAATTTGACTTAAGAACGCAGTTCCTCCTTGAAATTGTATCCCTTCTCTTCAATGATCAGTGAAAAATATTTTTGAGCACTAAAATCACAATTCTGAACAGAATTTCCCAGATGCCCATTCATCCCAATGCCATTTCCCTATTACTTTTAGCACTTAATCAGAACGCTGAGAGTCAAATAAGAAATTGACTATAAACGTGTATGTGCTAACCAAAATATAATTACGAAGAAGGCTCTGCTAATACAAAACTGCTGTGGGTGGATTTTTTGTTTTTACTATTTTAATGATTTTGAGTGGACCATAGTAACAAATGCACAGTTTGTTTATTCCACTAGATTTTTTTTTAATGTGCTATAGCTTGGGGAAAAGAACGTTTGTTGTATGTCACTGTTCTAAATGTTTGCTTTACTGACTTCTGTACCCTCAAAACAATCCAAAGAAGTAGGTCCCATTATTATCTTTATTTCATCCCAGGAAGATCACATCTCAGAAAATGTGCACTCCATCCTTCCACTTGTTCAGGCCCAAAACTTTGGCATCATCCCTGATTCTTCTCATTCACCCCCACCCTCACACCTAATCTTTAGCAAATTGCAAATTTGAACTGCTTCTTTTAAAATACAAGCCCGGTTGCGTCACCCATCCTCTGCTCAAGATCCTCCAATGCCTTCCAGCCTCACACAGAGTGAACTGCAAAGTCCCACACAGGCCCAAGAGATCCTGCAACCCCTGGCGGGTATCCTCTCTGGCTGTTTCGTTCGGGCTCTGCCCTCACTCAGGGAAGGGGCCGCATGGCCTCACTCAGACGGGCCCAGCTTGGGGAGTCATGCTCTGTGTCCCTGCCTGATATTATTAATAATTTTATCTGTGGATGTGTTTCTGGTAAGCAAAGCCTATAGAGCCTGCGCCGGGGGCTGGACGCGGACTGTCCCACCTGCGGCAATGAGCTCTCAGGTGCCACCGTGCCCCGGGCTCCGAAACCCGCCTTCTGCCGCCCCATTGGACCAACCAGGTCCCATCGCCCGTGGAATACAGCGCTCCACAGTCGCCCTCCGCTCTCCGTGGGGACCTGAGCAGAGCGTGTATAGAGCCGGGGTCGCCGCGTGGCCCAGCATCTCACAGGGTCTGACACCAGCCCCGCACCAGGTCCCGGGTGCCGTGGCGCCGAGGTTGCAGTCCCCGGGGGCTCTCCCGTCTGCTGGGAGGTGTGGTGACCACCAGCGGGAAAGGAAGATTGCAGTTCTGCCGTTTCATTTTAGGCTGCTTTCCCCTACCCCCGCTTAGGTAGCCCGCCCTGCTGTTCCTCTAACAGGCAGGCTGGCCCCATCCCAGGACTTTGCAATGACCACTTCCTGGGTTTGTGACAGCCACTCCCCAAACCCACAGGGCTCATCTCAGACTTCTTGAGGGGCTTTGTCAAGTGCCATCTTATTATGGGCTTGTCTCCCACCCTAGAGAACTAGCCCTCCAGGTCCATCATTCTCTGTCCGGTTTCCCCGCTTAATTTTCCTCAGAGTATGTTCACCCCCACGGGCATTTATTTATTGTTTCTTAACATAAAATGTCAGTTCCAGGACAGCAAGGACATTTGGGGTTTGCTCACTGCTCCATCCCTAGCATTGGATATTTACAAGTGGGAATTCATGAAAACTTGCTTTATAACAGAATCCTCATTTTCTGGGTGAGGAGATTGAAAATCAGATGTGGAGTGACTTGCCTAATGTCACAACACCAGGATTCACACCCAGGCAGAGTGCCTTGGAGATCATACTCTGGACAAACACTGGACTATTAAAGAGTCTTAGATGGCAAAGCTCAGAGTCAGAAAGAAGTCTTCACTGGTAATAAATAAAGCCTCCACAAATTTATCTGCTGGTGTTTGAATCCAACATAAGCTAAAATGCCATTTTTTAAAATTTGGTCACATTCTCCTGCTTAGATGAGAAAATTTTAACAAATATCTTCAGAATCCAGGAGTGTTGACTGACTTCTAGGCAGTAATCTTATGGTAACCATAAGCACCAAAGTTATACATTAAATGTGAAAAACATCAAACCACAGTCTGTACTAAGAAGAAACACTGTGAATACACTGTTACATTACTTGAGATCAAGGAATCATTATTGCTATTTTAAATGCCAAGAGTATAGAGGTCCATTAAAGAAATGGGTTATTAACACGGTCCTTAAATTAAAGCAACTTTCTCTCAATATCATTTCTTCTACCATTTGAAAAGCATTTCCCAACTACCCTGTGACACACATTGATTAGTCCTTGGGACCCTGGGAACAGAGCTGAAAGCTGCAGAGGACTGTATCTTTGAAGAAAATAATAACTGGTAAAATATATTTTCTGGTATTATTTTTACAAATTTACAAGTGAAGGAGAAGTGTTCCAGAAGTGTGGCCAGTTAATAGGCAGAGAGAGCTTACTTTCCACATCTGCAATGGCCTATTGTGAGACACATAGGACCCATCAGGCCATGGAACTGAAACTTGTAAGGATGATGAGGCAAATCAAAGCAACTGATTGTAGCACTTTGGCAGGAAAAGCCACCACACACTAATCATACTAATTTGGTTTCTAATTATTTATTTATATATATATAGTGGTCGGCTAAAATATCCAGCTGTTGCTCTGTCTTTAGTTCACAGTTCTCCTTTCTGATTTTGTTTTGTTTTGTTTTGTTTTGTTTGGCCTACAGCTGGAATTTAGGATGGAGCCAAGAGATTTTTCTCCATTTCTTGAATTTATCAATCCCTAGGCGTGCCTTCCTCCTTTCTATGTGAAACACAACAGGCGTCTCTTGAAAGTAAAAGGGAAGAAAAATAATAGACAGCGTCAATAATTTGATAACATTCATTTTCTTCTTTCATTTCTTCCATCCTATTGCTCTAAAGTTTGAGAGTAAAGGTTAGAGGAAGGACTATTATTGCCCAAAATGTGTCCCCTGGAAAGCTGTGTGCTGCAGAGAGGAAGGAAGGGCTAGGAGCAAGCTGGTCAGAAATTCTGGAAAAAATATCTACTCCTGCAAATTGGGCCAAAAAAAAACAAAAAAATCCTTAAAGAAATGAGAACATTGCAGTGCGAAGGAAAAAATAAATAGTAAGCTCATAATCCTTGAGTTCCTTTTTTCTAGCTTTAATTTTTCTCCAGATTTCTGCAAGCATAAGGTATTATCTTCGCCAGCATTGAAAGCCACATTCTATTCCCAAAGGTCAGGATGACCTGCTTTTTTTTTCTTCCACAGATTGTCATCAAAGTTAGGTAAAAGCATTTTGATGTTTATTTTACCATGTCGACAAAATTCTACCATTATTCTCTATGCATTTATTAAACAGCACATTGGACCTATATATAAAAAACTGACCAATCGTCCTCCTCAAAGATCTTACAGTTTAGCTCACCACAAGAGACCCAAAACCACTTTGCCCATCCTCTTCCCACCACTAATCTATGCAAATTGCATGGCACTGTCACCGTTCCCTTTCACAGGAAGACTGGTCACTTAGGGATACAAAGAGAAAAAGGAAACCAACATTTGCTGAACCCTCCAGGGCATGAAACACAAAGTCATGCTTTGTGCCTTTGTATTCATAACCTTACCTAACCCTCCCACAACTCCACAACTAATGTTGTTGACCCTGTTTTGCAAATGAGAAAACTGAAGCTCCACGTGCATAAGGCTGCTGAGGACAGAGCTAGCATTCAATTCTAAGTCTAAACTGAGTTCCAAAATCCAACCTCCTACCATTCAACCACACATTTCTACAGGTAACTAAGCATAACTATTCACCCAACAGATTAGTGCTGGGAAACTGATAGAAATAGGAGAGGTGCAAAATGGAGTTACATAGATTTCAAAACCAGATAATTTTGAGGTCCTGGCAGGTAATGAGTTAAGTGAAACAGACAAGGCAAAATATATTAGGGAATTCTGGAGCTTATGGCTGATTGGAAGAATTTTTTAATCTAAAGCAACAAATTTAAATATCTTTTAAAAATTGTGTGGAAATCTAAATATATCTGGTGTCAAATTTGATGTGCATATTAATGTGCAATTTCTGCACTATTAAGTTTAAGTAGGAAGAAAAGCACCTGATTGTTTTAGGTGTGATAAACTACATGAAACATAACATTTACTAGCTTAACCCTATATTTATTTTTTTCTTTTTTTTGTGAGGACAGTGTCACTGGCCCTCATATGTGGGACCAGAACCGGGGCGCTGGCTTCCCAAGCCAGCTCTTAACCACTGCACCACTCGGCCGGCCCCACTTAACCATTTTTAAGTGTGTGGTTGGTTCAGTGGCATTAAGTACAGTCACATTGCTATGCAACCATCACCACCATCCATCCTCAAAACTTTTTCATCTTCCCAAACTGAAACTCGGTATCCATTAAATATTAAATCCCCATTCCTCCTCCCCCAACCCCTGGAAACCACCCTTCTACTTCCTCTTTCTATGAATTTGACTAATCTAGTAGCCTAATATAAAAGAATTACACAGTATTTATCATTTTGTGAGTGTTTTATTCCTCTTAACATAACATCCTCAAGGTTCATCCATGTTGTAGTATGTGTTAGAATTTCCTTCCTTTTTAAGACTAATAGTCCATTCTATGTATATAAAACATTTGTTGTCCATTCATTTATTAAACCATTGACAAAATTTGGGTTGCTTCTACCTTTGGACTATTTGTGAATAATACTGCTATGAACAGTGCTGTACAAATGTCTGTTCGAGAGCCTGCTTTCAATACTTACGGTGAAATTGTTGGATCATATGATAGGTAGTTCTATGTTTAATTTTTGGGGGAATTGACATATTGTTTTCCATAGTGGCTGTGCTATTTAACATCCCCTCCAACAGTGCACAAATGTTTCTATTTCTCCACATTCTTGGTAACACTTACTTTCTGGGTATTTTTTTGTTTTGTTTTGTTTTTGTAATAGCCATTCTAATACTTGTCAAGTGGTATCTCAATGGGGTTTTGATTTGCATTTCTCTAATCATTAGTAACGTTGAGTAGTTCTTTATGTGCTCATTGACCAACAGTACATCTTTTCTTTTTTTTTGAGGGCGGTATTACTGGCCCTCATATGTGGGACCCAAACCAGGGCCACTGGCTTCTTAAGCCAGCACTTAACCACCGTGCCATTCGGCAGGTTCCTATACATCTTCTTTAGAGAAATGTCTGTTCAAGTCCTTTACCCATATTCAAATTGGATTATTTGTTTTTTTGTTGTTGTTGAGTTGTACGAGTTTTTCATATATTGTGGGTATTAATCCAATCCCTCATCACATATATGATTTGCAAATATTTTTTCCCATCATGTGGGTTGCCTTTTCATCCTGTTGATGGTGTCCTTTGATGTACAAAAGTTTTAATTTTTTTTAAATTGGGAAACTGGGGAAGGGGAACAGTGTTGGGAATTGGGGAGGGGGACCAGCCAAGTTGTTCTTCCATCTTAGTTGTGGAGGGCACCAGTCGCCATCTGGCTGCCCGTCGGCAGCTCGTGGCCTCTAAGCTCAAGGTGCTGTGTTACAATCTTAGTTGCAGATGGGTATAGCCACCAACCCATGCAGGAGTCAAACCAGCAACAACCTTGATAAGAGCTCACGCTCTATCCATTTAGCCATCCAGTGGCAGCTCAGCTCAAGGTGCTGAGTTCAGTCTTAGTTGCAGGTTCAGTCTTAGACGGAGGGCATAGCCACCATCCCGTGTGGGAGTCGAACCAGCAGCCTTATTAAGAGCATGCTCTAGCCCTTGAGCCTCTGGGTGGCAGCTCTGCTCAAGGTGCCAAGTTCAGTCTTTTTTAGTTGCAGGTGGGCATAGCTCACCATCTTGAACAGGCAACCTTGTTGTTAGGAGCACATGCTCTCACCAGCTGAGCCATCCTTCCACCTGTTGGCAGCTCAGCGGCAGCTCAGTTCGGGGTACAGCATCACTGGTCCATGTGGGAATCAAACCAGTGGCCCTGTTGCTCAAAGCTCGCACTTTTAAGCTAACTCAACCAACTGAGCCACTCAGCCAGCCCCCAAAGTTTTAAATTTTGATGAAGTCAAATTTACCTATTTACCTTTTTGTTGATGCTTTGGTATCATTTCCAAGATATCATTGCCAAATCCAATGTCATAAAGCTTTTCTTCTATGTTTTCTTCTAAAAGTTTTATTGTTTTTATATTTGTATATATTTTTAAGTTCTTATATTTGAATCTAACCCTTTTTAGCTAATTTTTGTACATGGTATAAGGTTAGGGTCCAACTTTATTGTTTTGTATGTGGATATCCAGTTTTTCCAGCACTGTTTGTTGAAAAGACTATCATTTATTGAATGGTCTTGGTACCCTTGGCAAAAATCACTTGACCATATATTTGAGGGTTTAATTCTGGGCTCATTTTTCTAGTCCATTAGTTTATCTCTCTCTCTTTATGCCAGTGCCACAATCTTGATCACTTAACTTTGTAGTAAGTTTTGAAAGCAGATAACATGAGTCTTCCAATCCATGAACACAGAATGTATTTCCGTTTATTTGTATCTTTATCTTCTTTCAGTAACTTTTTGTAGTTTTCAGTGTACAAACTCTTTTACTTTTTAATTCTTAAATACTTTTTTTTTCAAGCTATCATAAAGGAATTGTCCCCTTAATTTCCTTTTAGGAATGTTCATTCTTAGTGTGTAGAAAGGCAACTGATTTTTGTATGTTGATTTTGTATCCTCCAAATTTGCTGAATTCATTTATTAGTTCTAACACTTTTGGGGGGTAATCTTTAGTGTTTTCTCCATGTAATATTTTGTCTTCTATGAAAAAAAGATGATTTACTTCTTCCTTTCCAGTTTGGTTACCTATTGTTTCTTTTTCTTGTTTAATCGCTTTAGTTTGAACTTCCAAACTTACATTGAATAGAAGTGGTGAAAATGTGAAAGCATGCATCCTCATCCTACCCCTAATCTTAAAGGAAAAGACTTCAGTCTTTCATCATTAGATATGATGTTAGCTTTTCATATGCGGCCTCTATTAGGTTGAGGTAATTTCCTTCTATTTCTACTTTGTTGAGTGTTTTTTATCATGAAAACATGTTGAGATGGTTGTGGATATTTTTTCCTTTATTCTGTTAATTTGGTATATTACATTGATTGATTTTCATATATTAAATCATCCTTGCATTTCAGGAATAAATGCCACTTGGTCATAGTGTCTAATCCTTTTAATATACTTATGAATTCAGTTTGCTCATATTTGTTAAGGATTTTTATCAATATTCATCAGGGATATTAGCCTGTAGTGTTCTTTTCTTGTCATGTTTTTGCCTGACTTTGGTGTTAGGATAATGCTAGAATGAGTTAGGAAGTGTTCCCTCCTTTCAATTTTTTGGAAGGCTTTGAGAAGGATTGGAGTTAATTTTTCTTTAAATATTTTGGAGGATTCACCAATGAAGCTATCTGATCCAGAAATTTTCTTTGTTGGAAGGTTTTTGATTACTGATTTGATCTTCTTACTATTGGGTTGTCGGAAAAGTCATGATGCATTTTTGCAACAAAAAAAAACATAGAAAAAATACGTCATGACTTTTCTGACAACCCAATAGTTTTATAGGTCGCTTCAGATTTTGTATTTTTTCATGATTCAGTGTTGGTAGGTTGTATATTTCTAAGAATTTATCTATTTCATGTAGGTTATCCAATCTGTTGGCCTATAGTTGTTCATAGTAGTCTCTTTTTAATTTCCATAAAATTGGTGATAATGTCCTCACTTTCATTTCTAATTTTAACAATTTGAGTTTTCTTTTTTCTTAGTCAATCTAGCTAAGGCTCTGTCAATTTTGTTGATCTTGTCAAAGAACCAACTTTTGGTTTCATTGTTTCTCTTTATTGTTTTCCTATTTTCTGCTTCATTCACCTGTGCTCAAATTCTTTATTATTTCCTTTTGCTAACTTTGGGTTTAGTTCCTCTTTTTCTAGTTCCTTAAGGTGTAACATTAGATTTCTCAAATTTGAGAGCTTTCTTCTTTTTCATGTAAGTATTTACAGGTATAAATTTCTCTCTCTGCACTGCTTTACTGCATTGCATAAATTTTGGTATGTTGTGTTTTTGTTTTCATGTCTCAAGATACTTTCTAATTTTCCCTGTGGTTTCTTTCTTGAAACATTGGTTATTTAAGAGTGTATTGTTTAATTTTCACATATTTGAATTTTCTAGCTTTTCTTCTATTGATTTCTACTTTCATTCCATTGTAAGCAGAAAAGATACTTTGTATAATTTTAATTTTTTTAATTTATTAAGATTTTTTTGTGGCCTAACAATGTGGTCTACCCTAAAGGGCGTTTCATGTGCATTTTAGAAAATATATATATATATATATATATATATATATATATATATATATATATATATATATATTCTAGTATTGTTGGGTGAAAAAGTCTGTATATATCTGTTAGGTCCAATTGCTACATAGTGTTGTTCAAGTCTTCTATTTCCTTAATGGCCTTCTTTCTGGTTGTTCAGCACCTGATTTACAAAGAAACATTAGGAAGCTAAAGAAGACACCAAAATAGTTTAGGTAATGTGTTCCAAACCAGGACATGTCTACCACACATGAAATAGTCCTCCTATATAAAAGTATTTATATATTTGAAAATTGGAAGCAACTTTATCCAAGTTTGTGCATTTACCCAATGCACAGCCTACATTCTGATAGAGATTTTGGTGTGTCCCCACTCCCATGGATGCATACAACTCTGCTGGTGATTTCTACCAGCCCACTGGGCATCTCAGGAAAGTGGGTAATATAGAGAAAGGACTCCTGAGTCAGTTTGAGGTTTCTACCACCTGAAGATCAGACATGTGGTGCTGAAGAGCTCACAGTAGTAATCACACATCAGCTCCAAGTGCCTCCACAGAAGACTTCTGTCAGAAGGAACAGCACATGTCAGATATGCACAGTAGACCTGTCCTTCAACATCTTGTTCAGTCACTCCCCAGGAGCAGCAATGCCTTCATGTCCACCTGCTTTCTCTCAGTTTCTTATGAAGAACTTGTTGAAGGTCCAGGAAGACGAACACCCCATCTTCTACCTTGCAGAAAACACTGGTTTTTTAAAAATCTCATCTTTTTTGCAATGTACAGACCATTTTACATGCACACCAGTCCTTTATGTGTCCATGATTAACATCCCCTTTCCCTATTAATATCTGATAAAAGCTAGTTTCATGCCCCATTTGATTCTGATTTCAGGTCCACCCTGTCTATTATATCTCATTCCTGAGAGGAAAACTACATAAGGAACAGACCTACTGTGTATATAACCTGGCTTAGATTTTTGGCAAAGTTTATAACAGAAACAATAATAGTCTGGGAACCAGCATTTATCCCATGAAAAGTGCAGTGATTATATTTGTCTGCTGCTTTTAAAATATTCCACCAGGACAAGTATCACTTGCTTATATTCATGAGTGAGAATTATTTAACTTATTTATTTATTTATTTATTTATTTATTTATTTATTTTACTGTAGCATCTTAGAAGCTCAGGCATAAATTTTAGTTCTCAATTAGAGTAATAATATTAGCCTAAGGTTTTGGTGTTACTCTTTTTTTTTTCTTATTCACTATTATCAATTTACTTAGATATGTTTATTTTATAATTATCTGCTTCAAATCTTTTTTACAAGTTTATCATTCAGAATAAACTGAATGATGACTATTTGTGTCCAAATGGTTATGTAATTGTCATGGATATAGAAAACTTGTACATCAGTATCTCCAACTGTACTAATTGAAAAATTTGAGATGTGTAATCCCAGAGTTTTTGTTGAAACCTCAGACTTGAAGTTTCCCTTAATACAATCAAAATCACCCCTTTTTGTATTTATAAAGCTTAATATAATTTATTATGTCATTTTTTTTTTTTTTTTGAGGGCAGTGTCACTGGTCCTCATACGTGGGACCCGAACCGTATTACGGTCAATTTTATAAGATTTGGAGAGAGTCTTGAATCTGGAGTTGGTCATTTCTATTTAATGGTCTCTGTCTTGGGAAATTACTGTTCTTTTACTGCTTCCTAGTATACAAAATCCTAATTGAAAAACCTTTATGCTGGTGATGGCGTGCATTTAACTTACTTCTGTCCTATTAGGAACATGTCTCAGTCAGGGAAGTAATGCACATTGGAAACTTGATGATATGTTTTATACACTCTGTCCCTGAGGGCTAGGTCAGCCCCAGGACACTAATAAATGGTCCCAGATCCAGGTTTTTTGCATCTCTTTATTATAAGCAAGAATGGCATCCAAGCAATACTTCAATTTAGAACATCTCCAAATTCAATTCAGTTCAATCAAGTAAATATCAAGAGTGTTAGGCATTTTCTGAGTATCTGGATGTATAGCAATGAACAGAACTCAGTCCCTACTTTCATAGATTCCACAAAAAGAGAAGACTAATAAATAGCTCAAAAATTAAAATCAAGATGTACAAGAGGTGATTAGGGAGCACAGAAGAGGAACTTCTGGCCAACAGTGAAGAAAGGGAAGAATAGGTTTTGCCAAAGGCAGGGCTCAAGCAGACATTACAGAGCAGTCAGCAGAGGAAAGTGATAGAGATTAAGGCCCAGATACAGATCAAAAAACCAAAACAAATGAGTGTGAAGGAATCTAAAAAGAAACACAGTAAGTGTGAAAAGTGATTGTGAAGGGATAATTACTGCTTATTTATTGGGGCCTCTAAATGTGCTCCAAATACGCACTAGTTTGAAGTGAGAATTCATGTGTTTACCTTATTTTTGAGGTGATTCTTAATATAAAGCAACCCTCCAGTTTTTCAACAAAAGGAGAGGGTATAAAATTGTTTTGAAGCCAGCTTACTTATATAAATTTGGGGGGATGGAGATTAAATAGTTAAATGTCTGTTCATACTGTTTAACTCAATTTAGTCATATATATGTATATCAAATAATATATAGATGAGAAATTTAACTCTTTTCCTTTGTTACCATTTTGTAGTCATTTGGACAATTTCAGGAGCACTGTCTCGCCCCACTCTCTGCATTGTTTAAGACATTGCAAATTCTGAACAGATCTCAGAAGTTCTCACTAGAGACCATGTCACCTGAAACAGGTTCTTATTTGCTGTTACTTTTATAACCACTTACTACATTGCTTTAAAGCTGATTTGTAAAAGCTGTAGGAGAGGAAAAATACCTTTTTCTTCTATCCCTCTAAATTCTTGGCCAGAGCCCCTGTCACAATAAGCAGATTAACAAAGAAAAGCATGCCAGTTAATATAAATTTTACGTGACACGCGAGTCCTCATAAGGAAATGAAGACCCAAAGAAGCAGATAAACCTGAGCATTTTTATGCTAGATTTGATGGAGATGGGAAAGTTGTGGGAAAATGTGATAGGACAAAAGGGATAGGAGCTAAGTGTAGTAAACGGTGAAAACTTAGCGAGGCCTGTTCTTTCAGATTCCTCTCCAAGTCCCTCTATCTTCAGAGATAAGGATGCTCCTTTCCTCCTGGTATAAGGAGGGCACCTCTTACATGAGGGCCTTATGACCTGCTTCAGGAGATGGTGAGAAAATCCTTTCTGTACCTGCTGCTTCTCAAATTCTCTCAAAATATTCAATATGCCAAGCTGTCGTATTTGGCTGTAGCATGTCCTGAACTGTCAGAGTCAAAACTTAACTGTGAACTCAGACTACCAGGAATAATTCCTAAATTGAGGTTTTTTTCCCTAATTTTGTTAGTAAATCTCTATAATCATCCCAAATTAGCAGTGATGTAGGTCATTTCATGTAAATGTGTATTCTCAAACAGAATTTTGTGGTTCAAATCATAAGAGAGCACCTCAAAAACATAACAGTTCAGATAAAAGGCGACTCCCTCTACTCTTAGGAGTAGGTGAGGAACCTTACCATAATCAAATATGGTACATACAGAATTAGTTTACCTGAGCTGGTGAAGGGCTTACTTATTTGTAAAATGAGGTTATACTAGAAAAGGTTGGCTGAACTGGTCTCAGTATCCATGGACAGAGGATCTGGAAGCTGGTTATCACTCACAAGTATTAGAGGACTTCCAAAGTGCCAGACATTTTGTCATTTAAAACTCCTAGACCAGAAGGACCCTTGACAGATCTGATAGTATATCCTTTTGGAAAGGAAAACATCTCTCACACCCAAATATTTATTGATATTAAAAGAAATTTCACAATGGTCCCCAGTAATCCAGACTGTGAATTTCTTTCCTTTGAATTTCATTTTGTGGATAATGGAGATAACACTTAATATGTATAAAACTCTATACAGTTTACAAAGCACATTCACAGCCACTCTTTCCTACTCCTAGCCTCAATCCTGGGAGTTAAAAGTTGAGCCTCCTCACATATGTTGATACTGAAGCATGCACACACCACCACTGAATGGTTCTTCCCTTTGTGTCTTACACTGGGGGGCACAGAGGCCCAGCAAGACACAGGAAAGGGCTCTGAGGCCAAGGCAGAAAGTGAGGGAGCATTGGAGGGTTTGAACAGGGCCAGTTGTGGAAGACCTTAGTAACTCATTTACCCTACAGAGCAATAGGAAGCCCTTAAAGGGTTATCAGCTGGAGAAAATTTAATCAGAAGTCCAGCTGGGTCTAGTAAACCACAAAGTTAAAAAGCAATGGGAGCAGGGAGATGGAGACCAAAAAGCCAGGTAAGAGTCTGTGCCTGAAGGGGTCCTAATCTAGGGGAGGTGAGAAGGCCAGGTGGGAATGCAAAGGAGTCAAATTGCTGAAAGCCCTGCAGGTCCCCACGCTAATCCACCCTCACCCCCATCCCTTCTGATGCTAAATCCTGGGCAGTGTCAGCTCAGAACCCCTGCAGGCCCCCACGCTAATCCACCCTCACCCCCATCCCTTCTGATGCTAAATCCTGGGCAGTGTCAGCTCAGAACCCCTGCAGGACCCCATGCTAATCCACCCTCACCCCCATCCCTTCTGATGCTAAATCCTGGGCAGTGTCAGCTCAGAACCTGTTGCTGCTACTGCCTAAAAAAGAGCAGCTAGTTATTTCCTCTCCAAGACAATATTCATCAGATTATCAGATGCTCTCATAGTCTTTATTCTCCTAAAAACACTCATCTTTCCTTTCTGAGAAGCACTAAGACAGCAGTGTAGAAAGAGTATGCCAAGAGACCCTCCAAAGAAGGAAGGGGGAAGAGACTGGGGTTCCAGCAGGGGGAAGACAGTGAGGGGAAGAGTAGCTGACAAGGCTGAACCTGGGCTCCCTTTCTTTGGGCCTTTTGTGAACCCTTCTGGGTCCTGGCAGGGTAAGCTTTTTCTGAGCCAGTCCAACCATGAGAACACATAATGCTACAAATCCCTGTCCTTGAGATATTGAGTCATTTCTTGTAAATCACCTAGAAAGGCATTGCTAGGCTTGAAAGCACAATTTATTGCTGCATTATTAAACGGTCCCAGCAGCAAGCTACATTCTTTTTATTGACAAAGTAAAATGAGGCAACCCAAAGGGCAAGACACTGAAAAATGGGGCAAAAGCTAGAAGTTCTGATCCCCACCCCACCAAAAATAATTGGCCTCTTTCTGCTTTCCTTGAACCCAGCAGGCCAGAGAAACAATTACATTCGAAATCCTTAGAGAAAGCTACATCCTGTAAAAAGGAAGAACATTTTAAAGGGATCCACTTCTGCCAGAAATTAAGGAATGAAGCCAGAAAAAATAAGCAATCAAAAGCAGATAAATGAAGTGTTTGTTGCTCTTCTCAAGAACCTCAACATGGTTTGAGGGCAGCCATTCCCTCTCCCTTGCTGTTTCGCCAACCAGGCCCTTTTCCCCTGCACCCTTCCTGTCACCATTGCCTTTTCTCCAGCCTCAGGAGGGACTCATCTAGAGCCTGCAAGATCTGGGGTTCCAGGTCACCTGTACTCTAAGCCAAGCCATACCCTCCTTCAAGAACTCTCCTTTGTTGTATATAATTCAGGAAAATCCTGTGGACTAACACTGTCCCTGGCACATGGGCTTTCCCGAAACCAGGCCACCAAAATCTGTACCTGCCTCATACTTTACTGCAAACCCTGAAACTATTTCTCCCACATCCTCTCCTTCTTTCCACTAAGTGGTCTCTATTTTATTGGACTTTAATCCAAATAAAATGAAGTACATAGTCCACCTATGTAAAGAACACCAACTATTTTTTTCCTCCTACTTTGAAATGATTTGTAGAAATAGTATCCTGTTAAAAGAATTTCTTTAATATTTCTACAGAGAAAAAATATTCTTTACTCTGTAGTTTGTACTTATTCTGTTCTTTCTTGGCCCTGTTATTCTGTTAAAGCCAACTTCCTCCAGCTAAAACTTCCTTTAAGTCTAGGCATAAAAGAGCTACTAGGAATAGAAGCTGAAAATATTAAGAGAAAAGCTAGGATTTGGAATGGCTAATATTTATATAGAAAGTTTTCTGCTCACAAAGTACTTTCATGGACACTACTTCATTAATTCTCACACAAACCTATGAAGAATAGGCAAAATCAAGTGACTTGCTCAGAGTCACCCAGCTGGTATGAAGCCCCTCCACCCATCCACCCACCTCACTGCTATCCCCTCTGGATGTATTGCAAAGCTTCCCACCTCTGCCTGGACCTTTCTCCCCTCCAGTCACCCTGCCACCTCAGGGTTCTCACACCTTATCCTGAGGCTATCGTAGGTGCCATTGCCTGTGGGATGAGGCCCAAGTCCAAGTCTTGTGTCTGGTATATTGTGTCCTCTGGTGGGCTCTCTGCTCCTGCTCTGGCCTCTGCCACACCTACATGCTTTGGCATTTGCCTCTCTTCCTGGGTTGCCTTCCCATCCTAGAGATAACCTCAGGGCAAAGGCTGTTTCTTTTCTCTACACTCCACTCACCAGGTTGTAAATCTGCGCACTGTCAATGCATATCTGTTTCCTACAGTGCCTTGCAGTTCCTCTAGGAACTGCCTTTGTGTCCTCAGTACCTGACACTTAATAGGTGTTCAGTAAAGGTTTGCAAGAGGAAAGAATTGAGGGAAGGATAGAGGGAAGAAGGGAAGTGGGGAGGACCTGAGTTTGGGTCTTCTAGACACTCAAAACCCTTGTCATTAGAAGATAGCACCAACCGCACATCTCCACAAATGGGCATGGCCACGTGTTCCCTCCATAGTCTCTCCTTTAGAAATGCTTCCATCATGGCCATTCTTTCTGTCTTCCTCTCTCCAAGATAGGCAGAGTCGCATTTCAGCAGACTAACCTACTAGAAAGGAGCTTTGGCTGTCGATGTTCATAAGCACAAATATTTATACCACTTTGTGTCATCAGGAATATCGCATGCCAGCACTATCCCACAAATCCTTGGCTCTGGCTCCACCCCATGCCACCCACCCCTATACCTGTCACTCCAAATATGCCTCACTCTCTTTAGTTTTATTTACCCGGGCCACAGTTGGTCACTATTTCCCATCTTCTGGACCCCATCCAAGTCCTCTGAGCATGAATAACTCTGAATGTGGGTGGATAGACAGTAGTTCTCATTAGAATTAACACTTGATTATAAAACCTGGTGACCCAGATTCTGTCACTCTCTCATGGATGTCCTGAATTATAGATCCCCATAAATAGGCTGGTAACTATCAGTGCTGGTGACACTAGCAGGTGATTTGTGGCATGTGGGCCATCAAATTCACATGCATGGCTGACTGCAAAGGCAACTTGGGAACATAAGGAGGAAGAAATAACTAAAACTTCTGTCTTACATGCTTCTGCTGATGTGGTTGGGGGCCAATCCCAGTGTAGGAGTTGGCCTTTCCCCAGGCAGGAACAGAACCGAGTGTACAGGAGAATAGCCTGAGCCAGTGAGCTGTCTTGCCCTTCACTTTGCAAATACCTACCTGCATTCCTTGAAATGATCAAGAAGTTTTTGAGGTGTGGTATTTGTGTTCCAATTAGAAAACTTCAGTTACAAAGAGACAGTCTTCCAGAGGTTTCTTCCTGCCCAAATTTCATCCTGTGTGTACACTGGTATACACTAACACCTATAGTTTTGCTTGTTCGTTTTGTTGGTAGGTCACAGGGACTCTGGGCTTTCATTCAGATAACCATCACAGTACAGTCAGTTAACAAAATGTTCCCAAAGTTATCAGGTTTCATGATTGGCCCAACATGTTTCAATGAGTTTAGGGGAAAGTATAATGACTTAAAGTTAGAAAAATGTGGGTATAAAACCTACTTGTTAAAAATGTGACCAGAGGTTAGCTGAAGGGTCAGGAAACTAAGGTCGATGGGTCATATTCAGCCCCCTGCCTTTTTTCACCCATTTAAGTATTGTCTATGGCTGCTGTCTCGCTACAACAGCAAAGCTGAATGCTTGTCACAGAGCACCTTATGGCCCAGAAAATCCAAACTGTTTACTATCGGGTCCTTTACAAAAAAAGTTTGCCAGCCCCTCACTAAGATTATTTCATCTCTCTGAGCCTCAATTTCCTCATCTATAAAATGGGCAAAATACTTACATTAAAGAAATGATACTGTGAGAAATAAATGAGCTGATAAATGTGAAAATTTCACTCTTATAGTAATGTTTGATACATATTGGGATCTTTTGAATTATTATTTATTCTTGCCATTGGCCAGCCATGTCCCTCTTTGACAAGTGAGAAAAAGGCACAGCTTCTGTCTGCCTGTCTCTATTCCAATTCTCTATTTATTTCTCTTCATTTGGGCCCACTACACCCTCTACCATCCAAAGAAGAAAAACTTTAAAACGAAATAGTGTAATGGTAACAACAACAACAAAAAATGTATAAAAAATATAATACATTTATTCTAAAGGAAAATTTGCTTCCATTGAGCATATCAGGTTACTTATTTTATGTCTTTTGAGTAGTCTATCATCTTTTCTATCATCTTTTATTTTCCATATAAATTTAACCATGCAATTTGTAATATTTTACAAAGAAGAGTGACTTTTTGCCTTCTCCTACATGCAGAATGTTTGGTCTAAAAAAACTACTAGATGTTTTAACAGTCCCACACACAAAATGTTTGTCTTCTTGGGAAATTTTAATAAAGATCTAAAAATTTTTAAACTAAAAATTTTAAAATGGGATGGAGCTATGTGAGATCACCTGAGACTTTTTTTCCAATCAGAGGGAAAAAACTTTTCACATTCTTTTAGAAGGAGGAGTGACATTTTGCCTTTCCCAACAATATTCTTCAACTATGTTCATATTAAAACACTTTTTAATTTTGATTAAGTGTTTCTCTTATCAACACCTTAGCAGCCTTACAATTTGCCTTGCAAAGAAGTTGAAATCCTCAGAATGGCTTACAAAAAAGAATGCATATCCCTACCAAAACTAAACATATTAAAGCATTTAAATATTTTTAGTCAGAACTATTACAAGGTTTAAAACAGAGATAAAATGGTTTCAATGCAAGAAGATTTAGAACATCTTAGACCCACTTACTTATCTCACCTTCACTGCATTCAACAAAGATGAGAGCATAGAGGGTTTATATTATTTTCAATTATTATATTCTTTAAACTAGGTGAATTTGATATGAGTTCAGCCAAGTGGATCTACTGCTTTTATACCTGTAACTATGAGACAAGCTCTAAACATGCTAAAGAAATGGAAAACCTTTCTGGTTCTGAATATTTATTTTATGACCTGCTACTCTTGGGTCATATAATCAACTCAAACTGAGCAACATTTTTCTTCAGGTAAATATCCAGGAAAAGTAGGAGGGTTGTTTTAGTTCAGAAAATGTGAAGAAGAGAAAAGCACAGTTTTCATCCCAGGTGTTTTGCTTCTGACTCATTTTGTGAAAAGAATCCAAAATAGGATCCTTTAACCTGGAAACAATTATGGTTGCTCTGAGACTAAAGGAGTAGGTATGATGGGAGCCCTTTTGGGGTCAAATGCCTGAACATTTGGGGGTCAGATGCTGAAGAGGCAGTCCTATACAAGGATCATCTATATCCCACCATATTGTTATGAGTTTACATTCTGAGAGATTCAAGAACTCATTGCACTCATCTATGCCTCACCTCCTTGGTTGTTGGTACAGATAAATATACCAGTCTATTGTGGTGGACAGAGGGTAGAATCTGTGCAATCTGATGCCTGCATTCCTTGCCCATAAACTTGGTCAAGTTATTTAATGTCTTTGGGTCTCTGTTTCCCTGAGTGCAGAACAGTACCTACCTCAAAGTGTTATCATGACATTTAAATTGGACAAAGGATGTAGGTACTTAGCATATCACTGTGCACAAAGCAAGAGCCTAACAAATGCTTGTTCCTTCTTTTGCCTATGATTATAAGCCTCAGATTCACTAAGGAAACCACAAAATTTTTTACTGTAAGAAATCAATATTATATTGTCATCTATAATTCAATGTTTTGTGTGAGCTGAGCTCTGAGCAACAGCAGTTCGATGCCCAGCCTGAGCTGAGCTGCCATTGAGCTGCCAACAGGTGGCAGGATGGCTCAGCTAAAAATAAAAAAATAAAAAATTCAATGTTTCGTTACTTGTTTTTTTTGTTTAAGGGCTGAGTATGTTATGAATGGTCATATGATAATCTGGCTTTCATAGCTGAGGAGCATTATGTTGTAAGTCATTCTGTTCCCAAACTATTGGTGAAAAAATACTTTAAATTTCCTCCAAAAGTGTTAAAATTTACAGACAGACCAGAGAAATGAGGTGAAAGGGTGGGAAGTCAAGATGTTTGTAATTACGATGGTGTACAGATAAGGGAGACAATATGAGAGAAGCAACTGGATGACAAATGTACTAGTTTCAGAAATTTATACACAAGTAAAGTGACAAATGCTGGGACACAATGGTCAGTCAATGATACAGATATGCTCTCCTGGGGAAACATGTCCATCACCACCAGCACGGGGAGATATAATTACAGCAAGGGGAGATAGTTAGATTCCAACACAGCTCTTCTATCGCTGCCAGTACAGAGAAAGGAGCATTCAAGGAAGGGTAGATGCAGGAAGATTCAGGGAGGAATAGATCCAAGGCTCCATCAAGAGGCGTCCCCTGCTGGCCAAAAGTGATGTTTTCCTTGTAATGGATTTCAGAACTCAGTAAGAGCCCATTTGCGGATTCTGATGAAGGGTGTATTTGTTGTATTATTCTCTTGCTTTTGTATATGTCTGAAATTTTACATAATAATACATTTTTAAGTTAAAAAAAAGGTTCTTTCTCACCACCTGCAGTTTGGTTGTAAACATGGACCAGTGGCCAGGTGTTTCCCTGAGTTTGTACCTTTGACGGGCCTGTTGTGGGGGAAGGGCTCCCCAAGGAGAAGGAAAGAGATGGGCACATTCTGTTTGTTGAAGAATCAAAGAATTGGAGTACTTAATTCAATTCTCAGAATCTCCTACATCTAGGGAATTGGGATCTCCTACACTAGGGAATATAAACCCTATAAAGCATTCTCTGGGGATTTCTAGGAGTTCTTATTTACACCCAGATCACAAACAACACAAATGGAGTACAGATTTTATTTTACAGTGTTTGGGCATTTGTGGCTCAGACTGAAATTGCAAAGAAGTAGAATAGGAGAGCAATGAAGAATTATTCAAATTTTTTGAACATCTTATTCTCTCTGTTGTTCTGACTCTATATTGAAATTTCTTTCTTCCTTCTTTCCTTCCTTCCTTGCTTCCTTTTTTCCTTCCTTCCTTCCTTCTTCCTTCCTTCCTTCTTACTAAGTGCAAGTTATTAATGTACACCAAGCACTGTGTAAGGCACTAGAGGACAGTCAGGTAAACAGGCAAGTACTTATCCTTACCTAAAGGTCCACTCTAATGAGAAACACAATAATTAAAGAAGCACAAAATGAAACATAATTATGAACTGGGATAAGTGGTCTGAAGGAAGAGGGGGTACTTGATAGGAAAACATATTTGTGGAGATAACTAATCACATTCAGGGGCCAGAAGTAACTCCTTCCTTGTCTAAAGGATTCAAAATCAAAAAGGTCTCTTGGGTTATAATATTTCCAAGGGTCTTATATACCATACTAACCCCTTACCCATTATTTCCAAGAGGAAATACTGTTTAAAATGAGATAATAGACTTTCTCCCACAGTCCCCTCCCATAGCACCCATCAACCACACTCTGAGCTATTTTCTATAACCTAAATAAAATATAAAAGAATTCTCTGTAACTCTTATTAAGATTGCATTTAGATCCAAATTAGAGGAATAATATAGGAAAGTTACTTGTGATGAAAAACAGAGGTTAGTGGTGATGAGTCCTTTAATGGGAGCTGTGGGAAGCTTTGAAACCAAATCTGAATTTGGAGCAAAGTCATAAGATTCAGAGCAGAGGAGGGAAAAGAGTAGTCATAGCAGGCCATTGACATTTAAAGTAACTTCCTTTCTTATCTTGAGTTTATTTGCGTTTTAGGAATAGTTGTGAGGTTAGATTTGGCAATACCAAATGTTATTTCATTAATACAACTATTTTTTTTAAAATAATTCAATTCCATTTTATGTTCAATGGAAACAGGGAATAGGAAAAAAGACAGAGTGAATGGTAGAGCAGAGGCAAAGCAGAGGAGAAGAGACCACCTATAGAAGAAGAAGAAAAAGAAGGAAGAAAAAGACATGAAAAGAAACACCATAGGGGGAAAAGACATCCAACCATAAGAAGCAAAGAGAAAAGAAGGAAGAAATTCAAAATTTTGCTGTTCACATGGATATCATTTCTGTCCATTCCCTTTGAAATGCTGGTTAGCTGACCAGCTAGTATTAGACTTGTAACCCTTATCCTGAAAAAAAAAATCTTTATTCAAAATGGACAAATATCTTAGTCTTCCTCTGAGAAATTAGTCTCCGTGTTATTTAGCAGTACTTATAACAATTCAAATTCACAGATCTGAGAAGGTAGAAGTAGCCTTCTCCTAGTTTAGAGGTTTTAAAATAAAAATACTTGGATTACAATATTCCCAAGGGTGTTATATACCTTACCAATCCTTATCTGAAGATATATACATATATAAAATCAGCTCAAAATGATGGAATAAACTCTCATACACACTTTATGATCATTGAATTGTTTTATTCAAAGTCAGGTCAATTGTTTGGGCTTTAGTGCAGTGAGAAAGCAAAAACACCTGGAACAACTCAATGGCAGAGGTTTTTTGGGAGGAAAAACTTTTCCTCTCCTCTATTAGGTTCAAATTAAACTGACAAAGACAGATTAGCAAGACAAAAAGCAAATGTAATTATGTATATAAATATGAAAATTATATATGCAATTACACATGTACCACACAGAAGTTCATTAAGAAACAGTCAAAAAGGTAGTTAGAATTTGGGAATTGTATACCTTCTGAATAGGGGTTGGGGAAGGGTGCTTCTAGGAGAACAAATGACTACTGAGAAGGGGAATATGAGAATTCATGGCAAAACAAGTGACTTTTTGGAAAGATAAAGGACTTCCAGGAAAATAGATAGGAGATGTGATCATTTTGTGACTGTCTGTTTGGGTGTGGTACTGACTTCTCAGAAAGAACTGGAGTTGCTCCCAGGGAGAGAACTTATGACAACTGAGTTCTTTTGGGAGACTCTGCATTTAGGCAGATAAGGAATTTCAGGAACTCACATGCCTTCAGCTCAAAATAATTTTTATGCCACAGTGGTTTATTCTGGACCCCTTCAATGTAATGCACCAAAATGGCACATTTTGTGAACACTTGGATTTGAGTGGCTTTGCAAAATGGTATTTCAGGCAAGCTGCACAGAAAACCATCTTCTTAGAACTGTGGACACCTATCTGGAAATTCGTGTTCCCTCTCACTCTGAGAAGGGTTTCACACCAACAACCAGGGGCATATGAAAAGAACAATTGTCTTCTTTCCATGAAAAAGCAAGTGTTGTCATTTACAGCCCGATTAATTCTAAGTATTGAATCATGTGTACATCAAGTAGGCGTGTGGGGTCTCAGGTAGTCAGACATACAGGTGTAGGTCTGGAGACAGCGGGTGGTAGGAATGGACATTTTCTGAGTTGGAGAAAATGATTCAAGGCATGGGAGTGTGTGGAATCACTCGACAGAGGTTGAGTATGGAAGAAGACTGGGGCAGCACTACCAGCAGGGCCAATATCTCAAGGATAAGCAGATAAAAACAGGGAAACAAGAAACAAATAGTGGGAGGAACAACCAAAAAGAGACAAGTCTGAATAAAAGGGAGAAGAGATAAACCCAGTGAAGGGCATTTCTTGGGAAAAAGGAAGGTTGTAATCATTGGGGAAAGAGCTCTTGGAGAGGGAGAGCTGGAATACCCACAGAGGGAATAGCTGATGGGGTCCCTTTCTCTAGGAAGCAAGAAGATTAATTTTGGAGTGGAATGACAATTTTCATCAGAGACAATTAGAGGGGAAGAAGGGAAGATAAATCATTTAATCTCTCAAAGTAAGACTCAGTTTCTTTTCTATAAAATGAGATCATTGCACTAAGTAAGTTCTGAGGTCCTATTATCTATTTTAACATTTTAACAAATAATGTAATCCCACACTGAGTCCTCTGTAGGTATTTTTGTAGTTTGATTTTGCAGTGAAGTTTTCAGGAGTAAAGGCTATTCATTATTTTGAAAAAAAGAACTGACAGACACATTATACGCTTTTGGGGACTACTAAAGAAATCCTTATATTTTTGCATTTTAATGATGTGGGGAGGGAAAGTATTGTTTAGTGTCATTTACATATTCCAGCTTGGCATGCATAAGCTAAATCTATGAAGAAATAACAGACAAACCCCCCAAAAAAACACTTTTTTTTTTTTTAGGTACTGTACTGTTCAAAAAGTGTCAATGTTATAAAAGTCAAAGAAAGTCTGTGGAAATATTTCAGATTAAAGAAAACTAAATTGAGGGCCAGCCAAGTGGCTCAGTTGATTAAGAGCTCGCTCAAGAGTGTGAGTTGAGCTCTGATCAACAGCAGTTCAATGCCCAGCCTGAGCTGAGCAGCTGCTGAGCTGCCAACAGGTAGCAGGATGGCTCAGCTAAAAAAAAAAAAAAAAAAAAACACAAAAAAAAACAAGAAAACTAAATTGATAAGACAATGAAATGTAATACCTAATTCTAGACTAAATTCTATATCAGCGGGAAGAATCCTATAATGGACATTGTTTTTTGTTGTTGTTGTTTTAATTAAAGTTTATTGGGGTGACAATGGTTAGCAAATGTACATAGATTTCAGGTGTGCAATTCTGTAATACATCATCTATATATCACATTCTATGTTCACCACCCAGAGTCAGTTCTCTTTCCGTCACCATGTATTTGACCCCTTTTACCCTCATTTACTACCCACCTCTCTCCTTACCTTCTGGTAACCACTAATCTAGCGTCTGTCTACGAGTTTTGTTTGTTCATTTGTTTTTCATGTTCTTTTGTTGTTTTCAGTTTTATATGCCACGTATCAGTGCAATCATATGGTTCTCGACTTTTTCTGTCTGACTTATTTCGCTTAGCATTATAATCTCAAGGTCCATCCCACGTTGTTGCAAATGGCATTATTTCATCTTTTCTTACAGCAGAATAGTACTCCATTGTGTATATATATACTACAATTTCTTTATCCAATCATCTATTAAAGGACACTTTGGTGGTTTCCATGTCTTGGCCACCATAAATAAAGCTGCAAGGAACATAGAGGCACATATATCTTTACAGATAAATGTTTTCAGATTTTGGGGGTAGATACCCAAGAGAGGGATTGCTGGGTCATATGGTAATTCTATTTTTAATTTTTTGAGGAAGCTCTACACTGGCTTCCATAGCGGGTGCACCAATCTGCATTCCCACCAACGGTGTATAGAAGGTTCCAACAGTTGCTATTAGTTGTCTTGATGACAGCCATTCTAACTGGTGTGAGGTCATGTCTCATTGTGGTTTTTATTTGCATTTCCCTGATGATTAGTAATGCTGAGTATTTTTTCATGGGCCATCAGTATGTCTTCTTTGGAGAAATGTTTGTTCATGTCCTCTGCCCATTTTTTAATTGGATTGTTTGTTTTTTTGTTGTTGAATAGTAGAGTTCCTTATTGGATATTAGCCCCTTATCGGAGGCATTGTTTGCAAAAATCTTCTCCCATTTGTTGGTTGCCTCTTTATTTTGTCGATGGTTTCTTTTGCTGTGCAGAAGCTTTTTAGTTTGATATAGCACCATTCATTCATTTTAGCTTTTACTTCCCTTGCCTTTGAGGTCAAATTCATAAAATCCTCTCTGAACCCAAGGTCCATAAGTTTAGTACTTGTGCTTTCTTCTGTGCAATTTATTGTTTCAGGTCTTATGTTTAGGCCTTTGATCCATTTTGAGTTGATTTTGGTACATCGTGACAGATAACAGTCTAGTTTCATTCTTTTGCATGTGACTTTCCAATTCTCCCAGCACCATTTATTGAAGAGGCTGTCTTTTCTCCAGTGTATGTTTTTGGCTTCTTTGTCAAAAATTATCTGTCCATATTTATGTGGGTTTATTTTCTTGCTTCTATTCCATTAATCTGTGTATCTGTTTTACTGCCAATACCCATACAATTTTGATTATTGTTGCCCTGTAGTACAGGCTGAAGTCAGGGAGTGTGATACCTCCAGCACTGTTCTTTTTTCTTAGGGTTGCTTTGGCTATTCAGGATCTTTTGTGGTTCCATACAAATCTGATGATTTTTTGTTCTATTTCTTTAAAAAATGCCATTGGGATTTTGATGGGGATTGCATTAAATCTGTATATTGCTTTGGGTAATATGGCCACTGTAACTATGTTGATTTTTCCAATCCATGAATATGACATGCCTTTCCATTTCTTTGTGTCTTCTTTAATTTCTTTTAAAGTTGTCTTATAGTTTCCAGCATATAGCTCCATCACAGCCTGGGTTAAGTTTATTCCTAGGTATTTTATTCTTTTTGTTGTAATTGCAAAAGTAATTGTTTCTTTTGTTTCTTTTTCTTAGGTTTCATTCTTAGTACATAAGAATGCAATGGACCTTTGTGCATTGATTTTGTAGACCACAACGTTACTGTATTCATTTATTGTTTCTAATAGCTTTGTGGTGGAGTCTTTAAGGTTTTCTATATGTAGCATCATGTCATCTGCAAAAGGTGGCAATTTAGCTTCTTCATTCCCTATTTGGATACTTTTTATTCCTTTCTCTTGCCTGAATGCTCTGGCTAGGACTTTCAATACTATGTTGAAAAGCAGAGGTGATAGGGTACAGCCCTGTCGTGTTCCTGAACGTAAAGATAATGGCTTCAGATTTTCACCATTAATTATGATATTAGCTGAGGGTTTGTCATATATGGCCTTTATTATGTTAAGGTATTTTCCTTCTATACCCATTTTATTAAGTGTTTTAGTCATAAATGGATGTTGTATCTTGTCAAATGCTTTTTCTGCATCTATTGATATACTCATATGATTTTTGTCCTTTATTTTGCTTATGTGGTGTAACACATTGATCAATTTGCATATGTTGAACCATCCTTGTGCCCCTGCCATGAACCCCACTTGGTCATGATGTATGGTTTTTTTTAAAGCATTGTTTCATTCGATTTGCTAGAATTTTGTTTAGGATTTTTGCATGTGTATTCATTAGAGATATTGGTCTGTAATTTTCTTTTATGTTAACCTTACCATGTTTTGGTATCGGGGTAACGTTGGGCTTATAAAATGAGTTAGAGAGTGTTGTCTCTTCTTCAATTTTTGGGAAGAGTTTGAGTAGGACAGGTATTAGATCTTTGAATATTTGGTAGAATTCACTAGTGAAGCCATCTGGTTCTGGACTTTTGTATTTGGGAAGGTTTTGGATGATTGATTCAATTTCCTTACTGTTGATGTGTCTATTTACATTTCCCAGTTCTTTGTGAGTCAGCCTAGGAAGGCTATATGTTTCTAAGAACATGTCCATTTCTTCTAGGTTATTGAATTTGGTGGCATATAGCCCTTCATAGTATTCTTGGATAATGCTTTGTATTTCTGTGGCATCCGTGGTAACTTCCCCTCTTTCATTTATGATTTTGTTTATTTATGACTTTTCTCTTTTTATCTTAGTGATTCTAGCCAACGGTTTGTCAATTTTATTAATCTTTTCAAAGAACCAGCTCTTTGTTGCATTAATTTTTTCTATTGTCTTTTTGTTCTTTAATTTCATTTAATTCTGCTCTGGTTTTTATTATTTCCTTCTTTCTACTGATTTTAGATTTCATTTGTTCTTATTTTTCTAGTTCTTTAAGGTGTAATGTGAAGTTATTTATCTGGGATTTTTCTTGTTTCTTGACATAGGCCTGTAATGATATAAATTTCCCTCTTAAAACTGCTCCTGCTGCATCCCAAAAATTTTGATAGGATGTATTTTCATTCTCTTTTGTTTTTATGTATCTTTTGACCTCTCCTCTTATTTCTTCTTTGGCCTAGTCATTCTTTAAAAGCATTTTGTTTAATCTCCATTATTTGTGGGTTTTCCTACATTCTTTTTGCAGTTGAAATCCAATTTCAAAATCTTGTGATCAGAGAATATGCTTGGCATGATTACAATCTTCCTAAATTTGCTGAGGCTAGTTTTATGTCTCAATATATGGTCTATCCTTGAGAATGTTCCATGTACACTAGAAAATAATAGCTATAGTCTGATGTTCTAGGATAAAGTGCTCTATAAGTGTCAATTATGTCCATTTTCATCTAATGTGTCATTAAGTCTGATACTTATATATTTATTTTCTGTTTGGATGATCTATCCATAGCTGTCAACTTTGGAATGAAATGAAAGATTTCCTATCATTCTATCTTTGGTTTTCTGGTAGCTCAGTGTCTCCATTGTTTCTTTGCCTCTTTGTTGCTGTCTGTTATTTCAGTGTGGTGATATTCTATGATTTTCCCCTCTCTTTCTTCTTTTTTTGTTATATATTCAGTTCTGGATTTTGTGTGTGTGGTTACCATTAAGTTTATGTAAAAGAAAGTTTCATATTTATTTATTTATTTGTTTGTTTGTTTGTTTATTTATTTATTCATTTATTTTAGCTGAGCCATCCTGCCACCTGTTGGCAGCTTAGCTGCAGCTCAGCTCAGGCTGGGCATCGAATTGCTGTTGCTCAGAGCTCAGCTCCCATTCTTGAGTGAGCTCTTAACCACTGAGCCACTCGGCCGGCCCTTATTTATTTATTTTATAATTGGGGAATTGGGGGAGGGGAACAGCGTTGGGGAACCGGGGAAGGGGAACAGACAAGTTGCTGTTCCTTTGTTCTTCAGTCTAGTTGTGGAGGACATTGCTTCACTGGCCCATGTTGGTATCATCATTCCGCTCTTCTCGGGTGAAGCAGATCTGTCTCTGGCCTCTGAATGGCTGCTCACAGCAGCTCTTGGCAGCTCACACGGGCTGCCAGCCACTCACGCTGGCTGCCAGCCATTCACTGTAGCCTATGGCAGCCCAGTGCAGCAGGGGCTGCAGCTATGCTGTCCCGGGGACTCACAGCAGCTCAGCTCCAAGTGGAGCTGTTGTTCACCATCTTAGCTGTAGAGTGCAGTGTCACTGGCCCTCATATGTGGGATCCGAACCAGAGCCACTGGTGTCCTAAGCCAACTCTTAACTAATGCACCACTCCACCAGCCCCAAAAGTTTTATATTTAGAGTATTCCGTTTTCTTCAGTATGCTTCCTTTCTCCATTCCCTTGAGCCAGTTCAGACCTTTGCTCTCTCCCATTTTATGTTTTTGTTTTCACAATGTATCCCTATTTATGCTGTGAGTTGATTTCTGCACTGCAGTAGCAAGTTGTCTTTTTCCTCTTAAAAAAAATGTTTTGTTTTGTTTTTTCTTCTTTACTCTGTATGCTATGTTTAAGTGTATAGTGTCTTACTTGATGTAGGGGTTGCCATTTTCTGCTTCTATCTGTCTGTAACACTACTCATGGTTTTGTATTCTTTTGCTTTTTTGTTTCAGGTCAAATAGCCTCCTTCAGTATTTCTTGTAGTGCAGATCATATATAGAAAATTCCCTCAGCTTCTTTATGTCTGGAAAGGTCTTTATTCCTCCTTCATATCTAAAGGATATCTTTGCTGGATATATTACTCTTAGCTCATAATTCCTCTCTTTCAATAGTTTGAATATTTGATGCCACTCCCTTCTGGCTTGTAGAGTTTCTGCTGAAAAATCCGATGATAATCTAATCGGCTTTCCTTTGTAGGTTGCCGTCTTCTTTTCTGTGGCTGCCTTGAGGATTCTTTCTTTGTCATTAATTTTTGACAGCTTCAATACAATGTGCCTTGAAGAAGACCTGTTGGGATTGAGGTAATTAGGTGTTCTGTTTGCTTGTTGGATTCAAGGATCCAGTTCTTTCCACAAGTTTGGGAAGTTCTCGTTGACTATTTGTTTGAATATGTTCTCTGTTCTTTCTCCTTCTCTTCTCCTTCTGGTATGTTGATTATTCTTATATTGCTCTTTCTGATGGAGTCATAAAGTTCTTGCAGAGTTCTTTCATTTCTTTGAACTCTCAAGTCTCTCTCTTCTTCCTCCTGTGTCATTTCCAGATTTCTATCTTCGATGTCACTGATTCTTTCTTCCATCTGATCAGCTCTACTACCTAAGCTGGGTATTTCATTCTTCATTTCTTTTATTGAACTCTTAATCTGGAGAAATTCTACTTGGTTCTTTTTTAAAATTTCAATCTCTTTGGTAAAGTGTTCATTTTGTTCTTTGGTTGTGTTTCTGAGTTCATTCAATTGCCTTGTCTGTGTTTTCTTGCATCTTGTTGTGTTTTTTCAGAACTGCAGCCTTGAATTCTCTGTCATTTAAGTCACATATTTCCATGTCTTTAATTTCATTTTCTGTAGACTTTTCATTTTCTTTCAGAGCTGCCTTGTTACCTTGGTCATCCATGGCAATTAATGAATTATTATGTCTCTTCCTGGGCACCTACAGGAGTGGGTTCTGCAACAGGTTGGTAGAAGGTGTCTTTTTTTTGCTTTCCAATAGGTGTTGATATAATGCTTTATTTTCCCTTCTGCTGTAGCCTTTTATTCTCTCTTCTGCTGTAATGTTGTTTTCTCTTCACTATTCCAACTTCTCATACAATGGAGGGATTCTCTGGAAGGTAGGTTTCTCCTCTGTGAACAGGCCACCTGGGTCTTAGGGCACTGCCTCCGTTGGGAGTTGTGGAGAGCTTCTGAAGTTCTGAATCTCTTCGTGCACCAGATTCAGTGCCTGTGTGTTTCAGTGGCTGTTTAGCCCTGCAGGTATCTGCCCAGATAGGCAGGGGTAGGGGCGGGCTGGGTTGTGAGAGGTAGCTCTGAGCAATGGTGGCAACCACCAGAACAGCCAGTCCTACACCCAAGGCTCCCCCGCTTTTGCCAGACTAGTTGGGCTGTGAGTCCATACCTGTGGGCCACAGTTTTCAGAACTGCAAATAATCTGTTCTTTTGATCTGACACTGCTACCCGTTCCACTTTTAGCACTGGTAGGGTGTGTGTGGGAGGAGTTCTGGACAGGTAGGGGGAGGGGGGCTGGCTTAGTTCCATGCCCATGCCTTCCGTCCTCTGCTTGGCAGTGAGGGCTTAAATCACCATTCTCACCCTTATTCCCTCAGTCTTTGCTCCGAGGTCTCTGCCGTGAGCATTGGTTTCAGCCGTGTTATATGCTGATCCCTCAAACGGGACTGTGGGCCATAACGAGAGAGCTAACAGTCCAAATTCTTCCCTCTCCCATGGCTGCTGTAGCTCCAGAATGCAGGGAGCTGGGAGCTCCAAGCTCCAGCCTGCGTCCTGCACCAGCACGACCTGCATCTCGATTCTTCCCTTCCCTCCTCCCCTACTCGCCCAATTTGCCCACCTTTAGATGATTTCAATTGAGTGTCTCTTAGTCTTGCCTGTTTGCTCAGCAGGAAATCCTTTGTGGAATTATAGTTGATCAATTTGTTGTAAATTCCAGGGGAGATTTCAAGAGGGTCACCTCCCACCGCCATTTCAATGATGTCACCTCTATAATGGACATTGTTAAAGTCAATTGATTAAACTGGAATATTGACTAAAGTTGATAAGTTTACTGTGGTTATCTGAGAGTATCCCCATAGGAAATGGACATTGATGTATTTTAGGGTAAAGGGCTATTGTCTTAGTCTGTTTGGGCTGCTATAACAAAATATCACAGACTGCGTAGCTTATAAATAACAGAAGTTTATTTCTCACAGTTCTGGAAGCTGGAAGTACAAGGTTAAGGTATCAGCATGATCACATTCTGGTTAGGACCCTTTTCATGGTGGTTCATTGCTAACGCCTTCCCACTGTGTCCTCACATGGTGGAAGGGGCTGAGAATCTCTCTGGAGCCTCTTTCATGAGGCAGTAATCCCATTCATGAGGGCTCCACTCTCATAATCAAAACAATTCCTAAACGCCGCACCTACTAATACCATCACCTTTAGGGGGTAGGATTTCAACATATTAATTTGGGGGACACAAACATTCAGACCATAGCATTGTATAATTTATACAATGTACTCTTAAATGATTCAGAGAGAGAGAGAGAGAACACAAAATGATAATGCAAGCAAGGCCAAATGACAATCTGGCAAAGAGTATATAAGTGTTCAGTTTACTATTTTTATCCTAGCAATTTTTTTTGTATGTTTGAAATTATTTTTGAATTAAAAGTTAAAATATAAATTGTTAGCTAAGAGTATTTAGAGTTCTGTGTTCCAGCCCTGTGCTAAGTTGCATCAGAAGTTCCAGAGAATTCTACTCCAATAATAATGTGATGCCTTGCTGAGGGAATCTTCCTTGGCATTTGAAATAATCGAACTGATATTATTTTTGTAAAAGCAAAAGAATTAAGCATTTTATGGAAGGTAGAAATTTGTAATGAGGAGTAACTCTAAATTAGCCCCATATTTTCTGTTCAGGAATATATTTGTCTTATAAAAACTAATTGCTAAACAGAAGAAAGCAAAAATCATAATCAATGAGCAAGGGAAATTCTAATTGTTTCTAAAGCAAAGAATTCATAAAGGAAGTGTTTATGATGGACATGAAATTTGCTTTTGGTATAGACTTCTTAAATTGTAAGATACATAGAGAGCAAGGCTGATGGAAAATATTCACTTTTCTACTGCCAGGATAGTGTCTTAACGAGTTCCTGAGTGTTAAATACAGGCTGAATTACTTTTTTTTAAAATTTATTTATTTTTAATTAGTTTCAGGTGTACAACACAGTACAATAGTTATATTTTTTACCCCTCAAAGTGACAACCCCCCTCCCCCAATTCCCCACCCCACTCATCCCCCCCATATCATATATATCTATTAGAGTTCTTCTGACTCCCTTCCACAGTATAATCCACATCCCATGACTATCTATATATTCAATTACAGTTGGTATACAATATTATACAACCTCAGCTTCAGGTGTACAGTGCAGTGATCAAGCCTCTACTCCATCCATGAAGTTTTCTCCCTAACAAGACATGTGACTATCTGACACGCCACAAAATTTTTACAACATTATTATATTCCCCGAACTGTGTTTCATATCCCTGTGGCAATATTGTAGTTACCTATTTATGCTGTCTAATCCCTTCCCCTTCTCCCTCATCTCCACCCCCCTCCCAACTAGCAACCCTCAGTTTTTTCTCTATATTTATGAGACTCTTTCTGTTTACTTTGCTCATTCATTCAGTTTTACAGATTCCACATATAAGTGTGACCATATGGTATTTGTCTTTCTCCAACTGACTTATTTCACTTAACATAATAGTCTCTAGGTCCATCCATATCATTGCAAATGGTACGATTTCATTCTTCTTTATAGCGGAATAATACTCCATTGTATAAATGTACCACAGTTTCTTAATCCAGTCGTCTACCGATGTGCATTTCAGTTGTTTCCAAGTCTTGGCTATTGTAAATAGCACTGCAATTAATATAGGGGTGCATATATTTTTTCGAATTAGTGTCTTGGGTTTTTCAGGATAAATACCTAGAAGTACAATTGCTGGGTCAAAAGGTAGTTCCATTTCCAGTTTTTTGAGATACCTCCATACTGACTTCCATAGTGGCTGCACCAATCTACAATCCCACCAACAGTGCAGCAGGCTCCCCTTTTCCCCACAGCCCCGCCAGCACTTGTTGTTTGTTGATTTATTGATGATAGCCATTCTGACTGGAGTGAGGTGGTATCTCATTGTGGTTTTTATTTTCATTTCCCTAATGACCAATGAGGTTGAACATTTTTTCATATGCCTGTTGGCCTTCTGTATGTCCTCTTTAGAGAAATGTCTCTTCATATCCTCTGCCCATTTTTTAATTGGGTTGTTTGTTTTTTTGGTGTTGAGTTGCATGAGTGTTTTATAAATTTTGGATATTAACCCCTTATCAGATATATCACTGGCAAATATTGAATTACTTTTTTACGACACGAAATAAAAAGGATGAAAATTACAGGTGAATTTGGACTAAGCTAATTTTCCAATTCTTTTAAATCTAACAACAGATAATTTTATGATGCTGTGTACATAAAATTGTTTTACTCTTTTTTACTGCTTTGAAAAGCACCAGCTTCTAATAACAATTTCCTATGCAAACTGGTACCCTGATCTGACGATCCTGAGTCTGACACGCTTTCTTTGGTTTGCTCCAGCCTGACCGACTATGCAGTCATCTTCCTGAAGGTGGCGCTATGCTTAAGTGCTTCCCTAAAAGATGCTGGTATGTGATAAAAGGAGGGGAATGCCAGTGGAGAAGCAGCAATGGAATGTGTGCACAGCTTAAATGCATAAGGAGAATACAGTCTATTCAGGAAGCAATCCGTATCATCACTAATGGTACAGATAAAGGGTGAGCTCATAAGCAGCTTCTGTGCCACACAAAAGTCTTGAAATTAAAATGGCACAACCTTTTGTCCTCATATCCTAAACTGGTAATAAGTATGTTGTTCGCATAGTCATAATTCCATCACCTTTTATTTCCCATCCTCTTACTTTCTTTCTTCTATTTGAAACATTTCCTCCCTCCCTCTCTTTTCACTCCTGAATTTGCTTTATAATTGACATAAATGTTTCCATTGCATAGAAATTATATTAACATAAACTCCATTGTGTAGTGGTCTCTAACTGATCTAGGAATATTACCATGACTGCCTGAGAGTTATGGCAATAAAAGATTTTTATGCTAGCCAGAAAAAAAAAAAACAACTGAAAGTGCAGTGTAAGATGTTGGCATTTTACTGGGAGTAGATAAGAGAAGTGACTGTTGGAAAATATTTTCTTTATCAATAATTGGTTTTTGGAGTTCATGTTAGTAAAGGAGAAGATGTAAGAAATGATTATTGAGGTTGAAGGTGTTTTCTAGCAATTAGTATGCTCTCCCCCATAAGAGCCATTTTTAAAAATTCATTTCTCAAGGACCATAGACAAGAGCTTTTCTATATCAAAATATTAAAAGAAAAGCACAAATTCCATCATAGATTCTTGGAAATCCCCCTTCTTTTATTTACATGGGGAGAGGTCAATACTGTACTGTGGCTTGTATGGTTAATAATAGAATCTGGTGGGAAAAAAGCCAGCAGAACTTGAAAACACAAAATACCATTCTTAGTCTTGGTAAGTCTTTACTTAACAACTTGTTAAGTAACCCAGCTGCAATGCAAATTGACATAACTTTTCAGTGACAAAGTAGACTTCCCTAAAAAATACTCTCTCCTAAAAGAGGCCAGTGTATTTTTAGTGAGCCCTGTCCATGTCTGGACCATTGAGGTGATGTCTCAGACACGGTAAGTGGAGCAGAAATGGAGGAAAGCAATAAAAATGATTTTTACTTTTCAGAAACATACTTTGAGGTGGAATACTAACCAAATGAGGCTCATAAAATGATAAAAGTGGTTGAAAAGTGATTTCAATACAGTCTTCTAAGGGAAAGGCAGTAAGAAACATACAAAAGCTGTAGGAAGAGTGTCAGATTGTATTATGACAAACTGTGTACCAGGTATCACAAGAAACACTGCCCACACAGTTCTATGGACCATTTTCTTATTTTTAAGAAACACTGAACTTTCTTTGCTAAATGAACTACATTTATTCTTTAAAAGCAGAAAAATAAACCAGCTAGCCCCTCAAGTTTGCTGGGATTAGTTTATCTCTTTTGATCACAGAATCTCAAAGCTAACAGGGAACCTTGGAGATTGTCTACTTTATAAATGAAGACACCAGTTTAAATGACTGTCCAAAGTGTCAAGCCAGTGAGAGATAAGTGGCAAAGTTGAAACAGCAACCCAGTTCTGTCAAACTCCAATTTACCATTATATTTTCACTGCACAAAACTACCTCCTTAGTCTATTTATACCAAATACACAGAAAGTTAAGTTCCACCCTATTTCCAGATTCCACACCTCATGATGGTGTTGAATAGCGTTCCCAATAGCTTCATGATTTCATGGGGTCTCTATGGTCAGGCCCCATAAAAGACAGATAGTAGGAGCACCACCTGTATGTTTAGTCCAGCTAAAACCTCCCAAAATTACAAGCTTTGCTGAGGTCAAAGTTAGCCTGTCTCAAGCCCCAGCTCCACATGACTTATTTCCAGGAGACAATAGTGTGTCTCACTTTTGACAGAATGTCTTCCTATTTGCCTTGTAGGTTTCACAGCAGCAGCCTCCCTTGTGTCTTTGGCTTGGGCCTTGGCCTCTTACCAGAAGGCTCTCCGGGACTCTCGAGATGATAAAAAGCCCATCAGCTATATGGCTGTCGTCATCCAGTTCTGCTGGCACTTTTTCACCATTGCTGCCAGAGTCATCACCTTTGCGCTCTTTGCCTCAGTTTTCCAGCTCTACTTTGGGATCTTCATTGTTCTTCACTGGTGTATCATGACCTTCTGGATTGTCCACTGTGAGACAGAATTCTGTATCACCAAATGGGAAGAGATCGTATTCGACATGGTGGTGGGTATCATCTACATCTTTAGCTGGTTCAATGTCAAGGAAGGCAGGACACGCTGTAGGCTCTTCATTTACTATTTTGTGATCCTTCTGGAAAATACAGCCTTGAGTGCCCTCTGGTACCTCTATAAGGCTCCCCAGATTGCAGATGCATTTGCCATCCCAGCGCTATGTGTGGTGTTCAGCAGCTTTTTAACTGGTGTTGTTTTTATGTTGATGTATTATGCCTTCTTTCACCCCAATGGACCCAGATTTGGGCAGTCACCAAGTTGTGCTTGTGAGGACCCAGTTGCTGCCTTCACTCTGCCTCCAGAAGTGGCCACAAGCACTCTACGTTCCATCTCCAACAACCGCAGTGTTGTCAGTGACCGTGACCAGAAATTTGCAGAGAGGGATGGGTGTGTACCTGTATTTCAGGTGAGGCCCACAGCCCCATCCACCCCATCATCCCGCCCACCACGGATTGAAGAATCTGTCATTAAAATTGACCTGTTCAGGAATAGGTACCCAGCGTGGGAGAGACATGTTTTGGACCGAAGCCTCCGAAAGGCCATTTTAGCCTTTGAGTGCTCCCCGTCTCCTCCAAGGCTGCAGTACAAGGATGATGCTCTTATTCAGGAGCGGTTGGAGTATGAAACCACTTTATAAAACAAAAGGACTCGGAGGAGCCACAACCTCCAGATGAAGGGATGACAACAGGGCTGTGGCAATAATGAAACTTCATCCTAGAGTAGGGCAATGAGCTGTCATGCTCTTAGTCTGTGCATTATCATGATTATTGTCTGACCTTCCATCAGCTGACTGCCTGCTGCTGGCCTCCTTTCCAAACAGCAGCCCCGAGAGTCTCCTGCTCCACCTGAAGAGAACATATCAGCTCAGTAGACTCCTGGTTGCTACCAACTCCTCCTGCATTGTCTTTCGGTGAATGCACCAGAGGGTACTATGATTATGGAAAATGTTGCCTCTGACCAATAGGGTTTTGATGGAATTAACTGATCTTTGCATAAAAACATATCCAGTCATACACATACACACACATGCACACACACATACACATACACTAATACACACAACATCAGTATTCTGTAAAAATAGCTTAGGTGATTTTTTCTTGATGCGAAGTGCTGATTCCCACAGGAATATAAAAACAAAGAGAGAGGTACTATATCCCTCAAGACTCCAGAAAAACAAACAGTATGGCTTAGAAAAACTCATAAACCATTCTCATTTGGAAACCCATATCATGAGTGAAAAGCCTATCCAGTGGACAGCAAATTCAAGTGTGTTTACATGTGTATTAGAATTGATGAAATGGTTTGTTTTCAACACATTTCAGAATTGGTTTTTATTTAAAGTTTTCACAGTTGAGAGCATCTTTTATGATGGAAATCCTATGCAGCACATGTATGGATTTTGGCAAGACCAAGGAGATCCATAACTTAGTGATGTAAATTAAATGGTAATCATGATTCAGTATTCAATTGCAAAAATTTAATAAATACAGAAAGAGGAAATGGGGGGTGAGGCAAAATGAGCATCTGATTTCCCGGCTGTGCAGCTCACGTTGGAATGTAAACGCAGGGCAGCAGGAGAGAATCGCCTGTAACTGGATGCATTCAGATCACGGAATGCTTGGTTGCTCTGTGATCGCAAGCAAGCGCATTTCCAGAACACGCCATGCCCCATCTTTCTAGTGCCAAACACCATCCAACCACCGGATTGATATGGAAGCCCTGAACAACTGAGAATGAATGGCGTGAGCCCCACAAAAGCAGAAGCTAGAATGAACATTCAAGTTCTCCACTGTGTACAGATTCCCCCATGACCACCAATTCAAGGTCAAAGGCTTTTAGAGGCTTTGGGACACTTCTTAGTAAGTATTAGCAGACAAATGCAGTGAATATGCTATGAGAAAAACGCTTCTGAACTGAGTGAGGGCTTATCACTACATCCAGCTAAGATTTGTATTTGAGTCATTTGTAAAGTCGCACTCTTACAACAAGCTTCTGGTTTTAAATACCTCCGTACAAGCAAGTAAACATTCCCTGCTTTCTGTTCTCAGTGTCCTCGGTCATGGTGCTTTTTGTTGCATTAAAAGTGCCGGTCAAACTTTGATAGTATTTTTTTATAGTTGGTGCAGAGTGGAATAACTCATGGATTATTTCAATATTTTTGTAATAAAAAAATATAGGGTATACATATAGACATCATCACTTTTTTTATAGACCTGGAATCGTTTAAAATACTTTAAGAATCATAATTACTTGGGATGTCAGAAACTGGTCCACAATTCCATCAGCCTGCCTCAGCAGATTGAGAACACTTGTCTCTTGCAAGATCACCCTACTTTGCAATGTCGGTGCCCCCAGGAACCTGGCCAGGGGTGCTATCAGAACATCAGGTGATGAGAGAATCAGCTTAACTAGAAAGGGCTTGTCAAGACTGGCCATTGTTTCCCAGGAAATCAAAGATGTAAATGATTACTTTCATCCATCCATTATGACAAACCTGACCACAGTGGAAGATGTCTTAAATTTCCTTCCCTGGTTTTATATTAACCCAACTGACATATTAAATATTAGTCAAGTCACCAAAAAAAAAAAAAAAAAAAGGAAGAAAAAAAAAAGAAGGAAAAGAGTCAGTTAAACTTAACTATTCAGTTATTGGGACTGTTCGATTCACTTAAAATAGTCAAGTTCTATAGCCACCACCTCTAATGGGTGTGTCATACAGAGACTGCTGTCCCCATGACGACATCCACAGGAAATGACAGAGCATTCAACCTAGGACTTCTTTTGATACAAAGTCCCAAAGTGATGTTTAAAATGTAGATGATTTTTATCAGTAAACATACTTTCCTAGTATGCCATGATTTGATCCTCCAAGCAAGATTTTCACTGAAATATAATAGTCTTTTCTTCAGATGTGAAAAGATTACCTAGTCACCAGTAAAGGTCCAAGAAGACACTCTTCTTGTCAGCGTTGGTGAAAACATTCTATCCCCATTGTAGAAGGAAAAAATGTATTGCCAAATTTTTCACTTTTGTGCAGAACCATGAGTTATTAGCTTCATTATTTCTGACACAACTTTTAATTGATGATCTTTGGAAATTGAGTTGCTCAGTTGAACTATACCTTTGATTCTATGAACAAATAACAGCTACCAGTATAATAGTGTCAATCAACACAAACGCAACAGGCCCCATCATTCTTCAATCATGTAAGTCCTAAATTATTTCTCAACTTGATTCTTCATTTAACATGTTAAGAATTAAAACAAGTGCTATGTGAATAAAAAATAATGTACTGTATTTTGTGTTGGAGATGAGAATGAAGTCAGGGGGGGTGTAAAAAGTTTGAATTCTTTAATGATTTCCCAAATACTGTAAATACTCTGTTATCCAGCATACTCAAAGATTATGATGTTTCAGTTAGTAAAAAAACTTAAGAAAATGACATCTCCAACATGTAATCAATTACATATTTTCTCAAGATTAAAAGAATAACAACAAAAATTACAAGGTAAATCATGACTTAATCTTGCTTCCATGATTTAGAATGCACTGCACTGCCATTAGACTGTTTTGTGATAACAAATTATTAGTTTCTAGGTACACAGATAACAGAGAGTTTAAAGTATTAGGATTTAAAGAAACATCGTCAATGTACAAAGAAACAAAGTTTAATTTTTGTGTTTATATTTTAGTCCTTCCTAAGATTTTGTTTTCAATCTGTCATTAAGTCCTCCATAGAGAGTAACTGGGGATTCTAAAAAGGAGGAGCATGCAAACTGGAAATGCTGGATTGTTTTTCTCTGTGGGCTCCAACATGCTGTGCATGAGTTTATTGGATTCATTTAAGAGAAGGAGTCTGCTCTTAGTACTAACTTTTTCTGTAGGACCATGAAATTTTCTTAAAAAATATATGAATTTTTTTTCATTTTCTAATTAGCATTTCTAAATGAAACTATATTTAAGATTAAAGAACATATATATCTTAACCACAGCGCGACTAAGTATTTGTGAGGAAAAAAAATTCTTTTTCATGTAATCAGAGTTTGGCCCCCCAAAATTAGAATGTTCTTTAAATTTTCTTTATATATTTACATTGTCTTAACTGAACTACATCTAGTTCAGTAACATTGACTTTGCAGACACTCAGTTACTATTCATTTATGATAATGCTGTGAACTCAACAAATGAAATAACTTCTCTTACTGACAAGGCAAGAATATGCAGTTCAAGTATTAGCAAAATATAAAATATAAAGATAATCTGAAAATAAAGTATAATGAAGTATTTATGCTTAATTTCTAAATGCCCAATTTATTTTGATCTATGAATAAACAAAGTGATAGCACTGACCAATTAATAGTGAAAGAAAAAAAGTGAATGGGAATAATTGAAATCTCAATGACTGTTTTCTAAAAATATATATATGCGAAGTTAATTGTCAGACCTCATATGTGTATATGTTATATATCATACACACAATAAAATAACAGATTAAAAGGCAAAGTATATGCTCCCTTTCATACATATATATTAGTATTTTATTAACACATGAACTTTTAGATAAATAGCTCCACCTTTTTCCCTCCACCTTTTTCAACATCAGCCCAAGCTTACAATACTTGTCTCTAGGACATCAAAACACCTGTGAAAATCGGTTGGTAATACCTAGATATAATTTAGCATTTTAGCTTGAATGAGCTTTATCACTCCTTAAGGATCTCATCTGTTAAACAGCTGGAGATAATAGTTTGAGTCATTTGAGTTTCTTTCTCTGAATTGATTGAATTAAGAAAACCTCTGATGTTCTTACCAGAACAGTGTAAGGTTGCACATTGGCCCTTAAATGAAAGGAATGCCATTTCAGTGGAAAGAAATTCGGACACAATGTTTAGACAAGAATCCAGAGGTTATTTTTTTCTAATGGACCATTTTCTAGACTAAATATGTGCTCCCCTGCATTCTCACACATCTTTCCCAAGCCATTTCAGTTTCTATATAAAGCTTGGAGGAGATGCCTGAATTTTTATGTTTCTGAGGAGAAGTCCTTTCAGCCTTTTTAAAAATAGCTCAGACTGCCTTTCAAAAATATAACTCCGAGGATGGTTGAAGTGCATGGTGAAAACACAGCAGGACTGAAGTGGTTGTTTCTGTAATTTCAGTGATGGATGCAGATCAACTCATGTTCATTTAACTTCAGCAATTCAATGTCACTTTTGAAAATAATCAAAATGATGGCTTCTGCCAGCTTGTGACTCATAATACCCCTCTGAAAAGGGGTGTTACAGTTTTGAAAAGCTGAAGCATATCAAAATGGCTACGGATGAGTCATTTCCCTGTACCACCCCATCTCCACCCTCACTCCCATTTCCAGGTCTTTGACTCTTACTGTGTGGGGCTGTGAAATGATCTTACAGTTGGGCTGCTTCTCTTCTCCTCACTCAGGCAGACTGCAATGCAGTGTTCTCTCTATGGATGGAGTCTTGTCCAGTTGCTATCCTAAAAATGGGCACATGGAAAAGCTCAATATATGCCTGAGTCAACAGCCTCAACAGTATAATTACTCATTCAAAAGTAAAACTGTGGAATGTGGGTGGAAATATATAAAAACATGATGAGCCATTTAATTTTGCCAATTGTAGCAATTAGGCTAACTCTCACATAACCTGCTCTCACAGCAGAAAGTCAGACGGAAGAAGTGGCAAACAGCTATTTGCCCATAGAAAGAAGTCAGACACTCTCCCCTGAGTGTTTGAGGTATTATATTGTTTCACCATCCATCTAAAGCTCTTTCTCTAAATTCCACAAGAAAAAAAAAATCAGGATTTTGCTATATTGTATGCAATGATCTAGCCCAGAAATGTAAACCTTCAGTCAGCCTTTTGTGGCCTATGTTCTGCTAAATAAGGAGTGGTTTAATGTCCCTGAAGTGTCTAATTGTTTTTGCTAAAATATTTTACTGACATAACTAATATACTGACATAACATGTCAGAACACTGGCTAAATCAAATTTTTGCTTTATTTGGTTATTTTTTTCCTCTTAGATTTTCTTGCAGTTCAGTTCCCCATATTGAGAGAAGCTTTCCATGATGGAGAGCTTGTCATGTGCCTATGCTGTGCTAAAGAGCTTTATGTATGTGATCTCATTTAATCCTTACAAACATCTATGAGCTAAGTACCATTTACAGATAACAAAACTTAAGCTCAGTGATATTAACAAACTCCAAATGTCCCACAGCTAGGAAAAAGTGGAGCTGAGTGTCTTACACAACTTTCAACAATCACAAATCCTTCTAGAGGACCAAAGAATATTGTTCCACCACAATCTATTCCTGATTTGGCAAGGTTTTAAGAGAAACAAAACCATAACCTAACAATCAAATTTTTCCAAAAAAAAATTTCATTTAAAAATCAAAGATATCTTTTCTTGAATGTCAACTGTAATTGAAAAATAAAAAAGTCAAAAATGTCTTTCAAAATGAAAAGTTAAAAATAAAAAAAGTCAATGATGAGAGATGGAGGTCTCTGTCACCTGTATCTGAATTTTACTTTAACACCTGCATTAGGGAACTAGGAGGCAGATAAATGCTACTCTTCCATCCCAGACAAATTTCCTTCTTCATGACACTATTCTATACTAAAGTAAGTAATAAATATAAATTAACCCTGATGGTTCTTCTCTTGTATTCTATACATGTATGCTATTTTCATCCAATAAGGCAGATGAAAAATAACTAAATGCCACTACTTACTTAACTGACCAGAGAGAGAGAGAGAGAGAGAGAGAGAGAGAGAGAGAGAGAGAAGAAGACGAAGAAGAAGAAGATGAAGAAGAAGAAGAAGAAGAAGAAGAAGAAGAAGAAGAAGAAGAAGAAGAAGAAGAAGAAAGGAAGAAGGAAGGAAGGAAGGAAGGAAGGAAGGAAGGAAGGAAGGAAGGAAGGAAGGAAGGAAGGATCAACAAATCTTTGAAGTGATATTATTTTATTTCATTGCCATAATTTTTCCCTAAGTTTTATTTATTGAATATCTTGCAGGTCATAAGATTTAACATTTAGGAAGATTTTCATACCACTAGTTTGACCCATCATATAACTCTAGGAACTTTATCTTAGATTGAAAGGGTAGATGCAAACAACATAATAAATGTTTGCCAAATATTTGTTGCGTTGATTATAAAATGATGTGTCATCTCCCTCCTCATGTTCAACGTAACAAGGCTGTGTTCTACAGGAAGACATGATGTGTCATCTTCCTCCTCATGTTCAATGTAACAAGTCTGTGTTCTACAGGAAGACAGAGTTATAACCCATTCAATGATGTTGTATAGTAAGCTGTGTGTGATGTTGTTTGAACTGATGCTAAAAAGGTAGCCAATAGTAAACCAAAAATTTTATCAACCCTCATGATAATCAATCTGAATTTAACGTATTAAAAATACAAATAGGGCCAGCCGAGTGGCACGGTGGTTAAGCGCTGGCTTGGGAAGCCAGCAGCCCCATTTCGGGTCCCACATATGAGGGCCAGTGACACTGCCCTCAAAAAAACAAAACAAAACCAAAAAAAAAAAAAAAAAAAGAAAAAAAATACAAATAATCATCTATCTTCTTGCTTTCATAAGATTTAAGCAAATCTTTATTAAGTTATATGACTCATATTGATGGCCAATACATAGTCAAGCACAAAAGGAATCTCTCATTCCAGCAGCTCACACCTGGTTATTGGCAACAGAAGGCTCTTCTGACTTCAATTCTACCTCTTTTCTTCTCTACCACACTGCGTCTCTTTTTAGTATCTACATTTAATTCTATACTAGAACAATAAAGAAACAAGCTTTTCCAAGGTTGTATGTAAGCCTCACAATTAACGATTGCCAAACACAATGACCAACATAAGGTAATGATATAAATCAAAGATAAATCAACAATGGATGACTGCCTATAAAAATGAGAATACTCTCCTGGCATATAGTATTTGACTCAAAACAATCATCATTGAATAAATTTTGGGGATATTCCTCAAAAATGCCTGAAGAAGTTTCCAGTAGGCTACTTCTCTAATATTCAGGAAACATCACTCATTAGCACATACAATGTCTCCAGCATAGCAGTTTTTTAGGAATAACAAATTTCCAGGCATGAACCTCAATTATTGTATGTAACTTGAGAAATTGTGCTTAAGCCATACTTCTGATTCTCGGAAGAGCAGCCCTGTGTTTCATTGCCATCAGGAGTTGAGATAACTAGTCTCAACCTGCGTGGATCCTCATGCCGGCATTATACCCAATCCGAGTCTCTCCTACATTATGACCCAGAGTGACTGGTTTCTCAGAGACCTAAGGAGTTTATTGTTTAAAAATAACTATTAACTGGCATAACTAATTTTCTCTAAGTGAAATAATTCTGGTTAGGGAATGTGTAAACCTGTAGGTCCTCTATGGAGTAAAAAGAAAGAGAGAAAAAAGCATGTTAATTTTTACAAGCACAGAATAATTCAAAGAATCCCTTGTTGAGTCCCATTAAGCATCAATAAAACAATTGACCTAATAATGGTACGAGGTCCCATGCATGATTTCTAGGCTTATGCCACCATTAGTGGTTCACTACCCTGATTACTGCTGCTGTTTTAGCCACTGCACCAGACAAGAAGAATATAGTTACTGATATGATGTTTGCAGAACAAAGATCAGGTTTAACAAAACAGATCAACATCGGGCCAGCCGAGTGGCGCGGTGGTTGGGCACTGGCTTGGGAGGCCGGCGGCCCTGGTTCGGGTCCCGCATGGGAGGGCCAGTGACAGTGCCCTCAAAAAAAAGAAAAAACAACTGTATTTTAAAGTCACTTGAAATAGTTTAAAAAAAACAAAACAGATCAACATCAAAACTAATTAATGAACTTAGTAAGCAAATATTACCAGCACAGTACCAACACAAAATGTTCTCTTGTGTTATTGTTATTAGAATTTCAGAAAATGTAAGGTTTCATGTTTTTATTATACTTCCACCTACCAAGTTAAACTGGTGGCCCCCTTCTCTCTCTATTGCTTGATTTCCATTAAAATAAAACTAATCAAATTCTTATTTCATTTAAGTGTTACAAATATTAACAAATGGAGATGTGTTCCAGCTCATTTAATTTAACTGTTCTAGTGACATTCTGGCATGGAGTTATTTATTACACTTTTAATTATTTCAAATTAATTCATTTATCAATAAAACACCCCTAAGTGTGTTGAAAATATATTTCAGGTTTTTATTATTTTAAAAAATTTCTATTTTGATTACAAGATATGATAGAACATGTCTTAATCAACACAAGCATTTCAATCCATTGTGATTCTGGAAAATGAGCACTTCTTTTTGGGTGTATTAGGTACTGCTGTATTGATTCAGCAGTTAACCTGCAACCTGTGGCTTTCTATCCAGCCCACTGTGAATTCTTATTCTCTTCAAGTTGGGAGCAACAGCACATCATCCTGTAACCAAAGGATATCTGTCAGCTACTCAAAGAATTGTCATTTTATATCCTTCTTTCAAACAACAAAATATTCAGTTTCCCTTATTAACCTTTCTATTGTATTGTACATAGAAAAGGGAATGGATCTTTGAAATATGTTTCGAAAGCCTGGGTGAAACATTTTCCTCGGTCTGATTCAGAGGCTTGGTGTTGTGAAAAGAAGAAATCTCTTCCTGCCTTGAGAAAGAGGGAGGTGGGGAAGCAAGCCAATCACACTCAGAAAGCAAGCCTGATCTGTCACAAAGCTGCATATTGCTGATGCCACTGATTCCTCCTTTTTTTACAGAACCATCTTGGAACTTGTCAAGCTTTACTGAAGGTGATTTGCGTTAATTAATTCAACAGACCCTTTAATCTTGCAAATTCTTGACTTGTAATATTGTAGCCAAACTACTGCAAGGGGAAATTAATCAGTTAGTGGAAAGGAGTACTTCGCTCCATGTCATGCGGTGATGTGCCCAGGCCTGAAGAGAAAGACCCCTGTGAGGCAGAGCACTAATGAATTCGTGCTACCTGCTTCCTCATCATTCATGCTATGAATATTCATCCACTTCATTAGTTTTGGCCAGTAAGCACTGCTTTGAAAAAAAAAAAAAGTCGATGGATTCTGGGCTCTTGCACAGCTCAGAGAATGGGTACTGGGCCATAAGACTTACTTTAAATGGATACAAATAGACTTATGTTTAGAAATGAAAAAAAAAAGTCATTGTCATCTGTTTAATGATTGATCTCTCTGAGTACACTTGCTGCCCTTCATTTCTTGAGAGTACCGTTTGTCAGCACTGTAATAACCAATTTATAAAAATTGAATTTATAATTCAATTTCAGAGGTAAAATCTGCATGAATATACCTGTAGCTATTGAATAATTTGACTCCTGCCTTCCTAGGTAGTGACATTGCCAGTTTGGAACTGAGATTCATTTGTGTGTGGAATTGGCTCTCCTGTTGCTTCTCAGACCCTTGCAAAACCTTGGTTGCAAGCTCTAAAATCACCAATCCTACATTCTTAATGTACTTAAAAGTAAACTGGTAGTCTCATAGTTAAAAATCATGGTTTTTTTTCCAATCACTTCTCTGTTTAAAGAAAACTTTGAGCTGCAAGGTAAGAAAGAATTGACTTCACATGAAAGTATAGTTTCAGAGTTTGCAAGGAGTCAGGCATCCATATGTTGATATAAATTTTCTGTCTAACCTTTTGATATAATTATTCTAGGAGTTAACCCCAAATAAATGAGTGAAAGTCATTGGAATTATCTAATAAGCAATCTAACAGAAAAATTAGAAGAAGCAGGAATCATTTTTCTTGTGTTTCAAAGATGTTTCCCCTTCCTAAGTGATCATCTTCTTGGTGATTATTTCCAAGATGTACCAAGAGCTACTGAGCAACAGTCCCAGGACAGGTGCCAGTATTGTGCTGCATCCCCTACTCTGGCAAGTCATTTTTCAAAACTAGCTCTTGGCACAAGCACTGAAATTTAATGGTAAAAAGTGGCCTACCACCGTGTGACTTATTTTCAATTGCAAGGCAATGAAAACTAACAAGTTGAAGAAAATGTTAATTTCCTGCACTCCAAAGACAAAATTGACACAAAGATACTCTGTAATGTACAATGAGTTGGTTGACTGTGGGGACACAGGAGCAATAAGCAATTCTCTTAAAGTAAGCTCATGAATAAAGGTGACTGTGAGTGGTATTGGGACATAAGCTTTCAATTAATGTAGAGGTCCAGGTGTGGTGACTGAAGAGGAAAGTTGTTAGTGGCTCATCAGTAATATTTGCCTTTTTATAGAGCAGAGGTCGCGGTAGCCCCTGCCATTTTATAACTATGATAAAAGATGTGTCTGTTTATGAAAGGCCAAGGCATGACTGAAGTGGAAAGATAGAGATGTCAGGGGCTTCATGTCTGATACTAACTCTGTCCTTAAGGGAACTTTCCCGCATGACAGTTCTCCTTGGTCATTGGGCCCTACACCACAAGCTGGCTCCACATGCCAAGAGCTTCTGATGGATTATAAAATGAGATATTTTAAGGAATTTTAAGCATTCTACTTGTAGAACATGAACCATTGAGTTATCCCTCCTGTTAACAACAATGAGATTCAGGGTTACCATGGCCTTACTCATCACTCCATTGTAAATATACCATGACATCACAAGAACCTCTGTGGTCAAATTCATTAGACTAGATTTACAGTATTAGCTGAATTGTTTAAACATTTTTGGATCTTGATTCTGCCATCACCTAGTCTGTGCATCAATCCCCAAAAGGGAAAAATACTTTTTATAAGAATAATTTTCAGAATAACAGAAGTGAAAGAGTGGACAGTTAAGCAATTTGTCAATGTAGACAAAATTACTAGGCCATTGATAGCCCTGAAGCTCTGATTTTTCCTCATGACTGAGTTTCTTTTCATTGGGGGCTTTCAACATCTGAATTTTCTGGATGATTGCTAAACCATCTTCACTAAACTTCAGTAGACACTACGTTGTTACTAAATAATAAAGGCTGTCCACGTGAATACAAATATCCCAATGAAAAGTGAAGAAGTTTGTCACTCAAGGAGCAAATTTGATCTTTGTGATGTCAAACATCTGAATATTTGGGAAAATCCAGACATTTGAATCACGCAGTTTTCCATCTGGTTGTCTGGTATTGTCTAGAGAGACAGAAAATACTCAGATGTTGTAGGTAATATAATTTAACTTTCTTGTGCAGTAATCTATTGCTGGTGATATTCTGCTGCTAAAAATCTCTTTGTCGTGCAAAAAGAAATAAATAATGCAGAGCAAATGCTATTTAATTTTTATTTACTTTCAGCAAACTCATGAATGAGAGAGCTTTGAGAGGCTGTCCTGGGTGTATTCAGATGTTTTTGCACCACAGACCTCCTTCAGAGTGACAGTCCTGGAGGTCTGCCGCTTGAACCCTTTCTGGCAACAAACCTTTTAATTCAGCCCTTTTTCCATGTTTCATTATTTTATAATTGCCTCTCTGTTTTTCACATACTCTTAATCATTCACAAGGTTTACTTGACAGAATTGTTCAAGGGATATACAAATTTGTTAACCTTTATTCTTCAAATCGGAGTTTTAATTTTAAGGATTTCTTATTTATTTCATGGAAAATTTCATGGTGTCATAGAAGTAAAAGCTATTTTTCCCAAGTTTAAAAAATACACTTCTTTTGTTTGGTTTGGTTTGTTGATGTCATTTTGATTGCCAAGGACTAACTGGTTATCACACTTTAGAATATTAGTGTTTTCTTTGTAGTCACAAGAAAAAGATGACATCAAAGGGAAATTCACTTACCAGAAAGGAAGTTTGAGATATTCATACAACTCTTGTATTTATGATTACTTGTGGACGTTTCTTCCTTGTTTCATCTCATTTGGCTCTGGATTGGTTAGCGTGTGTATTTCCTCAAATTGTGTGCTTACCTCACTTACTGTTCTGAAGCTGGGCAGAAAAACAGGCAAGCTATTCAGACCAATTTTCTTTTAAGTGCGCTTATGTTGCAAAACTTGCTTCCGGCACTGATGACAAGCAAATACACAGAGCCCTGGAAGATATTCAGCTATGCAAAGATCATGAGAGGATTTCCAGAGAAAATCTGAAAGTTGGTAGGTTCTTAGGTAGTGTTTTGATTGTGTCAAATTCTACATGTAGTGCCAACTTAAAATGGGCAGGCAGTCCCCTTCCTTTTTGGGTCCCTCCTCCCATCAGATGCAGAAGTTTCCCCGGAAATCAAATAGATATTCCACCTTGTGTAACAAAGGCCTCCAGCCACTGGGTGTCATTGCTCTGTACTAATTGTATTTTGTAAAGTCTTTCCAGGGCAGGTCTTGTTGGCTAGTCACAGTCTTATAACAGGCTCCAGGTGATAGAGCTGCTACTCCCAAATCCAATCTGGCTTTGCTTTTTCCTTGAGATTTTTACTTCACTAAATCCTTTTCCAAATCTTTTACCTTCATGTTATTGACAGGATGTTTAGTTCAATGTTTAGGTGAATTTGCAACCAAGAGGCAATCAGTGGGCAACTACAAAAACATAAGGATTTTTTTTCCAGTTATCTTTTATTATATGATAATTGAATGGAACTTACAGTTTAATAGAAAACCTAAAGTCCCTGTGTTAAATATAAGGACTGTTTTAAATATACTTAAATATAGTCTATGACACAATATCTTTTTACATTAGGGAATATATTTCTTTCTGGAGACAAAGGCATAGAGGGGTGTGATTCAATGATGGGAACTCTGGGACTCTGAGCACTCGAGTCCTCATCCTTGGTCGGTCATATTAGCCTCAGAATCTCACCTTCCAACTCATTTTTCACATATGTAAAAGAAAGATAATATTAATCTACCTACCTCATAGGGAAGTTGTGAAGGTTAATTAGAGTTCTCAAAGTGTGCTGACACTTGATAACTAGTATTAGCACAAAGGAGATCTGTGTGTGACCCCAGAATAGACTATGGTGAAGGGGGTGGAGCCAGCTGAGGAACACAACATCAAACAAAGCATGTAATTATTCTTGATTTCTTAATGAAAGTGAAACTGTTTCTTCGAAGGTCTACCTAGAATTCTTTTTTTAATTATCAACGTTTTAATAAGAAAGTTAACTCCTTCCATACAAACATTGAGAAGCTTCATATAGAATGACAATTTTCCTCTTAGATAAACTAAATTTTACAAAACACTTAATTAAATTTGTCCAGAAAACTTGACTCCTTCCGATGAATAAGGAGATTGCATGCATGCCTGATCCCAAGCTACATTTTTCACAACGTGTGCATGATACCAGAGTTCAACACTAATGATTGCCAAGTGGTGTTCTGGAACATTCACTACCAGGAGGGAACATCTTTAATAGATACTACTGAAATTAGATTTTTGTGTTGTTTACAATGGGATCCTCTTTCAGCCCTAACATGATATATCTCTCCCTTTACAACACAATGAAAGAATGTAAAGCTTTATTTCTACTTGGAACTCCTAAGTTGATTAATTTTTCAGATTATAAATATGTTTTAAATATTTCAGAGATGGATTTACACAAGGCTTCAGCTACACATATACATATATTCTTACATGTACACAGATAGGAGTCCTGCTAAAGGACAGAGGGTGGGAGAACCACCACAAAACTATCCTGGAAAACTTTCCCCCAAAGTAACATTTTCTCTTGCTTTAATATCTAGTCCTGGTAATAACTAGTGCTAAATAATATGATCTGTCATTTTTGAGGCAATATTGTATAGTAAGAATACACCCATGAACTACACTAACAATGCAGATAATGATTTAATGATATGGCTTCATGAAGAAAAGTTGTTGTACATAAATATTATCATTCTGCCCTTATTTAATAATTATATTCCTTTGCAAAACAAATGTGCATGTTCTTGAAAATATGAAATAAGTTTTCAGAAAGTTTATCTTGATAAGTGGGTTTAAGATCATGTTGTGCCTGGAGTTGACATAATGTATACATTCAACATAATCTTTTCTGGATTCTAAAATTGAGTTGCCAGTGGTATATCAAAGGCTTAAAATTTCATATTGGTTGACCATTTCTAATGCATGGTATTAAGATTTCAGAAGCATGAATTTAACCTAGGCAATTAATCTGATCCATTAAAAAAATTATGTCATCACGCCAGAGTTAATATAAGTATTATTACTTTTTTAGATTCAAAATATGAGGATAGTGAGTCAAAATAATTTGGAATTCTCTGTGTTTTTTTTCAGTTCCTTCCATCAATACTTTTAAAATCAAAAGTGTGACAGAATATCCTTATTGCTATGTAGGGAAATATCCATGTCTTTTCTTTGTTTTTGCACAAAAAAAACTGAAGTTGACTAGATGCAAGGGCCTGGAAATAGGAAAAGGCTGTGACAATTTTCAGGTGGACTAGCTAGGATGAAAGGAGGGCAGTGGATAGAATATGTGGTTGTGAGATTTCATCACAAAAGAACAAAAACAAAACCTAACAGTGTTAGAGCTGGACAATTCTTTGAAATGGTAGAATCTAAGTTTTAGAGAAAAAATTAAGGGGAGATGACATGTTATTAGATATAAGCTATACATCCAATTACTGGGGGAAAAGACATTCGAATGCCCATACATTTTACTCTTTTTAAGATTCCAGCCCACATGAAACTCTCCAGAGTCTTCCCTGAAAATAAGGGACTCTTAGAAAACTAGTTTTTAGCAAAGATAAATGTAATTACACAGTCATGAGCCAGTCATTATGTAATCATCATGTGTGTGATGCTTTTTTAAATGTGGTTGTCAACTTTCATGACTACTTCCAGTTAATATTTTATCTCATAAACAAATGGTTAAAAAAAAATCAAGAAAAATTCTCTTGCTCAAAAGGAATGTCTCTCCTTTCATACCTAAATGATATTAAATAGCTGAAAAATGGAGGTTTTGGTCAATTGCTTATTGAGGGTCCTACCTGAAGCCTCTCTTTAGTAAAGAGGCCAGGCAGGAAGAGAGAGGACCTTGGGTGAGAACCTTGCTCTACCAAATTGTTCCTGCTTTTCTTCTCAGTTACCAAGCAGCTCAGTAAGTAAGAAGCCGAGAGAGATGATGATGATGAAGGATATGCAAATTTGGTTTTTCCCATTCTCAGAACAAGGAGGGTAACCAATGAGCCAGAGGTTCCCTCCCCCTTTGAAGCCAAATAGCATAATGAATTTAGGGCTAAGACAAAAATACTGTACAAGTAAGCACAAAATCATCCTTTCTATTGATTATTTTCTCAGTTTTTACTAGATTCTTCTTACAGTTTAGATCAGAAATTTCTGTTAATAATAACTAATGCCACTTTATATTATAGCTTCAATGAGGAAATGGTGAAAGCATGAGTTACAAACAAAATTGCTGGGGATACAGACTTCTTTTGTATAGACATCTTACCAAGCAAATTGGAAACAAATACTACTACCACTAATATTCTAGTTTAATTAATAATATCTAATAGGAAAATAGAAGCATTTTGCTCAGCATTATATGACTGTACAACATTGACCTGCTTCCAAATGACAAGGATTTTTTGCTACTGACGTTTGTTCTTCATTCTCCAGTTATTTTAAGTAAGTTTCACATCTAACTACCTCAGCTACTGTTGTTTAATTTAGAAACATGAAATCATGCACTTTGGAACCAACAGTTTTTCATTTACAATTTCAAAAGGATATTTGGTGCAAAGAAATTTTCAAAAATTTATATATGACATAAGCAACGCAACCTCAGAGGTTGTACTTCATTTTGTTCGTTTGTTTCTAAGTTCAATTTGGGGTAAAATCCTCATTTCCACTCAACACCAAGGGAAGCTGCTCTATATTTGCTTAATTTGCCTTAAACATTTTGTGCTCCTTTTCCTGTTCAATTTTTTTGTTGTTGTTGTTGTTTAAAATCTATCTCTGAAAAGAAAATGTAACAGGTGGCAGATGAACAGCAAACTGAATGGACCAATCATTTCTCAGTTCCCTATTGTCAACTCTCTGCATGACATTCTGATTGCGCGGAATTGCCATTCCTGTGTTTCTCTCTCCTGTGACCATTACAGAAATAAGGTCTGAGAGACCCTGTGTGTGTGTTTAGGGAATGGTGTAGACATTTCCTCCAGTACGAGCACAGTGCCTGGACCCAAATGATAATCTTGGCAGTTCTTGTGCTTTTACTTTGTGAACATTGTACAAATGTATTTGGAATTTTATTTGAAATGAAGAATTAAACTAGTTATTAATTTTTTTCCTTCTTGTAAATATATATATTCAAACTCTATGTATCCAAATGTTCCTTTAGCATTCAGATTGTAAGAGTGTCTTTATAGGCTAGAGGCAGCTGTCTCTGGGCCACAATCCCATGTGCTCTAGTGGAAAGCACAGTATGTAAAGTATTTAATGTACTACAGTACCATGGTTATTTTGGTCTGTTAAGTAAGTTGCAATTTGTGATGAAATGAAGTGGAAAGTAGTGCTTCATAATGAACAAATTTCCTTGGTTACATGATTTTTCTTGTAAAACTTCTAAAAAAAGAAAAAAACTTGAAATTTTATATATTTGGATTTTGTAGATTTTTTTTATTTTATTGCAACACAAGGTACCAAAATCATTAAATAAAGTACACTGTGGTCATTTTAACAGAAGTCTGAGTCCCTGATTCTTTCTAAGTTTAGGAAGAAAGCAGGACATTGGGGGTCAAAGATTGGAAGATAGGAGAAGGCATATTCAAAAGCATAGTCCCAAGACAATGTGATTTAAACCAAAAATAAACAGAAAAGAACTGAGACTGTCAAATCTGAACTAAATTTAAAATTAAATTATATAGATTTCTAAGATCTGAAAAGTGCTAAAGAATGTTTCTCTAAAATCACTATAAAAACAGAGATGTTTCAGATCACAAAGAGACTTAAAAATCCAAATAATTTGTTTTAACATTAATAAAAGGAAAAAAAAAAGTCTATGAAAAAGGGTACTTTAAAAAAAATAGTGTGTCTATGTGCCGTATTTTTCTACAAAATTATGATTTATGCTTTATATAATTGTTTTTCTTAAACTATTCTAAATTTGCTTGTTTCTTTTGTTTTGTTTTACTGGTTTACAAAAGCATTCCTTTGTAAAATATTAAAAGGAAACTCTAGCATGAGCTCTGGCTATAAATGTAGAAACTACTATGGATAACAAATAGAAACAGATAAATAAAACTGTTAGATGGAACAAAGAAATGAAAAAAATTCAATCAAATGTAAAACTTACTTGAAACTCACCATTTTGATATGCTTCTTTCAACCGTTTTTGTAAACATTTACATTTTTTACATTATGATTTTTAACAAACGTTTTCTTTTTTTTTTTTTTTTTTTGAGGGCATTGTCACTGGCCCTCATATGTGGGATCAAACCGGGGCCGCTGGCTTCCCAAGCCAGCGCTTAACCACCGCGCCACTCAGCCAGCCCAAAACCTTTTTTTAATTACAAACATTTGACATGCATGGTATTGGAGTTATGACTATGAATAAAACACATTTTCTTCTGAAAGAAGAAAGTAAGGAAATGAGTCCAGATACACCAGTTATTATATTATTTAGTGGAAAAAGCAAAAGTAGAGACCTTTACAGACTATACTAGGAGCATCTAACACAGCCTGCAAGAGAGTTGGGTGGGGAAAGGAGCCACACTGTGGAAAGGTCCTTGAATCAGTGGATGAAGCTGATTCCCCACACTACCCTGGCTAAAACAAAATGGACATGAGCAAAACATAAACTTCTCCTGACTTAAGCTACTTACATTTTGGGGTATTTGTTGCAGCAGTTAGCCTTTTCTGACTTTTAAAGGAGCATTTCAGGGACCATTGATGTGCAATTAGCTCAAAAAGAAGTATGATTATCTCAACTCTCTCCACCTGAAGTCCAAAAACAAGGAGGAAAAGAAGAGGCTGTATTTTTATATGTTCTCTACAATTAGTAGGTATTATTACTGTAATCTGAAAACAAATAAAATTTATACTTAAGGAGAAAAAAGTAAAACATATCAGTTCCTGAATTAGAATATTTAACTTGGTAAGGAATGCAATTTGCCCCTAATAATCTAGAAACATCATATAACTAAACAAAGCCACAAAGCTATAAAACTTGAAAAAAGGATTATAAATTTTATAGAAAGAATGAAAATTTTAAAATAACCAAGTATTTCATTTTTAAATAAGAGTATTAATGGAGCTTTGCCTTCCTGGCCTATTATAAGTTACATAAGTATGTACTACTAGCCAAGAATATATTTAAAAGTCCAGAAACAGAACCTGTACATATTAGATAAATGAATTTAGTATATGATAATTTTTAAAAAGTAGAAAAAAAGTGGTCTCTTCAATAGACAGTCAGGATAACCAACTTACCACTGGTGACATCGCTTACCCCCAAATCAGAGCATATTGATTAAAGATATAACTATGAAAAAGTACAACTACAAAAAGTATATATATCACCTGAGATAGGAAATATTTTCTAAATTTTATTCCAAATCCAAAAGAGAGGGGAAGGGAAGGAAGGAGGGAGAGAAGCAGGAGAGGGAGAAGGAGAGGGAAAGGGGAGAGGGAGAGGGAGAGGGAGAGGGGGAGAGAGAGAGAGAGAGAGAGAGAGAGAGAGAGAGAGAGAGAGAAGAGGGAGAGAGAAAGAGAGAGAGAATGAATAATTGATAAGGATGTAAACTAAGGAGGTGTGTGTGTGTGTGTGTGTGTGTGTGTGTGTGTGTGTGTGTGTGTGTGTTTCTATTACTTCCCTTAAAGGAGAAACACAGCTGTAAAACAGAAAACCAACTGAAAAAATATTGAACCTACTAGATTGGTCAAATATTCTAAAATGTATGTACAAAGATGTTTATAACAGGGAAAACTGGAAATAACTGAAAAACAAACAATAAGAAATAAGCTATGGTACATCCTTATAATGAAACACTCCATAACAACTAAAGATAATAAATACTTTAAAAATGTCTTTCTTTATTGCATTCAATGACTATATTGTTAAAACTTCAATTTGAAAGTAAAGGACGAAGAAACAATTGTATTTGTAAACTATAAACAAAAATGCAGTAGTACATTAGAATACCAAGCAAATCATGGTATAATGAGCAAGAATATTGAGAGGAAGAAGAATTGGTGCTAATTAAATATACAGCTACGTGAGACTAGTCTTGTCTGACACACCAGTTGATCAGTGAGTATGAAATTGGCAACATGCTAGGTGTGAATTGAATTTATTTGACAATTGTTTTGAAAAAGATGTAATTGTATAGAAGAGTTATTGAAAGTTTTTCTGAAGAATTTGTTCCTAGAGCTAGTTTACAAAATATGATTGGATATGGAAAGACATTTGGAAAAGGCCGTGTCTTTCAGACAATCAAAGAATGGACTGAAAAAGAGAGATGAGAAATGGCCGCCTCAAACATGCATGCCAGAAACCAGGATAGTAGAAGGAGTCTTGCAAAGAAACCATTTGTGGGTTATTCGATAGTGTCAAAAGTATAACAGTCCCTACTATCTGCATTGGGACCACAGTCGAATAAGAGAATCAAAAGCCAACAATTTCCTGAACTATTTAATTAAATCAGTGTTGTCTTTAAAATATAAATACTTCTACTCATTTCCAGGAAATTCCCTTACCATTTCTCTAAATATGAGCAAGCCTGCCAAGTGCCATGTTTTGCCCCAAACCTTCATACAATAGATGCACTTGCTACCTTTGTATCTCACAGACAAAATGATAAATATAACATCTAGCCTGAAAATCAAAATCTATCTGTATTGACAACCATCCTTGCTACTGTCTCAAAGAGACGTTCCCTACCTCTTTTCCCAAGGCTTAAAAATACCACCTGGGTTTTTAATTCCATTACTTTTTACTTTATTTATAGGACATTACTTCATTTACTCTCTCCTGTCTTTTATATCTTTCCTGAAACCATTTTCATACTGCTTACCATAGTGCTGAAATCAGCCAAGAGAAAGCCAAAAAGCTAGATTTCTGCCCTTTCCCTCCCTCTTTCCTCCTCTCCCATGTCCTGCCTTTTCCCTTTCTCTTTGTTCTATTCTTCTTGAAGGAAGAATTTACAAATTTAACATTACTCATGCAAAAATAGAAAAAATAAAAGTATATATTTCTTCAGAGTAGGCATTATACCATGGTTTGTTTTTTTTAATGGGGTGAATAAATGAATGTTACCATAGACAAATTTGTTAAATTCTTGAAAGCTAAATTTTATTTCTCATCTAAAGGATTGTGGTTAGGGTGAAGGTAGAGATGTTGTAAAGAAATTATCTGGCACAGTGGCTATGACCTAGTAGACAGTGACAAAAGATGTTGCTGTTGCTGAATTAAATCTCAAAAATAAAAATAAGAGCTTTTGGGTACAGTTATTTCACTGTTGATCTTGGTCCATTCGTTTTTGTCTTCAGGAGAAGCATGTCAGGAATTGCATAAGATTATTTGTTAATATTATTGATTCTGCCTACCCTTTGACTTCATAGACTGTATAAACTCAATATATCCACCTCTGTTGAGACATGCAAAACTACGGAGAATGTCAACACCATCAAGTATTGTTTGGTGAATCTTTCCAGTGGGTAAAATGAGAATGTGTTCTGCTCTTACTCCTTCTCTTTAACTTTCATCTTAATGACTTAATATTTATTTATTTGTTTTTATTTGTTTTTTTTTAATTCAAGTTTATTGGGGTGACAACTGTTGCAAAGTTACATAGGTTTCAGGCGTACAATTCTGTAATGTATCCCCTGTACATCACATTGTGTGTTTACCAGTCAGAGTCAGTTCTCCTTCTATCACCGTATATTTGATCCCTTTTACCCTCATCTATCATCCCTCTACCCCGTTACCCTCTGGTAATATTTATTTTTGATAGATTGGATGCGTCCTCTTTCTTCCTACCCAACTCATATATTGGAAATAAACATTCTGTGTTCCCCTGAAAGACATGAACAAGGTCAGGCCTTTACAGACAACCTGCCTGCTAATTACCCTTTGACTAAGTAGATTAAGGTTTATACATCTAGGTCATAAGTGTTGTAAATATTTTCCAAAATTTAAGCAACATTTAAATATATGTAACAAGTCATTATGTTCAATTATCTAGGATACAATTTATTTAATTGGAGGATTCATTAGGAAATGAGATTACTCAAAATTATGATTTTGGGCAGTACACCAACTTTAATGTATTTCAGGTTAAATTATCAATTACCTAGACATTTGGGCTTCTGTCAACAATTTTTCATCTGTCAGTGGGAATTCAAAATTTCTGGCAGTAAGCAACTTTTTTTACCCTGCATACCAGGCCCCTTTCTTCCCACTTCTGGGTGAAAGAGAGTGATATTACATTCAGGCACAATCTTTTGAATCAGTAAAAAGATATCAACCTTAATTCAAGTACAACTGGCTGTTGAAGTATGGCTCTACTCTAAAAATGTCGATAAATACACTGTCTGTGTTCCAGATTTTTGTCGTGCTATATAACCTTATATTCCCTGCCACACAATAGTTATCTAAAGTTGTAATGAATAATACACACTAAGGATTTCCTGAATGGCATGCGGTCCATATCTTTCTCTGTAGCAGAGATTGTGAATTTCATATCTACAGGACTCAGGCAAGTATTATAAATAAGTGAATACTATGGCAAACTGAAGAGCACATTCACCATCTAAAGAGAGAGCTGCCATACAGAAAGGCAGGCCCCATATGCCAGGGTTTCTAATGGTTCAAGAGAAGCAAAAGATGATAAGATAAAGTGGATTTGTATATAAAAACTCCTGAGTTTTTTATAGTAATTCAATTTTTAAATTCTACATGCTAAAAACAATGTCTACTGACCAGGTATAGCCAATGGGCAACTATTTGTGATCTTTCTAGATCTAGATTATATTTTTTACTTTTGTCGAAACCAGATTGCCTGGATTTCATTATCTTCACCATAGCAATTGCTTTGAATATACGCCTTTTGATGTTATGCCATTGGCCTATTTTAAATGACGTTTAAAAATATCAGCTCACTTATTATTAACTTTGTTCTATATTGTTTAGAATCTTGTTCTCTATGGTTGCATGATGCCCTCTTTATGAAAACCCATAGAAAAAATGTCTTTCAGATCTCACTACTAAGGATAATTATAACCTCATATAGCATTTCTATCACTTGAATACCATGAATCAAATGTTTCCTTCTTTGCATTGACGCAAAGGAAACTCAGAGAAGCCTACCTCTAACAAATATAAAAGTACACACGTGTGTGTATATTTATGTTGTGTGTGTATGCAGCAGATTTTGGGTTTTTAAATCCTTACATTTCTGTTCTTCATTGCCAACTCCACCCTGAGAATTCCTCATTTTATGTTGTTTTCCTAAAATGTTATGGTCTTTGGAAACTGTATCAGATTGGTTTATTTTGAAAATTAGAAGCATAACAGCAAGCAAATAAACATATAAATAAAACTAAGTAGATTGATAGTGTTCATCCTTTGCCTTGAACTGTCTCCCTAACCCTATATAGATCATTTTGACTGCTTATGAGACTTCACCATCCCAACACTCCATAAGCACCTGAATTTCAACATATAAAGAACTAAAGTCATTATCATGTTTCTCTTCAAGTTTATTAAAGTCATTATCAAGTTTCTCTTCATTTATTAAGCATCAGGGTAAATGGCACATCAAGCTAAAACTCTCAGTGTTATTTTCAACTATTTCCACCCCTTCCTGCTCAATACCCAAATCTGTCATCAAGTCCTATTGATTATAGCATTGAAATGTCTCAAATCTATCCCAACTGTTCTACTTTATATCTTTATGATCTCTCACCTTACACTACCAAATGTACGTATTTCTTTCTGGAACCACTGAATTCACTTTTATTTGCATTCCCTGGCCTAACTATCTTCCCCACCCCAAAACTTCAACTTCCTGGGTGGTTTAAAAATATCTTGCAGAGACCTTTCAAAATCACATGTAACTAAAATGCCTGGGCCTTCCCAATCTATGATTATGCAGTGAGTAACTAAATAGGTAAATGAAAATCTAAGAAGTGAATTAGGCTTCTTTTCATCTTCTTATATGATTAGACCTGAATCATGCCAGTGGTATAGCTCTCCAGGAAACCCACAGTCTACACAGCAAGCTGTGCAGATTAGACATGGAGAAGCAAGTTCTAGGTAAGGGCGTGGTCCTGAGAGGTTCATGATAAATCAAGCGGACAGAATCAAAATTGGGTCAGAAAGAGGCATATCAACATCAGGATATCAAGAGCAGAGAGAAAGGTCAAACTCAGTAGGTTGACAGGAATCACACTGAATGAATGAGCTGAGGGTTTAAACAGAGGGGCTTCCTGACAGTCAGGCCAAAGGAGGAACACACATACCACACAGGAACCTCATTAGGACTGGGATCAGGCCAAGAGAATTTGTTGACCAGATGTTCCATGAAGACTTATTTCTTTATTTTCAATTCAAGGCAATAAACAGTGATTTGGAGCTTCTGGCATGTAAGTATTTGCTTATTTTGACCACTCTGATTTTGCACAATAATGTTGTAATTACAGAAGTGAAGAGCTATCAAAGATGCCCTCAGTCCCAACTTCACCCCAACCTACAAAATATATGAGAAACATCATCAATCAACAGAATCCTCATTCTAGAAGTCCAGAAGCATGGAAACATGATAGTTTTGGTATTTCCCCACATCATTCTCTCCAAACTATATACTAAATGGCAAATGGGCAATGGTGTGTTTCAGTGAATAGTACTCCAACGAAGAATGGCTCTCTCTAGTTAACTCTACTTCTCCAACTTCCATTTACTCTTTAGGCCACTTCAGGCTTGCCACCAGGCCATTGCAGTGGCTCTCACCAAGGTTCTCGCAGACTTTTTTAATGACAAAGTCCAATAGATCTTGCTCCTCTACTTTATTTGATCTATCTCATCAGCATGTGATAGCCAGATATCCAGATGTCTTCCTTGACTCTTCCTTCTTCTCACTTCCATCCAACACCCAGTCGATTACCAAAGTGAGCCTACCTCATATACAGAGGGTACCAAAAAAATGTATACACATTTTAAGAAAGGAAAAAACTGTACCAAAATTGAAATACAATGAATGATGCTAGCATTCATTTGAGTGAATGTCATCTTTTGAGTGAATGTCATACTACACATCGCTACCGTAATTCAATTCAACTTTGAAAAGTAATACATAGATAACATCTCTTAAAATGTGTACATCTTTTTGGTGCCCCCAATATATCTATAAATTCTGCCCAGTTCTGTTATCTTTCTCCTGGATTTTTACAACCTTTCCAGGTATTGGGTATCATTACTTCCTTTCTTATTCTAATCAAATCCATTTCACATAGAAACCAGAAAAACCTTCCTAAAATGAAAATGTGATCAAGCTTGTTTCATTAAACTTCAGTGGTTTATCAGTGCCCTTAAAATAAACTTCAAATTCTGTAGTCTAGATATGGGTAACTCTTTCAAGTTCATCTCTCGTGACACTCTTTCTTGACTATGTGTTCCAGCCACAAAGAAATTCTTTCAGTTTCTCAAAGAGTTCCTCACCAGGAATTCTTCCTGCTCTTTTAACATTTCCTGCTCCTGACTACCCTTAACCTCAGGGTCTCTGCACATTCCCTCCAGGGACTCCTGGGACTCCAACTATATGCTATCTTCTGCCTTCAGAACACTTGTCATTATAATTGTCTATTTTCTTGTCTTCCCAACAACCATAAGTGCAATGATGTCAGGAGCCATATGTGTCTTGTTAACCATTATATGCCCAGTGCCTCAGAGGACCAGGCACATAAAACACAAAAAAATTCAATCCCAAGTTGCTGATTTATGGTTTCATTTTAATAACAAGATTAAAGCAACATGACAGCACAGACAGACTGGTCATTATTTAGGTTTGCAGTAATAAGGAGTAGAGTCTGTTTTTCACATGGACTGAATTCTTTTCCTACCATGAAGTTCAGAAAGCTTAGAACTATGGAGTGCCCCAAATATGATCATCATGTGTGAATATTTGTGTCTTCATCAGTTCAGAGTGCTAGCAAACTATCATAGACTGTGTAGCTTGAACAACAAATGTTTATTTCTCAAAATTCTGAAAGCTGGAAAATCTAAGATCAAGGTGTTGGCAGATTCAGTTCCTGGTTATAACCCACTTTCTGGCTGCCTTCTCAGTGTGTGCTCAGATGGCCTTTTCTCTGCCATAGAGAAATAAAATGAGCTCTCTGGTCTCTTCTTAGAAGGGCACTAATCTCTCTTTGAGAACTCCACCCTGATGACCTCATCTGACCTATTTTGTCTCCCAAAGGTCCCATTTCTAAATACCATCACGTTAGGCATTAGGGCTTCAATATGAATGTTGGGAGAATACAATTCAGTCCATAGAAATTTGTAACAGCCTTTCATTCCCTAATCCAAAATTCTATTTTTTCTAACTGAAGCTAATTAGATACATAACACTTTTGCAGCAGATTTTCGGATTCATACATGTACTTCCTTGAGAACACTGCAATGATGGACAGTTGCTAAAAAAGTAAATTCTTTGTTAATTTCTGAGATAATGGATTCAATTGTTAAACATGTCTCTAACAAAAAAAGAAATTTAGGGCAGTTAGGAAGTAATAAAGCCTTTGCCATCAGCAGCAAATATTTTTTTTAAGCAGGTAAAATAATGCTCCAGAAATGATGTAACAGGTACAGGTACTATATTTTAGAGCTGCTGATCCCAAAATATTTCAAACAATATCCACACAAATATTTTTCCCTATTCTTTCCCATTCCCATAGCATATATGTTTCAGTATCTACACAATTTTTTTTTCAGCTGAGCCATCCTGCCACCTGTTGGCAGCTCAGCGGCAGCTCAGCTTGGGCTGGGCATTGAACTGCTGTTGCTCAGAGCTCAGCTCGCACTCTTGAACGAGCTCTCAACCAACTGAGCCACTCAGCAAGTCCATAGTATCTACACAACTTAATGCAGCCACACTTGGCAAATAGCCGCTCCTTTATTTATAAATTTATTTGAGCAACAATTTTAAACGGAACTAGATACTTAATGAAATTTTAGGAAATATATTCAAATTGGACCTAAGAAGATAAATGCTGATTAATGCTTTTCTCTATGCAAATAAAATTGGAAGAAATATCAGTGAAGTGGAAGAAGAGGAGCAGGGAGTTAGAAACCTAGTGGGATGCTGTATTTTGCTGTGGCCTTCATGTGTATGGTTGATTTCTAATGATAAAATTATGCAGAGAAGTTTCTGAAATAAACATTCACAGCACTTCATGAGAAGAGTCCCAAGATAATAGTACAAAATTTTTGTGACAACAGTTTATCTCTATCAGAATAAAGCATATGCCAGCTTCCTCCCTGTCTTCTCAAATTTGCTCATCTTAAGCATGGCTAAACCTGCTCCTCCGAGGGGTGGAAGAACCTCCACAGTTGAAATAGTCTTCCTGATTCTCAACCACCACATGGATGTTTGAGGCCTACTCTTTTCATGTCTCCACCCCTCCTACCAGTCTCGACATGCTTCTTATTTATATCTTTAATTATAAAACTTCTGCTCAGCTAGACTTCAGATGGTTTTCCAGGTTAACTGTTTTATAATTTAGTTGTAATTTTAATGTGTTCATGGAAGGAAATGGGCACAGTATTTGTATACTCTGTCTTCTTGGATTTCCTCTTCCAAGAGTCCCCAAAACCAACATACTTGGAGGTTGGCTTCAGAACATAGAAGAGCACCACCCAATTAGCCCCACTAGCTGTACAAACAAAAGGTGGTCTCAACAAGCACCAGAGCCTGCTGGGGCAAAACCCACTCAGTGAAGTAAGTCCCCTGTACAGCAGCCAAAGTCCACAGGCAATCAGTCTGAGGGTCAATCCCACCCCCTGATATGCCAATAGCAATCAAAGCTCAATATAAGAGGAGAGCACACACAACCCACACAAGGGACACTCCTTGTGTCACACTCTTAGCTCAGGTGACCAGGGAGACTATGCCAGGGTCCCACAGGGTACATACTACATAAGGCCACCCAGCCAAGACTGGGAAACATAGCAGATCCACCTAATACATAGAAAAAAAAACACAGAGCAACAGCTAAAATGAGGAAACAAAGTAATACATCCCAAATGAAAGAACAGAAAACAACTCCAGAAAAAGAACTAAACAAAATGGAAGCATGCAACCTACCAGACAGAGTTCAAAACAATGGTTAAAAAGATGCTCAAGGAGCTCAGTGAGAACTTCAACAAAGAGGTAGCAAGCATAAAAAACGACATAGAAACCATAAAAAAGAACCAGTCAGAAGTGAAGAATACAGAAACTTAAATGAAGAGTGCATTAGAAGTAATCAACAGCAGACTAGATGAAGCAGAGGATCAAATCAGCAATTTGGAAGACAAGATAACATAAAATACCCAATCAGGACAGCAAAAAGAAAAAAGAATCCAAAAAAAATGACAGTTTAGGTGACCTCTGAGACAACATCAAGCATAACAACATTTGTATCATAGGGGTACCAGAAGGAGAAAAGAGACAGCAAGGGATTGAGAACATATTTGAAGAAATAATAACTGAAAACTTTCCTAACCTAGCAAAGAAAATAGACTCACAAGCCCAGTGGCACAGCAAGTCCCAAAGAAGATGAACATAAAGAGATCCAACAACCATTGTGATTAAAATGGCAAAGGTTAAAGACAAAGAAAGAACCCTAAAAACAACAAGGGAAAGGCAACTAGTCACTTACAAGTAAGCTCCCATCAGATTGTCAGCTGATTTCTCAACAGAAATTTTGTAGGCCAGAACGGATTGGCACAAGATATTCAACACGAAATATTCAACATGATGTAAAGTAAGGACCTACAACCAAGATTACTCTACCCAGCAAATCTATTTTAGAATTGAAGGATGGATAAAAAGCTTCCCAGAGGAAAAAATTCTAAAGAAATCCACCACCAGCAAACCCATATTACAAGGAATCTTAGAGGGACTTCTTAAGATGGAAAAAAAAAAGTGCAAAATTATAAATAATAAAATGGCAATAGCTACATATCTATTAACAATTACTTTCAATGTAAATGGATTAAATGCTCCAATCAAAAGACATGGGAGGGCTGGATGGATAAAAAAATAAAAGCCTTACATATGCTGCTTACAAGAGACTCACTTCATATTGAAAGACCCACAGAGACTGAAAGTAAAGGGATGGAAAAAAATATTTCATGAAAATGGAGAGTGGGGGGGTCGGGGCGGACAGAAGCTGAAGTAGCAATATTTATTACAGACAAAATAGACTTTGAAACAAAGGTTATAACAAGAGACAGAAAAGGACCCAGTAATCCCACTTCTGGGTATTTATCTGAAGAAACACAAAATGCTAATTTGAGGGGACATGTGCATCCATGTGTTCATTGCAGCATTGTTTACAGTAGCCAAGGTGTGGAAGCAGCCTGGGTGTTCATGATAGATGCATGTATAAAGAGGAGGTTGTACATATAAACATTGGAACATTGCTCAGTCATGGAAGAGAATGGGTTTTTGCCATTTACAATGACATGAATGAACATGGAGTGTATTGTGCTTAGTGAAGTAAACCAGACAAAAGCAATGTGATTTTGCTTATATATGGAATCTATCAAACAAAATAAACAATCAAAACAGAAACAAACTCATAGATACAAAGAACATTTTGATGGTTGCCAGATGGGAGGGGGATTGGGAAGCGGGTGAAAAAGGGAAGGGATTAAGAATTACAAATTAGTTGTTACAAAGTAGTCATGGGGATGTGGAGTATAGTATAAGGAATATAATCAATAATATTATAATGATTATGTATGGTGTCAGATGGGTACTAGGTTTACTGAGGTGATAGATGGAAGGGGGCTTGTGGGGCAGGTTGAAAAGATAAAGGGATTAAGAAATACAAATTGGTAGCTACAAAATAATCAGGAGGATGTAAAGTAAAGCACAGTTTGGAAACCACTAATACAAATAAAAATGTACTGCACAGCTAGATAGTCACACACAAACACTAAGATTGTCTTAGATGTATATAGAAACATTCCCCAGAGCTCACACCCTAATGCATTTCTAAAAACTGCATGTGTCACAGAAGGTGGTACACAGGAGGTAGGTGTCACTTGTCTCAATAAAAATGAGCACTTCCTTGAATGTGCATCTTGCATTCTGAGTACTGTCAATGAAAAAATATCCAGCCTAAGAAAAAGCTTATAAGAGTTTATTTGAGCCAAACTGACAGCAATTGCTGGGAAGCAAAGTCTCAATGGATTATGAAAATTCTTTGCAAAATGACAGCTTGCAGCTTATTTTATACCTAGAACCAAAGGGGGAAGGTTACATGAAATCCACCAGTGGTAGATTAAGGGGGTGGGAAAAAGCAAAGCAGGGAAATCTCTGGGATTGGATTAAAGTAAATTGGAGAGACAGGTACCCCTTTTACATAGATGGGTACAAGATTGTTAATAGTTTCCTTTTTACAGCATATAAAATGGTAATAAGAAAACAAGAATAATAATGAGGGATTCTGTCGTTTCATTCTCTGGTCTGGGAAAAGGGGTTACTGACATCCCAAGGACGTCATTTTAGGTGCAAAAAGACAATAGACAGGCTCACTTAAGGTAAAGACTGACCTTATGAAGAAAGCTTCAGTCTAAAGATGTGACTTGCCATGGCTCACTTAAGTTAAGAAATTTTATGTTCATGCCATCCTATGTGGTTATTTTCAGTTTTAACATGTGCCCTTTCCCATCCACAGTAGGAGTTCTTACTTAGCTCATGGGACTGAATTTTGAGATAATTGGGGGTCCCGGTGGCCTCTTCCCCCACCCATGTTGATCTGCCAGGACTGGTTTGCATTCAACTACTCAGGCAGAGCTTGCCTTTGAAGCTGTCCTCTCAAAACAAATGTCCTAATTAATTCAGATAGTGGAATTATTGAAAGTTCCAGTGAATATGGAGAAGAAATGTTGCCAATGACAGCCATTATACGGATTTCTCTCAGAGCACGTTAATAGAATAAGAGGCAATTTCAAGAAGGTTAAGTATGATTCTTGCCTACGAAGATACTCACCTTGGAAAAATAAATGCCTGGGCTGCAGCCTGGAGCAGCAGAAGCCTGAGCAAATGCAAACCAGTCCCTCTCAGCTGCCCAGAGCTCCACCACAATAGTCCTTCATACCACTGTCAAAACAGTGGAGCTGCAAATAACAGTTCATCCCTCCTTTCTCCTCTAAAAGTATTTCACTTCACATGTATTGAGAATTTACATGTATGTATATCCCTTTAGTTAATAGTCCTATCATATCCTTTCATACTAGATCTTTCCCCAATTTGATGACTACAGTGGCCCTTTCTCCTCTCCTTAGTCCATCTTTTCCTCTCTCATTTCTGCTCCCAAATAAGAAGCAACTCTTCTTTATTCTTCCTTTGCCCCAGTTTCATTTCCCTTTGCCACCTCTAGAACTGTCTCCATTAAATTCCTCCATTTTGCATCTCTGATCTTTTCCCTATCTTTAAAATACTTTTCTAGTCTGTTTCCTTATTTTAAAAGTTCCCGGGCCCGCCGAGTGGCGCGGTGGTTAAGTGCTGGCCTCGGAAGCCAGCGGCCCCGGTTCGGGTCCCACATGTGAGGGCCAGTGACACTGCCCTCAAAAAAAAAAAAAAAATTATTAAAAGTTCCCTTTTTGGGCCGGCCGAATGGCACGTTGGTTAAGAGCTGGCTTGGGATGCCAGCAGCCCCGGTTCGGATCCCACATATAAGGATCAGTGACACTGCCCTCTACAGCTAACAACAACTCCACCTGGAGCTGGGCTGCAGTCCCTGCTGCAGTGGGCTGCCATAGGCTACAGTGACTGCCCCACAGTCAGCGTGAGAGGCTGGCAGCCAGCATGAGCTGCACCAATAGCTGTGGTGAACGACCATCCAGAGGCCGGTGACCGATCTGCCTCATCCGGGAAGAGCGCAATGATGATACCAACATGGGCCAGTGAAGCAATGTCCTCCGCAACTAGACTGAAGAACAAAAAGACAGCAACTTGTCTGTTCCCCTTCCCTGATTCACTAATGCTGTTCCCCTCCTCCAATTCCCCAATAAATAAAAAAAATCTTAAAAAAAAAAGTTCCCTTTAATCTCTTACATCCTCCACTCTGGCCACCCTGCCTAATAACTTACTGTGCAGCAGTCCAGGCACTTATTTTTCCAAGGTGAATATCTTCATAGGCAAGGATCATGCTAATCTTCTCAAAATTGCCTCTTATTCTATTAATATGCTCTGAGAGAGATCCTTATAATGGCTGCCATTGGCCACATTTCTTCTCCATATTCACTGAAATTTTAATGTACCTTTCCCTTTCTCAGACTTAATGAAAAAAGTTGGTTTTTTCACTTCTTTCCACTAGTGTGTTCCTGAGCCTTTGCAGTCAGATTTCTGCCCTCATGACTCCCCTGAAAAGGCTCTCCCAGAAGTCATCAATGACCTCTCAGTCCTCAAACTCATTTGCCTCTTTTAGTCTTCATTGTCTTTGAGCTCTGCGTGAGTTGATGCTGCAGATATCTCCCTCTTTTCCTTTCGATCAGGAGAATGTGTAAGAGTATTCTACTGGTTCTTGTCTCTAGCAACTTGGTCTTCATGCACAGCTTTTCACTCTCTTCTAGATCCCAAATGTAAGTGTTTCCAAGGTTTCTGTATTTGGATGTTCGTCTTAAAGAATAACCCATCCAAATCATGCCTTGACTATTTTCATCACAAAGGTGGTTCTTATATCAAGGTTTTTCCATTTTAAGGGAGACAAAACTGAACCAAAACTGACTTAAGCTAAGGAAGGGACTATTTAGCTTGTGTAACTGAACATATACTTCAGGCACAGTTTGATCCAGGGTTCTAAAAATGTCTCTAGGACTTGGTTATCTTTTTCCATACATTCTAGCTCCATCTTCTTATTATTTGCTCCATTCTAAGATGTTCTCCCCTTGCAGCTGCTAAATAGCTGTCAGTGTCTCACAGCTCATTGTTCCAGGAAAAATTCAAGGAGTAATATCCCAATCTTCACAAATGAAATATGTATTCTTGATTCTGAATAGATTATGTGCTCTGAACCAGCTGGAGTTCCAGCCCTGAAACTGGAGCTTGGGAGAGGAGGGAAGAAATTAGAGGACTGGTTTCCTTGTTCAATATTCCACTTACCCTCAGATTTGGCCTTACAGTTCCCCACTACCTTGTAATCCCTTCAATGCTTTTAAGGTATCATTTAAAAATATTTTATCCAATATAACATTATTTTCATAAGAGGGATTGGTCTGAATAACCTAGCCCACAATTATTGGAAATAAAAGTTCACTTAGTGCTCTTATCAATTTAAATTTTGTTTTATAATTATTGATTATTATAATTATTCAAGTTTTCCATTATAGACTAATTTGAAGACAGCCATCTTATTCTAACTTTGCATTTTCCGTAGTACTTGAAATAAAATATTACACGTATTAGGTCTGCAATGAATAACAGTTTTTGTTTGTTTGTTTGTTTGTTTGTTTGTTTGTTTGTTTTTAGCTGAGCCATCCTGCCACTTGTTGGCAGCTCAGAGACAGCTCAGCTTGGGCTGGGCATTGAACTGCTGTTGCTCAGAGCTCAGCTCACACTCTTGAGCGAGGTCTTAACCAATTAAGCGACTCGGCTGGCCCCCGAATAACAGTTTAAATGAAAAATAAACCACTGTGAACACTCTAATTAGTTAAGAGCTACTGCTCTAATTTAGCAAAATATGAGAAAATTTTCAGATTCTCAATAGCAGCAGAAAAATAAACAATAGCCAAAAATATATCAAAGTTCAGACTTTGTCAGCCAACCTCTCTACAGAATGGAGAACTTTGGCATTTGGATAAAATGTAACTGGCAAAAATTCTACAAAGAGAAAGCAGCGGTCCTGTTAGTGATTATGAGGGGGGAAAAACCCTGAAGACTTTGGAAAAATAACCACCACTTTCCACCAACCTCCTTTCAAGATATACCACAAACCAAGTGTTTTAAACAACAGAAAGGTATTGTCTCACAGTTACGGAGCCTAGAAGTTCAAAATCAAAGTGTCATTAGGGTTAGTTCCTTCTGAGGGCTATGAGGGAGAATCTGTTCCATACCTCTCTCCCAGCTCCTGAAGGTTGCTGGAAATCTTTGGCATTCTTTGGATTGCAGATGCATTATTTTTACCTATCTTCATTTTCACATGATGTTTTTGGTTTGTGTGCATGTCTGTCTCTAAATTTTCCCTTCTTGTAAGGACAACTGTCATATTGGATTAGGCGCCACCCTTCTCTAGTATCACCTCTTCTTAACTAATTACATCCACAAATCCACAATGACCCTACGGTCAAATAAGGTCACATTCTGAGGTGCTGAGGGTGTATTAATCAGGGTTCTCCAGAGAAAAAGAACAAACACTATATATACAGAGGGTGCCAAAAATATGTATACATATTTTAAGAAAGGAATAAACTGTATTAAAATTACACCGATGGTAACCACTTTGAGCACCTCTTGTAATTGCAGAAATCAAACTGACTTGAATTCATCTTTTGTTATCAGTATATATTGAGCATTATAATTTTAGTAGTTTTTTTCTCATATATATTTCATATATATATATATATATATATATATATATATATATATATAGAGAGAGAGAGAGAGAGAGAGAGAGAGAGAGGTTTATTACAGGAATTGGCTTTGCAGATATACAGCCCAAGACATCCCACAATCTGCCATCCGCAAGCTGGGGAACCCAGAAAGATGGTGGTATAATTCAGTGTGAATCTCAAAGCCTCAGAACCAGGGGAGCCAGTGGTGTAATCCCCAGTCCAAAGACAAAGGTCTGAGAACCAGAAGCTCTGATGTCTGACAGCAGGTGGAGAAAGCTATCCCAGCTCAAAAAAGAGAGAGAATTCACCTTTCAATCACCTTTTTTGATCCATTTGGGCCCCCAGTAATTTGGATGTTGCCTCCCCATAGGGAGAGTGGACATCTTTACTCATTCTACTAAATCAAATCTCTTCCAAAAACATCCTCACAAACATACCCAGAAATAATGTTTACCAGTTATCTGGGCATCCCTTATCTCAGTCAAGTTGACACATAAAATTAATCATCAAGGGGTTGGAACTTCAATATATGCTTTCGGGTGGGGGATACAATGCAACCCATAGCAAGACCTAGAATGTCTAGAAATGATTTTTTGAAATCTATCTCAAGTATAGGACTTGAAATGTCTTGTCTAACTACAGGACTTGCAAGCATTTAAACCCAGTAGTGTCTGGGGCTCAAAGATGCCTGTAGTATATTTTGTCTGTGGGGTCAATAACCCTCTGAACACATGTGCAAGGATGACATACATAGTTCCTGGACCTGCAGGCCCTCATGCCCTTGGCTCACTAGAGGAAACTTCAGAGGGGCACTCCCACTGCTCTATCTCTTCAGTGACATTACGAACAATTTCTTCACTACTTCCAAAAAAAAAATCCAATCTGGTTGCATAGTACTGAAAGTTGCTACACTACTAACTATACAGACCACCCAACTTTTTTAGTGAACTGGGCTGCTCAGTGTAAGCCACAAAAGGCCAGTCATAGTGTTCTCTGCAATCACCAGATACAGGGTTCCAGGTCCAAATGTAAGAGGGACCCAAGGTCTAGAAGACAATAATTTCATCTCTTTGACTACTATCTAACTGGAAAGGAGGTACAGTAATACCCCAGTTTGCAAGCATAATTCATTCCAGAAATAAACTACTCATATTGAAGACATCGCTCATTTACCAAGTTAAAAATGTATTATTAGGTTGGTGCACAAGTAATTGTGGCTTTTGCCATTACAAGTGCACCAACCTAATAGAGATGTTAGATCATCTGGCGGAACACTCACAAACCAAGTTATTCGCAATCCAAGGTTTTACTGTACATTCTTCAGAAGACTGACCATAGTGTCAAATGAAATAAAAAGCACATTGGAAACTAATTTTCTGCTTTAGGCATAGTTTTGGTTTGAGACCTTTGGTTCTGTTATCACAGAGTCCAAGCATCCCTTGGTGAGATTCCAATGGCATCCAGACCTAGAGATTAGAAAAGATAAATAATTAATCAAAACACAGTGATGCCACAGAACCAGACTTGAAACACCTCTGATGGTATTATTTCTGATGCCTCCCCACTGGAAGTTGAAGACCAGTCACAGCCATTTTCTCTCTCCTCATGTACATGTCTCCTCCACAGCCCTCTCCCCATCCCTGACTAGGATCTGCACTTTGACATGTCTGTGCCTTTGCTCAAGTTCTTTACTCCCTAGAAGGCCCTCCACTCTTCTCCCAACATCTCCACAGCTCTGCCTGACAAAACATTTCAGACCTATCTTTGAGAACAATCTTCCAAATTCTACCTATTTAGATATTTCTCCAGGACTCCCATGCAGAATCATTGTTCTTCCTTTAAAATCTAAATAATTTGTTGACTTGGATAATGGTACATACTTGCAAATGGCTCCATCTCACCAGGTAGCCTGTATATGAACAGAACTGGACAACCAGACAAGACATCCATTCTTACCAAACAGCTCACTCCGCATAGGCTTCTGGGAAAATTTCAATGGCTAGCTCTCGTCTCTGCAACTCTGAATGGATTTTCAGCCCAACTACAAGGCCCTTACATCAACTCAGATCACTTGTCTGCTGCAGTGTTTTATGTCAAGAGCCTGCTTTTTTTTTTTTTTTTTTTTGTAAAACTTTCTATCCTGTGTTGTGCAGAGACCCAATCTACATTATGGTTATTAAAGGCACCATTTTAATATTGTAATAAATGTCTCCTATTTTCTGTAGAAGTTTCTATACCAGCAGGTATTTTTTTGCCCTTCAAATCCTTTTTAGAAAGAAGTGTGCTGGCATTTCTCACTAATCAGCTACAATTGTTTTTAAGTATTCACTCACTATATTTACAAGTTTGCAGCTGCAATAAAACCTGCATGCTTTGGAATTTTTCAGATTGCTTCCCATACTTAATTATTGTACAAGATATAAAAGCTGCACCTGGTTTTAGAATCATAAATATCTTAGTGAATATGATCTTAGGAGCAAGAGGAAAATATATTTGCACTTAATGGAAGTACCTAGATGATATCATTACCACAGATAACACTGTCCTCAGTAAAGAGATCTCAATTTCTCTAGAGCTGAAGGACCCTAAACAGTTCTCCGTGTCAGGGAAGGTTTCTCTGTATCACTCTCCAGTACCGTATTTCCATAAAGACAAATATGGAGAGAGGGCTGACAAGAAAGTCCAGAGACATGGATTTTATTCCTGGCATCAGCACACAGTAGGAGCTGCATGATTTAGACAGATGACACTCATCTGGGTCTAAAATTCCACATAAACAAACCAAGAATTTGACTCTACAATCCTTAAGTTTATGTGATAGGGTCTGTTGGGAGGTACCTACCTATGTTTAACTCGAAGAGCTGGAAGCCAACCATTAAAAGCAATGAAAGACAGAGAGATGACGATTATTTTTTTCTAAATGTTAACCATTAAATTTGAGATACACGTATTTCCTTATACTTTACTTTATTATAGAAATTTCTTTATTTTTAATTCTTTTATTGTGAAATAAACATTTTTTAAAATTAGTTTCAGGTGTACAACACAGTGCAATAGTTATACTTTTTACCCCTCAAAATGGCAACCTCCCTCCCCCAATTCCCCGCCTCACTCTCCTGCCATATCATACATATCTATTACAATTCCCTTGACTCCACTCCACACATAAATTTCTTTATTTTATAAGATTATTAATAAGGATATTAAACACCTGTTCTACTGTCATTGACAACTTTCCCATAGCATAGGTTTTCATTTTATTTTGTAACACAGTATTATTGCCCCCTTTTCCATGATTTTAATTTCTGCAGTTCCAGTTACCCATGGACAACTTCAGTTCAAAAATGTTAAAAGAAAAATTCCAGAAATAAACAATTCACAAGTTTTACATTTCACGTCCTTCTGATAGCATGATGAAATCTCGCACCGCCGCGTCAGCCCCACCCAGAATGTGAATCATCCCCTTGCCTGGTGTATTCACGCTGTATGCACTACCTGTCCATTATTCACTTAGTAGTCATCTAGGTTACCAGATCAGTTATCAGAGAGAGAGAAAAAGAAAGACCACATTCATATAACTTTTACTACATTATATTACTGTAATTATTGTATCTTATTATTAGTTATTATTGTTAATCTCTTACTGTGCCTAATTTATAACTTAAACTCTATCATAGGTATGTGCCCATAGGAAAGAACATAGTGTATATAGGGTTTGGTGTTATCCATGTTTTCAGGCATCCACTGGGGGTCTTAGAACTTATCTCCCGAGGATAAGGGGAGACTACTGTATTGAACTTAATTATTAAAGTTGGGAAGTGAAGGGATTAAAACTTTAATACATTTATAAATGCATTTTCTTGTTCAGTCACTGAGAGATTTGACCTTTATGACTGGAAAATACTTTCCCTTTATTTTAATATTATTAAAAAATTTGCTATTGTTGCATAAATTTGTGCACATTTTTTCAATCTTGTTTCACTCACAAGTGTTAAGTAGAGGTTAAATTTTGGACCTCCCTTTAGCTGACTCTTTCTTTGGCAATTTCACTGACATTGTCTTGTGGGGATTCATGCAGCTGACAGTGACCATGAAAATTTTATAATAGCAGGCCTGGGCAGGTCATTTTTCCTGTAGAAGATCAATGGAAGTGAGGACAGCTATTTCTGTCACTAAATGTGTTAAAGTTACAATTAAAAAGTGAGTTGACAGGCTTACTGCAGCCTTAGATAATATGATGACCAATAATAAGGATGAATAAGAAAACCATTCCTTAATAGGCATTCAACTCGCCTTTTGTGTTTTGAATTTCCTTGGGAAATTTTCTCTAGATTATAGGACTATAATAGGACCATTTCCATTTCTTATGATAATACACTATAGGAAACTTTTATAAAATGAAGGTGTAGTGGAGTATTCTTAATGAAAACTCTGGGATTAAAATTAATTATTCATATACCCTTGATCTCAAATTTAATTAGCTATGGATGATCTAAGATTAGGTATTCAAAAGAAAAATCATATCTGCTTTGGATATTTCCTATACATTTTTCATTCCTCTTTATGCATGTCTCAGTTGACACAACTGTATTTATATATACCTTGGGTGACACAGACCCCTGACCTTCTTACATACAGTGAAGAAGAACCAAATGGATTGGAAAAAGCCATGACAAATGAACAAAAACTGTCCTTTCAGGGAAGATTCTTACCATTATAATAGTGTCATTATGAATCTTTTCCAAGAGGCCTCTGAGCACTGAACAATAGTCTCAGCAGATTTTTTGAAGCCAGATTATCTGTGTTCAACTCCTGGCTCTATCATTTATTCTCTGTGCAGCCTTCAGCAAGTTATTTAACATCTCTGTATCACTGTTTCATCATCAGTTAATGGGGACATTAATAATCTTGACCTCACAGGATGTTTGGGGCTGAATTGTGTCCCCAAAATTCTAACCCCCAATACCTCAGAATGTGACTGTATTTAGATATAAGATCTTTAAAGAGGTGATAATTTAAAATGCAGCTATCAGTGTGAGCCCTTATCCAATCTGACTGGTGCCTTTATAAGAGGAGGAAATGAGGGCACACTGAGGGACACCTGGAATGAGGACACAGAAAAGCCATGTGAGAACACAGCAAGAAAGCAGCTACTCCAGGGAGAAAGGACTCAGAAGAAACCAACCCTGCCATCACCTTGATTTTGGACCCCTAGCCTCTAGGACTGTAAGAAAATAGACCTCTGTTGTTTAATCTTCCAGTCTACAATATTTTGTTATGATAGTCCTAGCAAACTAATATACAAGATATCGTGAGAGTTAATAAGGGTTCATGAGTTTTACTATTACTACTTGGTTTGTGAGATTCGTCATTTTTACTTTTCACTTATATGTTCTAAAGCTGTCACACAACAGGGTACAATTTTACTAATAAATTATTCTACTCTACCAGTACTTGTGTACTCTCTGCCATTTACCATCTCTGAGTTTCAGTTTCTACAATCAAAAAATGGGGAGACATGCATTCTTTGATCTCTAAGCAAATCATGTCATCTAAAATTAGTGATTTAAAAATGGATTCAGGTTTGATGAAAGAAGCTACTCTAAGGACTACGGTTTGGCTCCAGCAATAAGCAGTGAGGCCTGGGCTGGAAAGAGGTACAGAAAGAGTGATTGTCCTCATGACTCAGCCAGCTCAGGAAAAGGCCTTTCCAAAACTCCAGTGCACCCTGGGACTAAGAGGCAAAGGAAAGAGGCTGCATGACGTATTGCATTGAGCCAAAAAAGAGTAAAAACAATTTTGGGCTGGGCAGAGTGAATGACATTTTATTAGACAATCCCTGCATGACATCAAATATCAAAAAGGAGCTCTAGCCAAAAATATAAATAAAACTTGGAAATTAATTTAGGAACCATAACTAGTATTTTAGGAAAAGAAGGACATAGAATAAGAGACAAGAGAATGTGAAGAACAGATGGCAAAAATAGAGAATTATAAATAGCCAGGATGTGCAACTCACAGACTGTTAATATCCAATATACTTAACTCTGGCTGCACATCTCAACTTCTTCCTGGGAGAAGATGTATTATTGGAAAATAGGGCATAAAAGAAATTGTTTCAAATGAAGGAAAGCTGTACACATGTAGTTTACATTTTAGCAAATTTTAAACTGCTGTTCACATAAATAGAAAATAATTAACAGATATATATCATCAAAGTAATAAGCGTAACATGCAGAGATTAAATTTTTTTTAATTCAAATTTAACCCTGGAAGGTTAACATGGGCTCTGAGCTGCATGCTCAGTTATTCTTCATCAATTTTAATTTAGGAGCTATCTGTCTCTTCTTAGCTGTCTGAAATATCATTCCAAATTTTTCTGTACAGTGAGTATGCATTTGAGAGAACTTGCTCCCCAAGCAAACTCTCAGAGGGGTCCACTTGCAAACTTCTGTTCCATCACTGTAGAGAAAAATATGAAGTTATCTCTAGGCCTACCAGTCATTAGCTGAGGAATTGATTACTCCAGAGACATTTCATTCTCCTCCGCTCACTGCCCAAAGCCTAATTGCTGCTAAATGGAAATGAAGCCAAGCTCCAGCTCTCTCTCCAGATGGTTTGGGATATTTTATCAATGGAAAAAATGAAAGGTAGAGGTAAGGATGTGTGCAATTCACATAAAATGTATGAATTACCCTTTGGTAAATAAAAAAACATTCTAGAGTCTCATTTTTGTACTTCAACTCTCGCTAACTTACTAAGTAGGCTTTAAATGAAAATAATCCAACAGAATTTTCAGATCTGGTACATTTTCTTTTAATATAGACCTTTTGTGGAACATTTAAAGGGGAGGGACTAGAAGGAAAAGTCTCCCACACTTATTTCAAAAATAAAAACCCCTTCTAATGTCTCAAAAGGGAGTGACACATCATGTAGTAAAAGGAAGATTCAACTGAGAAACAAAATCATCCTGATTTTGCCACCAATTAATTGTATGATTTTAGCCAAGTCACTAAAATACCAAAAAGTTCATTTCCTCAACTATCAAGTGACAAGTTAGTTTCTGAAACCCCTTCCAACTCTAATATTTTTGATTCTCGGGCAACTGTGTATTGCTTCCCAACTATATGTATCTCTCCTTTCAAGTTTCATCTTGGAAACTTGATCTAATACCCAGTTAACTGCATGCCCTGAGCTCTGCACCAGACAGTGCAAAGCATAGCATCTTTTCTACCTCCGAGCAGATTACAGTTTAAAGGCAGTGCATGAGTCCTTGTGTCCAGAAACCCCCGTGAAGCTGACAATGTATTTAATGTGTGCACTTATATGTCATCTGGGGAAAGTTAAGCTTTAAGCAAGAACTGCAGAATAAACGTGCAAAAAATGAGATGAACGTTCTCTGAAAAACAAAACCAACAGGGCAATCTAGCCCTCCAAAGAGTTAATTATATTACCAATCTACAATAATTAACAGTACAGTACTGACATATAGCTAGATAGGTAGATTGAAACAGGAGAGACAATCCAGGAATAAATCCATATATAGACAAGCATTTAGTTAGGATTTAGTGGCTTTGCATATCATCAGGGAAAAGAAGGATATCTCTGTTAACAAGTAGCTACTGGAAAAAAATAATTTGGATCTATAACTCACTCTTTATACCAAAATAAACTCTGGATGTCCGAAAGATTTCAACATTTTCTTTAAGCGAAGCTTTTATAAGAGGATTAAAAAGGAATCCTTGGAAGACCATTTTATTATCCCAAACTGGAAAGATCTTTGAATAAAAGCTCAAAATCCAGACACCATTTAAAAAAAGGAGAAGGGGCTTGACTACATTAAATTATTTTCCAATATCTATATTGAAAAAAAAATTCAGAAAGTTAAAAATATATATTTCTAAGTCTAACGCCCTTAAGTAAGACAAAAACAACCTTGTCTTGTGGTAAAATTGAGGCGTGTGGAATTTAGCTCAAGACAGACCTAGGACTTCGCTACTTCTGAGCAAGGCTCTGAGCCTCAGTTTTCCAATCTATAAAATGGGGAGGTTGTTGTTGGGATAACATGCAATCATACATGACAGAATGTTCAAGACCACGTGGAGTAATTAGTTGGAGCTCAATGTTCACAGGTTGTATTTCTTTCACCTGCCATGTCAATACAGCACAAGGCGAGGTGCTTTGAGAGTGGAGAAAAGGAAGAAATCACACCCAGCTGGGAAATCAAGAAAGCCCCTGAGTACAAGCATGGGACTCACAATGAGAGAAGGAAACTAAAGGGCACAGGCAGGAGCAGGCCCATTACCCAGCACATCATATCTCCCAAACCCACCACTTGGCAAGCCATTGGCATGTCTCCATTTATAAATGGGAAGTCTTTGCCTCTACAGTGTATATTTGGTTTTTAAATTGTGCAAATTTGTAGACTCATCACAATAAGATCTATGCCAAACAGAAGCCAGCTATGCAATTAGTCAGTTTTTTATAATCCCAGGATATTAGAGCTAGAATAATAAAGAATAATCACTGCCATTTATTTAGTAACTATTCTCTCCGGACACTGTAACTGGCATTTTATATCCATATTCAATCAGATATTAGGTGGATATTAGGATAAAAAATACCAGATGGGCAAGATTCAGTTAATCTTCACAGCAACATTATGAAGTAACAATTACTACTCCCATTTTACCCATGAGAAAACCAAGGCTTAGAGAGGTTAAGCTAAAAGTTCAAGATCATACAACAGTCAGTCAAAGACAGAGCTAACATTTTTTCTGCTTTGCCATGCTGAAAATACTATTCCAGACCGTTGATTCAACCTCTTCCTCCAACTGGGTGGTACTGGAGGCTCTGGGAGGGCATATCCAGGGTTGCACTAAGCTACTTGAAAGCAGACCTTCCCTGGAGCCTCAGTCTCCTAGCACCCTCCAGACACCATTTATCATGGGTGACTTCTTCTGTAGCGGAAGAAATGGGGTAGTAGTGGGCAACCTGGAGGGTCAAGGGCATACCCTGGAAGGGGTCATGGTTACAGGTGCACCTTGGAGGGTGCCGGGACTCCCCGACCACATCTTCTCTCTAGGCTCACTCACATGCGGACATTCAATCATTCACTGAGACATAATGAGTATCTCTCTATTAAATCCCTGGTACTGATTCCAGTCTTCTGACAGTAGGTGGCCCAGCACAAGGTCCCTCCTGCCAGGTTTCCTGTGAACTTGCTTCCCTGCTCCAACATGCTAACAACTAGCAGCATGTCTGAAACAGTCTCTCCTGGGCTGTGAGGCAAATGACATGCGCTTCTGTTTGCTCTTGACCATGAGCAAGGGAGTAATTTAAGAACTAGAAGCTTTGGAATTGGACAGACTAGGCTCAAATGCAGGCTTCACCACCCCTACCCCGGTGGCCTTAGGCAAGTTCTTAAACTTAGGCAAGTTGCTAAAATGGATTCATATTTTTATATGGATTTTTAAATATGTCTCATAGTGTCCTCCATATAGCAGGCATTCAATAAATGATGGCTATTTTATGTATTAATCTAAACTCTGCACTTATGTAGAATACAGTATTATACATTTAAATACTTCAAATATTATTTATATTCTATCATTTATATTATTACATATATTATGCCTTGTATTACCAATGACAGAATTAACAGCTTTAAAAGGAAAAAGGCAGTCCCAAAGGTCCTGAAAGATATGGGTGGGAGGGAAGAGATGTGGCCCCTCTACCTCTCCCTTCCCCTGGTGTAGTGGGCAGAGAGGCTGAGGTTTGATGCCGGAAAAGTCTAGGAGCTCTCCAAGCCATCACCTTCCAAGACCTGTTCAACATCTGTTCCCACCTCGCAGGCCTCACTACTTAATGTTCTTTCCAATTCCACCCCTCAGCCAGTCACTCTGGTGCGTGCCTCATCTCGCCTCTTCCCTGGTGAGACCACGTTCTTGGGACCATAGAAACTGAATCTTCAAATCTCTCCCTGCTGAGCGGTTAAATGGTGGGCTACACCAACAAGCTCAATGGGCAGTCCCATGACCTCGCCAAGTTTCTATATTCTTTAGGCCACCGTTTTCCCATCAATAAATGGGGCTCATAATGACCTCACAAGACTGACGAGTACTGAACACAAAACTAAGGACATTCTCCACACCTAATGTGCATTCCACAAAGGTTAACTAGTCTTATTAGAGTATCTAATCTCTTTTAACTTCAGAAGAGCAGAGGCAGTGAGGTTTTATTATGCATTTTAAAAACGGGCATAACTTCATGCTAATATTCTTTTTCTACCAAATGAAACAAAGGAACTTTCACTCCGCATTAACACTACACACACTGGAACTTTCCACTTCCCTTGAAGTCTAATGAATTTAGCCTCCACTTTCTAGCCTGCACCAGTGCATGGTGGCCTGGCAACGGGATGGGGACATGGTGGGGGGGCATGGTTCTCATCCCACCTCTGTTCTGAGCTAACAGATCTTAACTAATGTCTTTAACTTTTCTGGGTCTCAGTTTAAGCCATCTTTTAATTGAGGATGTGACCTAAAAACATCCTCATGTCAAAAGAAGAGTCCTTCATTAAAGACATAATTATAGAGATATGCAAGGCCATACAGCCCCAGCACATAATGGGGCTTCATAAATGCTTACTGAATAAGCAAACAAGTCTCAATCTGCAGATTTAAAACACTGAGATGCAGAGAAATGAAATGTTTTAGCCAAGATCAAGGACCTCTTCAATAACGATGGCAGAACTAAAACTCATGATCCAATATTTAGTTTCATGTTTAGCCCTGTCTCTAACTTACCTGTTCTTGGCTCTAACACCCACACTTGGAAGAAAATGCAAATGAGACAATGCATTTCCTTAGGCATTAATTGCTTTGTTATTTCTAATCACTATTTAGTTTTCTTTCCATCGCTCCTGGAGAACACTGACTTTTTCATTTGAAATAGATTTTAATTCTCTCGGTCCTTTCTCTTAAACAAATGCAAAGTAACCATTTCATTGCTCTAGTATTTCTTTTATAATCTGAAATAAGCCCTTGAAAACCACTTTGATAAGACATGCTATCTTATCTGTGTTCTGCTCAGTGATTTGAGAACTCCTTATTAAGACAGTTTTTGCAATATTAATTTTTTATTTATTTGAGCTCTAACTCATTCTCCCTTCTGCTCATAATTTTCATAGCTGTCTCAGGCCTCCTGTTTCACAGTTCTTTCTATTTTGTAAGCATGTCATGTGTATCCTAAGTTGTTATTTATTTCCCTTCTCCACCAGATGGGTTTCTGTAGTCCCTTTATACCATTGTTAGAAACACTGGTTTTATTTCTATAGTTGCAGTCTCTCTAACTCCTTTTGTGTTTAGACGGATATGGTTTCATTGTCACCCTGAAATGATGAATGAACCAGGACCTGTTTCATTCAATTTCCCTAACAAGACAACTTACTCTTTTTCTAAGATTAGTTTGGAAATCCATGAAGCATGTCCATGAAGCAATAAGAGAGAAATTAAATTAAGCATTTCCATTATTTGGGTAATTTCCACCCCCCTTCTTCATATTTATTGTCATCTTCAAAGACTTAAAAATGATGTATTTACCTGTTACTGAAACTAAATTATTTTCCTGACCATACCAGATTCTTTTTCTTTTCTTTGAGCAGAGGGCAGGGAGAGGGGAGGAGGAGGGGGAAGGCGGATGTGAAATTTTTTTCTTTTTATTTTCAAATTAAATTTATTGGGGTGCCAATGATTAGCAAAATTACATAGGTTTAAAGTGTGCATTTCTAAAACACATCATCTATATATTACATCGTGTGATCACCACCCAGAGTCAGTTCTCCTTCTTCTATCACCATATATTTGATTCCCTTTACCCTCTTTCACCATCCTCCTTCCCCCTTACTCTCTGTTAACCACTAAACTGTTGTCTGTGTCTATGAGTTTTTGTTTGTTTGTTTGTCTTGTTCCTTTGTTGCTTGCAGTTTTATATCCCACATATGAGTGAAGTCATATGGTTCTCGACTTTTTCTGTCTGACTTATTTTGCTTAGCATAATAATCTCAAGATCCATCCATGTTGTCACAAATGGCAGTATTTCGTCTTATCTTATGGCAGAGTAGTATTCCATTGTGTAGACGAGGTCGGACAATTAAAATCGCGAACTTGTTACAATGATGTTGCTAACCTCTTTTGATATTAGAAGGATTATTCATTATGAATTTGTACCAACTGAACGAACAGTTAACCAAGTTTACTGGCTCATGTTGCTTGAAAAATTTAGATAACCTGAACTTTTCACCAACAAATCATGGCTCCTACATCACGACAATGTACCAGCTCACACGACACTATCTGTGATGGAGTGTTTAGCCAGTAAACAAATAACTGTATTGGAACACCCTTTCAACTCATCTGAACTGGCCCCCAGTGACTTCTTTCTTTACCTGAAGATAAAGGAAATATTGAAAGAAGACATTTTGATGATATTCAGGACATCAAAGGTAATATGACGACAGCTCTGATGGCCATTCCAGAAAAAGAGTTCCAAAATTGCTTTGAAGGGTGGACTAGGCACTCGCATCTGTGCATAGTCCCAAGGGGTATGCTTTGAAGGTGACTGTAGTGATATTCGAAAATGAGGATGTTGCCCTAGGATGAGTTTGCAAACTTAATTGTCAGACCTTGTACCACATCTTCATTATTTAGTCATCTATTGAAGGACACTTTGGTTGTTTCCATGTCTTGGCCGCCATAAATAATGCTGTAATGAACATTGGAGTATGTATACCTTTATGGATAAATGTTTTCAGATTTTGGGGGTAATCACCCAAGTAATTACCTATTGTGGTGATTACACAATGTGATATATAAATGATATATTTTAGAAATGCACACTTTAAACCTGTGTAATTTTATTAACCATTGTCACCCTAAGAAATTGCATCATATGGTAATTCTATTCTTAATTTTTTGAGGAACCTCCATACTGTTTACCATAGTGGCTATATCAATTTATATTCCCACAAACAGTGTATGAGGGTTCCTTTTTCTCCACAGCCTCTCCAACACTTGTTTATTATTTGTCTTGTTGCTGATAGCCATTCTAACAGGTGTGAGGTGATATCTCATTGTGGTTTTCATTTGCATTACCCTAATAGCTGGTGAAGTTGAGCATTTTTCATACATCTGTTGGCCATTTGTTATTCTCCTTGGGAGAAGTCTCTGTTCATGCCCTCTGCCCATTTTTTAACTGGATTTTTTTTGTCTTTTTGTTGTTCAGTTGTATGAGTTCCTTACATATTTTGGATATTAGCCCCTTATCAGAGGTGTTGTTTTGCAAATATCTTCTCCCATTTTATTGGTAGTCTCTTTGTTTTGTCAATGGTTTCTATTGCTGTGCAGAAACTTTTTAGTTTGATATAGTCCCATTCATTTATTTTAGCTTTTACTTCCCTTGCCTTTAAGGACAAATTCATAAAATCCACTCTGAACCCAAGTTTCTTGAGTTTAGTACTGATGCTTTCTTCTATGAAGTTTATTGTTTCAGGTCTTTTGTTTAAGTCTTTGATCCATTTTGAGTTAATTTTGGTACATGGTGACAGATAACAGTCTAGTTTCATTCTTTTGCACATGGCTTTCCAGTTCTCCCAGCACCATTTATTGAAGAGGCTTTTTTTTCTCCAATGTATGTTTTTAGCTCCTTAGCTGAAAAGTATCTGCCCATATTTATGTGGGTTTATTTCCAGGTTTTCAATTATATACCTCCCATTGATGTGTGTGTCTGTTTTTCTGACAAATACCATGCTGTTTGGATTATTGTTGATCTGTAATACAAGCTGAAGTCAAGGAGTGTGATACCTCCAACCTAATTTTTTTTTTCCTTGGGATTGCTTTGATTATTCAGGGTCTTTTGTAGTTCCATACAAATCTGATGATTTTTTGTTCTAGTTCTTTAAAAAATGTCATTGGGATTTTGATGGGGACTGCATTAAATCTGTATATTGCTGTGGGTAATATGGCCATTTTAACTATGTTGATTCTTCCCATCTATGAACATGGAATGTCTTTCCATTTCTTTGTGTCTGTCTTCTTCAATTTCTTTAAAAAATGTTTTATATTTTTCAGTGTATAGGTCCTTCACATCCTTTGTTAAGTTTATTCCTAGGCATTTTATTCTTTTGGTTGCAATTGCAAAAGGAATTGTTTTTTTCATTTCTTTTTCTGAAATTTTATTGTTAGTACATAGCAAGGCAGTGGACTTTTGTATATTGATTTTGTAGCCAGCAACTGTACTGTATTCATTTGTTATTCCTAATACCTTTTTGGTGGAGTGTTTAGGGTTTCCTATATAAAGAATCATGTCATCAGGGCTGGCCGAGTGGCTCAGTTGGTTAAGAGCTCGCTCAAGAGTGCGATGACCAACAGCAGTTCCATGCCCAGCCTGAGCTGAGATGCCACTGAGCTGCCAACAGGTGGCAGGATGGCTCAGCTAAAAAAAATAATAATAATCATGTCATCTGTAAAAAGTGACAATTTCACTTCTTCATTCCCAATTTGGATGCCTTTTATTTATTTCTTTTGCCAAATTGTTCTGGCAAGGAGTTCCAATACTATGTTAAATAACAATGGTGATAGGGGGAAACTCTGTCTTGTTATTCAGTGTAGAGAAAAAGGCTTCAGTTTTTCACCATTAATTATGATATTAGCTGAGGTTTTGTAATATATGGCCTTTATTATGTTAAGGTATTTTCCTTCCATACCTATTTTCTTAAGTTTTTAAATCATAAATGGATGTTATATCAAACGCTTTTTCTGCATCTATTGATATACTCATGTGATTTTTAACTTTTATAATATTTGTTTATGTGGTATATAACATCGATTTGCATATGTTGCAACATCCTTGTGCCCTGGGATGAACCCTACTTGATCGTGATGTATAATCTTTTTAATGTATTCAATTTGCTAGAATTTTGTTTAGAATTTTTGCATTTGTATTTATCACAGATATTGGTCTGTAATTTTTTTTTTTTTGTATTATCCTTACCAGGTTTTGGTATCAGGGTAATGTTGGGCTCATAAAATGTGTTAGGAAGTATGGCCTCTTCTTCAATTTATTGGAAGAGTTTGAGGACAGGTGTTAGATCATCTTAGAATGTTTGGTAAAATTCACTAGTGAAGCCATCTGGTCCTAGACTTTTGCTTTTGGGAAGGTTATGGATGACTGATTCAATTTCCTTACTGTTGATTGGTCTATTTAGATTTTTCCAGTTCTTTGTGATTCAATTTAGGAAGGCTACATGTTTCTCAGAGCTTCTTCATTTCTTCTAGGTTATTGAATTTTGGAGCATGTAGTCCTTCATAGTATTGTTGTATGATCTTTGTGTTTCTGTAGTACCAGTGATTACTTCTCTTTCATTTCTGATTTTGTTTATTTGTGTCTTTTCTCTTTACCTTAGTGAGTCTAGCCAAAGGTTTGTCAATTAATCTTTTCAAAGAACCAGGTGTTTGTTGCATTATTTCTTTCTATTGTCTTTTTGTTCTCTATCTCATTTAGTTGTGCTCTCATTTTTATTATTTCCTTCCTTTCTCTGACTTTAGGTTTCATTTGTTCTTATTTTTCTGGTTATTTGAGGTGTAATATTAGGTTATTTATCTGGGATTTTTCTTATTTATTGAGATAGGCCTGTAAAGATACAAATTTCCCTCTTATTACTGCTTTTGCTGCATCCCAATAATTTTAATAGGATGTATTTTTATTCTCATTTATTTCTATGTATCTTTCGATCTCTCCTCTTATTTCTTCTTTGACCAAGTTGTTCTTTAAGAGTGTGTTGTTTAATCTCCATTATTTGTGTTTTTTCCTGCTTTCTCTTTGCAGTTGATATCTAATTTCAAAGCCTTGTGATTAGAGAATATGCTTGGTATGATTTCAATCTTCTTAAATTTGCTGAGGATAGTTTTATGTCCCAATATATGGACTATCCTTGAGAGTGTTCCATGTACACTAGAAAAGAATGTACAGTCTGATGTTCTAGGATGAAGTGCTGTATATATGTCAATTATGTCCATTTCATCTAATGTGTCATTCAGGGCTGATATTTCTTTATTTATTTTCTGTTTGGATGATCTACCCAAAGCTGTCAATGATGTATTTAGGTCCCCTACTATAATTATGTTTTGTTCAATTTCTCCCTTTAGTTCTGTTAGTAGTTGTTTTGTATATTTCGGTGCTCCCTGACTGGGGGCATAAATATTGATGACTGTTATGTCTTTTTGTTGTATAGTCCCCTTTATCATTATGACATGTCCATCTTTGTCTCTTGTTAGCTTTTTTATCCTGAAGTCTCTTTCATTTGATATAAGTATGAATATACCCACTTTTCTCTGGATACCATTTGCTTAGAGTATTAATATTCCACCCATTGATATTTCCATCCTCTCACTTTGTGTCTATATTTGTCCTTGTGGCTGCGATGCATCTCTTGGAGGCAACATATGGTTGGGTTTTATTTTTTGATCCAATCTGCTATTCTGTGCCTTTTTCTTGGTAAGTTCAGTCCATTTACATTTAGGATGATTATTGATATATGAGGATTTCCTATATCCATTTTGTCTTTTGTTTTCTATCTTGGTGTCGCCATTGTTCCTTTGCCTTTTTGTTGCTATCTGTTATTTCAGTGTGGTGGTACTCTATGATTTTCCCTCTGTTTCTTCTTTTTTTATGTTATATATTTCAGTTCTAGATTCCTTTTGAGTGGTTACCATTAAGTTTACATAAAGAAAGTTTTGTATATACAGTAGTCCTTTTTCTTGAGCATGCTTCTTATCTCCGTTCCCCTTTGAAGATTCAGAACTTTACTCTCTCCCCTTTTATATTTTGTTGTCACAAGTTATCTCTATTCATGCTGTGAGTTGATTTCTGAGTTGCAGTAGCAAATTGTCTTTTTATTTGTTTTCCTTTTTAAAAAAAAAATGTTTTTATCTTCTTTACCCGTTATGTTAAGTTGTATATAGTGTCCTATTTTTGTGTAGGGGTTGCCATTTCCTGCTTCTGTCTGTCTGTTTGTAGTGCTGCTCATGGTTTTGTATTCTTTTGGTTTTTTGTTTCAAGTTCAATAGCCTCCTTCAGTATTTTCTGTAATGCAGGTCATGTGTTGGAAAATTCCCTGAGCTTCTGTTTGTGTGGAAAAGTTTTTATTTCTCTTTCATATCTAAATGATATCTTTGTTGGATATATTACTCTTGGCTCATAATTTCTCTTTTTCAACAGTCTGAATATTTGATTCCACTCCCTCCTGGCTTGTAGAGTTTCTGCTGGAAAGTCTGATGATAGTCTAATGGGTTTTCCCTTATAAGTTACTGCTTTTTTTCCCTGTCTGCCTTGAGAATTCTTTCTTTGTCATTAATTTTTGACAGCTTCAATAAAATGTGCCTTGGAGAAGGCCTGTTGGGATTGAGGTGATTAGGTGTTCTGTTTGCTTCTTGGATTCCAAGATCCAGTTCTTTCCACAGGTTTGGGAAGTTCTCGTTAACTGTTTGAATAGGCTTTCTGTTCTTTCTCCATCTCTTCTCCTTCTGGTATGCCTATTAGTTTTATGTTGCTTTTCTAATAAGTCAGAAAGTTCTTGTAGAGTTCTTTAATTTTTTTAACACTCAAGTCTCTCTCTTCTTCCATCTGTGTCATTTCCAGATTTCTATCTTCGATGTCACTAATTCTTTCTTCCATCTGATCAGCCCTATTATCTAAGCTGGCTATTTCATTCTTCATTTCTTTTACTGAACTCTTCATCTCCAGAATTTCTATTTGGCTCTTTTTTAAAGTTTTGATCTTTTTGGTAAAATATTCATTTTGTTCTTTGATTGTGTTTCTGAGTTCATTAAACTGCCTGTCTGTGTTTTCTTGCATCTCGTTGAGTTTCTTCAGAACTGCAATCTTGAATTCTCTGTCATTAAGCCACATATTTTCATGTCTTTAAGCTCATTTTCTGGAGACTGACTTTTCATTTTCTTTCTGAGTTGCCTTGTTACCTTGGTGATTCATGGCAATTAATGAATTATTATTTTTCTTCCTGGGCAGCTAAAGGAATGAATTCTGCAGCAGGCTTGTTTTCCAGTGGGTGTTGCTGGAATGTTTTACTTTCTCTCCTGCTGCAGGCTTTTATTTTCTCTCACACTGTAACATTTTATTTTCTCTTGTGCTGTCCTGACTTCTCATGCAGTGGGGAGTTTTCTGAAAGGTGGGTTTCTCCTTTGGTCGCCTTGTTCTCAGGGGGTGATATAGTTCTGAGCTTGTGAAATCCCAATGCTACCTCTGAAGCCCAGTGTAGAGCCTGTATGTCTCAGCGGCTCTTGTGCAGGACTCTGCCCAAGAAGGCAGGGGCAAGGTCTGCTGTGAGAGGCAGCTTATGTTATTATGGTTCCGAGCAATGGTGACTTCCAGCCCACAGCAATCTTGCCCCTAGAGTTCTTTCCGTATCACAGAAATTCGTCGCACTCTGTGTCTGAGGCTATGAGACTGGTTCTCCAGTTCTCAGGGCTGTAGATATTTTGTTCTTTAATCTGACACTGCTACCGTTTGTTCTCGAGCCTGCTTCTAACACTGGGAGACTGGGGGTGTGGGGCGAGTTCTGGGAGGGTGTGGGTAGTCGGCCAGGCTCTGTGTCTTTGTGTTCTGTTTTCAAACCACAGTTATCACCTTTCTGTATTTGGTCTTTACTCTGAGGTTTCTGTCCCAAACACTGGGTTCAGCCATATTATATGCTACGGGCCACTGAAAGTGCACATGTAGCCTGAATTCTTCCCTCTCCCAAGATTGCAGTCAGCTCCCGACGGCGTCCTGCAGCCCACTTCTCTGTACTTCCCCTTCTCTCCTCCGTTCCTCACCTGATTTGCCCACCTTCACATGATTCAATGCACAGATCTCTCAGACATGCTTGTGTGTTTCTTACATTTTCCTTTGTTGAGTTAAAGCTGTTCAATTTGTTTTAACTTCCAGGGAAGATTTCCAGAGGAACTCCTCATGCTGCCATTTTTGTGATGTAATTTCCAGATTCTTTTCATTTAATTATTTTGTTTTGAATCCTCAGGATCTTTCTTGAAGTAAATAGGTAGCGAGGTGCAAGCCTTGTAGCTGCAATTGCATAAAACAGTGGACCAGTAGCTTCCACTGTCACCCTGCCACCTGGGTACTCTAGGTAAATACCTAGCAGTAGAATTGTTGAATCATAGATAGAGTTACATCTAATTTTGTAAGAAATTGGTACAAGCTGTTCCAAAGTAGTTGCATGATTGTACCATCCTACAGCAAAGTATGACAATTCTAGTTGCTCCACAACTTTATCAACACTTGGTATTGTCAGTTTTTCCATTTTAGTATCTTTTTGTGGTTTTACTTTGCATGACCCTGATAACTAATGATGTTGAACATTTTTTTAGTGTGCTTATTGGGCATTTGTAGTCTTCTTCTTTTATGTATCTTTTCCAGTCTTCCACCCATTTTTTTAAAGAGTTGTTTATTTTCTTATTATTGAATCCTTTTGAATCCTGAAGACATTTGTCATATATATGTATTGTGAATGTTTTCTCCCAGTCTGTAACTTGCGTTTTCATTGTCTTCATGGTGTCTTTTGAAGAGAAGAAATTTTTAATTTTGGTAGACTCCAATTTGAGTTTTTTCTTTTATTGCTAGTGTTTTGTGTCTAAGAAGTATTTGTCTACCCCCAAGGTCATGAAGAGTTTCTCTTTTTTTTTCCATCCTTGTTAGTTTCTACATTTAGGCTGATAATACATGTTAAATTAATTTTTATATATAGTGTGAGGTATGGGTTGCAATACATTTTTCTATCCAGATAAACCAGTGCCAATTGTTGAAAAGATTATGTTTTCCACATTGAATTACTTTGGCACCTATGTTGAACATCAGCTGACCATATATGTATGTATCTGTTTATGGATTCTATTCTGTAATGTATCCAATGTCTTGAGGTAAATCTTGAAATCAGTAGTTTAGGTCCTCAATTTTGTTTTATTTTTCAAAATTATTTTGCATTTCCATATAGATATTAGAATCAGATTGTGGATTTCTACACACCCTTCCAAACAAATCCTGCTGGAATTTGTTTGTGTATTGTGTGTGGGGGGGGTGGTATGGAGGGGGGATTGTGTTAAATCTGTGAATCAACCTATGGAGATTTGATATTTTATCCATTTTGAGTTTCTAAAATATGAACATGGTATATCTCTCCATTTATGTAAGCCTGTGTAAATAATTCATAGCAATGTTTTGTAATTTCAGACATTGGTGGCCTTGCACATGTAATGTACATTTATTTTTGAAAATGTTCAATTGTATTATAAAACATGAAAATATTCATAGTTTGTAAAACATTGGTAAAAATTTTTCATGTGTTTTAAGTGTAAATAACTTAGTAAGCAAAACCTTTGTTAGAATAGACAATTCACAAAATGTTAAGATTAATAAAATATATTAGGTAAAGATAAGGAGTTACAAAATAGAGTATGTGTGTGCTATTTGTAGATAAAAAGAATGGAAGAAGCAAAAAATGCCTAATATTCATGCAGCACCTAGATACTAAATATTCATCATACATTAAATATACTGTAGATACTAAATATTCATGATATAGTCAACATGTCTAAGGAATAAATGGTGCTAAATATACAAGAAGCTCAAAATATTCAGAATATATTAAATATTCATGGAGACTCAATATTTAAGAAGCCTAATTCACCACCCATTGGTGGCATCCATTCTAGCCTCAAGAAAAACAAAACCTATGGCTGTTCAACAAAGTAATAGCAAGCTACACCTATGGCCAGCTTTTATGGTGCCTACATCTCCATAATAAAGCAAGAGAAGGTAACTGGCAGAGAATACCATCTGTCTGTGAGTTCACATGCTCAAACCTCAGTTCTTGTCCTTGTAACCATATCATCACATCATCTGTGGGGAAGGCTGATGAAGCAGTGGGAGGAACAGGACAGGGCTATGAACATATCATAGCCCAGAATTCAGAGAATGTGACTCTTCCACCTGCCTGCACCCTTTCCAAAGTGTTAAAACACTCCGTCTTTTTTCTTGCTTTTTGTGCTGTGTGCTGTTAATTATTAAATAAGCCATGTGATTAGTGGGTTTTTTCTTTTTCTTTTTAATTTTTTTTTTTAGAGCAGTTCCGTGTTCACCAAAAAATTTAGGGGGAGGGACACAGCATACCCTACCACATGCATAGCCTTCCCTATTGTCAGTATCCCCCACCAGAGTGGTACATTTGTTTCAATTGATGAACCAACACTGACACATCATATTCACCCAAAGTCCATAGTTAACGTCACAGTTCACTCTTGGTGTAGTACAATCTATGCATTTGGACAAATGTATAATGACATGTATCCATCATGATGGTATCATACAGAGTATTTTCATTGCTCTAAAATTCTCTGTGTATCACCTATTCATCCCTCCCTCCACACCTCCTAGCAACCACTGCTTTTTTACTGTCTCTGTAGTTTTGCCTATGCCAGACATCATATAGTTGGAATCATACAGTATGTAGTCTTTTCAGATTGGCATCTTTAATTTAGTAATATGCATTTAAAATTCCTCCAGGTCTTTTCATGGTTTGATAACTCATTTCTTTTTAGCATTGATCAATATTCCATTGTATAATGTTGGTATTATTATTTTTTCTTTATTAATTGATAGGCTTCATCGGATAAAGCAAAGGGCCTGGAGTGTTCTTTATGGGAAGGTTTGTAATTATGAATTCAATCTATTTAATAACTACAGAGCAAGTTAGATTTTCTATTCCTTCTTGAGTGAGTTTTGTGTTTTTCAAGGTATTTGTCAATTTTATATAATTGTCAAATTTACTGGCATAAAGATTTTCTTAATATTTCCTTATATCCAATTAGTGTCTGTAGGATCCATAGTAATATCCCCACTTTTTACATCTAACATTGTTGATTTGTGTTCCTCCTCTGTTTTCCTTGTAAGTCTCGATTAGTTTATCAATTTTATTAATCTTTTCACCAGAACTAATTTTGGTTTGTCAATAATCTCTATTTTTTTTTTGGGCGGGGGCAACTTATTTGTTTTCAGATCTTTCTTACATAGCCCTTTAAAGCTATAAATTTCACACTAGGGCCGGCTGAGTGGCGCATTAGTTAAGAGCTGGCTTGGGATGCCAGCGGCCCTGGTTTGGATCCCACATATGAGGGCCAGTGACACTGCCCTCTACAACTAACAACAGCTCCACCTGGAGCTGAGCTACGAGCCCCGGTGATGGTGTAGGCTGCAGCCCCTGCTACAGTGGGCTGCCATAGGCTACAGTGAGTGGTCGGCAGCCAGCATGAGTGGCTGGCAGCCAGCGTGAGCTGCCAACAGCCGTTGTGAGCGACCATCCAGAGGCTGGCAACCGATCTGCCTCATCCCGGAAGAGCACAATGATGATACCAACATGGGCCAGTGAAGCAATGTCCTCTGCAACTAGACTGAACAACAAAAAGACAGCAACTTGTCTGTTCCCCTTCCCCAATTCCCCAACGCTGTTCCCCTCTCCCAATTCTCCAATAAAACCTTAAAAAAAAAAAATTCACACTAATCATTGCTTTGGATACATCACATAAATTCTGCTATGCATGTTTTCATTATCATATAACTGAAAATATTTTCTAATTTCCCTGAGAGTCACTTAGAAATAACTAAATATTTAATATCCAATATGTGGGTGATTTTCTAGATATCTTACTGCTTTGCCTTCTAATTTAATTTGGCTATAGTCATAAAATGTACTCTGCAATATTTCAGTCTTTTAAATTTGTTTCATACTCTAGATAGCATATGATATCTTGGTGAATACACCATGTTCACTTGAAAAAAATATCATTTTGTTGTTGTTTTGCTTATATATTCTGTAAATGAAAATTGGTTCAAATTGATTGACATTGCTTTCAGATATTTTAATTTCCTACTGACTTTTTTCTATTTCTAGAAGTGGTATTAAACTCCCCAATTATGATTATGGATATGTCTATTTCTTCCTTTGTAACTGTCAGTTTTCTTCATATATCCTGAAACTATTATTATACATTTAAGATATTTGTTATTTCCCATTGAGTTAACCCTTTTATCATTTAAAATATCTCTCTTTATCCTGGGAAACACTCCTTGTCTTGGATTTTACCTTGTCTGATATGACGATAGTCACATCAGTTTTCTTAAGTTTAATGATTGTGTGGTATATCCTTTTTTATCCTTTAATTTATCTATCTTTATTTTAGAGTTCATCTCTTACAGACAGCATATAATTGGGTTTTTGTCATAGGTTGGATTTTTCAAAAACATATACTGATCTGGAGTTTGCTCTGCAGAGTATTTATTGGAATCAGCAGCAGTAGAAAAGAAGGGGAGTAAACAGGGTAAGGTAGAGGGAAAAGTGAAACTGCACTGAATTAGTGACTGTGACTCAGCCCACCGCACAGGAAGTTCTGGTGCATATATGGCTTGTCAAAGTTGTCTCACATTGGGCTGATATGCTTAGGTCTCTATGCCCCTGCCTCAATCAGTAACCGGATGTGGACCATACTGGGAAGGCCACACTTTGTGTCAGGCAGTTCTCAGCATCTGTGGTGAACCTTCAAGGAGCTAACAGATGAAGGCCTACTTCTGACAGCCTGGGCAACAAGTTCTTCCTTGAAGTGAGTCTGGTAGAGAAGCTTCATGTCCACCATAGTCTTGACTTTCATCCAGCCTGTCTTTAAGTAGATTGTTTGGTCCATTTACATTTAATGTAATTATTGATATGGTTGGGTTTTAATCTACCATATTTTTATTTGTTTTCTATTGTTTAATATGTTTTTTTAAATTCCTATTGCTCTTTTCCTGCTTTTATTTGGGTTAATTAAATAATTTTTAGTATTCCATTTTATTTCTTATATTGGTTTCTTAGCTATGCTTCTTATTATTTTTTTAAATAGGTTCATCTTTAACTCATCACAGAACAATGGCAATCTTCACATCTAGCCACAATGTAGTAACATGTTTTGAATTTATTATCCCATCTGAAACAACTAAAAACCAAACAAATTTTTAGATGTTGGACACCAGTGCTGCCTATTGCCCAATGCCTGAAAAGACTTGCATCATTTATTGTGTCCAATTTTAAAAGATGTTTATAGTAGGAGAGTAAATCTCTTGACTGTTAGATTCTATCATTAATAATAACAGTATATTGACAGAATACTTTCACATCATTTTTTATTTTTTAAGAGGGCAGTGGCACTGGCCCTTATATGTGGGATCCGAACCCAGGCTGCTGGCATCCCAAGCCAACTCTTAACCACCACACCATCGGCCGGCCCCTTTCACATCATTTTTTATTACTCAATATTTATTTATTGATCTGAGCAATTTGACTTGAATCATGTGATCCGACTCTTATATGGGGAATAGAAGTTCTTCAGGATTATGAGGAGTGAAGAGCCTTTACACCCAAGGAGAACCTACTATATATTCCAGTCATCTTAGTTGAAATATCTCCATCTAATTCTTCACAACAATCCTGTGAGGGCTACATTGTTGTCCACATCCATTAAATGAGGAAGTGGGGTTTTTGCGTGTTTTGACCAATATTACTAGGGCAAAGTTTGGTGGTCAGGCTTGAAGACTAACTTTCTCCTCCACTGACACCCTTACTCTCCACCAGGTTTATTGCCCCAGCAACACTTTGAGGCAGGTTTCCAAAGTTTAGGAGGGTAACAACCTGAGCAAACTACTCAGGCAGTAAGTATTTGATCAAGGTCCTTTTTTCTTTAGATATGGATATCAGAAAGATTATCAAATGAAGCTCACTTCCACTACTAGTCTGTAGTCAAAAGGATTATTTTGTTATAATTCAACTCAAAAAACATGTTCACAACTGTGACTGGAGTAAGACTTCAGAAACTCTTCACAGCTATTGCCACTGATACATTATTAAGGGAAAATGGAGTGTTTTGTTCAGTCACTTTGCTAATATTGTAGATGGGCAAAGTAATGCATCTGGTATCATTTCAATTTTTTTCTTTGATTATTTGTGATTGCTCTGATTGTTTAGTAATAGAGAACACAGTCTAGACAGCAGCTGCAAAACACACACACACAACCCAGGGCTTGATTGAAGAAGCAGTCAGTGCTCATCAGCATTCATCCTCCACTTATCACTATGACATACTCTAGGAAGGCAGGGATTATACATTCTGCTCTCTCCATATCCCTTTTCCAGAGACTTTTTACTAAGCACACTAACTGAAGAAATAGTATCGTGGAAGTTCATGTTCTTTCTACTAATAGTATCAGACTAGATGATTCCCTGATTGGGGGTGGGGAGAAAAATAAATAAAGTTGAGAGGCTTATTAATTTTCTCTCTTTTGGATTGTGAATACAACTATCACTTGGTAATGAATTTGACTTCTCTGCTGCTGGGATGCTCCAAACAAAGAAAGATTACTAAATGTCACTTGGCACTAAGTTTACAACAGGCAATAAACCTTGATTAACCAGAAACATAAACCTATCTGAATTTTTTTATAGCTTATGGCTTTGGGGGGAAAGCATGGATCATAGAAAACACAGATTATTTTAATATTTATTTTTTAAAAAATACTGTGCTGGTCATGCCCTGGTTTTAATGCAGACTTGGTTGTATTTCCTATGCATTTTCCAGAAGAAACCAGGGCAGGGGTCTGTCTGGATGTTATGATGGCCTGAGGCATTATAATAGCTTCAACTTTCAAAGGAAGATTACAATTTGTTCAGAATATTGCACTTACAAAATTGCTAAGATGGAGATGCCAAAACACACATTTTGGACAGACTTTATTGCAACAAAGAGTGTGCAGGTTAACCCCGAAAGTAATGAGTCATTTCATCAAAACATCTCAGTTTCTTCATTTTCTGCTCATTATTTTCCAAAGCAAAGGAAAGCATACATGTCTACATGTATGAAAGACTAACAGTCCTACATGGGCGATGGTTCTTATTTCATTGTGAACAGGGCTTCTGCTGAGGAAGGCACCTGTCTCTTCATCTAGATGTCATAGTGCATTGACCTTTGTTATGATCACTGATTTGCAGTCAACATTTCCAATATTGCATTAGTAAAACTGTATTTATTTCATATCATGCATTTATTTTTCATTTACAACAAAGATCTTTTGAGCCAGCACTCTGAATATAGATAAATGAACAAAACACAGACAGGCTCACAGCCCAAATGAGGATCTAGGTTTACAGTCAGATACACTTCAGCTCACTGGGAAGGGCAAATACAAAGATCTGTGGGTGCACAGAGGCTGTGCAAACTAACCATGCCCTCAGGGCTGGGGATAAGGTGTCATGAGGAAAATTTTCATAGAAAATTATTTGGATTGGGTCTTGAATAACAACAGAAATTCATCAGGCTTACGGGAAAGTGTCACTATCCCTTACCTCAGCCCATTCCCACAAGGCAAAATCCTTTCATCTTTGTGTTCTGTTTCTTACCCCAAGTCGATGGTGACAGGCTGTCTACATGCATTGTCATTTTGGTGCTCATTTTACCTCTTCTCAATGGAAATATCCTTTCAGAATGGGAAGGATGAAGACCATTGTGAAATAGCTGTGGGCCCCCCCCCCCCAGCCATGGGGATGCCTTGCAGGCCACAGGTTAAGAACACAGCCATAGTGCTCTGTTTCTGTTCAGATCCCTGTAACCTAAAATGAACCCAAGAAGCTAGCAACATTTCAGAGACCTCCCTGTAGGGAACAAGACAGACAAAGTAGCAACTCTTCATCTTTGTACAGGACTTATGGTTATTTAAGTAGACCTCACAGAATGTTAGAACCAGGCAAATCTGTGAGGTCTGTAAGTTTCCCATGATTCACTGATAGAATATGGACCCTATCCCCATGAAGCTATCTTCTAAAAAAGCTCTATATTTTTAGTTTTCATAGATTGACATAATAGTTCACATTATTTGTTAAGACCTCTGCTTTCTAGGTATTCAGTATGACTGGCTCTTTGGACTCTGACCCTTTTGGCTTATTGAGCATTTCTACCAGATGGACTCTGGTTGAGATGTCGCCAGAGGCTCTCAAGGATGTCCAAGAGAGGACTCAACCCACAGCAGTGGTGACCAGGGCTTTGTCCCTGTACAAGAATTCAAGAGGAGTAAGATGCAGGAAAGCGAAAGTGATTTATTGAAAATGACAATATAGTGGCCCGCCAAGTGGCGAGTTGGTTAACAGTTGGCTTGGGAAGCCTGCTCTGAGCAGCAGGGCCCCGGTTCAGATCCCACATAAAGGGCCAATGACGCTGCGCTTTCTACAGCTAAGATGGTGAACAACACCTCGACCTGGAGCTGGGCTGCTGTGAGTCGCTGGCGATGGCATAGGCTGCAGTGGGGCTGGCCAGCAGCTGGCGTGCGCTTTCGTGAGCTGCCCTGAACTGCTGTGAGCAGCCCTCCAATGGACGACAAGCAACTGCCTCACCCAGGAAGTGCACAATGATAATACCAACACAACCCACTGAAGAAACGTCCTCCACAACTAGATTGAAGGACAAAAGGACAACTTGGCTGTTCCCCTCCCCCAATTCCCCAATAAATACATATATATGGTCTGTCTTCTTACATCTAAACACACAGTCCTTAGGAAAGCATCTGGCACATAGCAGGGATACAGTTGATCCTTGATACATGGCTCCATTCAATGAAATAGGCAGGGGCCTGGGGAGGGCCCCCTGCCAAGCACGATGGAGCTGGCCTTGCAGGTGAGGACAGTTCCTACAAATGAGTTTCTATCCCAAAATTAACTCAGCCACTGACTGCTCTGAAATAAAGGTTACATATATATTAACCAAGAGGAATAATTGGAGACATAGTTCCAACTGGTGTTTTGAAATGGAAGAGAAGCCCTTTCTTTATAACACATTTCATCTCTGTAGGATGGTTACCGCTCTGTGGACTGATAGTTTTATTTTTGGAGAACCTTGAAGATAACCTGAGTCTGCCAAGTACAATATAATATGAAATTGCTTTATACTGAATCTAAGGGATGGGAGAATTACTCTAATTTAAGAACCATGATAATGTAACATGAACATGGCATTAAAGTACTGTGACAGAAGTTATTTTAGAGAGAACACCACCGGGACTAATGAAGGTTAAATTTTAATTCTGTTAGCAGCACAACTTTTGAAACCCTGAAGCAAATACTTATCTATTAATGCACACATTGCCAAAGGGAATGAAATGTAAGTTAAAAGGGTCTTTCTTTAGGAAACTGCAAGTTTCACCCCACTCTTGAAAATAAGAGCTTCTAAAGTGTTTCCTTTTATCAGTCTACTTGCTGGTGTGAGGACTTGGCTCCTTTTTAGATAAATGAGAGTAATGTACGTTAATCTGAAAGATGTATGTATCTCTGTGTGTCACTATTCTAGACAGTCTGCTTTTAAGTTGCCTTTTTTGAATGTTCACTTATGGATGAAATTTGGGATGTTAAAGGGAGGGAGAAGCATTATAATATATTCAGCTGATTCTTCAGCTTGGAAGTGATTAAGCGAACTGAAACTAATTCAGAGCTCTACTTTACATTTTTGGCAAATGAGCAAATATGCAGATTCATCCCAAACAGATGTGTCTGCCAGTTACCCCAGCAGCAGTTCCAGAAGCTGAGGTTCATCCAGCTAGTGCGCCAATTAGTGAGAATATCATAACAAGTATATAATTATTCTGGAACCTGTTGAGCTTTCATCTGCTATCAATTTTATTTCATTTAAGCCCAATTCAGGCTGAACTTGAAATAAACTCTATCATTTAAACTGGAGATCTTAGATTGGCTCAACTTTTGTGTTTCACATATGCTTTGAGGTTGTAGTCAGGAAATCGAAATGGCCACAATTTGTATTCAAACAGGCTTCTCTGCAGATTGCTTCCTATGAAAAACGTGAATCTTAATTGGGAAGTGGTAGGTAGCTTGATAGATATTTCATATTATTAGTCAGCCCATTCATGCAGCTAACCAGTCACTCACAATGTGCTGGGCACTGTACTGGGACACAGAGGAGCCAAGATGTGGTTTCTGTGGCTGTGAAACTCAGAAAGGTAAAGGAATTAGAGTGATCCAGACAGATGACAACACAGTGCCCCCACAGTGGGCATTGGAGTAGTAGTAGTAACTGGGTATTGTGGTAGCAATATTGTGAAGATTCAGCAGCCAATTACACCCGGAGAGGTCCAAGAAGGTTCTCAGAGGAAGGGATATTTGAGCAGAGACTTGAAAAATAACAAAAGTTTTTCAGACAAAAGAATGGCAAGAAAGGGAGAACTCCAAAATTAAGTGACACATACAAGCACATGGTCCCATGAAATGGTGAGACAAGTTTTAGAGATAATGAGAGTTCAATGTAGCAAAGATTATAATTTATGGGGGAAAAGACTAGAACACAGGTTGCCAAACTTCTATGCTTATTGCAAACTTCGTATCTCAGTAATTTTTTCTTGGCATACCTGAGGCCAAAATAAATACCTCAAGTTCTATTTATTAAGTAGCTATGTTCAAAATTTAAGTCACAACAAAGAAAAATAATAATATCTATTTCTATTTTATTCTTAATAACCATAATTACTTATTTGGAGGATGTGTGTATCAGCTGGACACTACAAAATTTCTCAAACCTTTAAATTGGATGATCACCTCCACCTCCTATTCTACATTGATCTTCACATAGTACTTGTTTTGTATCAGAGCTACTGCCAAAATTCCAGCTTCACAAAGATAGAAACTATAACCTGTCCTTAACTAGCAGTACCTAGTTTTGAGTACTGTGAACTTGAATTTTAAAATATTGCTGCAGCACCCCTATGATTTTCTTTTGGTACCCAATGACACCTCAGCACTCAGTTTGGGAAATATTGGGCTAGTGATTTGGTTGAAGTCGAAAAATAAACAACCTTATAAATGAGGAAACATTCATGAAATCCAATTGGTATAACAGTGACAATGAATAATCAGCAGGTAATGCCTTTTAACTAAATTTCTAAAGATGATTTGAAAATATGTACATGAGACAGGCAAACAAACTTTTTTCTTCACATCCTGATACATAATGAAGTAAACAGAGATTCTTTTATTTCTTACTTCCAATCCTCAATGGCTTCTGGATTAGCCAGACAAATGAAAGGTCTAGCATAAATGGATCTTAACTAGCCCACCTATTAACATTGTTCAACTATAATGAGCTCTCAATAACATGCACTTTAAAAAATAGAAAACTGTTCACAAATATTAATAGCAGCATTAGTCATGATAGCTAAAAAGTGAAAACAACACAAAGGTCCATCAGCTGATGAATGGATATACACATACAGTGGAATATTATTTAGTCATTAAAGGAACTGTTGAGAGAAACTCAGACAGAGAGAGACAGGACACCAAGGCTCAGGAAGCAGCATTTATTGATGTCGGCACCGGCTCAGCGGATTTACATCCAGAGGCTGAGCCCCAACTCAAGCGGGACTCAGGGCCATATAGCCTGAGATTTGCAGGTTGACAGCTAAGATTTACTATTAGGACATGTGGTCTTGCGCCAGTTCCTGACTGGCTCCCGGGTGAGGTAGGAATTTGGAAGTGTTAAATGTGGATGTTTTAATAACCATACGGTCTAGGAATGTCTTTGTCTGAAACTCCCTGCTACAGCGTGAAATCCTTGGTGACCACATGGTCTGGGAAAGCCTTTGTCTAGGGCCCCCTGCCACAGAACAAAATCCTGCCACAACATGGAAGAACCTCAAAAACGTTATGGTGAGTGAAAGAAGCCAGACACAAAGGGTCACATGTTGTATGATTCCATTTATATGAAATGTCTATAATAGACAAATTAGACAAATCCTTAGAGAGAGAAATGGTGCCAGAAGCTGGAAGGAGTAAAGAATGGAGAGTGACTGCTAATGGACATGAGGTTTCTTTTTGAGATGCAGAAAATATTCTGGAATTAGATCATGTAATAGTTGTGAAACTCTGAGAATATATTGTATACTAAAAACCTCTGAATTGTATACTTCAAAAGACTAAACTCTATAGTATGTGAATTATATCTCAAGGTGAACAAACAGAGATGGCATCAGTTGCCCAGACCCCCTTCTCCACTCCAACTTTCTCAAAGCCAAGGATTCACAACTGTCTTGATGGGGTCACAATGGAGGTAATGTCAACTATCCTTCTTGGACAGGACAGCTACTGACCCCTAGAATGACAGGTGCTTGTATACTGGGGGATTAAAAGGGGCTTTGGCAGGATTAAGGCATTATCTGAGTCAGAAAATGTGTCCACCATCACACTGCTCATCCTTCCCGCCACATCTCCCTGCAGCTTTCCTGACTTTGTCTGCAGTGCTTACCTCATTTGAGCTCCAGACAGTGAAGGGAATAACCAATACAACCAATGAAAATATTTGTCAGGATCCTGACTTCAGTACTTCATATATTGTTCCATAACTCTGTACCCTGTTACCATTGAGGGAACTGGGTGAAGGAACAAACTTGATCAAGCCTATTTTGAAAGGGAATTCTAAGAAATGTCAAAAGAAGAGCTTGTTACTCAGCAGACTGTTTTAACAAGTCACAATAAACCATAATGCTAAAATCTTTAAGTTATTTACTTCATCTCACACCTCTAGTCACAAATTACAGTGTGATAACCCAGAATGAGGATTCAAGGAACCTATTCCTCTTTCTTTCACTTACTTGTAATATTTCAGAAAAGTTACTTGGTATTTTTATTACACCATCTGGGGAGAAGAGATAAGATTGTTTTTATTGGTTAATATTCATAAAGCATTTTCATTTTTCAGTGAAGAATAACTATATTGAAAAAACAAAAGCTAAGCAATAGCTACAAGGTCAATACACATGGAACACTAAATCCATGGTGATGACTTGGGCAGGAATATGACCATGTATCATCCTCACCCACCTTCCTTCCTCTAGCACATGGAGAAGACGCGCCTGCCCACTGAATTATGGCAGGGCTCTCCAAAGTGGTTTGGGTACATTTGCACTAGGACCTGTGCAAGATGAGGTGCCAGAGGAAAATACTAGAACTTCATTTATTTCTTTTTATATTATGTTTATCTTATCTTTTGTTAACGTTTAAGTTTTATTCTTAAACTTGGATTTCCATTCCACTCCTGCCATTGGATTTTATTCAAATTTAATACATTTTTATGTTTGAAAGTATTTTTATTGATACTGCAAATGAATAAAAGTTAAAATTTTAAATTGGTTGTTTATTTCCTATGAATTGAAAACCTGGTTTTTTTCTTAAATTGTGTGGATTGAATGTTCATTACAATTAGCAGTACACCACTGAGAAAAACGGTCAAATATATTACATGAAAAGTAAAAGAAATATAGGAAATGTTTATCTTAATAGATCTCGCACAGGTCTTTTTCTGATGAGTTCCCAATTTTTTTAAATGACTACAATTTCTAAAATGACACGGGGCACAGCATTAATTCTATCCTGGCATTGCTTTTTAATAGATGAAAATGCTAAAAACCTACTCACCTAAATAAGTAGATGGAAATAAAGGCATTTTAGTGTAGTATCATCATTCAACTGCTGAATTTTCTCTGCATTACATTTCCCAAAATAGAGCATAATTATGTATTCTCAAAATTTATTTTAAAGTAATCTATCAGCTGATGACTTGAGCAAGTCCTCCTTCAATTTTGTTATAAGAATTGGAAAGCACCTATTTTAAAAAGAAATAGCTACACAATCACCAGCATCTGTCACTTTCTTAGACCCACCTCAGTATGGCAAATGATCCCCTCTCATGAAGGTTTTACACTTCTGAGCAATATACTGTAGTAAAATTTGGGACGGAGGAGGGGTGTGCCATTCTTCCTTAAAGCAGAAAAGGGGAGTCATTATGAAATGGGAAGTGGGAAAGGAGAAGCAGAAAAAAACCTACACCACAGGGGTCTTTTCAGGCAGGTCAAGTGGTCTGCAAGTTGAGGATTGTTTCAATACTGTCCATGCTCACATGGCATGGAATGTACTCCCATACCTCCAACCATCCCAACTCTCTAGGTTGCATAGCCACTGGGTAGGGAGAAGGGAGAGGTACTGAGCCACAACCTGGTACCTGTTGGAGAAAGAACCAATGAGTAACCTCCTGTGGCAAGGTAGCCAAAGGACATTTAAGGACAGGAGTGTCCAATGATCACTGTTAAATGGTTTGAGATCTGCCTGTAACTTGTTTTTGTTTACCAAACCTTCCTAAAATCTGCCGCACACAAGTGCATCACAAGAGAGAAATTGTGAAAATCAGACAAAGAAACCAGGCTCCACTGTGGGTCAGCAAGAAAAGACAGAAGAGGAACTGGAGAGGAAAGACAGGGAGAAGCTCATGAGCCCCACCAAAGCAGGAACTTTGAGCCAAAATTGATTGTGGATGCAAAAGCCTGAAGGGATCCACAGAGCTCTTAGAGAAAACATTGGATTTCATACAGGATGTGAAGCAAAGTTTGTATTAATCTTGTCTTCATTTCAGGCAACAGGACAACCTCAAGTAAAAACTGAGTTAGTCAGAAGCCAACCAGAGTCCTGTAGCCACTGGAATCTTACCAATATCTGAACCAAGGGTTTGGCTATAATGTATTCAAAACCTTCTACTATGCCACTTACCCTCTGATGACTTGGGGAACTCATTGTTGTCTCTATGACTCAGTGGCCTTATCTGTATTAGTTATACCTAGCTCATTCATTCCTTGTGAAGGTTAAGTAAGATCATGTCTATAGCTCACAATCATTGTCAGCTAATATTACTGTTAGTTCTATTCTTGTCTCCTCTGCTCAAATAGTATATGTCGATTTTCCTTACATGCCTTCTAGAACTCATCACTCAATCATTCAGCAAATATTTATTGTGCCTTTTATGTGCAGAGCACAATGAAAATAAAAGTTTAATTTTTTATGTATTATTGTTTTTATTTATTCATTATTGAATTTCCACCTTCACTCTTAAAGGATTTAAAGAATCACAAAACATATATTGGATAATTTTAAAATTTTACCCCAAGGATTTAAAAAATCATGATGAAGAGGGAATTGTATTCCTCCTTGTCACATAATGGGATAAAAACAAGGCAAGTTAACATATAAAAATATATGCCATAATAACTTGCACAGTTAGTTATTAAAAGTGAGACATGCATTTTAATGCTGAATTGCCAAGTTACCAAAGCAAAGTAAAAAACATGATCAGTTACCACATTCATGTGGCCCATAAAATGGAACAAGTGTTGCTTAGTTGAGACAGCTGTCAGTAGCAGCAAGTGGACCTAAGGAAAATTATCCCTGACCCTGAATGGTGAAGTATGCATGGAGTGATACATGGATCACATCTTAAAGAATATTTCTGCAATAGCTACAACAATGTTGCATTTTGATTTAAAGTAAAATAAAATGTTTAAAATAAAAAAGGAACTGGAAATCTTCTGAGATGCAATTAGGAAGAAAAGGGGGATGAGTCCTGGCCAAAGAGGGGAGATAAGAATTCCTGTTGCTCCCACTCCAGGCAAGGAGCATTCACAGTGATGGTGGAGAGCAGCCACATGCACTATCCACCAGCATTCATTCGGATGATGGAGAGGAGGGAGGGTTTGCACGAGCCAGGCTCCTCAAAAAATTGGATGCTTTCTCTACACGATGGCTTCTTCCAAGGTCTCTGGGGGCTTACTGCCAGAACACAATTTAGTGAAAATGATTCTGTGATCTGACTTGGTCTGAGGCAGATTGAGAATGTGTAGAGTATGGGGTCTCAATTCAGACTGTAACACTGCTCATTTAATTGCAGACTTCTGTGTCCCATTCCAGAGATCAGATTTCAGAGTGACACAGTGAGGCCAGAGCCTTAGCATTTTTAAGGAGCTCCTCAGTGATTCCATGCTGAAGGCCCATGGATCACACTTTGTGTATACAAATCTGGTAAGTATGGATAAACTATATACCCTTCAATGAATCCCTCCTTTTTCCTGAAATTGAGCTACAGAGAGAAGTAGGTTATGTTCAAGGTTATATTTGCTAACAAGAGCCCAGGGTACATATTCTTGCTGCAGGTTTTTAAAAGATATATATATATATATATATATATATATATATATATATATATATATATATATATATATATTTTTTTTTTTTTTTTTTTTTTTTTTTGTTAGCTTAGCCATCCTGCCACCTGTTGGCAGCTCAACAGCAGCTCAGCTCGGGCTGGGCATCGAACTGCTGTTGCTCAGAGCGCAGCTCTCACACTTCTTTTTTTTTTGAGGGCAGTGTCACTGGCCCTCATATGTGGGATCGAACCGGGGCCTCTGGCTTCCCAAGCCAGCGCTTAACCACCGCGCCACTCGGTCGGCCCAAGAGCTATATATTTTAATAGCTTTGAATCTCTTATGAAAGCCAAGAATACAATTAGACTTATGTCAGTCTAGAAGACGGACAAGGAGGAATACTCTAGAGGTAGGGCCAACATTCCTTCAAAATAGAGTTCTGTGCCTCCTTCGGAGCTGGGTCCCAAAAGTTCACACTGGAGGACCTCACTAGAAAAAAATATGTAAGACACTTATAAATACCTCACTTTTGCCTTAAAAAATAAAAATCTCAATGATGGACTCATGAAACAGTTATTTTTTTTTTTTTTTTTTTTTTAGAGGGTAGTGTCACTGGCCTTCATATGTGGGATCCGAACCAGGGCCGCTGGCATCCCAAGGCAGCTCTTAACCACCACGCCACTTGGCTGGCCCAAAACAGTTAATTTTAAAGTGTCCTGGTAAAACCTCCAGGACAAAAATTAATTGGAAAATCTACCCATGGATATCAAAATGAGTTGACCTAACTATACATAACTGTTGATTATCAGCCAATTAAATTTTGAAGGGTATTTACCATAAATGTTGATCTAAAAGATTTTATGGCAGCCGCTTAACTCAGGTGGTTAGAGCTCAGGCTCATAGCACCAAGGCTGCCGGTTCTATTCCCACATGGACCAAGGAGCTGCACCCTCCACAACTAGATTGAAGACAACTATTTGACTTGGAGCTGATGGGTCCTGGAAAAATGCCCTCCACAACTAGATTGAAACAACTACATGACTTGGAGCTGATGAGTCCTGGAAAAACACAATGTTCCCCAATACAATTTCTAAAAAAAAATTTAAAAATATTTTAGAGTAGCTGGCTTTAAACCATTCTTTCTGACAGTACTTACAAAGCAGGACCACTCTGGAGATTACTTCTACTTGTGACTTTAAACCCACATCGTTAGCAAATAGAATCATAGGTGTCTGATCCTAATTTATCTAAAAGCAGTTCAAATCATGAATGTATAATTTTTATAAGACATGTGAAAAGAAAGGAAAATATATTCTTCTTCTAAATTACTTATACTTTTTAAACTACTTAAACGGTCTCAGTAGACTGTCTTTCCTGCTGATTTTTGAATCTCGCAATGGTATTAGTTTACAAGTTATGTGTACACATCAGTACCTGCAATATATAGTTCATTCTTATAACTTAATTTTGACTAGTTCCTGACCAAAATCAAAGGCAATAAAGACTATGAACAATTTAGTTCCTCACCTATTTCTCCATAACAACAATCAATAGTGAAATAAGTTCTTAGAGCCCATGTATGAGCCTGAGAAACGAAATGAGCAATTTATAAGACAACCACTGTCTTTAGATGGAATGTCCAGAATGGGCAAGTAATTTAGGGGAGTAAAGAATATTACTGTTTAAATATGGGACAGACCAGTGTGTTCATATGTGGAATCACATGAAAGAGAAGAACCAGGAATTTGGGGTTCAGAAATCACCCCACTGTTCCAGCTACAATAGCTCTTTATCTGTTTTCTTTGGCTATTCTTCCAAGTAAGATTCTAAGAAAAAAGTTTTCTTGCAAAAAGGTTAACTATAACTTACAAAAATTATCCTGAGTCCAAGCAGAAAAGGCACTCCAATAGTTTTTATGAATAAACAAAATAACCATCAATTATCATAGACCACAAGGAATTTGGGTGGCAGGAAGTACTCATCAGGTGTTTTAATTAACTTTAGAGTCGAACTATATTAATGAGAAAGTGGTATCAGATTAAATAAAGGAGGGTGTATGCAAAGTTCACAGCACTTTGTTCCCTGGTTATAAAACTAGGACAAAGAAGACTCCAGAGTGTCAATAAAAGTTCTGCACTTTGCCAATTTCACTCACAAAATTATAAACAGGTATCCTTGTCCACCACTTTGCCATCAACCCATTTCATATGCCCAAAGTTGGAGCCTCTCCAAGTAAAATATTATACTTGGTTTTGGGAAAAGAGATGGGTTTAAAATAAAATCAGTGATTTTATTCTTCCAAATTCTACTTCATATGACACCTCATAATCTGATCAGTTTGGGGCATTGTTTTGTCTGTTTCTCTATTTTAAAGCTAAGAGAAAGTCCTTGTCAAGCCAAAAATTTGGCAGGAAAAGATTTACAATTTTCCCAATCATTAAGTTAATAAAGCCAGTTTAATTTGTCCACAATTTGTTGAAAAGAAAAAAAGTGAAACTTATCAAAGAAGTTGAGGCTTAGTTTCAAGATCTTCAAACAGAGAAAAGTCAGCAATAAAATTGAAAAGTTGCATTTCACCTCACTCTCCAAATACCTTAATTTACTGGTCAAATTTACAGGACAGAGAGCTAGCTGATGAGACAAATTTGAGCACTCAGGCCATGCCATATATCTCAGGGCTGGGAATAAGTAGGAGGAGACTGACCATTTTGTCTTCAACACTAGCTTATGTGTAGAAAATCAGATTTACCCTGTGCAATCATAAGATTTATGATCCTTTCCTAAAGAAACTTCAATGCAATTGAACAAAAATAATCAGTCATTTAAAATTGTGTTGTCTTTTGTTGATAAAAGAATAATAATATACTAATAACATGCTATGAAGTATATACCATCTTATTTGAGGAAACATAGACTCAAAAGGATTTTAAATTTGCTTTGAATTATTTTTCGTTTTTCAAATCACATGGTCAATTTATTTTTTAATAATTTTTTATTATTTTATTAAAGTTGACATACAATATTTTACTCATTTCTAGTGTACAACATAGTGATTAGACATTCATATAACTTACAAACTGATTACCCTGATAAATCTAGCACCTGACACCATCCATAACTATTACAATATTTGACTATATTCTCTGTGCTATACTTTACATTCCCATGACTATTTTGTAACTACAAATTTGCACTTCTTAATCTCTTCCCCATTTCATCCATCTCCCCAACCCCTTTCCCACTGGCAACCATCAAAATGTTCTCTATGGGCCGGCCGAGTGGCGCGGCGTTAAGCGCTGGCTTGGGACACCAGCGGCCCCGGTTCGGGTCCTACTTATGAGGGCCAGTGACACTGCCCTCAAAAAAAAAAAAAAAAAAAAAAAAGAAAGAAAGAAAATGTTCTCTATATCTATACATTTGTCTCTGTTTTGTTGTTCATTTATTTTGGTTCTTAGATTCCACATACAAGTGAAATCATATTGTATGTCTTCCTCTGTCTGACTTATTTCACTCAGCACAATACCATCTAGATCTATCAATGTTGTTGCAGATGGCAATATTTCATTCTTTTTATGGCTGAGTAATATTCCATTGTATATATGATGTACCACTTCTTTATCCACTCATCTATTGATGGACACAGGTTGCTTTCGTATCTTGGCTATCGTAAATAATGCTGCAATGAACATAGGAATGCATATGGGTTTTCTAATTAGTGTTTTCGGTTTCTTCAGATAAATATCCAGAAGTGGAATTACCGGGTCCTTGTTTTGTTTCTTGTTATATCTTTTGTTTTAAAGTCTACTTTGTCTGGTATATGTATTGCTACCCCAGATTTCTGTTGTTGTTGTTATTTCAATTTTCATGAAATATCTTTTCCATTCCCTTACTTTCAGCCTGTGTGTGTGTCTTCTAGCTGAAGCTGGCCTCTTGTAGACTGCATAGGCATGGGTCTTGTTTTCTTATTCATTCATCCACCCTATATCCTTTCATAGGAGCCTTTAATCCATTTACATTTAAAGTAACTTTTGCTAGATATGTAGTTATTGCCATTTTATTATTATTATTATTATTTTTTAAGGAGGGTAGTGTCACTGGCCCTCATATATGGGATCCAAACCGGGGCTGCTGGCATCCCAAGCCAGCGCTTAATCATCACACCAGTCGGCCAGCCCTTATTATTCATATTTTTTTAATCTTTTTATCTTCTTAAAGAAGTCCCTTTAACATTTCTTGTAATACTGGTTTGGTGGTGATGAAATTCCTTTAGCTTGTTCTTGTCTGGAAAACTCTTAATCTGTCTTTCCATTCTAAATGATAGCTTTAATATTCTGGTTTCTCTTCAGATCATATAAATCTTTCGCCTTTTATTAATGATAGCTTTGCTGAGTAGAGTAATCTTGGTTGTAGGTCCTTACTTTGCATAACTTTTATATTTCCTGCCAATCTTTCCTGGCTTGCAAAGTTTTTGAAATCAGTTGACAACCTTATGGGAGCTCCTTGTAAGTAACTAATTGATTTTCTCTTGATGCTTTTAAGATTCTTCGTTTTTGACCTTTGGCATTTTAATTATTGGGTTGTCAGAAAAGTCATGATGCACTTTGCAACAAAAAACATAGAAAAAATATTTCATGACTTTTCAGACAACTGAATATGATGTGTCTTAATGTGAGCCTCTTTGGGGTCATCTTGTTTGGGACTCTCTGCACTTCTTGGACTTGTATGTCTATTTCCCTTGCCAGGTTAAGGAAAACTTTCTGTCATTAATTCTTTAAATGGGCATTCAATTTCTTGCTCTCTCTCTTCTCTTCCTGGTACCCTGTGATACAAATGTTAGAGTGCTTGATGGTACTCCAGAGGCCCTTAACTATCATCATTTTTTAAAATTTGTTTTTCTATTCCAATTGGGTGTTTTCTGCTATGTTATCTTCCAAATCACTGATTCGATCCTCTGTTTCATCTAATCTACTGTTGATTCCCTCTAATGTATTCTTCATTTCTGACTGGTTCTTTTTTTATGTTTTCTATCTCCTGTTTTTAATGTTTCCATTCTATCTGTTGAGTTCTCACTGAAAGTACTGAGCATCTTTAGAAGCAAAGTTTTGAACACTGCACCTGGTAAATTGTCTCCATTTTCTTGTTATTTTTCTGGAATTTTGTCCTGTTCTTTCATTTGGGACATGTTTATTTGTCTCTTCATTTGACTCTTTCCCTGTGTTTCTGTCTATGTATTAGGCAGATCTTATATTTCCCAGTCTTGGTAGAGTGGCCTTGTGTATCAGATGACCTGTAGGTCCCAGTGGTGCAGTCTCCCTGGTCACCTGAGCTGGGTGCTCCAGGTAGGCCTGTTCTGTGGGTTGTGTGTGCTCTTTTGTTGTAGTTGAGCCTTGGTTGATGTTGGCACATCAATGGGAGGAATTGGTTGTTAGGACTGGCTATGACTACAGTGGAGGAGCTGTTGGCTGACCCTCCAGAGCAGGATTTCTTTTTGCAGGGCTCTGGTGCCTGTCCAGTCTGCCTTTTGGCTGTATCACACAGGGAGGCAGCCTGGTGGTATTCTGACTGGGTCCAAAGCCAGCTGCCAGCTGAAAGAGCCATAAGGCCTCCTGGCAAGGGCTCCACAACAAGCCAAGTTCAGTCTCAGCCTTTGTCCTGTCCAAGGCCACCTGGAATGAGCTACAAAGCAAGTCAGAGATGTCTGCCACCAACACTAGTGTTGGAGGTACCTGGAGAGGCTAAGCTGCAAACTAAGGCCAGCTGCTGCTACTTCCAGGCTTGGGGCCACTTAGCAAGGGGTATGGGGCATTCCAAGGCCAGATGCTGCTTCCCTGTGGTTTGTGAACCTCTGAAAGAGTTTACAAAAGTCTGAACCATGAACCAAGACAGGCCATTTGTATGGAAAAACCACTGGAAGCTGATTTAGTGGGCCTGCAAGTTAGGTGGACTGGGTCTCTTGGAATCACCGGGGTGGGGCTAATAGTGTTAGCCAGGTTGATGGAGACTCAAATAGGGCAGCCACCTGGGAGTGCACACCGGGTGGAAGAATTGCTCAACAAACGAAGAATGGCTTCTGCTAGCACTTCTGTCTGGGAGAAAGCTGCCTGTCTAGCCCTCATCCTAAAGCCAGGCAATAAGTTCTTCTCTGTATGTTCCTGACATCTTTTGAACTGCTGCCCCAGCACTGGAACTCAAAGTGAGTGAGTCCATCAGCAAGTGAGTCCATGTGTGGGCCCTCTAAGAGTAATCCCTGGGATTCCAGCCACCCTCCATCTCACTCAGCCACAAACTCTGCTGGCTTTCACAGCCAGAAGTTATGGGAACTTCTCTTCCCAGCACTGAAACCCTGGGCTTGAGTAGTCTGCTGTAGGGCTCGGACCCCTAGCTACTCAAGGGGGACCTCCACAGATGACATAGCTATCAATTTTTAGCTGCCACAAACTGGTATGGGGCCAGTCTGTGCTACATCTCAGCCCCTCCTACCAGGCTCGGCATGGCTTCTTCTGTATATCCTTAGTTATAGGACTTCTTTCAGCTAGACTTCAGGAGATTCTCAATGACAATTGTTCGGTAGTTTAGTTGTAAGTTTGATGTCAAAACTTCGCATTTTAGAACGAGAAAGTATTTTTGAAGTGAATAAGTCAAGCTGCCCATTTGACATAGAAATTTCATCAACAACATCTATAACTAGTGATTATTTATTTTGTTTCAATATTTCTGTGGTTCAAGAAAATTCATTTCACTTTTGTACAGCAGTAATTATTAGAAAACTCTTCCTTATATAAAGGTAAAATTCACTTCTCTGTGAATTTCTTAATGGGTCTCTGTTCTGTGCTTTTTATCTTCACAGAATAAATCCATCACCTTTACATATATAACGCTTAACATTTTGGAAGTGTTTATTTCAGTTGATGGTTTCCACCCCACTATGACTTTGGTCACCTTTTTATAGATACATCCCAATTCATAGGGAGCTCTCTCAAAAAGTAATGGTCACACTGGATATGACCTTTTTCACGTTACATGTTAAGTGTATGCTATGGAACTCTCAGATCACCTGACCTGGACATTAACACTGGTTGTACTGAATGAACCCAATATTTATTGTGCTTTTAGAGCCACCATGTTACATTCTATAATCTCTAAATCTTTTTCATATGAACCAATTTAAGCTGCCAATTAAACAATTGTTTTCTCAATAGAGTTCATTACATTTATTCTGTTTAATTTTCCCATATTTGTATTAGTGATAAATTTAAAATGTTAAGGTATTTTTAAAACTTGATATTATGACCTAACCTGTAAACTATTCCAAGCTTTTCATTTAAAATTTTGACATACTTTCTACATATTTACCCAATTTGATAGTAAAATCATTGACAAGATCAGGGTGAATTACAGAATCTTTCTATATTGATTATCACTAACAAATAATCTTTGAAGAGCAATTATAACTAGAGGATATAAGATCACCAACATGTCTGTTTTAAATGTAAGTTTCATTATTATTTAGGTATGGTGAAGCCAACAGATCAGGAGGTGACCTCCATTGAAATATTAGTTTGTTACTCACAGTTCCCAAGAGGAGGGAGCACACCACACTATACAGGGCCACATAGGGAAGCATCAGGGTCAGTCAGGAGGCAGAAGAAGTAATGGGGAAGTGTGGACAAAAGTTTTTATTTTGGTTGTGACTGGAAGGAATGGGTAAGGCTGGGTAAGCAGCTAAGCAGGTTTAGGATTGCGTAGTTTGAATAATTTCAGCAGGCACTGGGCTACAGGGTCATCCGTAGTTGTCTGGTACCTGGCCTTGAGGTGATTTGGGGTAGGCATGGGTGGGAATATGGATTTGGGATTGGTTGGTTTGCATATCAAAGATGGGCTTGCAGGCAAGTTATTTGCTATTTCTAAGAATTACTGGACCCTGGGATAGAGTTAATGGTCAATGAAACCCACATATCAGGTCATCAAGATACAGAAAATAAGATATTATACTTAATACTAAGCTCAACTTGTCTGTAAAGACAATGCTCTGCTCTGACTTAACTACACCAGGCCTGTGGTATTTGCTTAGCCATTCATCTGCATTTTTTCTTCTTGTTTAAAAGCAGATTCCTAAGACACACTCTAGACCTTCTGAAGCTAAGAAACTGCAGGAAGCAAGAAGGGAACAGTGTGGAAGTGGGGGGATGGCAAACAAACCTTATGTAGAAACTCTTAACACAAAGAACGACCAGGAAAGCACAGGGACAGCCCTGCAGAAAGCCTCTTCCCTGGAACATATTTGCTAGTTCTTCAGGGAGAAAAATTTGACTTTCAGTTGCCTGACTTTTCTTGGTAAAATATTTCCTGACAAGCTAGAATATCATGCTTTCAAGCTATAGCACTGCGGTAAGTTTTCCAGATTTCCAGGCAGAAATGTGAAGAAAGAGAAGTGTCAAGGGCCAGCCGAGTGGCGCGGTGGTTAAGCGCTGGCTTGGGAAGCCAGTGGCCCCGGTTCGGGTCCCACATATGAGGGCCAGTGACACTGTCCTCAAAAAAAAAAAAAAAAGAGAAGTGTCAATACTCTGAATATTCATCTGTGCTCTCAGAGCAGCAGAACTGCTGACACAAGGGTTACAATCCAAATCATTTTGTCATAAGAATAAGCCTGACAGAGCCTGAAAGGATAAGACTTGCTTGAAACCCCATGCTAAGACTCCAATTTTTCTTCTCACTGACCTTTCAAGTACATGGACATCTCTGCAAAAAACATAGCCACAGGCAAGAAATGATGGAGCTCAAATTATCTCTTTTTTCATCTCTTTTGAGTAAATTCCCTAAAATCTGGAAAAGCAGAAAACAATAGCCAGAATAAACACCATGATCATCCCCACTTGCAGCTTTCTTTAGACCTCATTCCTTGATTTACTGGTCACTGTAAGAGAAGGAGGTAGGGCTGGACTGAACACTAGTTGGCACAATATGGCTTCTGAAAAATCTTAGTTGGTGTTCCCTGACTGACTCTCTTACCTTCCACCTAAAATCCTGGTGGCACTGAGGCTCCAGGGAATACACCGTCAAAATTTCTTTTTTTCTTCCTAAACTCATAAACCTATGTATCTTGGGTGAAGGATGCTCATTGGCAAGTCCTCATAAGATTCCCTCCCTTTCAGCTCTCCCAGATCCATATAGTCAAACTGGCAGCAGGATGCTTCAAATTGCAAAAGATAACAAAATCTTATCCTAAAGTTTAGGGAAGCGGTGGGGTGGAGAAGGTAAAAATGTATAAGTGCGCTTATTTACTAAGTCAACTTCTTTGCTTCCTCAAAGCCAAGGTAGGTGTCACACTAGGAAATGATATTACATCTTTACATGGCAACTAAGCATATAGCTTTGCACTCAACAAGATGGGTTCAAATTCAACCTGATCTACTACTTGTGTGACTTTGAACAAGTTTCCATCTCTTGATGTCTTCATTTACAGATTAGAAGAGCTAGAACAAATAAAACACGCACCTCAGAGGGTGATGTGAGGGCTCCATGAAATCAGGTGTGTTAACGTACTTAGCAAAGTGTCCAGTGCACAAATGGCTCCCTCATCTCAGATGTGACAAAGGAGACTTCTGTGGCCTGCTCTATGGGGATCCCAGGACCCAGAGTGCTCTCTGGACAGGTACATGTGGGCCTGGAAGCTACAAAGAAATGATCCCCCTGCCATCTCTCTTTCATGCACTCATCCCAAAAATGTCTTGTGACAATACTGGAAATTAAATCTGCAGTAAGAGAAACCCAAAAGGCTTGTGTGCTCCAACAGCTGTGCTGCATGAAAGCAGGTACCTGGCCTTTCATGTCTACACTGCAGCCCAGTGTTTTAGTGTTACTAGTCAGTGAGCCTAACCGTCCTAGTGTTCCAACCATGTCTTTTATTTTCTGTGTTCCGATGTTTTGACATTTGTCATCTTGCTGACCCTAGAGGGACTGTCCCTCCCAGGTTTAGCCAATTCCTAGGGAAAGTAAACAACTCACCTGCCAGTGCACTTTACAAATACAAACCAACTAATTCAGAGCCCATACCCCAACTGCCTCCTTCATCAGGCTCTCACACTCTGATCCACTCTCAATGTGTCCTAATCAATCCAGGGCCAGGTAACAGACAACCATGTACAGTTCCTCTGTCCCCAACCCCACTGAAATTATTGGCACCAGTAAATCCTAAACTGCTTATCCTGCCTCACCTGATCTTCCCTGTGAAAACCACAATAAAGGCTCTTGTCCACAGTTCCCTTTTTGCTCCCTCTGCCTCCTGACTGACCCCAGTGCTTCCTCATGTGGCCCGGTGTGGCATGGTATGCCCCCTCCTCTTGGGGACTGTTGAGTAACAAACTATCTCTTCAATAGTGATTATCTACTGATCTGTTAGTCTCACCATACCTAAATAATAATAAAACCTATATTAAAATAGCTGGGTGCTAAAAGTTTAAATCAGAAAAAGACAGCTCAGGACATGAAGCACCTGGCCAACCAGTCATCTACCCAGAGCTAATTTCTAGAGGGCACAACAGCAGCAATAAACTGACTCACAAGTGTACTGTGAGTCATCTCAGGATTCCCTACTTGGCAGAAGGTAAACTTGCCCCACTTCCTCTAAAGTAGAAAGAATCCTCTAACAGAGGCTAGAGCTGGTCCACACACATTGAGGCTCACTGCCATGGGCACATGCTTACCACACAAGGCACTGTGGTCAATGAGAGTCTGAGAGAGGCCAAAAGTCAGCAAAGACCTCAGAAATGTGTATCAGTCATGCATGACCTGGTGCTTTCTACTAGGACTAATGATTTTATTTTCTAATATTTAAGCCCTTTAATATGATGATCAAGAAGTCTTCTGGTTCAGAAAGATTGCAGAAAGAGAGAGTCAAGGAGAGATCAAGAAAAGAATGAAGAGGAGGAGGAGGAAGAGGGAGGAAGAAAGGGAAAAAAGAAGGAAGGGAGGAAGGCTAAAAAAATTCCAGAAGAGTAGGTAATAGTTTGACAAATGAAATTGAAGGGAAATAACATTAAAACTTACATTGAACAAGATTAATGTGTTAGTTTGGTAGGCTGCCATAACCAAATACCACAAATTTGGTGGCTTCAAAAACAGAAATGTATTTTTTTACAATTCTAGAGGCTAGAGTTCCAAGATGCAGGTGTCAGCAGATTTGGATTTTCCTGAGGCCTCTCTTTTTGCCTTGCAGATGAGTCCCTTTTCATTGTGTCCTCACATGGTCTTCTCTCTGTGTGTGCACATTCCTGTAATACCCTTATAAGTAGAAGGAATTCCTGTGACAAAAACTCCTCTGCTTATAAAGACATCAATTAGATTAGATTAGGCCTATCTTAATGGCTCACTTTAATTTAATCACCTCTTTAAAGGCCCTACTCCAAATAGAGTAACATTCTGATGTACTGGGGTTAGAGCTTAAAGACATGAATTTTGAGGGGATACAACTCAACTCATAACAATTAGTAACTCTAACAACTCAGCAGGTCAGTATATTAGCAGAGGCCTGGGTTTGGTTCCAACTTCAGCCATTTATAAGATGTGTGGCCTTTTGGCAAATTTCTTACCCTCTTACTGCCTCATTTTCCGCCTCTATAAAAATGGAAATAATAGTATATACTTGATAGAGTTGTTGTGAGGATAAAAAAAGACACATACAGCAATGACAGACAATTGTTTGGTGCAGAAAATATTACTATTATTGTAAGTATTATTATTTGAATGGAATTTACTTCCACTCTCAGTGACTTGGATCACTTACCAGGTCTGACAATTAAGTTTGTGAACTTGCCACCATGTGCTTTCATTGGCAGCACTGTACAAACTGCTTCGTAAGGTTTCATAACCTTGGTATAGCCATATCTCACAGCTGTGTTCATGTCAATGTGTGGTGGTGCCTTGCTGAATGGCGTTCATTATTATTGTTGCGCATTTTTGTGTGCCATCGCAAAAATGTCTGACCTTCAATTAGAGCAACGAAAAAACATTAAATTTCTTGTGAAATTTGGCAAGAGTGGAAGTGAAATCAGGTACATGTTAGTCCAAGTTTATGGGGATAATGCCATGAAGAAAACAGCAGTGTACAAACAGATTAAAATTTTTCTAAGGGGAGAGAATGTGTTGTTGATGAAGTGAGGTCAGGGTGGCCAGTAATGAGCAGATCTGACAAAAACATTGCAAAAATTTATCAAATTGTGTAGCAAAATCATCAGCTGACTGTGAGAAGCATAGCAGATCAAGTAAACATCAGTAGAGAAACAGTTAGGAAAATCTTAACTGAAAATCTTGGCATGAGAAAAGTGTGTGCAAAAATGGTCCCGAAGGAGCTCATCGACGAACAAAAGCAAAGGAGAATCAAAGTTTGCCAAGACTTTTAGAGAGACAAGATGATATTTTGGGCCATGTTATCACTGGTGATGAAACATGGGTGTACCAATACGACCCTGAAACAAAGCACCAAAGTGCACAACAGAAATTAGCCAATTCTCCATGACCAAAAATAATTACATCATTCCAAATCAAGAGTCGAAATGATGTTGCAAACCTTTTTTGATATCAGAGGGATTACTCATTATGAAGTTGTACCAACTGAACAAACAGTTAACCAAGTTTACTATTTGGAAATGCTGAAAAGGCTGCATGAAAAAGTTAGACAATCTGAAGTTTTCACCAACACTTCATGGCTCTTACATCACGACAATGCACCACCTCACACAGCACTGTTTGTGAGGATGTTTTTAACCTGTAAACAAATAACTGTATTGGAACACCCTTCCTACTCACCTGATCTGGCCCCCAATGACTTCTTTCTTTACCCAAAGATAAAGGAAATATTGATAGGAAGACATCTTGATGACATTCAGGACATCAAGGGTTACATGACGACAGCTCTGATGGCCATTCTAGAAAAAGAATTCCAAAATTGCTTTGAAGCATGGACTTGGTGCCCAGCTTCCCAAGGGGAGTACTTCGAAGGTGACTGTAGTGATATTCAGAAATGGGGTATGTAGCACTTCTTCTAGGATGAGTTCATGTATGTAATTGTCAGACCTTGTATACTCACCAACTATGAGTAAAAGCAACACCTATGAAAGATAACTGCAAAAAAGCTCATAAATGTACATTTATATCAGAAATACATTATCTTATTTTTAACATAAAGAGAGATAAAATTTTAAGTAATTGAAAATCAGTTTGTCCTGCATTCATAAATGTTGAACAACATGTAAAGAATATCAGCTTGAGATACAATATCTGGTTCAAAGATCCAACATGGCAAAGTAGATAAACATAGTGCTTGTCTCCTCCCAAGACCACATTAAAATTACAACTTAATTATAGAACACTCAACCTGGAGAACCATCTGAAGTCTAGCTGAACAGAAGTTTTATAACTAAAGATATAAACAACAAGCCACATTGAGACCGGTTGGACAGGTAGAGGCATGAAACAGGCAATACCACACTTGCATGTGGTGGTTGAAAATCAGGAGGGATATCCTAGCCATGGAGGTCCCTGCTAGAGGAACAAGGGACCCCAGCCCCACATTAGGCTCCCCTGTCTCAAGTACCAAGGCCAAGAATAGAAGCCTCCACAACAACTGTCTATAAAAAAGAGTGGGGACTCCAACCATCAGGTGGGACAGAAGGCTTCAGAAAACACAGACTTCCTCTTAAAGGTCATTCATACAAACTCACTTGCACACAGGCTCTCATCCAGTCTCTGACAGAGGGACCATGACCTGGGAGGTGTCAGAGACATATATAGACTGAGTTGTGCAGCTGCAGGGTGAGTACTGGAGGGACTGTCACCATTTTCCCTGTGTGGAGTTTTTCTGTGTGGCCAGTGAGCAGACACCATCTTTCCTGTGTTGAGCCTTCCCACCATGCCCGTGGCCAAATCTGAATCTACATTGGCCTGGCAAACTCTGCTCACTCCAATTTGCTCCACCTTACTGATTCTCTGGGACCCTGCCTTACCCAATATTCTCAATGTCTGAGGCACTTTCTCAACGAATAGCCAGCACCATTCATATTGCACTCTTTGTTTACCAATTCTCAGGGGCCAATGGCCCCAGGTGAGCAGCAGCTGGCCTTGGTGTGCTCTGAGACTTCTGCTGAGTAGCTCCAGGCTTAGCACTGGCATCAAACCAGAATCTACATTAACCTGGTAAATACTCATCCCACCCTGGTGACTCACTGAGACCCCACCTCATCCAACTCCTGTACCACAGGAGGCTTTATCAGTGGCTGAGCCTCAGGGGAGCCAGCAGATGGCAGCAGGCCTCAGGGTCTCTGGAGATTTTTGTGGAGCTACCCCAGGCCTGATACTGGTGGCAGAAGTCCCCAGTTCACAGCGTGGCCTCTTCCACATTCCTCCCGGACCAGCACAGGTAGCAACCAACTGGGAATTGCTTTGTAGATCCTACCAGGTAATCCTAAACCAGTCATAGACAGTGGCTGATGAGGGCCTTCATTGGAGCTGCTTCCAAGAGTCCTCAAAACCAACATACCTGGAGGTCAGCTTCAGATCACAACAGAGCACCACACAATTAACCCCATAAATGGCACACACAAAGGTCATTATTAGCAGGCACCAGAACCCACTAGAGTGAATTCTACTCCAGGGATAATCCCCTCACACAGCAGCCTATAAATGGATGACGTGGCCAAAACACCACAGCCATTCAGTCTGAGGATCAATCCCACTCACTGATGGGCCAACAACAATCAAAGCTCAACAATAACAGGAGAACACAAACAACTGCCACAAGGGACACCTCTGAAGCACCCGGCACAGGTGACCAGGAAAACTGTGCCACTAGGTCCCACAGGGCATGTACTACATAAAACCATCCAGCCAAAGACTGGGAGGTATACCAGATCTACTTATTAGATAGAAACATAGAGAGGCAGCCAAAATGGGGAAACAAAGAACTATTGCCCAAATGAAAGAACAGGAGAAAACTCCAGAAAAAAGACTAAACAAAATGGAGGCAATGGAATCTACCAGATTCAGAGTTCAAAAGAACAGTCACAATGATGCCCAAGGAACTGAGTTAGAATTTCAACAAAGAGAAAGTAGGCATAAAAAAGGATATAGGGGGCTGGCCAAGTGGCACATTGGTTAAGAGCTGGCTTGGGACACCAGCGGCTCTGGTTTGGATCTCACATATGAGGGCCAGTGACACTGTCCTCTACAGCTAAGATGGTGAAGAACAGCTCCACCTGGAGCTGGGCTGCTGTGAATCCCCGGGTCGGCATAGCTGCAGCCCCTGCTGCAGTGGGCTGCCATAGGCTACAGCGAATGACCGGCAGCCAGCATGAGCATCTGGCAGCAGGTGTGAGCTGCCAAGAGCCACTGGGAGCGGCTGTCCAGAGGCCGGAGACTGATCTGCCTTACCCGAGAAGAGCACAATGATGATACCAACATGGACCAGTGAAACAATGTCCTCCATAACTAGACTGAAGACCAAAAGGGACAGCAACTTGTCTGTTCCTCTTCCCCAGTACCCCAATGCTGTTCCCCTCCCCCAATAAAATCTTTACAAAAAAAAAGATATAGAAATCATAAAAAAGAACCAGTCAGAAGTGACAAATACAATAACTGAAATGAAGAATGTGCTAAAAGGAATCACAAGCAGACTAAATTAAGCAGATAATCAAATCAGCAATTTAAAAGAAAAAGTAGCAGAAAACATTCAATTGGAACAGCAAAAAAGGAAAAGAATACAAAAAAATGAGGATACTTTAAGAGACCTCTGGGACATCACCAAGTGTAACAACATTTGTATCATAGGGGTACCAGAAAGAGAAGAGAGCAAGGGATTGAAAAACTATTTGAAGAAATAATGAGTGAAAATTTTTGTAACCTGGCAAAGGAAATAGCCATACTAGTTTAGGAAGCACAAAGAGTTTCAAACAAGATGAACCCAAACATGCCCACAGCAAAACACATTATAATTAAAATGGCAAAGGTTAAAGACAAAGAGAGAATCCTAAAAGCAGCAAGAGAAAGGCAACTAGTAATTTATAAGGGAGCTCCCATAAGATTGTCAGCTGATTTCTCAGCAGAAATTTTGCAGAAAAGAAGAGGTTGCCATGAAATATTCAAAGTGATGAAAAGCAAGGACCTACAACCAAGACTATTCTACCCAGCAAGGCTATCATTTAATATTGACAGAGAGATAAAGAGCTTCCCACATATGAAAAAGCTAAAGGAGTTCATCACCACAAAACCAGTATTACCAGAAATGTTAAAGGGACTTCTTTGGGCCAGATGAGTGGCTCAGTTGGTTAAGAGTTAGCTTAAGAGTGCGAGCTCTGAGCAACAGGGCCTCCGGTTTGATTCCACATGGGCCAGTGATGCTGTCCCTGAGCTGAGCTGCTGCTGAGCTGCCAACAGGTGGCAGGATAGCTCAGCTGGTGAGAGTATGTGTACCTCACAACAAGACTGCCTGTTCAATGGTGGGTTATGTCTGCCTGCAAATAAGACTGATCTCGGCATCTTAAGCTGAGCTGCCACCTGGATGGCTCAGTGGATAGAGCATGCACTCTTAACAACAAGGTTGCTGGTTCGACTCCTGTGTGGGATGGTGGCTACGCCCACCCACTACTAAGATTGTAACACAGCACCTTGAGCTTAGAGGCCGCAAGCTGCTGATGGGCAGCCTAATGGTGACTGGCACCCTCCACTAAGATTGAAGAACAGCAATTTGGCTAGTGCCCCTTCCCAATTCCCCCAACACTGTCCCCCTTGCCCAATTCCCAATTTAAAAAAAAAAAGAGGAGGGGACTTCTTTAAGAAGAAAAAGGGGGAGGAGAACATGAAGATAAATAATAAAATGGCAATAAGCATGTATCTATCAATAATCATTTTAAATGTAAATGGATTAAATGTTTCAAGCAAAAGACATGGGGAAGCTAAATGGATAAAAGACAAGACCCATACATATGCTGTGTACCAGAGACCCACTTCAGATCAAAATACACAAAGAGATTGAAAATGAAAGACTGAGAAAAGATATTTTGTGTAGGTGGAGACCAAAAAAAAAAGGAAAGCTGGGGAAGTAATACGTATACCAGACAAAATAGACTTAAGAAAAAAGCCTATAATAAGAGACAAGTGGGACATTACATAATGATAAATGGATCAGTCCAACAAGAGAGGATATAACCCTTATAAACATTTTTGCACCCAACAGAAGAGCACCTACATACATAAAGCATATATTGACAGACATAAACGGAGAGATTGACAGTAATATAAGAATAGTAGGGGACTTTAACACTCCATTGACATCAATAGACAGATCTTTCAGACAGAAAATCAGCATGGAAACAACGACTTTAAATGACACACTGGACCAGAAGGATTTGATATTTTTAGAGCATTTCACCCAAAAGCAGCAGAATATGCATTCTTTTCAAGTGCACATTGAATATTTTCCAAGATAGACCACATGTTAAACAACAAAACTCGTCTCAATAAATTTGAGAAGACTGAAATCATATCAAGTTTCTTATCTGACCACAATGGTAGGCAAGAAATTAATGACAAGAAAAAAACTGAAAATCACACTAACACATGGAAGCTAAATAACATGTTATAAATAATGAGTGAGTCAACAATGAAATTAAGGAAGAAATCAAAGATACCTTGAGACAAATGAAAATGAAAACAAAACAAACTAAAATCTGTGGGACACAGAGAAAGCAGTCCTAACAGGGAATCTCATAACAATACAGGCCTACCTCAAGAAACAAGAAAAATCTCAAGTAAACAATCTAACCTCACACTTAAAGGAACTAGAAAAAGAACAGGAAACAAAGCCCAAAGTGAGTTGAAGGGAGGAAATAATTAAGATCAGAATGGAAATAAATGAAATAGAGCCTTAAAAAACAATTCAAAAAATCAATGAAACCAAGAGCTGGTACTTTGAAACGATAAACAAAACCGGTAAATCTTTAGCTAGACTCATCAAGAACAAAAGGGAGAAGACCCAAATCAATAAAAACAGAAATGAAAGAGGAGAAGTGACACCACAGAAATATTATGAACAATTATATGCCAACACATTGGACAGTCTGGAAGAAATGGATAAATTCCTAGAAACATACAATCTTCCAAGGCTGAACAAGAAGAAACAGAAATTCTGAACTGACTGATTACTACTAATCAAATTAAATCATAGTCAAAAAACTCCCAACAAACAAAAGTCCTAGACCAGATGACTTCACAGGTGAATTTTACCAGAGTCGAAGAAGATTTAATGCCTATCCTTTCAAACCATTCCAAAAAATTTAAGGTGAGGTAACTCTCAAATTCATTTTACAAGGTCACCATTACCCTGGTTCCAAAACCAAACAAAGATATAGATTGATAGATAGATAGATAGATAGACAGATAGATAGATAGATAGACGCAAAAATCCTCAACAAAATATTAACAAACAAAAAAGGAGCAATGCATTAAAAAAAAAAAATCATACACCATGACCAAGTGGGATTTATTCCTGGGATGCAAGCCTGATTCAATATCTGCAAATCAATTAACATGATACACCACATAAACAAAATGAAAGATAAAAACCATATGATTATATCAATAGATGCAGAAAATACTTCTGACGAAATCCAACATCCATTTATGATAAAAACTCTCAACAAAGTGGAAATAGAGGGAATATACCTCAACATAATAAAGGTCATAAAAGACAAACACACAGCTAACCTCATCTTCAGTGGGAAAAGCTAAAAGCGTTCTCCTTAAGATCAGGAACGAGAAAAGGATGGCCACTTTTATTCAACCTAGTATTGCTAGTCCTAGTTACAGCATTCAGACTAGAAACAAAAAAAGGTATTCAAATTGGAAAAGAAGAAAAATTGTGATTATTTGCAGATGACATGATACAATGTAGAGAGAATCTGAAAGATTTCACCAAAAGTCTATTTTACCAAAGTTTTACCAAAAACTAAAACTGATAAATTAATTCAGTAAAGTTGCAGGATACAAAATTAATATTCAGAAATATTTTTATACATCAGTAATGAACTGTCAGAAAAAGAAAATAAGAAAACAATCCTATTTACAATTGCATAAAAAAAAATACCTAGGAATAAATTTAACCAAGAAGGTAAAAGACCTGCACTCAGAAAACTATAATATAAGACACTGAAGAAAGAAATTAAAGAAGATACAAACAAATAGAAACATATACTGTGTTCATGGATAGGAAGAATTAATATAGTTAAAATGTCCATACTATCCAAAGCAATCTATAGATTCAATGTAATCCTTATCAAAACGCTGATGACATTTTTCACAGAACTAGAACAAGTAATCCTAAAATTTATATGGAACCACAAAAGATCCCGATAAACCACAACGATCTTGAGAAACAAGAACAAAATTGGAGGTATAACACTGCCTGATATCAAACTATACTACAAGGCTATAGTAATCAAAACAGCATGGTACTGGTATGAAAACAAACACATGGATCAATGGAACAGAAGAGAGAGCCCAGAAATAAACTCATGCCTATATCGTCACTTAATCTATGACAAAGGAGGCAAGAACATACAAGGGGGTAAAGACAGTTTATTCAATAAATGGTTTGGGAAAACTGTACAAATATATGCAAGAAAATAAAACTAGACCATCTTCTTACACCATATACAAGAGAAACTCAAAGTGGATTAAAGGCTTAAATGTAACACCCCAAAACATAAAACTCCTAGAGAAAAACATAGGCAGTAATCTCTCTGACATTGCTCTTAGTGATATTTTTTCTGATGTATCTCCTCAGGCAAGGGAAACAAAAGAAAAAATAAACAGAAGGGACTACATGAAATTTAAAAAGTTTTGCACAGCAAAAAAACAAAATGAAAAGACAGCCTACTAAATGGGAGACGATATTCACTGAATGACACATCTGATAAGGGGTTAATATTCAAAATTTATTTTAAAAACTCATATAACTCAACACAATAAAACAAACAATCCAATTAACAAGTGACATTTCTTCAAAGATGACATACAGATGGCAAATAGACATACAAAAAGATGTCCAACGTCACTAATTATCAGAGAAATGTAAATTAAAACCACAATGAGATATCCCCTTACACACATTAGAATGGTTATCATCAATAAATCAACAAACAAGTGTTGGTGAGGATGTGGAGAAAAGGGAATCCTCTCATGCTGTTGGTGGGACTGCAAATTGGTGCAGTCACTATGGAAAACAGTTTGGAGGTTCCTCAAAGAAGAAGTCCAAAACACTAATTCAAAAAGATATAGGTACCCCATGTTCGTTGCAGTACTATTTACAATAGCCAAGATAGGGAAGCAATCCAAGCGCTCATCAATAGACTATAGGGCAAAGAAACTGTGGTACATCTATTCAATGGAATATTAACTCAGCTATAAAAAGAATGATATCATACCATTTGCTACAACATGATGGACCTAAAGGGTATGGTAAATTAAATAAGACAGAGAAAGATAGATAACATATGATCTCACTTATATGTGGAATCTAAAGAACAAAATAAACAAACAAAATAGAAACAGACTCATAGATACTGAGAACAAACTGATGGTTGCGAGATGGGAGAGTGGTTGGGGAGTTGAGAGAAAAAGGTGAAGGAATTAAGAAATACAGATTAGTAGTTATAAAATCATCACAGGAATGTAAAGTAGAGCATAGAGAATACAGTTAATAATGTTGCAACAACTATGTATAGTGCCAGGTACTAGACTAATCGGGGAAATCACTGTATAAATTATAGAAATATCTAACCACTATGCTTTACATTTGAAACTAATATAAAATAATATTGACTGTCAACTGTAACTGAAAAAATAAATACATAATTTTTTAAAAGTCTATACATTCAAATAATAAAGTATTAACCTTATAAATATATATATATATATATATATATATATCATCATCATCATCATCATCTTGAGAGGAGAAAGGTCTCACAGTCTCAGTTCAGCGAATGCATGTACCTATGTATTTTACCCAAAAGCTTGGGGACATTTACTGGTCCAACTAAGCAAGCTGTTTGACATAATATCAAGGAGGCCAAACTAGAATGCATATGTACCTAACAAATTAATTGTACTGGACATAATTAGGAAAGCAATAAGATACAAAAGAGGGAGGCAGTCAACCTGGAGATTAGATAATAAGGGCATTTGAGAAAGAGGATTTGCAGGTCTTTATCCAGCACCATCAGCACAGATATTGAATCTGTGAACATAAGTCTCCCTGTCACACTAGGGAGCTCTTTGTTTCCTTGTAGGACCAGGAGGTCTCATCTGATCTCCATCCAGGTGCAAAAGTGGCCCCAGTGTTTCCAGGACTTATGATCTTCAAAAGATATTTAAATTCTCTATATTTCAGTTACTTCAACTATAAAATAAAAATGACAATATTTTCCTTGCAAGGTAATTGTGAAAATTAACAAAAAAATGTATAGAAAACATTCAGTAATGGCAGATACTTTTATTGTTATTTTTATTATAATTACTATTTATCTCTCTTTGCCCCTTTTCCACATAAGGAAACAGCTGTGGATTATTAATTAGCTTACAGAGCATACTGTACATCAGATACAAATATTCTGGTCTCTGTTGTAAATTAAGTAATTAACTTTCCAGTGTGTATACTAGACTTTTGTGAATTTCGTTAGGTCAGTCAGCCTGATAAGTTCTGAAACACTACTAAAACTAAATTCTGGAATGTCATCCTGTGGTACTGTCATCATCCTATGGCTGGTCACGAGGCTGCCCTGATATTACTGCCCTATTCTAGCCCTCTACTTACAATATATGAAGGATGAAAGGTCAAAGGTTTGAGTTAAAGCAGTTATGTTTTCATCCTAACTCAGAATACTTGGTGAGACCAGGTGAAGGAAATTATTATAATTGCTTTTATTTGAAAATACTTTCAAGTGTAACATACCATTTAATTCTAACATCAACTTTCTGGATATAGAAGCAATAGTAAATCACTGTCTTTTTTATATAAAAATAGAAATTAAAATTTTGAGACATTAAAAGTCTTGCTCCAAAAGATACAAACTTCCAGTTATAAAATAAAAAAGTCATAGGGATGTAATATACAGACAGTATGGTGACTATAGGTAATAATACTGTATTGCATATTAAAGTTGCTAAGAGAGTAGGTCCCAAAAGTTCTCATCGCAAGGAAAAAAATTTTGTAACTATGTGTGGTGATAGACATTAACTAGACTTATTGTGGTGATAATTTCCCAATATACACAAATATCAAATCATTGTACACATAAAACTAATATAATGTTGTATGCTGATTATAACCTCAATAAAAAATAAATAAATAAACAAACAAAAGTCTTGCCCCAAATTATACAGTTGTTATCAGGTGACGTGGAGTCAGATTTTACATAGATCATTCCGCCATAACCTCTTGCAAAATAATACAGGATTACATTTATATAAGATTTTGCCAACTTTTTAGTACTCCCTTTTTAGAGGAAATCTTTCCCTGCAATTGTTACTGATCATGCAGTAAAACATTTTAATGACCAATGAGACTTCATATTGTAAAACAGAGTAGGGAGAGCAACATAAATGATGGTAAATTAGAAAAGTTAGGCTAACCCCTTGACCTTAAAAAGATGTCTGGCAGTTCCTACTGAATCAATTTTCCAACAAATGATAACTATAAACTCTGGATGAAATACATAAACAACTACCAAGATGCTAAAAAAAAAAACAAACGAAAGCCAAAAAATACTAGGAGGGGAACAACACAAGAAAGAAGGGAAGACAACTGGGTGAGTCTTTCATTTTTATGGTTTTTAAACTGAGGGGAGGTCCCAGTCTGTATCATGTGGCTAAATCTGGGATTAAAAATGTTTTTTTGTTTTCAAGTCTTACTGGTTTAAAGAGTAAGAGACTGAAATTGGGTAGAACTAGCAGCTGGAAAGTGAGAAGGAAACTCTCAAAAAAGAGAGAGCCAGAGATCAAATTCTGTGTATAAACGTGTCTCAGACCCCTTACCAACCTCTGAATCATCCTTGCACAGCCAACTCCAGGCTGGAGGGAAACAGGAAACCAAACTTTGCAGATGGGGTTCAACAAGTTACTACCTGTCAAATCAAAACATCAATGCTTTTTGCAGAATCCACAATCTATATAATAAATATCTCACAATATCCAGGACATATTCCAAAATTATTTGACATACACAACAGGAAAGTTTTTAAACTTTAAAGTATTCTGAATACTTAAAAGAATAGACCATCAGCATATATTAACTCTGAGATGATTCAGAGGTTAGAATTCATAGACAAAGATATTAAAGCAACTATTGTGACTACGCTCTAAGACATAAAAGAAATAGACTCGTAATTAATACAAAGAGAGAGAATCTAGAAAAATAGAAACCATAAAAATAAAGAACCAAATGGAAATTCTGTGACTGAAAAAGATTGTACTTGGAATCATAAATTCACTGGATGAGCTTAGGAGCAGTTAAGGATGTCAGGATTTAAAAAAAAAAGATAAAAATATAAATAATTTTTTATAATTATTTTAATAAAAAATATTAAAAACAGAAAAAAATATTTTAAAAAGTCAGTAGAACCTCAGGGAACTAGGAGATCCAAAGTTGAAAGCAGGGTTTACCAAGTCATGAATACTAGTGGTCATACATAATTGTTCCGAAATGATCTGTTAGCCAATTTCCCAAAAATCAAATTGTCCCTCATTCGCATGTGGACAAAAACTCTGAGTGGCCTTATTAAATATAATGTATACAACCCCAAAATTTCCAGTAATGCTAGGAAATCAGGTCATAATGGCAAGATAAGCTTGATAATGCAGACCATGTGAAAGTAAAGAATATATTATTTCTTGGAAATACATGAAGCTTCAACAACTAAAAGCCCCCTGAAGGACATGGACTTAAAAGTCTCATTGCTGTAGAAGAAAAACTGAATTATAAATAGGGACTCAGCCTTTTTAAGGAAGCTTGCACTTAAAATCTTTGATAGCACAATGGATATTGGGTTCTGACCAAGAATCAATTGCATGACAACCAGATTCTGCAACCTCAGCTAGTCTGAGGAGGTATTCTTGCTCTGTTAGGTCTTGTAAAACTCTCTGCATCTCTAGGAAGGAAACCCCAGAAAAATATAAGAAATCAATCAACCTATGGCATTGGCACATTTGTAACTGGAATGAGTAAGGATAATCAGTCTTGAAATTATTGCTATACTTCTGTGCATCTTTTTCTGCTTTTTAAGGTATTTGAAGCATTAGATAAATGAGATTTGTGATTTTATTTCATGTTTAGAAGTGTTTGTTTAAATAAGTTTGCAATTGATACCTAAGCACTAGGGTAATTTAATTTGTTGAATGTGTAAGTTTTGATTTATTCATCTTAATAAATCATGTAAATGCTTAGAGGAATATTAATCATTTCTGTTTAATGTTCAAAGGAATGTTAATCATTCAAATAAATTATAAGATTAAAAAATAAAGATTAAATAAAATATAAGTAGTTGCTAGTGTTATTCACTGTTTGAGGTACTTCTGTTTGTGGAGAAGAATCTAGTCAACAGTTTCTTATAAAAGTTCTATAGCAAATGTGGACAAAATCTAGAAGGTACAAGATATTTTATGCATCTTTCCATAATATCATACTGTATACCACTCAAATTCCAATTCAAAAGATTTCTAACTTAGTGTTCTAAGTTCCATTTTCAACAGATCCAATTTAATCCGGTTTTGATGAGAAAACAATATAATATTACCTCAACAACTAGCGCTACAGATCAAGGAAAAAGGTCATTTTTGCATTCCTGGCTGACATTCATGCCCCACAAGAAACACGTTTGAGGGCCTACCGAGTGGCGTATTGGTTAAGAGTTGGCTTGGGACGCCAGCTCTGAGCAGCAGGGCCCCTGTTCCAATCCCACATATGAGGGCCAGTGACGCTGCGCCCTCTACAGCTAAGATGGTGAACAACAGCTCGACCTGGAGCGTGCTGCCTTGAGTGGCGCAGGCTACAGTGGGGCTGGCTGACAGCGGGCATGTGTTTTCATGAGCTGTCAAGATTCGACATTAGCTGCCATCCAATGGCCGCTGAGCAACTGCCTCACCCGGGAAGAGTGCAATGATAATACCAACATGGACCAGTGCAGTGACGTCGTCCACAACTAGACTGAACAACAAAAGGACAGCAAAGTGTCTTGTTCTCTTTCCCCGATTCCCCAACGCTATTCCCCTCCCTCAATTCCCCAATAAAATCTTAAAAAACAAAACAAAACAAAAAACACATTTGATGTTCAATCATTTTTCTTTTGAATGGCTATATCTAAGCTCATCTGTGAGGCTGGCAAGGTTATTACCTGACAAGGTAGTAACCAGGTTTCAGTGAAAACAGACACCAAAACTAAAAGGCCAAAAAAGACAGGTCCTTAAAACGGCTGCAAATGTTATTTCTACCTACACTTGTTTTTTTCATAATTCTTTTACTCTTATTTGCTCATTTTCAGAATACTGTAATTAGTTAATTGGTGCCTTAGCAGCATCCAAAAGTGACTGGTAAGTGAGAAAGTTTTCTAGTGTCAGAAACATAAATTTTACGATGATTTATTTACATGATTTACTGGAATCATTATTCTTTTTGGTGGTCAAATTGCCCTCTACAGATGTCTGTATGTCTTTTGTAGATGACCCTAGCAATTTTTAAAATTGTAGTAAAGTATAAATAGTATGAAATTTACCATTTTAACCATTTTTCAGTATACAGTTCAGTGGCATTAAGTATCTCCACATTGTTGTGCAACCATCATCACCATCCATCTCCAGGACTCTTTTCATCTTCCCAAACTAACACTCTATACCCATTAAACACTAACTCCCAACTCCCTATCCCCACTACCCCTAGCCCCTGGCAACCACCTTTCTTTCTAGCTCTGAATTTGACTATTCCAGCTACCTCATGTAAGTAGAATCATACCATATTTGTCTTTTTGGGACTGGCTTATTTTACTTAGCATACCTTCAGAGTTAATTCATGTTGCAGCATGTATCAGAATTCCATTGCTTTTTGAAGCTGAATAATATTCCATTGTAGGTATATACCACATTTTGTTTTTATCCATTCATTCATCGATGGACACTTGAATTGTTTGGTGGAAGACCTTTTAGTGACTGTGAGTGATTTTGCTATGAACATGGTTGTACAAATATCTGACTCCCTACATCCAATTTTTTAAAGAATGAACCCAAAAGTGGAATTGCTGAATCATATGGTAATTCTGTTTACTATTTTAAGGACTCACCATACTGTTTTCCATAGCAGCTATACTATTTTACATTCCCACCAGCAGTGCACAAGGGTTCCAATTTCTTCACATCCTCAACCAGCACTTATTAATTTCTGTTTTTTTTTCTCTTTTTTTTTTTTTTTGTAATAATAACCATCTTAAAACATGATTTTTGGATTCCTGGCTGAGATTCATGCCCCACAAGAAACATGTTTGATGTTCGATCATTTCTTTAGATTGTCCACATCTAAGCTCACCTATCAGACTGGCAAAGGGTCCCCTCATAAGGAAATGGGAAGTGCCTACTTCGTAGGTGTGGGATGTCCTTTTGATATGGGCCAAGTGAGTAGCACCCCCCAGCCCCTGGACAACTTTTAAGTTTTCTTTCCTATAGAAATTTTAAGTCTCTTCATCCCTAGTTTCTTAGTTCTTAGTCCCTGGCTTTGATTACTCTTCTAATCAGTTTCTGAATCCTAGACTAAAGATTGCCTCTAGACTGAATCACAGAGTATCTCTCACCCCTGCTTTAGATAACTACTTAAAAGCCTGTGACTTCCCAACATTCCCCAAGCCATTCCAGACCTAACTCTTGGATAATCTCATCCCATAGACTAAATAGGTTTTAGCATTTCCCCAGACCAGTATACTTGTTGATTGTGAACATTAAAGCCTAATGTTCTTTCCAAACCCATAGCTGTCCTATACCAATAGCTTTGAGCTCTGCTCTTTAAGAAATTTACTAATTAAAATCTATTTTTCCTCATTTAGGGGAGTTGGGGTACAGAGAGTACCCCAGCAAGATTGCCAGTCACAACCAAAGAAGACAACATCATCTTCCAGGTGGATCTCAAGACCCTTCTTATCTGAGATCAGATAGGGTGAGAGTTCTGTGAATCACCCAATAGGCAGGGACAACTGTACACTCCTGCCCAGCAGGAAGCAGATACAGAAGAAAAGACCTCCTGTCCCTCAACTTCCCATAGAGATTTTATGGGGATCATATCTCTCAAGGGGGAAACAAGGCAGGCAGTTAGAGGCAGGCATTGGGTCTCTGAGATCATCCCACAGAATGCGACCGTCCAAAAGGCCAACCCTCTCCACCCAAAACTTCCCCTTTCCATTGTAATTATCTACCCCTACAGGAAAATAAATGGGTACAAAATACCTGACTGGATTAGACCAGTCACTCACACCTGCACAGTAAATGCCCATAAGACCTTCATTTCATCTGGGCCCCATTATTCCATCATTATAATATCATACGTATGCCTGAAAGTTCCTTAATATCATTATAACAGACTGAATTCTGGGAAGGAACATGTGCAGTCTAAAATGATGAGGTAATATCCTTTTGTCAATCACAGGTATCAATCGAGTGGTTCTATGCTCAAAGAGGAACAGCCCATTATAGAGACAGAAGGAGGACCGGCCGAGTGGCGTGGTGGTTAAGCGCTGGCCTGGGAAGCCAGCGGCCCCGGTTCGGCCCCGGTTCGGTCCCACATATGAGGGCCAGTGACACTGCTCTCAAAAAAAAAAAAAAAATTAGTTTAGAGACAGAAGGGATAAAAACACCAGTCAAGGCCTTTTGAGCTCCTTTTGGTTGGCCCACTCCAAACTCTTTGAAATGTACTTTGTCTTCTAATAATAGCCATTGAGCTATTCTCTATTGCTTGGGCCCGCTTCTGCTTCTTTGAAATGTATTTTTTCTTCTAATAAACTCTCCTTTTCTACAACTTTACCTCTCTGGTCCGTGTCTCCATTCTTCAGGTCCACGAGACCACGATCCCAACACACACACACACACACACACACACACACACACACACGTCCTGGATCGCTTTTGTGGGGATGAAAAGTTCTTAGAACTAGTTCTTAGAACTTAATTATATACATCTCAAAATCAGACTGTCGAAAATACTAATCATAACAATAATAATAATAATAATTAGCAAGATGTCATTTTGGCATTTATCAGATCCACGTCACTTATTTCATCTCCAGTGCTGGACTGAACCCTAATGATTTCCATGGCTAAAGTGAAATCTGCTCACTCAGAATTTGATCAGTGCTTCCCCTATCAAGGAATCAACATAATTAAAAAATAATAAGTATCATTTTTGCCTAACAAATTGGAAAAAAGTTAAGAGGAGTACAAATATGATCAGTTTCTCAGGGGGTAGCCTGGCAATATGTAATCAGGTTTTTAATATGCATGCCCTTTTACCCAACAACCTGACTTCTGTAAATTTTTCCTAAGGAAATACCTAGAAAGGCATACAAAGTTATATATACAAATATGTTCATTATGATGTTATTTGTAATAGTGAAAAAAATGGAAAGCATGTTTTCTCAATTCTCAATAGACAACTCATTAAGTAAATTAGAATATAGCCATGCAATGGAGTGTTGTTATACAGATTTGAAAATAATCATAGAGATCAATATTCATTATAATGAAAAAGGCCCATATATGTCAGATTTAATAAAAAAGATTACAAAACAGCATGTATAATATGATCACATTTTTTATACATGCATGATAAAATATAGCAAGGTGCACATTAAAATGTTAATAAGATTTCTCTCTGGGTGGTGGTAATTTTCATTTTTACTCCTTTTTATATTGTCTGGATTTATTTCTATTAATGTGTTATTTTTATTACAAGAAAAAATAAAGTTTTGTTTATTTTGAGAAATAATCTAGTAAAAGAAAAATAAAAGTGAAAAAGTTTTTTTAAAACTTTCAGGTCAAAGATACTGATGGACTTAGCTTGGGTTGGATGTCTAAGCTGATTCGATGGGCTCTGGCCTCAGGATTCCCACTCTGCCAAACAAGACTACTCTCAAAGAAGGACATTATTCATCATGAGCCAGGCAGCCACCCCAACTGGTGCATATTATGCAACTTCAGCAAGTTTATCAACACAGTGAATGCAACTTTAAGCCTCTAGGTTTAGGCCAGGAGCACTAATCGTGATTACACATCGGTAACACTTGGAAGCAACAAAAAGAATTCTACTACCACCACACACACCACCAAGATTTGATTTAATTAGCCGGGGATAAGCTCCAGGCATTTTATATTTTAAAGACTCCAATTGATTCTAATATGCAAAAAGGGTTGAGAAATAATGGTCTAAGCCCAGAGTGAGAAATTTTCACTCTGGCATTAGCCTCTGTATAATCAAGAACAGAGACTCTCAAATATGAGAAACAAGTTAGAAAAGCACATTTCTTGGCTTCAACCCAGACATTCTGATTTAGTAGGTTTGGGGTGGGGCCCAGGAATCTGAATTTTTAACAAGCACATTCTAGGTGATTCTGATAAAACTGATAGAAGACCTACTGGGCTAGAAAAAGACCTTCTAAAAAAGGATTGCACGTCTAACAAGATACTTATACAAGGTTTGGCATGCCTTGAGTTGGACAGTTTAAAAAAGCACGAGGCCATCAGAAGTATTTGTACCAAGAAACCTAATACTGAAAAGTATTTGGACTTCAAGAAGTTACTCCAACATTGGTCATAGAATGACACAGGATGGAACTTTATTTTATTTAATTTATTAAGCAAGTGCATAATGTAAGTCTACTAGAGTCCTACCCAAGCCAAAACTGTGTATAGTGTCTGATGGGTACTAAATTTATTGGTGGATCACTTCATAAATTATATAAGTGCCTAACCACTACAGTAATGTAAAATAATATTGACTGTCAACTATAATTTGCAGGGATATAAAGTACAGCATAGGGACTATAGCCGATAATATTATAACTATGTATAGTGTCAGATGGGTAATAAACTTATTGGAGTTTTCACTTTGTGAGGTATATAAATGTCTAATCACTATGTTGTTTTGTACACCTGAAACTAACAAAAATAATAATACAACAAATAATTTTTTTTGTTTGTTTTTTTAAAGAAAGAGTGAAAAGGCTGACCGAGTGGCGCGGTGGTTAAGCGCTGGCTTGGGAAGCCAGCGGCCCCGGTTCGGTCCCACATATGAGGGCCAGTGACACTGCCCTCAAAAAAAAAGAAAGAAAGAATGCAACTTATGGGCCATTGCCTCACCAATAAGCTGCATTCAACCAAACTCCTGTGAGGTCCCATCAAGAGCACCCAGGGAAGGAATGAATAAAGATGTGATGAAAGAAGTAGGGAATCTGCAAATCCAGAAGATTTAGGATTGGTGAAGACCACAAAACTACACATATCCACATTTATTTACCAATAAATGGAGCAGTAGCCCACATGGTAGAGCAACATTTCCCCTTACGGTCCCTCACCCTTAGGTATAAATATATCACAAAGCCAAACAGCTGGAATGGCAGAATGAAAGTGAAGACCTAATGAAAATAGGATAGTAAGACATGTACCTCTGATGATTAGAGGAATTCTGGGCTTCTGGTCTCGAGACTTAGACAGTCGACTCTCTTCAGCTAGATGACTTTTGCTCAAGAGGCAGCTCTGATGTAGCTGACCACAGGACAGACAAGAACTAGAGGAGGGGAAATAAGAAGAGATCTTCTCAGAACTAGACCCAGATCTTGTTCTGATGTGTCTGCCCATTTTCCCAGAATAGCAAAAAATTAAAACTTATCAGATATTCTATGGAAAAACCTAAATTATGCATCTGTCTGGACTCCTCCTTGCGCTGTCTCTGACAGCTAAGCATAGATTCAGGAGGAACTCACTGGATTTAAAGGGTGGGTATTTAAAAAGAATTTATTTGAATCATATTTACTAGAAATAGCTTCATTGTTCAAGTCATGGCCAAAGTTAAAGAGGTCAAGATAAGAAAAAGGATTATGTTTTCTTCAGTCACATATTTTCCTTTCCTAATTATCCCCAAAATTTTGAAACAGAAGGCAAGGAAAAAATAATATTTTTGGTTCACTCTTTCTCACCACCACACTCTCACCTCATCATTTGTTCTTCTACCTGAAATGAGACTGCATTCTGCAGAGGCTCTGAAAGAGACTTTAGAGCATGGATCAGTTTCTAGGTGAGTGCTCAGTATTGTTCTTTTACAGAACTTTCCTAAACATTTGCTGACATAACTCAGTCCCTTCCTTAGGGAAACGTTTGACCACCAGTGACATGAAATTTTTACATCTCGGGGCAGAGCAGGGCTTAAGATACAAGTAAATCCTCTGTGGCATGCTAATGCTTCTTCCTCCAAAAGAATGAAGTACAAGGGGAATGTGATTAGATTTATTCCATGTGTGTAGTCCCTCCACTCATCACTGCTCACTGCCACAAATGTTTTGTCCCCACTGCATTGTAGCTCTGCAGGAGAAATTTAGCAGAATCACCTGTAACTCTAGAACTGGCTGGTTTGCATTCTTCATAAACCAAGGGATTCAAGTGCCAAATTTAAAACCCCAAAATAATAGAACATCAGTGTAACACCACAAATCATGTTGGACTTTTCCTAGTCCTCCAGTTGGCTTCAGGGAAGTTATGATCAGTCCATCTGGGCTAACAGTAAAGAAATGTGTCCAGAGGGTCAGTGACACTGCCCTCAAAAAAAAAAAAAAAAAAAAAAAGAAATGTGTCTTTCTGTCTAACAGGTGAGTCTCTCACAGTCCTGAACTCACATTCCAACTCTGGCACTTTCAGTGTGTGACCTTCAGTGTGCTTATCCTCTGAATCTCAAAGGGGACTGTGAAGAGAATGCATAGTTTCAATGTGAGGATTAAATAAAGTCACATGTGTTAAACTATTGTCATGGTGCCTGGAACAATAAAACTGCTTGATAAATCGTAGTTGTCTATATATTATTACTGTTAGCTTATCATCAGCATTATCACTAGCAAGGGAATGGCATTTTCTAAAGAGTTGTCATAAAGAAATATAGGGGGTAAGATCTGTATCCCATCAAGTTTCCAACAAGAAATACATGATACATTCAAAAGGAAGGTTGAAGAGGGACTAATGAAGGGCCTATTTACCATGGTGTGGGTAGGGGTGAGGGTAACCAAAAGGATACAGCACTCCTGGGCTAGTAGTAAAAGCCAATACCACATGTGTCCTGAAGGGGCCAGAGGAGAAAAGGACCCAGCTCGAAGAGAGGGCGGCCCAGCAGCAGCAAATGTAGCCTGAGAGACACGCAGCCACTGTCAACTCAAGGCTGGTCATGGAGGGCCCCAGAGGCTGAATCAGCCAACCTGCCTCTCCTCCCACTCCCAGTCTCCTGCTAAAGTATTCTACTGGCCAAAACTCCACCAGAAGCCAGAGGGCTTCCCGGAGCAAAGTACGGTAGGGAAGAGTGGAGTGTGCTTCTGCAGGAACAAATGGAGGCTCTTTGCAGAGGTGGGGTATTAGCCTTGATGGAAGGGACCTTCCTTTACTGAACTATGGTGAGAGGAAGATGTCTGAGTAGAGATGGGGATGTTTGTGGGTAATGAGGTAGGAAGCTGAGTGAATTCTAGCATGAGGGCTATGATGTTTGTTTTCTTGGTGAAGTTCATGGAGCTGCTAACTATGAGGCTGAAGTCACTATAGTATAATTTTGAGAAATGAGGAAAGTTCGGAATCATTTGGGGATCATTTTGCAGTAGCCATTAAGAATTTATGTACAGGATTGACAATGTTTAGGGTATAATGATGTTAGAGACTACTGATCCTAATTTGTCTGGAGTTTTCAATATTTATCAAATGACTGGGGACAAAAACACAGAAGTTGAATGATTGGCTGGATAAGGAAATGCTTAAACAGAAGGAAGCTGATAGACTGATAAAAAATAGAAAAATGAAGAACTTTGATATCTTCACAAATTAAAAATAAGAATTAGAAGAAATTCTGTGTGATAGATGATAGGAGAATGTGATCAGGGTATGAAAGAGTGAAATGTAAGAGTCAATGACATTATATCTTTACAATTGTTGAGATAGACAGTAAACACTACACAAAAACCAGTGTGAACAGAAAATGAAGGCAACAGTGTCCATTTTGATTCCAAGATCTGAGATGCTGTGCATCATGCAACAGGAATGCACATTCCATTTGTAAAGAATTGTGTTACTTAAGAATAAAATTCAAATGTATTTTTTTTCTTTTGTTTTATGTGTAGTATTCTTTTGAATAGCTAAGTTGTTCAGGTATAAATACAGTTTGGGATGGTGAAGAAGTTCTAGAGATGGATAGTGGTGATGGGTGCACAGCAATGTGAATGTGCTCAATGCCACTGAACTGTACATGCAAGAAAGGTTAAAATGCTGTTTTATGTAATGTATATTTTACCACAATTAAAAAAAGACTTTTAAAAAGTCATAGAGTACATCATTAGCAACCATCACAGATTAAGTGATTTAGGCATCACTACTAACACTAGTAAGTAAAAGTTTAATGAAGAACTGGAGTATCAAAGTACCTTCCTATAAAATACTTATTAATGATAGAAGGAAAACAGTGACTGTAGAGTGGAGAAACCAGGCAGACACCATCTTAACCAAGTAACCAAGTTGACCTCCCAGTGTTAGAAGAAACGGAACCACTGTGCCCCAAGATAGCTGCATAGAGAAGAACATGACTGCACTTCATTTCAGCAGTACTCCTGCCCCAAATACATAAACTAACTTTAATTATGAGGAAATATCAGGATAAAAATATCACAGTTAAACAAAAAAGAAATTCCCGATTCAACTGGCTCATGAGAAGGAAGATCCCTTCTTTTGCCATGAGGTTGGGCAGCTTCAACTTGATCGAATTTACTATTTCATCATTTGTTTCTGTTTCTGTACATTTTTTACTCTGCCATCCTCAGCCTGTCAGTTTAGCTCCACTATGGTTCCAAGACAGTGGCTATGGTTCCTGTGTTACGTTCCAGGCATACCTATGCGCAAGGGAGATGAGGAGCATTTCTTGTGATATTTATCACTTTTAAGCATTGAGGAAGATGTTTCCTAGAAGGCCTCAATAGAGTCACCCTCCTGGATCTTTGACCCAAACTTGGTCACATGCCCACCTCTAACCAAATCTCTGAAAAGGGAAGAAGGGTGCTCCCTAGACTATTCAACAACTCTATGGGTACCATGTGGGGAAGAGTGGTCACCCAAACCAAAGTATGGCTCTTCAGCAAGGAAGAAAAATGACTAACTGTTTCAGGATGCACAGTGGACCACCTGGGTTAAGGCCAGCTACAGTTTACAGGGTTAGATGATTCATTCAAAGGATATCATAGGGGATTCCTGGGCCACAAAGCAGGGAGTTTTGGGGGAAGTGATTGTATATTGTATCTGGAGGTCAGTAGACAGCAGCAGCAAAGACACATAAATGGTGCTGTAAGCACAAGCTAGGAACCTGAAAAGAGACGTTTGCTTTTGTTTGGTTAAAATGGGCAAATAACAGTCTCAAAGTAGTAACAGGCACAGCAATGTGAAGTGCATAAAGAATCTTATAATCCATCTTTTTCATAAAAACTAGCAACGTCTTCAATGTTAGTGAATAGGAAAGGGAGATAAGAAGAGTATACATGCTCAAATAACATGACTCGGTGGATGAGGGAAAATAAAAGTTTTTCCAGGAGAAAAATGGATGGAATCTGTCTTTTTTTTTTAATATTCGGATTCACAATGTCCCTATTTAGCCTGATAGAGTGCTTTATCACCTTGAGGCTCAACAAACTTAACAATACCACTCTTGCCTACATTTAAGACCAATTATGCTTTTTCAGTCTTAAACACACATAAAATACAACTGTTCATTTCCAAAAGTTATTCGACCCAGATTGCACAAAATCTATTTAATTGTATCCTCGAACATTTAAAAAGTACCTCTTTATAGCATTTCATAATGGCAGTACCAATCAATAAAAATGAACATTTCCTAGATTTGATTTGCAGGAAACTCAATACAGTACATTCCACAGAGAGGATCTGCATTATGTCTACATTTGAGGCTTAGTGTAGTCCTGAGCATTGATCTTTAGGGGAATCAGTTGTTTTGACTTATCAATAAAGAAAAACATTTTGGAACTGATTCTAATATCCTAGTGAGCAGAATGTGTTGCTTGGGATTTAAATGCATTGGTGCATTTTTAGAAATCAATTAAATTGATTTTTTATATAAACTCAGTCAAATGATTTTTGTCACAAGAAAATTTTTTAATCTCTTCATATGCTTTAATTTGTTTGTTCAGTTATTCAACTATTTATAACATGGCAAGCATCCTAGAAGGAAGCAACCACACAACAGTTGGTAATACAAACTATTGCTGATTAATAATATTAACAATATATGACATGTATCTAGTATATACACCAGCACTGTGCCAAGCGACTTACATCTGGTTTGTTTGGGGTTTTGTTTTGTTTTTTTTCGCTTAAAGAAGTAATGTGAGATGCCCAAGCTATTATAGCTAAGAAGTGAAAGAGGCAACATTCAAACCCAGTTTGGCTATCTCTAGAACCGAAGCTCTTAACCATGGTGACATAATGCTTCTGGCAGAAAATGCATGTTGAAGAATTACAATGGTGACAAATGAAATAGAAAGGAAATCTAAGGCACCAACCCAACCTTGCAGAGGGACAGAGAAGACCAACTTGGACATAATATTTTAGCGGAGCAATAGTTAACCAACAGAGCTGGAGGTGTTGAGGTGATGGTGCAGCTAAGCAGAGGAAAAGTGGGGGCAAGGTGTAAAGAAGCTAAAAGAAAAAAAAAACCTGGCTAAAATCAAGTGGTGGAAGGAAGAAGAAAGGGTGCATAGTGAGAAACAGGCTGATTTGTGAAATTTGTGATTAACACAGGACTTTATCTGAATGCAAAGGCACATAATCCTACCATCTAAATATTAGTTTCATGTATTCTATTTTCCTTCAGTTTTAACTTAATATTTCAATTGTTTAAATTATAAATTCAATGTGGGTAAATAGGTTTTCTTCCATTTTTAAAATATTAAAGAGAGACGTGTCTTGTGTTAGTGGATGATTTTTTAAATAAAAAGTCCTTTATTGGACATTTTCCACTTTTTGGTTAGGGTTCTTTATTGTGACTGGTTTTGCAAAAGCATTTGAATAAGAAGGGGATTCTAGCATTCCAGCTACTTGAAAGGCAATACCTTATCACCAGTGGATACATTCTGCTTTATAAACCACACTTTAACAATTGGTTAGCAGGTTGGGGCCCTGCTTCTGGCAGTGGCACCTAAAACAATAGTCCATCCATCTTTGCAGCCCTTAGCCAGTGCTTCCATTATCAAGAGGCAAGTCCTTGAAGGCACTTGAATCTAATAGACACCATCAAAATTAAAAATAAAATACAGGGGGCCGGCCAAGCGGTGTGGTGGTTAAGCGCTGTCTTAGGAAGCCAGCGGTCCCGGTTTGGGTCCCACATATGAGGGCAGTGACACTGCCCTCAAAAAAAAAAAAAAAAAAAAAAAATAGAATACAGATACAGGAGTAACCTTTTACATCAATGAAAAAAAAAAAAAAAACAACAAAACACCTCCTGGAGAACACTCACATTTTCTTCATCAGCAATTGCAGCCCTCCAGATATCTTAACTTTGAGGAAAGAATGTGGATCTTGAATCCACAAAAGCAGCCATGTGCACCAATGAAAGCACTTCTGCAGAATTTCAGCCTTTTTCTTAAGTTTTTTGTATTTGCTAAGGCTTTTTTTCACTCGGGAAAAAGCTTGCCCTTATCAACCTAAAATATTAGTGGGGAGGAGGGCACATATGAATCATGATGGTTTCGTGTCACATTGGCGCCATTCCTCTTTGTGTATTGCATGAGAGCCAATATGCACTGAGGAAACACATGTGGCAGTGGAACTGGCTGTACATACTTTGTAAGGTTGGTGTTAGTGTTCAACAGGTGTTGGCTCTTATTAAATCAGGATTCTCACTCATTTCCAAGGTTCAAAATGAAGCCTTGCTTGCATTGTCAATTCACTAATAAAGATTCATCGGGCCTTGGAAAGGGGCCTGGTGCTACAAGAGAAGGGCTAGCTTTCGGGTAAGACAGTTATGAAGGACTATGATTCGGGAAGCCTGACACGCCTGTGGAGCAGGCCAAGCTGTGGGGACCAGAAAGGAAGATGCTTATGCTAGGATGGGGCTTGTCATTTTAATGTATCAGCTTAATCTCTATCCTGGAGGTATCGCTTTTAGATGATTTTTCTCCTCTTGACAAACAACACAGATTTCCATGCAGATTAAAAACACAGACCTGCCATTATTAACTAATGCTTAATTCACTGGGAAGGTGGACATTTACTTCACAATGCATTTGTCCTCTTTGGCATTTTGGTGAAGTTCTTATGATTCAAAATTTTTTATAGTTATACACCATCATATAATTAATTCTTACTCTTTGAAGCCTGGATGGTATTTTCTCTTCTCAGGTCCTGAGTGGAATACTGGATCCTATTATGACTCCCCAACTAAGGGAGATGTAAAATATGTTTATGTATCTCAGGTCTGGCAAACTAACTTAGTACTTGGAGTTTATCTGCGAACCTGTTGTGTAGAAATGAGCTACTCTAACATGGTTGACTTCTGGTGAGTTTCTGAATGTCCACCGGTAAAATGATGGTTTAACAAAATAAAGGGTATATATGTTGTTGAATATTATGTATTTCTTAGAAAGTATGAGTTACATCTATATCTATTCATTGGGAGAGGTGTTTGGATTTTTTTTTTTTTGTCTTTTTATGACAGGTTTCAAGATAATGTTTTTAATCAGATCCTGTTTTGGTAAAACAAAACACACACACACACACACACACACACACACACACACACACACAAGGATAGCATTCCCATCTATGTATATATACATTTGAAGGTGTTTGTGCATACATGAGGAAGGAAAGTGTTCTTTGCACAATAGGCAGCTGACAGTGCACACTGCAGAGGCTCATAGAAATGTGAGGGAGCATGAGGGGGAAAATCCAGTTTTTTCCTTTGGATGAATTAACTCATTACAAAGAATGTGCTATACTTTTGTGTTTTAGAAATCTGTTAAGTGGAATTTAAGCAGAAAAAAATGTTCTAACAAAAAATTAAAAACCCTTCCGTAGAGACTTCTATTTTCCCATTATACCTCTATTACACAAATTTAAAAACATCTCAGAAAGAAGGGGGAGGAATCTAAACCATCTAATGCTGTGTGTGTAATTCTTTTTATTTATTTTTTTTTAAAGATTTTATTGGGGAATTGGGGAAGGGAACAGCGTTGGGGAATTGGGGAAGGGGAACAGACAAGTTGCTGTCCTTTGTTCTTCAGTCTAGTTGTGGAGGACGTCACTTCACTGCCCCATGTTGGTATTGTGATCATTGCACTCTTCCCGGCTGAGGCAGATGGGTCGCCAACCATTGGACAGCCACTCATGGCAGCTCACAGCAGCTTACACTTGCCACTCACGCTGGCTGCCAGGCACTCACAGTAGCTTACGGCAGCCCATTGCAACCCCACAGCAGGCTACTCCATTGCTGGCGACTCACAGCAACCCAGCTCCAGGTCAAACTGTTGTTCACCATCTTAGCTGTAGAGGGTGCAGTGTCACTGGCTCATGTGGGATCTGAACCAGCAGCCCTGCTGCTCAGAGCTGTGCTCCCAAGCCAACTCTTAACCAATGAGCCACTTGGTCGGCCCTATATGTGTAATTCTTGATTTTTGCAAATGGTCTAATTTGCTCTGGCCTTCTGCTGAGTCCTCCCAGCTCCCAGGACAGAACCTTCTTTTCTAGGACCTGCTCTTTACCTCTTTCTCCCTTGAGCTCTGTTGATAGCAGCTTCCTCATTCACCACATATCTCTCAATAGCCTCATGGTAACTGACTTTAGTCCCAAACCTCTGGGTCCTGAATTAAGAACTACACCTGATTTGTTCAGTTGAACCCCTTGTTCAGTTGAACCCAGGTCAGAGTTGTACCAGATCGAGTGCCTTAGTTTATCAGTCTTCCCTAGAGCAAGTACAATCTCTCATTTTTGAGGTTTCCCTTCCTCAACGGGGGTCCTTCTTGTGTCAAGGATTAAGATGCTAATACTTTATTTGGGAAATGAGAGCCCAGGGAAATGAGGGTGAAGTAAAAAGAGAAGTGAGGAAACCAGAGTTGTGATGCAGTATAATGGGATGTGTTAGTGTAACTGCTTTAGCTACTGTTTTCCATTCAGTGATAACAAAAAACAGGTTGCTCAGCAGTATGTTTACCCATTATACATGATTTTCCAGAAGGGTTACAAAAAGGAACTGCATCTCAGAGTAGCCCAGAGTAGAGAGAGAGGAAGGAAATGCATGTGCCCTGTTTCTACTTAATCTCCCAGTTCTCCCTTAACAGTATTCACCAGGGAGCAAACTCCCTCCCATGCCCAGGTAGCATCATCCAGCCATTTGGTAGTGACCCAGAAAAGCAAGTATCACACTCTTCTGGGTAAAGTTTTAACAAAATATAAAAGTGGGAAGGTAACATGATGCAGGTAGCATGGCAACCAAGGAAGGGAGAAAGAGGAAGCTGTTAAGGGAGTCTGAGGATGGGGGAAAGGTTTCTATCCTGTTATGGAGCTACATGCCAACTGAGTATGCTTAAAATATCTGTGTTACTGGTCTGTACTTTTTAAGTCTTTAATAGTTATAAAGTAATTTTGATTATTACATATTTGATACACTAAACAGGATTTTCCAAGTGATAGGCACTAGCTAACAAATCTGGGCAGTGTGAGTTCTGGTCAAGATAATGCTGTGAGGTCACGCTTTATGTTTCCTCTTCAGTTCTAAACCAAGTGGTGATAGAGGTTAAAAATATTAAGATGACAAATTCATCCTCTATGAGACTAGATGTAAAAAAGTAACATCCAATCATCCCTACTGGAAAAAAAAAAAGAAAGAAAGAAAGGTGACCAAAGAAACTATTTAGTGGCTATTGGATAAGTATGGCAATATGAGGGGCCCCCTTGATCTCTCCCCTTGAAATTACAAATTGAACAGCTATAATTCAACAAAGGATTCCCTGAGCAAAACACAAACACGTCTGAGAGATAGACTCATTGAAACATCTGAAGGTGGGTGAATCAGGGCAAATGGGAAGAGGGAAGGGAGAAGAACAGAGAGGGGTGCTACTGGATGCAGCCTGGAGCTCAGTGCTGGTTCTGGGAGATAGGAAGATTCAGACTGCAAGTGCACTCTCTGTGATTCTGAGCATTCCTTCCTGAGTGATCAGCATATAATATGCCTGAACCCAGAGATTGGGTCAGACACCTCAAGGCAGAGACCAAGTACAGAAGTACAACAGTTATGTTCTAGCAGCCACCACTGCCAGGCAGAAAACAAAGTAACAGAGCCTGGCCAACACCCTCCATCCCCTCAGAACTCACCTCCCTGCATCTACCCAAAGCCAGCAGTGGACCCCATAAGAAACTGCAGCAGTGAATGTTGGTTTACAAAGCAGAATATCTACATCTCTGAGACCTGGAGAGACTTTCCTGAGTGGCAAATGCACAGTGAATGGCAAATGCACATCCAGTGATAAGGATGGAGATAAAGAGGCAAGGCTATTGGGGTCGGGCAGTTGCCATTACTGGGAGGAGAACAAAGCCACAAAAACACCAGCGGCCTCTCCTAGTCCACCTTACTCCAATGCTTCACAGTTGATCCTAGCAGAGGTAGCTGGGACACCTCAGGCAGCACAACACTGCATCTGGCTACAGAGGCAGCACTGGGACTTCAGGGACTCAGAACCCCATCACCCATGACATTCTCCCATGAGGGTGGTGCCCTGAGACTGAGGTGACCTGTTACAGAAGAGACACCCACCTTCCCAGGGAATAAAAGGCATTTTTCATCGCCCAGCAGAGATCCAAAAAGCCAACCACAGGAGTGCAAGAAAAAATAAAATGCTCCAACGCCATCTACTGGAAAACAAAAGTAAAACCTCTTCTTATCAACCTGCTCCAGAGTTCACCTCCCATAATTGCATAGACAGAGAAATAATCCTTCAAATACCAACAACAACCAAGGTAACAAAGCAGCTCAGAAAGAAAATGAAACATCTCCAGAAAATAAACTCAAATAAATGGAAATATGTGACAAGTGACAGAGAATTCAAGATTGCAATTCTGAAAAAACTCAATGAGATGCAAGAAAACACATATAGTCAGTTTAATGAACTCAGAAACACAATCAAAGAACAACATTACCAAAGAGATTGAAACTTTTAAAAAGAACCAAATAGAAATTATGGAACTGAAAAACTCAATAGAAGAGATGAAGAATGAAATAGCCAGCTTAGGAAGTAGAGCTGACCAGACAGAGGAAAGAATTAGTGGTATCAAAGATAGAAATCTGGAAATGACACAGGTGGAAGAAGAAAGGGACTTCAGACTTGACAGAAATGAAAGAACTCTACAAGAACTATCTCACTCCATCATAAAGAACAATATATGAATAATGGGCATACCAGAAGAAGAAGAAGAGATGGAGGAGAGAACAGAGAGCCCATGCAAACAAATAGTTAACAAGAACTTCCCAAACCTATGGAAAGAACTGGACTCTCGAATCCAAGAAGCAAACATAACACCCAATGATCTCAGTCCAAAAATGCCTTCTGCAAGGCACATTATACCAAAACTGTCAAAAATTACTGACAAAGAAAGAATTCTCCAGACATCCAAGGAAAAGAAGATGGTAACCAATAAACAAAAGTCCATTAGGTTATCACCAGATTTTTCAGCAGAAACTCTCCAAACTAGAAGGTAGTGGAATAAAATATTCAAACTATTGAAACAGGAAAATTACCAGCCAAGAATAATATACTCAGCAAAGTTATCCTTTAGATCAAAGGAGTAAAATGACCTTTCCAGACATGCCAGAAGCTGAGGGAATTTTCCACCACAAGGCCTGCATTACAGGAAATACTGAAGGGGGTTATTCTACCTGAAACAAAAAAGCAAATGGATACAAAACTATGAGTAAGATGACTAACAGACAGGGCAGAAAATTGTAACCCTTATTCAGAATAGGGCACTATATACTTAAATATAACATAAAAGTTAAAGGAGGTAAAAATATAAAAAGTAAAAAGAGAAGAAGACAATAGCTACTGTAACTCAGAAATGAACTTACAGCATATATAGGGATAATTTGTGACAATGCAAAATATAAAGGGGAAGAGGATAAAGGCCTGAATTTGCAAAGGGAAATGGAGATAAGATGCATGCAAAAGAAAAAGGATTATGTATATATGAAACTCTCTTTTATATAAACTTAATGGTAAGCACACCAAGAAAATCCACAACTGAGACACATAACATAAAAAAAGAGGAAAGAGAGGGGGAAAATGTCATTGAATACCACGAAAGTAAAATAACAGACAGAAACATAAAGGCAAAGAAACAATGGAGTCACCAAACTACCAGAAAACAAAACATAAAATGACTATAGGAAATCCTCATATATCAACAATCACCCTAAATGTAAATGCACTGAACTCACCAACAAAAAGGCACAGAGTAGTAGATTGGATCAAAAAACAAATCCCAACCATAAGCTGCCTTCAAGAGACACATCTCAGCTGTAAGGACAAATAGAGACTCAAAGTGAAAGAGTCGAAAATGATACTCCAAGTAAATGGTATCCAGAGAAAAGTGGGTATAGCTATACTTGTATCTGATGAAATAGACTTCAAGGTAAGAAAGGTAACAAAAGACAAAGATGGATACTTCATAATGATAAAGGGGACAATATATTAGGAAAACACAATACTTATTGACATATATGCTCCCAATTAGGGAGCACCAAAATATATAAAGCAACTACTCACAGAACTAAAGGGAGAAACTGACAAAAAACACATTTATAGTAGAAGATCTAAATATGCCATTGATATGCCATTGATTCATCCAAACAGAAAAATCAATAAGGAAATATCAGCCTTACAAGAACACATTACACCAACTGGACATAATCTACATTTACAGATCCTTTCACCCCAGAACATCAGATTATACATTCTTCTCTAGTGCACTGGAATATTGTCAAGGAGAGACCATATGTTGGGACCCAAAGCTAACCTCAACAAATTTAAGCAGTCTGAAATCATACCAAGCATGTTCTCTGACCACAATGCTTTGAAATTGCAGATCAACTGCAAAAAGAAAGCAGAAAAAAAACTTGGAAGAGCTTGAGGAAAAGATGTATTAGATCCCCTTTGAATGTTTAGTAGATCGGGAACAAGACAAAGATATTCCCCCTCTCACCGTTGTTATTCAACATACTATTGGAAGTCCTAGAGCAATCAGGCAAGAGAAAGAAATAAAAGGCATCCAAATTAGGAAGAAGACAAATTGTCACTTTTTGCAGATGACGTAAATTTTTATATAGAAAACCCTAAAGACTCCACCAAGAAACAACTAGAAACAATATTTAAAAAAATGCAGTGAAGTTGCAGGATACAAAATCAGTGTACAAAAATCCATTGTGTTCCTATATATTAACAATGAAATTTCATTTCTTTTTCTTTTTTTTTTTTTAATAGCTGAGCTATCCTGCCACCTGTTGGCAGCTCAGTGGCAGCTCAGCTTGGGCTGGGAATCAAACTGGCAACGCTTTTGGTCAGAGCTCGCAGTCTTGAATGAGCTCTTAACCAACTGAGCCACTAGGCCAGCCCAACAATGAAATTTCAGGGAAAAAAATGAAAAAAGAAAATAACAACCCAATTTCCTTTGCAATTGCAAAAAAACGAAAAACAAAAAACAAAAAAAAGAATAAAATACTTAGGAATAAACTTAATAAAAGATGTGAAGGACTTATACTCTAAAAACTACAAGTCATTATGAACTCTTTCACTGTGTTGATTTCAAGTTTTTTTTTTCTTTTTCAAAATAAAAGAAACTGAAGAAGACACAATTGAAATGAAAAGATATTCCATGTTCATGGATCGGAAGAAAAAACATAGGCATCTAGACTTTCCATTGATCATACAAGCTGTCCAATATTCGTAATAAATCCTCTTCTGTTTAAGTCAACCAGGACCAGGATTACTTTACGTTGTTTGCAACAAAGAATCCTGACAAATTTAATGTATTCAAGCCAAAAAAAGAACCATAAAGAAGTATAGGATTCAAGAAACAGTTGTAAGGAAAATAATATGTTGATGTTGTCTGGAGTGACACCTGGTTTTCCCATACATCCTCAACCCATCAATAAGCATCAGAGGGAGCTGTGTGCACGCTGACCAACTGTGCTTCTTTGTCTCTGGAGCCCAAACTGAAGCCCTCACACTGGAATATGATCACACAGGAAAGACAGACAGAGAGGGCAATGTGAAGACAGATGTAGAGTTTGGAGCAATATGACCCCAAGCCAAGGACGCTGGCAACTACCAGCTAGAAGAGACAAAGAACATATTCTTCCCTTGTGCGGCTTTGCCAACACCTTGATTTTGGGCTTCTGATCTTCAAAACTGTGAGAGAATAAATATCTGTTTTTTTAAACCACCAAGTTTGTGGTAATTTGTTATGGCATAGTTAGGAAACTAACAGACCCAGAAATCCAGAGTTATTTCCCAAGTGAAATGAAAAACATATGTTTACCTAAAACTTTTGTAAAATATTTACAATAGCTTTTTTCATAATAGCCAGAAACTGGAAAAATCCCAAATGTTCCTCCACTGGGGAGTGGTTAAACACACTGCAATACATCCATACAATGGAATAATGTTCAGCAGGAAAAAGAAATGAACAATCAATACATGACTGACATGTATGAATCTCAAATGTGTGTAAGAAACCAGCCCCAAAATGCTATACAGTAAGTCCCTGACTTACAAACAAGTTCCGTTCTGAGAGAATGTCTGTAAGTCAGATTTGTTTGTAAGTATTACAAAGTGAGTCTTATACATCTTTGACACAAGTATACAATGTAAAGCATAAAAAAACTAAACACACACACAAAATGTGCCAATGGTTGAACGATTCATGATATAAGAACGAGCAATATCTACTATCTTTTCGCCTCAGTCCAATCTCCCAAATTATTTTTGCTTTTGTTTCCATGGTTATCGCTTTGCACTTCCTAGCAGTCCCCTCTACATCACCATTGCTTTTCTTCTTGCTTCCAGACATCCTGGGCTGTGATTGAGCACTGCACTATATACTATCATATTGTACAGTAAGCACACAGCAGCACAACTGTGACAATGTCCGGCAGACACATGAGCTACTGTTTCCACGATTTGTTTGTGTCTACAAATGTTCGTAATGCAAGGTCCATTCGTTTCTGTGAAAGTTCACAACTTGAATGTTCGTATGTCGTTGACTTACTGTATAGGGTACAATTTCACTGATATACCATTCTGGAAAAAACAAACCTTTAGAGATGGAAACAGAATAGTAGTTATTAAGAGGATAGAGTTGGAGAAGGTTGACTACAAAAGTGACACATGGAAGAAATTTTGGGGTGGGTGATGCAATAGTTCTGTGTCTTGACTCTGATGGTGAATACAAAGTGATGCATTCAAAGGCCACAGAAGTGTACATCAAGAAGAGTGAATTGCATTGTATGATGTAAATTTAATATTAAATGTAAAATTAAAAAATGTACTCTGATACATCATCATTCTGGAACTGAGCAGTAGGACATCAGGTAACAAGGAATGTCACTCAAACACTCATCAACGTGGACCTTATTTTGCCTCAGAAAGATCATTGAGGCTGAGGATACGTTACTTTAATTTTCATTTATGCCATCAACCAAAAGTATTTATTGAAGGATAAAGTTGGTATGAGATATGCTAATAGTAGTGGATAAAAGTTACTTAAAAGAAATATAACAGAATGAAATTGTAACAGTGAAATGTTAGCAGTCTGTCTGACTCAGGCTCATAGTTCCTGCTGCAGATATGCTAATTGACTAGAGGAATTCTGCTTGAGGTTTGAGTATTTTGGAAAAACAGCCTTTTGTCAGAAGCAGTCTGTGCTGCAGAGGTGGGGAAATGTGTGTAAAACAATGACTATTTATCAAAAATTTACTGGAACATCGGGCCAGACTCAGATCATAGGGAGGTCAACACACTGACCAGGAAAAAAAGACTTGGAGATTTTGTGCTTTTCCTAACATCCCATCTCTTGCCCCACCTTTTCTCCCTTCCCTAGATATATAGGACTCTGGACGTTGGGGCTATCTTAAGTCGGATTTGAGAAAATATAGAAAGCTCCCATTTTCTTGGTGCCTCCTAGGTAAATAAAATTTCTTTACTTCAAATTCTGATCTATTGAACATTGGCCCTTTGAAGTGCCAGATACACTGCAACAGAAATAGATAGTTCTTGCTCTTAAGGCACTAAAGACCTAAATAAAATTAATATGAAGTAGAACACAAATATGTCATTTTGACAAGTTGAAGGAAATATGACATTAAAATTTTCTCCTGATTTATTTTTCATTTCCCCTATAGTAACTGTTGTTTCTTTTTTTTTACAAAATAATGCGCTTTGAAGTACTAAAAAAAAAACAAAGTGGGCCGGCCGAGTGGCACGGTGGTTAAGTGCTGGCTTGGGAAGCCAGCGGCCCCGGTTCGGTCCCACATATGAGGGCCAGTAACACTGCCCTCAAAAAACAAAACAAAACAAAACAAAACAAAACAAAAAACAAAGAGCTCAAAAGTAACAGAATAAAGAATGAAAGGAAGGAGATTTTATAAATCAGGAATATGAAGTAGAGGAGAAGAAAAAAATAATAAAACCCAAAATGGATATGAGTCGGTACAATATGATAACTTCTGCTGAGGATATCATTTGACCAAGAAGAAACAAACAAACAAAATGCAGATTATACATCCTGACTTGCCATAAAGTTAATTACAGTCTACATTCAGGAGAGAGTGAATTACAAAGAATTGTTATTGCAACCCAATTATGAATAATAAGAACTTGGAAAGGTAAAAAGTAATATCTTCAAAGCTAAGTGAAGAAATTCTAAGTGTAGACACTGTTGACTTTAGATAAAAATAGGCACATTTCTGTATCTGGAGATTCTAAAAAAGGAAGGTGGCTTGACAGGAATGACAGATCCAAAATGTAAGTGTTACCCTACTAGAGGGGGTTCGTTTGCCTGCATGTATCAAAGCCAAATGAGACATGAACAGGGGTTTGCAGCTAAGAAAATACAGATTTATTTAAACAAATGGTGGCAAGCCAGGAGACACAGGTGACCTAGTGCTCAAAGACATGACTCTTTGATGGCTTCTGAGAGATAGATTATATAGGGGAAATATTAGTCATGGTAGCTAAGGGTGTTGGGGTCATGGGCTCTACTGATTGATCTGGCCTAGAGTAGGAGGTAGTTAGTTGATCATTGCATCAGGTCCTGATGTTAGTCATGGTGTCCTTCTGTCTGGTTTCAAGGGGATGTGGTCAGCAGGGTTGTTTCACCTTCATGGGTCTGGAGCTGAAACATAACTGAAGTTGAAACAGCAAGGGACTTGGCACCAGGGCCTGAAGGAATACCAGATGGCTAGGAGGAACACGAGATAAGCCGTCCACAAAAATGCCACCACTTCCTTACTCCCTACACAAAAGTACAAAAGTAGTTTATTATTATCTCCCCTCGAACTGCTTACTTCTTGCAGATGTCGAAACCACTATTCTGCATGCACAGTTGATCAAGGTTTGACTGCTATAAGAACTTCCTGGGGTGGAGATAATGAGCAGACCGCCATCTTGCCTCACAATACAAGTACAGACATAGTTACCAGGCAACACAGCTGAAAAAGTAAGCCCGCTTTTTTCAAAAAACCTGACATTTAAAAAAACTGCCTTTTTGTGCAAACCCCTATTGTTCCCAGTTTATAAAAGCTGCCAAGCAGAGTCAGCCCTCAAGTCAGTTTGGAGGACCTTCCTTTCCTCTTGTGCTCAAGCATAAGCTTGATACAGTTTGTCTGGAAATTTTTCTGGAGTTTCTTCTCGATTTCTATCTTAGGGAACTCAAGAATCCCAATGCCAGTAACAAGGTCAAGATATTATCTTTAGTTTGACTGAAACTCTGTTTCTGTGATCAACCAACCTGAGGTTTTTTTCCAAAGACTGAATGCTGACCAGAATCTGAGGTCCTAAGGGTTTAATGATTAAGGGAGTTGTGGTGCAGTGTGTACAAAGGCAGAAGGGTAAGAAAAGAAAAGAAGCAAGTGAGTCATAGTACTATTAGACTAGACAAGGCCAGTGTGATTCAGGGAGAAAAAAAAAAGAGAAAAAGTCATTTAGAAAAAGTGAAGTTTTTCACTGTTACACAAGTCCTCCCAATATTGGTACAAAATAAAAAGAAATGAAAGGGCATGTACCAAAAACTATGTAGTGACACAAATTCCCCTTTGGAAATCTCCAGTTCTAATAGATCACTTATGAAAAAATGGAAGAAATGACAAATGTCCAAGAACAAGTTCCAAAATGGCACAATCTAAATCAGCATTCCATTCCTATATTTAGTCAGGGTCCTCCAGAGCACAAGAACAATAGGAGACATATATGAGTATAAAGAGATTAATTATTAGAAATTGGTTCCCACAATTATGGAGACTGAGAAGGCCAGTGATGTGCTATCTGCCAGCTGGAGAACCAGGAAAACCAGTGGTGTAAGTTCCAGTCCAACTGTAGAACACTGATGTCCCAGCTCCAAAACAAGCAGAGGGAGTGAATTCTTCCTAATCCCGTCTTTTGTTTGTTTGTTTTTTGAGGGCAGTGTCACTGGCCCTCATATGTGGGTCCCGAACCTGCTGGCGTCCCAAGCCAGCTCTTAACCACCGCACCACTCAGCCGGCCCTCCCATCTTTTGTTTATTCAGGCCTCTAAGAATTGGATGATGCTCACCCACATTGGGGATGGCAATGGGTTTTACTCAGTCTCCCCATTCAAATGTTAATTTCATCCAAAAACACCTGCCCAGACACACCCAGAATAATGTTTAACCTAGTGTCCCAGTCAAGTTGACCCAGAAGATTAACTATCACAGACAATGGAAGAGCCTTTTAAACAACAAGAAGAAGCCAGACCCATGCTTGAGGCTGGTGGCCCAAGGGAGGAGCAGTGTGTGGAAGTAGAAAGGGACGGGCTCTGGGGCAGACAGAGAGAGCTGAGGGATGAGGGGAGATTCTCCCCTCTGTTCCCCACTGGTGACATGGCCGTGGACAAGTTCCTTAATCTCTGAGGCCCTAAATTTCTTTTTTTCTATTGAAATGTGACCATTTCATATGCTTTTTAAATACAGATCATAATTTCTACCTCATAGGATTCTTAGAATTAAATCATGTCTATAAAGGATTTAGCACATGGCAGGTATCATGAAATAAGTGAGTACTCAACATTTCATGAGAAAGCATTAAATAACAAACTAAAAACATTTAATAACAAAGCTAAGTATGTAATATCAAGCAAAAAGACTCCCTTTTAATTTAGATTTGGTCTTCTTCATTAGAAAATATCGGAAAACTAGAAAAGTGTGAATAAGCTTTCTTCAAAAGAATTGATGCTTAAGATGTTTGTAACATTGTAATTTTTAATTGTTTTTTTATTTTTCAAATTTCCTGTTCCAGGTGAATTAGAATTTACAACTACTAATATACATGGAATTTTGGAAAGCAGGATAGGCGCCAAAGATTCCAGGCGGGACTTGAATAAATGTCTTCATTTCCAAGAGGGGACAGAGGTGGATTCTGAGACTGATAAAGAAAGAGAATACTGGACTGGCCGAGTTGCTCAGTTGGTTAAGGCCTCGCTCAAGAGTGCGAGCTGAGCTCTGAGCAACAGCAGTTCGATGCCCAGCCTTAGCTGAGCTGCTGCTGAGCTGCCAACAGGTGGCAGGATGGCTCAGCTAAAAGAAAGAAAGAAAGAAAGAAAGAAAGAAAGAAAGAAAGAAAGAAAGAAAGAAAGAAAGAAAGAAAGAAAGAAAGAAAGAAAGAAAGAAAGAAAGAAAGAAAGAAAGAAAGAAAGAAAATACAGATATTGAAAGCTAAGTGAATTGTTTTAATGAAATAATTCTAGCTTTGTTGATCAAGCAGATGGTTAGTGATACTTAGAAAAGGAAGAGATGATCAGCTAAAACCAGCATCAATTTGCTAAGAAATAGTCATGCCACACTAAGCTTGACTCATTTTTAGAGAAAGTTAATTTAATGAGAGATCTAGGAGAACCATATATTAAATCTGGGAGCCTCAGAGCAGGCAATATTCATGGCTCCAGCAGATGGGCATGCAGAAGATCCACAGGTACCTGGGGCTGAAGATGAGAAATGATGGGGGGATTTAGGGTTAAGGACTCCATGATCAGAACTAGGGTCTGAGGAACCTGGTCAGAGCTAGAAATGGAGCACATTCAGAACTGGACAAGCATTGTGGTTGGTGTCTCAGAAGGTTATTAGCAGGCAAAGGGCTATGGTTTTTGGACCAATAGCAAGTGAATGAAACAGGATTGGCAGGAGGAAACGTTACAAGAAGCAGCTGTCAACCTCGTGCAGAGGTCTGGAGCTGGGACGGCCCTTTAGAAACATCCTGAATTGAGTCAGAGGCCAGGCCTGTGTTCTGTCCCCCATGGAACCAGTCATCGGATGTGGGCTAATGCCTGGGACTTAAGTAATAGTGTAGTCCCTTCAACAGAGGGCAATACCAGGAGAGATACCCAGCTCTGAGCCTCCCTCCAGCAGCTGGGGGAAAAGCACCTCTGTCCTGAAGAAGGATGAGTCATGTACATAGTACTCACTACACCTGGACTGATACCAACTACAATACCAACAAATATCACCTACAGAACACCTAGACTATAAGCGTGACTGAAACTGGAGAAAGTAGTGGTAGTTGTGGAAAAGTCAAAAAACTTTTGCAGACAGATCAGCCCTTTGCTAATAAGTTATTTGATCCCTTTGAGCTTCCAGTTTACTCTGTATTTGTAGAACATACAGGGTGAGAATTAAAAGGCATAACATATAAAGCACCCAGCACTAAGCCCAGCATATAGTAGGTGCTAAGTGTGAGTTTTCTTTCCTCTTGGACTTTAGGAAGGGTAGAGCCTACAAGTGAGAATGAGGTGACTTGGACAATGGGGAGAAGTAAGACTCAGGGACTTGAAATTGTGTCAAAATAGAGCTTAGAGAGCCCTGATGGCAGGACGAAGGTTTGCTAACAACTTGGATTTAGTTCAAGACAAAACTGGCATATCAAATCCTTGGGGGAATCAAAACTTAAATGTACATCTCAACAAAGCTGTTTGAACAAATAAATAAGCAAGCAAACAATAAAATTTTAAAAGAAAAAAATATCAGTGCAGATGATAGAATAAGAAAGATTACTGCACTTTGGAATGATGGGGTGCAATAAAGAATATAAAATTTAACAGGGATACATGTGAAGTTTTAATATAGGTCCAACAGTTAAATTGCCCATACACATAATGTACACTCAAGGAAAATTGATAATAATAGCAGATAATTACTGAATACCAAATGCCTAACCGTGAGCCAAGCCCTATACGTTGTGCTTTATATATTATGCACCTAGATGCCATAGAGTGATAAACCCTTTACAGGGATGATTTCTATTAATCCTCTCATCAAACCTAGGAGACAGGAGACTTTATTAGCCTTGCATTTTGTAGAGGTGAACTTTTGTTTGGGGGCTAAGAATACTGACCAAGGTGACATAATTGTGCAGTGGCAGACACAGGAAACTATCTTAGAACTTTGAAATCCAAAGCTCTTTCACATGACCACCTTACAATGATATTCTCCAATATTAACGAGAAAGGGAACTAGCATATAACAAATTATATTTTATATCATTCCACCCCCACATTAATCAATACATGTAAGTTGCAAGTAATAAAATAATTCAACTTAAATAGTTTTCAACAAGAGAGAAAGTAATAACTGGAAGTTCAGAGGTAGAATGACATTGAGGGATGACTTAATCTAATGGCTCCATCTCTATATCCCTGCAAATCTCTCTACTTGGCCTCCTCTGATCTTGGCTTCTCTTCACGCTGGGAGTGACAAGCTCACAGCATATCCAGGGCTCTCATCCATGTGCAATAAATCCAGACAAAGAAAGAAAGGATCATTTCTAGAAAGGAACTTAACCAAACAAAATGAGAAATATTTTTCCTGACATCTCAGCTCACCTCTAACTCCCAGATGAAAAATATTAACAAATTAAAGGCATAAGATTGTCTGTAAACCAATTAGATGACTCCTGGAATTGCAAGTGAGGCCAGCATCCCCTGAGACATGCAGACTTCTTAGAGAACGGATGGATACCTGAATAAAATTAGGTTTCTGTTAGGAAGAAGAAAGAAAGGAAAGAATGGATACTGGGTAGGCAATCAACAATGTCTAGTTCAAAGCTATAAATTCTAATCTCATCCTCCTTTTGCAGATGACCTGTGGCTTTAAAACAGTTCTTGTAGAAAAAGATCTGTGATTTTCACATTAATTATAAGTTTATATTGATTATGAGCTACAGTATCAGATGGGATGGTTAATCCAACCTTGAGCTCACTAATAACAGTCAAAAGAAGGACTAGTTTTGTTGTATTTGCTACCAGTTCAGTCATTTGGGAGTTATGGTATCAACTCTAGATGTTACATTTTAAGAGGAATTATTAAACAGAGATCATAGAGGATATGAAAAACTACAGCATAGTCCTAAGACTGGGGACTTGGTAGGTTCAATTCTGCTAGTTTCCCTCTGTGTGATCTTCAGCAAGTTCTACAAGCTCTAAGCTTCAGTTTCTCCTCTATAAAATGGGGCTATTGGTAATCCTTATCTTGCTGAGTTGCTGGGAAATTTTAGGAAGAGCAAATTCTGCAAATTCCCAGGAACATGAACAGTAGTTCATGTTGGTTATGATAGTCTCTGGACTCTAGTTTCTATTCAATTTGTTCAGTTCAAGAATTGCCTAGAAGGCCCAGTGAGCTTGCTTTGCACTGCCCTTAACCCATCTGGCTATAAATCTTGGTCCCTCTGCTTGATTTCCACAGAAAAGCAAACAATTCCCTCATCTCAACCCCCAAAATCTCACTTGCACCAGTACCTTTAGTGGTCTTACTAAGGTTTGGGGGATGTGAACAGGATTTGCTTCTACAGAACCTTAAACCTTAAAATTAAATATTGGGCATTCTTATTTTCCTTTATTATAAATTAAATGCATTATCAGTACAGAAGGGCGGAAAGGAAAAACCATTCCCATTCTCCAAAAGTAACCATTGTCAAGTAGGGTTTTTTTGGGTTTTGGTTTTTTGGTATATTTTTTCCAGAAATGTTGCATAACAAACAAGATTTCTTCTAGCCCTGGGTTGAACATTTCAGCTCCTTTCTTCCTCAATGATCAAATTCCATGAGGTCAGGCCTCCCTCTGCAAATCCAAGGTCTCAACTTAGAAACAGTAGCAGATAAACGGACAAACTTTTCTGTGAAGAGCCAAGCCCTTCCTCAGATTTTGCTGGAGTTTAGGTGGGGTGGCAGTGTGGGGGAGGTGGAGGAACTTGAATTCTCCCTTAGAAATGTGGTCCTGTGGGACAGTGGCCAACAGGACTGCCAACAGGACTCAAGGAGCAGCTGGGTGCTGCCAGTTCCTGGAAGGTGGAGCAGAAAATCCACCTGATGAGCCGGTGCTAGAAGCCCTGAGCCTGTCTGCAAAAACTGGTCTACACTTGTCTCGAGATGGCCTAAGTGCTCAGTGTGACCAGAGATGAACAAGAAGGGCCCAGCGGGGTCTGGACAGGAGCCAGGGCAGGCCCAGAAGCACGGCCCAGCCCAGGAAGGAATATGCTGACCTGTGGTGCAAGTGGTTGTCAGGATAACAATTAAATGTTAACAGGGAAGCTAGATCAGTGATAGAAGGAAGGAGAAAAGAAGGTTGCAGTTTGTGGAAAGTTAATATACTGGAAACATCTTCTGGAGCCCAAGATCCAGCTTGGTTCTGTTCTCAGGCCATCGGCAGGCAGGGCTGAGCCTGCCTAATGCAAGACAGGAGTGAACTGTGGAGCCTTTGATGAGTGGGACAAGTCAGATTCACCTAAAGCAATCAAAATTGAAATTTGAAAATAAAAATAATAAAACACATCTGCTGGTTGATGTGTCCTAAAGCAGACCAATAAGCACCATGGCCCAACAGTAAGTGCTTCATAAATGTTTATTGAATGAGTGCTAAAAGCATCACCCAGATAGAATGAATTATCTTCACTCACCTCAAGCCCCTCAGCTGTCCTCTATGGACTTTCACCATTTGGCTTGCTTGAATGCGATGGTCCTTTCTTAAAGGAGTCTGGGTTAGAAAGCAGCTTTGTTCCACTGGCTGTCACTTTCTACTAGCAAATCCTATCCTCCTGTGCTGTTGACTCTGCTGACCCCTGTCCCCATCCCATACCTTCTGTGTCCATTTCCCACCTTTCTCTGCCCTGGTCTGTACCCTAGAAACCCCCTGCTGATAGCTCCCCCAGGCTCCCTTCCACTGGCTGCCATTGGGTTGGGTCAACAGGGGGCACCAGCAGGCAATTGGAGGGTGGAGGAGAGAGCGGGTATTCTTTTCTTCCTCATTCCGTGCTTCTGTATCTTATTGGCCCTCCCAGGAGCCCATTCTCCCAAGGTCCATCTCGGCTTGGGTGTGAAAGCACCACGTATCACTGACCCACCCCCACCCCTTCAGCCCTCAGGGTGGTGACAGGGTAGCAGGTGGTTTCTGGTAGTGGTGGTCTCCAGCATCACCATCCCATTTGTTCTCATAACATGACCCACAACTCTGCAGGTGATCTCTTCATGGAAGTCTCTGCTTCGGATTATTGGCACTGAAATCTGTGCCCTGAGTAACCCTGAAAGATGCAGCTCCTCTTGTTACTTGTGGGTGAAAGATGCACAGGTCAAGGTCCCTGGGTTAGGGGGCAAAGCCAGAGCAATGCTACTGAAAACAGAGAGAACAGCTTGAGAGTGGACTGGGAGTTGCTTAAAACAAGGATTTGTGTATAAAAGCAATAAATTCTTTACTTTAAACTTACATCATAGTTTCCCATACTAGAAGACATTTATTTATTTATTTATTTATTTATTTATTTATTTATTTATTTATTTATTTATTTATTCATTTATTTTTGAGGGCAGTGTCACTGGCCCTCACATGCAGGATCCGAACCATGGCCGCTGGTGTCCCAAGCCAGCTCTTAAACACCGCGCCACTTGGCCGGCCCAAAACATTTGTTTTTCATTTCCACATTTAAACAAGTAATTTATTTTAAAATATCTTAAAGGTTGAAATGTAATGCTTTTATCCCTGTATTTGACAAGCATTATTGAGTGTGCATTGTGTCAAAATTTTTGTCTGAAACAAGACCCATAAATTTCACATAATTTACCTCCTCTTCCCCTACTCTGTCTCCTAATTGTTTTATAGATCACACCCTATTCTCCCATTAACCTTTTGAGAAACAAATTATGAAAAAACATGTTTTCTCATCTACCAAGGAAGGGATTTGGGTTGGGAAATGTGGAGGCCCTGCTCAGATTCCAAAATTCAGTGTTTTTAATTCTGTAAATGTTACAATGTTTATTTTAAGATCTGTTAAGTGTGGTAATGGTGGTAAGTTACAGTATTTTTTAAAAGGACTCAATTTTTATATTAACTCTGTTTGTGCTCCCTCAAAGCACAGGGATCTAGGAAACATCCCCTTTCAGTCACTACCATGATATTCCTTTTATTCAAAACTGAGTATATTTCTTTGCCTTGACCTCCTCTGAGCTTTGCTGTCTTACTTTTCCTATTCATCCGTATGTCATTCCCCTGAATAGTTGCCTTGACTTTTTATCCACTTGTACCTTCCTGTTACTACATTTACTTCCAGTCCTTTGGGAGAAATCAAAATATTTTTCTAGTGGTTACATTCTAAAACATCTTTTCTGGTCAAACCACTAGTAAAAGTAGAAGGGCATGAAAATACTATGGTGGTTCCTCAAAAAATTGAACACAGAATTACTATATGATCCAGCAATCCCACTTCTGGGTATATATATATACTCCAAAGAATTGGAAGCAGAGTCTTGAAAAAATATTTGTACACCCATGTTCATAGTAGCTTTATTCACAATCACCAAAATGTGAGAACCCAAACACCCATCAACAAATGACTGTATAAACAACATGTGGTATACAAGTTGTTTACTCATATAATAATACGAGTATTATAATAATAATATTCCATTACTCAGCCTTAAAAAGGAAGGGAATATTATTCAGCCTTAAAAAGGGAGTTCTGACATATGGTACAATGTGGATGAACATTGAGGACATTATGCTATGTGAAGTAAGTCAGTCACAAAAGGACAAATACTGTATGATTCTACTTATGTGTGATACCTAGAGAAGTCAAATTCATAGAGACAGAAAGTATTGGGTTGTCGGAAAAGTCATGATGTATTTTTCTATGTTTTTTGTTGCATATGTTGGTTGCCAGGGGCTGAATGGAGAGCAGAATTAGGAGTCGTTGTTTAATGGCTACAGAGCTTCAGTTTGGGATGATGAAAAGAGTTCTGGAGATGGATTGTACAACAATGTGACTGTCCTTAGCAGTACTGAACTGTACACTTAAAAATGCTTAAGGTAGTAAATTTTATGTTGTGTATTTTGCCACAATTTTTATTTAAAGAAAAAAAAAAAAAGGAAAAGTGGAAGAGAGTTCCCAGTAAATGCAGTGACAAGGTAAAGGCATGAATTTTACTAAAAAGTTGCACTTAAGTAGGTGTGAGCCACAGCAGAAATATACTATTATTCTGCTAACTTCCTTTTCCCTCTGCGATTTCCTCCTGAAAGAAGAAGGGATTGCATGAGTGCCTGCTTCATGGTGTGTGGTCACCTTCAGTGATCTGCGAAACTATCCTCATGGGCTTTCTCTCTTGCTCTGTCTCTGTTGTGGGGTCACCTTTCTATTTTGCCCCTAAATCATTGGTGTTTGTGCTCTTCTCCTACATCCTCTTCATGAATAGCCTTATGTAAAACCCTGATTGTAACTAATAGGGTGTCCCCAAATTTACTAGCTCAAAATGAGCATGTAGGGCTGGCAGGGTGGCTTGTCAGTTAAAAGCTGGCTTGGGAGCGCGAGCTCTGAGCCTTAGGGCCGCCGGTTCGGATCCCACATAGCCCAGTGACGCTGCGCCCTCTTCAGCTAAGATGCTGAACAACAGCTCGACCTGATGCTGGGCTGCTGTGTTGCCGGCGACGGTAGACGCTGCAGTGGGGCTGCAGTGGGCTGCCATGAGCTACTGTGAGAGGCCGGCAGCCAGCCTGAGCAGCCGGCATGAGCAGCTGTGAGCCACCGTGAGTCTGCGTGAACAGCCATCCAATGGCCAGAGACTGATCTGCCTCACCCGAGAAGAACACAATGATCACAATACCAACATGGGCCAGTGAAACGACGTCCTCTACAACTAGACTGAAGAACAAAAAGGACAGCTACTTGTCTGTTCCCCTTCCCTGATTCCCCAATGCTATTCCCCTCCCCCAATTCCCGAGTAAAATCTTTTTTTTTTAAAGAGCATTTAACCGCCTGTGAACATCTCCTCTTAGAGATACAAAGGTACCTGAAACTCAACACATGCATGTGGATTCATGTTTCATTTTAACCTTATCTTTTTATTTGCTCTATTCTGATGCTTTGACATCTTAAAAGACTTGCTGACCCTGAAGGGCTAGACAATTTCTAGAAATAACAAGCACCTAGCCTGGATCTCACTCTCAAAGGTAAACCAGCCAATTCAGAGCCCGCACCCTCAACCACCTCCTCGATTTAGCTCACATTCAGGGTCATCGTCTTACTTTAATTACCCAGACCCAGGTATTAGGCACTATGGTTATCCCCTATGCCTCAGGGCCCACTGAAGTTATTCAATCCTGCTTACCCTGCCTTGTCTGTTCCTTCCTGCAGAAACCACACTCTTACCCACAGTTTCCACATCTTCCTCTGCCTCTGATGCCTCCCCTTGTGGCCTTACATGGGGTGGTATCTCTCTCCTCTTGGAGTCTGTGAGTCACAAACTATTTTTTCAATGGCAATTGTTTCAAATCAAATTGCCTCACCATACCTGAATAATAATAAAATTACAAAGTTGACCAAATTGACATACATAGAACTTCATTACAGACTGAAAGTTAAAATTCTTTGTGTCCATACATTTAGCAAATACTGACCATAAGATGGACCATAAAGCAAATTTCAAATAATTGAATCATTCAAGTATAGTCACAGTGAAATTAAGCTAGAAATCAACTAAAAACAAACAACAAAAAGGGAAAATCCTTAAATGTTTGGAAATTAAGCAATACACTTCTAATTTATCAAGAAATATACTTTCATATTATCCTATTCTCAAATAAGAAAATAAAGAAAACAAAGAATAAAACTAGATATATTTTGAAATGAATAAAAGAATGACATCAAAATTGAGAGGCAGTTGAAGTAGAGCTTAAAAAGAAATTTATAACTTTTTTATTGAGGTATAATTGGCATACAACATTATATTAGTTTCAGGTGTGCAACATAATGCATTATTTGTATACACTGCAAAATAATCACAACAATTAAGTCTAGTTACCACCTATCATCATACGTAGTTAAAGAAACATTTTTTTTCTTCTGATGAGGATGTTTAAGATTTACTGTTAGCAACATTCAAATACAAATGCATATATTAGAAAATAAAAAAGCCTGAAAAATCAGTGATTTAGGTATGTCTCAAGAAGTTATAAAAACAATAAACTTAAAAATGTAGAAAAATAATAAACATGTGAACAGAAATTATTTAAAAAGAAAACAAACATAAATGGGAGGAAAACCAACAACTACTACAAAAAGACTCTGAACAGAACAATGAAACTGAATTTTCTGTAGCAGGTGTTGGCAAACCACATCTTGTGGGCCAAACCCAGCCCAACACCTGTTTTAATATAGGCCATGAGCTAAGAATAATTTTCACACTTTTTAATGTTTGAGAAAAAAAATCACAATAAAAATATTTCGGGCCGGCTGAGTGGCGCGGTGGTTAAGTGCTGGTTTGGGAAGCCAACGGCCTGGGTTCGGGTCCCACATATGAGGGCCAGTGACACAGCCCTCAAAAAAAAAATTTTGTGACATATAAAATTCAAATTTGTGTCCATCTGGTTGTTTTGTTGTTGTTGGGTTGTTTTTGTTCATATAGTTCTATTGGAACATGACCACGCTCATACATTTACATACTGTCTATGACTGCTTTCACAATAGAATGGCAGAGTTGAGTGGTCACAATAAGACTATCTGGCCTGCAAAGTCTATAATATTTTCTATCTGGCTCTTCACAGAAAAAATTTTCTAATTCCTGGCATATAGCAATGCCTGGGCATATAACTGACATTTTAAAACTACCTGCTGATTAAAACCTTGTAAGAAGAATGAACAAATAACCAATCAATTTGCAGACTTTGAAACCTCACTATATTAGATAAGACGGTTTGTAGCCTACATCAACATTTTCTATAAAAGGCCACTTTTACAGAAGCTTGACAAGCCTATTCTACAGCATCAAGGCAAAAAAATAGAGAGACAGAGAAAGCAGAGAGACAAAGGGATTTAGAGGCACAAAGAGACAGTGAGAAAGTACAAATTAGCAATAGCAAGAATGAACAGGATTATCCTACAAATCCTCAAGATATTATGAAGAATTTCATGACAATAATTTGAAATTTTAGGGAAATAGACAAATTCTTATATAAACATATCAAAATTTACCAAGAAGAAATAGAAAATCTTGCCAAGAAGGAAAACTGTCTCTATTACGAAAAGTGAGTTTGTATGTTAAAACCTTCTCACGAGGGGCCAGCCAAATGGCTGTTGGTTAAGAGTTAGCTTAAGAGTGCGAGCTCTGAGCAACAGGGCTGCCGGTTCAATTCCCACAGGGACCAGTGATACTGCACCCTGAGCTGAGCTGCCAACAGGTGGCAGGATGGCTCAGCTGGTGAGAGCTGAGACAGAACAAGACTGCCTGTTCGATGGTGGGTTTTGCCCGCCCACAACTAAGACTGAAGTCAGCACCTTGAGCTGAGCTGCAGCCCAGATGGCTCAATGGATAGAGTGTGCGCTCTTAACAACAACGCTGCTGGTTCAACTCCCGCATGGGATGGTGGCTACACCCACCCGTAACTAAGAGGGAACACAACAACTTGAGCTTAGAAGCTGCGAGCTGCTGATGGGCAGCCAGACAGTGACTGGTGCCCTCCACAACTAAGATTGAAGAACAATAACTCAGCCTGTCCCCCTCCCCAATTCCCCAACACTGTTCCCCTCCCCCGATTCCCCAATTTTAAAAAAATTGATTCTTTTCATTAAAACTGAAATTAATATACATTTATTACATTGGAAAGTAAAGTTTATTCATTGTGGCTGAAAGCATATGGCTATGACTGGGTGGAAAATAAATCAGTTTAAAATAAGAAAATGTCACATGCAATTTCATAAGACAATAAATTGCAATCCAGCTTTATTTTTATGTTGCCTAATTTTATATACATTGCACATACATACATACTTGTTATACAAAAATATATACAAAAATTCAAGTAAGTTAATATCTAAAAAAGGAGAGGGAGATACTGCATTTGATTTCTGGAACTATTCTTTTTAAATACTTCTAAGGAGACTAAGATTTCAAGAAGACAACAAATCAAAAGTCATTAAATTTTCAGAAAGCTTTGTGTTCACATAAACTCATCATTCAAGTATATTTTTATTGAAACAATAAACCATTTCATTGGTTGCAAAGTCAAACTGAATACACTATGATATTCATCAGCCTAGAATCAGTTTATGACATGAAATGCAGACGACAGTGATTTTTTAACCTTAAAGCCATATTATCAGGCTGACAATGCACAGTACACACTGTACTGTTTGTCTACAGATTCTCGTTAAAAATATATTAAAAGGGCCGGCTGAGTGGCTCAGTTGGTTAAGAGCTCGCTCAAGAGTGTCGAGCTGAGCTCTGAGCAACGGCGGTTCGATGCCAGCCCAAGCTGGGTTGCCGTTGAGCTGCCAACAGGTGGCAGGATGGCTCAGCTTAAAAATAAAAAAAATACATTAAAAATAATAATTAAAAATCTTACTTTTCCTAATTTCTTTTTTACTCAATTTGAAAAACAGTACATCTTCTTTATTGTGCTTGGCAACTTGACATCATACCTGAAGGAAAAATTTAAACATCCAGTGGACAAAATATATACATGAACTTAAAAAGATCTTATTGTTTAATTAATTCAGTTATAATTTCAATTCTACAGTTATCAATCGCAGCAAATATAAAGAATTTAAAATAATATTCTTCAACATAGTATTATATTTTTAAAAAGTGAATTGTTGAGGCACAAAAACATTAGAGTGACTTGTCCAAGGTCATGAAAGGAATGAAGGGCAGATAAAAGGGCTTTTTTTTTTTTCTAGCTTAAGCATCTAGGTTATACCATCTTGCAAAATTAGCTCAGTAGAACAGATACAGAAATTAGATGCATTTTTTAGGAATGTATATTTAATTTAAATTGCTAATGTTAATAAACTTAATTCTAATAATCTATATGCTTATCATACAATATTAGGAATTTATAAAAAGCAATGTGATCATTTTCTGAATTATTAGGCATGTAATGAGTTATTGTTTAAAATTTGACACAATTGATTGCAAACACATAATTGACAATACAATTTTCAATAAGTTTAGTAAAAGATGATTACCATGATTTTTATAAAAATACTAATTACAGAACCTACAAAATTTAGAAGACAGTATTAGACACAAACATATTAATACAAATGTATTAAATTGTCTTCTAGTTGATCTTTCATTTTTTATGAAAACGTTCTAACAAAGCACTCATAATGTTTCCTGGTATTCTTTGGTGCTTATCAATCAAAGCTTGAAGAGCATTCTTCGTCTATTAAGAAAACAAAAGAAAAGCAATTATTCTTTTAGTTCTCAATATAGATCATTTCTTTTGTAAAGATTTTAATTTACTACTTTCAAGAAGCCATCCCTATTTCGCATCCATCTCTCCTCAGAATTAATGATTTCCTTCTCAGTACACCCATAGTATATCCTTATATTCATTTTATTATGCTTGAATTATGGCATTGTCCATAAGGATATTTTCCACACCAATTGTAAGCTCTTTAAGATACATCTTAGCATTTCTCCAGCACTGAGCACAGCGAGGCCTTGCACACAATAAATACTTTTTTAAAGAACTGAAGAAAAAAATCACAAGAGGGCTGGGCGAACGGCATGGTGCTTAAGCGCTGGCTTCAGAAGCCAGCGGCCCCGGTTCGGGTCCCACATATGGGGGCCAGTGACACTGCCCTCAAAAAAAAAAAAATCACAAGAGAAAAAGTAGCAGGAAATTTTCTAGCAGGCAAATGTAAGTTTCACTCCTTTCCATTCATTAATAAACTTCTGTGCATTTTTCTTTCATCACCATACACACCAAACAATTATATCAGGCAATGCAAAAAGAAAAAGTGAGAAAAACTATGAATGAATGAGCGGACACAGTTTACTTTAAGCTCATTAACAAAATTTCTAGACAGTTTAACAGGAATTTAAATTAAGTCATAGCAATAGAAAAGCTAACAAGGATGTATCAGGAAATATAAAACTATTTGTTTCCCATTAAATTCATGGCAAATTTCAACACTCTTTTCTTTGAAATCATTTGTGACTATCTAAAACAATGTTTTATGCACATACATAGTTCATGTAGGCACATATACATACTTCCCTTTAGATGCTAACCTCTCAAAGAACTTTATTTTTACAAATTTTGGAACTTCATCTCTTTTTAAATATAATTAATAAACCATAGCCCAAAGATATATTTTAAAAATATGCCTCTCTAAGCCATATGTTTTCATATCAGTGAAATGAGAACTATTTCATACAGTTATTAATATTAAATGAAATTGAAACTGTGCCTTCAGATACTTGGCACAGTTACTAACACATAGGTTGTGTTCTGTAAAGTATATTTTTCAAATTTCATTCACTTACTCAAAAAATATTAGATGCTTTGGAAGCTATAACCTTATAGAAACAAGTCTCAAATCTCTAGGAGCTCATAACTTAATAAGCATAATCAAGTACAAAATAAGTAAAATGCAAGATTATTTGTGAGATGTACCAGTTGAGACGTGAAAAGAAAGTATTTGGAAGTGCAGGCTTGTGAGCCCATTTGGTAGGCAATGACCAGGGAAAGACACACCAACGGGGTACCGTTTGGTCTGGGTCTCCAAGGACCAGTAAAATTTCAATAACAGTGAAGGAAAAAGACCACAGAAAAATAATTTCAAAGGGATGATGGCAAGTTAGTGAGTTCAGTTGGAGTTTTGGGTATTTGTTTATAAGCTGGGTGGTATAAGGCTCTAAAATTAGAATTCAGCGAAATCATGAAGGGAGTTAAATACCCTGTGAAAAAGTACAGACATTGTTTAGAATGAATTGAGGGGCGTCAAAGAAGAATTTTTGAGCGAAGAAAATGTCAGAGCTATGCATTAAGAAAATACTACTGTTGCAAAGATCACCCTTTTGTCACTAAATCCAATGGACATTCTTTTAATCTTACTTGCCCTCTCAATCACTATTGACCTTGCCTCTCTAACTATCACACTAGAGGAAAAACTAGGCTTTCTTCTAAATTTCAGGCTGCTCCTTTTCAATCTCCTTTTGCAGATTTATAATCCTCAAATCAGGCACTGACTTATTCTTCAAAGGTTCAGTAATCTTATCCATTTCTACAGCTTTAATTACCATCCATTTGCTGATAACTCCCAAATTTATATCTCCAGCCTACTCTCCGTTTCAGACAGAAATGTTCAATATGACTTCCCCTGAATGCTTTAAAGGCACCTCAAACTCAATCTGCTTAATTTAAGACTAAACTAACATTCTTCCCCCCACTTATACTTTTGTCCTTTCCTGAGTTCCCTCCCTATTTCAGCAAATGCCACTACCATGAATCTAGCCAAATAAGCCAAAACCAATGAGTCATCCTAATTAACTCCTGCTTTTCATTCAAAGTGGCCAATCCATCAGCAGAGTCAATTAGCATCACTCCCCTCCCAATACTACTCAAATCTCTCCATCTTCTTTCCACCTTAATAATACATGTATATTAGGTATCTATCCAGAGAAATCCAAAATGTTAATTTGAAAAAAATTTATGCACCCCTATGTTTATTGCAGTGCTACTAACAATAGCCAAGACATGGAAACAGCTGAAATGCCCATCAGTACATGACTGGATTAAGAAACTGTGGTACATTTATACGATGGAGTATTACTAGGCCATAAAGAAGAATGAAATCTTACCATTTGCAACGATATGGATGGAACCTAAAGAACGTATGCTAAGTGAAATAAGTCAGTTAGAGAAAGACAAATACCATATGATCTCACTTATATGTGGAATCTAAAAAATAGAATAAATGAACAAACTAATCAGAAACAGTCTCAGAGATATAGAGAAAAACTGAGGGTTGCTAGATGGGGAGAGGGGCGGTGGATGAGGGAGAAGGTGAGTGGATTAGAAAGCACAATTGGTAACCACAAGATTGTCATGGGGATACGATAGATAATTTGGGGAATATAATCAATAACGTTGTAAAGATTTTGTAGGGTATCTGATGGACAGCTGTCTTATTAGGGAGACCACTTCATGGATGGGTAGATGCCTGACCACTGCAGGCAGTGTACACCTGAAGTTGAAGCTGAATAATGGTGAATGTCAACTATAATTTTATATATATATATATGTATGTATGTATGTATGTATGTATGGTCACAGGATGTGGAGGATAGCATAAGGAATAGAGTCATTGGAACTTTATCAGCTTTATACGATGTCAGAGGGGCAGCAGATTGAGGGAGGGGGTTATCACTTTGTGAGGGGTGTAAATGTCTAACTATTACACTGTTTTGTACACCTGAAACTAAATAATAATTATTATAATAATACATGTATATTTAAATAAATCTGTATTTATGTGAATATGTGGATGTGAGTATGAGAATGTAGAGAGAGAGAGACGAAAGAGACAGACAGAAACAGACATTGTACACATGGAAACAGAGAGGTTAAGACTGAGAGAACTATCAGGAAATGTCCTAAGTATCCTCTTCAGCATTAGTACAGTACATTTTAAATTAGATTGAGATAGTGTTTACAAAATGGTTTTCAACTATCAAATGTCTGAACAGTCTATCACCCATTTTTAAAATGAGATTTCATTTCTACATTAATTTGGAAGCTAGTAATTTTGAATTTGTGCCAGCCCAGGGATCCTTATGCTATAGTCTATGTTTATATTATTAACAATGAAGATTGGAGAATCATAACAACGCATTCATAAAAAGAAAATTTCAAGTATTCTTTACTTCAAGTATTCTTTAGTTCAATAATGACAACTTATAAAAAATATGGATATGGCAACTATATACTTAAGTAAAGTCCCTCAAGAAATTCTACTAAACTATGGTTTGGCAGGCTACTTTTATTACCGTAAGTATTGATAATAAAGTACATAAAGTAACTGGAGACAATAACTGAGGTATTTCAATGCTCCAGAAAGGCCTTTCCTTTCTTACTTGGTTTGAATTGGTAGGGTGTATATATACAAGTATATACACCATATGTACATATATACATATACATACATATATACATAAACATACATATAAACCTTATATGTATACCTTTTAATATATAAAATATCTAACTCCACCAGTGATATGAGTATGAGTAAATATGAAAAGGTATTTCTTATATGAAAATTCAAGTCACTGGAATTTATCAGTAATACATTTTCCTGAACTGGGAAAAATGAGGGAATATGATTCATTTAATTTTAGACCTGGAAGAGACCTCTGATAATCAGGCCAGGCTTCCCCCCCCCGGCTCCCCCCCTCCATTACCTTATATTTTGACCATAAAAAAAAGACAGTATCTGTAAAAAAAGTGTTCCTAACTAGCTCTGACCTACTTAGATCCTAATAGATAGGCAGGAAAAAAATGTAAAAAGAACAAAACAGAATTTAGTTATATCCTAAAGGAGAATGCATCTGTTAGGGAGCACAAAAAAACGTGTTATGTTAACAATAAAGTGTGTGTGGGCAAAAGCAGTGTCACAGGGTGAGGTCCCAGCCTGGGGTAGGGTTCCTGCAGCCACCTCAGGAAGGCATTGCTGCAGGATGAGAGAGGAGTCGTGCTTTGTGGAGAGCACGTCCTAATCCTAAAAATCAGTGTCATAAGGTTTTATTTTTAGGATAAAAGAGAGCAATAGACTATGCGTGTACTTAAAGAACCAGTAGAATAATTAGAGGTAAGTTTTCTAAGAATGAAATTCATAAACAAGGCACACAATGTATCATTAATGTTACCTTTGTAAAACTGACGTATCAGCTGCTTGATTTGAATAGTCTCACCTAATATAACATCAGAGCTGATTCAGCCGCAGGTCCTTTTTTAAGTGTCTGACCTGCCTGAGGCCCAGTATGGCAGAGTGTATTATAGTCATTCCTTCCCACCGCCCGCCAGGTCCCTCCCTTCTGGGCCATCCCTATGCAAGGAATCCAGGGCCACTAGAGTCTAGTGTGGCCCTGTGACTTCTTTGGCCAATACAATGTCAATGGGAGTTAATGAGCCACTTCCCAATAGAAGCTTTAAGGGCCATCTCATGGTTCCAGTCCTGACCTTCTCCTTTTGCTATGCAAATGGCAAAATCTCACATAGGGTTTTTTCAGTCCCAGATAAACAAGACATGGACCATAGGAAAAACATAACATGAACAAGTAAACTTTATGGTCCTAACCTTCTGAGATTCCGTGGTTGTTTCCTACCACAGCATAACCCAGCAAAGCTGAATATATCATCCAGTTTTCTCATCGATAAAACAGTGATAATAAGGTCTATCTTAGAGGGTTGCTGTTACGATTAATTCAGACTATACATGGAAAAGAAGTAATATTATCTTTGTTTACAGATTATATAATTTTGTACATAGAAAACCCTAAAGATGTCACAAAAACCTGTTCGAACTAATAAATGAATTCAGCAAAGTTGCAGGCTACAAAATCAACACACAAAAATCAGTTGTGTTTTTATATGCTAACAATGAACAAGTTGAAAAAGAAAATAAGAGAACAATCCCATTTACAATAACATCAAAAAGAATAAAATACTTAGGAATAAACTGAACCAAAGAAGAGAGTCTTATACATTGAAAACTGTAAAACATTGCTGAAAGAAATTAAAGAAGACACAAATAAATGGAAAGATATCCTGTGTTCATGGATTGGAAGATTTTATATTGTTAAGATAACCATACTGTCCAAAGTAATCTACACATTCAAGGCAATCCCTATCAAAATCCCAATCCCAAAAGTATTTTTTGCAGAAATAGGAAGAAACATCCTAAAATTCACATGGAATTTCAAAGGAACTGAATAGCCAAAATAATCTTAAATTGAAAAAGAAAATCAAAGTTGCAGGCCTCATATTTCCTGATTTCAAAACATATTACAAAGCAACAGTAATCAAAAACTGGCATAAAGACAGACATACAGACCAAAAGAACAAAATAGCCCAGAAATAAATGTTTGCACATATAGTCAAATGATCTTTGACAAGGGTGCCGAGACCACAGAATGGAGAAAGGACAGTCTCCTCAACAAATGGTGGTGGGAAAACTGGATACTCACATGTAAAAGAGTGATAACTGGACCTTATGCCACATGCAAAAATTTACTCAAAATGAACTAAAGACCTAAATATGAGACCTAAAATTATAAAACTCTTAGAAGAAAACAAAAGAGAAAAGCTTCATAACACTGGATTTGGTAATAATTTATTGAACATGACCCCAAAAGCATAGGCAACAAAAGCAAAAATAGATAAATGGGACTACATCAAACTGCACATCAAAAGAAAAGGAACCTAAGGAATGGGAGAAAATATCTGCAAATCATATAATTGATAAGGGGTTAATATCCAGAATACTTAAAGAACTTCTACAATTCAACAACAAAAAACCCAAATTATACAATCAAAACATGGCTTGAACAGGCATTTTTTGAAAGAAGATATACAAATGGCCAACAAGCATATAAAAAGATGCTCAACATCATTATTCATTAGTGAAATGCAAATCAAAACTACAATGAGATACTGGCTCACACATTAGGATGGCTACTATCAAAAAAAAGCAAGTGTTGGTGAGGATGTGGAGAAACTGGATCCCTGTGCACTGCAGGTGGGAATGTAAAATGGTATGGCCACTACAGAAAACAATGGAGAAGGTTCCTCAAAAAATTAAAAATAGAATTAGCATATTATGAGATAATAGAAAAAATATATTGATCCCTGCCTCCAGTTCCTGAAACCTTTGTAATTTCCTGGGTAATAGGGGTTCCTTTTGTTATTGAGGCAACTTTGGGTGGGCTCCTGGATGGGGGCTGGTCACTGGAAAGACTAAGTCATAATTAGAAGCTTAGAATTTTCAGCTTTACTCCCCATTTTCAGAGAGGAAAGAGGGGATGGACATAGAGTTAACTGATCATGCCTATGTGAGGAAGCCTCCATAAAATCCCAACAGTACAAGGTTCAAGGAGCTTCCAGGTTGGTGAACACATCCACACCTGGAGGGTGACACATCCCAAGCTCCTACAGTTGGGGTCCTCCTAGACCTCACCCTGTGTATCTCCTCATCTGTGTTCATCTGTGTCCTTTGTCATATCCTTTAATAAACTGGTAAAGGTAAGTGTTTCCCTGAGTTCTGTTAGCTGCTCTAGCAAATTGTATATTCCTGGGGGAATATACAATCTAGCTAAATCGGACAGAAACTGTGGGTAACCTAGGAACCTACTACTTGTGATTGGCATCTGAGGTATGGCGGGAGCAGTCTTAATTTGTGGGATCGGACACTATCTCCAAGTAAATAGTGTCAGAATTGAATTGAATTGTAAGACATCCAGCTGGTGTCAGAGAATTACTTGGTGCAGGAAAAAACTCCACACAGTTGGTGACTGGAAGAGTCAAAAGTAAAGTGTTCTGTACAAAAGTAGACTCACAGGTGAAGAAAGATATAGTAGGGAAAAATGGGTTTTTCTCTACACAGGAGGGGAAAATTGGAGTTTTTCCTTTACACATATGATCAAGCAATCTTACTTCTGGGTATATAGCCAAAGGAATTCAAAGCAGGGTTTTGGGACATTTGCACATCAGGTTCACTGTAGCATTATTCAGAACAGCCAAGAAAATGGAAGCAACCCAAATGTCCATCCATAAATGAGTGGATGAATGAATAAACAAAATGTGGTATATACATACAATGGAATAATGACTCAGCCTTAAAAAAAAAAAAAAAAAAAAAAAGGAAATCCTGTCACACACTACAATATGATAAACCCCGTGGACATTATGCTAAGGGAAATAATCCTGTCACAAAAAGACAAATACTGTATGCAGTTTCTAAAGTAGTCAAAATAATAGTAACAAAAAGTTAAATGGTGGTTGTTAGGGGATTGGGGGAGGAATAAATGGGGAGTTGGTGTATGATCTCACCTACATGTGGAATTTAGCTGAACTCATGGAAACAGAGAGTAGAATAGTAGTTGCCAGAGGCTAGAGGATGGGGGAATGGTGAGATGTTGGTCAAGGGTACAAACTTCCAATTATAAGATGAGTAAGTTCTAAAGTACAGCATGGGGCCTATAGTTAACAATACAGTATTATATATTTGAAAGTTGCTAAGAATAGATCTTAAATATTTTCACCACACACAAAAAAAGGTAAGGTGAGGTGATGGGCATATTAATTAACCTTACTGTGATAATCATTTTGCAATACAGTAAAACCTTGGATTGCAAGTAACTTGGTTTACAAGTGTTCCGCAAGATGAGCAAACATAATAATCGCTATTACTTTTGCACCAACCTAATAATACAGTTTAACTTGGTAAATGAACGGTGTCTTGAAGTATGAGTAGTTTGTTTCCAGAACGAATTATGCTTACAAACCGAGGTATTACTGCATATACATGTATCAAATCTGCATGTTGTACACCTTAAACTTATACGATGTTATATGTCAATTATATCTCGATAAAGCTGGAGGAAAAAAGGAATCTTGTGTAGCCCATAATTAGGAACCAGAATAAAGTATTGTTAATATATATATATGAAAAAGAAGGAAGAAAAGGAGGAAGGAAAAAAAAGGAGGGTTGAAGGACAAAGTGGGGGGAGGAAGGAAGGAAGGAAGGAAAGAAAGAAGAAAGAAAAAAGGGGGTAGTTGATGTTCAATGGGTAGAGAGATTCCGTTTTGCAGGATGAAAACGTTCGAGATGAAAATATATTCACAAAAATGTGAATATATTTAACACAACTGAACCATACACTTAAAAATGGTTGATAAATTTTGTCAAGTGAGTGTTTTTACCACAATTTTAAAAACTTAAAAAAATCAGACTATTATACAAAAGGTTGGTATAAAAGTCATAACACATTCATCCCATTTTCTAGATGATTCAATAATATGACATTTATTGCTTTTTATGTAGTTTCATACTCTCTGTAAGTGTAAATGCAAGCTGAGTAGTCTTTTTTCATCTCATGTTCCTTGATGTCTTTGCAGGAACGAATATCACTAATGATTCCTATTTTTTTTAAAGACCTCACATACTGACTTCTCTCACCCAAGTTTACTTGTTCTCCTACCCCTTGGGAGCCGACAGCCCCCCAGTGTCTGACAAGGTCATAGTGCCACGCTCAGCACTGGATGTTTAGGGTGCTGCCTTATGGTTGGTCATGTAATATCTCCTGCCTCTATGAACCCATGTGCCTTTCCTCTACATCAGATCCTATAGGAGGCAGTACTTTCACTGCACTGGTGGCAAGTTCCTGTGGTACTCCAATGAGAGATGGCTGTGTAAGTCAACGACGGGGCAAGATTTCAAAAAAAAAAAGGGGGCGGGGGAACTACCTAAGACAAACTACAGCCCGAGGGGACCCCTGAACTGAGATATTGGGGACTCAAGCCCCTTGGAAACAAAGACACAGACCTGTGGTCACATAGGCAAAAAGCCTGGCTGTGAGAAACTGACAGCCTGCCTGTGAGAAGTTGATGATAATATCAGTCTCTTGAGCTCACTTGCCTATGGCCACTGCTGTGAAAAGTCTCTTTCGAGATTAAAGGTCTCCAGGCCATGAGAGTTCCAGTAAGAGGCAGCTCGCTGACCATGGGGTATGTTAATCAACAGCCTTGTTTGAATTCCTTGCCTAGTGCCTTGTTGCAGCAACGGATACTGAAGTTTTGACTGAGAAACAGATGCTACCTCCATAGGACAAGAGAGGTGTGAAATTCCCCTTTGGTTGCTAGGTATTGTATTTACTTAGGAATAGACTTTAGATGCTTTTACCTTAAACACAGCCACTGCTGGTCTTTTAGTAATAACTTAAGTATACGCGCTGTGAGTCTTATGATTGTGTTTAGCTGCTAGAATTTAGGATAATTATTAGATAGTCAAGATAGTCATGATAAACATTCTTTAGATGATATGCAGAAACTAAGTCTGGGTTTCATAGAAATTATCATAGTAAAAGACAAGATAATCCTTAAACAGAAGAGTAAGTCACAGTGCACCCCGGAGAGAGCAATTACAAGAAAGTAAAGACTGTGAAAATCCTGGGAAACAGAAAACACCAAACTCATGTGAAACGTAACTTGTGACTTGTGATATTGGTCAAGAATCCCTATAAAGGGGACATGCTGTAACAATAAAGTTTGACACTGAAACTCCCCCGGTGTCTCCACTCTCTCCCTTCTTTCTTCTTTCGCCTCGTTGACGCCATCCCCACCTGAGGGAACCGCTGGACTCGCAGAGGCTGGACCCCCGCACCCCTCTGCTACTTCCCTTTCAGTCAGCTTTGGTTGTTTTCGATGGCCACTTCTTACACATTACATCTTCTACAGTCTGTCCTCAGTCTTCTCTTTTCTCTCTCTAACCTGCCCCATAAAGCTCATGGCTTCAGTAATTGTTTCAGCAAATGAATTCTACAACTTCATGACCAATTCTGACTTCTCTCCCAAACCCCAGTAAAATAATTCCAAAAACCTATGTATATAAATATATACATAGATATCCTGCAGGTACGATACAGAGTTAGTTTTCAAGTCTGGTGCATTCCATGTAAAATCTCTCAAATCTGTACCTTGTTCTCCCTTTCAAGTAGATAAAGAAATCATTATCTAATTCATCCATTCATCATTTACTGAGATTTAATTAAATATCTAACACCGCTGGGAACAGAACACATAAATTCATAGCATAACCTCTGCTCTTAAAGAGTGTACATTTATTTATATGTATCTAAGCAATCACAATTGCTAGCATCATCTTCACAAACCACTGTAGAAGAAGAGATTATGCATCTGCTTGCTTTGGAAAACTGAGTGGAAGTGATATGAGCCACTTCCACAACAGAGGCCTATCCTAACTGAAATATATTTGATAGACAAATTCCCTAGTCTGATATTTAAGGGCCTAAAAATGTAACTGCTACTTACGTTTACAGTTTCATTTACCAAACTGTACCCACTAAGTTAGTGATGCCTCCAAGTTTATTCTACTGCTGTTATTAAGAGCTATTCAAGGAAAAACAGAGAAAGGGTTTTGGTCAGATGAGACTGGAAAATGCTCTTTGAAACAGTTAAATAGACCTCTTCATTGCAGGGCTTCTTAGAATCTTTAAGATGTTAATGTGTTTTGCAAAATTCCTGGAGAATTCATTGGGCCATCTTTCGCAACCTTGCTGTTCTAATCACATCAGACTGCTCAACACTGTTGGTATATGCAGTCAGCCCAGTTCCTATCACTGTTTTTTTGTTCATACTCTCTCTCCAGCTCCAAGTCCACAAGTCCAAGTCATGCCCATCTTTCACGACCCACTAAAAATGCCCTCATTCAGAAAGCTTTCCTATTTTTTCCATCACAAAGTAGTCTCTTTCCCCTTTGATCTTCGATTGGTCTCACTCAAATTAGTCTCCAAATCATTTCTAGTGATCTTTCTAAATACAAATCTATTACATCATTCATCTTTCAATAGCTCCCCTGGCTTTCAGTAAATAAAATCAATTATAGGCCATAGTAGTCCAGAACCTTCCTAAGTTTCTAACTTCATCTCCTACAATATCCTGTTTAGCTATACCAGGCTACCCTCAACTCACCAAAGATTTTATGCTATTTCATGTTGCTATCCCTTTACGTCTTCAGTTTCCTCTATCTCATTACTCTTTGTCCACCTAATCCCTTCTTGTCTTTCAAAATTGAATTCCAGCATCACCTCCCTCAAGAACTCCCTGATCTAATTTAGATTTTTGTCCACCTAATCCCTTCTTGTCTTTCAAAATCGAATTCAAGCATTACCTCCCTCGAGGTGTCCCTAATCTAATCCAGATAATTTTCCTTTGTGCTTCTGTAACACCTAACAAAGCAGCTCTCAAACAGGGGAGATTTTGCACACCAGGCAACATACAGCAATGTCTAGAGACATTTTTTAATTGTCACATTTTAGAATGGATAGCTTTGTTGTGGGGAGCTGTCCTGTGCATTGTAGGACGTTTACTACCATCCCTGGCCTCACTAGATGCCAGTAGCACCACCACCTCCCAAGTCCTTCCCATTGTGACAATGAAAAATGTCTCCAGACATTGCCAAATGTCCCATGGGGAGGAAATCACCACTGATCTGGAACATGCATGTAAAATAAGCTAATGAATAATTTTTTAATATAATAATTGAAAGTAAAAGTCTATCCAATGACTAAGAAAGAAATAATTTACCTTTTCAGCTAATTCTTCTGCTGTTATCTTTGGATCATACGGAATGGGATCACCTAAATAGGTGCGTAACTTCACTGGGAAACCTCCATACATTGGAGCAAATGGATATCGGAATTTTTCGTAAAGCCATCTAAATAACCCTGTTTTAAAATAAATAAAATCATTTTAATTGGTTAAATATTCTGAGCATATAATTGTAAACTTTCAAATTAAGTAAGACTTAGAGGAAGGTGACAAACAGTATCATCTCCTGAAAATTAATATTTTTTTTTAAAGATGAGCTTTTCATCAATTGAAACAAATGAGCAAGAAGTTAATAATAGAAGAAACTAGGGGGTGATGAGGGGGTTTATGGGTACTCTGTACTTTCTGCTCAATTTTTCTGTAAATCTAAAAATGGTCAAAAAAATAAGGTTTATTAATTTTTTAAAAAGATAAGCTTTTAAAAATGAGAATTTTAAAATGCAAATCAATTACTATTATTGCAAAGGGTAAGGACTGAAACCAAAAACTAGAAGCTAAAAAGTCGAGAGACTCACAAATATGTGACTTACATTAAAAAAAAAAAAATGGATGTGCAAAAAAATTCATATAAACATGAGACTAAAATGCATTAATAAACTAAGTAAAGACTAAAAATATTATTGCAAATTAGAAATAATGTAAAAAAGCCATGAGTTACTATTGCTAATAACCAAGCATAAAATTTAGTAAGATTAAAAGTGGTAATAATGTAAAACGATGGACTATAAGACTAAGTTTTTAAAAAATGAATCCAAGAAATACAAGAAACATGGAATACATAAATCATGAATTGTACTGGGAGTTTAAAACACTGTTTACATATGGAAACACAGAATACACCATAAGACTCAAAGTAACACTAAAAAGAAAAAAAAAATCACTAGACAACCAAATTTTTGAGAAAATCAACTATTCAAGTTAAAAGCAGTCAAAAATAATTTCAAAACCCCTTTGCAATTAAAGAAACAAAATTAGGAATAATTTCTGGTATGGAACTTAAATTCTGAAGAAATGATCTGACAGAAAATTAGAATAATTCCACAAGCAATGTTAAACATCACATCAACCCGCTTTTCCACTTTGAATTTGAAAAAAGAAAAAAGAAAAAAAGGAAGTAAGACCTAAAAAAATATAATGAAATATCAACAATGCACCAACATCGGACATAAAAGCACAGATGTTCTTTGGGAGAAGATCTAAATGTGGATAGAAACACTAATAATATAGTGCTAGGGATATAAAATACAATCAACCAAATATATAAAGCATAGGGTATAAAAACAAACCAAAAATGTTAAAAGAAAAAGAAAACAGACATTGCAAAGAAAAGCACATCTAAATATTATCACTCCTATAACTATTTTCAGAGCTTATTTGGTTACCAATTAAAGGTAGGCAAAAAATAGCTTTTCAATGTAAATGTATCATGATTCAAAATATTTTTTAAACAAATATAAAAAGTAACAGAAATAAGCCAAGAAATTAGCAAATTTTATCTCCTTAGGTTGTTCATCTTAATTCAATATCATATTGTCATCCATTTTTAAAGTTGTAACTTCAGGGGTGCGTTAGGAAGACAGGTTATATGTAAATTTGTCCTAACCTTCAACAACATGTTTTAATACAGTAAATTAGATAATTTACTCTGTAATTTTTAAAAACCCATGAGAAATAAGCTTCAGTATGTATCTGAGACTTAACAAAAACCTGTCATCTAAGAACTGCCATTACTTATAAAGTTATTAGACTTTAAATAGAAAAATATCTAAATAGAAACATATAAATTTTGAACTCTTATAGAACTCTTATAGAGTTCAAAAGCCCAAATATTTAAAATATTACATTGTAAATATTACATTACAATTAGAAAAACCATATGAACCAAAACTTACTTGTTCCTCCAAGTGATCTAAATCCTTCTCGAATATTTTGTGTAAACATAGGAATAATGGGCTAAAGAGAGAATTTGAATTTAAAAGTAAATATATTAATCCATTCAATATCTTCATTGAGTGACTAATGTAAACTTTTGAAGGCCTGTTTAAGATTATGAAAGTAAGTTATTTTAAAAATAAAGATACATTTTTATCACTACTGTGATTTATCAGACTAGATCATTTATAGAAATACAAATTGGAAACACTACCCTCTAGTGGTTATATAATTTCATTTACCAACTTTCTATCATTCTACATAAACCTTTAACACACAAAGATTATAATCATTAATTTCATTAAATAAAATGAATGTGGGAAATTAAACTGGTTAAATGGGCTACTAAATAGTACGCTCACTAAACAAAAAGTTACAACACAGAGATTCTACCAGGAAATTTGTATAAATTTAAATGGCTGCTTTTGGCAAGATGCTGTCATGAAATTAACAAAAATGCCATTTTTTGGTGAGAGTTTATTACACCTAAAATGTTCAACATCAATGAAAAGTATCAGACTCACCACAAAAAAAGGAAAAGCACATATATGTAAGAATTCTTCCTAGCATTAATTTTAGAGGATTTCTGCTCACAAGTTCATGGTTTCTAATTCTCCGAGATAAGTATCGATAATTAAGTATAATTTTAAAAATGGAGACCTTAACTAAATGTCATAAAACAATGGATGAAGTAACAAAGGATCATGTAAAGAGATTATGCCATGGTAGAACTGAGGTATATAAAAAAATTGAGCACTTTAAAATGTACACAAAATATACCAAAATAAACAACAGTTTAGAATAGATAAAACTGGGGGGCAGGGGTGAGTGTCACTATACTTATAGTTTACCATCAGTATTTGCTTAATATAGAATTATCTGCTTTAATGAACAGAGTTTGAGATATTTAAATAAGATGACATTTAAAAAGCCATTCCTATTCAGCTTTGGAAAACAGTAAAATGTGGTGGACTGAAAGAAAGAGACTACAGGTATAGCTTTCTTCATAAAACTTATTACCACATATAACTAACTGGTCATTTATTTATTGTATGTCTCCCTTCCCCCAGAAGAAAGATTCTTAATCACACAGACATTGCTTTGTTCACTGCTGTATCCCAACACCTAGAACATCGCCTGGAATAGAGTAGGTGCTAAAAGAAAATGTGATGAATGAATTGAGAAGGAATGAATAAGCAGAACAGAGACAATGCTTGTGATGAATTAGTTTGTATTCTCTGAATACAATGAGTCAGAAATAAACGGCAGCAATCGTAAAACCAGTTAGGAAAAAGAGAAGTCAATAAAGAAAAGCAGTCAGATGAAGAATTTAAAATTTGATAGAGTTAATTCACAAAGCAAACACATAAGACAAAGTACATTGAGACTTTTGTAAAAAATTCAGATTATGATCTAGAAAACCACTAGTTTTATAAAACAAAGTGATAGCTGAAAGCCTTAGTGTTTTAAATAGTTTTATCATTAGAGTTGAGAACTTCAAATGCCCAAGAACAGAAACCTTTCCGTTCATATATACACCATTTTGCCTACTCTAACCAGTACCACTGGATTTATGTCTACTGACTGGCATGATCTCCAAAGTTTGCACTGAAACATGAACTACATAAAGACTCTTCGGGTTAAGTATCATCTTTCAAATAGCTAGCTCTCCAGAAGTTGGACAGAGAACCTACTAAACAGGAGAAAGCTTACCCTAGCAGGCTCAGCATTCTAAGCTACATTTTCGGCACATTGTTTCTAAATTTGCTTTCACGCTGTAGCCTTAAAGCCACAAGCATTACCTTATCGATAATAACTTGATGCTGTAGTACAGTTATTCCTTTCCTTGTGCACACTTTGTATACAAAGTAGTTGCCAAGTCACCTAGCATTAAATTCTGTTTACATGTATACATGTGTCTCTGTATGTCTGTGTGTGCACATGTGTGCAAGAGAGAGAATGTGTATTTTGTTAAAAACCCTTCTTGGAGAACCAGTTTAACATGGTCTGAGGAGTCTTAACTTTGCCACTAAAAAAGTGGGAACCCCACCGGTAAGTTACTTACCATGTCTAAGTCTCAGTTTCTTCATGTCAAAATGGGGATAATTATATCTTGACAGGGTTTTTTTTGTTTTGTTTTGTTTGGGGGTAGATTGAGATAATACATATAAACAACTTTATTAAAACAAATGTAATTTTCTTTTACATCTGTTATTTGTTTTTCAACTGAAGTATATGGGCTATTTTCCCCCCCAACTTCTTTAGACATGAAGTTACCTAAAAATTCTTGTCAAAGTTTAATTCTCAGGAACTCACAAAATAAGAATGATTTATATTACATCAAAAAGCTATCTTTCAGATGAACCTTAAATATTTTCTACCAATATTCTGTGAACTTGCATTGACAATCTAGATTTTTCACTGATTTGTTATTATGTCACAATTTAAATATAGCTAATTCTGCAAGAACAATCTTAAACTTTTACTCAAAGTTTATGATAACTGTGAGGCCTATAAAGTGGTTTACCAGATGGGATACTTGAGCCATTTACAACTAGATCCATACTGAGTGAAAGCTTTCCCTCAAGTATCTGGAAGGCCCCTCTAATCTCAAGGTCAGCAGACTCACTGTGAAATGCAGTCAGTGATGGCAACAGCACCAGTTGCCTACAGTCCTGAACTGTGTGCTCTGCTCTGCTTCTGCCTTGCTATATGATCTGATCCCTCCATCCCTTCATCTCTCTGTGCCTGCGTTTCCTCATCTGCAACATTGGAATAATTACATATGTCGCCGACTTCCTGTACAGGAGTAGCAACATAAAGCCTTGAAAAGACTATAAAAGGTTGAGGTGCTACAAAATTTATTAAACTCACAATGCTATTTTGTAAATCAGCAATGTTAAAGATTTTTGTTTGTTTATAAACCTGTAAAAGACTGTATATTAAATTTTCTCAAGTTTTGTAAAAAAAACCTTAACTAAATTATCTAGATTATCTTAATTATCTAGAAACAGTTTCAAGGAATGGAATGAGTTCCTTGCTCTCTTTAATTTCTTTCAGGCCTTCTTTCAGGCGATGTTTCTTAAAACTGTACACTTAAGGATGAGAAATCAGAATCCCATGATCAATCTATATAATTCCAAATCTGTTTCTCATTTTTGTCTTAAACCTTAGAGGATAATTTCTTTCAAAATATTTTTTAAAATTAAACTATGTTTGATTAGATTTTAGCTTTCATCATTGCTTTAATATACATTACATTGATTATCCTTAGTTTTTAAACAATTGTGCATATACATTTTTTAATTCCACATTATTAATATAGTCCAAGGTTTTATTTTCTACATCAGTACTTAAAGACGTTTTTGAAAATAAAATGTGCATAAATTAATTTTCTACATCACTAATACTAATAACATAAAATTAAATTCAAAAGGCTCCTTTCTAGTAGTGTTTAACATTATGTTACAAAAATCAATTTAATTCAACAAATACAAATAGCCTACTAAGTGCTAGTCATTGTACTAGGGACTCAGAATATAAAAAGATTGCACTGTCCTCAGAGTTTACAATCCACTGTAGGACAGTAGTGTTCAAAGTTTTATGTTGTCTATTATTAAGCACTTGGGCAAGTACCTTAACTTACACTAGGACCACAGTATTAAAGTACTACAGCAGTAACTTACTTCTGGGAGTTACATATACATACAGGAGAGAATAGAGCTCAATGCCTTTTATTTTATTGTAACTCGGCAATTAAAAAATTAAGAGAAAATTTCCATTCTTCTTCAAATACTGGTCATCCATAATCTTTTCTTTTTTAATCATCAGTCTGTATTTGCAAGATGAACAGGCAAGCTAAGGGTGCAGACTGGTCTCTTTATGTGGCAGCAATGGGCACACAAAAAACCTGAAAGGTCAAAGTACTGGCAGCTGTCTCTAATTGGCCCGGAAAAGAAAACCACCTTGTCAAAGGTACTACGGTTTCTTTTCCTGATAGACAATCTAAAATGCAAACAAAAAGAAAACAAAGAAGAAACATTCCATAAGTAATAAATAAGTGTTTCAAAGGATAAAGCACAATATGGAGACCAAAAAGCTGAGAAATACTTTCCAAAGTCAAAGAAAAGGATAAAATGGCATTCATATTCTTCAGTCTATTAAGTACAATAATCACAGTGACTCCCACAGGAACATATAATTTTATTGACAAATTCATTTGTAAACTCTTTTTAAAAGATCTAAATTATGCCAATATCTATTTCTCATCTTAATTCATACTATTAGATACCTGATCACATTTGCTGGTGAAAAATGACAGAAGTCATATATTACTTGAGTCCTATTATATAAATTGGTCACAGATAAAAGAATTTCAATGAAACCAAACAACAACCATCATTAAAATAGGCCAACTCAATAGTAGAAAGGATTAAAATACATAGAAGTAGACTGACTTTTACTTATTTTAAAAAGTATAACTGAAGGAATACAAAGAATTTTACAAATCTGATTAAAAGAAGCTGGATTTTGAAATGTAAAATACATTTTTGCCGGATATTTGCCAAATTTCCAGGCTGATTTTTTTAGATGGCTTCTCATCCATAAGGAACTTTTCTCTTGTAATCTTGTAAGAGTTATGTACACTAATTTTTAAAGTACTGCAATGACAGTATCTAAATTCTTATATACTTTGGCTCACTATTTAAGCATTTATTATAAATTCAACCTAACTTTTAAGTAATTAGTTTTATACAACTCACCACTTTTGCATCAATTGCAACCTGAGCGAAGCCTTTACGATTACCCCATATGATGTTGTAAGTTTCATCACTAATTAGGGCTTCTCGAACTCCACCTGGTGAAATAGCTAACAAGTGACCACTCCTCAGAATTTCAACACATTTTTCTCTTGGTCCATGTAGAGCACAAAATACATCAAGTAATAAACTAAACCCTGTAAGAAACATTAGCATGAATATATAAATTAAGTACTTCTTGTCCAAATCTTCAAAAGCAAACATCTTCAAAACCTACATAACTTTTCCTCCATACTTAAATCAGTAAATTCTTTTTTACTTTAAAATCAACAAGTTTTCTTAAGGTTAACATAAGATTAATATTGCTGGTAAAGTAACAGCTATATCTTATTGATCACCTACTACTGATCACCTCCATGGTGATCACCTACTACTCTGGCTACTTTACATGTTTAAACTCTTAATTAAAACTCACAAAAAACCTTGGGAAACAAGAATTCTTGTCCTCATTTTACAGATGAGAAAAAGTTGGCTCAGAGAGTAAGTAGCTTGCTCAAAGTCACATAGCTAGCAAAATGGCAGGGCAGAGATTCCAGTCCAAGTATATATATCTAGTCCAATGTTCCACTGAATCTCATGGCTAAACATTGTCTACAGCATTAGGGCAATCAGAAATGATATCCATCAGCAATTACAAATCTAATCTTCTATGAACCCTATAAGAAAGAGAATCACTCAAGAGAATATGAATCTGATTACACTTTGCCCTACCAAAATTGGCAAGCCATAATCAAATCTACTGAAATTAAAAGTTAGATGATGTTAATTCCACAATTAAATTTTTTAAATCAATAATAATAGCAAAATCATTAATAGTTTTTAATAAAGTGAGTGACTCAGGAACAGTGAATTCTAGGTCTTAATACTATATAGTTTTTCAAATTACAACTATTTGTGGATGAAAAAAATAATCCTATCAAGTAATTATGTATTTTAACCAAATCCTAAACTGGAACTTTAGAGGACTGATTTTAGTATACATTATTCCTTGAGACTGGGAAATATGGGAATGGATAGTGAAAACTGTACAGGCTAACTAAACTTCTCATAGGTTTAAAGATCTGAAGCAAAATTATAAATATTAATATAATTGAAATAATTTTCATCCTACATTACATTAAAAGTTTACTGATTTAGGGCCAGCCAAGTGGCTCAGTTGGTTAAGAGCTCACTCAAGAGAACTGCTGCGAGCAACAGCAGTTGGATGCCCAACCTGAGCTGAGCTGGCTCAGCTGAAGAAAAAAAAAAAAAGGTCACTGATTTAACTAGATGCATTCTCATAGTATTGAATGAATGGGAAGGTTTCATAAATTATAAAGTCATAAATATCATAAAGGGGAAAATTCTTTTAAAAGTCAAATGCTAAATAAAAATATTCACATTCTATTAAGAATAAAAAGAAAATTGGGGGCCGGCCGAGTGGCGCATTGGTTAAGCGCTGACTTAGGAAGCTAGCGGCCCTGGTTCGGGTCCCACTGGCACACGGGTGCCAGTGACAGTGCCTTCAAAAAAAAAGAAAAATGGAAGCAACCTAACGTTCCATTAGAGAAAACTAGGTAAGTAAATGTTAGTCATACATTAAAACTATTGTTTATTTTAAAAAACACTATTCTTCATAAAACATGGTAAAATATTAATGCTAACATTAATTTTTTTAAAGGATCAAAATGCTTTGCATAATATGTAAAAATATGCAAATTAGAAATGAAGTAAAATAAATTAAAATGCTGACTGGTTATGTTAAGGTGGTAAGGTTATAACGATGTTCTTCTTTTCTTTAGTTTCCAAATTTATTATGAACTGATCACTTTCTAAAGAAAAACCTTTCATAGCCAATTTAGTTTACACCCAAAGTACAAATGACTTTTTAGTGACATTAGGATATCCAAAACATTAACCATGTCTATGAAAGGCACTGATTATACTGTTATTTAATTCACTGCTTGGTGTTTGGTTGATGAGTGGCTTTTGTTTTTATTATTCTAGAGAACATACTATAAACTTTTTGGCTTGTTTCTGGTGACTTAGTGACAGGAGAAAACAAGATTTAATCTCAATAAGTTTATTTTAGAATTATTTTTTTAAAACTCTATAATGTTTGAAACCATTTGATTAATTAATCTTTTTTAAAAGGTACAAAGTCTTTATAACAGATTAAAAAGAGTATAGTCCTCAATCTTAAGAGTTATAAGTCTATCAGGCAAGTCACGTATGACAAGAGACAAGACTTTTTATACCAAAATATAAATTAATTTTTGGCAAGTTATTATTTATTTTTAAAAAGTGAATATTCAGGATTTAACTTTGAAAAATAATAACTAAATACATGTTAATGAGGAAAGAAACTAGATAACATTTTGGCCATAAGGCTTTTATATTTAGATATATTAGCTAAACAGGATAATTAGATGCTCCCAAATTGGAGTTCCAAGTGTGTTACCTAAAAAGGCAAAAAGTTTTCCCAAATGATAACAGAACTCAATAATACAGACTATCACATAAATTGATTGTGTTAATTAAATATTTTTATATCACTATCTACAGTGAAAGTTTACCTGGAATTTTAAAGACAAAGTGGTCAGCTACTACACGGCAAGTTCTGCCTTTAAGGATAAAAATTTTAGCCATGAAGTAGTAAAAATCTATAGGAATAGCTCCATGATAAAAAATGATAAGTGCTGGTCCTTCTTCAGGTATTTTTTCCATTCCATGAACTTCATAGCCTGTTAGAAAGACAAAATACAAATACTTAAAATATATTTATTAGTTATTTCTGCTAAAGGATGGTTACTAACTCAGGAACTCAGTCTTTTCTTATAGAAGTGCATGAGCCTTCCTGATTCCCTTCCTTCCCTTCTTGAACAAATCAGACCACAGCCATAAGTGGGCCAACCTGTGTGGGGGTGGAGTGGGGGGAGGAGGTCTGAGAGTTGAGAGTGAGAGTTGGAGCCCAGGCTGGTGAGAGCAGACTCCACACAGGGTGGCTTAGAATGAGGAGACAAAGTCCAAGCAGTCATGAGAGCATTCACAAAGAAGAGCCTAGAAAAGGGTGCTGGGGCCTGAGTGGGAAAAGGAGGGCAGCTATGAGTAGAGCATAGGCATCAGAGCCTGAGTGAAATGAGGATGACATCCAGACATGGAGGTGGCCTGGTACAGGGTATCACAGCCCAAGTGGGATAAGATGCTATCCATGAGTGATAGAGGATGGTGGCAGTGATGGGAGATTGGTTACTAATGGGGAATTGATCAAATAAGTCTACACATTAAGGATAATGTGAGCAGGTTTCTCACTGTTAGAGAAGGTATTTGCAAATACAGAACAGGAAAAAGATAGAATAAACTCCATAGGTGTACGAGAACTTTGCTTCTACCCTAAGAACAAGAAAAAACAGCATGTCAGAAAGCTGAGGTCACTCTCTCAAGCAGGTGACCTGAGTTCCAAAAGGTGACAAGCCCCTTAATGAGAGAGAAAAAAAATGAATATGGGAGGAAGCGGTAGGTGCCATAGAATTAGGTAAGAAAACAACTGAAATGTTAACAAATAATTAAAGGCCAACTGTGGGAAAGCATTGAGTGTAGAATCCCTGGGCACCCCAGATGCAAACAAGAATCCACACTCACTCACCAGCATTTCTCCACAGGCCTCAGTGGGTGCTCTCAAGAAAAATTAAAGGCAGGGCAGGCAAGGGACCCCTGCTAATGGTACAGAGACCAAAACCTCACTTACTTCCTGGAAACTGCTCTTGTAAAAGCAAACCACGACACTCCTTCTAAGGAAAAGGTATATGCATCTGATGCTGGAAGGGATAGAGCTCCATTTCCCCTTTCTTCCTCTCTCTGGCCTCACACCAATCCACTCTTACCAGGGAAAGGTAGAAGCCAAAGCGTCTCCACTGGGTGTATGTATAGGGTAGGCCCAGGGTCCTGATATGACATAAAGCAGAGATCTGCTACCACCAGGAGGAAGGGCAGGAAACTTGCCCCAACTTCAAACCCCCATCTATACAAGGCAAAGTTTGCCTGCCACAGGGAAGAGTGAGGGGAACATTGAGAACACATCACACTTGAGTCCCCGGCATACAGGGTCTGTGTAAGATTTTGGCTAAACCAGGAATATCGAGGAATGCCCCACCAACCCCATCCTTGCCATGAGCCTCACATGGAGTTATAAGCAAAGGCAACCTTTTCCTGGGGGAGAGGCAGGAGCATGAAGAGAGAGCCCTTCTGTGGCACAGGCGTACATGATTGAGGGTGCAGTAGGAACATCGAGAAAAACCCCTCTGGTACTCTAGGCTCTATATATGCACAAGGCAGCAGAAGGATTTTGAAGTGTGTACTAAACTGAAGGTAACTATAGCTACTACAAACCTCAATCCCAGTTCAACTACTGTGTAGATTGTGTTAACCCCCACCCTGCTCACTAATGGCCTGACAGAAAAAGGACAATTTTCAGGGATAAATACTATTATATTTATCACATTCTCTACTGTGCTTGTACAAACAATGCCCAGAATTCACTTAAAAAATTATGGGACATACAAAATGGTAAGAAAAAAAAATCCATTCTCAAGAGACTGTTTAATCAAAAGAGCCAGTTCCAAATGTTTAAAGTATCACACAGTAAGCTTAAAATAACTATGTTTAACATTTAGCAGAAAAAGTGGACATATAATCAGATTAGAAATTTCAATAGATAGAACGAAATTGTAAAAAACAATGAGTCTAGTGGAAAGGCTATATACTTGAATGAGATCTAAAGATTAGATGTTAATAATATATTAATGTTAATTTTCTGATTTTAATGGTTTTATCGATGTTAGAACATTTTTGTCTGTAGGAAATGTACACTACAAGTGTTAAACAGAGGGCAATGTAGGCACTTATAGTCAAATGATTTAAGAAAATAAGTTCTTTGTACAATACTTTGAATATTATTTTTTTGAAGTCTATGAATAAAATAAACAATCATATTGCCTTCCATGGAAAAACCATGTAAGATCAGAGAATCTATAAGGTAAAAAGAATCTTCAGGTTCCAACCTAACAAATAATTTTAGAATTTAAGACTATTTTTGGTTGTTAATCAAGGTTATCAAAGGAGTCATACATCTCTGAAACAACAAGCCCACTTTATTGAATCTGCAAGCTTCTAAAAAACTATCTGTGAAGCTTGATAAAGAGTAGTTGCAAAGGAGTACAAGGAGCAGATAAGAGGGTTGGGTGAAAGGGCCAGGGTAGGAGATATCACATAAGTTAAAACTTTCCTATGAGATAACACAACCTAGAGTAAAATTTAAGTTATTAAATAATTATTGATAAAAGTAGAAAAACTTTTAACTAGTGACCCAACACAAAATAAACCACCATTTAAATTGTTATGTACATGTGAATAACTTAACAGTGGTATAAATTTTTATAACTTTTATTTAATTCACAAACATAAATTATTCTTTAGGGATTCCCAATTTATTTATTATGACAGGATGAAAAGGGTAATGGAGATGGGGAGGGGAACGATCTCTGGGGGCTTCCTTCTAACTTAACCTTAGTTCTAGGTTGGCTTCCTAGCAGTACCTTTTTTTTCCCTACTCCAGCTAAAGAGATTAACCTGCTTACTGGTCTTCACACTGCTACCAAACACCAACACATTTTTTACAGCCATCTGTGCTGCTGGTGAATTGTGGGGAATATACAAGATTTAAGTAAGCTCCACCTATGGCTCAGAGGAAAATAATGCGTATTTTATCATAAGAATTGGGAACTGATACTCTGAAGACCAGCTTTTCCTTCTCATGTCACCACTGTTAGACAATTGCTTCACCTGATCCTGGCAAAAAGAAAAAAGCCTACTGAACAACTAATGGGTCAATGAGGAAATCTAAAGAGAAATGAAAAAAAATACCTGACACAAAAGAAAATGGAAATGCAAAATACCAAAACTTAAAGGGATGGAACAAAAGCAGTTCTAAGAAGGAAATTAATAGCAATAACGTCTATTCAAGAAACAAGAAAAACTTTGGAAAGATCCAAGATAGTGGAGTGGATACACATTCTGTTTGCTTCCTCCCATGACCACATTTAAATTACAACTTATAGAACAATCAACCTGGAGAACCATCTGAAGTCTAGCTAAACAGAAGTTTGATAACTAAGGATATAAAGATTGTCAAGACTAGTAGAAGTGCTAGGGATGCAGACAAGCCAGCATCAAACCTCCATGTGGTAGCTAAGAATCAGGAGGGGTATCGCAGTCGTGGAGGTTCTGCCCAGAGGAACTAGGGACCCCAACCCCACACCAGGCTCCCCAGCTGGGAGTACTGGTGCTGGAAAAAGGAGCCTCCACAACACCTGGCTGTGGAAAAACAGTGGGGATTCCAACCATCCAGGTGGGATGGAAGCTGGCAGGAAACCCAGGCATCCTCTTAAAAGGCCCAAACATTGACTCACTTCCTCACGGACACTGGCTCCGGGCTTCAGCAGGACAGTGGAGGGCCTTGGAGACATACAGGGAGAAACTGAGTTGTGTGGATGCAGGTGAAGACTGGAGGGGCAGTTGCCATTTTCCCCATGTAGGGTCCCCCTCTCATGCAGTTGGAGGTTGGATATGATCTTTCCTGTGTGGAGCTCTCTTCCCAAGCCCATAGCCAAATTTCAATCTGAACTGGTATGGTGAGCTCCACTCGCTCCACCCTGGTGACTCTCTGGGTCGCCGCCCCACCCAACTCACCCAATGCCAGAACCACTTTCCTTGGCAAGCAGCCAGCCCTGCCCACACTGCACTCTTTCTCGGACAACTGTCGAAGGTCCGCAGGCACCAGATGGGCAGCGGCTGGCCTTCGTGTGCTCTGAGACTTTGGCTGAGTAGCTAGCTCCAGGTTCAGCACTGACACCAAACCACAATCTACATGTGAACACAACTCATCCTACCCAGGTGACTGACTGACAGGCCACCTCACCCAACTCATGTACAGCATGAGGCATTAGCACTGGCTGAACCTTACGGGAGCCAGCAGATGGCAGCAAGCCTCGGAGTATTTAGTGCTGGTGTGTGTGTGTGTGTGTGTGTGTGTGTGTGTGTTAACATAAATTATATCCTTTATGACTACAGTTATCTTACTTTTTCTGTTCAATAGCATTATCTTGGACATCTTCCCTTGACAGGCACATGTAGAAATCATATTCTTTTTTTTTTCAGCTGAGCCATCCTGCCACCTGTTGGCAGCTCAGCTCGGGCTGGCATCGAACTGCTGTTGCTCAGAACTCAGCTCATACTCTTCAGCGAGCTCTTAACCAACTGAGCCACTCAGCTGGCCCCATCATATTCTTCCTAATGGCTATAAAGTCTTCCATAATAAATTCCTATCACAGTTAATTTAGCCATTTCCCTATTCAAAGACAACTGGATTGTTTCCAATTTTTCACAAATATTGCTGCAATAAACATCCCATCCTTTATATGCATTCTTGTGCACTGAACATGTGAGTAAATCACTAGAACAGAACTGTTGGCCATGGATATGCCCATTTTAAATTATAACAGATATAACCAAGCTGTCCTCCTGACTGACTGTACTACAATACTTTCTCACATGCATTGAATGAGTTCCCATTTCTCCATTCTCATCCTTTAATGTTATCAGACTTTTTTTTTTAAATGGGGAATTGGGGGAGGGGAACAGACAAGTTGCTGTCCTTTTGTTCTTCAGTCTAATTGTGGAGGACATTGCTTCACTGGCCCATGTTGGTATTATCATTGCGCTGTTCCCGGGTGAGGCAGTTGCTCCCCAGCCATTGGACGGCCCCTCACGGTGGCTCACGGCAGCTCACAAAAGTGCATGCCCGCTGCCAGCCAGCCCCACTGCATCCTATGCCACCGCTGGCAACTAACAGCAACCCAGCTCCAGGTCAAGCTGTTGTTCACCATCTTAGCGGTAAAGGGCGCAGCGTCACTGGCCCTCATGTGGGATCTGAACCAGGGCCCTGAACCTCAGAGCTGGCGTCCCAAGCCAACTCCTAGCCAACACACCCCTCGGCTGGCCCTGTTATCAGACTTTTTAAGTTTTGGCAATCTTTTGGGTAACAATGTATCCCAATGTAGTTTCAATTTTCATTTTTTAAATTACTAGTGGGCTTCTGCATCTGTTATAATTACTGGCCATTTGTTTCCTGATCATATGGTTAAGTCATTTTTAAGTTGGATTTTTTTTTCTTACTAACTTATTACTTTCTAAGATATGTCATAAATGACTTACGGTAATCTGTCCTGTCTTTTGACACGTCTTTTAGTTATGTCTTTTTGAATAGTTTTTGTTTTTCTGTCTTCTTCGAGACCTTCCCTACTTGGAGGTCATCAAATATTTTCCTACATCTTCTCCTGACTGGAAAACTACTTTTATTATTTACTAAATTCACGTTTCTGGGCTTTTTAATCTGTTTGATCTATTTGTGATAATCCTTTCCCTGTACCAATACCATAATTTTAATCATTAAAAGTGATTTTGGGGCCAGCAGAGTGGCTCAGTTTGGTTAAGAGCTCACTCAAGAGTGCAAGCTGAGCTCTGAGCAACAGCAGTTCGATGCCAAGCCCAAGCTGAGCTGCCGTTGAGCTGCCAACAGGTGGCAGGATGGCTTAGCTTGTGTAACAAGATTGCCTGTTCCATGGTGGGCCATGCCCACCTGCAACTAAGACTGAACTTGGCACCTTGAGCTGAGCTGCCACCCAAATGGCTCAGTGGAGAGGGTGTGAGCTCTTAACAAGGCTGCTGGTTCTACTCCCGCATGGGATGGTGGCTACACCCACCTGCAACTAAGATTGAACACAGCAACTTGGGCTTAGAGGCCACGAGCTGCTGAAGGGAAGCCAGATGGCGATGAAGCCCAACAACTTGGCTGGTCCTCTTCCCCAACACAGTTTCCCAACACTGTTCCCCTCCCTCAATTCCCCAATAAAATCTTTAAAAAAAAAAATCAGAATTGTATCAAACAGATGGAGTATGGGCTATAAAATAAGTACAAAGGGACACCTTCACTGCATTGAGATTTTTCTATCCGCCTCTTCAACTCTTTTTTGAATTCCATCTGTAAAGTACAGTTTCACCATAAAGTTCTTACATGTTTCTTGTTAGCTTTAGTCTTAAATCCAATTTTTCCTCTCCATTTTTAAAAGGATTACTAGTGGTATATGAGCAGTTACTAATTTTATGGTGATCTTGTGCCCATTTTGCTTGCTAACAATCTTACTAGTACTGAAGTTTGCTGGTTGATTCAACTGGTTCTTTCAGGTGTATCTTCTTTTTTAATTTTTATACTTATTTCTGGGACTTCAGGATAATGTTAAATAGTAGTGGTGAGAGCATCCTTGTCCTGTTCTGTACTTATTGGAATTGATTTAATACGTCTTCACTTCTCCATTATGGGTCATGTTTGTTGAAGATTTCTGATACAGTCCCTTTCTTAAAGTAGTACTTTTTAGTCCTCACCTGCTAAGATTTTTATCATAAATATTGAATTTTGTAAAATTATTTTCTATAAGACTGACCTACAAGTCTTTGTGGGTGTACTCTCCTTAGTTTTGATAACAAAATATACTAGCCTTGCAAAATAAACTGTGTGGCTCCATATTTTCTTCCACACTGAAATAGTTTGAGATGGGCATTATTTGTTGCTTAAAAGTTTAATGTAACTTGTGGGCTCTATGCCCTTTGTTCCAATTAATTTTATGATTTTATGATTATTGGTCTGTTCTGTTTCTCTTTTCTTTTTGAACCAATTTTGATCATTTCTATTTTCCTGCAAAACTGTCCATTTTATTTAGTTTTTAAGTAGGATGGTGTGAAATATTTAACCAACTATATTTCTTACTCATTCTTCCAAGCCTTGTTCAAAAGCTACCTCCTTTCTGAACAGTGTTTTTGTTTTTTTCTGCAGAAAAATGAATGACTGTTTATTGAGCATTTACATGAAAAAACCCTGTATTGGGCCCATAAAATTGTTCTCATTTAGTCTTCACAGAAACCATGAACTGATGAGGAAAACTAAGAGAGATAAGCCCATATAACTTACTTAAGGCCGCACAGTGGTGGGACAAGGATGCAAACCCAGGTATGTCCAACTCCAAAGTCTGAATTTTGCTCTGTACCACACCTCCTACTATAGGTACGTCCATGCTAACCTACCTGTGATTTTACAAATGCTAGCTGCAATCTATTAATGAGTTATGACAAACATGTTTCTTTGTAAACAAGACAATACAAAATAGAGCAGATCACATGTACAAAGTATATTTCCTTTTCATGAAACAGTATATACATGTGTGCATACTACGTGGCAAAATGCATTTCTTATTAGGAATAATAGTCAAAAATCTGATAGCCTAAAAATGTATCTTAAAACACTTGGGACCCTGAACATAGCAGGTAAGCTAAATTGAAGTTAACAATGACCAAGATGCAGATGATGTATTTTAGTGTCTTCCAATTCAGGAAAGATGCTCTATAATTATGGTAGCTAACATTTACAGTCATGTGCTGCATAATGACATTTTGGTCAACGACAGGCCACACACAATGGTGGTCCCATAAGATTATAATGGAGCTGAAAAATACCTAATGCCTAGTGATGTTGTAGAACAATACATTATTTACATTTGTGGTGATGCTGGTATAAACAAATATACTGCACTGTCAGTTGTATAAAAGTATAGCACATACAATTACATACAGTACATAATACTTGATAATGATAATAAATGACTGTTACTGGTTTATGTTTTTACTATAGTATACTTTTTTATTATTAGCTTAGAGTATACTCTACTTATTTAAAAACAAACTCTGCTGTAAAACAGCATGCCATGTTACTCTGCAGCAGCCTCACATATTTTGTGTTTACTGTATCTCTTGATTGTATCATTTTCTCTTGTGCTTGATTTAACCTCATGTTGTTTTGTACAGTAACATCTGTAGAGATTTGTAGCTGCGCCATATATACTCTGGGGGCATAGTAGACCCTTCCATCTAGGTTTCGGTAAGCACACTCTATGATGTTCACACAATGAAATTGCCTAAGCATGCATTTCTCAGAATGTATACCCATCATTAAGCAGCACATGACTGTATTGAACATTTAGTATGTAATAGAAATTATGCTAAATACTTTACATGAAATTTCACTAAATTCTTACAACAACCCATTTTAAAAGAAGAGGAAAATGAGGTTCAGAAAAGTTAAGTATCTCGTTTGAGGAGGGTTATTTACATAATTTTAAAGTAGTTCTAAGATATTTATCAATAACAAAGTAAAAAGCAGCAACTTTATGGTAGAGAAACCTGGCCAACACATTCTTAACCATGTGACCAATGTTAATGTCACCAGTAATAAGACATATCAACATCATGAACCTCTGATATAATGCACTGAGAAGAACACATCATCAATTTTGTGGTATTCTTGTCAAAAATGTAGAACTTCAATCTAATTTTGGAAAATATCAGATCTAAATTGAGAAACAGCCTACAAAATAACTTAGCAATACTCTAAAACAGTGAAGGTCATGAAAGACCGAAAAAAAAAAACACAAAAAACTAAACAACCGTCATAGATTGAAGGAGACATTACAACTAAATACAGTATTCAGATCCAGGTGAAAGGATATTGGTGGGGAAACTGGTAAGGTTTGAATAAGATCTGTAGTTTAGTTAATAGTAATGTAACTTGATAATAGTACCAATGGTTATTATATAAGATGTTAAAATTAGGGGAAGTTGGGTGAAAAATATACAGAAACCCTCAATACTATTTTAGCAACTTTTCTAAGTCTTTTTCAAAGTGGAATTTCAAAAAATCATAATGGCTGCAAAAAGGATGGGAAGAAGAAAGAGGAGGAAGCAGGTAAGGAGAGAAGCAAGAGGAAAGAGGGAAAAGGAAAGGGAGAAAAAATGTATGATAACTTGCCAAGGTTACCCAGCCAGAAATTGGGGAGAGACTGGTTTTGAACTCAGGCAGTCTGACTGAGGAGTCCTTCACTGCATTAAAGATAGAGAAGGTGAAAGGAAACTCTTATTTAACAGAAATAGAGAGGGAATGTTCTCCTGATACCACAATTTAATTTTCCCATAAAGACTTTGCTACATGTAGTTTAATTCATAGGATCTTTTAGTGAATAAAATGGTTTGGTTTTTTTTTGGTTTTTGAGGGAAGTGTCACTAGCCCTCATACGTGGGACCCGAACCGGGGTCGCTGGAGTCCCAAGCCAGCGCTTAACCACCGCGCCACTCCGCTGGCCCATTTTTCTTCTTCTGTTTTTTTTTTTTTTTTGAGGGCAGTATCACTGCCCTCACATGTGGGACCTGAACCGGGGCCGCCAGCCTCCCAAGCCAGCGCCCAACCACCGTGCCACTCGGCCGGCCCGTAACTATTTTTCTTTTTTTTAAATATAAAGTAAAATAAAGTTGAGTTTGTGCTATTATAGTCCTTTAAAAAAAAATCAGTTACTATTATAATATAAATAACAACCCATATGATCAGACTAATCAAATCATTGCATTTTTCCAAAATTTTGTACTGACAATAAACTGAACCAGTTATGTTGGTGTTAGATAAGCATAAACATCATTTTCAGACAACAAAGTATATTCTTTTGTAAAACAAAAACAAAACCACAATAATACATGCACACATACACATACACACACAATAAAACAACTAAACGCCACCAAATGAAATAGTACCTACTTCCCTAAACTAAAAGTTATGGTCTTCATTATCTTTACAAACGTCCTAAAATATAGTATAAACTTTTGCCAAAACATCTATATTTTTTTTCCAACCCCAGAGGTGTCCCTCGATTTTTTTTTCCTCTTATTGAGGACTCTTCCTCATTAAATTAATTTTCAGGGGAAATCACTAAATATTAACAGTCCAGCTTTTTAAAATGTCATTCATATTTTCCAGGAATAATATTTTTTAAAAAGCCAAAATTTTACAGTTTAAAGGCTGTATGCAACTTGAGGATAGGGAGGGACTTCATTGACCCATCATCACCAAGCTAACTACCTAGAAATGTAGGTATTAAAGAAACATCAAATTAATGTTTCTTGATAGCACAAACATTATGTGGCACAGCTCATAAGAATCAGAGAATTTTTTTGAAAAATTTTCAACACTTACACTATTTATAGTATGAGGGTAAAATTTTACTTCAAAACAGAAAACATGGATAGATTCTTGTACAAAGGCACTTACATAAACAAATTATAAATAACTGAAAGTTCAATAAATAACTGACTAAATTAGTTATAGGATTTACAGAGTTCCATGTACAGTAGTCATTAGAAGTCACTAAGAAGGCTGAGTGACATGAAAACCAGTAGACTGCCACACACTTTAAAAATGATAGACACAACACAACTTTAACAGAACTTAACTGCATGGTAAATTTTAGGTGACTATTATTTTCTTCTTCTTTTTTTTTTTTTAATTTAACACATTTTTTACAATGAACATTCATATTATTTAAAAAATTCTTTTGAAGATTCCTTAAAAGCATGAATTAATACTGATCTGACACCAATAGAAAATACAAAATACAAATACGCATGTAAATGTTTTTATATATGTCACTAAAAAACAGGGTAAAGAAAATCAATTTTAAAAATGTCATTTATCCTAATAAAATATAATGTTATAATAAAACATTAATACAGCCAAAGGGGGTCGGCCGAGTAGCACGTTAGTTAAGAGTTGGCTTGGGAGTGCCAGCTCTGGGCAGCAGGGCCCCACTTCGGATCCCACATGAGGGCCAGTGATGCTGCGCCCTCTACAGCTAAGATGGTGAACAACAGCTCGACCTGGAGCTGGGCTGCCATGAGTCCCCGTGAGCTACCCTGAGTAGCTGGCAGCCGGCGTGAGCTGCTGTAAGCGGCCATCCAATGGCTAGTGTGTGACTGCCTCACCCAGGAAGAGTGCAATGATAATACCAACACGGGCCAGTAAAGCGGCGTCTTCCACAACTAGGCGGAAGAAGAAAAAGGACAGCGACTTGTCTGTTCCCCTCCCCCAATTCCCCAATGAAATCTTTAAAAAAAAAGCCTAAGAACTATGTGTATAATTTTACTTCCTCTGAAGTTCTAAGTGCATATTTAAAAAAAGCTCAATGAATGAATAAAATACCTCAAAATTACATATTCTGCTACAAAATAAGTTTAGTGCTTGAATTTATCCAAATTAAACCACATCTCCTGAGATATAAATAAGTTAAAATTCCTTACAATGTACATTATCCTGAAACATAGGTGATGTATATGTGGGAGGAAGATATATACATTCCCAATGAGTATTGTAAACCTTGCCACTGAAGTTTTGTATCATTATTTTAAAGACAATGAACAATAGAAGTCTACATAGATGCAGTCTCTGCAGATATGCACACATGGAATGCTAAAGTATCATCTTGCCTCTTGTAAAACCATGAGAGATTATGAGCATTGTACTGACTGGCAAAAGCATTAGTGTAAATAAGTAAATATTAAGAATTCAAAACATCAAAAACCTAGGGCCCCTGTCTGCTTAATATCACTACTTTTGACCCTGAATCCCCAACCTGGGACAAATTTACCACACAGAACAAATTACAAAAGTACAGGCCTTAGAACCTGATAGCTCAGACTGTATTCTGGCTCTTCTTCCTAGCTTCCTGGTGTACCTTGGGCAAATAACCATCTCTCTGTTCCTGTTTCCTCATGGAAAAACTGTAAAATGGAGATAATACATAAGAATCTATTCTACCTGTCATGTTACAAGGTTTAAAAGAATTAATGCATGGTAAGCATTTTACAGGGTATGACATAGTTGTCAAGTGCTCAGAAAAGATTTGTAAGGGGCCGGCCGAGTGGCACGGTGGTTAAGCGCTGGCTTGGGAAGCCAGAGGCCCCGGTTCGGGTCCCACATATGAGGGCCAGCGACACTGCCCTCAAAAAAACAAAACAAAACAAAACAAAAAAACAGAAAAGATTTGTAAGAATGTATGTAGTATTAAAATGACAATACATTAGCCTGATAAGCACGTCACTAGTAAGCTTTGCTAACAGCAGCCTTATATTTCAGTCATATATATCCTCAAGTGTCTTTTTTTTATTTAAGTATAGTTGACATACAATATTATATTAGTTTCAGGTGTACAACATAGTGATTCGGTGTTTATATTCCTTATGATGTGATCACCACCTCACATGTCAATTTCAAAATCTGTGCTTCCTTCCATGTGTTTCTGTGAGACCACTTTGATGCTCAACAACATGACATAGAAAGCACATCTTTGTTACAAGCCTATTGGATCCTCTGTATTCTTGTATAGACCAAAACAAAAGAAACCAATAAGTACGGTAAAAATTAGTAGAGAAAAACACCAAGTCCTTGAAAGTAGTACACTAGAGGGCAATTTTCATGATGGCCAAATGAAGAACCTCCAATCATTAAATGTACAACATCACATTCTCTAAAATAACAAAGAAAAGAATGAATACCCTGGAGAGAAAATTATTGCTATCTCATTTACTGAGAAAGATATAATGACCTCTGAAATAAATCATACCAAAATAAGGTAAATTTTGATACACAAATTATATTTAATATTCCTTTTTAAAAAATCTCTACACTGAGAAAGTCAAACTTATTTTGAATAAAATGGAAGTAAATGCTAAATAATTAAAGTATTTTCAAAACAGTTTTCTATATGGTTTTAATGGCGTTTTCTTCTTTCAGCTGTCTTAAATATAAATTTTTATACTTTAGTTTATAGTAATAGTCTATATTGTGGCATAGTTCTTTCTTTAATGGAAACTAATATGCAGAAAAACCCATTTTAAGAAAAACATATATGCACGATGTATGCAAACAGATAACAAGAAACAGTAAATATCCCTTCCACTATATTTTTCTGTATCTTCTCAATCAATAATTGAAGTGATGATAGAGTTTTTGTGCCACACACATGAACAACAACACAAAGAGATCAAAGTAATCTTGCTTACCATGCCAAACTGCTGCATGTCCATCCCACAGAGTTGCCACTGTCTTCCTTGCACCATCCCACAAATTATGAGAATAGGCTTCTCTTAATACATTCTTCCTCTTATAAATGTGTAAAAAAATAATAGTAAGGTAGAGAAGAAAGATAGTAAAGTAAGGAAGTATTAAAAGTATTAGTGGTGTAAAAACCCACAAGAGATAGTTTGCATAATTCAAATAGTCCTCTAATTGCTCCACGCCAAACCATTCTTCTAATATGTGAATCAGACAAGTCATATAGGGCATAGAATCTTGTCCTATACCACAGGTTTGATTTTTGTCTATCATTTTTCTTTAGGTGAAAATGACAAATTCAGCCTCTTTCTTCATTGTCATAACAGGTCTTCAATTTTGCCACTAGAAGGGAAAAATAATCCAATGTTATTCTCTTCGCAGCTGAAAAGTTAAATGTTTATCTGCATAAACAAGATATAGAGTCATTTTTTAATACCAAAAACAAGTAGATTGTTAATGGTTAACTTTGTTGCAGATCAAAATGTGAAAATCATAAGGTTTCATTTGTCCACTCATAAAACATGTCACGTTTAGCTTCTGAAATAACTCACAAGCTATAATTGAGAGAGAACAATAAAGCTAATAAAGAATGAAATTTCAGATTGATCTTAATAATTTGACTTACATCTTAAGTAGATCATACTGCATGTTTGTATCTTAAACTAGGTTATACTGAGACAACGCTATCCTTCACAAAAGAAAACATCAATATATGATTCAAAAAAAGTAACCCGGATCTTTAGGAAATGATGACATACATTTTGGATATTGTCTTTTATAAGCAGGTTTATAGAAAAGCTGTTCTTTTGATGTTATGTACAATAATAAAAAAAATATTATCAGTATCATTTTTGTTTTATAGTCACTAAAATTTCTCTTCAATCTTAAATGACTGAAAATTCAGCCATACAATTATTTGTTACTCTCTAAACCAGTCATTTAACTTACCAGAAATTAGATAAATATCTTGTCCCAAGCTTCAATGTATATATTCTGGAAAACACAGTATACAAATGGAAGAAAAATCTGATTTAAAAAAAAGATAATCATTAATGTCTAGAATTCGAATTTCCATAAAATCGTAAGACATGCACAAATGTGTGACAAATATGAATACAGCCTCACACTACTGTATCACAAGTAAAAAGTATACTCTACCAATGCTTTAGTGAGGACACCTCTATACCTTGTTTAGTTCTACTATATAAAGTTCTACCTGAGGCTATTTACTTTTAATTTAGAGATATAAAAAAACCTTGTTTCTTTGGAGAAAAAGTATTAAGTTAACATGTAATTATGTTTCTTTTTAGTAACTTTGTCAGATAATAAGTTGATCAAACATGAAATTCAATGATACAATTACATTTGCCCTTATGATCATGTGCTCCTATATTTCCTTCTTCCATTCCTCTTTTCTCTGGTTCTGATTCTATTCTTAGAGATATTTTATCACTATTCCATGTAACATCTGAATGAAAATGATCTTAAATCCTTTGTGGATGAGGCAGGAAATAAAATGAACTAAAGGGACTGAGGATGGAGACAGAAATACAAAAGCAATTATATGTTGTATTTATGCCAAGATTGTCTTGCTAACTGACTTATTTGCAGGACATGCACTTTGACTTGTTCTTCCAGGGATGAAGGATTTAGTCTAATTTCCTTTTAAGTATTTACTGTGAGCAATCTGGGCCTGTTATGGTAACATAAGTGAACACAGTACACATTAAGCCTGGGCTTTATTTACATCACATTCTGAGTCAAACCACTATAATTTACCAATGTTTGATCACTGAGAATGTAACACAGCAAAACTTCTTACTTTTACCATGCGAGCTTCCCCCACTAGGATGGCTATAATAAAAAGGAAGTAAGGAAGGAAGAAAGGGAGGGAGGAAAGGAGGACGAAGGGAGGGAGAATTAATGAAGATGTGGAGAAATTAGCTGGTGGGGATGTTAAATGGTACAGCCACTGTGGAAATGGGTTCAGCAACTCTTCAAAAAGCTAAACATACAATTACCATATGACTCAGCAATTCTATTCCTAGGTATACGCGTATATCCAAGAGAACTGAAAACATATTCACACAAAAATCGGTATACAAATATTGACAGAAGCATTATTCTTAATAGCCAAAAAGTGGAAACAAACCGAATGTCTATCAACTGATGAATGGATAAACAGAAGTGCTATACCATATAACAGATTACTCAGCCATGAAAAGGAATGAAGTACTGGTTCACACTACAATATTCATGAACCTCGAAAACATTATACTAAGACAAAAAAAGTTGGGCACGTAGGGCCACATTTTTTATGATTCCATTTATATGAAATAGCCAGAATAGGTTAATCCATAGAAACAGAAAGATTAATGGTCGCCAAGGAGTAGAGGAAGGGCCAATGAGAAGTAACCACTGATGGAAACAGAGGTATCTTTTGGGGGTAATGAAAATGTTGTAGAATTAGATAGTAGTGATGGTTGTACAACCTCGTGAATATACCGAAAACCACTGAGTTGCACATTTTAAAATGATGAATTGTTATGGAGAATTATATCTCAAAAAAGAGCTTTTAAATACCGTTAATAAATTAAAATTTATAATAATCTATTAAATATGTTACAAGCTTTTCCTAGGCCTAAAAATCAATCATTTAAATGATCTGACCCTTATTGCTTAATACAACTGCCCCCAATAATCTAGTTTCATTTCTGATTTTTAATAGGATTATAAAGTCTTGTGATTTTAAAGCCTTCTTTAGTACCTCCTCCAACCCAATATGGTAATAGAACTACACCTCTTAGCTTCAATCACATTCTGATCTATTATTGTACATCCTTAACACACACAGTAAGGGGAAAAGGATAGTGCATAGGCAGACATCCAGTAAGAGAGGTTACAGAGAAATCTGCGTGAGATCTAGCAGTCCCTGTGCCCAGCACTGCATGCAAGAACATCCTCCACAAATGGTCATCCTTGATTTTGATTTAAACCCTTCCAGAACAGAAAACTCAAAATGTGTCCCATTCAACTTTTAAAACCATCCATCAAACTACTCAAAAGATCTCCCTTATACGTACCTTGCTGTAAACTTTCCCCACTGGACCTAGTTCTGTACTGCAGAACCTCTTCCATTACACAACCTCGGAAGTTTCAGGACAGCGATCATGAACTGTGAAATCCCCTTTTCTGGTCAGAATCTGTTTCTTCAACCATTTCTCCAACCTTGATTTCATACTCTTTCACCACCACTTAGGTCACTCCCTGTGCTTGACTCCAGTTATCTGATATTAAGAGGAGCATGTACAGCAATCCATGTGTGCCATCGGGAAAAACATACAACAGGGTAAGAAGATTATGGAGATCTATAGCAGGCAAGGGAGAAGTGCGGAGGGGGTCACTATGTCTGGGTAGGCTACATGTGAAAGTACATTTGAACACAGACCTGAGGAAGCAAGGAAGTGAGGAAGCAAACTATGTGAGTGTCTGAAAGAGAATGCCTGGTTAAAAGAACAGTAAGTCCAAAAGATGTGTACTTGGTGTGGCCTGAGGAGCAGCAAGGTAGGCAGGCTGAGGAAGAGTGACAGGGAGAGCAGTAAGAAATGGGCAAAGAGAGGCAGGGAGCATTGTAGAATTTGTGGGCCAGCTTTTATCTTAGGGAGATGAAGATGGCATCAGAAGAGTGAGGCTGGCTGACTTGGATTTTAAATGACTACTGTGTTGAGAATATACTATACAGGGAGCAAATAGGGAATTATTGCAATAATTGAGATGAGTGATGAAAGTGGCTTAGACAAGTATGGCAGAATGAAGGCATAAGAGATGATCAGTGTCTGGATATATTTTAAAGATAAAGCCAACAGGATTTGCTGATGAATGGATGTAGAAGGTGAGTGAGAGAAGTCTGGGATGACAACAGTTTTTTAGCAACCTGGGTTTGTATCCTGGGAGGCTCTGCCACTTACTGTTTGACTTATGCAAGTTACTTAATATCTCTGCCTCAGTTTCTCCATCTGTGAAATGGGGGTATTAACAGTACCTACCTGATAAGACTGTTGTGAACATTTTATATATATAAAAAAAAAACTTAGAAGAGTACCTCCCACTATATAAACACCAATTAAGTATTGCCATCACCATCATCATCATCATCATCTGCTTCCTTGTGAAAAGATGGAGTTTCAGGAAGAACAGGTTTGGGGGTAGGATGAAGATCAGGAACTCAGTTTTGAACATGTTAAGATTCTATTGGACATCCAAGTGAAGGCATTAAATAGACAGCTGGACATAAGCAGAGTTTAGCAGGAAAGTCAGGGCTAGAGAAATATATCTAGGAACTGGTAACATATATAGATGGTATTGAAAACCATGAAACTAAAAAAGATCCCTTTAGGGAGTGAATACAAAATAGTTTCCAGGACTGAGCCTTGGAGCACTCAACATTTCAGAAGTCGGGAAGACAATGAGTAACTAGCATCCTTCTTCCAGGAGTGGCATCCTGGATGTCATAGTGATAAGGTGTTTCAAGAAGAAAAGAGTATTCAGCTGTTGCAAGTGATGCTCAGAGATCTAGTAAGATAAGGAATGACAAATGATCATTGGATTTTACAAGGAGGCATTGGCAAGCCCTAATAAGAATCATTTTGAAATAGTGGGGATGAAAATCAGGTGGAATAAGTTCAAGAAAAAATGGGAGTAAATGAATTGAAAACAGCAAATACGGACAACTCTTCAAAGGAATAGTTACAAAAAGGGATAAAACAACACTGGGGATCTATCGCTAAACAAAATATAACAAAATAAATGATTATATAAGAAAACATAGGTGAAACTCTGAGAATTATATGCCTGGCACATAGTAGGCACAAATACCAGCAAAATACAGATAGATCTAAACTTGTGTTTATCCAAGTCTTTGGCAAAAATGTAGACCAAGAAGTGTCCTAAAACTTGCCACTAGAGAATTAACAAAGGAGTTTGAATAACAAGCTTTTGAGTTGATAAAATACTTTTGATATGAGAAAATGTGTTAGAACTCAATGAATGCAACCTCTTAATTTTGTAGAAAACAAAAGTTGACTTGCCCAAAGTTACTAAACTAATGCAGTGAAAAACCAAGAGCCAAAATTAAAACCTAGTTCTCCTACTTCAAGTATAATTTTCATTATACTTTCTTTAATCTCTCTCTCTCTCTCTCTCTCTCTCTCTCTCTCTCTCTCTCTTTTTTCTCTCTCTCTCATAGAAAGGCTGAAAATACTGAGATTGCAATTTTTATATTCTCTTTATTTCTGCCTGGCCTGTCTCTCCGTCCAATTGACCACAGGCTGTTCTTGACTCCACCACCACTTTATTTTAATCCAATAAAAATTATAATTGTTAAAAGGTGTTTTGGGGAAGATATAATATTTTAGTTATCAAAACTTCCAGGTTATTTTCTTTTTTTTTTTGTTTTGTTTTGTTTTTGGTTTTTTTTGAAGGCAGTGTCACTGGCCCCCACATGTGGGACCCGAACCAGGGTCGCCGGCATCCCAACCCAGCGCTCAACCACCGCGCCACTCGGCCGGCCCTCCAGGTTATTTTCTATAAAAAAAAAATCTACAATAAAACACAAACCTATGCACTCACATATAAAGCACCTTAATTTTCCCATCTGGAATTAATGTAGCTTGTAAGAAAAAGTTGACCAGCTGAAATAGCACCACACTGATACTGATAGTGATGAACACTGACTATAACTGACTTTATAGATGTTTAAAATCAGAATATTCCAAAAACTAATAAATCAGAACACAGGATTTTTTGTTTGTTTTCTACAAAACCTTAAGGAAATAAATCTATCTTTAAACACCATTATCAGTTTTTACCACCATGGTGGTAGCACATCCATTTATTACTTTTAGTACATGAGCTACAGTGAGGATACGATGAAAATGTCAAAAGAAACACTTACTGAAATATAAATTAATTTCCCCCTTTCCTTTTTGCATATTTAATAATGGCTTAACAGGAGTTTTAGTACTCAGTTTTAATGAATAAGCATTCTATTTCAAACAATCAATAAAGCTGATGTTTGTCAGTTAAAAGATATCTAGCAAACAGAATCATTTTATCTTTAAAACAATACCTTTTAGATTTCAAGCTTCAAACTGTAGGTTCTGATATAAATTAGCTCTCAAGGTTGTTTTTTTAGTCCTAGAATGTGCTTCAACTTCTAGCTAAAAGCTTCCACTCTGATCATTACTGTTCTACCATTATTTTCTTAACCTATCCATCATCCCAAAAATCTGAGGTTTCTGTAAACTGCGCGTCACTCTGACCTTCCTGAGTCACTAAAATGAGCATATTTGACATAAAAGTAAGGCAGCAGTAAGGATGTTGGAATAAACATATCATTTGAAAATTAATCTTCTCTTTCCACTCGCTAGTAAATGCAGTCAAAATATTAGGGACTCTTCTAACTGTCTGGATTTTACCCTGGTTTTTAAATATTCTAAAGAAATACCAATGTCATTTCAGCATTAATAGACACAAACCAATTCCTAGGAGCTCCAACAACCTTCAAACTTGCACGTGCTTCTTTAAGGAAGCTGCCTGAGGGGTCTCAACCCATATTCCCCACCAAACACGCTTTTTTCAAATCTAGCAGAGGATTCCAGCTTTCGACATCCTGGTTATGTGCATGTGTATTTTTCTTATTAATCAGCCGCTTGAGGGAGACCTGTTTTACAGGTTGCAAACCCGGGAGAACCCACGCAAACTATTAATAGCACATATGAGAGGTAGGATTTAATCCTTTTTCATTTATGATTTCATTTCGTCCTTCCAGCAACCCTAGAAAACAGGTATTACTAATCATCCCTATTTTTACAGATGATCACAATGATGTAGAGAAAGGTTAGGTCGCTTGCCGGATCACACAGGTAGTAAAAGGGGCATAAACCAGGATTCCATATCTGATTTGTCTGGATGCGAGCACTCTGAGCCACTATCCATACAGGGCCTCTCAAGTATACTCTCGTCATCACCACAGGATTTCTTTTTAGCTTTAAATACGGTAGGGTCGATTCAAAACCCGGAACCAGAGAGGTCACACTGGGCAAGCCCAGAGCCGCGAATGAGGATGGAGACTCGCTCCAACACTAACAAGTGAAACATGCCGAATTGGCGGAGTTTGAGCGCGAGGAGAGGCGCGGGGCAAGGTGAACTGGACGAGAGGCAGGGCCTCCCCTCCCGGGCACTAGAGTCCCCGAGCCGAACGCCGAGTCCGGCGGGAAATCCAGTCCGCCAGTCCCAGCCGGGGACTCTAGGGCGGCCCCGGTAGACTAGCCGCGCGGCCTTGGCGGCTCATAGCCCCGCGAGACTGACGCGCCCCCAGGCGGGACAAGCGCGGGCCGACCAAAACAGGGACCGACGCACCTCGGGCGGGAGAGGGCAGACGGGGCTCGCCTTCACCCTCGAGCAGCGGCGACAGCTCTCCGATGGCTCAGCAGCCGAGGGAAGAGGAGAAATTTGTGCATCCAGCTTTCCGAAGCAACCTTCAGTGCAGAAAATGCCCAAAAAGCGGCTGCAGCCCGGGCGGCGTTTAGCGTGACACCACCCGTCGCCCCGCCTCTTCCTGTGGCCTCCAGGAGTCACTTCCGGTAGGAGCCCCGTAGCTTGCTCAGATCGCCTCAGGTTTCTCCCAGCCGCAGCGACCTGTGAGTCCTTTCCTAAGCCCACATCCGGAGCGCGCCGGCGAGAGCTGCTTCCGGTCTCCAATACCCGGCCGAGGCTGGATCAGCCGGTCCCGTGCCGTTTACTGCAGGGCTGCCTCCTCTGAGGTGGTAAAATGTGCTGCGAGAAGTGGAGCCGCGTGGCCGAAATGCTTCTCTTCATTGAAGACCTGGAAGAGGATTGTAAGATCCTTTGCCTCTGCTCCAGGGCGTTTGTGGAGTAAGTAAAAGCGTGTTCCCCTTCCTTTCGAGCACGATCATGTCCCAGCCGTGTCGGTGTTGCGGACGAGTTGTAATTGCTCCCTGGAGCCACTGCCGGAATATTTGACCCTCGGGCAAGGTGATGTTTAAGAAACGGTCCTCAGACTACGGAGTGGTCGCCCACTGCCATTAAGTGAAGGAGTACATCTGCTTTGTAGGCGCTTAGGAAAAAAATGTGGTGGCTTATATGTGTGATTTTATATTTATAAATTGAGGGGGTATTTTAAATTGGGGGAAAGGGAAATGTAAAATGAAATCTCGTTCATGGATGTGACGTCGCAAGGTGAAAGTTTAAAAGATGAGTAACTTGTTTTGGTTAACGTCTTTTTTTAAACTTCAAGATAGTAAAGCGTAAATGTACATACATAAAACTTATAATTACCTGAGGTAAAATATTTAACGATAATTACATCCGTTTTTGAGCTGTCTTTATCTTTGAAAAATATTTGTTTGGGGTTAAAATTGTCATGCGTGGACGATAGCTAGTGAGTAGGAAAACAGCCTAAAGAATTGTATTCTAGGGACTGTGTTCTTTATAGTAGATGTGTGAGTTCAGCCACCAAATTCTTTTTTCATCTCTGAAACAGGTATATTTACCATAATCATCTCATAGGCTTATCGTTAGATTCAGCTTGTAGAAGTGAATTGTATTAGTGTAGTTGAATTTAAGTTAGAAGCAATGCATCGTGTGTTTTCGTGGTGTAATCTGAAAATTAATCCAAAAAGAGATTAAACACTATGCTAAATGTATGTGAAAATACTGACGTTTTTGTACTCATGTAAGCATGTAAGTATGTATTCATTCAGTGAACCCTTTTTGTACTTCTTTGTATTAGGTACCAGTAGGCACTGGGGGTACAAGACACAGCCAGTCCCTACATCCTTTGAATTTATTTTCTAGAGAAGGAGATCCATATTGACAACTGTCATAAAATTATTTGATTAATTATAGTTATATGTGCTAAGAGAGAGAACTACAGGATGCTATGATAGCAAAAACTTAACCTGTCTCCACAGATGACAATGATTTTTTTAAGGAAGTAGCATTTGAAAAGAGGTCTAAAGGGTGAGTGGAAATAAACGGGTATGTTTATTTAATGGAGGAAGCATTCCCCAATCAGAACTCTCTGAAAGCCTTGAGAAAGCAAAAGAAAGCCTGTGAAAATGAAACAAACTGAGGAAAGAAAGGTAAAAGATTGGATTAATGAGATAGGCAGGATCAAAACATGCAGGACTTTTTGGAAGACCAGATCATTTTCAAATGATTGCTACGTTTTTAAAGATTACTCTAGCAGCAGCATGGGGGGTGGTTTGGAGGAGGAAAACCACTTTAAAAAACCATTTTCCAGCCAACAGGTTATTGTGGCTTGGATAAGGATTGGTGGCAGTGGAAATGGAGAAAGGAAATATAGGAGAAAAATTGCTGAGTTTTGGGGATTGGATTGGATGTAGGGAAATGAACGAACAATAAGATGATGGGAAAGAAGAGAGTAGATCAAGGATAACTTTCTGGTTTCTGGCTTGTATTGATGCCTTTCACTGAGGTAGGGTTCACTAACAAGTCATGGGTTTTTATTTGGGGACAGCAGAAGGTAATAAAAAGATAATCAACTTTGTATGTGTTGATTTTGGAGTACCTATCAGATATCCAAGGTTAGATATCTTAGGTACTTGAATATATTGGTTTGGAGCTCTAGAGAAGTCTTAAAACCTTGAGCCATTCTAGTATAGATAGTAATTGAGCCATTAATTTAGCACTGGTCGGGGTTGGAGGGGTTGGGAGGAGGAGAGTGGGATCCATCTTTGAGGAATTCCAACATAAAAGGGAAGAAGAGGTGGATTAACTGAGAAAAAGGTAGAAGACAAGCTCAAGTATACTGCCACCAAATGTTTGAAGGAAGGAATAATTAGAAAGCTGCAATGAAAACTAAAAAATACCCACTATAATTGGCAAATTTGTTTTTGTTTTATTTTTGTTTGTTTTTTTGTTTTCAGAAAAGCTACTTGCTAAGTGCCAGGCACTAATTGTTTTATACTTCATACTTTTTTTTCCCATGTAAGCATTCCTGCAGCTCCCTGAGATATGTCTTGTTATCCTTACTTTATTCAAGTAGAAAGCTGAGTCTCAGTAATGGCCTTAAAAAAAAAAAAAATCACATAGCCAGGTAAGTGGCAGCTCTAGAGGCCTTTGTGACTCCCCAGCCTTTCCACTATCCCACTGATCAGTCTAGGACATATGACTTCATTGAATCTTTCCGATTAAGGTATTTAAGTGGTCTAAAGTCACTAGGATACTGGTGATTGTTAAAATACTTGAACATACTTTAACATAATGTGTTTTAGTTGAGATAGAGACCTGTTATGGAAACTGAAGAGACTGAATTTACCTCTGATCATACCCATGTGACAGTGTCTGGTGGTGATCTCAGGTTTTTCATATACAGAAAAATCATAAACTCAACAAAATCGTTGGTTATGTCTTTTCCCACAAGTTCCTGAGCCAGAATTTAAGAGTACTGTCCTTGGGGGCCAAATATGTATCTAGGCTTCACATCCCAGCTCTATCAATACTTAGATGTGTGGCCTTGGGCAAGTCACATAACATTTCTATGATCTCATTTTGGTACTTTCAGAAAGGACAGACTTTTACTGCTTGAAACTAATCCACAGTCTTTTTACTGTAGAGAAATTGCTACTTGTACTTCAGAAATTTCCAAGAACTATGTATTCAGCATGTATTTCGGACACCCATGTGTTAGGTACAGTGATAAAAAGATGACATGCATGGTGATGGTGATTATAGTATTCAAAGATATGATGATGAGATGATTAATCAGGTCTCTTAAGGGAGCAGTATCTTAGTACAATGCATGCAGGTCTGATCTCCAGCTTTGCAGTTCAGTTCTGCAGTTAAGGTTTTACAGATACTGTCAAGCCTTATATATACAACCCCATGAGATACTTATTGGGTTGTCGGAAAAGTCATGAAGACTTTTTGCAATGAAAACAGAAAAAATACGACATGACTTTTCCGACAGCCCAACATTATTACCTCTATATTACAGATGAGGAAAATGTATTAGCAGATTGCTTTTTTTTCTATTCCTTACTTAACCTTTTTCTTAATTAACCTGTGCTGTCTTGAACTTGATTTTTCTCTAAATTTATAGTTTAATAATTTTTTTCAGTATTGACTGTTATTTGCTTCACAGAGATCGAAAATTGTGCAATTTGGGATTAAAAGGCTACTATGTTAAAGGCAATGGCAACAATACAGGTAATACTGTATAAAATGATATAACCCTTGTTTTGCTAAAGTTAACCCTAATACTGTATTAATTATAATATGTTATAATACTTTATTAATTTCTTACCATAAAATATTATAAATGGCAATAGCCCTGTAATCATAAACAGTCTTTATTATTTATTATAATATTGTTCTAGAATCCCTATCAAAGCAGATCTTTTCTTTTCCTATAGCGAACTCCTCCATGAACTTGAGGTTAACCTCTTCTGCCTTGTGTAGCATTTCTTCCTAAATTATCGCCATTGGATCAAAGCAACCTGAAATCTGAAGCTTTGAAAAGTAGAGAGCATATAGTTTCTTCAGCAAAATGTTACTGTGCTAAAAGATAAACTGAGGCACGTTTAAAATTCTTTGAAGATTTTATTTCAGCATACATCTATTCAAATCAGACAGCACTATATCAAAGGTGGTTAGGAGCTAGGGGAGTAGTTTTTATAGAAAAGATGCGAAGCAAAACAAGTAAATTATTTGGCCATAGTTTAAGGAGTTGTCTTAATTGGGAAAGCTTAGTTGGCTGTTTGTGATTGTTCTTAAATTTCATTTTCTCAGGTTCAAGTGCATTGACTGGCTTAGGTATTGATTTGTTTGGGTTACCAAGGCTTTAGAGCCATCTCAATCTAATGGGCTCCTTGTTTAAATACTTTTAACAATTGTACAGATAAATGATTCAGGATAAATTCCATAGTCTTGCTTAAAATAAAGAGGCCACAACCTGTGTTAACTTTACCAAATAACAAATAGAATTTGCTCTATATTTGGAGCCTCATCTGGTTACCTGAAAACCATCATGGTCTCTCAGATTTCCCTATCAGTACCCCATTTGTTCTTTCCACACATATCCTTTATGTTTCTTTAGACACAGGAAAAACTGCAAATGAGTTATGGGCTTTTAAAACCAGAATATCTGGATAAAATAAAAGTTGTTTTATTATAATGAAATAGGTTTTCTCTAAGACCTAGAATTGGGGCACTTGAAAGAATCTTCCACTTCAGTAGATGTCAGACTTTTAATAGCAGAACACTTGCATTAAGTCAACTCCCCCAAGAATCCCAGGATGTAAATCCAGTTGTGATGGAAGTACCCATGAGGGGCCTAAAGACATACCTCTCACCTCTCCTATTTACAGCTCCTAAAATAACTATAAATACCATTTTAAATCCACTGATCTAGTTCAGTAAAATTGCACATAAAGAATATGAAAATGGGGCCAGCCAAGTGGCCCAGTTGGTTAAGAGCTTGCTTAAGAGTGCAAGCTGAGCTCTGAGCAACAACAGTTCGATGCCTGGCTCGAGCTGAGCTGCTGCTGTGCTGCCAACAGGTGGCAGGATGGCTCAGCTAAAAAAATAATAAAGTTACCCAAGGCTGAATATATTAAAATGCTTAAAAAAAAATTAAAAAGTAAAAATGTAAATATTTTCCCTATAGTTACTCTGATGCATTTCTTATATCCTCAGTACTTTGCACACTGCCCAGCACAGAGGAGATAGTAAATGTAAATTGAATGAGCAGCTGGATGGTAGTGGCAGGCAGAGCCAGACTAGAAATTGTGTCTTGATTCTTAGTTGGCCGTTTTTTTACTTGTCCATATTACCGTCAATTCCCTTTTTCCTGTTTTTCCTTCCCCTTAAAAATTCTAACATTTGTATACTTTTATTTTGGGCAAGTCATGTAATAGCTCTGGGTCTTGGGTTCTTCATTAAAATGATGATAAAACCTGAGTCTAAATTTTCGTGAAAACTAAGCTAACAAATATTATCTCTAGGAGACCAAGCTGTAGAAGAGGAAGGTAGTCATTCCCATGGCACTGCAGAATCATGTGAAAGCAAAGGAATAGGCCTAGATGAAAGTGAACCTGATTCAGAGGCTGAACTAATGAGAAGTATGGGACTGCCACTTCAATTTGGTGGGATGTCTACACATAAGAATTTTGAGGTAAGTATTAATTTTGTTATTTCTATTTCTTAGTTTTCTTCTTATAGTATCATATGGAATTTTTTTTATCCCAGAACTAATGCATTCATGAATTAGAGCACTCCACCTCTTTTTCAATGTACATATTTATAAATTAACAAAAACTGAAAGTTGTTATATGTCCCACACGTGATTTTTTTTTTTCTCCTCTTGGAAACTTTGGTGGTAAGGTTCACTTGTTTGTGTAACTAAAAGCCCAGGGTGGGAAGATTGTGGGTATTTTTGTTTAATGTCTAAATAAATTTGGCTTCTACTTCCTCTTTTAGTTCATGAGGTGCATTTTACAATTCAAGTTATTTATCTTATGCAGGTGTCTATGAACACTAGAAATAAAATTAAAATGAAAAAGAAAAAGAAAAAATACCAAACGAAGTACTTAGATGAGATTATGAGAGAATCTTGGAGACAAGAATATGAAGAAGATGACATTTTGGCTTCAGATGATCCATCTTCAGTTGAACAGTATGAGAACTCCAGAACATGTGAACTTCAAACCAAAAAAGACATTGAAACTGAAAACCTTCCCTTTGAAAATACGTTATCATCTCCACAACTAGAAATTACAGAGAACTGGGAGAAGTACTGGAACAAATATGGTGGAGGACTGTTATGGCAAAGCTGGGAAGAAAAGCATTCAGATCAAACCCTATCTTCTGAACCTTGGAATAGTCCTGATACAAAGGAAGAATGGGAACAACATTATAGTCAACTTTATTGGTATTATTTGGAACAGTTTCAGTATTGGGATGCTCAGGGTTGGACTTTTGATGCCTCACAAAGCTGTGATACAAACACTTGTGGGTCTAAAACAGAAGTTAACAGCGAGAAAGATGAAAATTGCATGGAAGCAGACTTACCTTTGTTTCCATCCTCATTAATTGGTAGCGAAAGCTCTAGTTCAAGTGATAAAGATCATACCGAAATACTTGATGGAATTAGTAATATAAGTCTGAATTCAGGGAAAGTAGAACAGAGCCAGTTAGATTCCTCTGTAAGTTCTGATGGACTTCAGTGGCTAAGTGCTGTTAACAGCAGAAGAGAATGCCCTGCTTCTGGCCAAAGTGAACCATGTGATGGAGGAACCAAGGAAGGCGGCAACAACTTGTCTGAGAATGGAAGCACAAACCAACCAGCTCAGGGTAAGACTGACCAAGATTTATCCTACTAAGTAATGGTTAACCAAATGAATTATTTAGCAAAATTACTAACACTAATCCTTTATGGCAGAGTTAAATAATGCCAGGTACATTTTATAGATTAATAATGAAATTATCTAATCCATCTTATTTTTTTTTAATTTTATTTTATTAGTTTCAGGTGTACAACACAATGCAATAGTTATACTCTTTACCCCCCAAAGTGAAAACTCCCCCTCCCCCAGTTCGCCACCCCACTCCCCCGCCATATCATATATATCCATCACAACTCCCCTGACTCTCCTCCACATTATACTCCACATCCCGTGACCATCCACATATTCAGTTGAAGTTGGCATACAATACTATACAACATCAGCTTCAGGTGTACAGTACAGAGATCAAGTCTCTACTCCATCCATGAAGTGCTCTCGCTAACAAGACATGTGACTGACACGCCACAAAATTTTTACAACATTATTATATTCCCCGAACTGTGTTTTATATCCCTGTGGCAATATTGTAGTTGTCTATTTATGCCGTCTAATCCCTCCCCCTTCTCCCCGTCCCCACCCACTTCCCAACTAGCAACCCTCAGTTTTTCCTCTACATCTACGAGTCTGTTTGCTTTGATCGTTCACTCAGCTCTTCAGACAACACACACAAGTGAGATCACATGGTACCTGTCCTTCTGCGACTGACTTATTTCTCGCAGCATAATAGTCGCTTCACAACATTATCAATTACGTTCCCAGAACTGCCCCCATATCCCTGCGGCAACATTGTAGACCCACATACACTGTCCAAAACCTTTCCCCTCTCCCTCTTCCCCACTCCCTCCCAGCCAGCAACCATCAGTTTTTCCTTTATATATGCTTGATATGACTTTAATCTACTTAAATTGTCTCTCTGGGTTAGCTTGTTTGCCCCTTTCTTTTGTTTAGAAAAGCCCTTTTAACATTTCTTGCAATGCTGGCTTGGTGGTCATGAATTCCTTAAGCTTATTCTTTTCTGAGAAGCTCTTTATTTCTCCTTCAATTTTAAGTGATAGCCGCGCTGGGTAGAGCAATCTTGGTTGTAGGCCTTTATTTTGTGTCACTTTGAGTAGCTCCTGCCACTCCCTTCTGGCCTGCAGAGTTTCTGTAGACAAGTCAGCTGTTAGTTTAACAGGAGTTTCTTTGTATGTAACCTGCTGTCTTTCTCTTGCAGCCTCTAGGATTCTGTCTCTGTCTTTAACCTTTGCCATTTTAACTAGGATGTGTCTTGGTGTGGACCTGTTTGGGTTCAGCTTGTTTGGAACCCTCTGCACTTCCTGGGCATGAATGTTGATTTCCTTCACCAGGGTAGGGAAGTTTTCAGTCATTATTTTTTCAAATACATTCTCGACCCCTTGCTTCTTCTGTTCTCCTTCTGGTATCCCTATGATTCGAAGGTGGTTGTGCTTCACCTTGTCCCATAGGGCTCTTAAACTATTTTCATTGTTTTTTATTCTTTGGTCTTTTTGCTGTGCCAACTGGGTGAGTTCTGCTATTTTATCTTCCAAATCGCTGATCCGCTCCTCTGCTTCATCTACTCTACTGGTGATTCCTTAGAGTGTGTTCTTCATTTCAGTTATTGTATTCTTTAGTTCTAACAGGTTGTTTTTTATGGTTTCCCTGTCCTTCTTTATGTCCTCGCTAAGTTCCTTAAACATTCTTATCATCAGTGTTCTAAACTGTGTCTAAGAAAGATTGGATCCCTCTGTTTCATTTGGTTCCATTTCTGGAGGTTTCTTCTGATCTTTTACTTGTGACATGTTTCTTTGTTTCCCCATTCTGGCTGTCGCTCTGGGATTGCTTTGATGTATTAGATAGATCACCAGGAGAGCCCTGGCTGGATGACGCAGGCACACAGCTCACGGCCCAACACTCCCAGGAAAACTCCCAGTCTCAGCCTGTCCCAATCAGCCGCTTGCAGATCAGGCCAAGCAGCCCGACAACCAATCACCAGCCTGGCAACTCTGCAAGCAGAGTGCGGAGACCCGGGTACCAGAGGTGGCTTGCGTGCTCCAGCGTCTCAGTGAGCAGCCTGTTGGAGCTGGATCACTCCCACTAGGCGTTTCCCTGGCAACGCAGCACAAGCCGAGCAGAGGGTGGGGATCCGAGGCAGCTCGCGAACTCCCGGGTCTCAGTGAGCAGCCATTGGAGCCGGAGGGCACCCCGCCCTGCATTTCCCTGGCAACGCAGTATAAGCCGGGCAGAGGGTGGGGATCCAAGGCTGCAGGCGCAGGCTCAGGCACACAGGCACTTTTGCGCCAATTCCACCAGACCAATTAGGTCTCGGACCTGATCCCTCGTGGGAGGGCCCAAGCCTGACAAAATGGCGTCCTCCCTACACCACTCGTGTGCAAGCTCCGCACCATGGGAACAATAGTCCAGAAACCTCCAGCCTTTGCACCAAAGGTGCTCAGTTCAGTCCGTCCCCGCAGGCTCCCGGCTCACACAGCCATTCCCTCCACCAGGAACCAGGTAAGTGCTCACCGGCGAGCAAGCCCGGGCGCCATCCCCACTGATTCTCCAGTCGCTCTTAGCCTCACCGAGCTGAGCAAAGAGAGTCCTTACTAATTTACTGCCAGCTATCTTAGAATTTCTCTTCCCGGCAAAGGAGCTCTGGGCTGTTGAGCTTGGGGTGCGACCGGAGGGTCTCTCCCACAACCTGAGAAGCCTCTCCACAGCTGGGGCTTCCCTCACGGGGCTCACCGTCTCTCGTCTCCACCCATCCTACCAGACCCGATGTGGCTTCCTCTTTAAGTTCTTCGTTTAGTGGTTCTGTTCTTCCAGTGTTCCGGGGACCTCCAGGGTTGAATGCTGTATAATTTGCTTGTAATTGTGGTGTGATCCTGGGAGGCAGTTAGCACAGCGTCTGTCTATTGCACCATTTTACCCCATCTTATTTTTATATCACAAGTTGCTTATTACTCTTTTATATAAATAAAAAAGAATACTTGCACAGAGTTCTCGAAAGTATCATTCCGTCCTCTTAAACCTTGTGGCCAATGAATTAAAACTTGGAAATCTCTTGAGAAGTCTAATTTGGAGTGAGGATGGATCATCTTAAGTTTCTCCAGAGGAAATGAAGGCACGTTAGAGAAATTGAGAGCGCACGTTTGACATTAGACAAATCTGAATGGGAGTCATATCTGGAATTCAGCTGATACAAGTGAAGTCTTGCTCTATAGGGAATCTTAGCAAGGCATGATATTAATTTATAAACAGAAGGGTTGATTTCAGACTTCTCATAAAATATCTAGGCTAAGGAACTTAGTTGACTCCTGCCTAAGTGATTAAAAAAAAAATTGTGCAGACTGGTACTACTGTCAGGACTAAAGAAAGCCAGTAAGAAGTGTGTTAAGAGAAGTAGAGTAAGGGCCTGCCAAGTGGCATGTTAGTTAGGAGTTGGCTTGGGGCGCCAGCTCTGAGGTTCAGGGCCCTGGTTCGGATCCCACATGAGGGCCAGTGACGCTGCGCCCTGTACAGCTGAGATGATGAACAACGGCTTGAACTGGAGCAGGGCTGCTATGGTTTGTCGGCGACGGCGTAGGCTGCAGTGGGGCTGGCCGGCAGCTGGCGTGAGCGGCCGTCCAATGGCCAGCGAGCAACTGCCTCACCCGGGAAGAGCGCAATGATAATACCAACATGGGCCAGTGGGGTGACGTCCTCCACAACTAGACTGAAGAACAAGGGGACAGCAACTTGTCTGTTCCCCTTCCCCTATTCCCCAGTGCTGTTCCCTTCCCCCAGTTTCCCAGTAGGATCTTTTTAAAAAAGAGAGAGAGAAGTTGAAGTGGATAAGAATGCTCTTTCTAGGAAGAAGGGTACTTATTGGGTTGCCAAAAAAGTCATGACATATTTTTGCTATGTTTTTTGTTGCAAAAATGCATCATGACTTTTCCAACAACCTAATACCAACTGAAGGCAACCAGAAAATGAGAATGGAGGAAATTTTTATAACTTGGATTTTTCCTGAAGCCCACTAAGATGTTACCTTGGCATCCTTAATGTTTGGTCTTGGAAGTCCGGTGTACAGGGACTTCTCAACCTTATTCCTATAGGAAGCAAAAGGTTTTGGCCTTTGACTTAACTATTAGGTTCGTTTTATTCATCTTAGGTCGCTGATCTTCATCTAGTTGAGAGTCCTCTAGAGTTACTAAAGAACTCTATCTACTTTATTATTTCTCTCTTCTCTGCAATGTTAGAATGGAGCTTAACTTCAGTACAGTATTCTCATTCCTTTCTACTTTGCTGTTGTTATCCTTTTTATGGGATTATGTTAGTCTTTTGATATTCTTCAATACTCTACTAATTACTTTGTACTTATTTTGACAATAAAACTTGAAATGTGTATATTGATCAATGCATTGGCCCCTATCTTACTGCTTCTTGTTACTGCTTTTGATTATCCACCCTTACCTTCCTGCATTTTTCCTTTGTCAAACAGTAAACCTCACAGTCTCCGCCTTCTATTGCCTTTTCCTTAAGCTGTGTGTATAGGTTGACAATTTCTATTGCCTGTTCCCTTAATTATGTATGTAGTTGGCCATTTCTATAATTAGTTCCATGTGACTGCCATCAGGATCAATTTGAGAATTCTAGATTTTGATTTGTTTTTGATTCTCCCTTGAGATCAAAACATAAGGTCTACAGTGAATTTCTCTATAAGTATTTTTTTCTACTGTTCGTTGTTAGGCGTTCACCTGAAATATTCTGTCCTCGCATAGTCAAAGCTTCCCACTTCTCCATTGCAAACAACTCCACTTCCAGTTCCACCCACCTACTTTGTTCCAGTCTGAAGAAATATAGAACTAAGACAAACATGTACCTCAGTTAGAGCCACAACAAGTTAAAAATCCTCTTTTTAAGGGCTGGTGTTTATCTTTCTGTTACTTCTATTATTATTATTATTTTTAGATTTTATTGGGGAATTAGGGGAGGGAACAGCATTGGGGAATCAGGGGAGTGAAACAGACAAATTGCTGTCCTTTTGTTCTTCCGTCTAGTTGTGGAAGATGTCGCTTCACTGGCCTATGTTGGTATTGTGATCATTGTGCTCTTCCCGATTGAGGCAGATGGGTTGCCAGCCACTCAACGGTAGCTTACTGCAGCCCCACTGCAGCCTATGCTGTTGCTGGCAACTCATAGCAGCCCAGCTCCAGGTCGAGCTGTTGTTCACCATCTTAGCTGTAGAGGGCGCAGCTTCACTGGCCTATGTGGGATCCAAACTGATGGCCATGCTGCTCAAAGCTCACGCTCCCAAGCCAACTCTTAATCAATGAGCCCTGTTAGTTCTATAATTAAGAGCTATATTGGAGACAATGAAATGTATTTGCTTCTTAATAAAGAGAAATTTTTTTTTTCTTTTAAAGCTGAGCCATCCTGCCACCTGTTGGCAGCTCAACGGCAACTCAGCTCGGGCTGGCATCGAACCGCTGTTGCTCAGAGCTCAGCTCGCACTCTTGAGTGAGCTCTTAACCAACTGAGCCACTTGGCCAGCCCGAGAAATTATTTTTAATCAATGTGATCATGCCATCTTTAGAGTCATTGAGATAAAAATTCTATCAAACTGTATTAACAGCTATGAAGAAGGTAACTTTGTGGATTAGTTTGTGTAGATTTGAACAGTTATCAGGAAAAAGTAGTTTTAGTGCACTTTCTAAATGGTTACATCATAGAAACTTAAAGTTTAATAGACATAGCTCCAATTTTTATGCTCATACTCTGCATGTAGATACACAGAATAGGTAGATGTTGTCTGGCACTTTGTCTGATGTGCACATACAGTTCATTGCAGGAAAGGCACTGAAATGTTTTAATCACCTTTGCAAATGGCAGAAGAATTATCAAACCAAGGCGGGAAATCCACTGTATTATTTCTGCCTCTTTAGATTCACAGGAGTTTTCAAAAGCAAATGCAGTCAAAGAAAGACCATGCCCCAATGGCACCGATGGAGATGAGAGTGAAGAAGATCCACCTGAATATAAGCCAAGCAAACTCAAGAGGAGGCAAGTTGTATGTTACCTTTCTCCAGAATGTGTCCATGAGTGAGTGGTTATGAAGTGCTTGTTATACTACAATACTGCTAATCCTGTGAGAAGAGATAGATAAGACCTGGGGCTTTGGGACAGGGTCAGATTCCCAACTCTGCCTCTTATTCTGCCATAATTTTTTTATCTGTAAAATGGAGTTGATGCCTTTTCTGTGAGATCATTGGGAAGACTGAAACTAATATGTAATATATCTGACACTTAGTAGCTATCAATTAGTTGTGTGTGTGTGTGTGTGTGTGTGTGTGTGTGTGTGTGTGTGGTCTCTCTTTGTCGAGGAAGCTATTTTTTTTTTCAAAAGTCTGAGTATATATTGTCACAATTCTATTTCTAAAATATACCTCAAATATATTAAATCTAATGCTCTCATTCTATAGATAAGAACATTAAAACAAAACAAAGATAAATACCTTACCCAGATTTATACAGCAACAATGGCAGTTCTAAAACTAGAGCCCAGTCCAACTCTCTCAGAGACAGTACTCTTTCTAGTATACCATTGTAGTAGTTAAAGTAGAAAGTAATGTAAAGTGTAGGATATAGTTAAAAGCTAATGATGTAAAAATACAAGGAAAGGATAGATGTTAAAATTTGGATGTTAGCTGGAGACATTTCTTTGATAGGATATGAAGTGCTCCATATACACTTTCATGTTCCATATCTCTTCTAGAAAAACTTTAGCGGCTCAGCAACTTAGTACATAAAAGCATAGCTCTTCTGTGTTCCTTCTATATAGTAGGCATTGCTTGTTAACCCCTCCATTAGTTCCTGCTAGTTCCCTAAGGCAGACTGTGTGCACTTACATTGCTGGGAGCCACTAGGTCCTCCATAAATGTTCAGTGAGTGTAACTTAATTTGTAAGAATAATCTCTTAACTATTTTCGTATCCCAGATAGTACAGAGCATCAGAAGTCATCCCCAAAAGATGGATGATCTTGGGTTACTTAATATCACTTGTGTCACAATTTTATTCTTCTTAACAATATTTTTTCTTTTGTAATTTTTTTCATTGAGTTGATACTTCTTAAATGTTTCCTTGTTTTTCAGAAAAACCTCTAGAGATATCTTTCTAGGAGATTAGTTGACGGCTGCAGCTTTTACTGGTGTTTTTCCAAAGGAAAATGGAGACATCCATATTTGTACTATGTTCAGGAATAGAGATAATTACTTGACATGGTTTAAGATTTGAGTGCTTATTACTGTGTTCCAAATATTGCTAGGTACTTTTCTCATTTGGAAAAATCCTGGTTACAGTATTCTTTTTTCCTGTCTTTCTGGATTTGCGAACTATGGTTGATTGTTATGATGGGAAAGTTTGCATAGATTGACTGTGTACCTGTTGATATTTGCCTGAACTGGTGGGTTCTGGAGGTAACGGCTTATCAGTATTTATCCTTTGTTTATTTGTTTAGCCATGAACTGGACATCGATGAAAATCCAGATTCAGACTTTGATGACAACGGTTCCCTTCTAGGATTCAAGCATGGCACAGGACAAAAGTAATTATAAATAAGTGCTGTTGTCCCTAAATCGTAACCACTTCAGCTGTCTTAAAGCTCTCTGATATTTAGATAGCTAATAATGATTATATATAAGAGTTGTAGAGGTAACACTGTATGCTTGATGTATTCACATGTGTTAACACAGTTATGCTTCATAGCAATCCAATGTTGTTATTCCAATTTTATAGATACAGTAACTACAGCTCCTGAGGGTTTGACTTGGTCACGATCACATCATTTGCTTGAGAGAAGGGATTCAAGCTCAGCTCTTGAGACTTCTTGCATGGTTCTCTTCAGCTAGTGTCTCACATATCTCTGTATACATCTGTAGTGTATTGTGAACATGGCTTGAAAAGTTCAAATCTGCAGTAACCTTTTCTGTCTTTTATTATGAAAGTAGTAAAACTCAAAAAAAATTGAAGTAACAAGTACGGAACGAAAATTTTTCTTTCAAATCATTCCCCAGAGATAGGCATCATGTGGCATATATCCTTTCTGATTTATTCATGTGTGATTTTATGATTATGTACATATACACACATCTTATTCTCTTTTTATAAAATACAAAAATGGAATCATGCTATATACATAGTCTGCAGCTTACTTTTTTCTTTTAACAATGCATATGAACACCCTGACTTATAAGTATATTTACCTGATCCTTTTAGTGGGGCCTTATGTTTAATTGACCATCCTGTATGTACAGCGAGGTAGTTTCCTAAGATCTAAGCATATACCTTTGGAGGCCGGCCGAGTGGCTCAGTTGGTTAAGAGTTGGCTTACAGCACGGGCTCTGAGCAACAGGGCCGCCGGTTCAATTCACACATGGGCCAGTGAATGCTGTGCCCCAGCTAAGCTGTCGCTGAGCTGCCAACAGGTGGCAGGATGGCTCAGCTGGTGTAACAACAAGGTTGCATGTTATATGGTAGCCTATGCCCACCCACAGCTAAGACTGAACTCAGCACCTTGAGCTAAGCTGCTGCCCAGATGGCTCGATGGCTCAGTGGATAGAGCATGCACTCTTAACAAGTCTGCTGGTTTGACTCCCACATGGGATGGTGGCTACGCCCACCTGCAACTAAGATTGAACACAGCACTTTGAGCTTAGAGGCCACAAGCTGCCAACTAAGATTGAAGTACAACAATTTAGGGGCCAGCCGAGTGGCGCAGTGGTTAAGCGTTAAGCGCTGGCTTGGGATGCCAGCGGCCCCATTTTGGGCCCCACATATGAGGGCCAGTGACACTGCCCTCAAAAAAAAAAATAATAATAATAATAATAATATAAGTACAACAATTTGGCTGGTCCCTTTCCCCAATTCCCCAATAAAATCTTAAATAAACAAATAAAAAGATTAAATGGATAATTATCCCTCTCCTTTCTGCAGGATATTTTTTTAAAAAAACATGTACCTTTGAGGTAACCCCAGATTATTACTGCATGTACCAATAGTTCATTCCTGTGTATGGGTGTACCATATACAGTTTGCCCAACTATTTATCTGTTGAAGAACATTTGGATTATATGTGGTATTTTGCTATTACAGATAAAGCTGCTATGAATTTTTGTGTACAGAAAATACAGATGATCTGTGGGCTTAAATACCCAAGCATTAAATATGAGGAAACTGAAGAGTTTATCGCACATGACATGAAGACTAAACTGTGTAATTAAGGCACACTAAAGACCTACCATATGTCAGCTTGGACCAGTAACTTAAATAAGTTAAGGTCTTTGATGTTTCTAAGAGTAGATATATTTCGTTAGTTGTGAAACTTTAACAGATACTTACATTTTATGAAGTCAGCAAGAAAAGGACATAGGTTGACCTAAATTAAATCCAAAGTAGTTGAGAAATACATGCTCATAATTATAATACTATGAGTATTTTTTAAAAGACTCTCAGTTATCTCTCCATATGGTACTTCAAGGCAATTGTAGTTCATATAATCCTTTAAAGCTAAAAATCATAAAGATTAGTCATATAATGGATTTTCCTGATAGTACCACATTTAAATTCCTGGCAGAGTTTATTTCTATCCATTTGTAATTTTATGGAGAAATTACTTGGGTAGCTCTTGGCTAGTATACACTCATAACCTTGGATTTAACTATTATCCCCCTATTTAGAGCACCCAATTCTATTTAAAAGGGAAAGATAAGATACACTTTTTACAACGAAGTTTTTAATATGGCTAGAAGATAGCCCCTGACATTTAAAACCAAACTCTTTTGGAGTTTATAAGTGCTAAATCGTATATTATACTCTTAAGTGTCTAATAGTCTGTAGGAGAGGAAGTTAATGATACTTGATATAAACAAAGAAGGCTTCATAGCAAATATATGTATATATCTTTTAGGACTGGAAAAATGCAAATGGTTAGATCAAAAGACAGTCTCTAGTTATTTTAATAATAGGGTTTGCTTCTTTGGTGAATTCAGATGATTTAGGTTAAGAATTTAGTGAGCACTTTTAAGATAATGTGAACATATCCAGATATATGTTAAAGAGCTTTGGCATCACCTCACCAGGAGAAAAAATTATATTTCTCCAACTGCAATGGGGTTGTGTTTTTCTGCTGTTTCTTTATTTTACTATGTAATTTCTGCTTTCTGCTCTATGTAAGATATGCTGATATTCCCAAGTTGGGTGTTTTACATTTACTTGACAATTAACATACAAATTAGACCTTAAACTCCTGTATTTTGAACTTTATTCCATAATTTTTGTAAGTTAGAAAAAGGAAATTAAAATACTAGCTGCTAATAGAAAAATAGTGAAAATTGTCAGTTTTATTTTCTTTTCATATAAGGAAACAAACTCAGAACTTAAGATTTGAGTCAACTTCTTTTGATTTGGTCACAGATATGGTGGAATTTCAAATTTCAGTCGTAGGCGAGTCAGGTATCTACAGAAGGATGTGAGGTATAAATCAAAGTTCTTGGACATGAGAAGACAAATAAATATGAAAAACAAACACATTTTCTTTACTGAAGAGTCAGAAAAAACATGTTTCAAGAAAAGCAAAGCTTTGAGTAAGGTATGTATAAATTCTTTCATATTTACAGATAGAATTTCATTTTGTGAATGTGACTCCTTAAAATTGTTTTCAAATGGAAATGCTGTTTCTACCAGATATAAGGATACCTAAAATTCGTTCACACTTGCTTCCTAAAAGCATATATTGTGCGAACTAAATTTGGAAAAGATTAAGTTGGTAATACGAAAAAAAGATGTTTTAAAAGCTACAAAGTATTAGTTTCTGGGAAGATAAATAGGTAAAATTGCCTTGCATATATTGTAACAGACAGTGGAAATTTCTCACCTGTTTTAGGCTAAGTAGAAACCTGGAAGTCCAATGTCTGATACAGCTTTTATTGTAATCCTTAATTTTGGAGTCATCTAAAGGTGATTGGTTAAACTTTGCACTAACAAGTTCATCCTAATGATATGAGATTCAAGGCTAATTTAGTGCTTCACATTGTTATGTAGAATATTCATATCCCCTCTCTTGGACTTTGCTGTACCTGTCGTCTAACTACCTGGAAAACAAAAGTAATTGAAAGTGCTTTTGCTTGGTTTAATGAGTGATCCTTCTCCTTTATAGAGAAAAAACACTTTTTACCGTAGGTGAGCAGAATCATTGTATCAGTCACATCTCCAGCAGTTCTTATAAGTCAACAGAATCAAATCTCAGACCCCACGATGACTTTGTTTTTCCCCTTGTGCATTACCCTTCTTAACTCCAGTATTCTTCCAAAACATGTTACAAATTTATAGCTGGTTTTACATTAATTATATTTCACATGGTTCGATTGCTGGTGTTATTTTAATATTTTCGTGGCTCTAGTTATATCTGAACAGAGTCCCCAATATCAGTTCAATTGCTCCTATAGGACCTTTTATACTGGGTTGGATATAATAGTCCTCATGCATTCACCTATAAATGAAGTACAGAAACAACTGCTAAGTATGCTCAGGAAAAAAATGAAGATGTGACTGTTGTGTCCTTAGATACCTGAATGATGCACGGGCACAATCCCTGTGCATCAAAGGAAGATTCTAGGTGGCTATTCATACCCATCTTCCGTCTACCATTCTTGTTTTAATTTCCTAACTCATAGGAAGGTCATGAAAGTCTGTTTGAAGAATATTTTTTACAGAAGATTGCAAGAAAATATATATCATCTGACCTTGAGCCTTGTTAACGTTTCATAGAAGAAACCTAGTTTTAGGAATCATTTTTCTGGCTCTATTGCTTCATTAAAGGGCAGCTCCCGGGCCAGCCGAGTGGCGTGGTGGTTAAGCGCTGGCTTGGGAAGCCAGAGGCCTCGGTTCAGTCCCACATATGAGGGCCAGTGACACTGCCCTCAAAAAAAAAAAAAAAAAAGGTGGCTCTCAAGCACGGCTGGTGTTAGAGCACAGTGCTCATAACACCAAGGTTGCTGTGGGCCACTGAGATGTATCCTCCACAACTAGATTGAAATAATTACTTGACTTGATGGGTCCTGGAAAAATACACTGTTCCCCAGAAAAAATAAATAAATAAATAACAAAAGGCAACTCTTACTCTTTCCAAGATAGCACTGTTTTTATTCTTATAAACAGATTGGCACAAAATCTTTTTCAAGTTTATCTTTGGTGCTGAGCACCATCATAGATTATAGCTTGGACATTGCAGAAAGCTCTATATAATTTGAAAAACTAAAATCAATGACTCAATAATAGGTAAGTACATTTATAATGGTAATATCACATCAAACAGTTGTATTCTTAGTATCCTTTATGGAAAACTACTGGAAGAGTTCAGCTGTATCCTCTTAGTGTTAATTGATAACAGGAAGACCACAGTCTTGTATTTAATCTGATATTTTCTTCCTTTTAAAGAAATCTTTAATAAGGGCATGGTAAGTCCAGATAAAGTGCAATTATCTTGGAATTACTCACAGTAGCTTGTCTAATCAGTATTTTATCAGAGCTAATAATTGTGATGCAGCTTGTCACTCAGGACACAAATGGTAAAGCAGGTGGGAGTATTCTCTGTGACATCTTACAATTTCAGGTACAAAAATTCCTGACATGGGTTAATGAACCAATGGATGAGGATGCATCGCAGGAGTCAGTTTCTCAGGACACTGTGCAAGACACTTGCACAAGCAGTGATTCAGAACAAGACATGTCTATTACAAAAGGTGATGACCTGCTGGAGAAGAGCAATCCAGAACCTGAAAAGTGTCACAACATCGCTTCAGCTGGTGAACTTGAAACAGAAAAATGTAAAGGGGACAGCACAATCGCAGCTGTTACAGATAAAGAGGATTGTGTTGCTCCAGATATACCAGACTCTCTTCAGATAGAAACTGAAGGTAAGACTAAATATGCTTCAGTTTTCTACTGGATTTGGATAAATACATTTTTTTTAGTATGTTTTCCCAGTTTTCACTTAAGATTTACTGTTATTTATATTTAAGTGGAAAGAAGGCATATTAAATGGGAATGTGCTAATGGCAATGATTTGGGACCAGAGCACACTTCACTCTTGGCTGAGCAAGCGTGATAAAATCAAAGGGAAAGCATATGGCAGAACTGTGATGGAGTACCTCAGTCTGTGCCGTTAAGATTGGCCTCTTCCACTACACTTTGTTCCATGGGCTAAATAAAGGTGGCCAGTCATTTTATCCCTGTTGAAATCTAATACTGGCCTAGCTTTCGTTTTGAACATTCTTTTTTTTTCGTTTTGTTTTGTTTTGTTGTAGTGGCTATGAATAGTGGTAATTTGTTTTTTGGATGGTATATTGACATAAAGAAGTATTTACAGTAGTTAGCTCAAATGAGTGTAGAACAGAGTAGCATTTTCACTTTATGCCCTTTTGTACTATTTGAATTTATTTTACAGCAAATGTTCTTTTATAATTTAAAAAATAATTATATTCAATGGAACTTTGAGCCTTTAATAAGGTAGAAATTTTTATTTGAAATAGTACTCATTTTTATTGATGAGTTATTTCATACTTGCCCTAATGGAACAATTATATTTACTGTGATGATTTCTTTCTTAATTTGTATTTGAGAAAAATACCTCATCTGAATCTTGATTTTTTTTTCTTTGTACATGCGTGTGTGTGTGTGTATAGACCTATGATACCTATATCACATACTTGTTTGCCTTTCTAAACAGCACACTTAGGATAGTTAAATTTTTTTATTGTGGAACAATTTTTTTATGTGTAACTGATGTTCATTTGGCACTTGCAGATTTCTGAAATACTTTCACGAGCTTTATTCTCATTTATTCTGTAAAATAGCCCAATGAAGTAGGTGGAATTAGCTCTGTCCTATAAATACAGAAATTAAAGCTTAGAAATTAAGAAGTTTGCCTGAGGTCACACAGCCAGTAAGTGGCATAGCTAGGACACAGCATCAAGGTGTCTGATTCCTAAATCCCATTTTCCCACCGTACCCTACTTCCCTAATCACCACTTGTCTCAGTGCTGGTAGTTCTTACTATCTCGGGGGCATTTGGAAGATGTTGGTTGTTAGAATGACCTGGGGAATTCTGGCATTTAGTAGTACTTAAGTTGTGTACAGGACGGTCTCACAGTAAGAGTTGTACAATCAAAATGTCAGTGTTCCTGCTCTTGAGAAACTTGTGCTGCACTTTGCTACTGATGACACCTTTAGCTATTTGCAATGATCAGATGACCATATTAAGACGTGGTCCTATCCTTGAGGACCATTCACAAGTAATAAGAGTTTTATTGTCAACATCACCTTAGTCATTATACTTAGCTATCATCTTCTAATCTGCTCAGATCTAAAACCAAATAACCAAACTAAAAAAAATTATCTAAGAAAAGTCAGTCTCTGAATGAATGAGATCTTTTTCTAGAATTAGTTGACCCATCTTTCCGTTTCTCAGATCATGGCTGGGTTTAGAGGATTGATGTAGCTGAGAGTTAGAACTTAATCAGTCCTTAGGAAATTTTATTTTAAAGGAGGGAATTTGGATTTCTATAATTCACCAACTAAAGCAATGTCTTATCTAACAGAAGTATTAACTTTTATAACTGTAATAGTACCTTCACATCTCTACTTACAACCCTGTGAAGTAGGTAGGTAAAATACTACTTATTCATTCATTTCCTTTTTAAATAATCAGAGCTTAGAGAGCCTAGGTTATTTTCCCAAGCTCAGGGAGCCAGTAACTAGCAAACTAGAGTAACTGAAGTCAGTGCTATTTCCATTATGCCCTCCTGCTTCCCCAGGTATGTCATTGCACACATGTTCTGGAGTGAAATCCTAAATTATAATTGTTTGATGTGGCTGCACTTTTAGATAAATTCACCTGTGATATCCTTTCTTCAAAGTGTGCATCTGTATTCTTCATATTCTTTTATTGCAGCTGAAATTAAAAAGAAGAAGAAGAAAAACAAGAACAAAAAGGTAATTGGTCTGCCTCCTGAGATAGCTGCTGTTCCTAAGCTGGCAAAATATTGGGCCCAGAGATACAGGCTCTTCTCCCGTTTTGATGATGGGATTAAATTGGACAGAGGTAAAGTATCTATGTAGTTTTGGACTTTATTTTGAAATAATTTCCAACTTATAGAAAACTTGAAAGAGTAATAGGAAAATTTTCATATCTACTTTACCCAAATTCAGCTATTTTTTTAACATTTTGCCACATTTGCTTTATCATTCTGCATGTGTGTGTGTGTTTCTGATCCAGTTACCCCTGCCCCTTAATACTTTAGTGTGTATTTTCTAAGAACAAGGATATTTTTATTTAAAAATGGTAAAATTATAAATTTAACATTGTTACAGTATTGTAATCTTAGTCCACCCTCTAGTTTTATCAGTTATCCTAATTACATCCTTTATAGCATTTTTTCCCATCTAGAACAGGAGCATGTATTGCATCTAGTTTTTGTGTTTCTTTAGTTTCCTTTAATCTGGAATAGCTCCTCAGCCTTTTTTGTCTTCCATGACTTTGACATTTTCAAAAGAATAACAGCCAGTTGTTTTCTATAGTGTCTCTCAATTTGGTTATATGTGTGTTTTTAAATTTTCAGACTCAGGTTTAGTCTGTATTTGTAGCATCTTAGCATAGATAGCAAAAGGAACTCATTGATGACTCAACAGAGTATCTGATGAAGAAATACCTAGTGCAAAAAGATGTAATTTAATGTATTAGCCCTCGAAACTTTGAATTCTTTCTTGAATTTCCCTGCTCTGACCTTGAACAGCTTATTTAATTCTGCAAATTGATGCTTATTTTCATGTTGGGACTACTTAAGTTAAGTGTTTATTAACGGTCAAAATTAGGAGGTCTGATCACTGGTGGAATTTCAGGGCCTGTGAATTTCTTATAATTATTTACAAAATGTTACGTATTGAGAAAAATGCAAAGGAGTTTGTTAGGAAAAGTAAGACTGGGTTATAAAAGCTTTTAATTCTGTAAAAGGACTTTATATTTTTATTCTTCCAGCAGTGAGAAGCCATTTAATGTTTCAGTACAAAAAAGAAACAGGAAAATTGGTGTATCTTTTTCTTCAGAAAAGTATCTTTCTGAAAAATTTAAATTTCTTCTACTGGGAAAGAAGGAGGGCAGTATCCTCTTTCCTCTGGCCTGGACATGGGACCTCATTTCTGAAAATGATGAGGGTTCTGCTATTCTTTCAGCTTTGCAGCCTTTTGCTATCAGCTTCTTACTTTTCTAACCCTTTAGAAATACTTAAATTTTTCCAAAGTATCCAGTACAAGTCTGGTTCATTGCTTTCCCTTTGGAATGAAATAATTGGGAAACTCTGGAGTTTGGGAAGTTGGCCAATTAGAATAGCTAACTTTACATTTTCCATAGTAAATAATAGTTAATACTTGAAATGTAAAAATCAGTATTGCATTCAGTTTTTGGAGATATGCTGCAAAAGAATCAGGCCAGAATTTAGATGGTTGCTTCTGTGGAAATTAGGAATGGGAATGGAGCAGTAGCTTCTTTTTTTTGAGGGCAGTGTCACTGGCCCTCATATGTGGGACCGGAACCGGGGCCCCTGGCTTCCCAAACCAGCGCTTAACCACCACACCACTTGGCCGGCCCTAGTAGCTTCTTTTTAATGACAAGCTTTGTAGAACTTTAAGACTAGGTTATTTATAGTTTTTTAAAAAGAGAAATTAAGTTTTTTAATGTGTATCATATAGTAATGTTTGCTATGTTTATGCTCAGCTTGGCTTCTTGAAATTGAACCTTTTAATTGAAATACTCTTTGTTTGCAGAGGGCTGGTTTTCAGTTACACCTGAGAAGATCGCTGAACATATTGCTGGCCGAGTCAGTCAGTCCTTCAAGTGTGACATTATAGTAGACGCATTTTGTGGAGTTGGAGGAAATACCATTCAGTTTGCCTTAACTGGAAAGAGAGGTAATTAGCCATCAGTGGAAGAAAAGTAATTTATTTTCAGTTTATTCAGTAATGTTTCATTTTGCTTCAGCTTATCCTTGCTGAAATTTAATACATAATTATTAATTTATGCCAAATATTTAAAATAATAACTAGCATATATTAAGCATACACTATATCACATATAGATGTAAGTGCTTAATCTGTATTTACTTAGTCAGCACTCTTGTGAAGTATACCATTTACTATCTGCATTTCATAGAAATACTTCAAAATAAAGAGATGAAGTAACTTGCCTAAGATTACACAGACCCCACTTGGGGTAGCCACAATTATATTAAATAAAGCTAAATATATTAAAATGGGGAAACTAGGGGCAGCTGGATAGTTGGTTAGAATGCAGTGCTCATAACACCAAGGTTGCCAGTTCGATCCCCACATGGGCCGCTGAGGTGCGCCCTCCACAACTAGATTGAAACAACTATTTGACTTGGAGCTGATGGATCCTGGAAAAACACACCGTTCCCCAGTTTAAAAAAAAAAAAAAATGTTTAAAAAATAATGGAGAAACTATTATTTAGAAAAAGAGTAGATGGCAAGTCCCACCTTTGCCACTCACTACCTTTATGACTTTGGACCTCATCTATCCTTAATTTAAAGGAGATATTAACTTGAGATAACTTCTGTGATACCTTTCATCTTTAGCATTCTAAGACACTAAAAATCTTTTACATATTAGATCATCCAAAGTGCTTTACTTTGGAATCAAAAAACAAAACCTCTATTATTATCTGCCAGGAACTAGGGCAAGTAAGTAGACATGTGCTGTTTCCCAGGGAAAAGAAGGCTTTACAAAATTAAATAGTCTGCCAAAATGGACATAGCTGAGTTGTGAAGCCAGGATTTGTACTCATTTTTTTCTGAACGTGATATTCCTGTTCTCTCTAAATTCTTTTTAAACTGTAGTATAATGTGATATGTTAGAGGCATCAGTTGTTGAGTCATACTCCGAAGATGCCCCTTTCCCCCAGTGTCTTTGTAGTCTACATATAGCTGTAAATTTCATAGAGTTTCATTAATTTACGTAAAGTTTTTAATGTTAACCTGGGAAACCATATGATTCTGAAAAGGATACTATAAAAGGTAGAAAATAACGAAGTGAAACTTAATACTGATTTTAAGACCAATGCTGATGAACGGTGTGTGCCCTTATTCAATCACTCCTGTGCCTCCACATCATGACCTTTGCTAACTTTCTGTGGTCTCCTGGGTGAAAGCTATCTTCATATTTACTGGAATAGTAATTAATCTTGTTTTCCCTGAATTCACTATTTCCCTTATTTTCACTAGATTATTTCTACTCAGATTGTTGTTATCTATGCATATACCCAACTGAATGGTTAAAGAATCGACAGTTTTACATTTTTGTATTGTTAAAGATTTCCCCCCCCCCCTTTCTATGTCTTCCAGTAGTTCTGTATCGGTGCCACTCACTAGAACTTTCTGTGATGATATAAATGTTTTACATCTGCACTGTCCAATATAGTAGCCACTAGACACAAGAGGCCATTGAGCATTTCAAAAGTGGCAGTGTGACCAAGCATCTAAATTCTTAATATTATTTAATTTTAGTCAGTTTAAAGGTAGTACCCTTTGATGGCTATAGTGGCTGCCATTTATTGGACAGTTCCGCATAGTATCATCCAGCATTTGTCAGCATTTCATTTATATGATACATTGAGTGCTTACATTCTGTTAGATCTAAAAACACAGTCTTCCAGCGGCCCTGGTTCGGTCCCACATATGAGGGCCAGTAACACTGCCCTCAAATAAATAAATAAATAAATAAATAAATAAATAAATAAAAACACAGTCTTTCTCCAGTGGAAGTGCACATGAAAATATGAGGATTAAGTGAATATATTTGATATTGAAAGTAATGTTTCTCCATTGAATTTTTGGTATTGTCAGCATGTCTTTCCATCTGTCTCTACTATAAATATAGCAGATTGAGCAGCTGAAAAGGATATTTTCATCCTTTCTCTTGTAAAAATGAATGTTAGTTTATTTAGAACAGAAAAAAATAGCATTGTAAATGCATGGTTTTATAACATAATTGGATCTTGTATTCATTATTCAAGTGATTTATTTCCTGTATTGTGTCTCAAAAGTGTTAACATTTTGAAACCAGCATTTTCTAGAAAACAGCTGTTTCCTTGACAACCATGATGTCTGCATCAGGGTTCCACTTAGCCCTTCAAATATAAAATATTGCTTCTAACATACTGGTGCACGTACAGGTGCACTTACTTCAAGACATGAATGAGCTAAATTTAACTTATGTTTGCATTGCTAATTATGAAATTGCAATAAATCAAATGAAAGCCCATTTGGTGCAAACATAACGTTGTCCTGTTCCTGCTACTTAAAATGTCTCATTAAACTTAGTCAGATGATTTTACATTTCTTCTTAAGTTGGCTGGCTATATAGGTTTGTCAAAATTTGTTTTATTTTGCTTTGCTGTAGAAGCTGTCAAATTTGTCTTCTTTGGAGGTTGCCTCATTTTGAAAAGATTTTGGAAGATGTCTTTCCAGATATCTTAGCATTTATTGGACTTACATGCAGTCAGGGACCTTTCCAAGCATTTGCTACTCAGGCTTTACACTGCACAGAGCACAGTGCTGAGCACATATTGACTCGTAGTAGATACTTGCTGGTGGTTATCACTGCTTGCTTTGGTAAAGCTAGCTGAGTGACATAACTCTGAAAGCCAGGTCCTACAGTCACATTTTCTCGGTACAACATAAGTGAATCTTTATAATTTAGATTAAAAAGTTTAATTAAATTCTCTATCTCTGGTATATGAGGCCAAATCTCACTTGGTCCCTAAAAAAGATTCTTGTGCAGAAAATAAACAGACTGATCAGAACATGATCTATTCTATTTTATAACTATTATATTAATCTGTATCATTTGACTCATCTTTCCTGTTCCCATTTTTAGTGATTGCCATTGATATTGATCCTGTTAAGATTGATCTTGCTCGCAATAATGCAGAAGTTTATGGGATAGCAGACAAAATAGAGTTCATCTGTGGAGATTTCCTGCTGCTGGCTTCTCATTTAAAGGCCGATGTTGTGTTCCTCAGCCCCCCTTGGGGAGGGCCAGACTACGCTACTGCAGAGACCTTTGACATTAGGACAATGATGTCTCCTGATGGATATCCTTTGGACGTATCTAAGAGTTTATACAACCAGTGGTTATGGAGAAGGGGTGGGTGTGTGTGTGTGTGTGTGTTTGAAACAGAGAGGAATTAGTGAAGAGGAGAGGAGCTAATAGCACTTTATAGATTCTAGTTTTAGATGAAAGATAGGTATATAAAAATTAATTGGTGATGGATTTCCAAAAGTTACAGCAGATATGGAGTCATATTTCTTTTGGTTACTATCCAATTTTACCATTACAAACAAGAACTAGAAAGCATTAATTGTTTGGAATTATTGTCTGGGGCCGCCGAGTGGCGCAGTGGTTAGGAGCTGACTTGGGAAGCCAGCGGCCCCGGTTCGGGTCCCACATATGAGGGCCAGTGACACTGCCCTCAAAAAAAAGAATTGGAATTATTGTCTGGAAATTGGGAATTTCCTCAAGACCTGTACCTAAAGTCTGGGTGACTGTCCCTTAACTTTTCTTCCACTTATACTGACTTGTGCTCATTCTCTGTGTAGCTTCAAATTTTTCCTGTTATTCTTCCAAGATACTGAAGCAAGCCTTTAGTTCATAAAGAAAGGGACAAATAATCTCTACTCCCCAGAAGAATCATCTGTTTGACTCTAACAGGAAACATGGTACTAAATTGCTAATTAAAACTTAGAATATAGACTACAATAGACAGTTATTTGTCTTTATTTTTACTGGAAAGAGGTGGTATTGTGCTTTCCTGTTCTTTGTATTTTCACAATAACTAGGAAAAGCAAAAAGAGAAAAGACTGTATATTTCTAACTCTTGGTTGCCTACCACTAGGATAAGTGAAAAATAGGTTTGACTTCTAATTCCTGACCTGTGCTACTAAATTACAAAATCTGCTACTTAATTCTCTTAGGTTCCATTATAGGATTTACATGTGTGCCTGATTATTACATATCAAAATACATTTGGGTTATAATATAATAAGTAAAGAACTTAATCTCTGATGAGAAATTAATTGCTAGTTTTGTTACTTTTCCTTAACTGTTGTCCACCTTCGAAATCTTCAGGCTTTCCCAGAAGATCACTAGTAATATTGTTTATTTTCTTCCAAGAAATGCTGATATTGACCAGGTAAGTAAGCCATTACTGAAAAACTATGAGCCTCTGCCATATCTATTACAAAAAATGAGTAGAAAAATATATAAAGAGTATTTCTTTAATTAAGAATGTGTTAATGAGGGCCGGCCAAGTGGCACGGTGGTTAAATGCTGGCTTAGGATGCCAGCAGCCCCGGTTCGGGTCGCACATATGAGAGCCAGTGATACTGCCCTCAAAATAAAAATAAAAAATAAAAAAGAATGTTTCTTTCTAAAAAAAAGAATGTGTTAATGAGTAGTCCCTGGCTTTTTGACCATTACTAGAAAACTGGAAGTGTTTGACTATTAAATCCATAACTGTTTTAATTTTCTTTATCTCCATCCGCAGTGCCTGGCCTACATAAACTGAGCACTCTGGGCTTTTAATTATATGTCCTGAAAGGATGATTGAATGTGTTGTGCTTCAAATGTGCACATCTAAACTAGCCAAAACCTGTCTTTACTGAAACCTACCTTGAAAATAGAGGATTTAGGTATTCCTTAAAATAAATAGTACCTTACATAAAATCTTAGTTTGGCCAGGATCAATTTCAACTATAGCCTTGAAATATAAGACACTTGACTAACTTGAAAATGTCCTTATTTCTTTTTGTACCATAAACATTTATTTTAGCGATGTTATTTTTTTCCCTACAGAATTTGCTCTCATATAATAACTGCCTCATATAGATCCAATGATGTCTTTATTTCATGCTTTTGTTGATTTTTTTAAACAAGCACTTATTATATACTGCTCTAAGCATTCTGTTGAAAATCTTTTGTATTTCATATTAAATTTTACTACAGTGTTGCTAGGCGTAGGTTTTTCCTTGCTCTCCTATTTGATACTCTGAGAACTGACCCTATCATTCTAAGCTTTTACCATCTTATTCTGGAGAAATTATCCATTATTTGTTCAACTATGTTCTCTTTACCGTCTTTTTCCCTTTTCTGGGAGATCTATTATATGGATGTTAGTCTTTCATAACTGTATTTTCTGGAGTTTTGCCTGCCTTTTCCTTCTGAGAGATTATCTCAATTTGGTCTCCTATTTAGTTTATTCCTCAGGTATATATTCATATTCCATCTGTTATCATATTCCATCTGTTGTGTTTTTTTAATTCAACTATTCTTTACATTTATTCTTTCTGCATTTTTTTTTTTGCTTTCTTCCTTTGCATTCTAATTTTCTTAGGTTTCCATTAAAGGATTTAAATTACTATAAGAAGTTTAAATTCTTAATCTGTTTTATCCTTTCTGCCTTTGATATAATTTATAATCCATTTTGTTTTTCTTCCATGAAATACTTGTGATCCTCAAATGTCTTATCTTACTGGCTAGTAGCTATTCTCAAGTAATGCTGAAAGATAAACGACAGGCCAGCATCCATTCAGTGTCAAACTGGCTGCACTTTAGAATCACTGGGGATACTTGTACAGAAATTGTGACTGTGCAAGCCACACCCAGAAATTGATCTAACCATGTTTTCCAAGCTCCCTGGGTCATTGTAATGTGTAGTCTGGGTTGAGAGCCAGTGGTGAAGCCTGTGTCAGCCCCAGTGATAACTTCAAGGGATGAAGATGGGTAAACTCTATGGTTCCGAACCCAGGCGCCACAAGACTGCACTTAACCTATCACAAAACACTGTCTCAAGACACAGCTCCCCGCCTTTGGGGAGGGGCTGGGCAAAAGCAGCATTTCAAGACTGTTCTCTTTAATCTTAGATTGTAATCTATCAGCTCTAGGGGCTCAAAGAGGGAGGAGCAAGAAAGCAGCTGCCAGAGTTAGTTCTCACCTGTTTCTCTCAGCTTTTCACAGCAGAATTTCTTTTTAGCCTGCCATAACTTTAGCCCCCCGGAACATAGACGAGAGTTCTTAGTATCTGCAAGTGAGGCAGCATGCATTGTTTATACAAGGCAAAGGTAACAGGGGCGAGCAGAGTTTCACATTTCTTGTTTTTCTTCTTTCTGTTTTATCTTCTCAGAGGCCCTATCCTTCATTTCACATGTATATTCACATTCAAACCATCCCAGGTCTCCATAAATTTCTTTTGTTTAGCACTTTCCCTCTGATGTCTCTAGAGCTATCCTTATGGGAGTCAGCAGTCACACTAGTTCAGCATCTTCCTAGGGATTACAAGATAGGTGCATACGTAATAAAAATAATGCAACCTTCTTATAAGAAAGGTAGAAATTAAATACTCTTGCTTTCTGGTAGATTGCATCAGGAAAGGCCCTGGATGATAGAGCATGTAAACTGGGCTTTAAAGATTTGATCATGAGCATTGAGGTGAATGAAGATGACAAGAATATTGATGACATGGAACTGGGAATATGGGGTAATGTTCAGGTAATAGGCTAAAAACAAGATATAAAGAGTCAGACAGACTGGAGTTTAGTCTCATCCCTTCCACTTATTAGCTTTCTAGTGGTGGTTTCGAGGAATAAATGCAATAACTGGGTAAAGCATTTATCATAGTAGCTCTAGCTGATAAATCTTAAATAAAGTCTTGAGTCTGTTACTTAGAAGATCCTATTATAAAGTTATTGTGGAAAGAATGTAAATGTTACTGTGATTTTGAAGAGGACCAATATGAAAAGATGACATGTTTTCTCCAGAGAAAAGAACAGACAGCTTTAGTATTTGTGAAATAATAGAATTTAATTTATAAACATAACCCCAGATTATAGATTTTTTTCCTTCTTCCTATTAGAAATGAGATACACTCCCTTGTACTGGACCTATCCTCATTTTAATTTGGAGCACTGGTTCTCTGCTGTGACTGCAAATTAGAATCTCTTGAGTGGTTTTGTTATTTAATTATGGTAAAATGTATATAATAAAATTTACCTTAAATCATTTTTAAGCATACAGTTCAGTGGCCCTGAATACGTTTCACATTGTTGTGTAACCACACTACCATCTCAGAACTTTTTCTCATCTTCCCAAACTGAAACTGTATACCCATTAAACACTAACTCTCCATTACCTCCACACACAACCTGCCTTGAGTAACCAGCATTCTACTTTCTGTTTCTATAAAAATTTGACTACTATAGGTACTTCATATAAACAGAATCAAACAATATATGTCCTTTTGTGTCTAGCTTATTTTGCTTAGCATAATCTAAAGTTTCATCCATGTTATAGCATATGTCAGAATTTCCTTTTTAAAGCTGAATATTCTGTATATCCATTCATCAGTTGACATTGGGTTTCCACCTTTTGGCTGTTAATAATGCTGCTGTGAACATGGATGAACAAATAATCTATTTGAGTCCCTGCATTCAGCTCTTTGGGGTATGAGTACTCAGATGTAGAGTTTCTTGATCATATGGTAATTCTATGTTTAATTTTTTAAGGAATCACCACACTGTTCACAGCAGCTGAACCATTTTACATTCACACCAGCAGTTCACAAAGGTTGTAATTTCTCCACGTTCTTGCTAGCACTTGTTATTTTCTGGTGGTGGTTGTTGTTTGATAATAGTCTTCCTAATGGGTGTGAAATAGTATCTCATTGTAGCTTTGATTTGCATTTCCCTGATAACTAATGATGTTGACCATCTTTTCATGTGCATGTATTCTAGATGTTAATCCCTTTTTAGATACATGCTTTGCCAGTTTTTTCTCCCATTCCATGGGTTGCCTTTTTATTCACTTAATAGTGTTCTTTGCTGCACAAAAGTTTTTTTAATTCTGATGAAGTTCAACTTACCTATTTTTTTCTTTGTATTACCTGTTTTTAATGTCATATCTAAGAAACCATTGCCAAATTCAATGTCATTTGCCCCTATGTTTTCTTCTGAGAGTTTTATAGTTTTAGCCAAGTAGCTTTTTTAAACTACGGATACTCTGTCTGGTCCACCGGGAAAGATTCTAACTTATTTTCTGGGATGAGGCCCAAGCATAAATCTTTTTAAAACTCCCTAAGTGATTGTAATGTGCAGCCAGAGTTAAGATCCTCTGGGTTAAAAGAAGAGTAAATGAAAACTAACAAGCCAGAGTTCTTACTCTCTCAGTTAAAAGGAAACGAAATTATATCTTGCTGCCTATCATCTATGAGCCATTGTGTCTAAACTTAGGCCTCCCACATATGACATGCTGTACCAGTTACAAGAAAAAAACAGTCCCCTTTATACATTTTTATAACAAATTTGATAGTAAACCTAATATCTGCTACTTATATCTGTGACTCAGATCTATATTGTAGACTCATGTAAAATTGAACCTATTGATTCCGTAATTCTTATTTTCTCCATGTGTAAACAGCTCTATAACTAGTCTCATAAGAGGCTATATGATCCTTATGTTAAGTATTAGATGGGCTTATTTGTATACTTGAATGACAATAAGAAATTTACTATTGTAAAAGTTAGTGAGTAAATTTTTTCTAGTTAAAATAACACAAGCCCAAGGAGAAAGTTAACTCTTTTTGTTTAACCTGTGTTTTTGATTTACTTCAAACACCTGCCAGAATTATGGTTTGTAGTTCTACCTCTAGAGGGAGTAATGACCCTAGAGAATAATAAAAATCAAAAAGGAAACCTGAGGTTTCAAGTATATTGTTTGGTATTAGATTTAGATCAAATTACAGAAGAGAGTACTGCAAGATTGAGAGACAGCAGAGTTACGGAGAAGTCCACTTTTTGTTAAAGAATATTTAGAATTTCACAACAACCTGAACTTAACAAATGGGTTGCGTTCTCAAACTTTATGAATTTGCTGTTTAAAATTCAGGCTGCATTTTTGCCGTAGAATGACTATAAAGAACATTAATTTCCCATCCAGGGAGATTTGTACTCTGGATAATATCTATATTTAGGGTAGTGACACTGAGTATGGGCACTATAAATACAACTTGTCTGCCTTGCTGTTCACATAAGAGATGAGTCTAATGAGTTAGTGAAATATTTTTCTAGGTCCCCTATTACCTCGATCTTTTATTCCCTTTTTTTGTTTGGGAGTATTCTAGGACATGTATTCCTTGTTACTCAGACTTCACTATCAAACTCAAGAACTGAATAATTTAAAAAATCTTTTTGTGGTAGACACTTTGGAGAGAAGGTATACCTCACTCTTTGAAATCACTGTAGTTACTTGGGAACATCAGATTCAACCCTGAGATCGCTGGATAAATGTATTTTATCTGCATAATGCCTATATCGTGCTGTTTTTCTTTTTTTCCTTGGACAACTGTGAAATTGCAGCTAATACTAATTTTAGGTCTATGATGTTTTCCAACCATGAAAAGCTTCTTTTTTAAGGAGGAAGTGCACACAGTTGAATAGAGGCCTCTGGCAAAGAATGGCTTAGGTCTCCCCTAGGAATCTACACAGCAACAATTGTCGGGCACCATCTTTGTAGACCCCTACAGGTGGAATCTTTAACAGTAGGCAGACACAGGAGTGGTGAGAGGAGTAACTCCTGGTTGATTTGATATAGTAACTCCTTATCCTTGAACTAAAATGTCGAGCTTCAGAAAAGTTATAACATTTGTATTTTTCAGGTCATATTAATTTGTTCATACCAGTACAGAGAGCAGGACAATATTGAGCATCATCCCCAAGAATTGTGTTGAAAATTAGCTAGGAGGCCCTATACCATGTAACTTCTGGCACTTGTCTAGTAGATGTACGCCACCCTTCTATGACTCCACTCAGATAGACATCATAGCAATTAGGCCATACGCTACCTATTTTATTTCCTCATAAAGCGAAAAAATATTTATAAATTGACCTGTACTGTGGGTAGAACTAATTCTGCAATTGTTTAAGTTCTATCTTGTATAGAAATTAATGTTAGATTTAATCAAGAGATCCCTTTTTTTTAGTTGGTTGAGTTCTTGAGGCTCCCCTTGGAACAAATACATAGTGTCTAGGAAGGGAAAAGTTCCTAATTATAGCAATCATCACACTTCTAATAGTTTATTAGGGAAGGAGGGAGAAAGAGAGAGCTTATTTATAGGCAACATTTTTTAAACTTGTCATATAAAAGAATACGGTTATATGCGTTTGAATAATTAAAACTTTATGGAAACAGGTAATATTATTTGGAAATATAATTTAAATACAACTAAATTCAGTTCATTGGCATTTTTAGGGTTTGCTTTTGGCTGGATACAGTAAAAACTGACCATTAATTTCTTTGCAAATATCAGTTCTAAGATATAGCATTTGCTTATTTAATTTAAAAATGGAGCCTTACTGGTTTCTAAATATTAGGATTGGTAAGAAATTTGTTTCAGATTGTTCCAAATGAAATTTCCATGGTGGCAATTTGGTCTAATGGCAGCACTCTCATAGTGAGTGCTGCCAGTTGGTCAAAACTGTACCCGTGACCCATGTAGCAGGTATGAGGAAGTCATCTCAACAGATGGAGGACTGTTAGTCCAGGTTTTGACACCAGAAGCAGCAGAGAGTTGAAAGAGGGCTAAGAACTAGACTGGACTTCTGGTATATGTAGGAATAGTAAATTCTAAAACTGCTTTACCTGAAAATACCCAAGCTTTAAAACTCAGAGCACTCCAAAGCACGTTCATCATTCAAAGAACCAGTACCCTGCATCTGTATACAACATAGAAGCTTAATAAGTGTTTTTTATCTTAATGGCATACTTAAGAGTTCACGGGGTTCCCTACACATTTTCATTGATCGTCGTAACAACTTTAGAGGAAGCAAGCCTAGTTTTATTGGTGGGTGAGCTAGGGAAGCTCAGTGATTTGCCTGGTCTTCCTGGCTCACAATGGCAGCATGGAGTGCCCCACTGCCTCCACTGACAGGTATTCATTACTGAAAAGGAACAGATTCAGCTCTTATCACTGAGTTAGCCCACCATGAGATTGGGAGTAGTGAATAGAAGTTGTGACAAGAGAAGCAAAAGGAATTATGTATAATCTTGGCTGAATCATTTCTGTTTCATTCCTGGTTGGTGAGAAAGATGACAGGGCTAAAAATTCACTACAAAATGAAAAGCGCTTACTGCTGAGCTTTATCTGTTTTGGGTATTCTCTTATCTCTTGTAGTAACCAGTATCCAAGTTTTTAGACCATCTCTGTTCTTAGTAAAATTCACTGCTTAATCAATACATTGCAATTAAGGATACCATTGATCAACTTCTAATGTTTATTAGCCAGCTTTTCCCTTGGAAAGATTGCTGCTGAACAATTAAAATGGTATTTGTTCTGCTACTGCATGTATCATTTTGCAGAGGGGCTATGGAACTGACCTTATAAGTCAAATTGGAAAGGCACAAGTATTTCTGAATGTAAGCTTATATTCTCTCTTCTGAGTCAATTTTTTTCAGTAAATGATGTAGATAAAGAATAGAAGGATGCCGGGCCAGCTGAGTGGCTCAGTTGAATAAGAGTTAACTTAAGAGCGTGAGCTCTGAGCAACAGGGCCGCCAGTTTGATTTCTACATGGGCCGGTGACGCTGAGCCCAAGCTGAGCTGCTGCTGAGTTGCCAACAGGTGGCAGGATGGCTCAGCTGGTGAAAGCAGGTGCTCCTGACAACAAGACTGCCTGTTTGATGGTGGGCTACGCCCGCCCACAACTAAGACTGAACTCAGCACCTTGAGCTGAGCTGCCACCCAGATGGCTCAATGGATAAAGCATGTGCTAACAACAGGGCTGCCAGTTCGACTCCCGCATGGAATGGTGACTATGCCCACCCGCAACTAAGAACTCGGCACTTTGAGCTGAGCTGCCACCCAGATGGCTCAGTGGATAGAGTGTGTGCTCTTAACAACAAGGCTGCTGGTTGGACTCCCGCATGGGATGGTCACTATGCCCACCGGCAACTAAGATTGAACCTAGCACCTTGAGCTTAGAGGCCACGAGCTGCCCATGGGCAGCCAGATGTCTACTGGTGCCCGCCACAACTAAAATTGAAGAACAACAATTTGGCTGGTCCCCCTCCCCAATTTCCCAACACGGTTCCCCTCCCCCAATTCCCCAATTTAAAAAAAAAAAAATAGAAGGTTGCCATACATAGTGCTGCATACAAAACCTTTGCTACTAGCCAGAGGCTACCCAACTCTGGTCTATTGTATTTATGTAACTTGTTGAATTTAAGAATAATCTTCAGGGCCGGCCAAGTGGCGCAGTGGTTAAGCGCTGGCTTGGGAAGCCGGCGGCCCCTGTTTGGGTCCCACATATGAGGGCCAGTGACACTGCCCTCAAAAAAAATTAAAAAGTTATCCATTCTTGAGCCGGCTGAGTAGCGCAGTGGTTAAGAGCTGGTGTGGGACACCAGTGGCCCCAGTTCGGATCCCACATATGAGGGCCAGTGACACTGCCCTCTAAAAAAAAAAAGAAATTAAAAAAAATAATAATAATAATCTTCATGTTTCCAGTATCTGTTTCTGAGAAGAGGTAAGGGACAAAGCTTAGTGAACTGGTTATCGGTAGCCTTTTCCTAAGATACTGAGGTAGGTGAGCTTTTGATGCCAGGAGAATTTTTTTTGATCTGTCACCAGTGTGTTCCTGTTGACATGTTGGCTTTTTAAAATTGTATTTGTTTTAATCAACAAGTAAATTTTGAAAAAAGAAACAGGAAATAATATCTGTGAGAACTAGAGGTAGCATTCAAACTATATGAAAAACTATCAGCAAAAAAATATTTTTTATTCACTTAAGCATAGAAAAATCTCATATCTGTTTACCAGGTGCAAAGAAATGACACGAATTTTAATAAATACCTTTAAGTTTGAGTGTTGCCTGGTTTTCCACTGATAAAAAATATTGTCTTCTTTTATCTCCCAGACAACTGTTCATTAGAAATATTTTTACCCAACTTCTATGTCTCTGTGTTTCTTAGTTGGATATAACAAAAGTAACATGAGTGCAACAAGGCATCATGGGTAAGGCACTTGACTGACATTAGGTTTCTAATCACAGCCAGCATTTCAGATGTTTGCTGCTCCTGTCACTCTAATTGACAGAGATCTGTAGACCCCATAAAAAATACTCTTAATTCTCATCTGGTATAATTTGCTTGTACTAAAAGGAAATTTTTTTAATTTTTCTGCCTCTTTTAAAGTGTTCTGTCCTTAATATATATTCTGCCATTAAGACCCAGTTGGAAGTTATTTTGTCTCATTCGTTCAGTTACCATACATTTTTACTTTAAATCAGTTTGCTTTTGAAGAATAATGTAGTTTTGATTGTTTGACCCTTAAATATTCTGTGTTACTTATGTCTAAAGTTATCACCTTCATTTTGATCTTCACCTGTTTCTCCTTCCCCCATCCCCAAAGAACAACTTTATTGTCTAATATAAAATCTAGTTGATGAGCATTCAGTCCTTAGCTCTAGTTGTAATTCAAACTAATTGGGATTTCTTTTGGTAAATCTAGTATATTTATGTAATATGCCAGAAACATAGCATGTAATCAAAACTGCTTATCTTTATCTGTTTAACTACCCACCTTTATCCCTCCCTCCTACCTGCCCTCCTTCCCTCTTCCTCTCCTCCCCTTCCTCTTTCTCTCTCTTTCTCTCAATTTATTAAACTTTGAAAGCGGAAGGAGCCAAATCATATTTTATCAGTTAAACCTGCTAGTGAAAAATAAAGACAGCTAGAAATCGATGCCATTCAATTTGCTTATAGCAAAGTATTAATTTATTGGCTTGAACTACATAATCTTTAGTCTTTCCAACTCCGGAATTCTAACCTTAAAAAAAAATGTATATGAAAATGCGAAAAAGTACAAAAAGACTAAAGTTCAAAATTATTTTTATTTTTCCAGTTGCAGTTAATATACAATATTATATTCATTTCAATTGTACCACATAATGATTAGACATTTATATAACTTACGAAGTGATCACCCCAATAAATCTAGCACTCATCTGATACCATACATAGTAGGCAATATTATTGACTACATTCCCTATGCTATACTTTACATCCCTGTGACTGTTTTTATATATGGCAATTTGTATACCTTAATCCCCTCCCCTTTTTTACCCATTAGAAATTTTTTTTTTTTAAAGATTTTATTGGGTAATTGGGGGAGGGGAACAGACAAGTTGTTGTCTTTTTGTTCTTCAGTCTAGTTTGCGGAGGACGTTGCTTCACTGGCCCATGTTGGTGTCGTCATTGCGCTCTTCCCGGCTGAGGCAGATCAGTCGCTGGCCTCTGGGTGGTCGCTCACTGCAGCTATTGGCAGCCCACACTGGCTGCCTGCCGCTCACGCTGGCTGCAGGCCACTCACTGTAGCCGATGGCAGCCCACTGCAGCAGGGGCTGCAGCCTATCCGTCACCCGGGCTCGCACAGCCCAGCTCCAGGTGGAGCTGTTGTTAGCTGTAGAGGGCAGTGTCACTGGCCCTCATATGTGGGATCCGAAGCGGGGCTGCTGGTATCCCAAAACTAGCTCTTAACCAATGCGCCACTCTGCGTCCCCATTAGAAATTTTTAATTAGAACACTTGAAAGTAATATGTTAAGTTTTTGTAAATTTCTTTCTAAACACTAAACAGACCTGCTTTCTCATTTTTTTTTGTAAGCATGCTGAAAGCAGGAGCCATGTCTTCATGTGGGGCTTGCCCTGTCATATTTTGACATAGATTTACCTTTTCCTCCAGTATCAGAAGCAGTACTTCTTTTATTTATCCATCATATCTGATTCTCCCAGCTAGAATATAAAATTCATGAAGGCAGAGATTTTTTTTGTGTGTGTGTGTGTTTTTTTTGCTATACTCCACAACCTAGAACAAAAACCTGTAAGTGCTCCATAAATAGTTGAATAAAATAATTTATTTACTGTTTTGTAATAGACCTCAGAAAACTTCCATATAAATAAGCAAATCATTACTCCTTTTTCTATCCAAAGCACCCAAATTCAGGCAACCCCCTAAAGAATGGAGACAGAAAAGAAACTACCCTATCTTCTCAGAGATTTCTTTTAATGTGATTTTATTTATGCCCTTTAAAATGCCCTTTTTGGGGACATGGATAGTATTCCCATTTTTTAGATTTAGAAAGCCAAAGCCTATCTTTTTTTTTTTTTTTTTTTTTTTTTTGAAGGCAGTGTCACTGACCTCACATGTGGGACCAAACCGGGGCAGCTGGCTTCCCAAGCCAGCGCTTAACCACCATGCCACTCGGCCGGCCCTAGCCAAAGCCTATCTTTAATGGCTTTCTAAATCGATATAGCAAATTATTGCTAGACCTTGTATTAAAATTTCCCTCTGATTTTTCTTTTTTCCCTGCCAGACCCATCCCAGCAAATGTTTTGCTGTTGTGTCATCTCTACTTTGGTTCTCTTAATCCTGTTCACTCCTTTCCTTTCTCCTCCTTCTGTCTTTCCCCACCCAAGAAAACTTCAGTTTACCAATCTCACTTTCTTTAAATAAATCACAGTTTAAAATAATGGGAGATCTACTGCACTTAAGTTATATCTTAACTCATAGAAAAATTATTGTGAAACCAATATTTTAGATATACTAGTCAAAATACTTTTTTTTAAAGACAAAATTCTTCATTTTACCCTTCCTTATAAACAGTCAGACTGACATGAAGATACCAAAACAGAAAATAAAACAATTATTCCAAATAATTATCTCTCAGACTACCAGGCTGTTTTAATTTCTAGTTTCACTTAGTTATTACATTTTTATTAGCAAATAGTGGGATGTACATGTGCTTTTTGTTACTATAATAAATACTGTGTTTGTCTTGTGTTGCCACATATTCCTATTAAAAACACAGCCATCTCTTTTGTGTCTCTTTGTAGTAGGCAGGGTAATGTTGACATTGTTAACTGTCTTGATTGGCCTTTTTTTTTTTCTCTTTAGAATGTACCATAGAATGACTTGTTTATTTCCTATTTTTGTATCTGTGAATTCTTTTCTAAGAAGAAGTTGAAATGCTTTAAAATACATATTCATTAGCAATGCACAATAAACCTTTCCTTCTGCTAATCGCTGGTATAGTATGTGTAATTAAACTGAGATCTCAGCCTCTAAACCAAACTAGACCGATAGTGCCTCTCTTTGCCAAATATACAAGTACAGTTCTGCCAGTTACCATTGCAGAATTAATTACAGAAAATGTGTGTCTCTTGTCTGTCCCTATCCTTGATAGTATTTTTAGTATCCCTTTCTTCAACACTAATGTCTCCAGTTCTGTGACTTCCAGGACTTCCTACTGCATTCCCCCTTCCCTTAATCCACACACTGCTACCTCCATAAACTGATCTCTGGTGATGAAATCATGAGTTAGAAGGTAATCTGTTTACTAATTAATAGACCTGAGAGGTTGGATGAAAAAAATATGGGACTAAAACAAAACTTGATGTTCGTTCTGTGGAGATGGTGAGGGGGTGGGGTGGTGCTTTTAGCTCCCTAATAAAGGAGTTGATCACTGTATACTATTGGGTTGTCGGAAAAGTCTTGACATATTTTTTCTGTTTTTCATTGCAAAAATGCATCATGACTTTTCCAACAACCCAATAATAGACCTCAAAATGAGCAATAGATTTTACCACAGTAAAAAAGGAAAGGGTGAATTTAAAAATACGCGTGTGCACACACAAACAACAGGTGGAAGAGGCCGTCCAAGTTGGGAAAACAGTAAAAGAGACCAATTAGAGAAGGAAGAAGTAGGTAGTAGGAGACCAGAACTCTCATGAGAGTGGGGTCATAGCTGTCCTTCTTTCTGATATATCATTTCTAATATCATGTATCAGATAGCTCAGTAAATATTGTTGAGTAAATGAGAGGGTAAGATGCCAAAGATAAGGTGAACAGGACAAAACTGTTCAGGAAAATGAGTTGGGTTTTTTTTTTTCTTTTTAAAGGTTTTATTGGGGAATAGTGGGATGGGGGGACAGTGTTGGGGAATTGGGGAAGGGAAACAGCTAAGTTGTTGTCCTTCAATTTTAGTTATGGAGGGTGCAGCTAGCTCAGCTCCAAGTCCAATTGCCATCTGGCCGCCCATTGGCAGCTCGCAACCTCCCAGCTCAAGGTGCCGTGTTCAGTCTTAGTTGCCGGTGGGCATAGCCCACCATCCTATGTGGGAGTCCAACCGGCAACCTTGTTTAGGAACACATGATCTGAAAAGCTGAGCCATCCTGCCACCTGTTCGCAGCTCAACAGCAGCTCAGCTCAGATGCAGCTCACTGGCCCATGTGGGAATCAAACTGATGACTGTTGCTCAGAGCTCGCGCTGTTAACCAGCTGAGCCGCTTGGCCTGCTCGTGAGTTATTCTTTACATTTCTATCTTAATAAGCCTGATATTTGGGGAGGATATATTTATATTCTCTTCCTCTAAGTTCTTTAGCTTCTGACATTGGAAAGATTAGGTCCTGTACAATAACAGAGCACTATCATCTTACCCATAGTATCAACAGTATCTAAAACAAGGATTTCTGCCACCACATGAATACCTACCTGGAAAGTACGAGTGCACATTTGAAGGACTCAAATAGAAAGCCAGTCATCTTATTATTTGATGAAACAAGAATGAAAGATTTATTTTGAAATCATGCTTATGTATGTGTGACTTCTGTTCCTTTTTTTAGGTGGCATCCTTAGCTGGGCCTGGAGGGCAAGTGGAAATAGAACAAAACTTTCTTAATAATAAATTGAAGACAATCACTGCTTATTTTGGGGACCTGATCCGAAGACCAGCCTCTGAACCATAACTGTAAAGTTGGTAAAAGAACAAAAAGATCATGTGGTCAGAACATTATTCAGATGAGACATTGGAATTTCTTTCTGTATTCACTGATATTTTGTACCCATAGTGTTGTATCACCATGTAAAATGGAAACTTAAAGGAGATTAATGAAGTACTTTGAGATCTTTTGGTAAAATTAACTGTGTGTATTGTACATTAGGATAGTAAGTGCCTGATAAATGGAAAAGGCAGGCTTTCTCCTGTGCTTAATGTCAGTCAGTATGTGTGTGTATATATGTGCATATGTCTGTGTCTTTATAAAATTCTAGATATTTTTGTCTAACATCTTTGTGTGTGTGTGCGTAAAAAACAATTAGGTTTTTTTAATACAGAGAGAAACGAAGAAAACAATGAATTATAGTCTGCCCGTCCATTTAACCCTTTCTGAAATAAATAATGTTTTACCTTCAAGGTTGGAAGTACAGAATGGTACAAAATGAAAAATAAAAAAGTCTACCACCCCCTTCCTCTACTCTTCATACATCCATTTAAAAATAACCACAGCTGGGCCCACAGAGTGGCACGTTGGTTAAGAGTTGGCTTGGTACACCAGCTCTGAGCAACAGGGCCCCAGTTCAGATCCCACATGAAGGCCAATGACGCTGTACTCTCTGCAGCTAAGATGGTGAACAACAGCTCCACTTGGAGCTGGGCTGCCTTGAGTCACCGGTGACAGCGTAGGCTGCAGCCTCTGCTGCAGGGGGCTGCTGTGAAGTACCGTGAGTGGTCAGCAGCTGGCATGATCCGCTGTCCAATGGCCGGCGAGCAACTTCCTCACCTGGGAAGAGCACAATGATAATACCAACATGGGCCAGTGAAACAACGTCCACCACAACTAGACTGAAGAACAAAAGGACAGCAACTTGTCTGTTCCCCTTCCCCAATTCCCCAGTGTTCCCCTCCCCCAATTCACCAATAAAATCATTAAATTAAAAATAACCACAGCTAACAGTATCTTATAATTCCTCCAGAGGACAGAAAGGAATTGCAAAGACTCTAATACACTTTTTCCCCCTCATTGCTGCACTGTTCAGTACTCTCCCCACCTTTTTACTGAATGTATTTTTTTACTAGTATATCTTGAAGACCTTTCCATGTCAGTACATACATACAAATCTACCTCGTTCCTTTTAGTAGCCATCTTGTGTTCTATCTTTTGGATATGCCATAATTTAACAAGTTCCCTGTTGATAGCCAGTTGGGATGTTTTGGGGGTTTTTGCACTTACCAGCTAGTCTGTGCTGCTGTGGTTAGAGTGCATGTTTCCCACCACCTTCCCCAGCTTGGGGTATCACCAAGCATGTTTAGTTTTTGCTATCTCGTGTATAAGGGAAATGCCTTTTTTTTTTTTTTTGAGGGCAGTGTCAGTGGCCCCCATATGTGGGATCTGAACCGGGGTCTCTGGCGTCCCAAGCCAGCTCTTAACCACCACACCACTCGGCCGGCCCAGGGAAATATCTTGTTAGTATGTGTTTCCTTAATTATGAATGAGATTTGAGCATATTTCCATACATTTTAGGAATATGGCAAAATAGTTTTGCCCAAAAAAAGGGCAAAATAGTTTTGCCCTTTTAAACTGACTATTCCTATCTTTTATCAGTTTTTCTTTTTGGATTGTTATTTTTCTTATGTACGAATACCCCTTTGTTTTTAGTGGGTCTTGTAAATATGTTTTTCCAGTTTGTTGTCAGCCTTTAGACTTATGAGATGTGATCAAAAGATAGAACAAATGTTTAAATTTAAAAATATATTATTACAGGAAAAGACACATTGCCATTTATCCCCCTCAAAATACTTCCCCTTGCTTTGAACACACTTATCCCATCGTTCTTGCCACTTTCTGAAGCAGTTCTGGAAGTCCTCTTTCGGGAGTGTCTTTAGTGGTGCTGTCGTGGCTGTCTTGATGTCCTGAATGGACTTTTACCTTTCATGGTCATTCTGACTTGGGGGAAAAGCCAGAAGTTGCACAGTGCCAGATCTGGTGAATAAGATGAATGAGGACACACCATAATGTTTTTATTTGACAGAAATTGCCGTACCAAAAGCTACGTGTGACAAGGAGCCTTTCCTTTGTGATTAAAACATACGGTGAATGCTGCTGCCGAATGCCATCCAATGGAAAGGCAGAGATCTTCAACATGGGAAGCGGTGTGTCTAACTTTAGTAACAGTGTGTGACAAGTTTCAGGTTGTTTGGTGCAGTCATTTGGGTGTGCTACGGTTGAGAGAACGTGTGTTTTAAAGTGTGCCATAAATCATCCATCATGACAACGTTCCGTGTCACATGTTGCTTTTGGAATGACAATTTCTGTCAAAAACATCATGGTATGTCCTTATTCACCAAATCTGGCTCCATGCAACTTCTGCCTCTTCCCCAAAGTCAAAATGATTCAGGAGATAGAGGCAACTATGACAGCGCAACTAAACATGAAAGAGGGCTTCCAGAACTGTTTCAGAAAGTGCCAAGAATGATGGGATAAGTGTGTTCAAAGTGAGGGGGCGTGTTTTGAGCGGGATTAATGGCAATGTGTCTTTTACTGTAATAATATTTTTTTAATTTAAACATTCACCGTATTGTTTGATCACACCTCGTATTTTGTGGGTATTTTTGTTTTGTTTGCCGTTAAGTTTTTAATTTTTATGTACTAAGACTTATCAGTCTTTTTTCTTTGTTGCTTCTGGGTTTATGTCCTTTGGAAAGATCTTTTCCATTCCCACAATATAAATACATTTATCCAAGCTTTTTTCTAGAATTTTCTTGTTTTCATGTCTTTGCTCCACTTGGAATTTGCTTTTTGACATTTTATTTTATAAAGTTAGTGTTCTAAAATTTTCCATTGCAAAAACAATGTGAAATATATTTTATAATATGGTTTATATTCTTTTTCTATTAAAATGGCAATGAAAAGAGGAAGAATATGTGTTGCTTCATTATTCGCCTAAAAATTGTGTTCACTCATTTTTACAAGTAGGTAAAAAGAAAGAGGACTCTGGCTATTGGGGATCTGGGACCTTTATCTTTTAATGTGAGCATGTTAAATATTAAACAAAACATGGTTTGGACTGGGATAGAGTTGGGGAAGTTGGAATAATTTGGGGGTATTTCCAGTAAGTCCTAGAAAAAATAACTATTGAATAATAAACACCTTTGTTGGAGAATGAGAAGCAATGCTGATTTCAGTCTCCTATAACTTTTGCAAAATACAGAGCAATTGCGCTGGTCATTAGAGTTAAATTACTTTTTATTAGTTTACAACATCAAACTCGGTCAATTTTCTGTTTTTACACTTTTTCATCATGTAGCATTAGGGTATATATCATAAACTTGTTATAATTTTTAAAATAATAGCATCAATCATAAATAGTTCTCTCTGTGTCTCTTAGTACTAGAATGTGACGTAGCCACTTGGGGTGAGAGGTGGAGGGGGTAAAGCAGATTTCCAAAGTCAGTTAATTTTTAGTATTGTCATTTAGCCTTTCATACATACTCTTTTCCCACAATACATTGTCATACTTGTTAATACCGTATTTCCCCCAAAATAAGACCAGGTCTTATATTAATTTTTGCTCTAACAATCTACATTTATTCATTTATTTATGTACAAAAAACTACATTTATTCAAACAGTCATGTCTGGCTGACGATCTTACTGGGGCTTATGTTTGGGGTAGGGCTTATATTATGAGCATCCTGAAAAATCATGCTAGGGCTTATTTTCCCATTAGTCTTATTTTGGGGGAAACACAGTATTAAAACTAATTTGTCTTCCTGAACATGCATGACCTTATATGAGTAGAACAGAACACCTGACCAAGATTTAAATATTCCTGCCCATTAATCACACAGATATAACTGATTTATAGACTATAAATTAATAGTGATCAAAAGGACGTTAGTCTATAGTGCAACCTGTGTTCAAATAAAACCTCATGGAGAAGCCAAATATGCAAAACGGATAAAAACCCTTGGAGTTGCTTAACATAAAACAAGTAAGGATGCTAGCAGTCCTTGCCCTACTCCAACTCTTACCTTATTTTTCTTGTTAAATTGCAAAGCTTTTTAAAGCCATTTTTATAAACAATATGTATTTTAACAATTTAAATACAAAGTGAACAACCCCACCCCTGCCTTGAGCCCTTGCCCTCTGCCCCATCTCCCACTTTTTCATTCCTCTTCCCAAAGGCAACTTCAGTTACCCCTAGTATCTGTCCTTTAAGACATTTTTCTATGAGGTAAAAGCTTGTGAGCACACAGTTCAATGGTGGGAATATATATATGTATTTTTTTTTTAAGTTTATTGGGGAATTGGGGGAGGGGATCAGACAAGTTGTTCGAATCAGTCTTCGTTGTGGAGGGTTCCAGTCGCCATCTGGCTTCCCGACGGGAGCTCGTGTCCTCTAAGCTCAAGGTGCTGTGTTCATTCTTAGTTGCTGGTGGGCATTGCCACCATCCCATGCGGGAGTCGAACTCAGCGGCCTTTTTAAGAGTGCACGCCCTATCCACAGAGCCATCCGGGCGGCAGCTCAGCTCAAAGTGCTGAGTTTAATATTTAGTTGCATGTGGGCATAGCCCACCATTGAACAGGCAATCTTGTTGTTACACCAGCTGAGCCATCCTACCACCTGTTGGCAGCTCAGCGACAGCGTTCACTGGCCCATGTGGGAATCAAACCGGTGGCCCTGTTGCTCAGAGCACATGCTCTAAGCCAACTCAACCAACTGAGCCACTCGGCTGGCCTGGGATTATATTATTTTGACATATGATTTTGTTTTTAATATGTCTTACAAATTTTTGCACATCAGGACGTACACATCTGCAGTATCATTTTTTTTTTTTTTTTGAGGGCAGTGTCACTGGCCCTCATATGTGGGACCGAACCAGGGCCGCGGGCTTTCCAAGCCAGCGCTTAACCACCACGCCACTCGGCCGGCCCTGCAGTATCATTTCTAACAGTCATGTAGCGCAAGTCTATAAGAATTTCTTAATCATTTCCCAACTATAAACATTTAAATTGTCCCAGATTTTTCTATTGCAGATAGTACTGTAGTGTATTTTTCAAAGTAGGGTGGGTTTCTAGAAGTGAAAATTTTAGGTCAAAGGTCATGTGTATTTTTTTATTTGGTATATCATGTCAAGTTGTCCTCTAAAAATATTCCCACCAACTATGCATGATAAAGTCCAGTTCCCCCACCTTCAAAAACATTGCATATTTTCACTTCTTACATTACCAATCTAATTGGCAATAAAGTTATTTTAATTTGAATGTCTTGATTACTAGTGTGGTATGAGCAACTTTTCATGTATTAGCCAAATGCATGTGTTAGTCTAATTTTCTCACAAAGTGAATACCTAATTGCTACATCATTTTCTATTAACTAATCTTTCTTTATTAATTTGAAGTCTAACGTGTGTGTGTGTGTGTGTGTGTGTGTGTGTGTGTGTGTGTGTGTGTATAATTCTGTTTCCGGAATTCCTGTTCCATCGATCACGTGCCCATTCCTGTGTCATGTGTTTTTTATTACTGTAATTTTCATTATGTGTGCATACTTGTGAATTCCCCCATCATCAGCCTCTCAAAATTTTCTTGGCTCTTCCTGAGCATTTTTGCTTTTTTGAGATGAACTTGAATTTATCAAGTTCTATTTTTGAAATCCTTTGGGATTTTAAATTTTCAGATTAGGAAGTGATATCTTCACAAGGTTGACTCTTCCTATCTAAAGACTTCCCATTTCCCCTCCATTATTCTGATCTTTTGTCTTTCAGTAAAGCTTCATCATTTTAGTTGTACAGTACTCCCTTATTCATGGTTTCAGTAGTTAAAAAATATTAAATAGAAAATTCCAGAAATAAATAATTCATAAGTTTTAAGTTGTGCAGTGTTCTGAGTAGTGTGATGAAATTTTCTGCCATCCCCCTCCATCCCACCTGGGATGTGACTCTTCCCTTTGTCCAGTGTCTACACTGTATGCCACCCACCCGTTAGTCACTTAGTAGGTGTCTTGGTTTTCAGATCAACCCTTGTGGTATCTCAGTGCTTGTGTCCGAGTCACCCTATTTTATTAATGGCCCCAAAGCACAAGAGTAGTGATGCTAGCAATTCAGATATGCCAAAGAGAAGCTTTAAGGTGCACCCTTTAAGTGACAAAGTGAAAATTCTTTTTTATTTTTTATTTTATTTTATTTTGTTTTTTAATTGGGGAATTGGCGGAGCGGAACAGAGTTGGGGAATCGGGGAAGGGGAACAGACAAGTTGCTGTCTTTTTGTTCTTCAGTTTAGTTGCGGAGGATGTTGCTTCACTGTTGGTATCGTCATTGCGCTCTTCCCGGATGAGGCAGATCAGTCGCTGGCCTCTGGGTGTCGCTCACCGCGGCTATTGGCAGCTCAATCTTGGCTGCCAGCCGCTCACGCTGGCTGCCGGCCACTCACTGTAGCCTATGGCAGCCCACTGCAGCAGGGACTGCAGCCCACACCTCAGGGGCTCCCACAGCCCAGCTCCAGGTGGAGCTGTTGTTAGCTGTAGAGGGCAGTGTCACTGGCCCTCATATGGGATCCGAACCGGGGCCGCTGGCATCCCAAAACCAGCGCTTAACCAATGTGCCACTCGGCCGGCCCACAAAGTGAAAATTCTTGACTTAATAAGGAAAAAAAAAAATTGTATTCTGAGGTTGCTAAGATCTATAATAACGAATTTTCTATCTATGAAATTGTGAAGAAGGAAAAAAATTCATGATAGTTTTGCTGTCACACCTCAAACTGCTAAAGTTATGGCCACTGTGCATGATAAGAGCTTAGTTAAGACAAAAAAGCATTAAATTTGTGGGTGGAAGACATTAACAGAAAACACAGGGTGCCAAAAAAATGTATACACATTTTAAGAAAGGAAAAACTATTAAAATTGTAATAATATATACCAATAACAAAAGATGAATACAAGTCAAGTTTGATTTCTGCAATTACAAGAGGAGCTCAAAGTGGTTACCATCAGCGTCCAGACACTTCTGATTATGGCGAACTACTGCTTGGGCAACGTTGACCAAAGTGTCCACTTGTATACATTTTTTTGGCACCTCCAGTATATATATATAGTTTTTGGAAAATGTGTCATGACTTTTCCGACAACCCAATGTGTGTGTGTGTGTGTGTGTGTGTGTGTGTGTGTGTGTGTGTGTATTTCATTCATAAATACGTATGTATGTTTATATATATGGTTCGGTACCATCAAGGTTTCAGGAATGCACTGGGGGTCTTGGAACATATTCCCTACAGGTAATGAGGACTACCGGATAAATCTTGCATATTTTTTTACAAGTTTATTGCTTCATATTTCACATTTTTTGTTTGATTTTGAATGGTATCTTTTTTATTGTTGTAGTTCCTAATGCATATATTGTTTGTATGTAACAGTGCTTTTAATTTTTTTATATCCAATCACCTTACTGAACTCTTTTGATGGTTTTTCTAATAGTTTTTCAATTGATTAATTTTGATTTTCTAAATAGACCATCATGATATCCACATATGAGTTTTTCGCTTTGCCAATATGTATGCCTCTTAATCATACTCTTTTCGTATTGCATTGGTTAGGACTGCCAGGAATATTATGATAATGGCACCTGTTCCTTGCTTTTTATTTTGCAATGAAAGGTTAGAAGCATTACTATTAAATGTTAATGTAGCTTGCATTAAAATTAAAGGTATTACTTTTCTTTCCTAGAGTTTTTTTGTTCTTATTGACTAAAATACTAAATTACTTTTAAATTTAAAATTATGAAACCATATCTGCATTTTATCATTGAATCCTTCTTTATCATAATGAATTATTTTAGTTCACTACTGATTTTCATTTGGTAAGTTTACTTTGTTTTGTTTATTTTTATTTCTGTTTTTTGTGCACCTTGCCTGGTATTGGTATCAAGATTAGATTATTCTGGCAGAATGCTTTGGAAAGTTTTCCATTTATTTCTGTGTCCTAAGTAACTTTAGTGTTATCTGTTCATTGAATCCTTGGTAGAACTCCAGGAAAATTAGGCCTAATACCTTTTTAAGCAAGACATTTTGATTGTAGCATTTTTTAAAATCATTTTTTTATTTAGGTTTTTTAATGCCTTCATAAGTTTTTTTAAATGATTTGTAATTCCCTGGAAAATATCCATTCACTTAGATTTTGGTTTATTGATATAAACTTACCACATTATCTTGTGTTATTTGCTTTTATTCTTTAACTTTTCATTTTTTATTAATTTCTATCATAAAAACTTTGAAAATCAACTAGCACAAAAAATTTTCATGTACTGGAGCCGCCCGAGTGGCGTGTTGATTAGAAGCTGGCTTGCGACTCCAGCTCTGAGCAGTGGGGCCCTGGTTCAGATCCCACATGTAAGGACCAGTGACACTGCCCTCTACAGCTAAGATGGTGAACAACAGCTCCACGTGGAGCTGGGCTGCTGTGAGTCAGCAGCAATGGTGTAGGCTGCAGCCCCTGCTGGAATGGGCTGCCATGGGCTACAGTGAGTGGCTGGCAGCCAGCGTGAGCGGCTGGTAGCCAATGTGAGCTGCCAAGAGCCACAGTGAGTGGCCATCCAGAGGCCGGTGACTGATCTGCCTCATCCGGAAAGAGCGCAATGACGATACCAACATGGGCCAGTGAATCAACGTCCTCTGCAACTACACTGAAGAACAAAAGGACAGCAACTTGTCTGTTGCCCTTTCCTGATTCCCCAACGCTGTTCCCCTCCCCCAATTCCCCAATAAAATCTTTAAAAAAGACAATTTTTCACATACAGTTCACTCATCTTCCCACATGTTAATATTTTTACCTGAAGCTGCTCAGAAGTGGACCCAGATGAATTCAGAGGAACCTGATTCCTGCTTACCTCCCAACCATACTGTTCACCCTCCACTCCACTCATTCTACCATCTAGCCCTGATCCTACTGCTCTCAGTTTTTCCCAGCTTTTGCACAAGCTGTTCCCTCAGCTGGAATATTCCCCAACATACTTTACTTCACCTGACTAAAACCAACTCAGCTTTCAGCTTATTGTTACGACATCACATCTTTAGGAAGCCTTTCAGTCCCTTTCCAGTTCTCCTTGGGATCAGCCCTTCTGTCCCCTGAGCTTCTGTGACTTCCTGCACTGCTCACAGCGTCTTAGGACAGGTTGTGGGCCACTTCTTTGAGTTGAAGCATTGAACAGAAAACCTCTGCTAAAATGTATAAACACTTTGTTAACCACGCTTTTCATATCTTTAGTTAGAATAATTATGTTATCATTGTCCTTTGTACTTTCCTGGAAAGATGGCAAAAAAATTCTTACAAGTTACTCCATTCAACACATGGTAAGTATCTGTATTGTCATCTAATTTTTCAGTTTAGAGAAATTAACCCACAATCACATAATCAGTTTCAAAATCAGCACATATAATTTTTCTGAGTCTTTTCGAATGTCTTGTCTTCTGCCCTGAGTTCTTAGGAACACTTCCTCTCCCCATTCATGCTGAATTATCCATTGATTTGTGCTTTCTGCCCATGAGAAAAGCAACACATCCCACATTACAAAACATTACATGTGCCCCAAATACTCTCTGACCAGGGAAGTCTTTACGTGAACATTTTCACCATATTGGAAAAATCCATATCTGACAGAACTCTTACAGGTGAATTAACTTTTCCTATTGATGAAAACAATGAAAAATTAGATTTTGCATCACCATGTGATCAATATTAAAGTGCCAATTTTGAACTCATTTTCTTTTTTCTTCTTTTTTTTTTTTTAATGGCAGTGTCACTGGCCCTCACATGTGGGACCGAACTGGGGCCACTGGGCTTAACCACCACGCCACTGAGCCGGCCAGCTTGAACTCATTTTCTAGTCTTGCTCTGTCCTTTTACTGTTCATATATGAAAGGTGAATTTTAAAGATCAAATTTTACTATTTACTACTTTTCAAATGATTATGAAATTTCCATTAAACTGATTTTAATTTCTTTTTAAAATATTTTTTTTTTGTTTTGAGTTATGAACACCTGCAATATGACAGCTACTCCAGTTGAAGAAGGGGGTCATAAATCATTGAAAAAATCTGTAATCTAAAAATCTGTAAAACTCAATATTTGGGCACTTAGAAAAAACAAAACTTGTAAAGCATTCTATATCCTCCCAGAGAATATTTATAGTAGCAACTGTGTGTTGTAGCAATTAATCTGTGTGGTGACTTTATGACTTAGCCTGTACCTTCACATAGCTGACTATCTCAGTTGGTCAGCCAGGTGGTCCCAGGAGGATGTTTGGTAGCTGTGATCATCCCTTACACATGAGCAGAGACTGAGAGAGTTTCAATGAATCCATGGTCAAACCTCACCCTGCCATTCACAGGAGTCACGCCAACAGTACCAATGGAGGCACACATTCTGTGTGCCTTTCAGTGTATTGTTGGTGGTATGTGTGCCCTCTAAAGCATGGGGTGTGGGGTCCAGCTCTAAGAGCAGATTTGTTATTAAAAGCTAGAGCCACAACTTCAATTGGGGTCTTTTAAACCCAGATCCAACACTCAGTCCCTGAAGCAGAGTCACACTGTAGGCAGAGGTCAAAGCTCTCAAGTCAGCACTGAAATTAAAATACCCCAAGTCAATCAATGATAAGGGCAAGTTTGACTTGGGGTGTTTACATTTCAGCTCTGACTTGACATTCCCTAAATTGCCCTATGAAGTACACTACACATGGTTTTGTGTAATAACCCAATGACCCAAATACTATTGGGTTGTTGGAAAAGTCATGATATAATTTGTCTGTTTTTCAAAGGTCATTTATTTATATAAAGAACAAAGATCAATCAATGATATATCATCTGATTTGTTTGATAACCTTTTGCTATCTTTCAGTGAGCTTCATAATTCCTTGTTCATAGAAGGACCTGCCTTTATTTGCGAAAACTGAACAAGGTGCTGATTTACAGCTTCATCTGAGTTGAACATTATACCACGCAAGGAGGTTTGAAGAGAGCGAAACAAGTGAAAGTCTGATGGCACAAGTTCAGGTGAGTATGGTGGGTGTGGCAACACATCCCATCCAAGCTCCATAATTTTTGACAAGTGATCAAACTGTGTGGTCTCACGTTGTCGCAATGGAACACAACTCCTTTACAATTAAGCTCTGGACGTTTCTGGATGATGGATTCATTCAAACTGTCCAATTGCTGACAGTACACATTCAAATTGATTGTTTGGTTCCTTGGTATGAGCTTGAAAACCACGACACCTTTAAAATCCCGCCACACTGAGAGCATAACCTTACTTTGATGAATCTGCTTTCAATGTCATTTGAGGCGAATCATCACGTCAGAACCAAGATCATTTGCACACCACATTGTTGTAAACAATCCACTTCTCATCACCAGTTATCAGTCTCTTCAAAAAAGGATCATTTTCCTCATGTTTAATGAACATATTGCAGATGTTTATACACACTGTTAAATGAACTTACTTTGAGTTCATGCAGAACCCAAATATCAAGCTTGCTTACGTATCCCAACTTTTTCAGGTGGTCGTGAATGCTTGAATGATGGATGTTCAATGTTTCTGCAATCTCTTGTGTCATGTAACATGGGTTTGAGTTGATCAATGCCTTTATTTTGTTGTCATCAACCTCGGTGGGCCTCCCTGACCGAGGAGCATCATTGAGATCAAAATCAGCAGCACGGAATTTTGTGAACCATTGTTCGCACTAATTGTCTTGTAGAGCAATTGTCACCGTAAACTTTATGCAACTTTTCACAAGCTTGACGTGTGTTCTTCCCTTTATGATAGTAAAACAGTATCTTCAACTTGTTGTAAAATCTCCGAAACTCAACCAAATCGCTCAATTGTTTTTTAGAATGAAGCTAGAACATCAGCTGTCAAATGACATAGCAATAACATAGATGCGAATGACTCTAGGACTTCCAAAACTGAACTAGTGCCATTTGTCGCAAACACGTGTCATGACTTTTCCGACAACCCAATAATTTGTCCAAGCTCAAAGAGCTAGTAAATAGCCAGAATTTGAACACAGGTAGTCTGTCTCTGGAATTACTGGGTTCTTCTGCCCAAATGAGACTTAACAAACTGGGGATCCTCTATGCCCTAGACCAGGGGTCAGCAAACGGTGGCTCGCAAGCCATATGCCGCTCTTTGGGTACATTCTGTCTCAAAAGCTTGCCGACCCCTGGAAGAGCCAATCCTGTCCCTCACAACAATTTAAAAATTATTCGAGGGCCGGCTGAGTAACTCGTTTAAGAGCTTGCTCAGCAGTGCGAGCTCTGAGCAATAGGGTCACCGATTCGATTCCCACATGGGCCAGTGAGCTGCGTCCGAGCAGAGCTGCTGCTGAGCTGCCAACAGGTGGCAGGATGGCTCAGCTGGTGACAGCACAGGGTCCTATCAACAAGATCGCCTGTTTGAGATGGTGGACTACACCTGCTGACAAGTAAAGACTGAACTCAGCACCTTGAGCTGAGCTGCCACCCTGATGGCTCAGAAATAGAGCACACTCTTAACAACAAGGCTGCCGAGTGGACTCTCGCATAGGATGATGGCTACGCCCGCCTGCAACTAAGACTGAACTTGGCACCTTGAGCTGAGCTGACACCTGGATGGCTCAGTGGATAGAGTGCACAATCTTAACAACGAGGCTGCTGGTTCGACTCCCGCATGGGATGGTGGCTACGCCTCTCCACTCCACCCCCACCCCCCGGAACTATCGGAACGCAGTACCTTGAGCTGAGCGGCACGACTGGACTTGGAGTTGAGTTTGCTGTGCCCTCCACAACTAAGATTGAAGGACAACAACTTGGCTGTTCCCCTTCCCCAACACTGTTTTCCTCCCCTAATTCCCCAATAAAATCTTTAAAAAAAAAAATTATTCAAGAGCCACAAATATATTTTTACATAATCACCATTATGTGAATAATATCTTTTAAAATTTTTCTAAATGAAACTATGATAGTTTTATTTTCATTTTCAATTTTACTTCAGAGCCTGCAGCTCGCAAGCCACAGTTTGCTGACCCCTGGCGGCTCTTCCATCTCAAAAGTTTGCCGATCCCTGCCCTAGACATATGAGGATACATAGATGAGTCTAGAAATGGAACCTCCCTTTCTGTGCCTTGGTTTTTCCATCTGAAAAACAGAGATACTAATAACAACCTATTTCATAGGGTGATCATGAGAATTACATGAGGTAATATATGTAAAGTGTTCTGTGTGTCTGGCATGTAGTAAGAACTAGCTAGTATTGGTCATTATTATTCTTAAGGAAAAATGAGGGATCAAAGAAGGTTGTCACGATAAAAACTCAACAGACTGATTGTATCTCAACATGATAATGGCTATATAGGACAAGCCCACAGCAAACATCATACTCAACATTGAAAAGCTGAAATCTTTTCCTCTAAGACCAGGATGCCCACTCTCACCGTTTTTATTCAACATTACTGGAAGTCCTAGCCAGAGCAATTAGGCAAGAAGAAGAAATAAAAGACATTCAAATCAGAAAGATGAAGTGAAACTGTTTCTATTTGCAAATGTCATGATATTATATATATAGAAAATCCTAAAGACTCCACCAAAAAAAAAAGAAAAAACTGTAAGAAATAATAAGCTAATTCAGTAAAATTGCAGGGTACAAAATTAATATGCAAGAATCAGCTGCATTTCTATACACTAATAACAAACTATCAGAAATAAAAATCAAGAAAACAATCCCATTTACAATTGCATCAAAAAGAATAAACTGCCTAGGAATAAATTTAACCAAAGAGGTGAAAAACCTGTACACTGAAAACTAGAAGACATTGATAAAAGCAATTAAAGACACAAATAAATGGAAAGATTTCTATGTCCATTGACTGGAAGAATTAGTTAAAATGCCCATACTATACCCAGCAATCTACAGATTCAATGCAATCCCTATCATAATTCCAATAACATCTTTTACAGAAATAGAACAAACAATTCTAAAATTTGTATGAAACCACAAATGACCCCAAATAGGCAAAGCAATCTTGAGAGAGGACAACAAAGCTGGAGACATCACACTTCCTGGTTTCAAACTATATTACAAAGCTGCAGTAATCAAAATAGTGTGGTATTAGCACAAACATAGATAAATGGAACAGAATAAGAGCCCAGAAATAAACCTGCACATATATAGTCAATTAATCTATGGCAAAGAAGCCAAACATATCTAATAGGGGAAGGAAATTCTCTTCAATAAATGCTTTTGGGAAAATTGGACAGCCACATGCAAAAGAATGAAACTGGACCACTATCTTCCACCATTCACAAAAATCAACTCAAAATGAATTAAAGACATAAACATAAAACTATAAAACCCCTAGAAGAAAACTAGGAGGTAAGCTCCTTGATCTTGGCCTTGGCAATGATTCTTTTTAATTTAACACCAAAAGCAAAAATAAACAAGTGAGTCTATGTCGAACAAAAAAGCTCCTGTATGACAAGGGAAGCCACCAACCAAATGAAAAGGCAACCTACCAAATGGGAGAAAGTATTTACAAATCGTATCTCTGATGACAGGTTAACATTCAAATATGTAAAGAACTCATACAATTCCAAAGAAATAAAATAAAAAACTGGGCAGATGATCTAAATAGACATTTTTCCAAAGAAGATATCTAAATGGCCAATAGTTATATGAGAAGATGCTCAACATCACTAATCATCAGGGAAATACAAATCAAAACCACAATGAGATATCACCTCACACTTCTTAGAATGGCTATTATCAAAAAGAAGAAATGGGGCCAGCCAAGTGGTGTGTTAAGAGCTGGCTTGGGATGCCAGCTCTGAGCAGCAGGGCCCTGGTTCAGATCCCACATAAGGGCAGGTGACTCTGCTCCCTCTACAGCTAAGATGGTGAACAACAGCTCCACCTGGAGCTGGGTTGCACGAGCCCCGGCGAGGTGTAGGCTGCAGCCCCTGCTGCAGTGGGCTTCCATAAGCTACATTGAATGGCTGGCAGCCACGTGAGTGGCCGGCAGCCAGAGTGAGCTGCCAATAACAGTGGTGAGCGACCATCCAGAGGCCGATGACCAATCTGCCTCGTCCGGGAAGAGCACAATGATAATACCAACATGGGCCAGTGAAGCAACATCCTCCGAAACTAGACTGAAGAACAAAAGGACGGTAACTTGTCTGTTCCCGTTTCCCAATTCCCCAATAAAAACCTTTAAAAAAAAAAAGATATCTGCACCTCCATGTTTATTGCAGCATTATTTACAATAAGCAAGGCATAGAAGCAAGCAACCTAAGTGTCCACTGACATGAATGGATGAATGGATAAAGAAAATGTGAGGCACACACACACACAGGAATATTATTCAGCCATGAAAAATAAGGAAATCCTGCCATTTCCTTATTTTCAAGGTCTACCATGGATAGACCTTGAGGGCATCATGCTAAGTGAAATAAATCAGACAGAGAAAGACAAATACTGTATGCTCTCACTTACCTGTGGAATCTAAAAAAAACTAACTCATAGATACAGAGAACAGAATAGTGGTCGCCAGAGGTGAGGGGTGAGGTTATGTGAAATGGCTGAAGGTCATCAAAAAGTACTAGCTTCCAATTATAATGCACAGCTATAGTTAACAGTATTAAATATTGCATATTTAAAAGTTGCTAAGAGTAGATCTTAAAAGTTCTCATCACAAGAAAAAAATTTTGTAACTATGATGACAGATTAACTAGAGCTTATTATGTTGATCATTTCACAATATATACAAATATCAAATCATTATGTTGTCATCTGAAACAATATATCACTTATATCTCAATTTTTTTAATTAAAAAAGTTATCTCAATGAAAAAAGAATTTGTGTCTATGTGTGGTAATTACCACTTTTTGTGCTAATCATCTTGCAATATATACATATATCATATCATCATGTTGTACATCTAAAACTAATGTGATGTTATATGTCAATTATATCTCAATTTTAAAAAACATGGTTCTTAGGTTGTTAATGAGAAAACTTTTTAAAATGTATTTTCTGTTTATTTACTGTGTTCCAGGCACTATTCAATTTTTAATATGTATTTAATCATTTGGTTCTACAGGAGCCTTATGCAGACAGTGTTATTGTTATTGTCAACATTTTACAGATGAGTTAGCTGAGGGATAGAATTCAAGTTAATTGCCCAAGTTCACATAATTAATAAGGGGAAGGATTTAAATACAGGCAGTCTGTATTAGTTATTTATTGCTATATAACAAATGACCCCAAAACTTAGTGACTTAAAGCACTATTTATTATCTCATAGTCCCTGTGGGTCAGGAATCTGAATGCGGCTCAGTCTTCTGACTCAGGGTCTCTCACTGGCTGCATTCACGATATCAACAAGGGCTGGTCCAGACCTGATGGGGGAAGTATCTACTTCCAGCATCTCTCGCATGTTTACTGCCAGGATTCAGTTCCTTGTGCTTTGTTGAACTGAGGCTCTCAGCTCCTCTCTGCCTGTTGGCCAAAGGCTGCCTTCAGTTCCATACGGGCCTCTCCATAGTGAAGCTTACAACATGACAGCTAGTTCATTTTTGTTGCATAAAAACTACCTTCCTAAGAATTTTGAGAAATTTTTTGGTGAATAAGTAGAGTTAGAGGCATGAATATTAGAGTTATTATGTCTTCTTGTTTCTAAACCTAAAACCCTCCTGATCACATTCTTAATCATAAAGAAGTGTCAGTATTGATCTTGAGCTCATAAGACCGTAAATTGATCCAGTTTGGGCAAGTAATTCAGTATCTCTGAGACTTTGCTCATTAAAATGAAAATAACATTTCTGGCTTCACAAAATAACTGGGAGGATACATTAACAGAAACAGTGTAGTATAGTGGTTAAAGGTCTTAGAGTCCTTCACACCTGTTTTGATAGCCCAGTGTCTCGCTGAACCCCCTTTGCTTTAACTGTAAAATAGAGGTGAACGGATCTCACAGAGTTGCTGAGGGGCTCAGAGCACTTAGCACTGTTTCAGACACTGCATTGCCTCAAAACATAAGAACTATTGTGAGGAGGTTGAGGATAATGATGCTTCAGGTGTTGTGAAAGTCCTAAGGAAATACAGTTATAATTTCTGTTACCTCCTAAACAACTCTGAAAAATGGGATTTAAAACCCATTTAAACAGCTAGGATTCAATTTAAAGGTAGTGATGGTCCCACTCCATGAAATGTTCATGAGACAGTTTCCCCTTGGGAAGTCTGCTGGTTTCCGCCGCATAGCAACTCACAGTGGAAGAGTTCCCAGGTGTGGTCACCGTGTGGTGCCCTTAAGTACAAATGTGAAAACAGATTCATCAGTATGTGCTGCTGCTTTTTCAGTTTCACTACCGGAAAAGCCTGCTTGGACGGAAAGATTTCATTTGCTATGCTTTCTGCTTCTGAGTCTGGTTAGCATGGTTACCCAGGTGTTTTTTCATTCAAAACATGTTGTGGCCCTTGTTGAAAGCCATCACGCAATAAGCACCCAGTGCAACCAGGGAGGGGACACAACAATTCTAGACTGCTGTGGAAATCATTAAAGCAAGAAAGCTTCATTCTCTGTCTGGTATACCTCATCTTACTTTCTGCGTACCAATTGTCCATAAATTTCCTATACCAAACCAAAGGAGAGTGGCAGATATTTGAAATTTCTTCGTTTGCTAGGTCAGGGGTCAGCAAACCATCACCCATGGGCCAAATCTGACCCATCACTTTTTTTGTAAGACCTGTCAGATAACAATGATTTTTACATTTATAAATAGCTTTTAAGAATAAAAAAAAATGTATTTTGTGACACATGAAAATGACATATAACTCAAATTTCTGTGTCTATAAATAAAGTTTTATTGAAACATAGTACATTCCTTTACATATTGTCTGTGGCTGCTTTCAAGCTACAAGGGCAGAGCTTCACTATTACTTGGAAAGTTCCCATCCCATTTAGTTTGACAAAAATATATGAAAAATAAAAGAAGAAATTCTTTCATTCTAATATGGCAAATTCTGATTTTTCAGTAGTGCTCTAAGTCAAAAGTTAATTTCAGAATTTAATCTGTACATATTTTGGAATTGACTCAAACAAAGGGGGAAACCATGAGGAAAAGTATTATATTTAATCTTTATTCTGCAAACCAAGTGCCAAATAAGCATTCCCTATCCCATGATTGTCTCTGAAATACTTATTCAAAAAGAAACAATTGTTCTAGAATAGGCATTAAGCTGAAATTGATACCATACAAAATGAAATTAGAGGCTTCAGCTAAATTATTCAAGATTTTAGCAGGAAGTGTTGAAATAATTCCCTTAATTCTGTTTTACTTGGGGGCAAGGCAGACTAGATTAAGTCCTACCTAGAATTTCAAAGGTTTTCCTTTACAAGACTGGAAGCCCACTGAACCCCACACTTCAAGGTTGTATTCATTAGCCTTTGATTTTGCTTCTCTTTCCTTCTGCTTGTGTCCTCTTACAGTGGAAACCAATAATTGAAGTATGTGTGTGTGTGTGTGTGTGTGTGTGTGTGTGTGTGTGTGTGTGAGAGAGAGAGAGAGAGAGAGAGAGAGAGAGAGAGAGAAGTGGTTGCTAGCCTCACCAGCTCAGTAGCTGAGTATAATCCTGATGACTAAGAGCCAGAAGCAAGCCATAAATGTTACAGGTCCAGAGGGCATAAAACTTAATTTGTACTAAAAAAAAAAAAAAAAAGTCAGGCTACAGGAGAGTAAGGATTTAAACATGAAATTAAAACAAACTGTAGGTGTTTATTTTAGTGCTCTTTTGAGTAAAGAGATGAAAAGAGCATAGGTATCCAAAACTAGTGAATTTTTAAACAGATTTTGGTACATACATATAGAGAAATACTATTTAGAACTACGTAGAACTATTGTAAACATGCCATCTAAAACTCAGTAGAGACATTCTGTGTAGCCACTATGACAATGTGGTAGAACTGATTGTCATATCTATTGATACATTGTATTGATGTATTGATACATTGATTCACGCAAGTTCCCAGTTTAAGAGCCACCTCCTCTATGAAGAGGCCCCACCACCAAGTTCCCCCCCATCTCTCCTGTCCCACAGTTCAGCATTTATCGTCCATCTCTGTTGTCACTATGGCCCACTTATAGTCAAAAGTCTCCACAGCCTGTGGACCCTCCCCATTCCAAAGTAATAAAGAAAGAAGAGAAAGATTTAAATATTAAATTGCAATAAACTTAATTTACTGGTTTTCACAAAGTTATTTATTCAAATGATTATTTGAACTTTTAATTTCATTTAAATATTTGATACAATATCCTATAGACATAAAAATAAACCAGAAATCACTGAACTTATTTAACTAGAAGATAGAAAATTATTTAAATAGCACTAAGTTGTAGGCAGCCTATCACCAAAAGAACCAAAGAAGCATTTGCATGTTTAGATCTGCCTGAGCCTTCTGTAAGAAGTCCCTTTATGGCTCATCCAGGACTTCCCTAGCAGCATATGAACCCCGAGTCTACACCATTTTTTGGTAAATGTTATGGACTAAACTGTGTCCCCAAAATTCGTATGTTGAAGTCCTAGTCCCGAGTACCTGAGAATGTGACTGTATTTGGAGAAAAGGTCTTTAAAGAGATAATTAAGTTAACACATTGTATGCGGGCATTTGAGCGATATGACGAGTTTACTCGTTTCCCACAAACAATGTGTTAAAATGAGGTAATTAGGGTGGGCCCTATCTCAAAGGACTGCTGTCCTTATATGATTAGAACACAGACACATGCTGAGAAAAGATCATGTGAAGACACAGGGCGAGGAAGGCCAACACCTTAATTTGGGGACTTCTAGCTTCCAGAACTATGAGACAATTTCTTTTGTTTAAAAGCCACCCAGGCTGTGCTTACTAGCAAACTATTACAATACAGTAATTATTTATGCACTAGGGAGAGAGATCTCCTCCATTGTTCTTTTATAATTTGACATGAGTATCATTTAGAAACTTTTAATGTGTTTATGTTTTTTCCCAACTAGATAGTAAGGTTTTTAAAGGCATTTCAACCCAAATCTATTTAGCTCAGTGTCCCTGTAGAGCTTACTGTTTATTGACCTACTTGAGTAACAGAATGTGTTGCTTGATTCTGTGAAAAAGAAGAAGTGAGAAAAGAAAGGGGGAAAGTTAGTTTGGGGTAGACATTGACATTTCTGAGTGATTCTTTTAGTTAATAATTAACCAAAGAATGAACTACTGCTTTAAGGCTTTACAAAGTGATTTTCTTGGACCTAATTTCATTAACTCTTCACAATGACCTGGGAGACAGGCAACACCATTGGCTATACTTGGCATATGAGGAAACTGAGCTGAGAGCCACCCCACATGTGGCGGGTCTCACAGAACCAACAGGAGCCATCCGGAAACACAGTGGGCTGTAGGGTACAGGCTGAGGGAACTAAGGGATCTCAATCCTTTCCTCAGCTGGGCTGACCACACTCACCAAACTCACCAATGCCCTCCTTGAAAACCCAACTAAAGGGGACCTACAAGTCTTGCCTTTCTCAACTGAGCCCTTTGTAAGATTCAGAACCTTGGACTAGCAAGGGAGAGGGGTCTCTGCAATAATAAAGAATAGTGTTTGTTTGTTTGAATGCCAGTAAGGAAATCAAGCTCTGGTACTGATATTGTGCATTAACTGCAGGTTCTCAAAGGTTTCTCAGGGCAGTTTTTTCTTTTTCCATTTGTGGTTTTCCGGCCACGGTCAGGGTGGTTGTGCACTTACTCACATTGCTGAAATGTTCTCACTTCTCTATTCCCAGGGCTTCCTCCTGGGTGGCCAGCTGGCAGACAGCTGGCCGGGTCTCTATAAACCCAAAGAGGCATTCCAGCCAGGAGTTGCTGTTATGAGACTTAATGCTCTATCTGTGGAGACCCTGGTTCTTCTGGATCTGTCCAGCCATTCATAGAGGCTGCAAGCCCTCTTTTCCCTGGTCACAAATTCAGTAAACAGACTGGTAATAGCTGACTGCTAAACCACAGAGAAACGAAGGATTTATATACTGATGGAAGGGACTTTTTTCTCCCATAAATTACTTAACTATTGGGGAAAATGAATTAAAATTAGATCTCTGCCATAGATCCTGGAATGAAACCTCAGGAGTCCCCCAAGGCACTGAGAAGACCTAACACCCTCCCTGCTCTTGAGTGATGCAAAATAAAAGCAATACTGAATAGTACAGTCAGCGCAAGGAGGACTGAGAACGCTCTTTGATGAGGGATAACTTTGGTGTTTTCAATTCGTTGCCTGCTCTCCTAGTTTGGCTTAATTTGGATGAAGTCATTTAGGTTATCATTACATTACCTTTTAGATGTCAAGCCTCAGTCTCTAGGATCTCATACTAAGTGCCTTGCAAATTTCTTAAAAATAAAAATCTAAAACTGCTGTTCAACTTCTACTTAAAGTTCCTACCCTCTTCCATAATTAGTGTTCCACCTTTTATTTCCCTAAGCTAGTCACTCACCAAAAACATGTTGCACACCTATCTAGATGTATCTGTAATGTGGCAGCACACCGACCTTACCTGGATGGGCACATTTAACCCTATAACTCAACGGGACGTTGTTGAAAAGCTGGCTTCCTTCCAGGAAGTTGGCAGGTTGGAGATACTGTGCCAGGAGCGTATTGTATCTCCTGGCACAGTATCTCTGACAAAGGCGGTCTCATGAAAGGTTGCTAAATGAATGAAGTCCTCTGAGGAAGATGTCTATGTGAAGTGTGGCTGGGAGATTGTAGTAAAAGAAAAAAAAAAAAAGATACCTATTCTTTCCCATTCAGAATCTGTCTCCAAGGTCTGCATGAATAGATGCAGAATAGAGAAGTGGATGATATTTTGTACAGTTCCAGTAAACTCTTTCTATAAGAACATATATCTGAAATGTGCTTTAAGGAAGAAATAATTGCACAGTCTGTAGAGTTAATCTCATGGCCTCAGGCTGAGTCAAGAGGAATCCAGGGCAGGGTTGGAGACAGTGTAAGGGGAAGATAGTGGCTCCAACTGCCACTCAGACGCTGTTCTCCGGAGAAGCTCCACTGGCGTCGAAGGGGCGGGTGGAGGCCAGCGAAGATAAGCGTAGGTCTCTGAAAGCCTTTTGTGTGGCACCCCCAGCTCCCAGCGATCTCGCTGATGCCTGTTTTCAGTCTCAGATCCTAGAAGGATTTCAAAGGGAAACCCCAGTAGGGTGTCGCAGTCTCCCTCCAAGCTCCCCATTGTGACTCGCAGAACAAGGCCTTGTTGTGCTCCCTGAATGTGAACTCCACGGAGTGCTCGGGGACCCAAGAGGAGCAAACTCCGCACCTCGCGGGGAGCTTCTCGGAGCCGGGCAGTGTCGGGCTCTGCAATCGTCGCTGGCTCTACAGGAATCACGCGCACAGAGCACACCCTCCTGGGACGGACCCGGGGAGCGGCTTTCGGGCGGGTCTCGACTGGCGTCCGGGGATTGACGGCTGTTTGCTGGATTGGGAGTTCTCAGCATGTTGTCACAGTCCTAAATTGCTGGTTTTCTAAACCGTGCTCTAATCTCAATGCCTGCTCCCAGGAGCACTTTGAGTGACTTTATCTACACAATTAAGGACGGTTTTTTCAAATATCTCGTTTGCAATGAAGTTTGTACGAGAAGGATTTTCTTTTTCAACAGGATTATATTTTGTCATTATTTTGTTTTTATACATGAAATTACCTATGATACTATTTTTGATTATCGGAGGAGTGTCAAAATTTTGCCCAAACGGACTGATTTGTGTAAAATGGCCCTTATTACTGGTGACGATAACTCCGAGTGTTTTAATTTCAAGGCCACCCGGGTTCCATTCATAGTTGAATGACCCGTGAAAGGCGTTACAGTTGCTCCTACTTGTGCTGGCCTGCAAGAGGGGTTCTTCCACTGTGATAATTGATCTACACTTCTTTTTTCCTTCCAAAGGTTTGCAACACATTCTGTATTGTTTGTGCCACAAATAATGAAGGGACAGTCCCAGCATGTGGCTTCTGGAGGTTTTGAGTTACAACACAACGGCTTCATGTTTCTGTGTCTGTACCTTCCACCTACCACCATTTATTTCATTCCCTCTATCTTCATTTATTTCCAAGCCTCATTTATCTGAACCCATAGAAGAACACTGGTTCTGCTGCTCTCCTGGCCACAGCCACAGAAATGCTGGAAGGAAGAACTCTGAATGGACAGGGACTGTGGGACCCACTGGGCAAGCTCTTTTCCTTGTGCATCTCTGTGATTCCCTAGTCACCCATAGTCCATAGTCCAGAGCCAATTCTCTTTACATTTTTTTAAGTATTCCCATGAGGGGTCCAAACAAATGAACTCCCACGATTCTACTTATACACAGCAGCCTGGCGTTTGTTTATAAAACTAGGGGAAGAGTGACCAAAGAAGAAACTATTCGTTACAAAAATGTGTCATGACTTTTCCGACAACCCAATATTTAGAGAATAACTATAGTCAAGGTGTCCTCCCAAAAAACAAGTTTCTGATAGTTCTAATGATATGCCTCTGTGCCCAAATGAGCCCAGGATCCCAGGGATCATGGACTCAGCGCCTTGCAAGTCTGCTGTGCTTCACTGTCCAGTGCAGCAGTTGCAGCCACACGTGGCTATGGAAAATTAGAAATATGACTGGTCCAAACAGATGTGCTCTAAGTGGAAAACACACACCTGATTTCAAAGACTTAGTACCAAAAACGAATGCAAAATATATTGTTTTATATCAATTATATGTTTAATGATAATTTTTTGGATATTGGGAGGTAAATAAGACATATGGTTAAAATTAATTCCACCTGGTTCTTTTCATTTTTTTTTCTTTTTTAGCTGAGCCATCCTGCCAGCTATTGGCAGCTCAGCTCTGGCTGGGAATCAAACCAGCAACCCTGTTGCTGAGAGCTGACACTTTTGAGTAAGCTCTTAACCAACTGAGCCACTCAGCTGGCCCCTCTTTTTACTTCTTTAATGTAGCTATTAGAACGTTAACAATGACATATGTGGCTGGCATATTTCCATTGGAAGTTGCTGCTCAAACAATGGCCTTATCTCTTTCCTGCCTTGTAGGGGGGCCTTCTCCAGGGACCTTGCCTACTTCCTTGCAACCTTCCAAAACAAATATTCTCTGACTGAGTCCTCCACCTTCCACAGCCCTCCCACTCAATTCTACTCTTCAGTCTGAGACAGTCACCTCATTCACAGCTAAATTAACAGATTCTAGTGATCTGCCCCCTTCAGCTAGGACCATCTCTACACACTGGAGGAATGGCTTGCTCCTTACAAGATAACCTTACCATCCAATAATTCCCAGGCCCTATCACAAGATTTATAATATCCCCTCCCACTATAATCCCATATCCATCTCAGGCCTTTTCCAAAGAAAATGTATCATCCAGGATAACTATTGCTGAACAGTTAAGAGCCCCACCCTACTGAGACAACCTATACTTCTGGCTGTATATATGGGGAAGAATCACAGGTCTCATGGTACCTTCTTCTCTTTCATAGTTGGAGGGTGTGGCTTACCCAACACCGCATTGCTCAGGGAAAATGATGCTGATCCCAAGAACCAGGCATCTTGGCTCTAATCTTGTCTAGATTTCTATTCAATTTACATTTCTTTGGTGCTTATAAAAGATGAAAATTAACTTCACAGTCTTTCAGTGCTTATAAAGATTAATCCTTTTACTATGACTTCTCCATGTACTGGACATGGTTTTTAGGGGACAATCCTGGTAAGCAATGAGAGAAAGGGAGAAAAATAACAAGATTGGAGGATCTGTCTACATGGCGCTGAACAGCTTGATCCCGGGAACATGCAAACGGTCAGTTTCATCTACGCCAAAAAATCTGAAGAACAGATGAAATGTTTTAACTTTTCATTCAAATATTTGGGCCTGGTATAAAGACAGCTGTAGATTTATGGAAGTAATATAGTTATCAGAAAAGGCTGCAGGATACTAGATTTATACCAACCACTGAGTGCAGCACAGCCTGGGGACAAATTCTGATTGTAGAAGTGCGAGGAAATAGGTGGCAACACTCAAATACAGATGGCTCCTGCTAATCGACCATGTCTTTTCCAAGTGGCCAAAGGTGTTAGCACAGCACTGAGCAATCTATCTGCTAAGGTTCTGAGAGAGGCTTCAGTAGGTCATATATGGAGAGCACAGCAAATTAGAACTCAAGTGCAGCCATGAAACATACCAGAGGAACATCTGTACTGTTTTTCATGGGGGCTGCACCAATTTACATTCCCACCAACAGTGCTTTGGGTTCTCTTTTATCCACATCCTCTTCAACACCTGTTACTCCAGTTTTGGGTTTGTTTGTTTGTTTTAATAATAGACATTGCTTTGAACAAACTTATCCCATCATTCTTGCCACTTTCTGACGAGCTCTGGAAGTCCTCTTCATGAGTGTCTAGTTGCGTTGTCGTGGCTGCCTCGATGTCCTGAAGCATTTTGACTTTGGGGAAGAGCCAGAAGTCTCATGGTGCCAGATCTGGTGAATAGGTGGATGAGGACACACCAGAATGTTTTTGGGTTTTTTTCTTTTGTTTTTTTTTTTTAAGATTTTATTGGGGAATTGGGAGAGGGTAAGAGCATTGGGGAATCGGAGAAGGGGAACAGACAAGTTGCTGTCTTTTTTTGTTCTCCAGTCTAGTTGTGGAGGAAGTTGCTTCACTGGCCCATGTTGGTATCATCATTGCACTCTTCCCGGATGAGGCAGATTGGTTGCCGGCCTCTGGATGGCCGCTCACCGCGGCTATTGGCAGCTCATGCTGGTTGCCAGCCACTCACGCTGGCTGCCGGCCACTCACTGTAGCCTATGGCAGCCCACTGCAGCAGGGGTTGCAGCCTACACCGTCGCCAGGGCTCACACAGCGCAGCTCCAGGTGGAGCTGTTGTTAGCTGTAGAGGGCAGTGTCACTGGCCCTCATATGTGGGATCCAAACCGGGGCCTCTGGCATCCCAAAACCAGCTCTTAACCACTGCGCCACTCGGCTGGCCCTTGTTTTTTTTTCTTAAAGTTTTGGGGAATTGGGGGAGGGAAACAGACAAGTTGCTGTCCTTTTGTTCTTCAGTCTAGTTGTGGAGATGTCACTTCACTGGCCCATGTTGGTATTATCATTCAGCTCTTCCTGGGTGAGGGAGCTCGGTCACCAGCCACTGGACTGCCGCTCATGGTGGCTCTTGGCAGCTCACGCCGGCTGCCAGCTGCTCATGCTGGCTGCCAGCCACTCACGGTAGCTTACAGCAGCCCACTGCAGTAGGGTCTGCAGCCTACACTGTCACCGGTGACTCACGGAAGCCCAACTCCAGGTCGAGCTGTTGTTCACCATCTTAGCAGTAAAGGGTGCAGCGTCACTGGCCCTCAGGTGGGATCTGAACCAGGACCCTGTTGCTCAGAGCTGGCGACCCAAGCCAATTCTTAAGTGCCACTCGGCTGGCCCTATAATGTTTTTATTTGACAGAAATTGCTATACCAGAAGCGATGTGTGACATAGAGCAAGTATTTTGAGGAAGATTAATGGCAATGTGTCTTTTACAGTAATACATTTTAAAAACTGTAAACATTCACCGTACTTTTTTTTTAATCACACCTCGTATTCTCATGTAGCTGTTGGCCATTTGTAGGTCTTCTTTGGGAAAAAAATGGCTATTCAAATCTTCTGCCCATTTTTTAATCAGATTTTTTTTTGTTTGTTTGTTTGTTGTTATTGGGTTTTATGATTTCTTTATATATTTTGGATATTAGCCCCTTATCAGATATATGATTTACAAATATTTTCTCCCATTCAATAGGTTGTCTTTTCATTTTTTTTTAATATGGTTTTGTTAGATGTGCAGAGCTTTTCAGTTTGATGTAGTCACACTTGTTTATTTTTGCTTTTGTTGCTTTTGATTTTGGTGTCAGATCCTTTGTATTTCTATGTTGTTGATTGTAACTTCTCTCATATCTGATCTTATTTATTTGAGTCCTCTATTTTCTTTCTTGGTGAGTTTAGCTAAAAAGGTGTCTATTTTGTATACCTTTCCAAAGAACCAGCTCTTAGTTTCATTGATCTTTTCTATTTTTTTTTTGTCTCTGTTTCATCTATTTTTGTTCTAATTTTTGTTATTTCCTTCCTTCTATTAACTTTGGGCTCATTTGCTCTTCTTTTCCTACTTCCTTGAGGTGTACAGGTAGGATTTTTATTTGAGACTTTTCTTGTTTCTTAAGGTAGCCATTTATTGCTATGAACTTCCCTCTTACAACTGCTTTTGCTGCATTTTTTAAATTTTGATATGTTATATTTCCCTTTACCCTTGTCTCAAGATATTTTTTCATTTTTCTTTTAATTTCTTCCTTGATCCGTTGGTTGTTCAGTATCATGCTGTTTAATCTCCACATATTTGTGAACTTTCCAGCTTTCTTTGTTTATTTAATTTCTTTAATTAATTTCTAGTTTCTTACCACGGTGGTCAGAAAAGATGCTTGATAGGATTTCCATCCTCTTAAATTTGTTAAGATATGTTTCATGGCCTAATATATTATCTATCTTGGAAAATATTCCATATACACTTGAGAGGAAAGTGTATTCTGTTGCTTTTATTTATTTATTTATTTATTTATTTATTTATTTATTTATTGGGTTGTCAGAAAAGTCATGACATATTTTTTCTATTTTTTTTTTGCTGCAAAAATACGTCATGACTTTTCCAACAACCTAATATTTTAATTGAGGAATGGGGGGAGAGGTATAGTGTTGGGGAATTGGGGAAGGGGAACAGCCAAGTTGTTGTCCTTCAATCTTAGTTGTGGAGGGGTCAGCAAGCTCAGCTCCAAGTCCAGTCGCGCTGCTCAGCTCAAGGTGCTGTGTTAAATTAGTTGCGGGTGAGCGTAGCCCACCATCTCAAACAGGCAACCTTGTTGTTAGGAGCATGTGCTCTCACCAGCTGAGCTATCCTGCCAAGTGTTGGCAGCTCAGCTCTGGCACAGCTCACTGACCATGTGGGAATCGAACCAGCAACCCTGTTGCTCAGAGCTGGCGCTCTTAACCAACCAAGCCAGCCCTCATTATTGGTTTCCTGTCTGGATGATCTATCCATTGATGTAAGTTGCATATTAAAATTCCCCTACTACTGTATTGCTATCTATTTCTCCCTTTAGATCTGTTAATATTTGCTTTGTATATTTAGGTTCTCCTATGTTGGGTGCATAAATATCTACAAATATTATATCTTCTTGTTGGGTGCATAAATATCTACAAATATTATATCTTCTTGTTGGGTTGACCCTTTTATTATTATGCTATGCCGTTCTTTGTTTCTTATAACAGTCTATGTTTTAAAGTCTATTTTATCTGATATAAAACAAAGTTGTCTTTGGGCAGAAACTTGGAACTTTGTAAATAGCTTGTTTCTCATCTAACTTTTAATGTATATATTAGCATAAACTGATGGTTTCTATTTTATTCAATACCTTATAATCTGTCACCTATAATCCATTTTATTTGTTACTCTTATTATTTATTTTATACTCAAATTGACCCAAATTTGGCAAGTGGGAGTTCTTTAAAAGTGACTTCAGCGCCTTTTGACATGTCCAATTATTATTTTTTAAAGATTTTTATTAAAATATAGCTAACATACAATATTTTATTAGCAGGTGTACAAAGTAGTTACTGAACATTTATATACCTAAAAAGTGATCCCCATAAGTCTAGCAACATCTGACACTATACCACATTATTACAATATTATTGATTATATTCCTATGCTGTACATTACATCTCCATGAGTTATTTGTTTTATACCTGGAAATTTGAATCTCTTATTCCCCTCTATCTTTTTTCTCCTGTTTTCAATTACAGTTGACATTCAATATTATTTTATATTAATTTCAGGTGTACAGCATAGTGGTTAGACATTTATATAATTTGAGGAGTGCTCCCCTGATTAGTCTAGTACCCACGTGGCACTATATATAATTATTACTATATTATTGACTATATTCCCTATGCTTTACTTTACATCCCTGTGACTATTTTGTAATTACCAATTCATACTTCTTAATGCCTTCATCTTTTTCACCCTGTCCCTAACACTCCTCCTATCTATCACCCCAATAAATATAGTATTCATCTGATACCATACATAGTGATTACAATATTATTGACTATATTCTTTATGCTATACCTACATTTCCATGACTGCTTTGTAACAACAAATTTGTACCTCTTAATCCCTTCCTCTTTTTCACTCACCATCAACCCCACTCCTATCTGGCAACCATTAAAATATTCTCTATATCTATGAGTTTGCTTTTGTTTCATTTGTTTGTTTTGTTCTTTAGATTCCATATATAAACAAGATCACATTGCATCTGTCTTTTCTGTCTGACATAGTTCACTCAGCACAATACCCTCAAAGCTCCTCATGCCACTGCAGATGGCAAGAACCCATTCCCTTCCCTAGCGAAGCAATATTCCATTGTATATATGTACCACCTACACTCTATCCATTCATCCATCAACAGACACCAAAGCTGCCTCTACATCTTGGCCATTATAAACAGTGCTGTAATGAACATATGGATGCACATGTCCCTTAAAAGTAGTGTTTTTAGTGTTTTGGGTTTCTTTGGATAAAAACCCAGAAGTGGAATTACAGGGTCCTTCTTTGTCTCTTGTTATAGACTTTTTTTTTTTTAAATTGGGGAATTGGGGGAGGGGAACAGCGTTGGGGTATCAGGGAAGGGGAAAAGACAAATTGCTGTCCTTTTTGTTCTTCAGTCTAATTGTGGAGGACTTCGCTTCACTGGTTCATGTTGGTATTATCATTGTGCTTTTCCCGGGTGAGGCAGTCGCTCACTGCCCATTGGAAGGCTGCTCACAGAGGCTCATGGCAGCTCACGAAAGCTCATGCCAGCTGCTGGCCAGCCCCATTGCAGCCTACACCCTTGCCAGCCACTCACGGCAGCTCAGCTCCAGGTCTAGCTGTTATTCATCTTAGCTGTAGAGGGCGCAGCGTCACTGGCCCTAATGTGGGATACAAACCGGGGCCCTGCTGCTCAGAGCTGGCATCCCAAGCCAACTCTTAACCAATGCTCCACTTGGCCAGCCGTGTTATAGCCTTTTTTTTAAGTTTATTTTGGCTGATACAAGTATTGCTACCCCAGATTTTTATTTTTTTTCCATTTTCATGAAATATTTTTTCTCCCCCTTTACTTCTAATCTGTGTGTGTCTTTTGATCTGAACTGAGTCTGTTATAGGCAGCAAATGTAAGGGTTTTTGTTTCTTATCCATTCAGCAAGCCTGTCTTTTAATGGGAGCATTTAATGCACTTACATTTAAAGTAATTGTTATAGATATGTAGTTATTGCCATTTTATTGTTTATATTTTTGTATCTTTTTTTTTTTCATCCTAAAGAAGTCCCTCTAAGCTTTCTTGTAATTCTGGTTAGATTGTTGATGAACTTTAGCTTTTTCTTTTCTGGGAAGCTCTTTATCTGTCCATTTTTTTTTTTTTTTGAGGGCCGTGTCACTGGCTCTCATATGTGGGACCCGAACCGAGGCCGCTGGCTTCCCAAGCCAGAGCTTAACCACCATGTCACTTGGCTGGCCCTGTCCTTCAATTCTAAATGGCAGTTTTGTTGGGTAGAGTAATCATGGTTGTAGGTCCTTGTTTTTCATCACTTTTAATATTTCGTGCCAATCTCTTCTCTCCTGCAAAGTTTCTGTTGAGAAATCAACTGATATTTTTATGGGAACTCCCTTGTTGGTAAGTAATGCTTTTCTTTTGATGCTTTTAAGATTCTCTCTTTGTCTTTAACTTTTGGTATTTTAATTATAATATGTCTTGGCGTTGTCCTTTTTGTGTTCGTCTTCTTTGGGGCTCTTTGTGCTTTCTGGGCTTGTATGTATATTTCCTTTGCCAGGTTATGGAAGTTTTTCATCATTTCTTCAAATATGTTTTCAATTCCTTGCTCTCTTTCTTCTCCTTCTGGTACCCCAATGATGTGAATGTTGGTATGCTTGATGTTGTCTCAGAGGGTCCTTAAACTATTCTCATTTTTTAAAATTATTTTTTCTTTTTGCTGTTCTGTTTGGGTGTTTTCTGCTATGTTATCTTCTAAATTGCTGATTCTATCCTCTGCTTCATCTAATCTACAGCTGATTTCCTCTAATGTATTCTTCATTTCAGTTATTGTATTCTTTATTTCTGACTTGTTCTTTTTTATGTTTTCTATCTCCATTTGTATGTTTCCTACCTCTTAGTTGAAGTTCTCATTGAGATCATTGATCAACCAGTGTTTTGAACTCTACATCTGGTAGATTGCTTGTCTCCATTTTGTTTAGTTATTTTTCTGAGCTTTGATGTGTTCTTTTATTTGGCACATGTTTCTTTGCCTCCCCATTTTGGCTGCCTCCCTGTGTTGTTTCTATGTATTAGGCAGGGCTGCTCCATCTGCCAGTCTTAGTACCGGCCTTATGTAGTAAGTATGCTGTGGGACTCAGGCGCCGTCTTCCTAGTCACCTGAGCTGGGTATTCCAGGTGGTCCTTTGTGTGGGCTGTTGTAGTTGAGACTTGGTTGCCATTTGCCTGTGAATGGGAGAGACTGACTCTCAGGCTGATTGTTTATGAGAATTGGCTGTTACTACAGTGGAGTTGCTGCTGAGCAGGGGTTGCCCCTACAGAGCAGGATTCATTTTAGCAGGGTTCTGGAGCCTGCCCAGTTTGCCCTTTGGGTGTGTTGTGCCTGGAGGCAGCTGGTTGATACTCCAGCTGTGTCTAAAGCTGGCTACTGGGCATGCCAGCCTTGGGGCCTCTGAGAGGGGCCTCACCATAAGCCATGTTCAGCCACAGCCTGTGTCCTGCCTGGGGCCACCTGGCATGTGCCAGAAAGCAATTCTCAGATGGCTGCCTCCTGTGCTGGGCTTGGAAGTGCCTAGAGAGGCTGGCTGTGGCTAGTGCCTGGCTTAGAGATGCTCAGCTAGAGGTACAGGACACTCTGAAGCCAGGTGCTAGTTGTCTGAGTTTTGTGAACTTCTGAGAGATTTTAGGAAAGTTCACAGCATGAGAGCCAAGGCAGGCCATTTATACAGAAAAGCCCTGGAAGAGGCTTAGGTGGACCTGAAATTTGGGTGTGGTAGAGTCTCAGGGAATCAGTGCAAACAAATGGTGTTAACCAGGTTGATGGAGACTCAGATATGGTGGCCACCTGCTTCTGCATGCCAGGAAGTGGGAGGGCTCAACAAAGAAACAATAGATTCCACCAGCTCCTCTGTCCAACGGAAAGCTGCTCCTCCAGCCCTAGTCCTAAGTCCAGACCACTCAGTTCCTCCCTGTATGTTTCTGGTGCCTTTCAAGCTGGTGCTCCTGTGCTGGAACTCAGAGCCAGTGAGTCCATCAGCAAGTACGTCCATTGCCTGAGACTGCAGTTGCCCTAGTCTCACTTAGCCACTATCTCCACTGGTTTTCACAGCCAGATGCCTGGGGACTTCTCTTCATGGCCCTGGAATCCTGGCCTGGGGAGCCTGGTATAGGACTGGGACCCCTTGCTCCTCCAGGAGGACCTCAGCTGAGATATCCCTCCTGAATTTTAACCTCCATATGGGTATGGAACCAGCCTGTTCTATGTCTCTCTGCCCCTCCTACCAGTCTCAAGGTGACTTCGTCTGTACGTCCTTAGTTGTAGGGCTTCAGTTCAGCTAGATTTCAGGTGGTTCTCAATGATGGTGGTTCTGTAGTTTAGTTATAATTTTGATATGGTCATGGGAGGAAGTAAGCACAGCCATCTTGACTGGATATGGTTTTGTGTTTTTTGAGTAGTTTCTTGCTTTTTGTCTCAACAAAATATTCCAACCTCATCTTGTACTTTCCTTGCCCGAGCCCTGGAACTGAACATTGTCCCAAGAAATCCTGTTTGTTTGTTTGTTTTGTTTCTGTTTGTTTTGTTTTGTTTTGTTTTAGAGGAGAATGTTATTTAGGAGTCAAGATCTAGGTACTGGATGTGTTCACTTTTATCGGGATAGTACTGCTCCCAGGCCTTCTTGGTGAACAGAACTAGGGAATGAAAGAATGTACTTGCATGCATATGCACACACACACACACACACACACACACGCACATGCACACATACACACACATACTTAAACACACAATTTATATTTATTTATCTGTCTATATCTCCCTAACATGTAATTCTATCACTGGAGAAGGATATAATAAGAGAGATGCTGCCACTAGGTTTGGGATCCTGAGAGTTTGATTCTTTTCTGGTTTTTGTTTGTTTATTGGTTGGTATTAGTTTGCTAGGAATTTCATAACAAAATACCCCAAATTGGATGGCTTAAACAACATAAATTTATTTATTCACAGTTATGGAATCTGGAAGTCTGAGATCAAGATGTCAGCTGGGATGGTTTCTCCTTAGACCTCTCTCTTTGGATTGTAGATGGGCTGTCTTCTCCCTATGTCCTCACATGGCCTTCCCTTGGTCTGTGTGTTATGTCCTAACTTCTTATAAAGACACCAGTTATATCAGATAGGGCCCATCCATACGACCTCATTTCAACTTAACTACCTCTTTAAAGGCCCTGTCTTTAAATACAGTCACATTTTGAGATACTGAAGGTTAGAGCTTCAACATATGAGTTGGCGTGGGATGGGGGTGGATAGAACTCAGCCAATAACAGTTGATTTACATGAAAAATCAACATGCAATTTGGCAAATCAAGAGACCTCAGGTTTAAACAAAACAAATAAATAATTATCAAGATTTTAAAAAGAAACAAGTAAGATCATAATTCCCTCCCCTTTAGTGGGGAATTTAGTGGGGAACCCCAGTCTAAATTGTGCAATCAACCAACTCTGCTTTCGGTTCATGACCTCCTTTTCTTCTAGGCCATTCCCATAGGCCTGTGGAGGTCTAGTCTTCATAATATCTGTAATGCAATTATATTCAATTTATTTTAATTTCCTGAAATATGTCCTTTTAGAATTTTTTAATTTGTTAGTTAAAATTGACCCTCAAGGTAGGTGAAAGCAATATTGAGAGATTTCTACTTCTCAAAAATTTTATTCTTTGTTTCACGGTATTGTCATTTTTTAACATCTAAACTGGATGGGAACAGAAACAAATTTCTTCTTCATTTATTTTCATCTCACCTTTTTTCCAAATTAATATTCATTATGCTGAAACTTGCCAGCAACTTAGAATGTTATTTTTAGAAAAAAATGATTTCATTTATAAAGAATTTTAACCTTGATTTTATGGTTAACCATATATTTTGTTCCTTTTCTTCTTAGTCTCACTTTTCTCCTTTATGTGGCACAATGTTTGAAAAAGACCAGAGACTATTCCTTCCCACATTGGTTTCAGTTTTCTAATAGTGCAGCATTTGGGGTAGAGAATATTATGTAAGGTCACTGAAGAGGCTTGTTGTCTTAAGATGTTGCCATGCTCACTTCCATTTTACTTTATTTATTTTATTTTTTATTTTTTTGAAGAAGTAAATCTATCTCTATTTGCAGATGATATATATTTTTAAATTCTCACTTGCATTTTATGCTAGATAATATGAGTGTGTTATTTGATCTCCCTGTGGCTAAGGGTAACTTATGTTTGTCCTGAGACATTTCCACCATGTTTCTCTGCATAGGTTTGGTTGAGCAAGCTCAGGGAGTGGCAGTGTGTAGTGTAGGCACTCAGGCTTCCACTGGGACATTTGGGTCAAGACTCTTGATCTCACAGAGATTCAGTTTCCTCTGCTATAAAAGGAAAATAATTGCCATGGTCAGTGCACCTAACAAACATCAAATATTCTATGATGTTAGTGTTGAATAAATGTGTGAATTTAAAAAAAAATAATGTCTGGGCCAGCCAAGTGGTGCGTTGGTTAAGAGTAGGCTTGGGATGCCAGCTCTGAGCAGCAGGGCCCTGGTTCGGATCCCACATAAAGAGCCAGTGACTCTGCACCCTCTACAGCTAAGATGGTGAACAACAACTCAACCTGGAGCTGGGCTGCCGTGAGTGGCTGGCGACGGCGTAGGCTACAGTGGGACTGGCACGCAGCTGGCATGAGATTTAGTGAGCTGCTTTGAACACTGTGAGTGGCCATCCAATAGCCTGCAAACGACTGCCTCACCCGGGAAGCACACAATGATGATACCAACATGGGACAGTGAAGTGATGTCCTCCACAACTAGATTGAATAACAAAAGGACAGCAACTTGTTAGTTCTCCTTCCCTGATTCCCCAACGCTGTTCCCTCTCCCAATTCCCTGATGAAATCTTTTAAAAAAAATAAAATTAAAAAATAATGTGTGAATATACTTCAGCACATTGCTTAAAGGATACAAAACCTTCAACAATACTTATTAGTCAAGGAGAAGAATCAAGAGAAAAAGCAATAGGAAAAGGGACATAAATAGTGTTTAATTATTTTTATGTGTAGATATATAGGGTGAATGATTAAGTAATTTGTGTAAAAACTTAAGTTAAAAATTAGAGGAACTGCAACCCATTTTCTTTAGGTAAACCATCCCATATATTTATACTGATATGGTAGATTACAGTCCACCATACTTTCCTTTTATTTCATATAGTGCACTGGACTAACATCCAGTCTTCAAGGCCAGCCCTACATCCTGGAGATGCATTTGCAGTTCCTCCAGAATTTCAGTGAGTCAGTTATCCCTCCCCTGGCATCACAGTAAGAAGCAGTTTGGGTGGACACACTCACCTGGATGGCCAGCGTGCACCTTTCCTTGTGAACACAAACTAAAAATGCACTCTATTTTCTTCCCAGGTATTGTTCTTTTTCCCTTCACCAGCTCCTCAAATCTGAGTTTTGTTGAAAATTTTAGAAAGACTTTGAAAGGTCAAAAACAAAATAGTTCCTCTTTCTCTACCCAAATGAAGCATTCCTTGCATTTCCCTGAATTTTCTTCTTCCTCTTCTACCTCTTCTCCTTTTCTTTTCATATTATCTATTGAGAATTTTTCATGAGCTCAACTCTTGTTGGGTAGTTTCTCATTTATTCTTCATACCAGACCTATGAAGACTTGCTGTTTCCGTTTTAAAAGCCAGAAACCAGTTTTAGTGAATTCAATAACTTTCCCAAGTTTCAGTTCTGGCTGAGGAATAACCAAGCTCCTGTCTCTGCCAGATGTGACCAGATGCAGATCAACAGTCCCCATCCAGCCTTCACTTCCCACTTCCCAGCCCCACCATCAAATTCCAATTACTCAATCCATAAGACCCAGCACAAAGGCAGTAATTCCTTAAAGCATCTTTGTGTCATTCCTCTTTTAAGGTTGTCAGCAGCTCTTCACCAGTCATTAAATGAAGTTGCAATTCCTTACCTGGGTATTTCAGACCACACAATCTGGCCTCAACCCATCCTGTCTTCTTTTTTTTCTAATCTTCCCGTAACCATTCCCAATGGCTGACCCATTTTTCAAAACTTTTTCCCCAGACATTACACACTCTGCCTCTCTCTCTCTCTCTTTCTCTCTCTCTCTCCACACACACACACACACACACACACACACACACACACACACATGTCTGTATGTACACAAACCTATAAACACACATATAAAACACCACACACATAATCCTTGCATAACCATACTTACGCATAAACACAACACACTCCCACATGCATATATTTACTCACACACTCCCCTGAGCACAAACACATGTTCTACACACAAATGTTTTTACACATACTCACACCCTGCACACACACATAAGTGTACATACACACACCCCTACACACATATAAATACTATTCCTATACACAAACCCCTAAATATATACACATACTGTACAACCAGGCTGATATCTGAATATGGATGAAAAGTGGAAGAAACTAGGGCTATATTTTATCATTTAATAATTCCAATGATGATACTGAGAGAAATTGTCTTTCTTTATTAAATTTTTGTTTTTAAATAATGTGATTTGGCAATAAATATATACTAAGAGGAAAAAGATCATTTGAGGTAATATAATGGAGACGTTTTTATGTAGAGACATTTTAGGAAACCTAAATAAGACAGTGTAAATAAGTGCAATTTACAAAAGAGGAGGAAGAAGACACCTTTGTGTCTTCATTTTGTGTGTCTTTGTTTTGCTTTTTAAAGGATAATGGAACCGAGAACATGGAATTTGTTTTGCTTCCTCACAATGAGGAAGTTGCCATCCCTTTTTATGTGAAGGTGCTGTTCTTATTATTTGATTACCCATGAGTTGTTGCAATGGGTCACTTTGGCATAGCTCAAAGGCTAAAGTGGTTTTTTTCAGGTGAGCAAGTGTATCTCAGCTTTGCAAAAACAATGATAAAACATAAAGATTCAATCAAGAGATGTCTTCCTCATACAATTTATTAGCAACAATTTAAGAAGAGGAAACTACTAGAATTTTGGGAGTTCAGATATTAGCCTTGATTTGATGTTGCTTATAGGATCTGAGTTATCATCACCTACATGTCTAAGTTAAATCTCTTTCACTTCACAAAGAATTATAGCAGATACCTTTGTATTAGGACAGATATAGTTTGCTATCCTCAAATCTATGTGTTTAATATTTATGAAGAGAAAAGTACCATGCACAATAAAACCATTTCCGATGTGTCAAGTTTTAGAGTGAGTCATGGGTCTGTCTAACCAGATAAATGTAACAGGACATCCTGTAGTCGCTGTGCAGTTTTTCCAGTGCTTCTAATTTTTTCTTCTTTCACTTTTTCGGGCTTTGCATGAGTTGCAAAGGCAATCAAATTGTAACCAAATACTAACACATGCTATGATTATAGTTGCAATTGTGTACAAAAAGAAAGAGAATTTTAAAGACACTGTTGGAGGAGTACTGTATCTGATGACATCCTTGCAAAACAGATCTCTATTTTAGAGCACAAATCCCCTTCCTATTGAGCTTTTTCATCCACACGCTTCTCTACCCTCATTCTTACCCTTGCCGCGTGCTTGGTTTTAGCTACAATTTTTTTTTTTTTTTTTTTTTGCTTTTACTGGGAAATAAGGAGCATCTCTGAAAAGCTAAAGGATGTACATTTTTGTTTTCATGACATGCTATTTCATACCCACGTCCCATATCTACTTTAAAATGATTTTATATTTCTTCCCAATAGAATGGTGAAAGAAGTATAAGGTCAAGCAGACAGCTGCATACTGTTCCACCAGTTAAACTGTTGAGGATTAAAAAAATACAACAAAAGTCAAGTGAACATGTATAAAAAAGATGAACAATTAAGAAACTCATAAATTATTATTTACATTTTACTGAAAGAGTGTAATTCATTGATTCTTTAGCTAATAATGATGACAATGACTTATAGTAAGCATTAACAAATTAAGTCATATTTGGTTTTCACAAATGTCCTCAAATTTCTTAAGCATTGTATATCATACTAAAAGTTGTAATCCAGCTCAAGTAAAAACAGAACTCGTTATAACCCAAATGATAAACATGTAATTAACTGAACTTGGTCAAACATTCAACTATAGTTATTAATATATTTACATAAAGGTAATACATGACTTTAATAATTATTCTTTCATGCCCTATACTGGTGTGTGGTATTGGGCAAGTTACTTTAGCCTCTCTAAGCTGTACTTTCCTCATCTGCAATGTAGGGACTAACAATACCTACAGCAAATCATGGTTCAGAGAAGTAGACAAAACAGCAGACAGCAAGTGTCCTACTTAGTACATAATGAAAATGAAGCCAATGTGTGTGGGGGGACGGGATGGAATGATCACAAGCTCAGGAGCCAAAAAGCCTGTGCTCCATCCCAGAACCACCAGTTTACTAGTTTAATATCAGACAACAAATTTCTCTTTTTTGTCCCTCAATTTCCTTATAGTGAGCTGAAACAAGGATAAGCGTGTGAAGCCTCCAGTGCACCCTCCTGTCTTGCCTGGCTCTCTGGTTCTTTAGCTGTGACATTAAAGTGAAAAATAACAACAGTGGATTTTTATTGGGGAGAGAAAATAGGTAGTGCCATTACCATACAGAGATGACTTCATCCATATATATGAAAAATATATAAGAAGTCTTAAAGAAATCTATAAGAAGAATGGCAGTATTTACCAAAATAGATCATAGTTTTAGACATATGATGCATACATTAAAAATAGATGACATCTAAGACATTTTGTGTGGCAAATGTGAAACAATCAAGTACAGAAAAGATCAATAAAGTTATAACTTTCATTTGTACTCTATCATTAACCCTGTAGCTAGTTTATTAACCAATACAACATCATATATGTTAGGCCACTGTTTCTTGATTAGTACAGTGTAAGGTATACAAGATACATAAAATCATGAAAAAACTGGAAACAGAATCCAGTTTTCAGAAAGCTCATCACATATTTGAATTTCCCTACTTCTCGACAGAAGAGCTCTGCCAATGACAGTCTTGGATGCTAGGCAAATTCAACCTGAATCCTGCAGCTGTTTCCAATAGAGCCTGGGTGGGTGGGTGCGGGGGGGTCCGTGGAGGTGGTGGTGGATTGGAGGGAGTATTTCTTATTCCTGTTTCCAGATTTATGTCACACATATGTCATAAAACAGGCCATACGTATACATGTGTGTGTGTGTATTTTTGTATGTATTTTGTACACACACAACACACACACACACACACACACACACACACACAAGTACACCTCTTCAACCTCATTTAAGAAATTGTCCTAAAATGGATTTTTTTTCCTTAATCTATCTTTAGCCTGAGGTATTTGATTACTATAGCTTTATTAATTCTCAATCATTTCCTGAGCCCATTTCTTTGGGGTCTCTTTCTCTTAGGGTTAAACCACATTCTCCCAGAAGAATAAATAAAAATTGACAGATGACCTCTCCCAACTATTTGCACTCTATCAGGAAGGTACCTTATTCAGCTATGTGCTTATCAGTATTCTAAAATTTCAGGTTCAGATCTCAAAATGTTCACTAGTAAAGGAACTTTAGAAGATTTAGTGTTGGGTTCTAGTCATTGTAGGGTTTTTTTCTTTCCATTTAACAGAAGCATCTAGTTGGACTGGTTTATAAAAGTCCATAATAGTTGGTGAAGGTTTAAGCTTTTTAATACTAACAATCTTCTTACCAATTCATTTGTACACAAATGCCCTTCAAATCATTTTCCCTGTTGAAACAAAAAGCTGCTTCTGATTGGCCTAAGCAAAATTGTTGCTTTATACTGTTCAAATAATATTCCAGGTCACAATGAATTATTTTCTTAGATAAAATACCCTGAACTGGTAATGAAAGTGTTCACAGTCAGTCTTAATGTCAGAAGCATAGCATCTGAAACCTGGAAGTTACTATGAGTGCCGTGCAGATCAATCTCTAAGTTTAAAAATGAGGAAATCAGGGTTTCAGAGCTAATAAATGGTGAGGTTAGGGCTGAAACTGAGATCTTATCATTCATATATAATGTTCTTTCTGTCAGAGAAAGGTTGTTTTTATTCCCAGCTGACATTCCAGGGAACTTAGGCTTTATTCATACACGCAAGCATAAAATTATTTGTTATAAAATTAATTTTAATACATGGAAAAATGGATTCATCTAACAAACAATCATTAAGCAACTTCCTATGCCTGGCACCGGACTGAGCACAGGAATACAAAGTTGAGTAAAACACGGTCCTCAACTTAAAGAAGCTCTGGGTCCTCCTGGACCTGCCAGTGGGACACCGACTTGGGATGTGGCTATATGCCATCTGCATGTCAGGCAGAGAATGGACAGATGAGGTAGGTCATCCTTAAACAATGGCAGAGAGACCAGTGGGATGCACCCTGTTTTGCCTCAGAAGACCTGAGTTGAATTCCAGCTCCCCACTCACTAGTTATGTGACCTTGAGCAAGTCTCTTAATTCCTCTTTATTACACTTTTATCATCTGTAGAATAAGGGTCAGAGTAGCCATGTCAGGGCTAAATGACATAATATATGTAATGTACCTTCAGCAATGCCTAATACTCAAAAAATTGTTGAAAAGCAGGGGTGGAAATGACATCTACCCTCTCTAACTCACAGACTTCTTGTAAGATTAAATGAAATAATGCATTCTAAAATAACTTTTAAAGTATTATTGTATGTCTTTTACCACATATTATCAATACTACCATCTTTTTTTTTCTTTTTACCCCTTCTTTTTTTTAAATTTTTTAATTAGTTTTAGGTGTACAACACAATGCAATAGTTATACTCTTTACCCCCAAAGTGAAAACCCCCTTCCCCAGTTCGCCACCCCACTCCCCCCGCATATCATACATATCCATCACAACTCCCTGACTCCCCTCCACAGTATACTCTACATCCTGTGACCATCCACATATTCAGTTGCAGTTGGCATACAATACTATACAACATCAGCTTCAGGTATACAGTGCAGTGATCAAGCCTCTACTCCATCCATGAAGTGGTCTCCCTAACAAGACATGTGACTATCCGACATGCCACAAAATTTTTACAACATTATTATATTCCCCGAACTGTGTTTCATATCCCTGTGGCAATATTGTAGTTGTCTATTTATGCTGTCTAATCCCTCCCCCTTCCCCCCCATATCCACCCCCCTCCCAACTAGCAACCCTCAGTTTTTCCTCTACATCTACGAGTCTGTTTACTTTGATCGTTCACTCAGTTCTTCAGACTCCACACACAAGTGAGATCACACGGTACCTGTCCTTCTCCGACTGACTTATTTCTCACAACATAATAGTCTCTTCACAACATTATCGATTACATTCCCAGAACTGCCCCCATATCCCTGCGGCAACATTGTAGTCCCACATACACTGTCCAAAACCTTCCCCGTCTCCCTCTTCCCCACTCCCTCCCAGCCAGCAACCATCAGTTTTTCCTTTATATCTGCTTGATATGACTTCAATCTACTTAAATTGTCTCTCTGGGTTAGCTTGTTTACCCCTTTCTTTTGTTTAAAAAAGCCCTTTTAACATTTCTTGCAATGCTGGCTTGGTGGTAATGAATTCCTTAAGCTTATTCTTTTCTGAGAAGCTCTTTATTTCTCCTTCAATTTTAAGTGATAGCCATGCTGGGTAGAGCAATCTTGGTTGTAGGCCGTTATTTTGTGTCACTTTGAATTCTCCTGTCACTCCCTTCTGGTTTGCAGAGTTTCTGTAGACAAGTCAACTGTTAGTCGAACAGGAGTTCCTTTGTATGTAACCTGCTGTCTTTCTCGGGCAACCTCTAGGATTCTGTCTCTGTCTTTAACCTTTGCCATTTTCACTATGATGTGTCTTGGAGTGGACCTGTTTGGGTTCAGCTTGTTTGGAACCCTCTGCACTTCCTGGGCATGTATGTTGATTTCCTTCACCAGGGTAGGGAAGTTTTCAGTCATTATTTTTTCAAATACATTTTCAACCCCTTGCTTCTTCTGTTCTCCTTCTGGTATCCCTATGATTCGAAGGTGATTGTGCCTCACCTTGTCCCATAGGGATCTTAAACTATTTTCATTGTTTTTTATTCTTTGGTCTTTTTGCTGTGCCAACTGGGTGAGTTCTACTATTTTATCTTCCAAATCGCTGATCCGCTCCTCTGCTTCATCTACTCTACTGGTGATTCCTTCGAGTGTGTTCTTCATTTCAGATATTGTATTCTTTAGTTCTAACAGGTTGTTTTTTATGGTTTCCCTGTCCTTCTTTATGTCCTCGCTAAGTTCCTTAAACATTCTTATCATCAGTGTCCTAAACTGTGTCTCTGAAAGGTTGGATCCCTCTGTTTCATTTGGTTCCATTTCTGGAGGTTTCTTCTGATCTTTTACTTGTGACATGTTTCTTTGTTTCCCCATTCTGGTTGTCGCTCTGGGATTGCTTTGATGTATTAGATAGATCACCAGGAGAGCCCTGGCTGGATGACGCAGGCACACAGCTCACGGCCCAACACTCCCAGGAAAACTCCCCTCAATACTACCATCTTACTTCTTGTTTCTTTCCAGCTCAAGCATTCCAATGGCTTAAAGAAAATCCATTCTGGGGCTGGCCGAGTGGCTCAGTTGGTTAAGAGTTGGCGTAAGAGGTCAATCTCTGAGCAACAGAACCACCAGTTCGATTCCCACATGGGCCAATGATGCTGTGTCTGAGCTGAGCTGTTGCTGAACTGCCAACAGGTGGTAGGATTGCTCCGCTGGTGTAACAACAAGGTTGCCTGTTTGATGGTGGGCTACGCCCACCTGCAACTAAAGACTGAACTCAGCACGTTGAGCTGAGTTTCTGCCCAGATAGCTCAGTGGATAGAGCGTGCGCTCTTAACAACAAGGCTGCTGGTTTGACTCCCACATGGGATACTGGCTACACCCACCTGCAACTAAGAGTAAACACAGCACCTTGAGCTTAGGCCACGAACTGCTGACGGGCAGCCAGATGGCGACTGTCACCTCCACAATGAAGATTGAAGAACAACAAATTGGCTGGTCCCCTTCCCCAATTCCCCAATAAAATCTTAAAAGAAAAAAAAGAAAGTCCATCTCTGTGGCCCCAACCACCCTCTAAAAAACACAAAGATCAGAGTAAGAGGTAGTATATAATTACTATGTAGCAAAAAATATATATTTTCTTAGGGCTGCCTTAACAAAGTACCACAAGCTGGTCGCTTAAACAACAGAAATTTATTGTCTCCTAATTCTGGAGGCCAGAAGTCCAAGATCAAAGTCTTGGTAGGATTGGTTCCTTCTGAGGCTGTGAGGAAGAATCTGTTCCCTGGCTCTCTTCTAGCTACTGGTGGTTTTCTAGCAATATTTGGTATTCCTTGGCTTGTAGATGCATCACTCTGATCTCTGCCTTCATCTTTATACAGCATTCTCCCTGTGTGCAAGTCTATGTCCTAATTTTCATTTTTTCTAATGATAGGGTCATAATGAATGGGGGCCCACGCTGCATGACCTCTCTTAACTGGGTCATCTGCAGAGATTCTGTTTCCAAATAAGGTCACACCCACAGATACTGGAGATTAGGACTTCAATATCTTTTGGAAGGACACAATTCAACCCATAACAATGACTAATAGTAGGTTTACTCCATGAAGCGAAGCAAAATGTTGCTTTTCTGGGTTCCAGCACAGTAGTAGTAGCCTCTTATACCATACTAACTCTTCATTTGGCAGACCAGTCTGCTCACTCAGTACTTGCTGCTTATGTGCACTGTGCTTAGTACTTAGAGGAACAACAACAAACACAAAACAAAAGGAGCAGGTCTGGTTCCACCTTCAGGAACTCACCATCTGGTATAGGAGCTGTATGTAAATAAATAACAATATTAGAATAAAGGTGTAAAGTGACAAGCATCAACAGGAACTAGAGGTAACTTTCCATAGGATTTCAAGGGAGTGAGAAGGCTTCTTTAAGGTGGAATTTGAACTGGTCCTTGAAAGACAGATAAGGATTGGCCACATGAAAATGGAGGGAAAGAGGGCAATGTGGAAACTAAGACATAAAGTTATCTGTCAGGGTGGCCTAAACCACATAAAAATATCCTGTGTACTCAAAATATTAGTTGGCTTTCTGTTCCTCTGTCCACCTCTTTTCTCACCTCATGCCATCACTACTTTATGCATAGTTTAGGAAAACTGGGTCACTTTACTGCCTTCATTTACTGCCTTATTCTATAGATGGCCAAACTGAGTCAAATTGAGTATTGCTTACCCAGTAATCACAGAAAAGGCTCTTCTAATATTCTCAGGTCATTAAATGATCAATTCAGTTTCAAAATCTTATTAGTTCAGTGAAAACCCTCCCAATGGGTAGTAAGGTAAATAAATATATACAGTCTTAAATTCTAACTTTATTAACATGACTTTTTCCTCTTGTAATTTTGAATCCTACATACCGTCAGAGCTGAGGAATCCCTAAGTAAATCAAATATTATATCTCATAGGCAGCTGTATTTTTAGGATAGCAGTATTCTCAGAGCTTAACAATAACTAATCAAAATAAACAGGACTTCCGAGGAATAGACACATATAAACTATTTAGATCAACAGAAAGACACACCCAGAGTCGAGAAAACCATAAACCCACCCTGGAATGAACTCTACCTTTAGAGGGTGGTTGAGATTTCACTGAGTGACCTGTAAGAATACTCTGCAGTTTTTGGATTTTTCTGGAGGTGGAAGTAAGAATGAAAAATGACAACCATGAAGCCATTGATATCTCTCCTAACACTTTGACTGGGCACAAGATGTCATTAGCTTATTGGTCTGACATGCTCTGTGAAGACAGGCAAATGAGGTTCATATTAAAGCACACCAACACTTCTTCACATATAATTAGAATCCATACATTCCTCTGAAATACTTCTCATCTTATAGCAATGGTGGCCATGTATGTACAAGAAGTGGTAATAACCAAATAATTTTATCATACTGGCTCTACAGAAAACTGAAGGGACTCCTACCAGGGCAAAACACAGAAGTAACATGTGAGTCTAAATTCTTTCAAAGGTAGTGTAGGCTGAGAAATAACATCCAAGATGGTCACCAAACTAAACATATACATACAGACATACATACATACCTACATAAAAATGATACAACATTGGTCAGTGCAGATAAAGAATGTTATCAGAATATAAAATCATTATCAGCTTTCCATAAACATCCTCATCTGACTATGTCTTCACCTCCCAGCTGTTACCAAAGTGCTATTTTGGTATCGAATTCAGCGTACCCACTTGCTTCTGGCCCATAGGAGGTACTAGGTGAATGGAAACATGGGCTGACCAAAAGTCAGTAGATAAATGAGAAGTGATGGCATTAGCCATAACTGACAGGGCCTCTGACAGTTCATCACGGAAGGTTATGATGGACAATTTTGTCAACACGGTGACTAAATCTTTGGGAAAATAGCTGGGTTTGTTTTCATATTGGGATGGCAGTGCAGACATCTATGTGACTTTATGCTCATGATTTTAACTATTTTGCTGTCATGTCTATGACAGTGGCCAAGGCAGCAGCACAGTCCCAGGGGCCTCTGCCACAATGCCTGGGAAGCACCATGCAGCAGCAGGAGGTCTCCAGTAACACCACCAGCTGTGTGTTTCTCTTTGATAGCTGGTCCCAAGCGCATCTCTCTATACGCTCATCACCTGGGCCCATGAGTTTGGACACTCAGATCTTCCTGAAGATCCATGGTGACATCACTGTGCTACATGGGCCTCTGAGACTGGCTTCAACTCAAAGTCCCCAAACCAATTTGACCATAAAAACTTTTTCCATGTGTCGTCCCCGGAGGTTTAGGGGTGCGGTTTTGGCAGGGAGATGCCCAAAGTAAAAAGAAGGCATGCAGAACTGACATGAGGACAAACAAGCTTCAGCTGCGTCTTTATTCCACAATACCAACCATTATATAGAGGTTCTGAGGGAGAAGAGTGTACAGAATGCGCCTGCTCCCTCCCACGACTGTGAATCATGTTTATGTAAAGAGCTTATGTCACCAGAGCCCGGCACCTATGCAGCAGGCTCCCGAGTCAAGGTTTGTTATGTCTGGGGCCAGGGACCATGCATGCGCCAGTGCCCGCCGCTTGTGTGGGCCCTAACCTCGTCCAGGGTCAGGATCCATATGCCAGCCTGCACACAACTGACTCACCCCGGGCCCTGTCAGTTCACCCCCTGCAGGGTGGCGGTTCGGGACTTAACCCAAAGAGTGTGTTCCTGTGCACAAAGGCCACAACAGAAATATATAGAGCAACAGAGGACCACGAGGCTAAAGGCATTACCTGTCAAGATAAGGCCTGCCCACCGCCATGAAAGGCCAAGGGAGTTCCACCAACACGTAAGGGGATCGTCCTGCAGGGCGTGGATTTCTGAGACCTCGGTGTCTATTTCCTGTAAGGCTTCCTGTACCTTTTGTTGGTGGTCTGGGATGTAAACACAGCATTTAACATGCAAGAGGACACATGTGCCCCCTGTGCAGCTGTTAACAGGTCTAGGGCCATCCTGTTCTGCAGTACCACCTTTCTCATCTGGGTTGCTTCATCAAGGAGCAGGGCTAAGGAGGCTCGCGTGATGGTCAGAGAGTTCGTGACGTGTTGGGCAAGGGCTTCTACCCGTAGCTCTACGTTTATCACTCCACCCCCTGGCAACAAGATGGCTAAGGGGTAAAACCACCAGGCCACCCGCTTTTCCTGGTGCCAACAGTGGTAAACTGGGTCCCAATTGGTCGGCCTCTGGGGCGATGTGGGCAGGAGGTGACGATGAATAAAGGGGCATCCCCAAGTGCAGCAGCCTGTCTATGGGACCAGCAGACATGGCCAGTCCTATCGGCCACAAACCCAGATAGCATCACCTGGTAGGAAACCAGTGGTCATCGTTTCCACTAGATGGCGTCCATCCCACCAGCGAGTAGGGGCTGTTACAACAGTAACATTGAGGCAGAGCTCCTCAGATAACCAGCCCATTGTACGGTTTGGAAAGACGATTCACACAGGTGAGTACTCTTAGACAATGTCACATGAATCCCCACCAACCACCCCCAGCCATTGTCCACAGCCTTGCCAAGCAGAGGGGTGTCGTTGTGGCGCTGCTTCCACAAGAGGGCTTCAACAGCACGGCGGAGAGCATTCCCCTCTGGGCTGTTCCGGTTCCAGCGCTGGAGGTCTGTCCAGTTGGTACCAGTGGCAGGGGCGACTCGCCAGGGCAGCCCTTCAGCGGTCTCCTCTGGCAGCTCTGTGCACACCCAGGCATTGTGCACTCGGGCAAATGTGTGCTCCCAGGAGCTAACCTGGGCGGTATGACAGAGCAGATAAAGAGACCATCATGGGTAAGTCACGGCCTTCCGGCAAAATACAGGCTATTTGCTCATCGTGCGATATCACCATAGCTGGTATGGGGGGCAGCTCCTGGTTGATGGTACCACACCTGGGCTCCCTGGGTCGCCGGTAGTGGGACAGGGTTTAGGTCCCCCGTGTACAGGGGTATGGGCCAAAGGCGCGTAGCGCAGGGGTCCCTCGCAAAAAGGACCCGCTTGCCTTGGCTGGTAAAGTCACTTGTACTGTGAAGGGCCAGCACCCAAGCTAGGGTTTAACCTCCAGGCCCTTTTCTAGACCCTGTTCTCAGGGTTCAAGCAGGGCAACCCATGGCTCTTGGGTGACCCGAGCCTGCCAAGGCCAGGTCTAGTCCTGCGTCTGACCGGGGGCTACTGTGGATGGAGCAGATAGGATTACCATCCCGCCCTGTAGCCTGGGCTGTGCCTCTAGGTCCCCAGTCCCCATGACCCACAAAAGTCACTGGATCCCCTTGGTTACCTTATCCATGGGGACCTTACCAATCTTGCGTGGCAATTCATTTAACAGAAGAGCTACCAGTACCTGTTTTTTCCAATGGTTTCATCTGGGGGCCAATACCCTTAACTTTTCCTTCAACAACCCATTAAAACATTCAACCATACCGGCAGATTGGGGTCGGTAAGGAATGTGTAGTTGCCATTGGACATCATTGTCCTCCACCCAGGTTTGAACCTGTGGACCTGTAAAGTGGGTGCCCCGATCATTGGTAATAAGCAGGGCTGGCCATAGGCAGCCAACAAGTGCTCCAAGGCTAGGAGCATGTGTCATTGGTCAGCCTGGGCCACAGGGTAAGCAAAGCCCAGGCCGGTGGCAGTGTCTACTGCCGTCAGGGCATATCAGGCTCCCTGGTCTGTAGGGAGTGGCCCAATATAGTCCACCGTCATTTCTGTAGGGGCCGCATTTTTGGGGGTACGGACCCCAGGGAGGTGGACATACGCCATAAGTGAGAATGCTGCTCTGCACACGAAGGACACTGCTGGATAGCTTGTTAAGCCTCAGCTCTCATTAGCTGAAAGCCCCAGTGGGTAGCCACTAGCCCCATAGTCCAGGCACCCACGTGGCCTAGCTTCTTGTGAAGCCAAGCGGCCATGGCAGGGGACCCTGGGGCACCGCAAGTGAATGCACCTACACCAAGGCATCAGCTGCATCATTGCCAGGCACCTGCAATGGCCAAGGTCCTGAGACATGGTACACGGTAGCACCCGTGTTCTGGCCCCGTTTCCTTAGGTCCTCCCAGAGGTCCTTGCCCCATAGGGAGTGATGGCCAATCAGCCACTTTTGGGCTGTCCACCGGGACAGTCACAGCGTCAGGCCCCGAAACATAGCCCAGCTGTCAGTGTAGACATGTATCAGGCCAGGTTCTTTAGTCAAAACCATCCAGACCGCTCATAACTCAGTCCACTGGCTAGAGCTTCCGGTACCTGTGTCATATCAAAAAGTGTCAGTGAAGGGCTGGCCGAGTGGCTCAGTTGGTTAAGAGCTCACTCAAGGGTGCAAGCTAAGCTCTGAACAACAGCAGTTCGATGCCCAGCCCGAGCTGAGCTGCCGCTGAGCTCCCAACGAGTGGCAGGATGGCTCAGCTGAAAAAAAAAAAAAGAAAGGACTAGGAGTCTCCCTCATTTCCACGGGGTCCTCTGCTCACTCAGAGCAGAAAGCAATATGCCCCAATAAAGCATGTAGCTCCTGGGTCAATGGACTAGTGGAGAACTGAGTTTGTTGTTCTAAATAGACTCCCCACTTTGTTAGTGTTGGCATCTGTGCCACACTGGTTCTTGGCCTCTTTGCCCAACAGTGGAGCCAGCCTTCTACCAGGTAAGTTGTCTGCATTGAGACTGGGTGCAGGCCCATGATGCTTTCACAGGCTAACAGGGCAGCATACACCGCTGCCAATTGCTTTTCCACCAGGGAGTATCGTTCCTTGGCTCCCTTCCATAGTTGGGACCAGAACCCAATAGGAGTGTTTCTGCACGCCCTGTTTCTGCCAGGGACCCCAGCCAAATCCAGAGTCCTCCACCTGGACAGTCAGGAGGAATGGCAGAGTTGGGTCAACAATGCTTAGGGTCTGGGCCTGTGCCACGGCACGTTTTGTTGTCCTGAACGCCCGCTCAGGGAACCAATCCCAGGGCTCCCCTTTGTGAACCAGCTGGTGCAAAGGTCACATTAACATCACTGGACTTGGTATGAAGGTTCGCCAGAACCCCAGTAGCCCCAGGTAAGTCTGCAGCTGCTTCACTGTCTCCTGACAGGGGTAAGCTTGAATCTTATCTATAGCCTCGGGGATTATTTCTGTCTTACCGGACCAAACAACTCCCAAGAACTTGACAGAGTAGCCAGGGTCCTGGACCTTGTTCTCATTGATGGCCCACCCCCAATCCGTTAGGGCATCTCGGAGACTGCGGGCGGCAGTTTCCAGATCTGCAAGAGAATCAGAGGTTAACATTATATCATCTATATAGTGAAACAAGCGCACAGTCAGGGGCTTGGTCCATGTAGCTAAGTCCTGCGCTACCAGCCCATGACACAGGGTTCAGCTGTGTAGGTAGCCTTGTGGCAACACTTGAAAGGTCCGTTTTCAGCCTTCCCAGGTGAAGGCAAACTGTTTTTGGCTCGCAGTATCAATGTGAGTGGAGGAAAAGGCTTAACCAAGTCCACCACATAGTGGAATTGTCCAATTCCTGTGAGAGGTGATCCATCAACTCTGTGATGTTTGGAACAGCAGCGTGGAGTGGGGGTGTCACCTTGTTCAGCTCCTGTAGTCCACGTCATCCTCCAGGAACTGTCAGGTTTCCGCATTGGCCAAACTAGGGAGTTGAAGGGGCTATGGGTGGAGCATATGACACCTGCCTCCTCCAACTTTAAGATTGTACACCCAATCTCCTCATGCCCCCTGGGCAAGTGATATTATCTGATGTTAACCACTGTGGCATGTGGAGGGGTGTGTGCTGGGGATGTCCCCTAACCACTGTTTTCACCACACGCACCTACAAGCGAAATTCCCCCACAATCCTCATAACAGTCAGTCCCCTGAGTACATCCAACTCGAGGATGTATTCAGCAATAGGAGATATGCAGATTTCATAAGCCCTAGGGGGAGGCGTCCAATGCCCAGGGTGACAGAGATTCTACACACTGTGATGTGCCAGCCACTACACCCCTCAATAGTGGCTGTTGGGCCCTGAAAATGGTCCGGATTGCTATGAATGAGGGTGCTGTCTGCCCTGGTGTCCACAAGGGCCAGCACCTGCTGTACATTCCAGGGGGACCAATATATGGTGAGTTCAACCTGCAGCCTCAGGTCATCAGGCTCCCCCGTCAACTGGGTGCCCCAGCCCACTCCCTAGTCAGGGAGGAAGTCAGCTAGGTGCAACTCCGGAGCAACCCCCTTCTGCTCCTTTGAGGGCAGGGTGGTGAACTTCTGTTCGGGCCGTAGCTTCCTTCAGAGGGCCAGGAGGACCTCGAGGGGCTGGCCATCTAATTTCTGCTCGGCCAGCCCAGCGGCCACCAGATCGAACCACATTTGCTGGCAGGTCACTTTAACAGTGTCCCCCCCTGGCCCTGGCTCTTGGGCAGGGCTTCTGTAGCCCATTTTGGAGGACGGGGGAGCCTTGTGCCCTTTTCAGTCACAGCCCATGCCTGTCCAGTCCGGCTCTGTGGATGTACTTCCACGTCCCTCAGTCTAGCCAAAGCCCCTGTGACCTCATGGATGGGCCCGTCTGTGTAGGGAGCCAATAAAGCAGCCATAGTCCCAAAAGTTCCCATTAGCAAGGCTACGGTCTTTCATGCGGGCTGTAAATATCTCATCAGGACTGTTATACTGCAAGCAAACATCATCTGTCCCATGCCGATCTCCCGTATGACCTGCACCAAGTCCAGATAAGTACTCCATTTACTGACATGTTCAGGTAAATCTCCTGCATTATCCCAGACCTTGCAGGCAGCAGCCATAAGCCAGCTAATTAAGGTCTGATTACCGGTTCTGGGGTTGGTCTGGGGCATGTTTTGCAAACACTGCCACAGGGAGGGCACTGTGGTGATGCTGGCCAGCTGCGCCATCTTGGTGGGGCTTAATTCTGTGTTATCCGCCCCGTCATCCCACAGACGCAACAACCATGCGGGGACTGACTCACCTAGGCGCTGTTTGTACTGCTTTGTGAGCTCTCGCAATTTCATAGCGCTATAGGCTGTGTTTGACATGTGCCTTATGGACTGTCGCGGTCCGGCAGCGCCACCTCCAGGGGGCCAAAGGCTCTTCCACTTCCACCCTCTGTCGCACCACCGGTGGGGCATGCCGCACCCGTGCCAGTGGGCTGCTAGCCCAGGAAGGCATTTCCGACTCGGGGGACTCTTGGAGCATGTGTTCAGCCGCTGCTAGACGTTGCTCCAAGTCCTCCTCCCCACGTTGCAAGCGCTGCACCCAATTCGTGTATTCCTGGATGTCACAGCTAGCATGTCGCAAGACTGCTAGGAACATCCAAGCTACACGGCCCGCCGCCTCCCTGTGAGCCAGCGGGACGTTTGGCTCCAATGTTCCAGGGCTTTCCGGACATCTTTCGGTAGGGGATGTAGGGCATTCCAGTCCTCTGGTGGAGTCCACCCCAGCAGGTATGCTGCAAACGGGTACTAGAAGGAACTTGGGGGCCACATCCTGTCCATCTGGCGGGTTCCTCTACCAGGGCTGTTGGAGCACTCACCTTGCCGTGATCCTGCCGACTACGCCAAGTGTCGTCGCAGAGATTTGGGGGTGCGGTTCCGGCAGAGAGATGCCCAAAGTAACGAAGGCATGCGGAGCCCACATGAGGAGGAACAAGCTTCTGCTTCTTTATTCCACAATACCAGCCATTATATAGAGATTCTGAGGGAGAAGAGTGTATGGAGTGCGCCTGCTCCCTCCCACTACTGAATCATGTTTACATAAAGAGCTTATGTCACCGGAGCCCGGTGCCTATGCAGCAGGCTCCAGAGTCAAGGTTTGTTATGTCTGGGGCCAGGGTTCTACGGTCAACTGCCACAGAGTGTGTGGGCCCTAACCTCGTCCAGGGTCAGGGTCCCTATGCCAGCCTGCACACAACTGACTCAGCCCAGGCCCTGTCACCATGTAACAGCTATTAATATTTGATAAACATTTTGAGAAATTCTGCTTTGTGGAAATTTGTGCATAAACAATATTTTATGAAAATTAATAACATTTTTCTGTACCCTGAGAGTTTTTATGCTTTTCCTTTTTTATTTATTAATTCCCTGGTATCTATAACCATTTGTACTAAAGTCACTCCTTTTGGCTGGCAACACAGGTTTGATTTTTTTAAATCCTTACCACTTTACCCACGCACAGTCATATGTACATGTGACTCTTTTAACCATGGAGGGCCTGGGTAGTGGGGCCATGTTTGAGGTTTCCAGGCAGGGAACTGGAGGAACCCACTGTAAGAGCAGAAATGAGCCTCTAGCATGTTCAATAGAGAAGAGATGGAGGAGGAATGGATGGAAAGGGGACAACCCTGTCTCTATGAAGGGGAAGAACCTCTGCTAAGGTCAGACCCCAGGCCCTAAGCTGGAAAAGCAGGTGAACCTGGCCGGAAGTCTCTACCCGCAGTTCTGGGACCAGAATCCAGTCCAATGGGCCAGCCCTTCTCCCGGACACACGCATGTTGCATGGTACCTACACAGCTCAGGCGCCCTTTGCTTTCTGGGAGGTGAGGAGTAGGACAGCTTAAAAGAAAATGAAGTAAAAAAATATACCAGGAGAGTGTGGAAGAGCTGCAGTTGAGCGTTCCCTGGTTCACACCTCACCTGCCTCTGTGTCTGCAGCCTAGCCCACTTGAGAAGGACGCCTGCCCCATTTCTGAAAGTGGAGTTGATAGTGTCTTCCCACCCTTGGAGATTATTAGTAGTGCTGCGTCTTCCAGAAGAAATTAAGCTATACAGACAACTTTCAAGATCAATGTCTGCAGGAGTCACCTCTGGACTCCCAGAGCAACGGGCCAAGTTTGCCTTAGTGAGGGAGGTGTCTCTTTCCGAAGCAACTTCAGGATCCAGCTCCTGCCCCCAGAGTACACTGACTTACCCCAAAGCCCATGTCTCTGCACAATATCCTGGGCACCATATGACCCCTTGCCCCTCTGCCTTCATCCAAACTGCCATAGCCTTAATGCACTTCACTTTAGTGACACTCCTGCCAAAAATGCATAGCCTGAATCTAATTATGAGGAAATATCACACAAATCCCAACTGAGGGAATTTTACAAAACAACTCATCTGTACCTAAAAAAAAAAAAAAAAAGTCAATACTGTGAAGCACAAAAAAAAAAACTGAGGAACTCTTCTAAATTAAGGGGAGACGAAGGAGACATAAAAAGTAAACGCAAAGCATGACCTGGGACTTTCTGTTATTATAAAGTATATATTGGGGACAATTGCTAATATTTGAATATGGTCTATAGGTTAATTAATAGTGTTGTATGAATATTAGTTTCATGGTAAGAGAATGTTTCTGTTTTTAGGAAATATACACTGAAGTATTTAGGGGTAAAGAGGCATAATGTCTGGAAGTTACTCTCAAACAAGTTTATAGATAGATAGAACACAAATGTGGTTAAATGTTAACAGTTGGATAATCTGGCTGAAGAGTATCTGGTGACTCTGTGCTATTTTTGGAACTTTTTTAAGGTCTGATAATATGTCAAAATGAAAAGCTAAATATATGCGGTCCTAGATATCTTCAGCGCAGCTAGAAGACATATTTGGCACCCCTAGAATTAGAACTGGGGGCAGAGCAGATACTAGGGTCCTGATAGCTGTTTTAAATGAATGTTGCCGTCTGTAAGAGTTCTAGGTGAATCAAGAGACAAACTTAGAATGCTTTTGTGTAGGGACTTAGAAATGGTGGGAGATGAGTGCAAGCCCAGCTCTGCCTGACAATGCTTTGTTCCTTACACCAGGAGACACTTGACCAAATATCACAGGTCATTTCAGAAGGATTAAACAACACCAAATATTTGTGTCCCATTCTTTATTGCCACATGCCTTTATCCAACATCTTAAGGACTCATTGGTTATAGTAAATATTTAATTTAGGGCCAATATACTTGAGAGATCATCTTGATGAAAAGTTCAGGAAATGGGCCCTCAGGCAGTGAATTACTCCGTAGGATCTGTGACAGATTTCACTCATACATTCAACACCTTGCAGCATGCAACCCACTCCCTCCTCCTCAGCAGGAAATTAATCGCTAGATACCAGTGAACACCATAGGTATAAACTACCCTGCTTTTTAATTTAATTTTATTTTTTTCATTTAAGGCAGTAGTTTGCAAACCTTTTATTCTCTTACCAGTAACAAATGACTGATTTATGGGATTTTGTTACAAGGTGGCTGACCTCGCCAGCTGGACTATTGGCTGTAGCCTCCTCGGGTGGGTCCAGCCTGTTAAGAACATGTTAAAAAGAAGTGATTGGTCTGAAGTGATTAGCGCTGTATCTGGCACCCAGGAGTCTCTATGTAAATGTCTGCTATTATTAACACAAAGACCACATCTTTTACAGGATGCTGTTCATTTCCTTGTAAACTGTACAGTGTAGTGCAATGCTGGGATCCCAATGAGCAGAATTTTGCTTAGAACAAGTGTGCATCCACGGTGACTGAGACTAATATTATATCTTGGATTTGTTAAGTGGCATTTACTGACTTGGAAGACAAACTTGAAGATGCAGCCATTCTTTCAACAAACACGGTGACACCTGCCATATGCCAAACACAGTGTTACATGCGGAGATGTGGAGATAGTAGGAATAAAAGACTCACAACCATTAATGTGTGCTAGACACAATATGAGCCCATCCTCCCAGTAACCCTGCGAGGTAGGAATTGATTTTCCCAGGAGGAAATCTAAGTTTTGAGGAACTAAGTCATTGCCAGGCCATTGAACTCCGGAGCCCCCCTACCTCCCATCAAGACTCTGAACATCCCCATGTACACCTTTAAGGAGCTTACACTGTACCCATTAAGAACTCAATGAAGCACCAACTCAACACATCTCATCCTCCGTCTAGAAGAACTCCAAATGTTGGGGGATCAGAGCATGCCCTCTCTGCTGCCAGCGACACCCCACTTGTTAAGGGGACTAGGTTGGAAGCGAAGGAAGAGAGATGTGAGATGTTTCGTCTATGCCAAGACTCTAGAGGGTCTCCCTGTCGTCTCTACAGCAGAATGTTGGGCCCGAGGCGGCTCCCCTCACTGGGACGCCAGGTTTATTTGCCTTCAGCGCTCTGCGCGACGGCCACACCAAAGATCCAAACCTTGGGCAGGGTCCAAACGGTCACTTCCCCGCCCCCCGGGCGCAGTATGCAAATCCGAGCACCAGGAAGTGGCTGGGACCTCTCGGCAGAGCCCAGCGACAGCCAGTTCCTCTCCCGCCGCGCCCGGCCGCCTGCCGCTCGCTCCCGGCCGTGGCGCCTCCGGGACCGACGCGCCGCAGCCTCCAGCTCGCTGCAGGCGGGGCGTCCGCGTGCCCCCAGCCCGCAGACCCCCGTCTCTCGTCTCGGCTCTCAGCCCCTCTCGACGCGAGCCCCGCTGGGCCGCCCCGTCGCGCCCCGGGCTCTGAACTCAAGTCACCGTGGAGCGGCGCCGCCGCCGCCCCCTTCGCCCCGCTACTTGCACCGCGAGCTGGTGAGTCTCAGGCACCCACCCAGGGGTGGGCGCGGACTCCACGGCAGCCCCGGCGAGGGCCGCCGCTGTGCCACTGGCCGGAGCTTCGGGCGCGAGGCAGGCCCTGGGCCAGGGGCTGGGGGGTCGGCGCGGACCGCGGGGACAGGGGACACGCGCCTCTGCTTGGCCGTCCTGGAGCCTGGCCGGGCGGTGAGGGCACCCAGATGCCTTCAGCCCGTGGGTGACCTGGCCGGGAGGGGCGAGCAGCTCAGCAGGTGTCTCCTCCTGGGAGCCGCGCAGGGGCGTGGTGGGAGGGGCGGGCTCCCCTCGCGGTCCCCGGGCACGGACCCGAGGGCCGCCTGCTGTCCCACTCCCAGAGCGTCACAGAGAAGAAGCCTCTCTCCACGCAGAGTGGGCGCGGCAGGGCTTCTACCTGGACCCTGGTGGGGACGCCTCGGGTTGCACAATCTGGGCTTCCCGCTGGGCCCTGGGTCCCCAGAGGCGAGGGGTGGGGCTCGGCCTTGGCCCGCTCTGAGACCCGCCGGCACTCGCCCTTCTCCGGAGCCCCGGCAGCAGCGTGACGTCGAGGGTGTGTGGCCGAGGCTGGTGCGCACCCTCCCGCTGAGCGAGGCGCCTCTCGGCCTGCAGAGCAGCGGTCCCGTGCCTCTAGGCCCTAGAGGAAGCGAGAGTTATTTTAAGAATTCAGGGGTTGCCTTTCCTTTGCCTTGGGGGAAGGGTGTAAGCGTCACTTCCCACTGTCCTGCGTTATATTGGCCGACCGTGGTGTCTTCTAGATGCTGTACAGTCGGCAGCGTGGTAATCTGGTCATGTCTCCTGTGTGTGTGTGTGTGTGTGTGTGTGTGTGTGTGTGTGTTACCCCAAGCCCACCCAACTTCTTTGCCATGTGGGAATCCCCGAGTGGAATGGAGGCGTTACAATTTCCTACCTGAATATGAACCTGGGCCTGTGATTGAAATACCATGTTTGCGTTTCCTCCTCTTTGGGAGAACCTACTTACCCGCTGTGCTATTTATTGCACGTATTCAGTAAATGGCGCTGTTATTATTTACGGCAAATAATTCTGTCCATAAAAAAACAAGGCTTCCTGGTTCTTTGCAATTTGATGATTTTAAACCTAAGTCTGTCTGATTTAGCCACCTGTCCTTACTAGTAAACCTGCTTAATAAATATACCAGAGGTTTGCTGTCCCAAAGCAGGGCCCAGGAGTCTGGCTCACCCTAAGAACTAGCCAATAAGGATGTTTGACCTACTTATGATTTATTGGCTGCCCTCAACTGGCTGTAGGGTTCAGGATGGCAGGCAACACCTAAAGTAGTGCCACAGGGAGTAGGCACCAACAGAACACAGGTACTTCTTAAGTGCTCAAAGTCTCTCCTGTAAGGTGAGCTCTTCTAGCAAAGGGTGGGATTCAGGTAGTCCCTGGTTTTCACTTGGAGGTAAAGAGGTAACTGTCTTAAGGCTTGAAGAACTTTACTTTGATCACAACAGGCTTTTGGCAATAGGGCGTTTTTAAATGCACTCTGGGACAACCCTGTTCCTGAGGGAAGGGTAGAAGGCCCCATTGTAAGGGAAGAGAACATAGAAGCCAGGAAACCAGAATTAGGGTCCATTTACCAGAACTGTGATTTGGGTAAGTTACTTGGGCCATTTATTCAGTCAACATTTCTTTCATAGAGGTAATCAGAGTTATATTATGAATTGCCCGTGTGTGTATAGTCTAAATTCACTACTGCAATGAAAGCTCCATGACCACAGCTTTGTCTGTCTTGTGAGAAGCTCTAGCCTCTCACATAGGATTATTTGGAAGAAGGAATGAAGTCTGTCCCTATGCAAAGCAGAAGGAACAGGGCTGGTTCCTAAGGCATTTGAAGCCTACCGGCCCTCTGTCCTGGTTTCTAAAGTGGGGATTTGAGGGACTTTTTGCACTATCAAGTTATCTCAGAGCCAGCTCTAAGTGGGAAGCTCCATTCAGGATTGGTTATTCTGCTGTAGTACCTGGAGAGGGGGCTTGATTTGGAGTATTAGATATAGCCTGCAAAAGCAGTTTGCAACCCAAAAAACCAATTTTATCTTAGAGCTATTGGTGTAGCAAAGGTATGTGGAGAATTTGTGATGTCCCACCCTGTATGTATTTTTTTAGTGGAAAAGTAGTCCAGCAGTTTTGCAAATCAATGTTTTCAAAAACTTTTAGTTTCATTATATTTGTATTCAAAAATAAATCACCAAACATCTGAGATGCCAGTTAGTTCAAATGAATATATGGAGTTGTCATTTAAAACCATTAAAACATATTATCTGTAAAAAAACCCATATTAGTTTTAAATCTGTGTAAATATCTTTGCCAACATTTGTTATTTCTTCTTCTTCTTTTTTTTTTTTAAAGATTTTATTGGGGAATTGGGGGAGGGGAACAGTGTTGGGGAATTGGGGAAGGGGAACAGCCAAGTTGTTGTCCTTCAATCTTAGTTGCGGAGGGCACAGCAAGCTCAGCTCCAAATCCAGTCGCCATCCGGCCGCTCAGCTCAAGGTGCTGTGTTCAATTAGTTGCTGGTAGATGTAGCCACCATCCCATGCAGGAGTCGAACAAGCAGCCTCTTTGTTAAGAGCTTGCGCTCTATCCATTGAGCTATCTGGGAGGCAGCTCAGCTCAAGGTGCCAAGTTCAGTCTTAGTTGTGAGTGGGCGTAGCCACCATCCTATGCGGGAGTCGAACCTGTAGCCTTGCTGTTAAGAGCATGTACTCTATCCCCTGAGCCACCTGGGCTGCAGCTCAGCTCAAATTGCTGAGTTCGGTCTTTTAGTTGCAGGCGGGCATAACCCACCATCTTGAATAGGCAACCTTGTTGTTAGGAGCACATGCTCTCACCAGCTGAGCCATCTTGCCACCTGTTGACAGCTCAGTGGCAGCTCAGCTTGGCCATAGCTCACTGGCCCATGTAGGAATCGAATCGGCAACCATGTTGCTCAGAGCTTGCACTCTTTTTTTTTTTAAAGATTTTTTTAAATTGGGGAATAGGGGGAGGGGAACAGCATTGGGGAACCAGGAAAGGGGAAAAGACAAGTTGGTGTCCTTTTGTTCTTCAGTCTAGTTGCGGAGGACGTTGCTTCACTGGCCCATGCTGATATCATCATTATTGCGCTTGGTCGCTGGCCTCTGGATGGACTCTCACCGTGGCTATTGGCAGCTCACGCTGGCTGCCAGCCACTCACTGCAGCCTATGGTAGCCCACTGCAGCAGGGGCTGCAGCCTACTCCGTCGCAGGGGCTCGCATAGCTCAGCTCCAGGTGGAGCTGTTGTTAGCTGTAGAGGGCAGTGTCACTGGCCCTCTTATGTGGGATCCGAACCGCGGCTGCTGGCATCCCAAGCCAGCTCTTAACCAATGCTCCACTTGTCCAGTCCAGAGCTCGCACTCTTGAACAAGCCCTTAACCAACTGAGCCACTGGGCTGGCCCCCGAGTAATTTTTAAATTGTTGTGAGGGACAGGATTGGCAAACTTTTGAGACAAAATGTACCCTAAGAGCCGCATGTGGCTCGCGAGCCGCCCCTTGCCGAGGGCATAAAGGATCCCCAGTTTGTTAAGTCTCGTTTGGCTATTTCTTGAAAGTTATATTTACAATCAGGATATAGTTTTCATTTGTATAGAACTCTTTCAAAGTGTTGATTATGTAACTGTGCTTTATAACCCTCAACTATTTCCTGTCTCCCTTCTCTAGCTCCCCTCTTCAACTCTTTCCCCAACATCTTACAAAGCCTTCAAATCATGAATTGACATGATGGAGTTGATCTTTTAAGGAAAACGATGTTCAGTTAGTCTCATTGTAACTCTGTTCATTTTTCATAATGCTAAGATATATAAATGATATTCCATAAAATTACACGAATGGGGATGCATTTACAGAATCCAGTTGAGTGGGTGTTTTTCTTAATGCTCTAGGCTCTGTTCTTGTTGAACTGTAGAACCCTGGGAAGAAGGCTTTATTCGTGTAGCTCAGAGGGTCTTCTAAGTTTGTCTCATTTCCTTTTTATAATTCATACTTCAGACAAAGTCAAATATTGCCAGGTCTGCCAGCACTCCCACGTTTTTGTGAACATCTGAATCATTGTCATTACTGTTTTTTTTTTTAAAAGATTTTATTGGGGAATTGGGGTAGGGGAACAGCATTGGGAAACTGGGGAAGGGGAACAGACAAGTTGCTGTCCTTTTGTTCTTCAGTCTAGTTGTAGAGGACATTGTTTCACTCGCCCATATTGGTATCATCATTGTGCTCTACTTGAATGAGGCAGATCGGTCTCCAACCCCTGACAGCTGCTCACAGCGGCTTTTGGCAGCTCACACCAGTTGCAGCTGCTCACGCTGGCTGCCGGCCACTCACTGTAGCCTATGGCAGTCCACTGCAGCAGGGGCTGCAGCTATGCTGTCCCGGGGACTCACAGCAGCCGAGCTCCAGGTGGAACTGTTGTTCACCATCTTAGCTGTAGAGGGCAGTGTCACTGGCCCTCATATGTGGGATCCGAACCAGGGCTGCTGGTGTCCCAAGCCAGCTCTTAACCAACATGCCACTCGCCGGCCCTCACTACTCTTTATTGACCATAATTCATGCTGATATGCTCTTTGTTAATTGATAGCTCCTCCCCACTTCTTCCTCTGTCTATTAGTACATCATCTGGTTGGGACCTGTAACAATTCTTTGGGCCCACTTTTCTGCGCTGGTGAGAATACACTGTGAGATTGGAGGGATGGGTTTGGACTCGATGCCTTCTTGGTGTTTGGGCTTTCTGGGTGCCTTCACTCTTCCTGTAAATGTTAACCTCCATTGGGGTCAGAGGAAAGAAGAAGCTTATTTCAGAGAGACGTCAGGAGAGGGAGGACCACTTCTGCTTTCCATGGGGAAGCTGTGTCATGGAGAACAGAACTGTACCAGGAGGCCTGAGAGAGGCGTCCCAGGGGAGGAGGAGGCTGACAAGGAAGTGATACTTCCTCCTGCTTCAAAGGCCCCAAGCCTGGTCATTTGCTTGTAGCCCCACCTTCCTTACTACCCAACACTGCTTTTTCCTCAGGGTTCTTTCTGCCACCTTCTGCTCTGTTTATTTTCAGTTTGCCCTTGACAGAGGGGTGGGTGGGTGTGGGCGGTGGAGAGGGGAAGAGAGAAAAAGAATGAATCTAGTTATTAGTGTAGAGCCTTCTCTGGCAAAGCCAATGGTGACCATGCATGAGTTTACAGCAATAGAAAGATGTACATTTTGAAATTCCCCATCAGGGAAACCATTATGAAACTCTGAATAGATGTTTTGAAATCCTTTAGTGCTTAGGCAACATAAAAATGTCTTAATCCTAACTATGGTGGTTCAGTGCTATTTTTAGAATTACTTAAGGTATAGATAGCTTCTGGTTAAATTTTTGGGATAGAGTAGTGGCTTTCAAACTTCTTGGACCACAACTCATATCAAGAAACATATTTTACTTTGTGCCTGAATGTACACCTTTCTGTATGGAAAAAAAAAAAAAAGGGTGAAAGAGCTCTTCCTCCTAGGTTGTTGGGGAGTGTGATTCAGAGCAGATCTTTTGAGGCCAGCCTGGTGAGATGATCAGAATTTAAAAGGCTCAGAGGCACTCCCAGCAAGCTCCAGCCCACGAGGGAGGTTTATTAAACAAATACAAATTAAGATACATCCATACAATGGAATGCCTTGTAGATATCTTTAAAAATCATATTAAATTACACTTACTAATGTGAAAGATGTTTTTAAAAAGCTGAACACAAACTGACAGGTACCAAATGATATGATACCATTTCTGAAATAAAATATCATATGTGGGACACATAATCTGTAAGCTATGCATATCCATAATTTTTATACTAAAGTTTTAATAGTGATTCTGAGGAATGGGTGAATACTGACTTCTTTTCCTTTGTACATCTTTTTTTTTTTAAAGAGCACTACTTATATGACTTTAAAACAGAGGTATAATGAGCAGTGACATGGAGACAACAACGTGACTGTAGAGGGAAGGTAGAAGCATCGGAAACTTGGAGGCAAAAATGGCCATATGACGTTTATGTGGTTATCGATGTAAGCAGACCCGCCCCTGGAGAACCTAAGGCGCTAGGAGTGTGGTAAACAGAGTTACCGTTTTTCCTTAAAGAAGGGTCTACTTTGGTATTTCATTATATTTAGTATTGAGTTTAGCAAACCTTTCGTGAGTACCCACGGTGAGTCAGGCACAGTGTCGAAGCTGGGTCACAAATGTGCAGACATTAGTGGCAATTCCGAAAGTGAGAGGGCCATGTGACCTGCAGAAGGAGCCTTGCTGAAAAAGGACACATCAAGTTGGCACAGGGATCATTCAGAGGCTTTGAAAGTCCTTGTGGTGAGTGGTCGGTCAGAAGGCGCGGAGGACCCTTGTTCAAGGCGCGGAGGACCCTTGTCGGAAACTAAAGGTTGGATTTTATCGTGTGAACGTAGGCGAATCACTGAATTAATCCTTTTCGAGGGAAGCCGTTTTTTTTTTCCGCCTCTCACAATCAACTTCTTGCTAAACTGTTTCATAATCAGGAATTTATGATATTGCTAAACAGTGAAGAGACATTGAGCACGCATTCACTGCTTTGAGTAGGTGGATGGTTAATTGAAGGATTAACGGACTTCCACAGAGATTGTTGTGGGGCTAGAAAGTAACATTTATGGCTGTTTTACATGACATCCGAAAGCTTAACCTTGCAGTCACTAGCGAGTAGATACTTGATAACTACCCCAAATGGTGGTGCTCTTGCCCAAACTTTTATCTAAATCTTCTTGATGGTGGCAACACTATTGAAGAAATAGGGAATGTGCAGTTGAGGGCTGAGTCTCTGTGGTGTTTATCAGTATTTTCCACTTGATTTAAAAGGAGAACATGTTGTAAAGTAGCAGCTTTGTGTTGGGGTTGTGCTTTTGATCTATAAATTAGCTTATTAAAAGCATCACTATAATTAGTGGCAATACTTGGTCAAAATGGTATAATTTGCCAATTATGCGAGTAATTACTTTGCACAATCAGATTTAGTATATTGAATATCTACTGTGTCCAATGTCTGCTATTAATAATAAAGACTGTAATAAATTAATTTTATTAATAAAATCAATAAATTATTAATCATATTAATAAATTAATAATCTGATGATTAAATTTGAGGGGAGATCATATAATATGGTAGAAAGAAAATGGGCTTCCACTTTAGATCTGAGTCCCTACCTAGGCTCCAGAGCTTGTGACTTTAGACAAGTTACTTATTCTTATCATTTCTTCATTTATAAAATGATGATAATAACACCCAGTTCCTAGGTTTGTGGTGGTGATTACTAGAGCTAATATGTAATCTCATAATATTGTTTCTGGAACACAGTAGACACATAATAAAAGGGAGTTGCTTTTACTACTAGACTGTGAGCTTCCCACTTACAGGGAGGAACTCTGTTCATTCCTTCCATCAACAAGCATATACAGTTGACCCTTGACCAACACAGGTTTGAACTATGTGAGTCCACTTATTCAGGGATTAATAGTATTTTTGATCCACGGTTAGGGATCCGAGGATAGGGAGGGCTGACTGTGCAATGCTCTGTGCCACTTTGTATGAGGGTCTTGAGCATCTGCGGGGGGGGGGGGGCTGGAACCAATCCCCCACAGATACTGAGGGATCACTGTAGTTAAGTTTTTGGGGAGTCAAAAGTTATTTGTGGATTTTCAAGTGCATGGAGGTGGGCACCCCATACCTGCATGTTCAAGGGTCAATTGGACTGAGTAAAAAGTTTATATACTGTCACAGTCCAGGAAATGTTCAGAGTCTAGTGGGGGAATCGATAATAAACTATCCTACCCAGCGAGTGTTTGCCATGTACTGGAGGCTCAGGTGTTTGGTCAGTTGAACTTCTGATCTGCCTATGAGGTACCAGAAATTGCCAGAGGCTACAGGGGTCAGTGGGATGGTCTCTGCTTTCAAAGATGCCCTAAGTAGTGGGGGCATGGGGAACTAAATGTGGTTTTCACAGAGTGTGATCAGTGGTGTCCTAGAGTACAAAGTGCTCTGCAAGCAGAAGGAAGGGCTCTTGGTGACAGTGAGCACAAAATGCAGGAGCAGGGTCTGGCAGGGGAAGAATGAATTCACCAGCTGGAGAACTTTAGGGGAAATCCAAAGGTGTGAAAGAGCCTGGGGATTCCAGAAAGGTGAAAGGTCCCCTGGCCTGGGCTACAGGGATGGAATACATCCTTAAATAACAATGCTTCACAGTATGAAGAGTGGCAGACAAATATACCATGTTTCCCTCCAAATAAGACCTAACCAGAAAATAAGCCCTAGTATGATTTTTCAGGATGCTTGTATTATAAGCCCTACCCCATACATAAGCCCCAGTAAGATCATCAGCCAGACATGACTTTGAATAAATGTAGATTTTTGTACATGAATAAATGAATAAATGTAGATTGTTGGAGCAAAAATTAATATACTACCCGGTCTTATTTTTGGGGAAACACGGTAGTAATGGACATAATCCCTGGCTTCAAATGATTTCTCAGTATCTACTTATGGTGACCAATATAATCAAATATGCACCATAAAAGTTGGTTTTGGTCCCTCTGGACCACGTTGACTTTTCAAATTTCAAATTAGTGGATGCCAAATGTATCAGAAAAAGGAATTTTACCAAGTTAAATTTCATAGCTGCCTGCATATCTTTTACTTTATGGTTTTCAGTGATTTTTAAAGTTTTAAATCAATTAAGATAACCACTAACTGAGGATTTATTTGTAATTTTCCTTAAATTTCTTTCTAAGTAGTTAATCTTTCAAGTCTAGTAGAAAAAAATTCTGCTTTGGTGAATGATTATCAAATGTTACATTGTTGCTATAGTTGTAAGTCTTAAACTAAGGTAAAATTGGGATGCGGAAAAGACGTATTTTTTCTATGTTTTTCGGTGCAAAAATGCTTCATGACTTTTTCAACAACCCAATAGTATACAATCCAATTTAACAAATGAATTGCCCCCTCTGGTGTCAAATGTCAACTGCTGGGCTCTTGATATCACCTGTCTAACTTGGTATCTAGCATTAGAATTATAGACTCTAAAAGAAGGAAGAGATTTTAGTGGTGCATCTTACACATACTCCGTAGCAGGTAGTCACTTCCTCTTGAACACTGGGTCTCAAATGTTAGTGTCTGTCCCAGGTGATTCTAATGTAGGTGATGGAAGTCACCTTATGAGAAGTACCCTGACAGGGATATTCCAGCTGCCCATAGTGGCCTATTTCATTTTTGGGTAGCTATGGGTATTTGAAAGCTTTTTCTCTTCTGCTATAATATTTTATTTCCATAGTTCTGCTCTCTGGCATTGTTTTCACACATTTGAAGCCAGCCACTGTTGGATTGACTGAATAACTATTCACTGTGGCTGTAAGTAGGGGACATTATTGACTGCCTGCCCACTCAGTACTATTATTATTCCACCTCTCTTCCTAACAGAACTTGGATTGTTTCAGGATCTTTTTGTGTCCACTGAAGTTTCAGCAGAAGTTTTCCCCATCCCTATCTGTAGGTGGTCATGACTGGGCAAAGGCTCCTATTCTTGCCAGTAATTGCCTCATGAATGAACTTTGGTTTGGACAGTAATCAGTTAAGCAAAGTAATGTTCCATAGATGTTCCTAAGATATAAGCAGAGAAGGAGTAGAGGAGGGAGGAGAGAAAGAAAGTGAGAGGTAGATGAACGATAAAGAAAAAAGCCTTATGGGAGAGTCAAGAAATTGGAAGGAGAATACTGTGAGTTATCTTGTTACTAACTTGTAATGAACATGGTATGTGGTTGTCCACTTTGTGTTTCTTCTAGTCACACAGATTGGTGTGGCGTTAATGCTGATAACTGGGCTTCTGTAACCATAACTTATTTTAAAAATGTATATTTATTGAGTATTGTGTTAGGCATTGTGGTGGGTACCTGGGGGGTCGGGGAACAAAAATATTAAGTGTGAGGTTCCTGACCTAGAAAAGTTTATTGTAGTCTAACTATCTGGATTGTTCACAGACCAGAAGGCCGACAAATTAATTTGCTGTGGTTGTAGGTGGGATAATAACCTTCTTGCTTATGAGATCCCTGGGCACCTGAATCAGTGCACAGAAACCAATATTTTTGGTAAGAAAGAAGGCAGTGTGTGCGGTGGTTAGAGCACAGGAAATGGAGTTAATCACATTCAGGCTCAAATTCCAGGCCTGCCCCTTCCTAGCAATGGGACAGGTGCCTCAGGGTCCTTATAAACCTCAGAGGTTGGTTATAAGGACTCCAGGATGCAGTGGACTCAGAGCTGGCCACACATGAGGCACATAACCAGGGGTAGTCATTGTTATTGTTGTTGTCTAGTCCAACTTTTTCTAAAAGATCCTGTAAGAGATTTGCTTAACCTGTGCTACAAACTTCTAATGATGCTTTCTGATTTGGTAATTCTGTTATTTCTAGCCATGTACTCACCAATTCCAAATTATAGAACAGGAAAGAATACTTCCAATGAAGTTATTCCCAATAGGCTTAATGGGGAGTTTAAAGAAAGTTTTCCCAATGCTGAAGTGCTTTTTTCTTTTAAGTATAACATATACATAGCACAGTATAGAACACAGACAAGTCTAGCTCAAAGCAAATCCTCATATAACCACCCCCAGATCAAAAAAGCAAATAGGCTTTCACACTCACTGTCTCGCTGTGCACCCCAAAAAACAACATTCTCTCTCCTCAGAGGCTTCTACCATCCTGCTGCTAGTTTTAGTTTAGTTTCCAATGTCAGCTTTTTTAACAATAAAGTGTAAGAGATTAAAAAGCAGTACAAACAATTCGGTTTGGCAGATAAACAGATTTCCAAGGTGCAGGTTTGGCTGGCACGGGCATCTGTGTGTTGCAGTCAGATTAGTTAGTTGCTAAAATTCACACAGGTGAGGTTTGATGAGTCTTATTTAAATACCCTTTTATTCAACCATTAGCTAAATAAAATTAGATGACACTAGCTATATATAGCTGTTTTTCTACCCATCTCTGCATAGCTAAGTACATTTATAAATGCAAATTTATAAATGTGGGTGTGATAAGGGTGGTTTCCAGTGACCCACATGTAATCAAACCTCCTGCTATAGCACACAGAGCCAGTCTGTGCTGCATAGACATTTGAAAGGATTGACTGGTTTTGTGTACTGTGTTATGATATTCTTCAGTAAAATAGGACTCACTTTTCTGCTGTAAAGGAACACAGCGCCTCTATTATTGACTGTTTGTTCTGCCTCGTGTAGTTTTGACATTTATTTTTGTTGGGGGTGACAGAGAGCCATAGTTTGATCTGTGGAATTTATTAATCCATGAAGTCATACTTCATTTATTCATCATTCAGAAAACATTTGAATCCTCGCTGGTCATGAATATGCATGCATAGGACTTGCAGTCACATCCATTGGCTTTCAATAGCAGAATTATTTCCTATATACTCAGGAGGTTAAAATATTTGAAAAACTAGAATGAGGAGTATACATTTCTATTTTATATGAAATAGAAAGAACACACAAAGGCAGCGGAGTACAGAGGTGCCGTCTTCCTGTGAAAAAGCCACAGTTGTGATTCAGATCAAGGTTAGGAATAACCATGAAGCACCGCGGCATCCACGGTTTGACTTCCCGCAGCCCCAGTTGAATTTTCCTCTGGCCACCGCTTCTGATGCTTGGCATCTCTGCATCTTCACCACTTACCTGTGGGTGGGCCGCTGGATACTACAGAAGATTTGAACAAGGAGCAAATCCTGCGAATGGAGGGATGGGAGGATTAGACCAAGGAGCCCGAACAGAGCAGATAATTTTCAAGTGAAAAAGGGCATTCTTCACTCGAGCATAAAAAAAAGGAAAAATGGAGGTACAGTTTAGCTGGATTCCTTACTTAACCTGTTGAAGAATGTAGGGTGTGCATTGGTAACAATAGAGTAGCTTGTGAGAAAGGTGTGGTTGCGGATTGAGCCTTGGAGTGTCTGAAGAGCAGTGTGATGATCATAGTTACTAACGAGGAGACAGGAATTGGGCTCTCAGCAATGCTCTTTCATGTACTAGTTTTGGGACATTTGATGAAGTTCCTTAAACTCATCAGGTCTCATTATCCTAATCCATGAGACGGTAATACTGACGTGCTTGTCTCATATCTCATGCAGTGTTGCAAGGATTAAGTGAGGTAACATCCCTGAGAGTTCTAAGAGAAATCTAGCTCATGAAACACTTTGGGGTATTGCATTGGATTAAACTTTAGTATCCCTAGCCTTTTCCTGATTTTGGAGGGTCCTGCCCCTCTCTCCATTCATGGTACCCCTGGACTGTTTTGATTGGATTCACTCATGCCTCACCACCAGTCCTCAGTGGGACTGAGCCTTGGTGTACACATCAGATGCAAATTCATCTTAAAATGTTCACGCAAGAGGCATATGTAAAACATTTTCTTTTATTAGTAGGTGGTCCTTAAGCATAAAAGATAAAGCAGTTTTTTAAAAGCTAGTTTTATAGATAAAGCAACAGTGAATAAAAACCTTACCTAATTTGATAGAGGTGCATCCCCAGGCTCTCTCCCCTCCATGTAAATGCCCTCATTCCCCACCATTGCAGTCTGATCAGCTGGATGGAAAACCATGCACTGACCAGAGAACTGATTTTCTGCAGGCTTTGTCCGCTCATACTCTCTGATTGACCTCATGGCAAGTTGGCCTATTTTCTTCTGACAAGGAGATGAGGGGCAAACATTAGTACATTAGGGTTTTGATTAATGTGACTCTTATGCCTTATAAATGAAAATTCAGGTTAAAGAGTAAGGAAAGGAAAGTTTTCTCTATTGTATCTTAAAAAGTACTCTGCCCCCTCCTCAATAATAAATTACACAATACTTAGTCTTACTAAATTAAAAACATCCTTTAGATCAGGAACTAGCTTTTTGGATGTTGAGCAGACTAACTTTAGTTGTGGTGTTTACGAGGGGTTTGACTGCACGGGACTTCAAGTTCTAGCAACAGTAGGGTTGGTAGAGTTCCCTCTGTCACACTCTTAAACTGGCCTTCTCTGCCTTAGTTTCTCCCCTAGTTGGAAAACCCTCCACTTAATATGTACTCCAAAGTATTATATTTCAAAATCTCTTTAGTAAAGGGATATAGCACTCTAGGCCATTAGAATAACTTTCTAAGGTTAGTAAATAATGCTTTCTTATAAAAAAGAGTAACAAACATTTAAATGAAAGCACATTTGATTTTAAGAAAATCCGGTTTTTGATTTTTTAGCAATTAAAAAATTTTTGCTATACAATTATATACTTTTTTTCTTTTTAAAGATTTTATTGGGGAATTGGGGGAGGGGAACAGACAAGTTGCTGTCTTCTTGTTCTTCAGTCTAGTTGCAGAGGACGTTGCTTCACTGGCCCATGTTGGCATCGTCATTGCGCTCTTCCCGGATGAGGCAGATCGGTCGCCGGCCTCTGGATGGTCGCTCACTGTGGCTATTGGCAGCTCATGCTGGCTGCCAGCCGCTCACGCTGGCTGCCGGCCACTCACTGTAGCCTATGGCAGCCCACTGCAGCAGGGGCTGCAGCCCACACCATCACCGGGGCTCGCACAGCTCAGCTCCAGGTGGAGATGTTGTTAGCTGTAGAGGGCAGTGTCACTGGCCCTCTCATATGTGGGATCCGAACCAGGGCTGCTGGCGTCCCAAACCAGATCTTAACCAATGCACCACTCGGCCGGCCCTATAATATTATTTATCTTTTTTTCTTTTTAGCTGAGCCATCCTGCCACCTGTTGGCAGCTTAGCAGCAGCTCAGCTCAGGCTGGGAATTGAACTGCTGTTGCTCAGAGCTCAGTTCACACCTTGAGCAAACTCTTAAACAACTGAGTCACTTGGCTGGCCCTACAATTGTACAATTTTAAATAGATATATAGATTCATTTAACCATCATAATAAGGATGCAGAACAATCCTATCACCTCCCAAAACTCCCTACCCTCTGGCAACCTCTGATCTATTCTTTGTTGCTCCAGTTTTGTCTTTTCCAGAATGTAATATAAATAGAATCATACTGTACATGATCTTTTTTACAGTATGGCTTTATTGAGATATAATTCACATATCATACAAGGTCTGACAATTAGGTTTGCTAACTTGTTGCAACAATGTTGCTAACATTTTTTGATATCAGAGAGATTATTTATTATGAATTTGTACCAATTGGACAAACAGTTAACCAAGTTTACTATTTGGAAGTGCTGAAAAGGCTCCATAAAAAAGTTAGATGACCTGAACTTTCCCCCAACAATTCGTGGCTCTTGCATCACGACAATGCAACAGCTCACACAGCACTATCTGTGAGGGAGTTTTTAGCCAGTAAACAAACAACTGTATTGGAACCCCCTCCCTACTCACCTGATCTGGCCCACAATGACTTCTTTCTTTACCCAAAGGTAGAGGAAATATTGAAAGGGAGACATTTCTATGACTTTCAGGACATCAAGGGTAATATGATGACAGCTCTGATGGCCATTCCAGAAAAAGAGTTCCAAAATTGCTTTGAAGGGTGGACTAGGCGCTGGCATCATTGCATAGCTTTCCAAGGGGAGTACTTTGAATGTGACCATAGTGATATTCAGCAATGAGGTATATAGGCAGCGCTTTTTTCTAGGATGAATTCGCGAACTTAGTTGTCTGACCTCGTATAATTCACTTATTTAAAGTATACAATTCAGTGGTTTTTAGTACATTCACAGAGTTTTGCAACCATTACAATCAATTTGAGAACAGTTGCATCACCTCAAAAAGAAATCCTGTACCCATTAGCAGTTACTCCCCATTTCTCCGAGCCCCCACTTCTCCCTTGCCCTACGCAGCAACTAATTCACTTTCTGTCTCTGTAGATTCCAGACAACTGTATTTAATATTTTTTGCATGGCTTTTGATGTTTCTCAGACTGAACTGTTTCCAATTTTATTAATTTAACTTTGCAGAATTGTGAGGTGTCAATTTATAATGCAGTTTCTATTAAGCTTAATATATTGTGGGGAAACTTTATTGTGTCTTTTCTCAAGAAGAATACTCAAAGTAGTTTTTTTTTCTCTTTTAGATCTTCTACTTAAAAAAAAAAAATAAAGGTCCTCTCCACGAGAATCCTCTAAAATAGTAAAGGTCAGTGTTAGTCACATTGGATTGAAAGTTATTTGGGAGGGAATCCTACAAAGCTGAGTTTTATCTGAAGGTAAACTGTGGGCATTTTGCTGCCCACTCTTCCTGCTGCCCAGGGGTGATGGCAGTGCTCTTGACTCCGAGGTTTACTTTGCGGAGTGTTTTCTGTGAGCCCCAGCTTCCCCACCTAGTGAATGGACATGATCATAGCTTCTCTTGGGCTCTCACAAGCTTCAAGTGAAATATGATAATTTGAGCCAGAGCTTCTTAGTAATTCTTTGTAAGAGGTAATGTCATGTAAGGATGATAGACAGAAGACCCGGTCACGTGACCTGTCTCCATATTTGGAGTTATGAATTCTCACTATTAGAGGGATATTCTTGGGCAAGTCAGTTTACTTCTCGTCATCTCTCTGTGGCCACCTGTTACGTGACAATGAATAATAGTAGGTCTTTTGAAGTTTAGCTGTGATTATTTATGTGGATGTAATTAAAACATAGTAGAGGCTTACCAAATATTTAATATTTGCTTTCCTTTTTGCTAATATAATTTTTGTTTTTGTCTATCTTAGTCTTTACGGAGCTTGTCTTGTGCAACTACATGGAAATTACTGAAAAGATTTGTCAAAGATTATGGTTGTCTGAACTTAGATGCACACTTGGACTTGAGCCAGCACTACGTTTTGAAATGCTTGCTAAAGCTTAGAAGGACACTGTGTTGCTAAAAGGGAAAGAATGTTTGGGTGAATGATGGATAAAGGGGAAACCCATACCAGGATGACTTAAGTTTTCCACTCATTGCTTAGTCTCTGTAGGGAGCTAAAGGAACTTTCTGGTTCTTAGGGCCTCAAATCCACAGTCTTGCTGAAGACTAGCGAATGATGAGCTGCAGGATCCAATCTGAATTTTTTTTTTTTTTTAACGATTTTATTGGGGCGTTGGGAGAGGGGAACAGCGTTGGGAAATCAGGGAAGGGGAATAGACAAGTTGCTGTCCTTTTTGTTCTTCAGTCTAGTTGTGGAGGACGTCACTTCACTGACCCATGTTGGTATTGTGATCATTGTGCTCCTCCCAGCTGAGGCAGTCAGTCGCTGGTCATTAGACAGCCGCTCATGGGGGCTCATGGCAGTTCACGCCAGCTGCGGGCCACTCATACTGGCTGCTAGACACTCACAATAAGTCATGGCAGCCCACTGCAGCAGGGGCTGCAGTCTAAGCTGTCGACTCACAGGACACCAGCTCCAGGTTGAACTGTTGTTCACTATCTTAGCTGTAGAGGGCACAGAGTCACTGGCCCTCATGTGGGATCCGAACTGGGGCTCTGCTGCTCAGAGCTGGCATCCCAAGCCAACTTTTAACCAACGCTCTGCTTGGCTGGCCCCATGTTTTTTTGTTTGTTTGTTTGTTTTTTAGACAAAAGACTGATGCATGAGGACCAAGGAGAAAAAGGAGCTGGGTATGATTAGTTTCAGAACAGAAGGGAAAGCTAATTTCTTTCATAATTGGAAGTATTTTATATGATGCCACCACAGTTATTACTTGTTTTACTTTTGTATCAGGCAATAATTACCTTCCACAGAAAATATAATAAAAATAGTAATCATGGGCCGGCCGAGTGGCGCGGTGGTTAAGCGCTGGCTTGGGAAGCCAGCGGCCCCGGTTCGGGTCCCACATATGAGGGCCAGTGATACTGCCCTCAAAAAAAAAAAATAGCAATCAATCACTTATTTTGTGTCTTCTGTTAGGTGATTTATTCCTTACAAGTTGTGCTATTGATATTCTTGTTATTGATAAAGGAAACCCGGCTCAGCAATGATAAATAAATTGCTCCTTTACCTACTAACTAAATGGAACCTGAGCCAGCTTGACTCCCATGCTGATGTGTTTTATTTAACTTCAAAAGGTTTTTTAAAAAAAATCATAATTATTATAAGTAGAAGGCAATGTCCTTGACTTTAGTTTATCAAATTAACTTTATATATTAACTTAAATATAAACATAGGAAAATATGATTGCTCCTGAGAGACTATAAATAAATATAATGCAGCAAACATTTATTGAGCATACACTGTGTCGTTCATTATTCTAAACACTTGCCAAGTTTTTATTCACTTAATCCTCACAACAATCTTATGAAATTATCATTCTCTTTTTGCAGACAAATAAAAGTAAATTAATTTGCCCAAGGCTGTGTTGTGCTGGACAGAGAGCTGGAACTTGAACCCAGGAAGCCTGGCTCTCAATGCAAATCGAATGCGCAGTCACTCTGACTTGGGGCACAAACGAGCTCAGATGCAAAAAAAACCAACAACAACAGGGGCCAGCCGAGTGGCAGGTTGGATCAGAGCTCGCTTGGGACGCCAGCTCTGATCAGCAGGGCCCCGGTTTGGATACCACGTATGAAGGCCAGTTACACTGCCCTCTACAGCTAAGATGGTGAACAACAGCTCCACCTGGAGCTGGGATGCTATGAGTCCCCAAGACGGCATAGCTGCAGCCCCTGCTTCAATGGGCTGCCATAAGCTGCAGTGAGTGGCCGGCAGCCAGCGTGAGCTGCCAAGAACCACTGTGAGTGGATGTCCAGAGGCCGGCAATTGATCTGCCTCACCCGGGAAGAGCGCAATGATGATACCAACATGGGCCAGTGAAGTGACATCCTCCACAACTAGACTGAAGAACAAAAGGACAGCAAATTCCCCAACAAAATCTTTAAAAATCCCCACAAAAAACAAACAAAAAACAGTCAGTATAGCCAAAGCAAGAGAGAGCCCCCAATTCTGACAATTTTGTGTCATTTTTACTATGATCACAGCTTGAAGAGATGAAGAGAAAAAAATTTTCATTTAAATTGCACTGAAAATTTAAACATTACATCAATAATTTAAAGCATGATCCTAGAACCAGTTGAATTTATCTGAATTCACTTCAGCTGGCAGTTCAGTTTATATCAGTTATATTGGGTTGTCAGAAAAGTCTTGACATATTTTTTCTATGTTTTTCATCTCAAAATGCATCATGACTTTTCCGAGAGCCCAATAATTGTCACTATTTGCTGGGAATAAGTAATTTTCCTCTTCTGGCAAACCAAAGTAAATAATTTGTTTTCTAGCTAAGACTGAATTATGATTGCATTAAGCCTTTTCTTCAGTACATACTTTTTGCTAAAATATTTTTCTTTTGCTAAATACTTGTCCATCTTGTATATTCTTCCTATTAAGCACTAACTCTTTGATATCTTATATTTTCCTATTTCTTTACATTAAAATGCTGCTATAAAACTTAGGACTTTGAAAAGTTGGTAAGATTGTAATTAACAGGTTACCAATGGCAAAGGGCAGAAAAACAGGCAAAGAAGATACGGAGCAGGTGATTTGTACATTCATCTTCAACCCATTCCCCTTCTCTTTTCTTTGTGACATTCATTGCAATACATTTAGATGCCTGAGGTAAACCAGTTTAATCCCTGGGAAGCAGTGTCAACTATATGGCCAGTGCTTTTTTTTTTTTTTGAGGGCAGTGTCACTGGCCCTCATATGTGGGAACCAAACCAGGGCCACTGGCGTCCCGAGCCAGCTCTTAACCACCGTGCCACTCGGCCAGCCCTGGCCAGTGCTTTTTGCTTAGTACTTGGGCACTCCATGATTGAATGTCTCCTATGTGGTTTATAAATGGCTATTTCCATTTCTGAATGATAGCTTTCTGAAAAGAGATGAAAAGAAAAATGGATGAGGTTTCTATTTTTCTTTTAAAAGGGAAAATACTTTAAGATCACCTTTACTTTCTTTCATTACTTGAGTGTCAGTTCTCTTTAAACAAAACCCCAATTTTTCTCTTGTCTTGAGGAAGCTGGTATAAGTGAAAGTGTTTTGACATTGACTTTAACATAAAAGAAGCTGTTTAATCTCAGTGTCAGTCCTAGTGCTCATTCTTGGGCTTGGGTAGGGTCCTTTTTTGGTATGACAAAGCCTAAATGGATCCACTTCTGGTGATTTCCCTGGACTGATAGTCCCAAATATGCTTAAGACTTGGCATTGGGCAGAGGTGGTATGCCACTCTGTGGGGCTGAGGGTAAAGATGGAAAGTCTTGTATCAATCGTTTTTTGTGACGATTTAGAAGGAACATGGGGCGTACACTTAAATAAACCTCACTGACTGACAGTTTGGACACTTTGTTGGGCCCGTAAGAACCCTCAGACCACAGTTCCATCCTAGACCAACCACGTGAGATCTTTCTGAGGATGAGCTGGATCCAGCAAGGAGAGAGCTAAGTAGCCTAGTTGCATTTCCTAGCTCAACCAAAGATAAACAGATGAGAGGAACCTCATCTAATACCAAAAAAGGCAATAGTGCTGTGATTTGGATTAATATACTACTCCAGAGTGGTGACGGATTCATTACTGGACAGACAGAGGAAAGAACCTGGGGTTAGAAAAACCAGCTGGTGGCCAGCCTAGTGATGCGTTGGTTGGGAGTTGGCTTGGGATGCCAGCTCTGAGCAGCAGAGCCTGGGTTCGAATCCCACATGGGGGCCAGTGACGCTGCGCCCTCTACAGCTAAGATGGTGAACAACAGTCCGACCTGGAGCTGGGCTGCCGTGAGTCACCGGCGATAATGTAGGTTGCAGTGGGGCTGGCCAGCAGCTGGTGTGCGATTTCGTGAGGTGCCCTGAGCGGCCGTCCAATGGCCGGCAAGCGCCTGCCTCACCCGGGAAGAGTGCAATAATACCAACATGGGCTAGTGAAGTGATATCCTCCACAACTAGACTGAAGCACAAAAAAGGACAGCAACTAATCTGTTCCCCTTCCCTGATTCCCCAACGCTGTTCCCCTCCCCCACTTACCCAATTTAAAAAAAAGCCAACTGAGTCAGTGATGATGTATCATCATTTAAAAATCTCATACAGTCCTTGAATAATGTCCTTTCTTTCAATGTCCTTTCATTATAACGCTGATGAGGAAAAACGTTGATTTCCTGCCATGGCCGCTGTCTGTGTGGCTTTTCTCTGCGGACTCCAGTTTCTTCCCGCATTCCAAAGATGTGCGAGTGAGGTGAATGGTGTGTTTACATCATCCCAGGCTGAGTGAGTGTGAGTGGGTGTGAGGCCGTGAGATGGAAGGGCGTCCTGTCCAGGGTGGGTCCTGCCTTGAGCTCTGAGCTGCCGTGAAAGGCTCCAGCCGCTGTGACCCTGAACTGGAATAAGTTGGAAAATAAGGATCTTGTTTTTATTCATCTTTCCTAAGTGTATGTATAGCTCACATTTATTTCACTGTTAACATTTAGAAGTGCTTTGGGCCTTTATTTAGATGTTTGGTGATGTTTTTGTGAACAGAAATATGTTGTAGGAACTTAACTTGTGTTTCTATTAGTTAGTCTATGGTAACACTGGTTTTGTCATATGTTGTTTCATTTAAAGTCAGTTTCTAAGAATCTATCGACAATGTTAAGTGAGGAGTTACTGTATTTATACAAATGGGAAGCTGTCTTTACAGTAGAACCTATAGAAGAGTGGAGCCCTTTTTTGAGGTTTTGATTTAAAGTATTCAAAAGAACAATGTGAACTAACTAGTGGGGAACAGTGAAAATTATTTAGGCGTCTGTATGCAAGAGTATGGGGTAAAGTTGAAAAAGATGAACTGAACCTCAACAAGAGAAAAATTACTTCTAATGTTTCTGACTGACCATGTTTCATGAAATGAACAAGTTGGAAATTTTCTGCTGTTCTAAATTTTAGGATCAGGGGATAAATTTTTCCCAAGAAGCTCTTCTTTACTATAAGTTCTTTTTATTTTCGTATCTAGGGTCCAATCTGAATACACTGTGGTTTATTGAGACCCTCCCTTTGAAAATGATTTGTTTTCTATTTATGATTAGCCTGCCTACTGTTTGTTGATGCTGAATTTAAAGTGTTTTATCCTTTATGTAGACCTTGAGGTTTTAAACGTGAAATAGCATTGTTAGAATCTTTGGGCTGCTATAAGAAAATGTTCAGGTCAATTAATTAGGGTGGTCCTTTTCAGATCAATTAATTAGGCTGACACTTTCCTAGAATAGCTACCTACCTAGAAAAGCTACCTCAAGGTATCTCCTTGAGGAAAGGTGACTACAATGGGTACCAAGTAGGAGGTTGGATAGTTTCCGGGGTTAAAGTACTGGTTCCACTCAGTCTCCTCCGCACACTTGAGAACCATATGAAATGGGACCATATGTTGGGACAACCTCACTCACCAAAACACCATTGTCTTGGCTGTTGTATGCTGTGTGTGGGTGCACAGAGCTTCTCACCCCCTGAGGACTTCACATTCAGGCTTGGAGTATCTCACAAGGGGCGGGGCGGGGGTGTGTGTCCACATCCCTTCCCTCAGGACATGGCTTCAGTGGTTCTAAGGATTAACCATTCGTCTTGGCTTTTGCAAAGCAACCCATGAGTGAGAAAGGTGTATGAAATAGGAGACCATAAAGTAGCATAAATCCATCATAAATCATCATTTGGTAGTTTTTTTTTCTTTTCTTTTCTTCTTTACATACAGCAGGTTGACTGATATGCTCAGATATGGGCACCTGTCTCATCAGAGGGCTGGGATGGTGAGGTCCGTCCTGTGAACTCTGGGCAAATGACCCTATCTCTAAGCTTCTCTTTGGCCATCTGTTAGAATTCCTTATCAGGATTGGTTGTGAAAGAGCTTTATTAAAAAAGAAGAGGAAAACATGAACCCCATTCAAACTCCAGCTGAGCTACAGGGAGAAGAAGGAACTGCCCTCAGGAAACCAGTAACCCTCTCTGAGAATTATTTTCCTCTTTCTGCATCATTCATGGTGGTTCAGTGAGCCATTACTATCCACTAAAAAAAGACTGACAATACTAAAATGCTGGTGAGGATGTGGGGAGACTGAAATATTAAAAGGGACAGCCAGTCCTGGAAAACCTTTAGCAGTTTCATATGAAATTCAACATCTACCTCACCACCAAGCAGTTCCACTTTTAGGTATTTATGCAAGAAAAATGGAAACATGTCCACAAAAAGATGTGTACAATGATGTTTTCATAGAACAATTTTTTTTTTTAAGATTTTTTTTTATTGTGGAATTGGGGAAGGGGAACAGCGTTGGGAAACTGGGGAAGGGGAACAGACAAATTGCTGTCCTTTTGTTCTTCAGTCTAGTTGTGGAGGGCATTGCTTCACTGGCCCATGTTGGTATCAATATTGCGCTCTTCCCAGGTGAGGCAGATTGGTAGCCGGCTTCTGGACAGCTGCTCACAGTGGCTCTTGGCAGCTGATACCTGCTGCCAGTCGCTCACACTGGCTGCTGGCCACTCACTATAGCCTATGGCAGCCCACTACAGCAAGGGCTGCAGCTATGCCATCCCGGGGACTCACAGCAGTGCAGCTCCAGGTGGAGCTGTTGTTCACCATCTTAGCTGTAGAGGGCAGTGTCACTAGCCCTCATATGTGGGATCTGAACCAGGGCCGCTGGTGTCCCAAGCCAGCTCTTAAGCAACGTACTACTTGGCTGGCCCTCATAGCATATTTTTAAAAACCTTGGAAATGTTCAACTATTCATTGTCAGAAGACTAATTAAATAAATTTGGATGGTATATGTATAAAATGGGATACTACTCAGACAAAAAAGATACTGATACATACAACAACTGGTTGAATCACAAAACATTATATTAAGTGAAATAAATCAGACAGAAAAAAATACATATGGTGTCATTGCATTTGTATGAAGTTCACAAAAAGTGATTACGGGAGAGTGACTTAGAAAAGGAAACAAAGGGACTGTTGAGGTGATAGGAATGTTCTGTATATTGTTTTGGAAGGTGAAGGTGTGGGTGTAGACATACATAAAAACTGATCTCACATAGCATTTAACACCTGTGCATTTCACTGTATATACATATTTTGTGGTGGTTAATCAAAATATATTTTTCTGTGTTTTTTTTAAATTGTGGGACAATATATATAGCGTGTCATTTACCATCTTAACCATTTTTTATGTGTGCTGTGGCATTAAGCACATTCACACTGTTCTGCAACCATCACTACCATCCATCTCCAGAACACTGTATGTATAGTTCACATCAGTAAGAAAAGCAAACTAGAAATAATGTCATACAGTGAGGTCCAATTAAGCCATGATTGAGGTATTAACCTTGTGCATACATGGAGCCAGCCCGGACACTCAGGGCCATCTGCTTTTCTCCATGGCCCCTGAAAGCCTCGAATATTCCTCTATTGTGGCAGCTGTCATGTCTTATCAGTGTTAGCATAGATTTGCCTGGTTTTCCCACTGTCCCCTGATCTCCAGAGGGCAGAGACTGCCTTGCTCATCCTGATTTTCCTGGTATTCATGTAAGGAAGGCTTTCATGAAAGTGTGCTGAATGCCAAATGGTTCCCATGTCAGAACTTGGCTTGGTACATTTCCAAGGTTTTCTTAAAGAAACTGTGTGCCTATATCTTTCACAGCTATATCTGTAAAATGGTTAAAGAAACTGTGTGAAAATTTAGAATCCTGAAATGGAGAGCATTTAGTATGTCTTTCTGGAACCATTTGCTTCTATTTAAAATGTATGCTTTGTCTTTTTTCTTCCTTCTCGCTGGGTCAGCTTATGGATTCCCACACTCCACACTGTGACTTAGACACTTCTCTTCCTCTTGTGCCCTGTGGTTTCCTGTCTTGCCTTCAGATTGTCTATCTAAACAACACCAAGGGCCTGGATGACCACCGCAAATATTTCATTCTCCTAGCAGCTCAGAGCAGTTGAAACTAAAATGTCACACTTTTAAGTCTTCTGAAGCCCCAACAATTCTGAGGAATAAGGAGGGAGATAAAATAACAGGAGGGATTATCATACGCTGCTGTTTGAAGACCTGGCCATATTGCTTCTTAGCTGGTCACAGATAGTCCACAGGCAGCCCCTTCTTCCTCTTCTAAGCCTGAAAGCTAAAAACAGAGTTCTATGTGATAAGGGCTTCCATTCCCAGACTGCTCAACAATTTGTACATTTCTAATTGCACATTCCTGTTTAGAAATAATTTTCAATAATGTTCAGTATTTATTTTGTCCTTGGTCTCTCATTTTATGCGTTTTCTTTACAATAAGACTACCAGCTTATATCAAAAAGAGTGTTTTGCTTAAGGGTAAGGAGTCCCCGCTTTCAGCCTCCCTTGTGATTTTCATCTTGCTGCAGTTGAATTAGGTTTATAGTATCTCTGCTTTTTACAGCATTTATATCAACACCTTGGTTTTTGGCTTTCTACTAAATGTTTAAAATTACAAGTTTAAAACACAATAAAGCACTCAACTAACTGCACCAACTATCCCCTTGTACGGATTAAAGACACCGCTGCTGAGGACCGAACTTGGAGGGGTGAGCAGCACCCCTACGCAAAAGATGGAAATGTGCATTTGCTGGTTGATGGGGAAAATTCTGAATTGGGTGCAGGAAAGGTTGTTTAAAGATGTCAACATATTCTTGTGAAAGTTGAACATGCAAAGGCGAAGAAGACTGCTTAGAATTTAAGGAAATCTCATTTTACAGATGGGAAACTTATTCATTCACTCATGAGCAAATAGACATTGAGGGACTATTAAACACCAGGTTTCGTTCTACATGCTTTGGAGACGGTGTACAGGAGACAAGGCTCTGCTCTAACGGTGCATGCATTGCCCATGGGGACAAAAAGACAATATAGTAAAAAATACTTTCAGGTTGGATGAAGGGCCCTGCGGAAATAAGACTGAGAAATGAGGCAGAGGGTGTGTGAGTGTTGGGAGATCCTACTTCAACTAGATTGGCCAGATGGATCTCCTTTAGCTGTGATCAGAATGATGTGGAAGATAAGGAGTGGGAGAGGAATCTAGGCAGAGGGGGCAGCAAGCACAAAGGTCCTGAGGTGGGAAGGAGCTTGGGTGCAGAGAAGAAAGAAGGCTATTGTGGCTGCAGCCAGAGGGTGAGAGGGATTGGAGAGGCAAACAGAGGGCCCTCTCCAACCTCTCCGGTCTTTTCCCACCAAGGGGGCCCTAAAGACCTTGGTAAAGAACTTAAATGTTATTCTAAACTCTGAAGAAAGCTGTGGGAGGTTTTTAATCAATAGATAAAGATTCAGCTGTGCGGGGAATGTGGGAGCAGATCAGACTGACATATTCAGCAAATAAAAATGTGGAATGCCAGGTTAAACTTAAATTTCAGGTAAGCAGTGAATAATTTCTTAGTGTAATCATGTCTCATGCAACATTTGGAGCATACTTATACTAAAATATGATTTGTTATTTATGTGAATTTCCAGGGTAAAGGGATGTCCTGTATTTTATCTAGCATCTGGGGCGTCTGTGCAGGAGGAGACTGAGGAGGGCTCAGATGGGATAGGTTGTGCATGTTGATTGAAAGACCTTGCTCATGAATTAGATTTGGGGAGTGAGATAAAGAGGAATCAAGGATGACTTCTAGGTTTTCAACCTTAGCACCTGAGGGTGCTTTCAGAGATGGAGAAGATGGGAAGAACGGGTCCAGTATGTGTGCGATGTGGACAAGTCTTATTTAAGGGATGCAGATGTGGAAGTTTGATTCTGAGTGAGCTAGAAATCATCGTGGTTTGTCCCACCATCCGTTCTCATCCCTTTCAGCCTGCTTCCCCACTCTTATCTGGTGTTTCTCTACTCAAATGGAAGGAGAGAGAGAGAAGCAATTCAGACCACAGTATGACTGGGAGAAGCTACTTCCTAAATGAACATTTAAACCCCAGTCAGGCTGCTGCTAAGAGATACGGTAGGAAAAATAACTGTTCTTCATAGGAATCGAACTAAAGAATATTTCTATTTCACTATGTAACAGATTTCTGTGTTCATCTTTTGCAATATATCTTTAAGAATACATAGATAGACATAATGAAACACAACATTTTTTGCAGTAAGGTGGATAGGTGGGCAGTCAAGGACAGACAGGATCTACCAGGCTTCAAAGTGTTTTAGTCCCAACATTTAAAAAAATCCAATATTACAATTAGATTTTTTGTAATCTGGCCGCACTTAAGTATTTTCTGAAATTTTTGCCCAAATAAGAAATTCTTCCATTATGAGGAAGAAGCAAGTGATAATATTGCGTTTCCTGATTTTAAAGATGTATATTTTTTAAAAAAATGGACTACAAATATTATAATTTCTTTTAAAGTAGCCCTTGTGTAAAAAGTTTATTTGTATTGAGCCGGCCAAATGGTGCATTGGTTAAGAGCTGGCTTGGGACGCCAGCGGCTGTGGTTCGGATCCCACATATAAGGGCCAGTGATACTGCCCTCAAAAAAAAAGTTTATTTGTATTGACCTTATTCTTGTGTAGCAATGAAATTCTGTAATTAGATCTAAATCTCGTATTATCAGCTTTTAACCATTAGAAGAATTGATGATGCTATATATAAAAAACTATAAATCATATATGTAATATAGTTAGTGAGAGGTGTGCCTGTTGAAGTCACTTTACTAGATAAATATTGTGATTACAGAGGGTTTAGATGTAAAACAGCCTTATATCCAGACAGTGTTGTGCAAAAATCAAAAATGGATGCATTCCATGATTTTTTTCTTTTACTCCACCCCCCCCATTAGTGAAGGGTTTTACCAAAAATTCACATTAAGTTATGAACAGTTAATAAAGTTTATTACATTGCTCTCTTTCCAAAGGTACTCAGATTTTACTAGGGGACAAAGTCAAATCAGTGTGGGAATTATCTGTATTGTTTCCTAAAAATGCTTGCAACCCTATATGGATCTAATTCAGAGGTCTGCCTCGTGCAAAGCCCAGGAATCTGTATTTTTTAACGAACACTCTGGTTGTTCTTCTGAACTAGCAGATCTGGAAAACACTGACTTGAGTGAAAGGATTAGTTGTAATTGTTGAGTTCCAACTATATTAAAGGTATGAACTAAGGCGCCTTTTGAGAGGATGAAGGAGAAATCATTGCACATAAATTATTTCATTAGTTAAATAATTCAGCAAAATTTGCTGCATGTCTCCTAATGGGCTTGGCAGAGTCCTGGGCCCTTAAGAGACTAAATCGACTAAGATATGAACAAGTGCTACACCTGAAATAGGTAAGGACATGGAAGGAGGGATGTGCAGTTCTTCCTGGAGATGGTTCAGTTTTCCACACAGGATGTGGTATTTGAAATAGGTTATTTGAAATAAGAAGGAGGCTGTTTATAGGGTGGGGTATTCCAGGAAGGAAGCAGGTATGATGGCATGGAGGAGGTGTGAAAGGTCTTAGGGAATTGGTGTTTCCATGTGGCGGATCTGTAGGATGGGTTCAAATGAGATGAGCAGCTTACAAAACCAGGAAGATAGCTTATTGTGAATTGAGGTACTTGCCAAGCTCTATTGTATGAGGAATGAGGAAACAGAGGGGAGAGAGATTTGTAGTTGTTTTTGGAAAGATAACTGGAAAAGTAGTGTGCCAGATGGAAAGGGGTGGTGGTGGTGGTGGTGGTGGTGGCGGGTGGTGGTCTGTGTGTGAAAGACACACACACACACACACACACACACACACACACAGACAGAGAGAGAGAGAGAGAGAGAGAGAGAGAGAGAGACAGAGAGAGAGAGAGACAGAAACAGACACAGAGACAGAGAGAGAATGGTACTGGAAAAGCAAGAGAAAAGAAGGCAGGTGGAGAGATTTTGGTGTGGCTATAGTGAGATATAATAGGTTCCTGGAGTAAGTCAGTGGGATGGAGAAGAGGATTAGGATTACTGAGGCACTAATTCTGAACGGAATGGGGGAAAACTGAATATGTCCTCAGGAGGCAACCCTACTGTTCCCGAAAAGCATGTTATGCATTTAACATGAAATATGTTGACAGGACACCATACCTTAGGCTGCAAACGCTCCTGTAAAGTGGGAGTGAAGAAGAAAAAGAATGTTCTTATTTTCCTCCTGTGAGAAGTGTTCCTTTGGAGCTCAGGATGTGATTATGTGGGTACATCAGGCCCTATTTACTGCCATGACCAGGGGCCCTGGTTAGACCACAGCCCTTCCGGACATCTGCATGCACTCAGTGACTAGCCCAAGCCCTGGGACCTTTCTCAGAGACCTCCATTTCCAGGATTTTGGGACTCCAGACAACAGAGTCACTCTGGTGGCTGTGTTCTTTGTGCCTCCTTCCCAACAGCCTCACTCTCCCCTCCCTGGTGTGAGAAAACACTATCCAGAACAAAATCCAATAGATGTATCTACTTGGTACAATAAGAAAGGTCGAGGAAGTTGTTATTCTTTTAACTCCCATTTCCATTCATTTTGTTTGTATCCATGGAACCTTGCAAATTCAGAAAAGGTGAACAATGCTAATGGATTGGTTTCAAGCGGGATTCAGGGCCAGCTAAACTTGAAATTAGCTCTTAGCCATCTGTTTGTGTGCCTGAGGTTTCACCTGCTTTGAATTAGGATAATTTAATAATGTCCAATTAGACTGGGAGAGTACAAATGGGCTTGTTAATTAGATGAAAATGTTACATTTTATAATGATTATCATATTTAACCATGGGGTTGATTATCGAGGCCGCACTCTGTCTTAAAGCCTTATCTATTATCTGTTCTTCCTTTTGAAAACATATCTCCTTATTTCAGTTTCCATCATGCCATGTTGCAGCTGTCTAGTCTCTGTGGCATTCTAGAATTAGATGCTATCTGCTTTCCATATTGCAATTCCTACTGTTCTTTGCCTGATTGTTTGTGAACTTATATACTGCAATTCTAGATATCCTCAACCCTCTGATATCCAGGTTTAATTTTGTTAACTATAGTTTGTTTAAATATATTCTATTAAATTCAAGTCCTTTGGAAATTGATACTTCTGTGAAATCAGAACCAAATCCTGAATGAAGTATTTGAAGTTCTGGACTAAGATTCTGAAGGCCGGGATTCTGTTTAACTCAGAGTTGCTGGCTCTACCTGGCAAGAGTCTGATTCCTCAGGTCTGGTGTGGGGCCTGAGAATTTGCATTTCTAACGTGTTCCCAGGAGATGCTGAGGTTACTGGTCTAGATGATCTCTTCAAAAATTTTGTTTCTATGTTCTTTTGTAAAAGCATCAAGCTGGGACATGAAACATATCCCACACAGATGTTTATATCTGCCCATTTTGGCTCTCAACGTTCATAGGTGTATTCTGTAATTACTCCTTGCTCCCGCAGCCTTCTTCCAGGCTCAACTCTGTGATCATGTTTCTCTGTTCCAACAGCTCCCCTCACCCACTAAAAAACCCTCTACCTGTCAGCATCTGAAGGTCAGGTCATACCCCACTCTGGGGTAGGCAGTGGTGGATAGCTGCCCTTGCTTTGACTATGCAGTCTGAAGTGCAGAATTATGCTCCCCCACCCCCGTAATACCCCCTGAACCGCAAACCATGCTTATCCAAGAGCAAGCATCCCAACTCAGTCCATCATTTACTGCCCCATCACCTCTGAAAAGTTGCTTTACCTCTCTAAGTCTAAAGTTCTTATTTGTTAAATATGAATAACACGTACTAGCTGAAAGACTAGTGTAAGGATTAAATGAAACAATCCACATAAAGTGCTTCACAGTCCCAGGTGCATAGTGTTAAATAGATGTTAGCTTTTATCAGTTACTATTAGGGGGCAATGCTTGAATTGGAAAGCAAGTTCAGTGTGGATTAAAGATGGTAATACAATTACCCTTTATAAATCATGAAGAGCACCAGGCTCTTCAAATCTACTCATTTTCACTGTTAAATGGATAAAAAAGATAGACCTGCTTCTTACTCAAGTCCATTAAAACTTACTTTAATAATAATTAAATTCTCTCTACTTAAAAAGAAAATGAAGGGCCAGCCGAGTGGCTCAGTTGGTTAAGAGTTGGCTTAGAATGTGAGCTCTGAGAAAGAGCCACCGGTTCAGTTCCCACATGGGCCAGTGAATGCTGAACCCGAGCTGAGCTGTCGATGAGCTGCCAACAGGTGGCAGGATGGCTCAGCTGGTGTAACAATAAGACTGCCTGTTCGATGGTGGGCTACATCCACCCACAACTAAGACTGTACTCGGCACCTTGAGCTGTGCTGCTGCCCGGATGGCTCAGTGGACAAGTCGTGAGCTCTTAATAACAAGGCTGCTGGTTCGACTCCCACATGGGATGGTGGCTATGCCCACCTGCAACTAAGATTGAAAACAGCACCTTGAACTTAGAGGCCACAAGCTGCCCAAGGGAAGCCAGATGGTGACTGGTGTCCTCCACAATGAAGACTGAAGAACAACAACTTGGCCGGTCCCCTTCCCCAATTCCCCAATACTGTTCCCCTCCCCCAATTCCCCAATAAAATCTTAAAAAAAAAAAGAACATGAAGCAGCACTGCCAAAAAAAAAAAACACCCAAAAACTGATATTAAGAATAAAACAGAACAGAGATTATATTTAAAATAAAGGAATGGACAGTCAATGAACATGTATTTACTGTACTTCACAAGCTCAAAGACATGCCTATTTTTACATTTTAATATCTCTGAAGTGACAATTAATGGCATCTTAATATTTTGAAAGGTAGTCATTCTTTTCCCTGTTTTAACAGTACATAAAATGATTGTATAAAAATCAATGTATCTTAGGTTCAGGAAAACATAGAACTTTGAGTAAGTTCGGTAATTCCACTTTATGGTAAATTATTTCTTGTGTTAGTCCCATTTGTTAACTAAGGCTTCAGAAAAAAAAATTATCAAGTGGATTATTGGCTAAAAAAGGACTGGTTTTAGAGAAACACTTTATTCTGTTTTTTGAAGAGAGAAAGGGAGAATATTGGAGAGAAACATTGGTTGTATTCAGCATTAATGTGCTTTTAATGTCGGTAAATTGGAACTGATGAGATTGTTACCCACTGTAGACATGTTTCATTTTTTGTCTATTTTCTTATTTAAAAATAATGCTTGTAAGGCTAAACCTCCTACTTCTAGTCAGAATCCTTTGGATGATTTTGAAAGATTTATGCCTGATTTCCAAATGTGATACCACTCTGGAAGGTGTGTACAAAATGTAGAGCATAGAGCACTGGAGACATATTTATATCTATGGGCAGCCAGTGTAGACTGTACACTGAAACAATTGTTCTAAATGGCTATCCTGTGTTTGATGATAATTCCTGAGCACCAGATGTTCAGGAAGATATAAATCCCTCATCGTGTACTTACTGAATGTCACAATGTCCCCACCACCAAGAAAAAAGTACAGACTGACCCTCCTGCTGGCTCTATTCTAAAAATGTGGGAATGCTAATACTGTGCTTTACACTGTGCAGGATAATTAAATGCTGCCTTAGATTGTGTGTGTGTGTGTGTGTGTGTGTGTGTGTGTGTGTGTCTGTGTTGCATCAGACAGAAAAATAAAAAGCCAGGTTTCTGTGCATTTGGAGTATGACTGAGGTCAGGGAGAGTTATGATTTTGAAACTGCTCTTTAAAAGATTTTATATACTGGATACACTTATAATATTTTGTCAAATTTGAAATTAAAGGAGTGAGGAAGGGAAAGCTGGTGTTAAAGAGCTGATGATGTGAACTGCAGAAAGAAGGAAAGGAAAAGAGTCCCCTAAATATGTGCACATTGGGCAGTTATCCTTCATTAACAAGAAGATATAATGTACTCAGCTCCTGGAGGAGAGGGCCATGTCTTATAGGTGTAGGAAGACAGCCTCCAGAGTCTCTACATTCAAGAAGTGGAAATGATCGCAGATTCACAGGTGCATCGGATTTGAGCTGGAAGAGATGGCTATTTTGTTTGACTCATTTGTTTTACAAGTGAGGGGAATATAGGCCCAGAAAAGGCTAAAGAATATGTCTGGGACACTCAGTAGTAGAAGCTATTATAAAATAAAGGCCCCCAAATTTCTTGATTTGAAGTTCCATGCTTGTCAAATATGACTACAGAAATAAGACTAATTTAAACTAAATAACTTGTTATATTAGAAGCTCTTTGGGTTTCCATGGAAACCTCCTCTGGCTAGCTTAAGTAAAAATGGGGAATTATTGGAAGGAAGCTGAAGTATTGCACAAATTGCCCAGAATTGAAGGAAGAGCTGACCAAGCAAAACTGCAGTGGGAAGGAGCCGGGGTGGTGTGAGAACAGCAGTAGCTCATAGGTCTCCTGCCGCTGATCCTGCCACTCACTGCTCTGCGTCTGCTTCAAATGGGAGTCTGTAGGACTGTTTCCTTCCTAGAGGCCTCACCTTAAGCATGATCTGCTCACACAGCCTTGCTGACCGACCATCCTACCCCTCCTTCTCCTGTTACTCTGCTTTTTCTTCATTGCTCTTACCACCACCTAAAAGTCTTCTATTTACTTGTTTACCTGTAGAGACTTAACACTACTGATGCCCAGGACTAACCCCAGAGATTCTGATTTAACTGGTCTGGGTAGAGCCAGGGCACATGTATGTTTCTTGAAAGACCCCAGGTTGTTCTAATGTGTAGCTAAGGTTAAGAACCATGGCCTTATAGATTGCTGGAACAAATACAGAACGTGCTGCTATAAACAGTGCAGCTGGAAATCGGTTTAAAAGAATTAAGAATGACAAATCTAGGGCTGGCGGGGTGGTTAAGCGCTGGCTTGGGACGCCAGTGGCCCTGGTTTGGATCCCACATATGAGGGCCAGTGACACTGCCCTCTTGAAAAAAAAAAAAAGAGAAAAAAAAGAATGACAAATCTAGAAAGGACGAAGGAATACTAAGGCTTTAGTAGCTAACCACACATAAGTGATCTTGACAAGAGCCCTCCCAGATTGAGTGCTGTGGATGTATGATCTCAGTTAATCCTTCCAGTGGCCCTGTGGGATAGGTAGCAATATCCTCATTTTCCAAATGACTCAACTGAGGCTGAGCTATTAGATGACTTCCCAAGCTCAGCCAGTAGCTTGGCAACACAACCATTGGGCTGAATCAGGTGCCAAGATTCTGAGCGACACTCTCACAGGTTCCCCCAAGGCCACGCAGGGGCTGTGGTGAGGATTCTCCATCTGTCCCCAAATTAACACCAGGGGAGGTGACTTTAATGGTGACAGATGACATTGGCAAGACATCCCTGACAGGAAGTACTGTTGAATATTGGGGTATGTTAACAAAGAAGAACACTTTTTTTTTTTTTTTTTTGCAAATGTGATAGCAAGAAAGAGGATCTCAGTTATTGCAAGAAAAGCAGAATTTTCTGGGTGTTCATGGCTAATTAACAGAAATGTGAAGCATATAAGTGTGTGACAGTCTGAACCGAAAGTAGTTTTAGTTAAGAGAGAAGAAAGAAATAGAGGAGGGGGAAATGAAATTTTGATTTTTGTCTTTTTAGGAAATTGAGATATAATTTACTGTTTGCACTTTTAGAGTTTGGGTGAGAAGAATGGGAAACATAAATTTGAATGATCTGTCAGTAAAGTACTTTTTCTACAAATAATGGAATAGAATAGGCTCCATGGAGGAGACCAGAAAGCCTCTCTTCTGCCAGGGTGATTTGAAAACAAATAGCTTTTAATAGGAAGGGATGGACGACAGGCCTCTGTGAATTCTTGAAGAAAGAATCTGTAATCCTTTGGGTTTAACCATTAGGCAAATTTAGCTTCCTGGTTTCAGAAAGAGAAAACACACCCACAAAAAGAAAAACCCAGGCCCGTGGGAACAAGTAACTTCCTCCTGCTGGGACAGCTTGAAAACACTAATCTGCCCATCCTGAGTCACTTTCCTGTCAGTGTGAGGCTGGCTGTGGAGGCATCAGGAGGTGAAGTGGGTAATGAGGAGAGAGAATGTGCCAGTTTGGACAAGTAACTGAATACACATTGGCTGAGGCTTGGAACATGGCTCTGAAGGCAAAGCAGCTGGTTAGAGGCAGCTTTATAATTCTGTGTACACCTGAAAAAGAAAGGACCTGGGTGACTGTTTCTCACTGTTTGCTCCTTTGTCTCCTTTGTCCTTCAATCTAAAACGCCTTGAGGCCAAAAAATAGAATTCTAAATTTTTTACTGGCTTGATGACACTCAGAGAAAAAAGTCAAAGCCAACTAAAAAAAATATATACCTGCAAATATAGAATTCGTTTTCCTTCCAAATATGTGAGTGTGAGCTGTAAATACGGTAAAATGATTTAGCAGATTAATTGAGGGGAGCCCAGTGTGAGTTGAGAGAAGGTCTGAAACCTGGGCCACTTAAATTTCAGTAAAGCAAAGGGAGGGCAAGAATTGAGGCAGAGATGGGGTGGGGAGTTGTTAGAATTTATCTGGGGTGCTCTGAATACTATAGTGCTTTAGTTGTTAGTGGAATCCATACTCATAAAGGCTCCTTAGCGATTTTTATTTAACAATTTTGTTTGTGCAAAAGGTCACATGAGCCTTTCTTCACTTAAGTACAATGATGTCCCTATAATCTGGCTCTCCTTGTTTTGGGGGACAGGGAGGGAAAACAGGAAGTAACACATTGTTCACTTGTTTTGGGTAAAGCATTTAACACGTGCTATTTCATTTAATCTTCACAGTAACCTTTGAAGGAGTTATTATCTACATGGGACAGATGAGTAAAATTGAAGTTTAATTTAGTAACTTGCTGATGTTTATATGGCTATTAATAAATGGAGGAACCAGACTGGACCCAAGTTTCCTCATCCTGAAGCCCTTTGCTACTTCATTTCGGGAAAATTATTTTTTTAAAGTAGAGATTTTCAACCCAAATTCTTTGAATGATCACAGATTCTCAGTTAATGAGGGCGTTTCGGTTGTTGCCATGGTTTAGATATGTCTGAAACTAAAATAATTTTGAGAACTAACATTTACTGATCACCTATTATAAGCCAAATAGATTGTGCCTACTTATAGAATTGCTTCTGGCTGCAAATTATAGTCCATGGGATTTCTAAGTTCAACTTTAATTCAACAAATGGTGTTTTATTGCTGACTTCGTAACTGGGTTGTGGTTCTATGTATGTTTTGGTGTGGAAGGAGAGTGGTCTACACAGAGGTAAACGAAACAGTGCCTGCCCTCCAGTAGTTTCCAGTCTAGCTGAGGAGACAACAATACCCACTTTGATAGATAATTCAAGACTTGCATAACAACATAAAACAGTACATTGAGAGATGTCCTGGGGCGGGCGGCTAAATTCCAAATTGATTGTAGAGAGAAGAAACCAGAGGAAGAGCAGGATGTGGGCTGTGGAGGACCAGGCAAGACTGGTGTGAGTAAGGCTATGGAGGGTAGGTATGATTTCCCTAAATGGCTAAGAGCCAAGATACAAAGGCAGGATGATGTTGCCATGTCAATACATACAAGTATCTGTTGACAGGAGTCATCTGTTTGAGGTAGCACGGGCAATGGTGAGGTAGATTAGGGCCAGGCTGTGAGGGGCTATGAGGAGCAAGTTGAATATTTGAGATTTTATTGCATTTAGTGGTATTGGTAGCAATAGAGGTGATGATATAATAGTAATAATAATATCTAACATTTATTGAGCACTTATTCTCTTTATTCAACAAGTGAATATGTATAGAGCATTTATAAGAGCCAAACACCGTTCTCTGCCCTGGCACTATAGGATTGACAAATGTCTCTGCTCTCACAGGGCTTCCATTCATATGAGGAGAGATGGACAGATGATAACAGATCTTGTAATCTCTTGAAATCTAGATTCTTGTAATAATACTATGAAGAAACTTACATAGAGAAGTGAGCAAGGAGGGGATGAATGAGAAGATGGCACAGTTTTAAAGCTTGGTTCTTTGTATAGATATGCATTAACTCATTTAATCAGGTAAATAACAAAAGGCTGTCTTTTAAGAGTTTAACTATAAAGTGATGTGATGAAAATATAATTCACAAAGTTGAGCTAAGAGTCGGGGAAAGACTGATGCCATAGGGACGAACTAGGAGACAACTACAAGCCAGAATAGTTATATCTAAAATGGATTTTTTAGTAATTAATATCATGTAGGGTTTAGTAAAGAAAGAAGACTTATTTAGGGAGAAAAAAATATCAAAATATATTGTTTATCTGGTTCATGCCTTTTCCTAAGCCTAGAAAACTGACAGGGTGTGGTGGCAAGTTGCTTCTAATGAAATGTGATATGGAGGTCTCACAGATTCTGTCATCTTTGAGGTTTAGAGCCTGGGTTGACTAGGATGGTGAGAAAAATGAGAAAGTTTCACTAAGAAAAATGGAAATTCAACAGAATATCTGTCATGCTTCTTTTTTTTTATTTTAAAAAGTATTTTTTTTTAATTTATATATACTTTTAATTAGCTTCAGGTGTACAACAAAGTGCAATAGTTATACTTTTTACCCCTCAAAGTGACAACACCCGTCCCCCAATTCTCCCCTCCCACTCCCCCCCCATATCATACTATCCATTACAATTCCTTTGACTCCCTTCCACCATATAATCCACATCCTGTGACTGTCTATATATTCAATTACAGTTGGCATACAATATTATACAACATCAATTTCAGGTATACAGTGCCGTGATCAAGCCTCTACTCCATCCATGAAGTGGTCTCCCTAACAAAACATGTGACCATCTGACACCCCACAAAATTTTAACAACATTATATTCCCCGAACTGTCTTTCATATCCCTGTGACAATACTGTAGTTACCTATTTATGCTGTCTAATCCCTTCCCCTTCTCCCTCATCCCCACCCCTCTCCTAACTAGCAACCCTGTTTTTCCTCTATATCTATGAAACTATTTCTGTTCCTTATGCTCATTCATTCAGTTTTTCAAATTCCACATATAAGTGAGATCATGTGGTATTTGTCTTTCTCTGACTGACTTATTTCACTCAACATAATAGTCTCTAGGTCCATCCATATTGTTGCAAATGGTACAATTTCATTCTTTTTTATAGCGGAGTAATACTCCATTGTATAAATGTACCACAGTTTCTTAAGCCAGTCATCCACCGATGGGCATTTCGGTTGTTTCCAAGTCTTGGCTATTGTAAATAGCGCTGCAATAAACATAGGGGTGCATATATTTTTTTGAATTAGCGTCTTGGATTCCTCTGGGTAGATTCCCAAGAGTGGAATTGCTGGGTCATACGGCAGTTCCATTTCCAGTGTTTTGAGATACCTCCATACTGATTTCCATAATGGCTGCACCAATTTGCAGTCCCACCAACAGTGCACCAGGGTTCCCTTTTCTCCACACCCTCGCCAACACTTGTTGTTTGTTGATTTGTTGATGATAGACATTCTGACTGGAGTGAGGTGGTATCTCATTGTGGTTTTTATTTGCATTTCTCTGATGATTAGTGAGGTTGAACATTTTTTCATATGCCTGTTGGCCATCCGTATGTCCTCTTTAGAGAAATGCCTCCTCATATCCTCTGCCCATTTTTTAATTGGGTTGTTTGTTTTTTTGGTGTTGAATTGCGTGTTTTATAATTTTGGATATCAACCCCTTATCAGATATATCATTGGCAAATATGTTCTCCCATTCAGTAGGCTGCCTTTTTGTTTTATTGATGATTTCCTTTGCTGTGAAAAAACTTTTAAGTTTGATGTAATCCCATATGTTCATTTTTTCTTTCATTTCCCTTGCCTGAGGGGATATATCGGTAAAAATATTACTTAGGGTAATGTCTGCAAACTTACTCCCTATATTTTCTTCTAGGAGTTTTATAGTTTCAGGTCTTACATTTAAGTCTTTAATCCATTTTGAGTTTGTTCTCGTATATGGTGTAAGTAGATGGTCTATTTTCATTTTTTTGCACATGTCAGTCCAATTTTCCCAGCACCATTTATTAAATAGACTATCTTTACTCCAGTGTAAATTCTTGCTTCTATTGTCATAGATTAAATGACCATATATAGATGGGTTTATTCCTGGGCTCTCTATTCTATTCCATTGGTCTATGTGTCTGTTTTTATGCCAGTACCATACTGTTTCGATTACTGTAGCCTTGTAGTATGTTTTGATGTCAGGTAGTGTGATGTCTCCCACTTTGTTCTTATTTCTCAACATTGCTGTAGCTATTCAGGGTCTTTTGTGACTCCATATAAATTTTAGGATTCTATGTTCTATTTCAGAGAAAAATGTCCTTGGTAGTTTGATTGGAATTGCATTGAATCTATATATTGTTTTAGGAAGTATTGACATTTTAACTATATTAATTCTTCCTATCCATGAGCATGGTATGTATTTCCATTTATTTGTATCTTCTTTGATTTCTCTCTTCAGTGTCTCACAATTTTCTAAGTACAGGTCTTTTACTTCTTTAGTTAAATTGATTCCTAGATATTTTATTGTTTTTGAAGCAATTGTAAAAGGGATTGATTTCCTGATTTCTTCTTCTGATAGTTTATTATTGGTGTATAGAAATGCCACTGGTTTCTGAATATTAATTTTGTATCCTACTACCTTACCAAATTCGTGTATCAGTTCTAGCAGTTTTTTGGTGGAGTCTTTGGGATTCTCTATATTTAGTATCATGTCATCTGCATATAAGGACAATTTTACTTCCTCTTTTCCAATTTGGATGCCTTTTATTTCATTTTCTTTCTGATTTCTGTGGCTAGAACTTCCAGAACTATGTTAAATAGAAGTGGTGAAAGCGGGCAGCCTTGTCCTGATCTTAAGGGGAAAGCTGTCAGCCTTTCCCCATTGAGAACGATGTTTGCTGTGGGCTTATCATATATGTCCTTTATTATGCTGAGGTATGATCCCACTATTCCCACTTTGTTAAGAGTCTTTATCATAAATGGCTGCTGGATTTTGTCAAATGCCTTTTCTGCATCTATTGATATGATCATATGATTTTTATTTTTCATTTTGTTAATGTGATGTATTACGTTAATTGATTTGCGGATATTGAACCAGCCTTGCATACCAGGAATGAATCCCACTTGATCGTGGTGGATGATCTTTTTAATGAGATGCTGAATTCGGTTTGCTAGTATTTTGTTGAGAATTTTTGCATCTATGTTCATTAGTGATATTGGCCTGTAGTTTTCCTTTTTTGTAATATTTTTGTCTGACTTAGGAATCAGGGTGATAGTGGCTTCATAGAAAGAGTTTGGGAGCCTTCCCTCCTTCTGTATTTTTTGGAATAGTTTGAGGAGAATAGGTACTAATTCTTTTTGGAATGTTTTGTAAAATTCACCTGTGTAGCCATCTGGTCCAGGGCTTTTGTTTGTTGGAAGATTGTTGATTACTGATTCAATTTCTTTGGCAGTAATCAGTCTGTTCAGAGTTTCTGTTTCTTTTTGGTTCAGACTTGGTAGATTGTATGCTTCTAGAAATTTATCCATTTCTTCCAGATTGTCGAATTTGTTAGCATATAGTTGCTCATAGTATTGTCTTAAAATTTTCTGTATTTCTGTGGTATCTGTTGTCACTTCTTTTCATTTCTGATTTTATTAATTTGGGTCCTCTCTCTCTTTTTCTTGGTTAGTCATGCTAAGGGTTTGTCGATTTTGTTTATCTTTTCAAAAAACCAACTCTTGGTTTCATTGATCTTTTGTATTTTTTTTTTTTTGTTTTCTATTTCATTTATTTCTGCTCTGGTCTTCATTATTTCCTTCCTTATGCTCCTGTTAGGCTTGTTTTGCTGTTGTTTTTCGAGTTCCCTTAAGTGTAGAGAGAGTCTGTTGATTTGAGATTTTTCTTCCTTCTTTAGGTAGGCCTGTATTGCTATGCACTTTCCTCTTAGGACTGCTTTCGCTGCATCCCAGAGATTTTGGGTCGTGGTGTTTTCATTTTCATTTGTCTCGAGGTATCTTTTGATTTCCTCCTTGATCTCATTTTTGACCCACTCACTATTTAGAAGCATGTTATTTAGCTTCCATGTATTTGTAAGCTTTCCAGATTTCTTCTTATAATTGATTTCTAGTTTCATAGCATTGTGGTCAGAGAAGACACTTGATATGATTTCAATCTTCTTAAATTTCTTGAGACTTGTTTTGTGGCCTAACATGTGGTCTATCTTGGAGAATGTTCCATGGGCACTTGAGAACAATGTATATTCTGTAGCATTGGGGTGAAATGCTCTAAAAATATCAATTAAATCCAGCTGGTCTAAAGTATCATTTAAGGACACTATGTCCGTGTTGATTTTCTGTCTGGAGGATCTGTCCATTGGTGACTACGGGGTGTTGAAGTCCCCTACTATGATAGTGTTACTGTTGATGTCTGCCTTTATGTCTGTCCGAATCTGTTTTATATATTTAGGAGCTCCTATATTGGGTGCATAGATGTTTACTAGGGTTATGTCCTCTTGCTGAATTGATCCCTTTATTATTATGTAGTGCCCTTCTTTGTCTTTTATTGTAGTCTTCATTTTAAAGTCTATTTTGTCCGAAATAAGTATTGCTACTCCAGCTTTTTTCTCATTTCCATTTGCACGAAATATCTTATTCCATCCCTTTACTTTCAGTCTATGTGTGTCTTTTGATCTGAGATGAGTCTCTTGTAGACAGCATATGCATGGGTCCTGTTTTCTTATCCACTCAGCCACTCTGTGTCTTTTGATTGGAGCATTTAGCCCATTCACATTTAAGGTAATTACTGATAGGTGTATATTTATTGCCATTTTGTTATTTGTATTTCTTGTCTTCCTGGGTTATTCCTGCAATGCTGGCTTGGTGGTAATGAACTCCTTAAGCTTATTCTTTTCTGAGAAGCTCTTTATCTCTCCTTCGATTTTAAGTGATAGCCATGTTGGGTAGAGCAATCTTGGTTGTAGACCTTTATTTTGTGTCACTTTGAATATCTCTTGCCATTCCCTTCTGGCCTGCAGAGTTTCTGAAGAAAAGTCAGCTGTTAGTCTTATAGGAATTCCTTTATATGTAACCTGCTGTCTTTCTCTTGCTGCTTTTAGGATTCTGTCTCTGTCTATAACCTTTGCCATTTTTACTATGATGTGTCTTGGTGTGGGCCTGTTTGGATTCAGCCTGTTAGGAACTCTCTGTACGTCCTGGGCTTGTATGTCAATTTCCTTCACCATGGTAGGGAAGTTTTCAGTCATTATTTCTTTAAATACATTCTCCATCCCTTGCTTCTTCTCTTCTCCTTCTGGTATTCCTATGACGCAAAGATTGCTGCGTTTCATGTTGTCCCAGAGGTCTCTTAAACTATTTTCATTCTTTTTTATTCTTTTTTCTTTTTGTTGTTCCAGCTGGGTGATTTCTGCTATTTTGTCTTCTAATTCACTGATCCGCTCCTCTGCTTCATCTACTCTACTGGTGATTCCTTCGAGTGTGTTCTTCATTTCAGTTATTGTATTCTTTAGTTTTAACAGGTTGTTTTTTATGGTTTCCCTATCTTTCTTTATGTCCTCGCTAAGTTCCTTAAACATTCTTATCATCAGTGTTCTAAACTCTGTCTCTGAAAGTTTGGATACCTCTGTTTCATTTAGTTCCATATCTACAGTTTTCTTCTGATCTTTTACTTGGGACATGTTTCTTTGTTTTTTCATTCTGGCTGTCGTTCTGTGAATGCTTCGATGTATTAGATAGATCACCTAGAAAGAAGAGAAAAGAAAAAAGAAAAAAGAAAAAAAAAAAAGGAAAGAGGTGGGGGGCTCTCTGTCCTCTTTAATCTGCAGACCACTTTCTCAGGGTTGCAGTGAGCTTTCCACAATTAGCTGTTGTGTGCTCTGGAATTGTGCTCACTCCCCCCCCCCCCCAAAAAAAAAATCTTCACAGGTTGTTGCAGGTTGTCTGCTACTGAGTTTCAGTGAACAGAGTGATGCAGCTGGAGAACACCTGCCCTGCGTTTCCCTGGCAACACAGCTGAAGCAGGGCGGAGGGTGGGAATCCAAGGCAGCTTACGCACTCCTGCGTCTCAGTGAGCAGCCTGATGGAGCCAGAGGGCACCCACCCGGCGTTTCCTTGGAAATGCAGCACAAACAGGGCAGAGGGTGGGGACCCAAGGTGGCTCACACACGTTTCAGTGAGCAATCTGATGCAACCGGAGGGCACCCGCCCAGTGTTTCTTTGGAAACGCAGCACAAGCAGGGCGGAGGGTGGGGACCCAAGGCAGCTTGCGCACGCCTGTGTCTCAGTGAGCAGCCTGATGTAGCCAGAGGGCACCCGCCAGGCGTTTCCCTGGCAACGGAACACAAGCAAGGCGGAGGGTGGGAATCCAAGGCCGCATACGCACGCACGCACGCACGCACACAGGCACGCACGCACGCACGCACGCACGCACGCACTCCTGCGTCAAGTTCACCAGACCAATCAGATCCCAGCTCTGACCCTCCGTGGGAGGGCCCAACTCTGAAAAAATGGCGGCCTCCTGTACGCCATTCATGTGCAAGCTCCGCACCAGTGGAACAACAATCCCAAAACCTCCAGCTTCTGCACCAAAGGTGCTCAGTTCAGTCCCTCCCGACAGGCTTCTGGGCCCGGATCATGCAGCCATTCCCTCCAACAAGAACCGGCTGAGCGCCTGCCGGCGAGCAAACCCATGCGCCGGCCCCACTGGTTCTCCAGCCGCCCCCAGCCTCACCGAGTGGAGCAAAGAGAGTCCTCACCAATTTCTACTGCCCACTATCATGGAATTCCTCTTCCCGGCAAAGCAACTCTGGGCTAGTGAGCTCGGTGTGGGGCCGGAGGGTCTCTCCCCCAACCTGAGAAGCCTCCCCACACAGCTGGAGCTCGCCCTCTCCCGTCCCTATCATGCTTCTTAAGTGATTAAAATTTTCTGAAAATATTGGGTTGTCGGAAAAGTCATGACGTATTTTTTCTACATTTTTCATTGCAAAAATGTGTCATGACTTTTCTGACAACCCAATAATTGAGGGCGTGCTCTACAATATTAATACTTACCCAGAAGCAGTCGTTTCTCCTCACAGCAGTGTAGGCAAAATGAAATGTAAAGATGATGGGTTCCCAGTGTCCGGTGACCTTGTCTCTGCCCCCTGGGGTGCACCTGGCCAGTGACCCCACCATCTGCTGTCTTTCTGCCTCATTGCTCAAGCTGACAGCACATACTCGCTCTGTCTAACCTGCTCTCTGTTGCTGCCTGCTTTTTAAAATTATGGGCTCACAGGTTCCCAGACATTCTTGATTCACAACTCCCTGAGTATCTCAGTAAATTTTTTTCATGGCAATCCTAGAGCAGAAGAAATACCAAAAGAGTTCCAATCATTAGATAGTTAGATCCAAACAACTTAATACTTATTTGTTAGAACAACTTAGTACCATTTGAAAAGATTATACACATACATTGAAAGCAAAAATGTTTTGTATTATTGTTAAGTGACCACACAACTTCTCAGTCCTTGGAACCATATTTGGACACCAACGTCCTCACTTTCTGTGCCATATTTATTTTCATGTGATACTTGCTTTTTATCACTGCAACCACAGAAAACCTGGTTCCGTACAGGAATGATATTGTTAAAAGGAATTTAGCACCATGTAATTTTAAAATGGAACTACCTTGAGATAATAGTTCTCATGGTGTCTGATAGATGTCATTGTGTTTCCTTTGAAATTTGAAAATATCCCCAGGTAACCCTATGAGTTTGCTGTGGCATCTTGGGGTGCCTTGGCACACAGTTTGGGAACCATGGTACAGGCCTGTTCTCTACCATCTCTTTTTCTTCTCCTTAATCTTATGACACTTCTTGGCCATACTCATTTTAAGAAAGTAACTTTGGACCCAGCCATGGCCCCTAGTTTCCTCTTTCACTTTTAAACCCCTGGAGTAAGTTTAAAGTGACTCTCTCCAGTCCACCACTTCTCCTATCTTACACTAACTTGATAAGTCACTGCTTTGTCTTCAGCCCTCGTTCAAAGAATGGTTTCCAGTTCTCATCCTACCTTCTATCTTTTGTGTTTAAAATCTTGGCCCTGTGACCTCTAGTCTTCCAGTTTAGAATCATTGCCTGGCTTTTAACCATCATACTTTACCACAAATTCATGTGGGTGCCAGACCTTGGGGAAGAAGGGCTTTCTATGCCTTTGTCTCCCTTGAACCCATTTAAATTCTACTGGGAATGAGTGCTGTTATTAACCCATTCGTGTCTGAGGAAACTGAGGCTGGCTATAATCTCAAGCCTTCACAGCAGGACAGCAACAGCTCGGCTAGGTGTTGCTGGTCTCCCAGTTAATGACAATGTCAAAGAGGCCACTCTGGGTGGGGGTGACTGGTATAAATAAGTGGCTTGTTGTGTTTGGCTTTTAATTTTACAACCATATTTTATAGAAGTGAAATGTAGCTTGTAGATATTTTGGCAATGGAGAAGGAGAAAAATAAAAATAGACTCACCATAGACACATACAAGTTTTTTTGTTTGTTTTAATTTTGATTTAATTTGATTTTAGTATTCCTTTCCAGACTTTTTCTACAAATGTAATCATAATGTATATAAAGCTTTTTATCTTGCTTTAAAAAAAATTACATTATGGGCATTTTAAATTTAGTTACATTGTTCTTTGAGCCATCCTCAAAATATTAATCCTTATCACTTTCAAGGTGATACTTACACATAATTTAAAAACTAAAACGCTTGAAACAGTAGACTCTTGCTCCACCTTGCTAGCTCCCCTGATCCAGTTTTACTCACCAGGTCCAGCCACTTTCTTACCCTCAATTTCAGCAGCTCTGCAGTGGTCCCTTGGATGGTACTACATAGTTTATGTACCTGCTACCATCCTATTTTTACTAATTGTCTTAGGAAACTGTTGCTTGACAATGGTGGTTCTGCAAGATTACTAATTGCTGGTAAAATCCTGTTCACTGTGCAAATATCTATGTGTAACCTCAGGCCTACATTATCAGATGTACTTTGTCTCACCATTTATAAGCGTAATATAATTGTACCTTGCATTTATCAGAAATGGCCATAGGCAGATTGTTAGTAATAATGACATTATTATTAAACATTAGTAGATGGCTCAGCTTTTACCACATATTTCCCCAAGCTAAAAGTGTAGAAGTTTGGGAATTAAGCCTAGAAGATTTAATGAAATTTATTGTGTTTTATATCATAATTAGTCAGGTACAGCAGGCAAAAGCCCACCCTTGATAACTGTAAAGGATAGTGGGTGTTAAGAAGGAACACATTGTATGAAGGTGTGCAGTTTTTCTCAGCAAATATATTTTAAGGCAATGGTACTTCCCAAATTGAGGATATGTTTTCTGAAATACTGACTCAAAAGTATGTAGACTGGTGTCTATTCTGTCACAATATACTTTTTCAAAAGTTAATAGGCTTTATTTTTTAGAGCAGTGTTGGGTTTATAGAAAAATTGAGTGAAAAGTACAGAGAGTTTCCCATAAAGCACTCACTCACCTCTCCAGATTCCCCCTAATTATTGACATCTTGCATTATTAATGTGGTACATCTGTTGCAATTCATGAGCCAATATTGATACATTAATTATTATTAACTAAAGTTCATGGTTTTCATTAGGGTTCACTCTTTGTGTTATACGTTCTATGGGTTTTGACAAATGTATAGTGACATGTATCCACCGTTACAATATCATACAGAATAGCTCACTGCCCTAAAAACCCCCAATTATTTATCCCTGCTTCCTTCCCTCCTCTTGAACTCCTGGCAACCAATGACCTTTTTACTGTTTCCATAGTTTTGCCTTTTCCAGAATGTCATATCGTTGGAATCATATAGTATGTACGCTTTTCAAATGGGCTTCTTTTACTTACTAATATGCATTTAAGGTTCCTCCTGGTCTTTTTGTGGTTTGATAGCTCATTTCTTTTTAGTGCTGAATAATATTCCATTGTCTGGATGTACAGTTTATTTATCCATCCACCTAATGAAGGACAACTTGGTTGCTTCCAACTTTTGGCAATTATGAAAACAGTTGCTGTAAATATCCATATACAGGTTTTTGTATGAACTTAAGTTTTTAATTCATTTGGGTAAATATCAAGGCGTAAGATTACTAAGTCATATGTTGAGGGTATGTTTACTTTTGTAAGAAACTGCCAAGCTGTCTTCCAGAGTGGCTGTGCCATTTTACATTCCCCCAACAATGAATGAAATTTCCTCTTGCTTCACATCCTCACCAGCATTTGGTGTCAGTGTTTTGGATTTTTGCCATTCTAATAAGTGGGTGGTGGTATATCTCACTATTTAAATTTGCAGTTTTTTCATGACAAATGATGTAGAGCAACTTTTCATATGCTTATTTGCCATCTGTATATCTTCTTTGGTGAGGTGTCCAGATCTTTTGCTTATTTTATTTTATTATTTTTTTTAAGCTGAGCCATCCTGCCACCTGTTGGCAGCTCAGCGGCAACTCATCTCAGGCTAGGCATCGAACTGCTGTTGCTCAGAACTCAGCCCACACTCTTGAGCAAGCTCTTAACCAACTGAACCACTCAGCCGACCCCTCTTTTGCTTATTTTTTAATTGAGGGGTTTGTTAATTGATTTTAAAAAGTTCATTGTATATTTTGGATACCAGCCCTTTATTTGTGTTTCGCAAAAATTTTCTCCCAGTCTGTAGCTTGTCTTTTCATTTTCTTAACAGTGTCTTTCTCAGAGCAGAAGTTTTTTATTTTAATGAAATCCAACTTACCAATATTTCTTTATGGATCATGCTTTTGGTACTGTATCTAAAAAGTCATTGCCAAGCCCAAGGTCATCTGAATTTTCTCCTATGTTATTTTCTAGGAGTTTTATAGTTTTGCATTTTACATTTATTCCAGTTATCCATTTTGAGTTAATTTTTGTAAAAGATATAATATCTGGGTTTACATTATTATTACTATTTACATGTGGATGTCCAGTTTTCCCAGCACCATTTGTTGAAAAGTCTATCTGCTGTCCATTGAATTGCCTGTGCTCTTTTGTCAAAGATCGTTGACTATATTTCTGTGGGTCTATTTCTGGGCTCTCTGTTTTGTTTACAGTATACTTTTAAATGAGGGTTTATTGTTGTTGTTACTGTCGGTGAACATAAAATCAATTAGTAATTTATCTTGGTTTGATTTGAGCCTTAGTTTCTTAAAAGAGAGAATAGATAGAGGAGATCATTCTTACTATTCCTTCTAGTTTTATCCCATGAGACTAGTTTACAGTTAAGTATACAGTCAGGGCAATGATTTTCTCACAAAAAGTTTCTGATCTGTTCCAATACCATGTTTCCCCGAAAATAAGACCGGGTCTTATATTAATATTTGCTCCAACAATCTACATTTATTCATGTACAAAAGTCTACATTTATTCAAACAGTCATGGCTGGCTGATGGTCTTGATTGGGGCTTATGTTTGAGGTAGGGCTTATATTGGGAGCATCCTGAAAAATCATGCTAGGGCTTCTTTTCCGGTTAGGTCTCATTTTCGGGGAAATACGGTAGATACTAAGTCTGTTTGTGTGTCTTTGTTTCTGTCTATCTGTACAGGCTGAGTGGCATACAACTGTTAGACAAGATTTCTCCCTTTGCCCCTTACAATTTATAATGGGATATTAAACCTATCTATCACTGATAACTAACAAAGCATATTGTTTGGCCCCAATCTGTAACAGAAAATATCAGTACTTATCGTCATTACCAGTCATTAAAGCATCACATTTCTTGCCATGCAGCTTTCATCAGGGGACATTTCACAATGCTTGGAGACATTTTTGGTTGTCACAACTGGTGATGAAGTGCTGGAGAGGGATGTTACTGGCATCTAATGAGTAGAAATCAAGGGTGCTGCTAGCTACCCACACAGTGCACAGGACAGCCCCTCACAACAATAATTTTTGGCTCAAAGTGTCAATAGTGCTGGGCTGAAGATCCCTGTTGTGGAGAAGCAGGTTTATTATATCCATGGCCACCTTTTCCTCTTTGCTTAGCCTCTAGATAACCTAGACTTTTATAGATCTGCAGTCCACATCCAACAATCGTGCAGAAACTTATGGTATAACAGGGCTTAGTTGCATTTTTCCTGATTTTATGATAGCTTCTATGTTACATGCATTTATGTAAAGCTGGCTTAACTGAAAGTGGGATATCAATACACAGTTATATATATATATATATATATATATATATATATATATATATATATATATATATATATCCCTCAATATAGTTGGCTGGATTGTATTTCATAAAAATCTGAGGCTAGAAATAAAGTTGATGTTTAATACACTCGATTGGTTGTACATCCATAATTCAGACTCGGATTTTAATTTTCTTTCTGGTCCTTTAAATGACACATTACCCTATGACACATAAGTTTCCATGAGCTCATCTTGTTTTCATAGTGTTCCCTTTTATTATCAGGAGAAACAAAACCAAAAAAATTCACTGTTTCAGCAATCCCCTGTTGTCTTCCTGTGTGTGAAATTGCTCAACTAAGAACTATGCAAATTGGGTTCAGCCATGTGGAAGAGGTTTCTTACTTACTGCACATTGATCAGGGGGAATATCACCTATGGCTTTGGTGTATTTGTTGTCAGCTGCACACTTGTCATAAGAAGTTCAGGGTCCTGGCCTTGTCTTGTGCCACTCAGGCCCTTTCTCACTTCACTCCAGGCGTACCACCTCTCTTTTCTGCTTCATACCTCATTCCAGTTATGAGCCCTTTGCACAACCCATTTCTTCCAACTCGAACTCCCTTCCGTTAGACCAGGGGTCAGCAAACTGCTGCTGCTAGCCACATGTGGCCCTTTGGATGTGGCTCATGAGCCGAGTTTGCCAAACCCGGCCTTAGACCTTCCAACTTTTCTAGGAGTCAAAGAGAAGGTGACTTGTGGTTTATCAACTGGATCTGCCCCTTTTATTCACATCCAGGGGGCCTGAGTGGTTGTCACCTCTTGCTGTCCCTCCAGAGCACACTGCATCTCTTGGACATCAAGCAGTTTTCCTTATGCCTGGCAAAAATCATGATTTGTTAATTTCCATCTCATTTCCTTTTAAATTCTTAGTGAAGACTATGACTCCACCTGCATCTTCTGCAAGTTCTTTACTCCCACAGATTATCAGGGTTTGAAGGACCTTAAGACATGCATTCAGATTCTCTTATTTTGTTTTAAAATTTAAAAAGTGATTTCCATTTTTGCATAAGTTTATATATAATACACACATATATTGTGTATATATGACATGTTATTATATATAATAAAAATATATTGTATAGTACATGTATATATATGTGTGTGTGTGTGTGTGTGTGTGTGTGTATACATAATTTATACAAAATGGAAATGTCTTTTAAAACTTTAGAGTAAGAGTAATCAAACACATGACCTGAGGTCCTTCAAACTCTGGAGATTTTATATATATGGAAAATTTAAAAATTTGGAAAGGCAAAACCAGAAATACCTGCAATCCCACTACCTATACATGAACATTATGATACTTTAGGATATTTCTTCCTAGACTTTTGTTCTACACATTTATGTTTTCCCCTCATAAAAATGCTGCTGTGCTATCTACATTGTTTTTTTAACTTTTATTCTTAAAATATATTGTGAGTATCCTTTTACGTCAAGGAATATATATATATATATATATATACACACACACACACAAATACAATATTTTAATTATATATAGTATCCTTTTGTGTTCAGGTATCATGTTCTAGATCAATTTTCTAAAAGTCAGTTGCTGGGCTGGCCGAGTGGTGCAGTGGTTAAGAGCTGGCTTGGGATGCCAGCGGCCTGGGTTCAGATCCCACATATGAGGACCAGCGACACTGCCCTCTTAAAAATAAAAAAAAAAAATAAAAAAACATAAAAGTCAGTTACCTGATGGCCAATTTGATGAATTTATCAAATGTTCTAATTTACCAGAAAACTTGTTTCTTTTAACTACTTGAATATTATTTCTATTTTTCAAAAAACTTCATGTGTTTTTAATGTTCTCTTGCTAGTTCTTCAAATGGTATGTCAACCTTGAGGTTTCTGCAATTTAAAAAATTAAAATTTTAAGTTTAAATTTAGAAGTACCAGATAGAAATTAAAAGTGACCAAAACATTCCCAACACTTATGACATGCTAAAACTCAAGAGTCTAAGGAGAAATTAGGACATGCTGATTTGACAGCTGTTTGCAAAACCATTTGACATGAAAGGATCAATCTTGAGATGTGGAAGGGAAGGGAGGGTGTGTAGAGGAATTTCTAGAAGGAAGCAGAAGACTTGAGCCACAAAAGTAACAAAAACATGTCACCAGGATTGAAGAATTTTTAGAAATTAATTTAAAATCTTAAAAATGTAAGGATGAGTAAAGTAAGAAATAAACTAGGAAACTGCAGAAACAGCCATATCTCAGATTACTACTAATTACTGTTTTTAAATTACATCCATGAATATTTTAATTTTAATCTCTAAAATATAAATGCTCATGTTTTCAACATAAATTTAATACCATTATTAAATGTAAAATGGTGATAATTCCTTTTTATCTTCGAATATCCAATCAATGATAATATTTCTCCAATTGTCTCATAAATATTTTTAATAATTAAGCTACTAAATTACTATTAACTAGGCTATTGTAGTCCTAGAAGACTAAATAATCCTTAGTTTTTAAAAATAGAACATTCCTAGGCCCGGCCTGGTGGCGCAGTTGGTTAGAGCAGGTGCTCTTAACAACAGGGTTACCAGTTCGATTCCCACATGTGATGGAGGGCTGCATTCTGCCCCCTGTCGCAACTAGATTGAAGAAGTGGCAACTGGACTTGGAGCTGAGCTTGTGCCCTCCGCAACTAAGACTGAAGGACAACAACTTGACTTGGAGCTGATGGGTCCTGGAAAAACACTGTTCCCTTCCCCAATTTCCCAACACGGTTTCCTTCCCCAATTCCCCAATAAAATCTTTAAAAAAAATAATTCCTTAAAAAGCCATCATGGAAATCTTCAAAATCTTTTAAAACAATTGCATTTGATAAGAATTGTTATGCCCTTAAACTATTAAAACCACTACAACTAATACAAACTGTTGTAAACTTAAGCTGTAAAACCAGCCCTCCTAATATGAAATTATATAAACCTTACAAATAGTTAAAAGATACATGTTTTTGATCATCTTGTAAATTGAAAATCATCAGAGAACTGGCTTTTGGGTGAAATGAATTTTGAGAGCTGGTCTACATTTATTTAACCGGTGACCTATTATTTGGCAAATAAGTATATTTCTGATTGTATGGTATTACAAACAGTCCCACAATAAATATCTTTTTACACAGAGTTTTATGTATCTTCCCAGTTATTTTCTTTTTCTTTTTTCTTTTTTTTTTTGTTTTGTTTTTGTTTTGTGGGCTGTGTCACTGGCCCTCATATGTGGGACCCGAACCAGGGCCGCTGGCTTCCCAAGCCAGCGCTTAACCACCGCACCACTCGGCCGGCCCCTCTTCCCACTTATTTTCTTAGAAATAATTTATTGCCCAAAGTGGTAATGTTGGGTTAAGAAGTGCATACATTTTGGAGGGCTTTCATATAGGTATACTGTCAAATTAGATTGTATCATGGACCCTCTTGTGCCAAGCCCAACGATTTAATTTATGGTGAGGAAATTAGAGTCCAGATAAGACCGCGGTTTTGTCCATAATTACAGACTTGTCAAGGCTGGATCCAGCTGCCAGGCTTTCTGATGCCTAACTTCCTTCACCTCTCATTGCCTCTCTGTGCTCTCTTCCAGACAAGAGCCAAATTACTCTTCACTTCTCTGCTCTAGGCTCCAAACTTCTAGATGTTTGAAACCCTCATATACCTCTTGGTCTTGTGCTTCTTTTCTGGAATCATTCTAATAAATGCAGTGATTAAACCTGTACATGTTTGGTAGTCAATTTGCTGTTTTTATGCATCATTATTTCAGAATATCTCAATGTCAGATTAGCTTTACATTTTTATACTACACAGTCACATTATAGTTAACTACATAACCTCTGGGTCTCCCTGTGGTTTGCTTATATAATGCATATAATAAAGAAATGGTTTCAAACTTGATAAAGACATCAGAAAACATAAGGTAAATTAAAATTATATCTGATTTTGATCACAAAGGCATAAAGAAAAGTTAATAAAAAAGATACCAGCCATACTGTCCTGCATCTCTTTTTTGGGGGTTGGGGGAGAGCATTTTTTATTGATATCATTCACATACATAAATTCACCCTTTTTAAAGTGTACAATTCAGTGGTCTGTAGTATAATCGCAACACTATAAAACCACCACCACTGTCTAATTCCGGAACCCACTGTATCTTGTGTGTATAAACAGGCTTGCAGAATTTATACACTGCAATTCATTTGTTAAAAATTTTTTTTAAAAAGGCCTCACATCCTCTAACTTATTCTCTCTTCAGCTCTCTGAATAGAACAGGTGGGAAAACAACCTTACATTTGTCAGCAAGGTCCGAAAAGTTTCCGTTTAAAGAGCCTTTTTCCCATCATAACTCCATTTCTTTAAGAGCTTAGTCCTTTCTGTTTCTTCTTCTCCTACTCCTTTCCAAGATGGTATCTAGGTAGATACAGGGTTTCTGCTCTTTGGGGAGAAAGAAGCCACAGATTCTTCCCCTGTTCTTGGTGTGCCTGATGAGATACAACTGTCCAGTGCTGATTTAGGGGAATGTCATCCTGACACCCACCCCCAGAGCAAATGGATCACATCAGGACTCTCCGAAACTTCTGGATCCCCTTGAAACCTTCAACAGCCTGAGTAAAGGGAGCCTCAAGATAGAACTCGGGCTGTTTTGCCTTGACACCCCCTTTTCCTTCATGCTTCACAAGAAGCAAAGAGGGAAGCAGCCCCTCCTTGAGACCTAGAGTCTCCTCCAGCCGAGGTCTAGGGATACAGACCTGTAACTCTCTGGCTACTCTTAGAGCCACCTCCTACCCCTTCCCCAATTAGCCCCTAATAGGAAAAGTGGGTGGGGGGTGGCAGGTCCCGGGGACACAGGTTCCGTTTCTGTCTTACTCTTTCCAGTACTCCTTCAGGTTCCTTGCTCCCATTTCTTCTAGGGGGACCTGATGCTCAACCTTAGTCACAGACTGCAGGTGACATCCACACCACAGGAGCAGCTGTGTGGTCCAAGTCTTCGAGCACTTGCTCTTGATATGGAACCAGAGGAAAACTGGGAGCTAGGCATTACCAAATACCACAATGACATTCACTAAATTGCCCCAAGACACCTTTCCATTTACAGATGGTATTTCAAACTTAGGAAGGGCCTTTCGTTAGAGGCTGGTCAAATAAGAAAGCCAGGCTCTGGAACCAGGTGTACTTGGGTACCAGCTTACCAATTGTTTTGTTGTTGTTTTTTTAATTTACTTTGAAATATTCTAGTACATTGATTTGGTCTTTCTGTAAGATTGCATTTGAATTCCTTTTTTTTTTTTTAAGATTTTTTTTAAATTGGGGAATTGCAGGAGGGAAACAGACAAGTTGCTGTCCTTTTGTTCTTCAGTCTAGTTGCGGAGGATGTTGCTTCACTGGCCCATGTTGGTATCGTCATTGCGCTCTTCCCGGATGAGGCAGATGGGTCGCCAGCCTCTGGATGTCGCTCACCGCAGCTATTGGCAGCTCATGCTGGCTGCCCGCTGCTCATGCTGGCTGCGGGCCACTCACTGTAGCCTATGGCAGCCCACTGCAGCAGGGACTGCAGCCTACACAGTCGCAGGGACTCGTGCAACCTGGCTCCAGGTGGAGCTGTTGTTCACCATCTTAGTTGTAAAGGGCAGTGTCACTGGCCTTCATATGTGGGATCCGAACCAGGGCCTGCTGGCATCCTAAGCCAGCTCTTAACCAATGTGCCACTCGGCCGGCCCTTGCCAACTGTTTTAATAATGGCTTTCTGGGGAGTTTTATAGAAGAAAAATGAAAATGATTACCATGAAGTAAGGAAAAACATCATAGCTGTCTAAGTAAAGAGGATCTGGTTATACCTTTTCAATTATACTTTTTTCAAAGGAATCTGGGAAAGAAAAGACAAGCACTTAAGGTAGAAATGGATGGAGTTGGTTGTGGAGTTGAATTCGGTTGCTCTCTCCTCTTCTGCTATCTCGAAGACACCAGTGAAGCTTTCCTGACCCCCTTTTCTTTATAAGAAATTTGGAGAAAACATGGCAACTCTTCTGTAGAATTTGTTTCTCTAGAAAAGTCTCTAATGTTTCGTCTGAAAGTAAAGAAGAAGGAGAATAATCAGGGATTTGGGCTGGCAAGGTAAATCTCATTAGTTAACAGCTGACCCTGAAATGCAAGTTTGAGAACTGGAGGACATTATTTTAGGGATAAATTCCTATGAATGGCCTTCGAACCAAACTCAACCTACTTTTGAAGCTCAGCTCATTTGTTGGGGATCATTACCACCCACCTCTCTGTCCTTGGGGATTTCTTTCTCTTTCTCTTGTTTTTCTGAGCTCCCTAATTCAGAAAACTCTTGATGAGGAAGCTCATTTCACAGAGAGGTGGCAAGGCCTTGGGTGAGTCAAGAAAGTGACAGACCAAGTAGTAGTTTTACCTAAGACCTGTGATTGCCTGGCACAGGTTTATCTCTGGACTTTGCTTTCCCATCTGTTCCAGGCACAAAGCAGGCAGTTATATGCTCCTCCGTTTTCACCCCTCACCCTTTGTCTCCTACCCTCATAAACATTTCTGGTTAGTCCAGAGTGACCACTGGTATTTCAGGGTCAGGCAAGAGAATGTCGGTTACAAGAGGAAGACTTCAGAGCTCCCAATAAGTCTTTGGATGAGAAATTCAATTGTTGCTGGGAAAACTCAATGCTAATTAAAGCATTCAGTTTGGGAAGTTGTGATGAAGTATTAAAAAAAAAAGTTATAGTTTCTTTTTGGTGGCTGCTGAAATAAAGGCAGAAAATGCATAAGTCATTATAAAAACAAGACATGGTACCAACACAGATAGTTTCTTTTGTAGCACTTTATAAAGGCAAGAAAGTAGGTTCTGAAGGGTTAAATTCTAGTGACCTTGTTCTTAAATTTTAGGATCAAGGATTATGTAACATAGTTGTTAAAAAACAGGTTCAGATTTCATAAGAGGAAGTGGCATCCAATTTCCTATTTTTATTTCTTTAAGCTTTGATAATATGAGGAATTAGTGATTTAAAACCTTTATGTAGCTGACAGGAAGGTGAATTTGTACATACTTCAGATTGAAATGTATGTTATATCCAAATTCAGAAACCTCTTTCATTGTGCAATTTCTTCCTCCTTAATTACAGAGTAACATATACATTTACATTCAAGCCAACATATAATACAAGTCTATAGTAGAGTGACATGGCATATAAGGAACGTTGTCCAAAAGAGGGAAGAGAGACAGAAAATGTCCATTTAGATGGTACAAATGGTCCATGTGCCGGCCCAAAACTGAGATGGGAGATGTGCTTCTGTCTCCTCTTTGTGGTGAGACAGGGGTTGTCCTTGTGCTTCTCATTATGGCACTTTTTCTCTTCCAATGTTGGAGGAAAACCCAGCATTTGGACGGTATTTATGTATTTAACAAACATGTATATAAATCTTACTGTGTGCCGTTTGAGTATACTTCTAAGCAATTTACAAATATTAACTAATTTAACTCTTTAATGCTCATAACAACTTAATGAGCTAAATAGCTATTTCCTTTATTCAGAAGGAAACTGAAGCACAAAGAGGTTAGGCAATTTTCCTAAGATCGCTCAGTTAATAATTGATGGACCCAGGATTTGAGTTTAGCAATCCAACTCCACAATCTTTACTCAAAAATATTTCACTAATTATAGTGTCTTCCTTAAGGAATTTTTAAGAGAAAATTTCTATATACAATAGTATCTTACCCCTTATAAGTGAACTTTAGAACCTAACCAACATGGTGGTGGTATTTTCAGACTTTTTTCTGTGCATATAAAATATACAAGATATATGGATATGTGTGTGTCATATATATGTGTGTGTATATATATATATGTATTATTGATTGATTATATAAATTGATTGATACATATAAATTTTTTCCATCAATAATGACTGGTGATCAAAAATATCTGCATTATACAAATTTCTCCTTTTAACCCATCCCACTCTCATAATATGTCAGTTGGACCTAATTTAATGAACTGTTCCCTTCTGATGGACATCTAGATTGTCTCTGTCTACAGTATAAATAATGCTAGCATGAACATCCTTGTGTTCTAGTGCATGTGTATCTAAAGAACAAGTCCTCTAAAAGTTCTCACTGTAGAAACAAACAAAAGCCTGATAACTATGCGAAATGATGAATGTGTTAACTTTTTTGTAACAGTTCCGTGAGGGAGGAAGAAACTTTCCTCTATCTGTCAAGTTTCTTCTGGCTGGTCTAATAATTAAATCTACATGAGACGGATTAACAAGAAAAAAATAACCAAAATTAATTACATATAGACATATTGGAACCCCACATACATGAAGGAGTCAGAGACCCCATATACATGAGAGGTTTAGGGACAGAAAGTTAAAATGACAGATATATGGCATTCTGAGCTTAGCATGAGGTAAGGTGCCCGGGGCTTCAGAGGGCAGGAAGGTCATTGAAGGATGATAAGAGCAGGTGTTCAGTAATTAGTAGTTTGTCCTGCCATATAATTCCGCCAAAAAGGTTATCTCTGATCATCTCTTTTTATGGACAAGGCCCCTAATTTAAATTCTTCTAGGTAGTTAAGGAGGGGGGGAAGGCAGAAGTTTCTCTTGAGCCCGCAGTTTCTCAGCTGTTTTTAGTTCAAAACAGTCCAAATATCACAGAGGCACATCTTGGGGTGACTCACTTTGAACCCCTACTATTCATAATATATATATATATATATATATATTAAATCATCACATTGTATACCTTAAACTTACACAATGTTATATGTCAATTATATCTTAATAAAGCTGGGGGGTGGGGGGAGGAATAAATCCCCAAAGTGAAATTCCAAGTGTACAGTTGCTTCTTTGTTGAGCAGATGGATAAGGCATTATTAGATCTTATCAGAGACAGCAAGATGATAAATGAGGAGTCATAATTTGTCCTTTCTTCAAGTCTGTTTTCTGGTTGTTTATTTTTAAAAGGATTTTAGTATTCTAAGGTCTTTAAATGAGGATGAGCCACCTCTAATGGATATTTGTTCAGTGAAATAAATTTTTGAAAAAAGTCACCCCTCTCCCATTTTCTGGATGTGTTGGTGGATGTCCCTTTGTGAGCAAAGTATTATCCAGCTCTTTGTTTCTCTTCAGACCATCTAGTTGAGCTTGTGTGATGAACATCGAGTGAAACCTTCAATTATTGTTAACCCAAAGTCTCCACATATAAAATGTGCCTTCATTTACTGTTTAAAAAAAAAAAATTGAAGGCATTGCCAACTGCATCATCCACAGCACTTTATGTAAAGCCCATCATAAAAAACATTAGAATGCCTCTGAGGGAGCCTCACGTTCCGCCTGCTTCCTCTTCCCTTCATGCTACCCTCTGGTTCTTCCTGCCAGGAAATCTCCTACTGCATATCTGCTACGCACTGTGTCACTACATTCCTCTTTTCCTTGGCTTGGGTTTTCTGTTTTCATTTTATTAAACTCTCTATTGTCTTTTCTTTTTTTTTGTAAAAGTATTTCAGATCCTTTTGAGAAAGAAGCTATAAAAACAATCTCTTCATTTAGCATCACTGATAAATAGATAAAACAACGGTTTCAAAATAGCCATCATATAAGAAACAAAAGAGGACAGATTAAGCTTACATTTTTAGCTAAAGCTGTGTGTGAGTCCCAGTGCCACCCTTCACTAGCGCTGTGGCTTTTGGCCAGTCTTTTAATCTCGCTAAGCCTGTTTACTCCTCTGTAAAGCGGGGTTAATAATACATGGTTTATGGGGTTTCTTTTTTTTTTTTGAATTCCATTTGCCTTTAAATGCAATTTGACAAAACGTTATACCAACATTAATAGTTGGTGTTACATACACTATGGTTTCAGTACTTTTTTTTTTTTTTTTTTTCTTTGAGGGCAGTGTTACTGGCCCTTATATGTGGGACCTGAACCAGGGCCGCTGGCTTCCCAAGCCAGCACTTAACCACCGTGCCACTCAGCCGGCCCTCAGTATTTTTTTTTATTATTAGTTTCAGGTGTACAAAACACCTTTCACCCCTTACAAAGTGACAACCTCCCTTCCCCCATCCACTAGCCCCCATCCCCAATATGATGCATATCTATTATAATTCCATTGACTCCATTCCCACACTATACTCCACATCCCATGACTATATAGGTGTTAAATTATAGTTAACATCTAATATTATTCAGCGGCAGCTTCAGATGTACAGTGCAGTGGTCAGAGCTCTACGCCATCCATGAAGTGGTCTCCCTAACAAGATGTGAGTCCATCTGGTCCCCTAAAAACTATTTACAACATTATTGATTGTATTCCCCAAACTGTCTTTTCTATCCCTGTGGCAATACTGTAGTTACCAATTTATGTTGTCTCATCTATGGGGTTTCTTTAAGAATTAAATGAGATGCTTAGAAAATTATAAACGGGTAATTGAAAAAACACTAAAGTCTAAATCATTGTAAAGTGTAGCCCATATAATTTGCAAACATGTAACCACTTTCTCAGTTTCTGTTGGAACTGTATTGTATTTTGTACTTTTCTGGTACCTTCACACACTATAAGGAATTGCAAGACCTGGTGTGCCAGTGGGCTATCAGCAGAAGCCTGCTTAACCTGAGCAAAAATAACTCTCTCTGTGGAGTATTATTGTAATTGTTTTCATCTACAAAACATGCATTTGGTTCTTAATTGTCCATGGTGATGGGGGAGGGGAAAGCATGAACTAAGCATAAATAGATGTTAATCGGTGGACTCTCACCACCCCCTCTAACATCCACCTGCCTTTTGTTTTCATTCTTCCTCTTCTTTTCCAGGGCCACTGCCCTCGGAACCCCAATCACCTCTTCATCTGGACCCCTTCAGTGGTCTGGGTCATGGAGTTCCCCATTCAAGATCTTCCCACTCCTCACTTCCTTCAGAATTCTCTCTTGGTTGGAGAGATGTCTTCGTGTCCTGTCTCTGGTTAAAACCTTTCTAGGGCTATAAATAAATAAAGCTAGCACTGCTTGGCATGACATAGAAATAACACCCAGCAAAGTACTTTTCTAATCTCATTTCCTGCCCGCCCCGCCTCACACACACTAACAGAGGTTTCTAACATTTTGAAAAAGTTTTCTACATAAAATCATTTGCAATATCTTCTTATTTCCACCCTCCAATTTTTTATTTTGAAAGTTTCAAATCTGCAGAAATTAATGGAAGAATATCCTCATCTACATTCACTGTTTCTTTAATATGTTGCCACATTCGTCCCCTCCTCTACCCCCACTCTTCTGTTTTTCATTTTGGCCGAAGTGTTGAAAGTTGCTTTCATTCCCACACACCTGGCGTGTACTCGTATCTCATAAGATATGGATGTTCTCGGCATACCCACAATGCCATTATCACTCCTATAAAACACACACTTCCCTAATATCATGTTCAAGCATATTCACATTTCCTCAATTATCCTAGCATGTGTCATCCTCTCCCTTCTCCCCATCTAGGATACATTCAAGGTTCACACATTTGTCTCTTCAGTCTCTCTTAATAGGAATAGTTGTGCCCCATCCCTCTCCCTGTACTTTTTGAAGTATCCAGGCTAGTTGTCTTTAGTGCACATTATGGATTTTTCATTTTGTTCCTCTAACTCTGCATTTCCTATAATCTAGAGTTAGTTCTAGAGGTCTGTCTCTCTCTCTTTCAAAGCAACAATAACTGTGGGGGGCACTGTTTGCCTCCTATCCTTTTTCTTGCCCATCTTCAGCAAGAGTGGTCCTGATGAACATGTAGGAAGCCCCAGGTGCAGCAGACAGAACTGCTTGACCTATTATTTCAATAAATACTATTCTCTGAGCAGGCACTGTTCTAGGTGCTGGGAATCCTGCAGTGAAGAAACCGCTGGGACCTGCCCGGACAGCTTCCATTCTGTTGGGGAGCCAGTATGAAATGGAATGTAGGTCGTAATGAGAAAGATAAGACTGTAAAGCATGGGGAGCGCGCAGAGCGGAGATCTTTTCCATCAGGTGGACCAGTGAAGATCTGTCTGTGGGACGGGGAAACAGGTCTGGGGAAAAAAAGCTAGAGAGGTGAGAGATAAGGAGAAAGGGCGAGGGAGGCCAGGCAACTGGGGGAAAGCGGTGGGGCCGCCCCGGCCCTGGTGTGGTTCCTGTGTTCGCAGACGCCGCCGCAGGGCTCCTCCCCCAGGAGCTCGCTGTGCGCTTTGGGGTCCGCGCTGGGAGGCCTTTTCCGTCCTGTACCGTGTTTCCTCATTTATACAGCACTGCTTTCTGGAGGGTGGGGGTGTGAAGAGGGGTTGGAACTGGTGAAAAAAGGCTCTCGTGTGTATTTACAGATGAACTCCAAAACCCATCTCGCTTATTTCCAAATCAACTTTAAAACCCATCTTCATTTCAGAAACTTTAGCATATGAAAAAATATGTGCTGTTTTGAATCAAAGAAGTACTTGCTTCCCCTTTATTTTGGGAACTACAGCTGGCTAGTTTCTAAAAGAGGTGTGACTGTCCTTTAGAGGCTTCTACCTCAGCTAATGAAATGATAAACAAGTTGAAGGTCCAACTGAAAGCCTGCAGGACAAAATACAAAAATCACAGATGGGCTGTGGCAACAGTTAAGAGAAGGCCTCCTGAGATTTCTTACTACAGTTCCTCCCCAAGGAGGTATTCCCTAATTCGCACTAAGCAGCCTTCCCCAAACTCTTGATCATCTCCCCCTTCTCTAAAGTTCCGGGCAGTGATGGCCAAATTCTGCTTCCGAATTACATAGATCACACGGGAGCACTCTGCCCCCACTGGGCCCCCAGGGAATTTCCTGGAAAGAGTCCAGGGAGTCTGTTCTGTTGAGTCTAGTTGATTCTGGTTTTCCTTCAGCTTTGAGAACCACTTGCCCTATAGGACCTTTTAATGGCATTCATAACAAGTTGTTTTTTTTTCAATGTACAGATTTGACTGTGAATCGATACTGTAAGGCAAGAATCATATCCGATTTCAATGTTTTAAAATCATCTTTTTAGTCCCCAGAGTGCTTTGTGTGGTGCTCTACATGTCCTAGTATCAATTGAATAAGCAAATCAGAGTTTAGCATTTAGAAGGATGGTTATGTTCCTCTACAATGGTCCAGCGCAAGCCCCCTTCTGTCCTTGGTTCTTCCTCTGAAGTCCTATGCAAAAACATGGCTTGCTGATGCCATCATTTGTGCCTCTCTCCTGGTTTCCGCACTACCATATCTTACTGGGAAGCCTACTGGATTTACTCATTTGAATGTTCCCACAAGCATCCTTTCTTTCATATCTGTCTCCTCTTTTATTTCCGGGCTTGGTGAGGACCACCACCATTCTTCCAGGCCTCAAGCCACATTCAGGTGGAGCCAGGTTCTATGCATTCCAGTTCATAATCATGTTTGCCTTTGAAGCCTCAAGCCCCCTCACTTCACCTTGAACATTGTGTCATTCATCTTGAGAGGTGGGGGGACAAACGAACAAACTGCTCAGCATTGCACTCAAACCCAATTCCTGGCCTTCCCTACCTGCTCTTTGGCTACAGGGTTTTGCATTATAGAATTAGTTCCCTGAAGCAATCAACTTGAACCAGTCCCTGAAGGGGTGAGATTGTGCTAGGTCCCTAATGGTGCCATGTTATCTCAGGATGAGTACTTTTCATGTGAAGTTCCTTCTTCCTGGAACCCCTTTGCTGACTTTGCCACCTGGCTGACATCACTTCCATTTTGACTCACACAGCATTTCCTTCAGGATGCTTCCCCTGACCACAACCTTTTCCTCTTGCCTGACTTAAATGTCTTTTCCTAGGTCTGGTGCATCCTCTATCATTGACTCTCCACTGTACTGTAAATTTAATTCACACATATTTACCACAACAATATGAGCACCTTTAGAGCAAGGATTATGTCTTGCTGACATAACATTCATGCTCAATAAATAGTTGTTGAAAGAATGAATGAACAAATGAATATACAAGCACACTAGTCTGTGAGCAATATTCACATTAGAGTTTGTTAAACTATCTATGGTAAAAAATAAAAGGATATTCTTTTTATTCCTCATTAATGAAGAGATTTTGGTGGCTTGAAGCCAGTTCTAGAATGGTAAAACAATGTCATTGCTTTTATATTCCAACAGGAAATATGGGATGTATAAAATCAAAAAGGAAAGACAATGTGAATGACGATGGAATAGATTTGAAGACGCAACCAGTACGTAATACTGACCGAACTATTTATGTGAGAGATCCAACGTCCAATAAACAGCAAAGGCCAGTAAGTAGATAGTCTCAGGAGAGAATTCCCACAGCAAGATCAAAGCATGGCTGCATAATTTAAGCACCAAATCTGTAACATGTGCATGCAAAAATCACATCAGTTATTTTGTCCTCAATTTTATAATATGCTTTGTAACTTAATCTGTTAAAGAGCTTGTGAATATTTGAGGGATAACCAGGGCACTTATTGTAAAATAAAGTGGCCTTTGGACACCTTCTTATGTGTAGAGAAAGTCATCTTTCATAGCACTGGTGGGAATACCCTCTCTTTATATATAACAATATACATGTCTAGTCTATCTGAGCTTGTGTGATTTAGGATAGTGAGATTAATGCAATAGTCTGGAAGCAGAAGGAAATGCTGCATTAAATTCAGAAGCTAAAATAGGTGCTGAAAGGACCTTTGCATTTCATACTTATACGATCTTGTCATTCTTCAATTAATGCATAATAGTACAGATACTGAAGTTATCATGACATTATAATTAAAAGACTTAAAAAAATACACACAACTAACTCTGCCAACTAACCTTGGGCAAATATCTGTACCAGAAATGATATATGAGTGACGTGCTATTTGATGTACTTGAGAATGCTTGGCAAAGGAAGAACTACTATCACATTTCATGGAAAAGAGAAACAGAACTTTGCAAAACTACAAACTTAAATGCACTTTGTCTCAGATCTTATATCCTTTCCATCAATTCTCTCACTGTATGTATGTATATTATTCCATAGCTTGGTTTTAATGGAATTCTTCAGCATTTAAGCTGGAAGCAGCTTATTCCAAGTTAGCTTACATGCCTCCATTAAGTGTTTTTATAGTTTCTCTTCTCTGATATGTTTTTAAATGTCTCAGCATTCTAGAAGTATATTATTGTTACCAAGCCCTTCAGCCAGCCCTCAGCCGCACTGTTTCCTATTATCCTGCAGGTATACCATATGTCAAAGTCACATGTTATTGTTGAAATTGATAAGTTACTATTGACCTTCTTAAAAAGAAGTGGAGATGAAGAGTGAATATATTGTACATGATGTTTCTGAATAGATAAATTAACATTGTAATGAACTCAAAATGTGTAAGATTATTAACAGCTTTAATAATTTAGTGATAAATACATATATTTTTAAATTACATAAATAGGTATAGATGTAGAACTATATATTATATAAATATGATTAGTAGAAAATAAAATAATATAAGAAATTGGCGTCACAAATAGTTTTCTTATTATAGACTTCAGAGGTCTCATAAAAAGGATTTGGCTCTTTTAGGATCACATATACCAGATTTTACATGCTTTAGAACCCATGATTTGTTTGTTTGTTTGTTTGTTTTTATAATGATGAACAAAGATATTTTTTATTCAGAAAAGCAAAGGAAAATAGTACACACATACACACCATTTTTCCTCTTGTTAATAGTAAAGGAGGTTAAAAATTAATTTAGAAAGCAGAAGTAATAAATATGTTTGAAATTTTTCAATTCCCATAAGTATTTCAGTTTGTGCCTTCTGTGGTCCCAGATGCCTTTGTTTCACCAGCCAGTTAGTTTAGCCTTATTCCATGGCCATAGATAACATTCTCAGCTCTGGTCAGATGTGCTAAGATACATGGCCTGGATTGGTTAGAGAGGAGCTCTGATGTGAGGGTGAGGCTGAACTGATGCATATTCAATAACACTCTAAGGAAAAGACATTTTAAAGAAAAAGAGGGATGCCACATGAGTTGCATATATGTGTTTTAGTCTTATAAAAATGTATTAAAATATTTGTAAACTAAGGGCTCTTTGATATTTGAAAATCATCCTTCAAAATTATTTAGTTTCTCATCTTCCAATTATTTCCTCTAAGTCATTGAAAATTGATCATACATCCTAATTATGCAAATCACATTATGTGATACACAAACCTATACAATGTTTTATGTCAATTATATTGCAATGAAACTGGAAAAAAAGGTTAGGAACTTGAAAATAGAGCAATGCAAAATCAATACAGCCAATAGTATTTTAAATTATGACAAAATACGGTTGCTTACTCTGCTGTTAATAAAGGCAAAGAGAAAGAATTAAACGTTTCAGAACAGCACACATCAGAATAACAAACAAATAATGTGTCTTTATGTTATCGATTAAAGTAAACTAAAAAAAAAAAAAAGTCAGTATAGGGCCGGCCCGAATGGCGCATTGGTTGGGAGCTGGTTTTGGGACGCCAGAGGCCCCGGTTAGGATCCCACATGTGAGTGCCAGTGACGCTGCCCTCCACAGCTAACAACAGCTCCACCTGGAGCTGGGCTGTACGAGCCCCGGCAACGGCAACGGTGTAGGCTGCAGCCCCTGCTGCAGTGGGCTGCCATAGGCTACAGGGAGTGGCCAGCAGCCAGTGTGAGTGGCTGGCAGCTAGCGTGAGCTGCCAATAGCCGCAGTGAGCGACCATCCAGAGGCCAGCGACCTATCTGCCTCATCCGGGAAGAGCGCAATGACGATACCAACATGGGCCAATGAAGCAACGTCCTCCGCAACTAGACTGAAGAACAACAAAAAAAAGACAGTAACTTGTCTGTTCCCCTTCCCCGATTCCCCCGACGCTGTTCCCCTCCCCCAATTCTCCAATAAAATCTTTTAAAAAAAAATCAGTATAAAACTCTTGAAGCAAGTATTGAAGGATAATATGGACCCATGATTTTTCAGAAAATATAGTAATCTCCCCCCTACCCCCACCCCCATATTTAGAGATTTTATGGGCTAACTTTAATTAGAAATTTAAATTTCAGTACAAACTGTTTTGGTCCCATTTCCTTAAATTGCTTTAATCAAAGAGAACATTTACATGGTTCATGAGTATAGGTCTCTGACAGTAACTTCCTTAACAGTGTCCAAGAGGCCTTATACATCCTCCTCATGGTCACTGACAGAAAAAATAATTTGATTTAAAAGGTAATAAAGGTGGCCTTTTGTGCCACCAGACCACTCTTTCTAATAAGTCATGTTCAACTAAAATAATAAGGAATGACTTCTGTTCCCGTAATGGAATAAGGGTCAGCCATAAAAAGCCTGGATGAGTTAGGACTTGTTCTCAAGGCTGGTGACAGAGCCCTGACTATAGTTTTTTTTTTTTAAGATTTTATTGGGGAATTGGGGGAGGGGAACAGCGTTGGGGAATCCTGGAAGGGGAACAGACAAGTTGCTGTCTTTTTGTTCTTCAGTCTAGTTGCGGAGGATGTTGCTTCACTGGCCCTTGTTGGTATCATCATTGCGCTCTTCCCGGATGAGGCAGATCAGTCGCTGGCCTCTGGATGGTCACTCACCACGGCTATTGGCAGCTCACTCTGGCTGCCCTCCACTCACGCTGGCTGCCGGCCACTGACCGTAGCCTGTGGCAGCCCACTGCAGCAGGGGCTACAGCCTACTCTGTCACCGGAGCTCACACAGCCCAGCTCCAGGTGGAGCTGTTATTCACCATCTTAGCTGTAGAGGGCAGTGTCACTGGCCCTCCATATGTGGAATCTAACCAGGGCCGCTGGTGTCTCAAGCCAGCTCTTAACCAATGCGCCACTCGGCCGGCCCCCTGACTATAGTTTTAAGGAGATCTAGGAAACGGGAAAATCAGCAGTCCTGGACTGGGATGACAGTTCAACAAGGTCCCCAGAGCTCCGGACCACTTCCATCTTTGCTCTGCTGTCTCTGGTGCCTGGTTTCATGGTTGCCCAGTCTCCAGCCTTTACCTGGATGGCCAAGCAAAAGGGGAGCTGGCCCCAAAACCACACACAACCATTTTGTTTATAGATACACTCCTTCCCTCCATCTACATAAAATGCTAGAGAATTCGGAAGCATAGTCTTTTAGCTAGGTAAACTGCTTCCCAAATAATATTAGGGTTCTATTACCAAATAAGATGGATAATGATGACTGGGTAACCATCTAGCAGCCCCTGCCCCAGAGCCCTGTTCTTTTCCTGTCACCACAGGCAAATGACTGCTTTTAGAAGGAAGAGACGCGTAGGTTGGGACATAGCTCTACAGAATTTTTTCTCTGTACTCTTCTTTCTGGCTTAATAAATTAGCAAATATAAGCCTCATTTGCTACAGTTAGAAAAATGATATAACATACAACATGAATGTAAGAAAAGCAAAAGAAAAATTTTTTTCTAACAAATATTCTTTCCTAGGTTACAGAGTCTCAGCTTTTACCAGGACAGAGGTTTCAAACTAAAGGTATGTTTTCATAGCAACATGGGGTTTCTTTTCTTTAATGTTAGAGATACTAGCAAAAGTAATTGTCCTGGGTGTGTCTGCCTCTCTCCCTTTCTTTTTTTCTTTCTTTCTTTCTTTCTTTCTTTCTTTCTTTCTTTCTTTCTTTCTTTCTTTCTTTCTTTCTTTCTTTCTCTCTCTCTCTCTTTCTCTCTCTCTCTCTCTCTCTCTCTCTCTCTCTCTCTCTCTCTCTCTCCCTCCCTCCCTCCCACCCTCCCTCTCTGTAGAAAAATACACATAACATAAAATTTATCATTTTAACCATTTTCAGTGTACAGTTCAATGGCATTAAGTACATTCACACGGTTGTGCAACCATCACCACCGTTCATCTCCAGAACTTTTTCATTTTCCCAAACTGAAACTCTATACCCATTAAACATTAACTCCCAGCCCTTGGTAACCACCATTCTACTTTCTATCTTAATGAGTTTGATACTCTAAGTGGAATCATACAGGATTTGTTGTTTTGTGACTGTGTTATTTCACTGAGCATAATGTCTTCAAGTTTCATCCATGTTGTAGCCAGTATCAGGATTTCCTTTTTAAGGCCAAATAATATTCCATTGTATGAATAGGCCGCCTTTTGCTTATCCATTTCATTTGTCACTGGACACTTGATTGTTTCCTCCTTTTAGTTATTATGAATAGTACTGCTATGAACATGGGTGTATTATTTCTTAAATATAGAGTTGGAATTAATTACAGTTGTTAAGTCTGTATTTGAGATAAATACTGCAAACAGTGTGCACAGCATGGTACCCACCATACACCATGTAGGCCCTGAGCCCCACTAGGAAGGAAACACATGCCATTTTTCTAGTCACCCCTCTTTTCAGCAAATCATCTCATCTTTGGTGTCCAATGAGGATTTGTTAAAACATTTCTGCTGATGGGTTCTTAAAGATCTTCACTTGCACTCTTCCTTTTTAGATCCAGAAGAACAAGGAGACATTGTGGTAGCCTTGTACCCCTATGATGGCATCCACCCAGACGACTTGTCTTTCAGGAAAGGAGAGAAGATGAAAGTCCTGGAGGAGTAAGTGTACCAGGCACTTTGCACCTGCTGACCTTTCCCCAGGTCCCTGTTGTTTTGCTTCCAGTAGCACAGCCATAGCCAGATCCTCCTCTTGTGCGCCTAAGGCCTCCCAGCCCCCTTGCTGCAGTAGGGCTAGGAGTAGAAGGAAATAGGGCCAAGGTTCGCCTGTGAGTAGTCTCCAGAAGGTTCCCTTTAAAGACAGAATGGTTTCTTTCTTATCCATCTGTGCTACTTTAAGTAGTTTGGGTGTGTGTGGAATTTGCATGTTATGTTAATGCCATTTTTATTTAGTTATGTTCCTCAAATTCAGACTGGGTTTATGGGTACAAATGGATTGACTTGGCTCTGTGCTGAAGCAGCAGTCATCTTGGAAAAGCCCCTACTCAGCAGTGTGGTATTTCTGTGAAGGCCTTTGAACATCATCATTTCCTTTACCCTTTCCATGTTGACTCACAGACACATGACCCTGTTCAGACTACAGGCGTTGAGAACCATACTGAGAATAAGGAACTCCAAGTGTCTTAATTCTAACTTGCTTTTCCTTCTAATCTTGCATACATTGTCACCCTGGTTTGCCAACCAGGGTTAGAGCAGGGAGACTTCTTATTAACTATGAAGTGTTAAGTGGTTGAGAGCAGTTATGCTTACTGGCTGAGCATGAACTTGGGCTTGATCCTGACCCTGCCACTTAATAGCTCTGTGACCTTTACAAGTCACTTTAACTGAATACCTTAGTTTCTTCCCTTATAAAATGGGAACAACAGTGCCTCTGTCATGGGCTGATGTGAGGATCCTGTATATGCATGCATATGGACACACGTAGTATAGGCACATAGAGGCATGGATTACTTTGACTTGTAGTTTCCTTCATCTCTTGCAGACAAGGATCCCGTCTGCGTGTGGGAATATGAAGGGGAACATAATTGAGGCTCCTAGGGACCCATCATTCCTCACTCCTTCATTGCCCCAGCCTCCTCCCCTGCTTCATGACAAGGGCAACAGTGATGAGGGTTACCTGCTTGGAATTATTTTATGGTTTTCTATTTCTTTTTTCTATGGTGTCCATCTGTGGAAACTAGATGTTTTAACAAAGGAGTTTATAGCATAGGAACTATGGCTCATTATTCCTTTGATTTCCATTCCTGTAAGAATCTGAAGTCATTTTTTTGATATCTTGGGGGGAAATTTCAAACATTTTGCTCCTGCAGGAGAGGAACCATTGTCACCAACTCTTGTTTGTGCATTGCTGAGCACAGTGACCCACGAGTTGGGAGGCTGGGACTTTTTTTGTTTTTTGTTTTGCTTCAGTTTCTGAATGTATTTTTATTTCAGCAAAAGGAGTGAATTTTCTCACTTGATTCTGAGGTTCCAGGGGTCTTCCCCACCTTTCCTCACTCCCCAAAACAAACACCTTTTAGACAATTGCTGTTGTATCAATAGTTCTTGAGTCATTGGACCACAAACACTTCTGATGTGTGTTTCTATTCCAGGCATGGAGAATGGTGGAAAGCTAAATCCCTTTCAACAAAGAGAGAAGGCTTCATCCCCAGCAACTACGTAGCCAAAGTCAACACCTTGGAAACAGAAGAGTGAGTTCTTACATGTTGTCATCTTTGATGGTTTTGTTTGCTGCATTGGATTTTTTGTTTATTCGTTATCTTTTTCCTTCCCTGGAGCATAACACCCGTGAACTGTTAAAATGTCTTCTCAGGTGGTTTTTCAAGGATATAACCAGGAAAGATGCAGAAAGGCAGCTGCTGGCCCCAGGGAACAGCCCTGGAGCTTTTCTCATCAGAGAAAGTGAAACTTTGAAAGGTAAGAAGTGGCTTAAGGCTCTTATAAAATATGATTTAGGAAGTCATTCTTAGAAACTATTCTAGAACTCTTTTGAAAAAGGATATGCTATGTTCTGGTAATGAAAGTTTTATAGTTTGATAACAAATAAACTCAAATTATTAGTATTGCTCTAAAAGTAGCATAAAAAATAGACATAATTATGGCCTTTTCTTACCATGCTTTATGTTTGCTGAGTCTCTTACACTATTATTTAGAGTAAATCTTGAAATTTTAAGGGAAAGGAAATCAAAATAACTTTTCGATTCAGCAAGATTTGAAAACCTATCATAAACAAGGAAATTGGCATGTTGGTAAACTTCATAGCAAACAAAAATGCTAGCCTCTTTTACCAAGTAGACTTTGTTTAGGACTTTGAAAATTATATGCCATATACATACTTAATTTATATTTTCATATTTTATGGCAAAATGTGTGCTATGGTATTGTATAATGCAGATCTTACTTATAAGATATAGGTGTAACTGTTCCTTGTACTTTTTTCCCCCACAGGAAGCTACTCTTTGTCTGTCAGAGATTATGACCCAATGCATGGTGATGTTATTAAGCACTACAAAATTAGAAGTCTGGACAATGGGGGTTATTACATCTCACCAAGAATCACTTTTCCTTGCATCAGCGACATGATTAAGCATTACCAAAGTAAGTAAAAACTAAAGGTAGGACCAGACAAAATATATTTATTATGGTAAATATATGGTGTCAAACACATTTTCTTTTGTTGTTTCAAAGATTTTATTGGGGAATTGGGAGGGGAACAGACAAGTTGCTGTCCTTTTGCTCTTCAGTCTAGTTGTGGAGGATGTCGCTTCACTGGCCAGTATTGGTATTATCATTGCGCTCTTCCTGGATGAGGCAGTCGCTCACTGGCCATTGGACTAGCGCTCACGGCAGCTCACGGCAGCTCACGAAAGCACACACCAGCTGCCGGCCAGCCCCACTGCAGCCTACGTAGTCACCAGCGACTCACTGCAGCCCAACTCCAGGTTGAGCTGTTGTTAGCTGTAGAGGGTGCAGCGTCACTGGTTCTCATGTGGGATCCAAACCGGGGCCCTGCTGCTCAGAGCTGGAGTCCCAAGCCAACTCTTAACCAACGTGCCACTTGGCTGGCCCTCAAACACTTTTTCATATTAAAATTTTTTATTCATATTTCTTTGGGATAAAGTTGGAGGATCATATTTTATAACTGATTGATTCTAAATTCATCTATAAATAAATATACATTCAAAGACAGAGTTGATCTTTGTGAATGATTGATTATTCTAGCCCTTTGCACCTAGTCCCTAGTTTGTGTTTCAGAATTATGAAGAGAAAAATGAATATTATTTTCACAAAGTGCATATTTTTACAACACCAAAAGATTTAGAAGTGGCAAGTCATTGGTCATCTGTCACCGGTGCCACTCTTACAGTCCCATTAAGCTGAACACGTGACCAACTTTTAGATTCATTCCCAGTGTGCTTGAAGTCTCTTATAGTGGGCGATTGTTGTTACCGCTTATTTCTACAACCTACACAAAGGGAATACACATCATACTTTTGCTTAGGTCCCAAAATATGGAGAGAGCACAGTACCCTAGATTTTGTGGAATCCTCCCTCTCTGCCATCCCCATTCACTTATCTGTTTAGCATGTTTGTTGAGTGTTTGCCATGCTCTGGCTCTGGTCTGGTCCCCCGGTGACATGACTAAGCCTTTGCCATTGTGCCCTAATGAGCTTACGTGGGCTCAGCAATCTGAAATTACATTTTAAGTGTGACAGCCTATAAGCTTTTGTTTATCTGCTTGTTATGCTTTGTTTTAATAGATTAGCAGTCCTAATGAATAAAATCAAATATGTCTTAAATTGTCTTCCATTCAAGAGTTTCAAAAGTCATGATTATAGGGCCGGCCGAGTGGCGCGGTGGTTAAGCACTGGCTTGGGAAGCCAGCGGCCCCGGTTCCATACCACATATGAGGGCCAGTGACACTGCCCTCAAAAAAAAAAAAAAAAAGTCATGATTATAAAAAAGGTACCCCTATAAGCATTTTAGGTTCATGACTATAGCAAGTTGGAAATAAGACTAATAGTCAACACTTCTCTATAGATACGACGTTTTTAACCTTTATTTCCTCTTCCAAATTAGAGCAGTCAGATGGCTTGTGTAGAAGATTGGAGAAGGTCTGTGTTAGTCCCAAACCACAAAAGCCATGGGATAAAGATGCCTGGGAGATCCCACGGGAGTCCATTAAGTTGGTGAAGAAGCTTGGTGCTGGACAATTTGGGGAAGTCTGGATGGGTGAGTGTGTGGCCTTGAAGCCAGAGTCCACCCTGGAGGTGACGACGGGAAAAATAAGGGCTCAAGCCATTTCTAGTACTTTTCTCAGCCAAATAGTTGATCGTGTCAGAAGCATCACTTTTTTTGTTTTTCTCTGTCTATGGGGCACCAATAACTGGTCTGCAAAATTATTTGATTAGACTCTTGCTTTTCCTTGTGACTTAGTAATTCTTTTTTTTTTTTTTATTTTATGAATTTATTTTTAAAAAAGATTTTATTGAGGAACTGGGGAGGGGGAACAGTGTTGGGGAATTGGGGAAAGGGAACAGCTAAGTTGTTGTCCTTCAATCTTAGTTGTGGAGGGTGCAGCTAGCTCAGACCCAAGTCCAGTCACCATCTGGCTGCCCGCTTCCTGCTATTCAGCTTAAGGTGCCGTGTTCAATCTTAGTTGCAGCCCCCATCCCATGTGGGCGTCGAACCAGCAACTTTGTTAGGAGCACGAGCTCTCCCCAGCTGAGCAATCCTGCCACCGGTTGGCAGCTCAGCTCGGGCGCAGCTCAATGGCCCATGTGAGAATCGAACCAGCGATCCTGTTGCTCAGGCTCTTAACCAACTGAGCCACTCGGCCGGCCCTAATAATTTTTTTTTTAGAATGAACTATTCTGTCTCCACTTTCATTCTCTCGTTACCAGAGTCTCTGGCCACACATTGTAAGTACAGGAAATTTGGTCCATCTCAGGGGAAGGTGCCCTTGGTTACCATCCTTGGTAGTGGGCGTCCTTGGTAGTGTGTTTAAGAAAGCCTCATATTTATTGCAATTTCTCACCAAGAAAGTTTCTAAAGATGCTCAAGCTGCCATCATTGATGAACCATTTCTTACCTTTAAGTACTGCCTTCTCAGGCTGGCAAAATCATGGCAATGGCTTTCTTCAGGGGATTTCTTTTGCCCGTCTATCTTTTCTAAAGTTTTTATAGTGAATGTGAATTTCTTTTGTGATATGAATATGCCCCTCCCCCCGTGTTTTTTTAAAGCATCATATTTTCTTAATGGTTCTAATTGAAAATGCAGTTACTTCTGGAAAAGATAACATGTTACATCATAAACATCTTACTGGATCACTCTTTCTGTGCCAGCTTTGTGTGTGTGAAAGCAAACATGATTTCTAAAGAGAAGGGGGGTGGACAGCTTTTAAAAACTGTCCAGCCCCAGCCGAGCAGAAACTAAAGCCTCATCGGCCTGCTGCAGCCATGTGGTCATTTCACTTCTGCATCCCAGGGTTTTTGAGGGAGAGGTTTTCCTCTAAAACGTTGGCCCCTGGGATCCCAGCTTTGCCTATTTTTTCCTCGTGGCCCTACTTTTAGCTGGAGTGTCTTTTAAATATGACAGATAGCGTCCTAGCATATAATTAATTCTTGCTGCACTGGAAGCCTTTGTGAACATATTTAGAGAATTCAGGTAAATTATAATTACACACCTCACGTTCTTCATTTGATGGCATAGTTCAGAACCAGTCGACAGTGCATATCAGGTATTCTATTTCCATTCCAGTCAGCAGATTCATGGGCTTGCCTGCTCCCTAGCTCTAGGCATCATCTTTTTTCATTCACGCTCTGTTGCCTAAGTCATAATATTATCCTCCTTCCTTCTTTAGATGCTCTTTTCTTTTTTTATTGAGGTAAAATGCATGTAATATAAAATCAGTCATTTGAAGGTGAACAATTCAGTGACATTTGTTACATTCACATTGTTGTGCAACCACCACTTCTATCTGGTTCCAAAGTGGTTTTGTCATCCCCGAAAGGAAACACTGTATCCATTAAGCAGTCACTCCTGATGCCCTCCCCTCTCAGTCCCTAGCAACCACCATTCTACTTTCTGTCTGTATGATTTGACAAAGTACCTCATATAAGTGAAGTCGAATAGTATTTGTCCTTTTGTAACTGACTTATTTCACTTAGCGTTATGTCCTCAAAGTTCATCCATATTGTACTGTATCTCAGAATTCCATTCTGATTTAAATCCTGAATAATATTCCATTGTATGGATATACCACAGTTTGTTTATCCATTTATCTGTTGATGGACATTTGGGTTGTTTCCACTATTTGACTATTATGAATAATGCCGCTATAAACATTCATGTACGAATTATTGTGTGGATAAATGTTTTCATTTCTCCTGAGTATATACATTCTTTAAGGAGCGAAATTGCTGGGTCATATGGTGAGTCTACATTTAACTTTTTGAGGAGCCATCAAGCTGTTAGTGGCTCATTTAAAAAAAAAAAAATGCTGCCTTGTTTTTTTACCCATGAAGTATTTGTATTTATTTTTTAATATATATTTTTCAAATCCACAGAATAGAGGCAGGAATAGTAAATAGTATAATAAACATTGTATACCCTTCACCTAGATTCACCAGTTAATATTTTACAATATTTGCTTTATCTTTTTTATATATACACCTACATATTTTACTGTTACCTTACACAATACAGTAATGACATTCAAGAAATTTAACATCGATATATACTATTATCTAATATAGTCTATATTCAAATTTCCCAAATTATCCCAATAATGTCTTTGTAGCTCTCTAGAATCATGTATTTGCATTTAGTTGACATTTTTTCAGTCTCCTTTAATCTGAAACAATCCCTCATCCCATCTTCATCTTTTATGACACTGACATTTTGTATAACACAGGACAGTTGTTTTGTAGCATGCCCCTTATTGGTTTTTTTGATGTTTACCGTGTTTAGGCTTAGGTTATGTCTTTGTGCATGGATAGTACTAAGCGATGCTGTATCTTCGGTGCATCCGTCAGAAGGCACAGAATATTAGTTGGTAATTTCCTTTTGATTTTTAGGAGGTCCATCAGATTTCTCCATTTTATTTATTTATTTATTTTTAAGTTTTAAAAGTCATGATTATTAAAGCATAATTTACATTCAGTAAAACTCACTCCAAATTTGACCAATGCAATTTACCATCACAATCAAGATGTGAAACAGGTCATCAAAACTCCCTCATTCACTTTTGTAACCAGTCTTCCTGTTAGGAATCCATTGATTGGTTTTGTTCAAAAAGGGTCAAACTTAATCATTAAAGTGATCTATTATAGAAAAATCTGAAGGACATAAAACCCAGTTTTCAAAACGATGCTATGGAATGTATAATCTTTAGAACAGTCAAAATAATGGAATTTTAAAATAATCTTTGTAAATTAAAGCACAATTGACAAAGTTGTCATAAGATAGTTGTAGACTAGGTAATCTAGTTACTGTATCAAGCTGTGGGCTGGGGCTGGATGGTAGATAAATTTTAAACAATGGAATTGTATTCTATGGAAATTCCCTATGGAGCAGACATATGTTCTTACAGATATTTGGCATCTTCTTAAAATTTACTCCTGCTGCCATGAAAGGGAGAAAGTGAAAACTTCTTTGTATATTACCAATAATCACCTGTTCAAGTACTCTTATTTACTTGTGAAAAGCTTTCAAGCGCTAACCCTGAAGTCTGTCAACACCTTGAACCGGACGGAAGGAGCCAAATCGCACTGAAAAGCCAGATTTCTCCATTTTAAATGTTACTTTTTAATTCCCTTTTGTAATTAAATAATAATCTGTGGGAAGTTTCTTTATGATTGTGTAAATATCCTATGCTCCCAAAGAACTTCCCCCAAATAGTTTCAGCATTGTCTGCTCATTTTGAATTCTCTTCCCTCTCAGAAGCTGTAACTTCTCTAAAAAGCTGCAGCCGGCTTGCTTGGCCTCCTCCCACTCTTCCGGCCCCACTGGTTCACTTTGGTAACCAGAGGCTCTGCCTTCTCTCCCTGGCCTCCTCTTGGCAGCCTTCTTTCTTCATTTGAGAGTAATGACAGGAAAATACATGTTCCCGATTACATTTAATTGTCCTCTAGGTCTCTGAATCCATCTGAGTGTGCTTTCCTCTGTGTGTTTACCTTCACTTTGAGCAGGGAAGAGATGACAAAGTGTGGAGGTGGGGGGTGGGGGAGCAGGGAAGAAGAATGGGAGTAGGACAGAAAAGAATGCCCCGGCTATACCGTGTCCACTGGCCCCCTGCTAGGTACATTGTCATCGATTATCTCACGTGCTCATTGTAATAACACTATAAAAATGAATGTCATCATTTGAGAAATGAGGACACAGAACCAGAGAAACAACTTGCCCAAATCATTCAAGGCAGTGAAAACGCCAGCTGCTCTGGCATCCTGGAGACCTGGACTTGCTTGCTAAGCTATCTACAAGTTAATTGAACCTCCCTATCCTCAGTTTCCTCATCAAAATTCTCATCAGTTGCTGAAAATTCTCATCAGTTGCTGAATGGATGAATGAGATGATGTAGCTGAAGTGTTTTCTACAGTCTGGCTCTGTGCACTCTGTTTTTTATTATTTTCATTTTACCATATTTGACTAGAGGCTCTGGAAGCTATATTTTAATGGATTTCCCCCAATTTTAATCATGAATTCAAAGTACAAATACTCCAGTTAGACCTTCCTATGCATATTTTCCAACAAAGGAATTGCTTATCTGTCATGAAGGGACAAATAAAGGCAGCTAAACTAGGTGTACTTGTCAGCTCTAAAAGTGTAGCCCTGCGTATGAAGTGATGGTTTGGAATTTTGTGCCAACCTCCTCGTGTTCAGCTGTGAAGCCATGATTAAGACATCAAATTATGTGCTATTTACACCCAAGAGATAAGAGGTGAGATCTGCTGGTCTGGGAGTTATCACTTTGAGGAGGAAGAGATTATGATAGTCCTCCTGTGTCTTCTTAAAATTTTCTTGAGGGCTACTAGCAAGTAGAATGGTAATCTCTTTACCAGCTGCCTGATGGTGGTGTTCATAGCTGCCATTTGCCAACCCAACTCGTCCATGCCAAAGGCACTGATGAGGGTGTGAGCTGGTGTTAAATCAAGAGCAAGGTAGCAGTGGGGGGCACACGACTGGATAGACCAGCTCACAGCATAGTTCTGTCATTAGTAGCTCAAGCCTGCACCGAAATAGTCACCTGAACCTCAAGCACATTCGTCCTTCCTGGGATTGAGAAAACCTCTTTGCTTCCAATTCTAGATACACTAAATTCTCCTACCTATTTCTCACCTTTTCCTGTTCATGGGCTTCCAGCAGGCCGCATGCTAAGTGTTCACACTGATTTTAGCACTTTTATTTAGCATGTACCTAGGTGGTACCTTGGAGAAACTGAGATTTAGAAGAGAGGGGAATGAGGCATTGGAAAATATGTACCGTATTTTGCCATGTATAATGTGCTCCTGTGTATAATGCACACCCACATTTTTGGCCCAAACTTTCAGAGAAAAAGTCTTTCGTTTTAATTTTTTAAATGAAATTTTTATTTGTTTACATTTAGGTACTTGTTTTTTTGTATTACAAAGGAATTTTAGCATTTTTTTAAACATATTATGGTACAAGAAAATTTATGCAACAAATAAACAAAACACAAGAACAGATACAAGGTACAAGAAATTTTATGTAGCAAATTTACAATATTTATGCATCATAATAGTCTAAGAACTGATCCTTTCGGAGTTCATAAGTGTGATGATTGGGTGTTCATGCTACTGTGTGAAATGTGCCTCCCACAAACCTTGTTACGACATTGGCATATTACCCGTCTGACGTGAAAAAAAAAAGGCTAAGAACTCTTCATCGTTGCAAGTTGATTGTAAATTCAACAAAACTGATTATCTTATTCCAGGTTATTATTTTGCATACGGATATCGTTATTGGTTTCTAGATTACACTTTTAACTCATAAGCATAAATAAAATAATTAAAAATATTTATATAGATATGGAATTAGTACTATCCACGTATAATGGGCATGCTTATTTTCCCCCTCACAAATTTGGGCAAAAAAATGCACATTATACACGGCAAAATAGGGTAATTGTTTTCTCCAGAATGTTACTTTTTATTTAAACTGTTTGAAAGAGGGTAGACTCTAGTGAAAGTTTATCATTTGAATAGATTTGCTGCTAATGTTTTTTTGTGTGTGGTAAATACACATGACATAAAATTTACCATTTTAACCAATTTTCATGGTACAGTTCAGTTCAGTACTGTTATGGACATTTACATTGTATAACCAACTTCAAGAACTCTTTTCAACTTGCAAACCTGGGACTGTATACTCTTCAAACAACAACTGCCCTTTCCCCATCTTCCTAGCTTTTGTCATCCATCATTCTGCTTCTGTCTCTATAAATGTGACCTCTCTAGGTACCTCACAGAAGTGAATTCATATAGTATTTGTCTTTTTGTGTGTGACTGGCTTATTTCATTTAGCATAATGTCTTTCAGTTTCATCCATGTCATATCATGTGTCAAAATTTCCTTCCTTTTTAAGGCTAAATAATATTCTATTTTTGTTTATTCATTTATCCATCAATGGGTACTTAGGTTGCTTCCACCTTTTGGAAGTTGTGTTCTGCTATGAATATGAGTGCACAAATATCTTTGAGACCCTGCTTCCAATTCTCTTGGGTATATACCCAGAAATGGGATTGCTAGATCATTTTGCAATTCTATATTTAAATTTTTGAAGAACTGCCATACTGTTTTTCACAGTGGCTACACCAAATTACATTCCCATCAACAGCACACAAGAATTTCAGTTTCTCCACATCCTCACCAACACTTGTTGTTTTCTGATGGGTTTGCTTTGTTTTTGTTTTATAATAGCCATCCTAATGGGCATGAGGTGGTGTCTCACTGTGGTTTTGATTTGCATTTTCCTAATGATTAGTGATGGACATCTTTTCATGTGTTTATTGGCCTCTGTATATCTTCTTTGGAGAAATGTCTATTCAACTCCTTTGCTCACTTTTTAGTTGGGCTATTTGTTTGATTTGCTAACAATGTTTTAACCGAAAGAGGCAGAAGAGGCTCATCTGAAATGGGGTTATGAAAGAACCTGGCTTTGTAGGGATGGTGTAGGATTGAATGAGATGATGCAGACAAGTACTTGGCCCAGTTGACAACATTCAAAGAACCCTCATTACTGTGAAATATTTAATTTTATTATAGAGAAAATATGGTAACATTAGAGCAAGGACCCTGAAACAGAGGAGAAATCAACCAGGATTTCCCCACTCGACACAAGTTGTTCCTTGGTTTTTTAAATGAATCTTTTTATTTTGAAATAATTATAGATTCACATGCAATTTTAAGAAATAATACAGAAATAGAAACATGCGTTCACACAAACTTGTACATGAATGTTCATAGTAGCATTATTCATGATAGCCAGAGTGTAGATAACCCAAATGCCCATCAATTGATGACTTGATAAACAAAATGTGGTGTAACCATACAATGGAATATTATTTGACAATAAAAAGAAATAAAATACTGACACATGCTACAACATAGATGACGCTGAAAACACTGTTTAATGAAAGAAGCCAAACATACATTTATAAGGACCACGTATTATATGATTCCATTTATATAAAATGTCTACAATAGGTAAATCTATAGAGACAAAGTAGATGCGTGATTACCTCAGGTGGGGGAATGAAGGATGTGGGAGTGACTGTTAATGGATATGGGGTTTCTTTGGGAGTTGATGAAAATGTTCCAATAATTGATTATAGTGATGGTTCCATAACTCTGACTATACAAAAACCAACGAAATGTATACTTTAAGCAGGTAAATCATATAGTATATGAATTATATTTCAAAAGCTATCATATATATAAAAGAAATACAAAAAGATCCCATGTAACCTTCGGGGGGAAAACCCCAGTTTTCCCCAGTAGATATTGTATCTTGCAAAACTATAATACAATATCACTGCCAGGATATTGACAGTTATAGTTGTTTGTTTTTTAAGTGTGTTTTTCTTTTTCTAGTCTAGTATTAAAGAAAGGAGAGAAAAAGGGGGGTGAGGGAGGAATGGAGCGAGGGAAGAAGGGAAGAAGAGAGGGGAGGGAGGGAAGGAATGAAGGAAGGAAAGAAAAGAGAGACAGGAAGAAGGAAAAAAATAGAAAACTTTGACCTGGGATCTTTTCAAATATGATACTGTAAGTTTAGCTGTCAGTCAGGGAGCTCCTCCTTAGCTATTTAAATAACATCAATATGTTGAATGCATTTAACAGAGAAATACTGGGACTAAAACAAAGACACAGTGATTACTGATGTTATGCTACTACTATTAATTAGAGGTTAGAGGATACCCCCTCTCCCATGTGTGTTTGTACGTCTCATTCTGACTGTCCAAGGGCTGGTATAACAATGAAGTCTATGCAATTTAGAGCTGCCACAAATTTATCTTGTATTTCTCAGAAAGAAAAGCAGGCTAGTTTTTCTCATTGCCAGAAAAAGAACAACAAATTAAATGTTATACAGTATCACTGTTAACTAAGTAAGTTAATATTTTTGTGAAGCATGATGAATGGTTCATATACTACCAGTCACATTTTATGGTCTAAATTTTTTTGTTCTGAAATACAGTGAACAAATACTAGGAAGTGACCCTCTCTGGGGGCGCGGGATAGAAGGGGTTGGATTAAAGAAAGAGGAGTTTCTCCCTCAAGCTGTTTCCTCTTGATGTGAGCCCCTTGACACATGGCTTGGTGACACATTTTCCTCCATGGATTGTTGAACTCCAAGGGAACTGACTGATCAGTGAAGCTAAGGATGATATTTCCTATTACCCCTTGGTTTATGAAGAAGCTTTGTGGAACAAAGGAAACTTGTTTTGAATTGAATTTTGCTTGATTGATAAATTTTCATTTGAGCCAACTGCACTGAAATTAATCACCAACCAACTTCCAAAATCAACTACATGCATCTTTTTAAAACCACCCTCCGTAGGTGCTTTTTCTCAAGTAAGTCACACTTGCACCATTTGAGCTTTCTCAAATTGTCACATCAGGTTTTTTTAATTGTGGTTAAGTGGCACTCCACAAGAAAATCTTTACTACCTTAAAAAGCTTTTTTTTTTAAATCATTTTTCATCTGTAATGCCAACCCAAATCTCCATGACTAGGTGAATTGAACCTGCACACTACTGGGGAACGTCTTGGTAAAAAATATAATTTGATCATTAGTGCTGAATAAAAATCATGATGAAAACCTGCCCTATTGTTTAAATGTCACTGCCCTACGACACCATTAAGTGGAAGCTGCTGTCATTCTTGGGCTGTTTGACACAGCTTTTTTATTCACTGTTCATCTCAATCTCCTTATCAGCATTTTAAATATCTTTAGTAGCTGCAATATTTCCTAATAACTTTTCCTCCTACCCTTAGAAAGCACTTTTTCTTCATCTTTTACCTATAATTTTATGTTATGTAGAAGTCTCAGTGAGTTCTAATGCTTTTATGACATAAGGAGAATAGTTTGGGTTCTTTCTCTTGTATTGCTATGTACTATAACAAGCAGACAGAAAAGTGTGTACAACACAAATATTCAACATCACAAATAATTGCAAAATGAAAACCTGTGTGATGGCCACTGAGATCACACAATGGAAACTTACCAGCACCCAGAAGCCCCTGCTTACCCTTCTCCAGTGACAACCCTGCTTGTCCTCCAAAGGCAGCTGCTTTTCTGATCTCTGCCATAAGGTCCTGGCTTTTCTTTAATAGTTTTGCTACTTTGTATGTGGGCGTATGCATCCCCAAACAGCAGAGTTTAGTTTTGCCAGTTTCTGAACTTTATATAAATGAATCAGACCAAATGTACCCTTTATTATGGCTTGCCTCTTTTATTCAACATTATGTTTATGAGATTCATTCATGTTTTTGGGTGTAGCTATAGTTCATTCATCCTCATTACTGTATAGTATTGTGTTGAATTTATATTCAAGATATACAACAATTTATTCATCGATTTCACTATTTATTGATGGAATGGAGTTGTTCTCGGGTTTTTGCTACTCTGAACAATGCTGCTACAAACATTTCTGTGCTGCTGCGAGAGTGTATGAGTTTCTCTAGGGTGACCAGGTCAGGATTTGCTGGATCATAAGAGTCTGGCACTTCAAGTCTACTAAGTACTGCCAACTTAATTTCTCAGGTGCTTGTCCCAGTTTAGACTCTCACCAGCAATGTACAGAAGGCCCAGGTTGACAAAGCCCGTGCTTGGGGGTGGGGGTAGACACTCAAACTAATTGCACTTAAAAGGAGGCTGCTTTGTCAGCATTCTTCATTGGCCCCTTGGGGATATTTTTAAAGACAGAAGCTTTACAACTGAGTTTCAGTGGTGCTCAAAAAGAGTAAAAATGGTCTAGGGGAGCCGCCCCGGTTGGCCTACGGAAAGACATGTGATCACTAGCACTCTAATTTTTGTCAAACTGGGTGGGGGTTTCTTCCTATGGCTTCATTTGCATTTCTGTGATTACTAATAAGATCGAGTTCCTCCCATATGTTTATTAGTCATTGGAATTTTTTCTTTTTGAAATGCTCATCCAAGCTTTTGCCTATTATTCTTATTGATATGTAGGAATGATTCATATATTCTAGACACTAGTTTTTGTCAGTTACATGTATCAGAGAGTGTATTTTTTTTGCTATGCTTTCCCACAGATATATTCATGTAACTGAGGACCTGTTTATAAACTTTTACACAAATTTATAATAGAATCTTCTTGATTCAAATGCAGTATTAAAAGACTTGTTGGTGGAATTTACTTTAAGTTTACTCTGAAGAGCCGTAAGAAAGGTTATATTGTTTGTAATTATGCATTTAGCTAGAAATTAATTTAATAGATTCACGATCCCATTATGTTTTGTAGGTTGTAGCTTTTGAAAATGACCTAGGACAGTTTTTTGTCAGCTTTTTATTATTTTCTTATCCATATGTTCTAACACTTATAGCCAACAGTCAACCATAGTTAATAATTTTTCTTCTGATCATTAACACTGATTTCTTTGTTAAAACTTTTCCTTCTATATCTCACTTTGATTTGTACTTAGTAGCTTGCAATGACGTACAGCAAAATGAAGAATGCAGCAAGTAAAACACTGAGAAAAGGCTTTCCCAGAGGAAAATCAGGCTCAGAATTAAGCACATAATTGCAGCAGGTCTCAAAAAAGTGGTGTCTTGGGGGACTCTATTAAGGAGTCATTATTTATCAAAATGTGTTCCACGAGGGTGTGAAAAGATACATGAAAAGGTGTTCTGCGGTCAAGAAAGTGTGGGCAATGCTGAGGTTAGCCAAGTCAGACAGGTTTCTTTACTGAAAGACTCGCCATACTTCTGCTGCCTCTGCTGGGTGGGAGAGGGGTGTGGCAGGCAGTGGTTCCCAGACATCAGCACAGAGCCCTTTGCTCAATCACCCAAGTCCAGTTCTTTTTGAAAACTTTGAGAAATCCTTATTTGACTACACTATGTTTTACTTTAAAGTTAGTATATATAAATAATTTTTAAGTGCACAGCTTTTTCTCTGATTGTAAAAATAATATATATTTGCTATAGAATATTTGTTAATTAAAGGTATGGTGAACAAAATTAAAATCACCCATAATTGTACCATGGGAGATAGCCAGTATTTGGTGTATTTTCTTTCAGAAAATGTGTGTGTGTGTGTGTGTGTGTGTGTGTGTGTGTGTGTGTGTGTAGAGCTTTGGTGTGGGTTTTTTCTTTTTTTAAAATCTTGGTTAGAGAACATTTTATTCATTAAAGGAAAGTCTCTATGATGGAATGCATATAAAGTTTTTTTAAAAAGTATTGCTTTATAAAAACCTTTTCATTTTGGAATAATTTCAGATATTTTTGTAAATATTCCCATATATCCTTCACTCAGCCTCCCGTAACACATATATAGAATTTTATGTGTTTTGTTCTATCTATAACTACATTTTCTTCTAACTGCATGAGGTATTTGGATTTTTGGTTTGATACAGCATGCCCTCCCTTCTGCTTTCTTCTAGGTTACTATAATAATAGTACCAAAGTGGCTGTAAAAACCCTGAAACCAGGCACTATGTCTGTGCAAGCATTCCTGGAAGAAGCAAATCTCATGAAGACCCTTCAGCATGACAAGCTAGTGAGGCTGTATGCCGTGGTCACCAGGGAGGAACCCATTTACATCATCACGGAGTACATGGCCAAGGGTGAGCCCCCAAAGCCTAGTGCTGTTACAAGTCTTACACCTCAAAAAGTAAAATGTCTAGATGTTCCAGTAATATTCAGATCATTTTAATTGTAAAACAGCATGCTCACCACCAAAAAATCAGGAAATTTGGGAAAACAAAGCATTTCCATAAACCACCCCTTCATAAATAATCCATGTTATAAAATTAATGAATAGTCTTCCTATTTTCTCTGCATTCATCTCCATATTTATATTATCCTTAAGAATAGTATTCAATACCTACTAGGCCTCCAGTAAATATTTGTTAAATAAATAAATATATATTTTATACAAGAATATTTTTATTACATATTTAAAACCTGAGTTCTCAGAATCCTAAAACTGGTTTGTTTTCCTCTTTAGCATTATCTAAATGTTCAGAGTGTCACTTCAAAATGTTAATATTTTTAAAACTTTTTGAGGTTAAATTCCTATGTAACCATAGAATCATTGAAGAAGAGGTTTTAAGCAGCCATCTTTTCTCCCATTGTTTTCACCATCAGATAAAAAGATTTGAATCACTATCCTTCTTCCACCAGTTCATTAGAGATACTAATAAGCTGACAAATGATTTTTTAAAAATCTTCAGAAGGAATGAAGGAAGAATAGAAATATAAGCAATAATTCAGAATTAATCATCGTCTCATACATAATGGAGATTATAGTGTAATATCATAGCTGAATAGGTTAGAAAGATGAATATTTTCTTAATCTATATTAATACTTCAGAATATTAGTTACTCAGAGTCCTTCCAAAAAAGAACATTGTTTTTCTTTTTTCAAACCTAGCCCATATGGCTAAGGTTGCTATAACCTAGAAACCAGTCTCAGTCGGAGTTCAGTAAATACTGGTTGAATTAATTAACTAATAGTATTCTTATCATAAATGTAAATAGGAGTTTCTCCTGATAATAATGCCTAACCTTTATTGAGCATTTACTATATATTACTGTTCATGATGCGTTCCCTGGTGATCTCACTCAATCTTTCCAGCAATCTGAGGGCTAAGTACCATTCATTGTTCTGTATTGTGAATAAGGTAGAACATTTATGGGGCACTTATTACCACCAAGAGCCATGGCACCTGCTTTAATCCGTCCTCACAAGGACTCTGATATATCTACTAGGACATGCCCACTTTACAGGCTTGCCCAAGGTAAGTAGCTTGCCCAAGGCTGCCCTCAGGCTGGCACTTTAAAGGGAAAAAGCAGGTCTTAGAGATGAGCCATAGGAAGCAGGAGAGTTTTTCTGTGGGCACACTCCGTTTTAGGTAGGTCTCACTTTTTTCCAAGCACAGTTTGATCACCAAATACTCACAGAGCACCTAGGGCATGTGCCAAGTTCTGTGCCTTTGCTGGACACAGATCGTAGCCAAGCTAGCTGAGTGTATCTTGGCAGGTACACAGTGCTCTGAAATGCATTGCTCTCAGACACCTGTAATGAGAAAAGCAGTGTCCACCATCACTCTTTCTTACCTGGAGCACAGGTGCATTTCACATCAGGTCACAGGTAACAGGTTAGAGCTTGACTGGGTTTTACCAACCTCAGGAAAAGGCACTATGACCATACAGAATTGCAAAGCCAGTCATTTTGTGGGGTTATCCCCCCCCATAGTAATGATCATTTGAATTATATTTGGCCTTTTTTTCTTTTGTATTTGAACCTCACTAACTTGTTCCTCCTCTATCAACAGGCAGTTTGCTGGATTTTCTGAAGAGCGATGAAGGGGGCAAAGTGCTACTTCCAAAGCTAATTGACTTTTCTGCTCAGGTGAAGTATGAAAAAGCCAGCCTGCATGTAAATTTGCAAAGACCTCCCTGCCTTAGAGTCACAATGAAATTGTTGTTCCAGAAGAAGACATTTCCTTTGAATGCTTCCCAGAAACAGTTATGAGTATACTTCCTTAAAGACAATACTGGCTGTTTCACACAGAATGTGGATGCATGTTGACTTGGATGTCATCTTTAATATACGTCAATCTCCATACTTACATTCACTTCTGCACAAGTGATAGAAACAGTGTAGCTAAATTGATCACTTGGCCCTGCATTTTGGAGAAGCAATTCCATGCAGTGTAAGCACATCATCTTCTAAATGATACCTATGTGACATCTAAAGTACTAATCCAATGTACTGATATGTTTGAGTACTCAAGGTTCTTGAAACAAAAGAACAATATTTCTTTCCTACTCTATCCCCTTTTAGTCCTTTTCATTGGGTATGTCTTTAGGGTTCTGAGAAATATTCATTTATAATATTTCGAGAAGTAGCCCAGAAGTTACAAATTCGTTTACATTGAAATCACATTTCCAGAAGTGTATTTAAGAGCAGAAGGAAGTTACTCAGAAATCCAGCGACATGCCTGGTATATCAAGAAAGTGCACATTTGAATGATGACAGCTACTGACTTTGAATAGTTTCATTGTGTTGGTTAGTTATGTTCAGTAATTTGCTTGTTTCTCAGTGTTGGTTCATGTTGGGAAGGCCACGTATTATAAAACCCAAGTAGCACAAGAGATTTCCAGAAGTTCCAAGAAAGGGAGGTCTTTATGATCTTCATTTGTTACTCCCATTTCTTCCTCAGACCCTCTTTTAGTTGGGAAATTGATAAAGCCTTCTCGGGAGACGAGATCAAAGGAATGAGGGAGTACATTCAAGTAAGGTAGGATCAGAACATATAATCTGTAATCCAGTATTGTGGGACTAGCTAGAATTCAACATCCAGAGACTGGAATTTGTGTCATGGCTCAATAGCCATGCCCTTTGCATCTTTGGGTTAGTTTATTCATCTATTGAATGCAAATGGGAATGCCTATGTTAAGAAGATGAGTCAAATCACGAGTTGGCCTGGACACGGGCACTTCAGAGTCTGTGCAAACTGAGGAAATCTTGGGGGTGACATTCCTTATTTGTTCCAGCAAAGGTGTGTGATAACGTTATCCCACTCAGCCCTCATCTCACCTACCAGAACTTGGTGATTTTAGTAAGTTCTTTATCCAAGTAGGAAATTCAAATGTCATCTGGAACTCCTCTATCTAATATGGAAAGAAGCAAAATTGCTATGGTACACATGGAGGAAGGGAAGGGCCCAGCAGCACTGACTTTTTATCCATTTACTTAAATTCTCCAAGCTGGCTCCCAAGAGGCTCTACAGGACTGCCAGGGTTCCAGGACCACAGTTTGAAAACCATTGCTCTGCAGTAGGAGGAAAGATGAGAGAATTGAGGAGCAGAGCTCATGGAACCACCTGTTGCCTCACCTTTAATTATCATTTTGTTACTATAATATCCATAACATGAGGAAGGGACCTGAACCTCCATCTGAAATCACATACCTTACACATCCGCTTTCTGTTAACCACACCCAATAACTGGTCCCGCTGTGATACATACCATCAATTCCCTTTATGACTGGTGCTACCCAGCACCCCTCCTTCTCCTTCATACACCTTTCTGAAATGACCTCTCTATACAAAGAAAGTCATCTCTGAATTCTACCCCCTTCCTCATCATGTGCCACCAATTAACTTTGTCACTTTTCTGTAGTGGATAACATGAGAATAGCAGCTATTAATACAGCTGGCCCAAGGCAGTGAGAGGATACCTGGTGCCCAGACACTTAATAATACGGCCTTCCCTATACCTTTTCTCCACTTGACTATTTAGAGTGGCAATAGATAAAGCAGAAGAATTATATAAGTCCATTTGGTGTTTGACAGTTAGTAGGCTATAAAATATGTTTATACTTTCTTCTTAGCATTGTCAGTAGCATCAAAGCATTGGGAAATTGAGTGTTCACAAAGAATATAATTCAAGTCAGCAGTTTTTCATAGTTTTAAATTGAGAGTAGAAATAAACCAGTTTACTTAATCCTGGCCCAGAAGAATAAGGGAACAGGGCTGAGGGGCAGCGTTGGGACTTTTCCCACAGTCTGTCATTTGGCCTCTTCTTCCCTTTCCCCATGCTCTGCTTTCCCCTTACCATTCTTCCCCTATGCCAATCGAGACAGGAAGTGGGGTGAGTGCACATGATAACCTCAGTTCATTTGAGAGCTGATTTCATCACTTCCTGTCTCAGGATGAGTTCTAAAATGCTGTTTTGAGTTCAAGTATAATCCATACTCCCAACCCATCTCTCAGCCCCAACTAAAGCAGCTTTACTCAGTGCCTTTCTTCTTGTATTAAATGAAGCAATTTTGTGCTGAAATAGGAAAGTTATGCCTTTGAAAAGGAAATTTGGTATTTTCAAAACAGAGATTTTGCCTAATTTCCTTCCAGCCTTTGCCTCATGTAAGAGAACAAATGAACTTGGAAAGAGTAGGGTTGAAATCTGTGGGCATTTCCTTCAGCTGAAGTTGAAATGAAATCAGCTTCAGTAGACTTGTAAAACTGAGAGGAAAAAAAAGTGGGAAATTCACAGTTGCAACATGGACGTCAGATAAGTCATCTTGTAATTCAGGCCAAATGAATCAAAGCATTTCTTGCTGTTTGGTGGCAACATCTTTAAAGTGCAAAAATTACCAAGAATGAAATGGACAATTATGTATGAATAAAACTGCAATTTAAACTGAAAAATCAAAGTTGTTACAATCATGGAAACAGGTAACATTTCTTTAACTCCTTCTAGTTGATAAAGCACTTCTAAGTGGCCAGTTAGCTCAGTTGGTTAGAGTGTGCTGCTAATAAAGCACTTCTACATCCATCGTCTAATTTGCCCCACAACCTTGAAAGCATTTATATTGTTATCTAATGAGTTTTACAAATGAGAAGGTATGACCTTGGGCTTGTCCAAGGTTACAGAGCTGATAGGTAGAATTGATGGATGTGATCCTGGGTCTTCTGACTCTAGGTAACTGGTTCTTTTCTCTGCACCCCACTGTCATTCTATGGTCAGAGTTTTGCACCTATGATTATTTTGCACCTGACACTATACTGACATCGATTTTATTTATCAGGATTAATGATATCCTCTGCTTTTTTTTTTTTTTTCTAAAAAAATCTCTGTTGCCAAAACAGATCTTTCTCTCACATAGTGATTATGCTCAATATATATTTTGTCTCCTAGTATTAAATTTTAAGCCACATTTAAATTGGAAATTGATAAAACAAGGAAGGTAGGAAACCTCAGTCTACGTTCATGTAATTCTTAACCTTTTTGATTAGGAAGGTCTTTTGACATCAGAGCTTTTTGAATACTCCCTCATAGTATCTTCTAACAGAGAACTATAGGTTTGGAATTCTTTGTAATAACTCTGTTAGACCCACCAGTCTGTTGGTGGTAAATCAGGTCTGAAATGTTTGGATGGGGTGTTCTGGGGAAGTTTCTAGAGTATTTGCAGATACCATCAGATGTGGGTCTCCTCATTTTGTCTCTTTGTAAAAGATACTTAAAAGATAAGTTAGGCTCTCATTTTCCAGCTTAAGGCTATTCTCCACCCTTTCCCCCCAATATTATCATGATAAGGCAACAACATTATTTTCCAAAACTTCATTAACCTTTGATTGATAGTGTCATCACATTTAATTTACTTTAACTAGAGGAAGAATTACAATGAGATGCTGAATCAGATTCAGTGGCAAGTGGAAGCCTCAGGTGACAGACTTGGTTTGCATTTCATCCAGGATCTCCAGGCCAGATCCTCTCCCCACCTCTTATTTAATCTCACCTCTTTACGCCTGACTATATTGAGGCCCCACATTCCCAATTCTTCTTCTAAGCACAAAAGCTGCCTCAAGGGCAAGAAAGAGATAATTAAATTCATAAAATAACCTGAGCCAGACTCCGCTCTGGCTGAAGGGGCTACATGGCCAGCACGATGTGATGACCCCCAGTGTGCACACCAAGAGCGATTGCTTGGAAGCCATTCTCAATATAAAATATAGATGTGGTGATTATCTCTTTCTGTAGAATATGAGAAATATCACTGTCATTTTGTAAATGGAGCTGTTGGTGATGTTAAGGGTGGAGAGAGCATTGAGCTGAGAGTTGGGAAGCCTGCCCTTATCTAGGGAAAAGCCCTTTACAGGCCCAGGGTCCTCACTCCTTTGAAATAAGAGGCACACATTAGGTCTCCCACAGCCTCGACTCTAACATGACTCGGACAGTCTTCTCCCAATTAGAAAACCTGTGTGGATAGTCACCCACAATTTGTAATTAACGATTTCGACTGTATTCAGATGACATGGACATAAGATTTTGACATTCCTCTAAAGGAATATAAATGTGTCACATGAATATAGTATCCAGATGTTGGGAATGTAAATGCTCTTTTTATCTTTTTTTAATAATAAGTTTTAAGTCTGAGGCTTAAACTTTGGCCATGAAAACTTACATCATGGACAAATGAAACTAGAGTTACTCTCAGAATTGCAATTCTGGATCATATTCAGCAGTTCCCTTCTGAAAAAGCTGAAGGAATAGGAAACTGTCATTTAAAAATAGTATAAAACAGGAACTCTTTTTAGGGGGGGGAGGGTAGGTGGTAAGGGAAGGATGTTTAGCATATTTAAGCAGAGGAATTATGACTGGTTGTTTAAAATAGAAAATAAGGCAGAAGAAGTTATTCTTATTTCAATTTTGATTGGAAAACTTCCTAGCACCAATAAGAAGCTTTAAGCTAATGTAAAGGGGAGGTGGTGGTACTTTTGGTCTGTGCCAGCACTGCCTCATATCTTTGTATTACTTTGTCCAGAGGTGGGATTTCTGGTCAGCACTACTGTAAGTCACACAATAATTTCCTCTTTAGGTACTCATCATGGAAGCCTTAAACGCTAGGATGAAATTGAAATAGTTTAGGAGCAGGCAGAGTTCTTGACCAGTGCTCACAGTTTAAAAGTGGAAATGAAAGCACTTTGAAGGGAGTGGCAGAATGTAAATTCCAGCTGATCTTTGTCTTAAGCACTTAGCCTGTTTTCCTTGTGTTCCCCTCCCTCTCTGGGCATGTCTTCCTCTTTTTCACCCAAAGACATACTGAGCATAGCCGGGCATGTGCCAAGGATGGGATGGGCAACTTGTGGGTCTGCCTCAAGGAGCTCATGGCTTGGTGTGGGAGGCCGATTAAGTAACAGGCAAGGGCTGTCTGGGATGGGCACTGTGGGCTGCTTTCAGAGCATGTGTAGCAGGATAGAACTCAGTAGGTCGGAGTAGAAGCAAGAGGGTGGGCTTCCTGGAGGAGGTGATCTTAAGAGCCAGGGTTCGCCCTCCTAGCCTAGGAAGGGGTTGAATGTAGGGAGGAGTCTTTGAAGGAGCTTGATGCATAAGAGCATAAAAAATGGGTACAAGGGGGTGAAAATGGGAAGGTGTAGAAAGAATGGGAGCAGGGACACAAAGAGACAGACGTGGATATTAAGGAAACTGGAAGTATTGTTAACTCTTGAGTTGTGTAGGAGGAGAAGTTCACTGTTTTGTAGATAACTGAGAAAATGTATTTGAAAACAACAAAAAATGATTATATTCAGCAAGTAATCTCTCATAGTTACTCTTTTAGTTTTATTTCACCTTTGAGCAGTCAGTGGGTGCTGTGTGTATTTATTGTGATATGTATTCGTACCTCCCCACCTAAAACACACACACACACACACACACACACACACACACACCCCACACACACCCAGGTGCTTGCTATAGAAACTGGTCCATTTTAAGTATTGGGGAACCGCAGAGTGCTCTGCTTTTCTGCTCCTACAATTTTGTTTTGTTACTGTTTTTCCCCCTCATTGTTTTGTTTGTTTGTTTTTCTAAACCTGAGACTAGGAAAGGTAGAATGGAAAAGGAGTGGGAAGGTCCGTGTTCCAGACCAGAGCTCATCTTTGAAGGATACACTAAGAAATGGACAGGACTAATTCTAAAACTTTTCGATTCAGAGTTAGATTTCTCGGCATCCAGTCTTGTTCCTGCCCCTCCCCTGCTCCCTGCCTCCCTCCTGCCATCCCCAAGCCCACCTAGGACCTAGGTGGGGGCCAGGGCTCGGAAGAGGGACGAGAGCTGATGAGAGGACCAGAGGTGGCTCTGTGGACAGCCACTTGAGTGGGGGGTTTGGGGAGGGGACAGAGGGCAGGCAGCCTAGGGCAGAATCCTGGGGAATAAACAGGCTGAGAGAGACGAGGACAAAAGGCCGGCCTGGGAACAGCAGAGATGTGGTCCTGGGAGAGAGCGCCTAAAGGAGGAGACAGGGCCTGTGCAGAACGGAGAAAATGCCCTCGGATTTTACAATAAAGAAGTCCTTGGAGAACTTGGCTAGCCCATTCTCAGTGTGGTGGTTTAGGTGGAAGCCAAACAGTTGACCTCCGTTCCCTTCCTTGTTCCTGGCTCCCCTCTGCTCCTGATTCCTTGAATCCTTTTCTCTGTCTCCACAGCTTCTGCTCTAAGCCTGGTTGGCTGTTCTTTTCTTTTTTTTTTTTTTTGAGGGCAGTGTCACTGGCCCTCATCTGTGGGACCGAACCGGGGCCGCTGGCTTCCCAAGCCAGCGCTTAACCACCGCGCCACTCGGCCGGCCCTGGTTGGCTGTTCTTTATGCTCTTCCCCTTCCTTTTTTCCTCCTCCGCGTCGTCTGTCCCCTCAGTCCTTCCCCAACCACTCCCCAGCCACACTCTTGAAACATCTTATTTCTATTGTTGCTTAAATGGAATTATATATAGTCCTTATCTTTAAAAGCATGTTCATATTGATTTTTTTCTATGAAGGAAAAAGAATGAAATAGAATTACTTAACGAGTGACTTTTAAATGATTGGTCTTTTAAAAAATATGGCTTTGTCTGTAGAAAAACTTTCTTCCCCCATCCTTAGACCATGTGCTTCAAGACATTTGTATTACAGTGCTCGTGGGGTTCCTTAAAGTATAATAATTGTTTTAAATTAAGTCAACAAAAGTAGACGTCCGTCCCCAATTTAAGGACAGTTTGCTGTCTTTAGAATTTATGCTGAGGGCAGCTGGGCACCTGGAATGCATTTTCCCAGGTGCCATTGTGGTAGGTTCACAGCCACCACCCAGCATAGCGGATCCTTGCTTCAGTGCCCCCTGCTGGGAAGTTGCCTTTCTGGCCTCCCTGGCACCCTGTCTGAGTCACCTCATCTCTGCCTGTGCAGGCAGCCCGAGGTCCTGTCCACGGGACCGAGGGACCCAGGGGCGACAGAGAACCCTGGGTCACCAGAGGGACCTAAGGAGCCCCAGCAACAAGTACCACCATGCAGCCTCAGTCCCTCCCCACACCGAGACCCCTTCTTGGAATGCCCCAACCTCCAGACCCCCAGATCCAAGTGTGCAGGAGCGGCTTTCCTTCCAGGAGGTCCTGGTCCCCAGGTGGTGGGCCCACGGGGTCCTCCCAGCCAGGCTTCCTGGGACAATGGCTCCCCACAACCCTCCCAACTTCTGGGGCTCCCTGGTGGCTCCATGATTCTCTCTTCATTTCACCCTCTGCGCCGCAGCTCACAAGCAAACCTTCTCCTTCCTTCTTTCAAAATAGATCAACCTCCTGCCGCCCATCATCTCTCACCTGGACGATTGCAGTTGCCTCTTACTTAATGTTGCCGCATTGAGCGAGTGGAAATTCAGGGTGCCCAGTTGTATGTGAATTTTGGATACATTATGAATAATTTTTTTTTTTTTTTTGAGGGCAGTGTCACTGGCCCTCCCATGTGGGTCCCGAACCGGAGCCGCTGGCCTCCCAAGCCAGCGCCCAACCACCACGCCACTCGGCCGGCCCTGAATAATTTTTAATAGAAGTGTTCCCTTTGTATTTTTCCTGGCAACCCTGCTCTTACTGTATTTCTCCTATTTGCTGTCCTCTTTCCAAGCTCTAGAGTCGCAACAGGCAATTGGGTACATTTATTTTTGCATTTTTTTTATGGTCAAATATACATAACATGTCATTTACCATGTTAACCATTTTTCAGGGTCCAGTTCAGTGGCATTAAGTATGTTCACGTTGTTGTGTAACCATCACCACCATCCATCTCCAAAACCTTTTCAACTTTCAACTTTTCAAAGTCCCCACCTGTTTAACACTAACTCCTCATTCTCCCTTTCCCTCAGCTCCTGGCAACCCCTGTTTTATTTATTTATTCTCTGTCTCTGTGAATTTAACTACTCAAAGTCCCTCCTGGATTGGATGATTTTGCATCCCAGCTAAGCACCTTCAGTGGAGTCCATCACACCGGTAAGAAGTCCCGTGTGATGGACTCCAGCTTCCTGCCTTCTTCAGGTCTGGAGCCCACCGGGCTCTTTCCTATCTTAGTGTTTCTCTCCAGCCCACTCCTGGAAACTACCCCTCTGCTCCAGACCTTGCCCCACCTCTTGCATACCCCCTAAAATAATTCTACACCCTGCCCCGCTCACTCCATGCTTCTCTATTATGGCCTCCTGTCCATTTCTTTCATTACACTTACTACAGTTTGAAAGTTTTGGTAAATTCCTGTTTATCTTTGTATCCCTAGCACTTAGCACAGTGCCTTGTATATAGTAGGTGCTCAATAAATATTTGTTGAATGACTGTATTGGCCAAATGACTATATTCAGTTTAAAACACCGAATTCTTTTTCTCTGCTTCAGACAGCTCTGAACAAGTAATTAGGACATGTGTTTTTATAATGTTCTTTGGGTCACTATTCAGGCGTATTTACCCATAAAATATTTTCCTGATATATTTCTTATTCCCCTCCCTCTGTGTTTACTTTTCCACACAAAACTTATCCTGTTGATCAAAGTAAAAGTGAGAAAAGAAGTAAGAGAAGTAAGTAGAATATAGTTTCTGGGCTTTTATGAAAAGACAAGGGGCTGCTTTGTTATGCATTCTCTGTGGAGTAAAAAATGCCAGGAGAAATGAAAAATGATTAACAAAATATTTAATACTGAAGCCCATGGTGGGTGCATTTAATTAGGGAAAAATGCAAAGATGAACAAGTATTACTCTCAAGAGTGTCATTCAAGTCCTCTGTGGCCTTTTCCTTGGCACCAGGACAGCCCTTCATCTGCACCTGCACGAGCTGGCAGAGGCGACAATGCTGGAATTCGGGGGATGATGGGGCTGGCAGATTCTTCTTTGAGAAGTCAGGATTTCCAGCTCTTGTTAATTATTCCATGATATGTCCCCCAGTGTCTAGAATATAATTATCTGGATAATGCCATGTTCTAGAAATCCTGCACATTTCTTGATAAAGATCACATTTACACTAGTATTGGCAAGCAGGACCAATAGTGAGTTTTAGCTGAGATCTTGATGTATGACAAGGAGGTCATACATCCTTGGTCCTCTTGACCATTTCCAGACCTTCTGCTCCCACCAGGACCTCCCACTCCACTTGAGGTTCCCACTGCCACCGTCCTCAGATCCCTGGGCACTTCTTCCCGCTGCTGCACTATGGCTCTGGCCCACTCCCTCTCCATCCCCTACAGACCCTGCTGTTGTCCATACAGATAGACCTTCAACAGGCTTTCAGTTTTCTTCCCTTCCTTTCCTCCAGGATGCTGTCCCCTTAACCCTCAGTCATCATTTTATGCTTATGATCAATAACTCTATCTACCATGACTCTTATTCCAGCCTGTCGCCTCCCCGCTGCCTGGCTCACTCTCTAGTACTCCAACTCCAATAACTGCAGCTCCTTCCTAGCACTTCCAAGCCAGTAAACTTTCCACCTGTTCCCACACCTCCACCCACCTCCTCTCTCCTTACCTAGCTTCTGTATACGCACTTGACCTGCTCCCTTTGTGCCTTGTTTGAGTCCAGCTCTTTATCTGTTTCACTCCTGCGTCCACACAACAGCTGTGACCAGCGCGGATGTGAAATATTGTCTTTTTGCCCCTCTGATTCAAGACCAGTAACCAAGGTGCCTTGAAATCCCATTCACACACTCTTAGACAACAATTTCTCACCTTCTCCTTTTCCTCTGTCCCCAAACCTTAAGTCCTCCTTCCCCTTCCCTCTGTCTGTGGATTACCTGAGAAAGGAGAAGCCATCAGCAGGAAGCACACACACACACACTCCTCCTCCCTGTTGTGACAGCGACCTGCATTATGCACCAGGTCCTATCCTCCCTTGCTGTCTCAAGACATTGTTCTAGAAATTCTGCATTAACATTTTCCTCGCATTTCTGTACCACTCCCATAGGAATTATAATAAAGTCTTCCCTTTTCTCCACATCTCTCTCTTGAACCCACCACCACTGGATCAAATAGCCCTTGACATATAATCAGTGATCCCCATGACACTAAGTCCGAGGTCGTTCTTCAGCCTCTTCTCAGGGCCCACCAGCAGTATTTGGTGTAGTTGGTCTCTCTCCTCACAGACATACCGTTTGTGCTTGGCTTTGGGGACATCCTTTTCTGGTTTGCCTCCCACCTTACTGGCTATTTCTTCCTCATCTCCCAATATTTAAACATTGGAAGATCCCAGAACTCACTCCTTGGACTTCCTCTTTCTCCATACTCCCCTCCTAAGTGATTTCACTGCAAACTTTGTGTTACTTTCCTAGGGCCACCATAAGAAATTACCACAAACTGGGTGTCTTAAGACAACAGGAATGTATTCTCTGAGTTCTGGAAGTTGGATGTCCTAAATGTCCCAGCAGGGCCATGCTCTCTCCAGAGGCTCTAAGAGATTCCTTCCTTACCCCCTCCACCTCCAGTGGCACCTGGTGTTCTCTGGCTTGTGGCAGCATCGCTCCAATCTCTGCCTCCTTCTTCAAATGATCCCTCCTCTGTACCACATGTCTTAAATCTCTCTCTGCCATTTTCTTATAAAGGCACTGGTCATTGGATTTAGGACCCACCCTAAATCAAAAGTATAATTTTTCATCTTGAGATCCTTAACTAATTAAATCTGCAAAGACTTATTATTTAGTATTATTAATATTTCCAAATAAGGTCCCATTCTGAGGGCCCAGGTAGTTGTGAATTTGACCAGAGGGGACACTATTTGATCCAGTACAACTGTGTCTACTCTGACCACCCTGAAGTTTTATATCTCTAGCCCAGACTGCTCCCCGGGGCTAACTGCTTACTCAGCATCTCCACATGGATGTGTATCAGGCTTGTCACACTAAACGCTGAGTTAGTGTGACAGTGTCCCAGGCTGAGTGCTTGTCCTCCTTCCAAAACCCCACCCACCATCTTCTCCCCTTTAGTTGATGATAACACCAACTCTTCTATTAAAAGTTGTTATGCCTCACACCTTGAAATCATTCTTGACTCCTTCTTTTATGTTACATATCCAATCCTTAAGCAAATCCATTTGATTCTACTTTTAAGATAGATTCACATTCCTAAGTCATCCCCTGCTGTCACTCTGACCCAACTTGAACTCTCTCAGAATGAATTACCTAGTTCTAGCCTTGGGCTTCAACTCTTGCTTCCTCCAGAGCCCATTTGTGACACCATAGCCAGAGTGCTGCTTTTAACACCTAAATCAGATCGACACCCTCCTCCTCTCAACCCTTCAGTTGCTTTTCACCTTACTCAGAATGTGACCTGAAGGCACCTTAATGGCTATTCGCCTGCACTGTTAGTCTCGTCATACATTATCTTTCAGAGATTCAGTCTTTTCATACATTTTTTTATTCTCTTATTTGTATGGAAACCTGTGGTGCAGAGTTTCATTTATTTGCCTTACTGCAAGGCTCACCTTGGGCTCTTGTTTGAAATCTGTAGATTTGTGGGGCCCAGGACAAGCAGCAGGTGCCCTGAGGGCTTAGATGAGTCTGGGAAGCACTTCCATTGAGGACGTGCTGAACTAAGTGAGTGAGCCTTTTTCTAGGTCTTACATCTTCCAAAGGAAAGCTGGTTTTCCTCATCCTAAAGCTGTGGTGGCTAGAGAAGAATTATACTTCTCTCATGATTTTAAGTTAGTGAAGCTTAGTAATTGTTTCTCCAAATCATTAGGCATTGAAAAATTCTACCTGCTAAGCAAAATGCTCGACAGTGCTTCTTCCTCCAATTTGGTCATTTCCAGCACCTCCTATCCTTCTCTTGCTCCATATCCTTAGGAAAAGGAAAATGCATGAGCAGCCATAAAAAGTAAACCTTCACAGCTTCCATTATTTTGAAAACTCATTTCAGAAGGGTTGAAGTATAAATAAAGATTATAGCTATCTATTTCAGTTATATTTGGAATTTAATCCATTCTCATTACAGACTTCCTTTAAATTTGTCACAGGACAAATAACCGAGGGATCATTTTCAGAGGTGGAGGTCAGGCTTTGCAAGGGAATTCTTTCTGCCTAACAAAACTCAAGTTCTATAAGGCATTTTGTTGGAGGTGATATAATGCATGTGCCTACTGTGTGTTTTCTTCATGTCTTAGCTGTGTGACGTGTATATCTATTTGCTGATGTTTTATTTTCTTTCTGCCCCATTAAGAAGTAAACCTCATAGGGCAGGACTATATTCAGTTGTTGCCTGCTACACCTGGAATGGGGCTTGGCCCCTTAGCAGACAATCAGGACTGTGTAAATGGATGGACAAATGATGACAGTTCTCATAGACTAATGGAAGACCCTGCCTCAGAAATATATGACTTAATATATAAGAGTGTCCTCTAAGCGTAGCATCCTAGTGAAGCTATAAGTGACCGGAACTCTAAATATACCCCTAGCTGTTTTCTGTTAACTCATTGTGGCATATGTACTCATATGTATTGATATGATTATATAAATGTGAATATATATTTAGTGAATAATCTGGTAAGTCTTTCAAAGTTTAAAGATATATCCATAAAACAAGTATTCATGCTGTGGGAAATTCTTGGAAAATGTGAATCTGTATCAGATCTCATTTTTTAATATAGGATTTCTTGGGCTGGCCGAGTGGCACGGTGGTTAAGCACTGGCTTGGGAAGCCAGCGGCCCCGGTTCCCACATATGAGGGGTCAGTGACACTGTCCTCAAAAAAAAAACAAACAAACAAAAAAAAGGATTTCTTTTTTTCTTACTAGAAGTCAATGTGTGTTTATTATAGAATTATTGAAAAAATTTTAAAAAATAGCCTTCAGATCCTATGATTCCAAAGGAAACTGTTACAAGCATTTTTGTGTGTTCTCATGATATGTTTTTTATTTTTCTAATGATTTTTTAAAATATTAGCATGATAATGGATTCAAAATGAAGGAAAGTCAAATTATACCATAGCTTAAAAACTAAAAACCTATACCCCGGCTCCTTAGCCCCAGTTTGAACAATTCTAATGGATCTTTCCAGATACCAGCATAGATTATGGCCTTTGCCCCCACCAGAGATGGGATTATACAATATATATCATGTTGCAACTTTATAGCTTAATATATCTTGGCTATCTTTTCATATCAATGCAGAATGAGCCTTCTCATTCTTTTAAAGCTGCTTAGTATTCTCCTGTTTGGTGTCCTATGACTTATTCTCTTATTGATGGGCATTTGTATTGTTTTCTTGGGTTTTTTGTTTGTTTTGCTCTTATACTGTAACAAATAATGTATGGTTATGATTTTTATATATGTTTGTATACTTGCACAAGTATGTTTGAAGGGTAAATTGTAGTTGTAGATCTATTTTACCAAAAGTGTGCATACATTTTAAATTTTGATAGTTATTCCTAAAACTCTTTCCAAAAAAAAGAGTACCTTTTGCTTCATCCCCTTGCCTAAACTGGGTCTTATTAACAGTCTCTAATCAAGTCTGATAGGTCAAATTCAGTATTTCATTTTTGTAATTTGTTTTTATTTACTAGAGATGAGGTCATACACCTTTTCCTATATCTATTTTTGTTTACAGTTTTTCTGTAAACTCTTTCTTTAAGTCCTTGGCCCATTATTTTCTATTAGCTCATCACCATTCACCCTTTTTAATTCTTCTTTTCATTGCACATTAGGTTTGTACTGTATGTGCTATTTTGTATGTATCAATTAGAATATTATAGTTTTTCATTTTATTAAAAACTCTTCATAAACATGCATGTACCTATTATAATATGATATTATATTCCTATAACTGTATCATGATTCCCTTAATATTCCCTTATAGATAAACACTTGGAGAAGCTCAAATTTTTCACTAATATAAATAACAACACAAAACGTTTCTGTGGACAAACCTTTACTTATTTCACTTTATATCCTTAGTGTGCATCTAGCCCCACTGACTCCTCAGTAGCCAGATAACAAGATCAGAGTGTGAACGTTTTTAAGTCTCTTGACATTCACAGCTTGTTTTCACTGAGCAAAATTTGGCATTTGAATAGAGTGAATTTTTTCTCAATTTGAGCTGTTTGGGTCAGATGGCATTCTACTTCAGAGGCTAGTCACACCTCTTATCCTGCAAAAGCATAAAAAGAAGAGCCAATGGTTTTTTTCTTGTTTCCTCCATCAGTGGAATAAGTTGAGACCTTTTTGCTTCCTTCTCTTTTCAAAGTGATAAGCATGGCTCATTAGCCACAGATCAAAGGTAGGTCATTTAGATCACATCAGTAGCTAGAAGAGGGGGCAGTAAGCAAAGGAGATTTCTAATCCTACAGTGTCATTTGTTCACTGTCCTGTCCTGGATGTACGCAAGTGATAAGTCTCTTTCATGAATGGGAAGAGTGTGGATGACTGACAGATCACCCCTTTATATCTTTAGACATTTGGTACAAGGGAGCCTGGTCACACTGAGTGGAAGTAGAGTCTGGAACTCGGCTTTTCCCAAGGTTGATGGTGGCCACTCAGCAAAAGGGAGACATCATGCCTGGGGCTGCACTTGTGTGAATTGTGGGCAGCTTCCCGCCACTGTCCCTAGGCTGGAAAAGATCATTGCTACTGTTTCTCATTTCACCATTATGAAACAAATCCGGATTTTAGTCTTTTTATTATTCATAATGGTAGTATTAATAATAGTAACAATATCTGTCTTGCATTGAGAATTTTAGCATTCTCCTTTTCATTCTTATCAGGACTCTACCAGCTCGATACTATTATTAACACCATTTTGCAGAGTAGAAAACTTGAGGTTTTGAGAAGAAACTTGCCCCCATTTTATGTAAACCCAAGTTGCCTCATTCTCAAGTCTGATCTATAGTCATACCTGTCCAGCTATCTTCTGAAGCATTACCAGTAATCTCCCTACTTCCTGCTAATCCCTAATTATATATTCACTCTGTGGGCAGGTTTATTTGAGGTTGGATTGAGGAGCAGCCTAGGAGTGAAGAAGTGATAAGGAAGGAGCTATGACCATGTCTTAGTTTGGTCTGGTCCTGCTCAGGTGTGTATTGGTGCTTACATCCAGTGTGCCACCCACCAGCTGCCAAACCCTTTCCTTGGTCGAAAGCCGCACTGCCACAGGTATGGGAGATGAGTGCTGGCTGCTCTCCCTGCAGCTAGCTTCTGCTAGCTTCTGCTTCTGCTTTCCTGCAGCTAGAAACATGCAGGGTAGCTGTATGTTTTAATTGTGGTGAAATGTGCATAACATAAAATTTTACTATTTCAGCCATTTTTAAGTGCACAGTTCAGCTGCATCAAGTACATCCATGTTGGGGCCGGCCGAGTGGCATGGTGGTTAAGCGCTGGCCTAGGAAGCTGGCCCAGGTTCGGGTCCCACATCTGAGGGCCAGTGATACTGCCCTCCAAAAAAAAAAAATTTACATTCATGTTGTTGTGTACCCATCACCACCATCCATCTCCAGAAATGCTTTTCATTTTGCAAACTGAAACTCTATACATTAAATACTAATTCTTCATTCTTCCTCCCATCAGCCCTTTGCAACCACCATTGTACCTTCTGTCTATGAATTTAACTACTCTAAGTATCTCATATGTGTGGAATCATACAATATTTGTTTGTCCTTTTGTGACTTATTTATTTCACTTAGTATAATGTCCTCAAGGTTTATACATGTTGTAGCATGTATCAAAATTTTATTTCTTTTTATGGCTGAATAGCATTCAATCATTGTATGTAGCACGTTTTGTTTATCCATTCATCCATCAAAGGGCATTTGGGTTGTTTACATCTTTTGGCTATTGTGAATAATGCTACTATGAACAGGGGAATACCTGTTGGATATTATATAAATAACTGCTTTCAGTACTTTTGGGTACCTACTGAGAAGTGGAATTAATGGACCATATGGTACATCTATTAATTTTTTGAGGAACACCCCTCTGTTTTCCATAGCCTTTGCACCATTTTACATTCCCACCAGCAGCGCACAATGGTTTCAGTTTCTCCACGCCCTCACCAACACTTATTTTTTTTTGTTTTATTGTTTTGTTTTGTTTGTTTGCTTGCTTATTTTTATCATAGCCATTGTAATGGATGTAAAATGGTCCAATAAGTTTTTGCTAGAGAAAGTGTGTGGGAATTAGTTCAAGTTTTTCAGACTTTAAAGATGTTGCATCTTTTTCATGGAAACGTACTGATTAAAATGATTCTTCAGTGAAGCTATCTTTGTGGAAGTCATGTCCTGCTGAGGCATTGTGGGTACTTGTATGCTATTAGATTGATTATATTTTGACTAGTCACAGAAACCTGACCAGTCCTAAGTTTATGTATACCAAACTTTGCTCTTGTCTTTGAGCTATGAAAGTATGACAGACTGCAAACTTTAATTTGGCCACTTTTACATTTTTCTAGTTTCCTTATTTCTCTTTTCCCTCCTCTTTCCTGCCTTCAACTTGTGAACATTCTACTGTATGTTTCTCTTTTTAAAGGAAAAAGCCAGTATGGATGAATGATTAAAAGCATTGGTGGTGGAACCAGCCAGACTTAGATTCAACTCCAAGTCTATCTAGGAAAAATTTTAACTTCTCCAAAACTCAGCTTCCTCATCTTTACTATGAATATTGGCTACTTCATAAGCTTGTTTTAAAGATTACAAATGCCTAGCAAGGCATCTAGGCAGAATAAGCAGCCAATACATGATTGCTTTCATCATCACCAGTATCATCAAAGTAATACACTTCATTATTTCTTATCAGTTTTGCTTGGAAAAGATGAATAAAGAATATTATAATCAATAAAGCTAAAACAAAATTTATAAGAAATTTTGATCCCAAAACATAGCAAGGAATGAGCTCCCTTTTCCATCGCTTCCTCCGTCCAAATTATGGATTAAAAAGTGTATGGATGGGGCCGGCCGAGTGGGGCGGTGGTTAAGCACTGGTTTGGGAAGCCAGCAGCCCCGGTTCAAAAAAAAAAGGAGTGTATGGATGGAGTATGGAGGATCAATGAATAGTAATAGATAGGAAAGTACTTCTATAAAAATTGTCGTGAAATAAAACAAATGCTGTCATATTTGGAGTACAGAGGAGATGTGTTCTTGCTTAAAATTTCTTTTTGCAAACTCTCTTATTCCTTTACATTCTATTTTTCTCTTTTGATTAAATGGTCTTTTTAGATCAGTTTGGGATTGAGCCCAGGGGCTCCTGGTATGAAGGACCCTTCAGAGAGACTCTAGGTTTTACCCAATTGCTATTCATTTGTTCAGGCTCAACTGATTAATGTTGTTGTTGTTATTATTATTATTATTTCATTATTATTAAAAGTAATTAATATTTTGAATTCTGCTTTCCTCAAGCATAGGAAGGAAATACAGATCTAGAGAATGTGGCAGACAATGCTTAATAGGACAGGTAAAGCAATAAGAAACCAGGTTTTTATTCTTTCCTGTCTTTTGGCAGGTTTTTTGTTTAACTAATCTCACTGCTTGTCTAGATGACAAATGTTTTCCAACCAGCCAGTTCTAAGACAGGTTGAGTTTTCAGTTCCAGTTTCTCATTTAGGCTGGAATTTCCTGGGGTAGATTTTAGCTTTGCTTGAGAGATCACATTGAACTCCATTTAGGTCCCTTTCATTCCTTTAGTCCTCCGTCATCTGACTCAAGTGTGGGTTTCTTCTCATTAAAATAAAGAGTAACTTACTGAGCAAGATAGCCTGTTACTTGCCAATTTCTCGGAAAAGTGATAGTCATTAGGATGTACACAAGAACTCGAAAGCAAGATTTGGAGAGCTGAGGCCATCCACAGGAACATGTTATTATTTGTCCAAAGCATCACTCAAGTTCTGCAGTGAAAGCAGCCCAGTTTGTGTGCTGAGCAAATCTTTCACAGTGCACACGCATGAGAAGGAAGGCTCCTGGTGGCTCAGAGCCTGAGCATCTGAGTGAGAGGCAGCCTGCTAGAAGCTTCAGTGTACTGTGTGGGATGCTGGGGTTGACAGGTTTCTGGTTGGGCTTCAGGGAAGAACAGGAAAAGAGGAGTGACCTCTGCGGTCATCACTCGCAAAGATAGTCACTTGCAAGGGATATTATTTGAACTCTGCCTTGGTATGTAAAATATAATTAAAATTTTTTTTCTCTAGAATTGTATTCCATGTAAAATTACTCCTTATATATATCCCAGGGCCATAGTTGTTAGGTATTTCCTGCCCCAGTCTTAACTGTACTGTGAGCCCCCCAGTTGGTCACTGGCAACGCTTCTCAATAAATGTATTTGAGCGAAGCTGTGCTTCATTGAGAGGGAAGGACCTATGTTGCTTCCTTAGAGCAGTCCAGGCAGGGATATGTGAGGATGGTCTGCTGAGACTGCCCACAACATTTACTAATCATTTTGGGAATAGGGACACAGACTTTCTCCTTAAACATTGATATAGGAGAGGTAATTTAAAAGACTTATGTTCAACTCAAATGCTTCTGAAAACTTTGATCTAACTTAACATTTCTGACCTCATAACCTAGAAAAAAATTTATCTCCAAAGTAAATAGGACTCCAAATTTTGTGTTCTGTTGGCACCCTGTCCCCATGATAAGTGTGCACATATGTAAGTGTATGTATGTGTGTGCATGGTGGGCAATGATGAGCAGTAATGCTATGAAATGTTGAGATTGTGAAAACTTTCCATAGGGGTGTGTGTGTGTGTGTGTGTGTGTGTGTGTGTGTAAAATCATGCATGTAGATATGGGTATACTGAAAAATATAGACACACTGATGACACTAACATGTCGAGTGTGTCCATTACGGCCCTCAGAGATGCTAATGAGGGACTGAAATCCATTCCCAGTCCAGCTCACCCATCAGCCAAGATAGCTGGGTCATGTCCACCTGGAGGAAGTGGTGCCGTTTTCTAATTTGCTGTGGGCCCTAGAGGGTACACCTGTTGGGAGGGTTGACACTTCCTATTTTACACCAGTAGTGGGAGAAGTAGGCCTGAGTACTTGGGTCAGACATTCGGTAATACCTTACTTCTCTTTTTGGTCACACATGTGTTTTCTAGCCCTGTCAGTTCTCCAACTTGCGGAAGCTGACTGTCAGACAGATAGATGGCTGACTCCTGTTCTCACGGCGCTTTGGAGGGGCATCTTGGGAAGACTTGCATGGCATGAGACTGGGAGCCTGTTTGTTTACAGCTGACAAGATTACATTGTACCCTTTAACTCAGGAAACATCATTTTTAATATCTTCTGTGTGCCTAGAACTTACACTGGGTACCAGATACCTGCAATTTCATCAGAACCCCTGTGGGTTTCGGGCTCAGGTTGGGATTCTAGTAGTTCCTCTCTGACCTAGTGGTCCCTCTCTGCCTTCCCAGAACAGCAACACACACACACACACACACACACACACACACACACACACACACAAACACACACACACACACACGAACATCAAAGGGAGAAAATGTCATCATATATTTCCACTGAAGGTACAGAAAGAGGAACTAAGAAGTGTACATTCGCCATGATGTTTGAGCTGAAGAGCACAAGAAATGCAAAGCATATCTAAACCTAAATGAGTTCTTTTTAAACCAGGAGTACGAAAACAATGCTCACATTGTCTTCTTATATGATTATTCTTATTTTAGGTGATGGGGATGCCTTTTATTTTAAACTTCCCGAGTTAGAAATTAGCTCATTCAGACAAGGTAGTTTTAGTTACTTCTTTAGCATTAGCAGGTGGTTTAGAAAGTCGAGGTTTTCTCATATTCTTACATCACCAGGCCTGGCATCGTGATGCTGGCATGGTCCAAGATGAAGAGAATCGCCTCAGATGATTTAAAACCTAAAGGTTAAATCAGTTTCCCAAACCCTCTAAGTAATATATGGACCATGATAGAGAGGGAGAAGCACCAGGGTCCCCGCCTCTGAGCTGTGAGGCCAAAGGAGTCCTCCCAAGTTATAGAAAAGACAGCTCAAGATATATGTTCCAAGCTGTTGATGAACTCAGACTTCAGCCAATGTGTCCCAGCACCTCTTTCATCTGGTCCTGTACCATGCCCAGTGCCCACATGACACCTCCATCTTCTAGCTTAGGCTCTTACTTGTGGCTGAGCACATTTTGGTCCTCTTAAGCTGAATCACACTGGGACTTCCTTTCCCAAGCATTCTGAAGACAACAATCCACTTGTGAGGTGGTTTGTAGGCAATGCGTTGGGACCAAGATTTTGTTCCAATACATCTAGAACTTTAAATCCTAAGTAGCTTAGGTTTAAAAGCATATGATCCGGTGTAGTGCTTCTCAAACTTTAATGTGCATACAGATCACCCAGAGATCTTGTTAAAATTGGATTCTCATGGAATAAGTCAGAGTCAGAGTCCAAAATGCCACACTTCTAACAAGCCCCCAGATGATGTCAGGGCTGTCCCTGGTCCGAGGACCACACTTAGTGATGCGAGGGCCTAGAGAGGTTCTCCCTTTGGACTGCATGTTAGAATTATCTGCAGAGGGCCCCCTCCTGTAGATTCAGGTTTAATTGGTTTAAGGTTAGCCCCAAGTAGTGGTATTGTTTCCAAGCTCCCCACATTCACAACCAGAGTTAAGAAATACTGGCATAAGGGTTAAAACTTATTTTTACCACTAAATGCACAGAAGGGAAATTAATTTCACTTCCAAACCATTATACTAACCTATGCTGTGACTCTGGGAAAGCAATTTCCTTTCAGCTCCATCAAAGTTCCAAAGGGAATGACAATTACTGCCATATATATATATATGACATAAAGGGCTATTTGGATGAAAGAGTATTTTGTTGCTTAATTTTAGCCCAGTTGTTTTCATTATGTCAGAGTGTTAACTTTACCCAAGTCAAGTATATATCATCATCCATCTTATTTCCCTCTTTTGAGTCACAGGCAAAACTGGCTTTAAAACTTCTTTGTTCCATTTAACATATTCTAGACCAAGCATTCAAAATAGAGACATGAATGCCCCCAAAGGAGTGAAAATTGGTTCCTGAGGAATGAGGAAATCTTAGATATTACAATAGTCTGTGGCTCTCCAAAGCTCAAACCCACCTGACATTATTTTATTCCTTTGTATTTATTTTCTCCTGTTAAGGAAAAATTAACTTTAATTAAAATCTGAAATTTAAACTTTTCTCCTTAAAGGAAATGATAATGAAAAACGGTTAAGAAACACTGTTCTGGGCAAAGACAACCCAAAGTATGCTTATATGTACTTCCTGAGCTGGATATCCTAAACTCTACCTGGGGATATTTCACCTAAGAGATGAAATTTGGGCTTAATAACAATAAATTTGGGGAGAAAAACCCAAAAGCATTTTTCTCTCCTAGTAAAAACGTATTCTCCTGCTTAAAAAATTAGAGTTCCTGGAGCATCTAGGTATCTATGCAGCAATGAGCTCCTTGCTGATGTGCCATTCTGGAATGTCGTGTTGAGAGTGAGGATATTGAGGCACACCTGGATGGAAATCTGGCTTTCCCCTTCAGCCTGTGGCTTTCAGCAGGTTCTTGTACCTCTCTAAGCTTCATTTGCTTCTGTACAATGGAAATAAAACTTGCCTGGTAGATTTGTTACTCAGATGAAACATGAATTGGGGGTAAAGGATAAAATACAATGTCTGGTATGTAATAAGTGCTCAATTAGTAGGGGGAGATGTAGTGGTTATTAATGCCTATCTACCTACCTACCTACCTACCTATCAATCATCAGCCTCTCATCATCATTACAATGAAAATGTCTGTGTGCACACAACAGTCTCCTGAATCGCAGATCCTTTCCTCAACCAGACCTGAGCCATTCCATATAACTTGCTTCATGATCAGCCTTGCTGAGCTAATGGAGCACTTCCCTCTCCCTAGGTCCCCATGGACAGCTGAGCCTTGGTGTGATGCATTTATGTGACAGCTCTGTCTGCAGTGCTGACAACGGTTAGACTAAGTGACCTGGGGAGGAAGAAGGTATTCCATGACAGAAAAGTTAGTCCTAGATTCCATTAGCCAAAGTGGTCTCTGATTTCTTCCTGCTGTTGCAAAATAGAGCCGGATTTACTTTAGCCAAAGTAAATATAACCAAAAAAAAAAAAAAAGATTAAGGCTTAAAAAAAAAGAAACCAAGAAAGAACAATACATATAGACCAGAAAAAGAATAATTTTTATATAAGAAACTGCAGTCTTTTATGACCTCAAAGGCAAGTCATATCTGAAAGCTTTTATTTTGCTCCCATATCTATTATTTATTCAACTTGGCTAATGCTAGTGTTTTGAATCTTAGTCTTGGTGAATACTGTTATTATTGTTTGGAATATGAGCTCCTTGAAGCACTCTGACATGGAAAAGAAAGCCAAAATAAACTGGGCTTGTGGCAAGGCTGTTATTATTTCAGAGAATCGTTTTTAAAAATGTATTCAGATTTGTGTAAATGCAGAATTGGAGTAGGTGTGATTTAAACCTTATCCACAAGGCTGGCTGGCAACTGACGTGTGGTTTTGTGAGCCGCCGTGAGCAGCATCCAGTGGCCGGGGAGCAACTGCCTCATCCGGGAAGAGCCCAGTGATCACAATACCAACACGGGCCAGTGAAGCAACGTCCTCCACAACTAGACTGAAGAACAAAAGGACAGCAACTTGTCTGTTCCCCTTCCCCGATTCCCCAATTCCCCAATAAAATCTAAAAAAAAAAAACCCTTACCCACAAGTTCCCAGAGAACTTTTCTTAATGAGCTGATCATTAAAATCTATCACTAAGAATGAGAGCAGTGTGGTCTGCAGTGCCATGTCTTAGAGGCTCTGTCAGGACCACTAGCACACACCTGTGTGGGTCAGTTAACATCATCAGAGGAGTGTCCAGCACAGTTTCCTCATTGCTTCCGGCAACTGCAATTACAGGCCTAAGTTGGGGTTGCAGCCAACTTTGGCTCTTTCGGGTTCCTGGCCCAGTTTGCAATTGTTGAAATGTTACATAAACTTCCGAGAACAGGAATGTGCATACACTACACCTGCCCGAAGGGGTTTCCGTTCCTTCCATGATCATAGACAGGTAAACAGGTGAGGAGCAGGGAGCACTGAGATCACATACATCAGAGGAGAAGGAAAGTCTGGCAAGGCTTCTTAGAAGTGACTTCTCAACGGACACCTGCGGAATGAATTGGCCAGGCAGAAAGGGCAGGGAGCAAATGTTCCAAGCAGAGACAGGTGTGAAAGCCAGGATACAGGAGAGGAGAGGGTCACAGTGAGGAGGCAGGAGGGCTAAGCATGGGCCAGGTCATGCAGGGCCTTGGCAGCAATTCAGACGGTGTCTTGAGGCTAGTGTTAAGCAGGGAGTGACCTGGTTAGATTTGCACAAAGGATTAAAATGCAGTGGCCCAAACCTTTACGGAAGTGAAAGCTGGCAAGCTGTCCAGGCAGTGACTGGACTCTGGGTTCACCCAGCACCATCACTAGCAGCCAGGTCTCCATGGGACGGACAGTGCTTGACTGCCACACATGGTATTTCTGATTATAGAAGCTGTTCTTTTTTAAATTGTCTTTTCTACTAACGACAGAAGTCAGACAGCTTTTGTTCTTTTTGATTTATGATTTTCTCTTTACGGGACAGTAGGTCAGACGCGAACTGCTGGGCTGACCTGCTACTAACTGATCCTTTGGCTACAAAAATATCATCTGCCAAATTCCTGCAGCTGTGTGCCAACAACACAGTGTTCTGGTAGCATTGAAAACCCAGTACATTTCCCAAAGAACTTTCTCTGGCTGAGAAGATGTTGGATAAAAAGTTTGAAGGTTCTAATAGATACCAGTGAGAACAGAAGAAATATAATGTGTGGCTTCTGCCCTGGAGGTGTTTACTGCATGACAACAATAAACCCATTAAACCGTATTAAAATAATGACAAAGCTATGATCAGTAGATGCAAATGGTTTTTGTACAAATTGACCATTGAGGGTGGGTGTGGAGCAAGAAAAATTATCCAAAAAGAGTTCAAGGAAGGCTCCCTGGGCAGAAGGTGAGCCAAGGGATTGGCCGAGAGTGGGGAGAGGTGTTCCAGGCGGAGGTCTGTCAAGGAGAAGCATACCCAGTACTGAGGAGCTAAACCTTTGCTAAGCAACATGGCCTGGGTGAACCTGTGGTTTGAACTGAGTCATAAAGAGGAATGCCCTTGCAGATGAGTGGGGGTAGTCTCGTCCTCCCAGTAGACTACATTCATGCCCCTGTGACATGATCCTAATTAGAGTTGCCCTCTAACTTCTCACCAGATACAGCTACTTAGTCTGCATCCATTTTCTTTCTTTTTCTTTCTTTCTTTCTTTCTTTCTTTCTTTCTTTCTTTCTTTCTTTCTTTCTTTCTTTCTTTCTTTCTTTCTTTCTTTCTTTCATTTTCCTTCCTTCCTTCCTTCCTTCCTTCCTTCCTTCCTTCCTTCCTCTCTCTCTCCCCCTCCCTCCCTCACCCCCTCCCTTCCTCCTTTCCATTCAGTCTTCCCCTCTCTCCCTCTCTGTCCCTCCCTCCCTCTCTTCCTTCCCTTCCTTCCCTCCCTTCCTTCGTTCCTCCCTCCCTTTCTTTCTTTTAGATACTTATCTTTATATTTTGGTAATGTTTTCCTTAAAAAACAGTTTTCTAGTGAGCGATGAATAGTGGTTTCACCTCCCCTATTTTGTTTTGTTTAAATCTTGAATTCTTTCCTGCCATCATGCACTGTTGTCACAGTGAATCTGTCAGGTCATCCTGGAGGGACGCACAGAGAGTAGTTGAAGAACCAGTTCCGTGGGTTGTTGATTAACCTGTTGGGTGAGGATGCTGCTGACCAAGGACATCCTGTCTTTGATACCCTAATAACTTACTTTTATTAACGTGTCACTTTCTTCGGCTCTTGTTTTCTCATTTGAAAAAGTGAGATAACAACATCTGTATATCTACCTGCAAGAATTTAGTAGGATCTTAAAAAGATTCTCCACACATTGGAAAATGCTGAGACATGTAGCTATTAAAAGATCATGTTGAGATGTGATTACCATCATTGGCGATTTGGGGGCAATTGTTTTAGAAAGGATTTAAAATAGTGATTGCAGTTTACTCACTGTTTTTAAAACTTGAATGATCAGGATAATACAGAATTTCAAAAACTCATCAGTTTTTTGGTTTTCCTTGATGGCCTACCCTAAATTGAAAATAACAATCTTGGGCTGGCCGAGTGGCGCGGTGGTTAAGCGCTGGATTGGGAAGCCAGCAGCCCTGGTTCTGGTCCCACATATGAGAGCCAGTGACACTGCCCTCAAAAAAAGAAATAACAACCTTTTTCTATTTTCAGATCGCAGAAGGAATGGCATACATCGAGAGGAAGAACTACATTCATCGAGACCTACGAGCAGCTAATGTCCTGGTCTCTGAGTCACTCATGTGCAAAATTGCAGATTTTGGCCTCGCTCGAATAATTGAAGATAACGAGTATACAGCAAGGGAAGGTATGTTCCCCTAATGACCTTTAGGTGTTTCATTATTGTTTTGTTTTATTTTGTTTCTGTCTGTTTTTAACAAAGTAATTACAGTAGTCATCATTTAAAAAAAGAGCTCATTTGGTAAAATATTCAAAATATACCATAGTTCCTGTTTGTGATTCCATTCTAATAATTGTTTTAAAAATTACTCTCTTCATTAATTCCATGTGATACTTTTATTACGTTTACAAATGCTATTATTTGTATTTCAGTTAAGCCAAGCAAAACAAAAAGAGATTTGGCAAGGATGAGATTCTTTGTTTATATTTTATGTTAGTGCTTTTCACCCAAACAGTGCAGTACATGTTCTTTAACTACTGTATAGAGAAAATACTTGGAACAATAATTTTGTATTCTATATTCTGGCCTTTTAATTACAAATTAAAACATGGAAATTATTACACACATAAAAATAAATATAGTACTACAAAAAATACACTCCTTTATTTTCCCACATTCCATATTATAAACGTGAATCAAAAATGCACAGAGAGGCATAAATCTTCCAGTCCCTGGCACATTGCTCTGCATCCAGGCCATGTATGGGGCTGCACTGACCTTTCCTGTTGGAGACTCATCCATGTAGCTTATGATTTGAGAGTTCTGAAGCTCTCTCTCATGAAAGCTGAGTGAATGTTTTTGCAGTGCTTTCTCTCTTCCAAAAGAGCCAAGCACTTTCTTGACATTCCTAAGGGTTGTTAAACAAGGATTATTTCCCTTTTAACTACATGTGTGTTATTTCTGGAAGATGTCCATAGCACTTGCAGAGGTGACAAGCAGATTGAAAACAATCATTTTGATTTGGTTAGCATCTTTTGTACCCATCACGTTTAAGGTGGTTCTTCTCCTGCCTCAAGCTTATGTTCTCTTATATGGGTTATTACTTGTTCTTGTCCTGAATTATCCTCAATAAAATGGCAGGTGCAGGATAACAGTTTCAGGAAAAGGAGTTTAAAAAAATAAATAAATAAATAAATAAATAAATAAATAAATAAATAAATAAATAAAATAGCTGGGCCAGCCGAGTGGCGCATTGATTAAGAAAGAGCAGGGCCTTGGTTCGAATCCCACATATGAGGGCCAGTGACACTGCCCTCTACAGCTAAGATGGTGAACACCAGCTCGACCTGGTTGCTTGTATAGCTAAGATGGTGAACAACAGCTTCACCTGGAGCTGGGCTGCTATGGTTCCCTGGGTACAGCATAGCTGCAACCCCTGCTGCAGTGGGCTGCCATAGGCTACAGTGAGTGGCTGGCAGCCAATGTGAGTGGCCGGCAGCCAGCATGAGCTGCCAAGAGCTGCCGTGAGCAGCCGCCCAGAGGCCAGCGACCGATCTGCCTCACCCAGGAAGAGCGCAATGATAATACCAACATGGGCCAGTGAAGCAACGTCCTCCACAACTAGATTGAAAAACAAAAGGGCAGCAACTTGTCTGTTCCCCTTCCCCGGTTCCCCAATGCTGTCCCCCTCCCCCAATTCTCCAATAAAATCTTTTTTATTTATTTATTTTTAATTAGTTTCAGGTGTACAACACAGTGCAATAGTTATACTTTTTACCCCTCAGAGTGACAACCCCCTGCCCCCATTTAGCCACCCCACTCCTCCCCCCCATATCATATATATCTATTACACTTCCTCTGACTCCCTTCCACATTATAATCCACATCCCGTGACTATCTATATATTCAATTACAGTTGGTGTACAATAGTATACAACCTTAGCTTCAGGTGTACAGTGCAGTGATCAAGCCTCTACTCCATCCATGAAATGGTCTCCCTAACAAGACATATGACCATCTGACACCCCACAAAATATTTACAACATTATTAATTATATTCCCCAAACTGTCTCATATCCCTGTGGCTATATTGTAGTTGCCTATTTTTGCTGTCTAATCCCTTCCCCTTCTCCCTCATCCCCACCCCCCTCCCAACTAGCAACCCTGTTTTTCCTCTATATCTATGAGACAGTTTCTGTTTACTTTGCTCATTCATTCAGTTTTTCAGATTCCACATATAAGTAAGATCATATGGTATTTGTCTTTCTCTGACTGACTTACACTAACATAATAGTCTCTAGGTCCATCCATATCATTGCGAATGGTACGATTTCATTCTTCTTTATAGCGGAGTAATACTCCATTGTATAAATGTACCACAGTTTCTTCATCCAGTCATCTACCGATGGGCATTTCGGTTGTGTCCAAGTCTTAGCTATTGTAAATAGTGCTGCAATGAACATAGGGGTACATATATTTTTTTGAATAAGTGTCTTGGGTTTTTCAGAATAAATACCTAGGAGTGGAATTGCTGGGTCAAAAGGTAGCTCCATTTCCAGTTTTTTGAGATACCTCCATACTGACTTCATAGTGACTGCACCAATCTGCAATCCCACCAACAGTGCAGCAGGGTTCCCTTTTCCCCACAGCCCCGCCAGCACTTGTTGTTTGTTGATTTTCCAATAAAATCTTTAAAAAAAAATAGCTAAAGTGTAGTGAGTGTTTGCAGCATGGCAGTCACTATTCTAAGTACTTTTTGTATATATCTCAGTTATCTTTACAATAACCCTATGTGACAATTATTTTTTCCGCCTTATAGATGAGGAAAAGGAGAGGTTTGGTAGCTTCAGAGGTCCCATAGTAAGTGGTAGAGCCCGGATTCAAACCCAGGAGACCTAGCCTCAAAGTACCCGAGTCTTACACCTGAAACTAATAATAAAAGATAATTTATTTTAAATGTTTAAAGTACATGAACTAGAATTTATTCCACTGGTTTTGTTGAATTTGACAAGTCTAGAGTCTCGCAAAAATACCTGTTCTGACATGAGATAGGTGGTTTAGTGTAGAAAACTCAGGATCTAGAATTAAAGAATAAGCATCTCCAGGCAACAGTAATGCTATTTACCTTTCACTGGTATTTACGCTGTGCTGAGCATGCAGATCAACCCACTTAACCCTAACAGCAACCTGGGGGAGGTTCTGTTATTTCCTCATTTTACAGATGAAGGTGCCAAAGAGGCACAAAGACAGTAAGTGACTTGCAGGGGTCACACCAAGCTGCAATCAACAGAGCCTGAATTCAAACCCCAACTGGGTTGTGCCGATGGAGCCCCCAGCCAGGGCCCTACCCCACTCCTGTCACTGCTGCCTCTCTGGCAGGTGGGCAGGGCGTTTAATGCCAGAATATGTGACAGTGAGTGCCAGTTCCCCCCCACCCCAGGTCCTCACACAAACAATAGCTGCTCCACTAGCTTTCTGCTATTCTTATTGTTCTAATTTGGATTTTCAATTTTGATTGACATTCCAAAAAATTCTAAAGCAAAGACATAATGAAAGCAAATACGTTTTTAAAACTTTTAACTAGTTGGTGGAAACCCTTAGCCTTTCCAGGACATAGTAGTGACAGTCTGTGCCTGTGTCCCTGCTTTCCTCAAAGTGACTCTGGAGTTCCTCAGGCCAGGTTTGCCTCTCATGTGACCCCGTAGCTAGGTGTCCCTTAGCCACGCCACCTCCTCATAAGAAGCCTAGTATCATCACTAGCTCATTCTGGGCAGATCACCATCCTACCCAATTCCTAAATGTGTAGTAATGTTTGATCCTATCAAATGAAAGCATAAGACATTGAGGTTTGGAGTAGCATCCAAAGTTCCTATTGGTACGGGCTTAAAGAGATTTAGCCACAAGAATATACACATCAAGAGATATTTATATTCCATAGAAGCATAGTATGGGTTCATTAGAGAAAATCTGAACACTAAAGATATATACCGGGGGTGCCAAAAAAATGGATACAAGTGGACACTTTGGTTAACGTTGCTCAAGCAGTAGTTCGCCGTAATCAGGTGTCTGGATGCTGATGGTAACCATTTTGAGCATCTCTTGTAATTGCAGAAGTCAAATGTGACTTGTATTCATTCATCTTTTGTTAACGGTATATATTGAGTATTACAATTTTAATAGTTTTTCCTTTCTTAAAATGTGTATGCATTTTTTTGGCACTCTGTATACTATATATGCTGTAGAGGCTGGTGTCAAGGGACAAATGTACAAGGTTAAGATTAAATGCCTTTCTATTCTGTTCACGTGCTTTTATGTTTAAAGTGGGCTAGTTAAGATATCTGGTAGAAGACACAAAAAAACTTTGCTTCTTAACAGGGGGAAATGCCCAAAAGGAAAACAGAGGAGGGAGACAGGCATTTTAAGTGTAATATTTTGTACCATCTCTATTTTGTACTATGGGTACTATGTGTGTTATCTATTCAAAATAATAATTAACATTTTCTCAAAAAGAAGTAAAGTGTGAGGGCCACATGCCCATGACTTTTGTTTCGGCTCAGAGGCCCAATTAAGATTCCTGTGTCTTCTTCCTTAGGTGCTAAATTCCCCATTAAGTGGACAGCTCCAGAAGCAATCAACTTTGGATGTTTCACTATTAAGTCTGATGTGTGGTCCTTTGGAATTCTCCTGTATGAAATCGTCACCTATGGGAAAATACCCTACCCAGGTATCCTTTACTTACCTATTTCCATTCAAATGGTATATGTGAGAAAAAAACAAAGGCATGAGGCCTTAAAGAAAAACAGCCACTAAAAAATAACCGTATACAAAAGCTAAGAGTAAGCTCCTTGCGCTAGAGCTTGATTTTAACTATCTTTAGTAGAAAATGTCCTAAAATATACTTAGACACTTCTCTGCCTTCTTATTTAATTGAGTGTGTATTCCTTTCTTCACTAATTAGTTCCACCACTTACTTCATGCCTAGAAAGTGCCTGGCACCATGTTGCAGATCTGAGGGTGGATTAGAGGGTTAGACACAGGTGCTTCTGCTAAGCTGTGAACCTGAAGACACAGACATACAAATGGGGATTTACAATGCTTTTTGGTTCATTCTGAAACAGAGGTTTGTTTAAAGTATTTTCGAGTGTCTACCTGTTCAAGAAGTAACCACCCCTGTTTATCAGTGAAAGATCGCTTACTGGGTGTAAGGACAGCATTCAGTATTTCCAGACTCCTAACACCTGCAGCCTTTGGAGCCAGATTCTGCCAGCCCTCCCTTTTTGCAGGATCTATGCTGGAATGTGCAAGAGAGGGATTTATCCCAAAGCCTTCACACTCTTATTAACGTTTGCCTCTTCACAACATTGATTGATAATTGAATTTAAAATTACATCTTTAATGTTTAAATCATCCTCTCATTCAAAAAGTATCTGAGGGTGCCAGGCACTCTCAAGGTGCCTGGATGGAGCAGTCACAGCTCCTGCCCTTGAGAGCTAATATTCTGGTAGGAGAGAGACTGACGACAATCGAATAGACCACCGTCTGTCGGATAAAGTACACTATGGAGAGTGTGTGAAGTGGGTTAGGGATTAATGGGGGGAGAAGGGAGGGTTGCTGTGTTTATACAGTGAGGGACTCTGTGACATGACATGAGCAAGGGAGCCATGGGGTTGTCTTGGGGCTGAGTGTCCCACAGGGGAAAGAGCCAGTGCATGGGACTGGGGCAAGAGGCCACATAGTTTGGGCTTCAATGAGAATTGGCTGAATGAATGACACTCCTAGGCCATTTAATCTCTAAATCATCTCCATGCTATGGATGAGAAAGTGGGTGGTGAGAGAAGTGGAGACAGCCTTGGAGTTGGGATGGAGTGGATGGGAGGGCCCTAGAGGCCACAGGAGAGCATTGCATTTTACTCTGTGTGATCTGGAAGCTATGGGAGGCTTTTGAACAAAGCGGTCTTTGTCCAAATGTGGTCTTCCTCACTGCCATTTGGGGGTGAGCCCCAGAGCTGGAAGTGGGCTGACTCTCCCATGAAATCCCCTTTGTGTCGACGTTTCATATTCGGACAACCGCTGTGCTCTAGACTCTGAGTTAATGAATAACACTACTGTAAAGTAGGGGAAATATTTCTTGATCAACCCTGATGTCTGACATTATATATCTGTATCTATAATCTGTATCTATATCTATCTATGAAGAAAGATTATATATTTAGGTTATATCTATATAACCTAATACCTGATCAAATAAACATATCACCTCATGAAATGGTGTTCTGTGATATATATGACATGCTCCACTGATGAGGCTCTTGAAGCTCAGAAAAGGAGACTGTTGCCCAGAACTATGTCGCTAGCTCCTGACAGAACTGCTTCTGAACCCTCTGCCCGGGTGCCTCGCCCACTGTACTCAATGCCCAGGATCTGAAAATATTTGGGGTGAAAATCATAAAAAATATAAAAGAACCATTAGAAAAATGGTGACATACACACACACTACAATAGGACCAATCAGAAAACATTGACTTTTCTATTCCCCAGTTAGCTTGTCCTTTGTAAGAACTAGGGATGTGACATATCTTCTGGAGTTCTCGGTTGAAGAGGTTTTCCAGTCACAAGAGTTTTATGTTATGAGAGCCTCTAGCATTAAGGAATGTGAACAGAGCAAACAATCCTGTTTACTTAAGTCTCAGAGGACTCAATTCACAGATAACATAGAAATTGGTGAACATTGCTAAAACATGCCATTTCCTTCACTGTTACAAAACTGCTCATGTGAGAGACCCCACTGATCACTGAGTTATCTGAGAATATTTTCTTTACCTAGAAAAGGGCTGGATATGTTAAGGTTTCTTTTAATGGTTTAGAAACTATATGCCTAGCTTTGCAAAATAAAAAAGGAATAAAATAAAGGAGGGGCAAAAAAAGAAATATGAAAGCCCCATATAAAGTGAACACTTATTTTTAGAGGAAAAATTACCTAAAAAGTGTAATATATCAAAATGTTATTATCCTTGGGCAATGTGATAATAAGTTATATTAATTTTCTTCTTCATAAATTTCTGAAGTTTTTAATTTTTTACAATTATGTTTTTATTAAATATTTTAATAGTTGTCTAAGTAATATATGCACATGAAAAAAAATCAGGAAGTGCAAAAAGGCTTCTGATGAAAAGTTGCCTCTCTGGCCTCATGCTTGCTGATGCTCCTCGAAGATATCTCTGATTTTGCTTCCCTTAGGTGCTGATTATTATACTCATACTATTATTCCATTTTTATTTATTTATTTATTTATTTATTTATTTATTTATTTATTTGAGGGCAGTGTCACTGGCCCTCACATGTGGGACCCGAACCGGGGCCGCTGGCTTCCCAGGCCAGCACTTAACCACCGCGCCACTCGGCCCCTCATACTAACTATTATTTCTTAAGTTAAGTTTTTTTCCCCTAATTTTACTTATCATTAAGTAAGAATATGGTCACGTGGTTCTACATTCAAGAGATACCAAGAGGTATATGGTGACAGCTGTGCTTTTTACCCCATTCTCCAGCCACCATAGAAAAACCTTCTGGGAATACGGGAATAAATTATACAATTTTGTCAATAAAAGTTACTTATTAAGATTCTGTTGCATTGTCGGAAAAGTCATGACGCATTTTTGCAACGAACAACATAGAAAAAATAAGTCATGACTTTTCCGACAACCCAATAGTAGTCAAATATATGTGTATGAGAGTATAGTGTGGAGTGCCATTTTGCATTTGCAGTCCTACTCAATGGAATAGATACTTTGAGCAGGCACTTCTAATACCACGAACTTCTGTGCACATCAGAATATAATTCAGGAAAATACTTTTTTGTAACATGCTTTCTAGAAAAAGCCTGTGTGCCTGTTAATTATATTTCGGGCAAATCTCAAAAATCCTTGGTTTTCAATTACTGTTGGTCCATTTCAACAAATTTGTGTTGTGTTTTAAAATTTTTTAGCCCCCATAGACTCAAAGCCATGACGAACTGTTTTCTTCAAGCATTTCCGTGTTCTCCTTGATGAGTGAGCACTGAATAAGGTGGTTTGTCCCTATTGTTGTTGTGCATGGCTTTGGAGTTTGTCCTCGTAAAAATCTGAGACATCCAAGTTCGTATTCTGCTTCTAATTCCTACTTGGAAAATAGAATACATTCCAAATAGGACTTTTTCTTGAGACGCTCATGACCTAAATAAAGTTAAGTAGCTCGATAAGTACAATTATCAAATTTGCTTATTTTATGAATGCTAACACAAAACACTTTCACCTAGAATTTTAAACAAATCCCTCCACTGAGCCCACTTATGTCGTGGCTGGGCCAAAGGCTGATGGCTTCTGAATCCACCCTCTGTCTAGGACCTCATTTCCTCTATAGAAGAACTCAGGATCTCTCATTATCTCTGAAATTTCTTGACAGCGTACTTTCATCATTTTTATGTTATGCTGGGTACTTGTTTTGTCTTTTCTATTTGGAAACTTATAGTCATAAATTCTGAGAAATTTTCATAGATTGGCTGCTTTGAAAATTTCTTCCTTTCCATTTTCTGTTTTCTTTCTGAGTCACTTGCTGGTAAGATGGTGGACCTCCTGGAGTGATTCTCTGAGTCTCCTGTCTACTCTTCTGTCCCTGTCATTCTGTCCTTCTGTACTGCCGTCAACCTTACCTTGGGCCTCTGGACCACCAAGCATACTTGTCAGCACCCTCATGGGTCAGTATCTTCAGGTCTGTTCTCTGGGACCATTTAGTTTCTTCCAAAGAGAATCTTCCAGGCCTTGCCTGTGGGGTACGAACCTGACTGTCAGCATTCTGGAAGCTCACTGGAGAGGGTGCATCGGTGTCTTTTCATTTTTATTGTGGTAAAATGCACATAGAATAAAATTTACCGTCTTAGCTTTTTTTTTTTTTTTTAAGATTTTACTGGGGAATTGGGGAAGGGAACAGTGTTGGGGAATTGGGAAATGTAACATTGTGTTTTTCCAGGACCTATCAACTCCAAGTCAAGTTGTTGTTCTTCAATCTTAGTTGTGTAGGGCGCAGCTGAGCTCCAAATCCAGTGTCCATTTTCAGTCTAGTTGTGGGGGGCACAGCCCACTATCCCATGTGGGAGTTGAACCGGCAACCTTGTTGTTAAGAGCACACGCTCTAACCAGCTGAGCCATCCGGCCACCTATCGGCAGCTCAGCTCAAGGTGCCATGTTCAATCTTAGTTGCCAGGGGGCGCAGCCCACCATCCCATGCGGGAATCAACCGGCAAACCTGTGACTCAGAGCTTACGCTCTAATCAACTGAGCTACCCAGCCAACCCCCCAATCTTAGCCATTTTTAAATATATGCTTCAATGGCATTAAGTATATTCACAGTGTTGTGCAATCATCACCACTCTCCATTTCCAGAACTTTTTTCATCTTCCCCAACTGAAACTCTGTATCCATTAAACAATAATTCCCCTTTCCCCCAACCCCCAGCTCCTGTTTTACTTTCTGTCTCTGTGAATTTGGCTACTTAAGGTACCTCCCACAAGTGGAATCATACCATCCATATTTGTCCTTTTGTGTCTGGCTTATTTCACTCAGTGTAATGTCCTCAGGGTTTACCCATGTTGTGACATGTGTCAGAAGTATATCACTTTTTCATGTTCAGCCTTTCTTCTCACACCCAGTCATCCATCACACACTTTACCCCACCTCCACTGGGCCTGGTGTGCCTGAACATAGAGTTTCTCTCCTTCAGTTCCTGCAGCATTAAACTGGGGCACCTGACAGGCAGGCTCTAGGTATAGTCCTGTCTGCAACCACCAACCTCACCCCTTCCTTTGCATGTATGATAACTCTATGTGGAACCTCCCCAGGTGAAATTGGTGGGATGAGACATTTTGCCTGTCCCTTTCTTGCAGGCACTGTGGTTTCATGTTCCTCTTCTTGGCTCAGACCACTTCTGCCTCTGGCTGACAGGTGTCTTATGCTTTCATCAAAGACAGAGTTTAAGTTTCTGTTTCTTGTTCTCTTTTTGTTTGGAAGAATAAAGGAGATGGGTCAAAAGGTCCTTACTGCACTATCTTAAAAGCAAAACTGTAGTAATATTATTATATGAATTTTCTAAAGAAATGAGGGGATCTTTGTGATTGGCGTTTTGTTTGCTCTTATAAAAAGGAAGGAGGTTTGAAAATGACAGTTTTTCTGAAGCACTATGTATTTTCTAGCTGTGTCTTACCACATGTATGTAACATCTTAGTGCTATATGTGAATCAGAACCAGGAAATTCATCCTGCTGCAAATGTTCACCTTGGTCACAAGCAGTGCTCCAAAAAACCAAATTTGCCCTTTTGGAACTGTTATTGGGTGGAAGACTGCAGTCCCTTGGTAGCTGATACTTCCTTCCTCACACACACAGAGAGCCCCTTAGTCTTTAAAGACGGTCATGGTTCCTGGAACTACTGGGCTCCCATCTCCTGTTGCTAACCCCCTCTTCCTTTCTAATCTCTGCTGTACTTCATTTTTCTCATTCCTATACTCCTTCACCAAATTTTAGTCTCTGCTAATTCTTGCCCATTCCAGATATCACTTTCTGCTCCCCGCCTCCTCCTTTTCCTGGGGGCATCATCCCCACTGGGCTGTGTGCCACTGGAGGACAAGTCTGTCATAATCATCTTTGTATCTCTCCGAGCTTAGTGCTAGCTAATGACCCATAGTAAGTACTCAATAAATGCATGTTAAAAGAATGAAGGATGGAATATGAAAGTGCTTGCCTTTTAAGATCACCAGGCAGTGGGTGTTTGCTGTCTTTTTTTTTTTTTTTAAAGATTTTATTGGGGAATTGGGGGAGGGGGAACAGTGTTGGGGGATTAGGAAAGGGGAACAGACAAGTTGTTCTTCAATCTTCGTTGTGGAGGGGGCCAGTGCTATGTGGCTTCCCGTCGGCAACTCGTGGCCTCTAAGCTCAAGGTGCTGTGTTCAATCTTAGTTGCTGGTGGGTGTAGCCACCATCCCATGTGGGAGTCGAACCAGCAGACTTGTTGTTAAGAGTGCACACTCTATCCACTGAGCCATCCGGGTGGCAGCTCAGCTCAACGTGCTGAGTTCAGTCATAGTTGCAGGTGGGCATAACCACCATCCCATGCAGGAGTCAAACCTGGCAACCTTGTTGTTAAGAAAGAGCACATGCCCTATCTACTGAGCCATCCGGGCGGCAGCTCAGCTCAAGGTGCCAAGTTCAGTCTTAGTTGCAGGTGGGTGTAGCCCACCATGGAACAGGCAATCTTGTTACAGCAGCTGAGCCATCCTGCCCAATGATGCTTGGGCACAGCATCATTGACCTATGTGGGAATCGAAACGGTGGCTCTGTTGCTCAGAGCTCACGCTCTCAGCCAACTCTTAACCAACTGAGCCACTCGGCTGGCCCTAGGTGTTTGCTGTCTTTAACCTAGCAACAGACCAATCACCAAGTATCAGGCTTAATCTTAGGGTCTGGTTGGGGTCTCTTTCCCATTTTCTTTCTTCCTTCCATAAGACTTGTCATTTAGTGGCCTTATTTTGTTCATTGGTTTCCTTGTACATAAAATGATAGACTTCAGATTTCCTTCTTTTTGTTCCACTTACCAGATAAAATTCCCCAAGCAGGATGGAGCATGCCTGACTTTTATCTGCATTGTTGAGAGAGTTCTTCAGCATTAGGAGTACATAAAAGAACAAGGAAGAAAAGTTTGCAGTAGAACCAGAGGACCTTGGAAAGGTTTATCTTCTGTGGAAACATTCTAACTTTTTATACAATTGGAGGTTCTCCAGGAAGGAAGTGAAAAAGATATTCCTAACCAAGTTTACAGGTCCAGCTGCTGTTTCTATGGTCCTGGATATTGGTCCTCTTACCAGGATCCCAGACAGTCACACAACCCCCATGTAGAAGTAAACGCAGAGATTTCTTCTGCAACTTATCCAAGTGAGCTTAGCTAATTACAAGAGCCAAGGCAATGCCAAAGCCACACAATTTACAGAGACCAGAACTCCAAATAAAGAAAATGATGCAAATCAGCCTCTTGGCCTCAAGCTATGAGAATCAAATGAAATCTTCCAGTTAGAGCATCCCATTTACACAAATATTTGAAGATAGTATTTCAGAAATAGACTTGAGCAAAATTAATTTACCATGTAAACAACTTTCAAGAGATCTTAACAATTCCAAAGTTGGCCCAGATCTTTCAATTTCAAAATCAAGGGCACTTCCAAGACAGAAACAGTCATGTCTTCTTTCAAGGGTTTAAATGTAGGCAGGGCTTTTCAGTCACTGTGTCCTTAGAAGAAGAAAGGTTAGTTAAGAGCAGAGTTCAGAGGTCATTGGTCATGACCAATGGTAAGAAATATACAGAAACCCACCCCATATATTAAACAAAAGTTTCACAAAACCACACTAACTTACTATGTACAGATCTTTTTTATTCTGTTATAATTTTTATTCTGTTATAATTTTTTAAAATACTGGTAGCTCTGTAAAAAATGAATTTGTTGATCCCAAATGGGTGGTGACCTGTAATTTGAAAAACACTGCTTAGAGAATAAATTCAAAAGAAGATTGTGTTCTAAATCTAGTAAAAAACATTTTTCCTAAAGCTTCTGCTACCTTTCAGAATCTTTCCAGTGAGCCTAGTGATAAAATCTATGGCTATGGAAAGGAAATAGCTATGGAAAGGAAACAGGTTGTGATGAATGGAGTTCCTCATATGCCAAATAGTGTACAAATTCTACATGAAAATGTTCTGCATGAAATACAGTTCTTCTGTAGAGGAGTCCATATCTCATCAGAAAAAGGTATACATAAAACAGGCAAAACATACAGATGTGTAGGTACTGCTAAAATCCTACATGAGCACATTTCTCCACCACATTGTAATAATGGAGGGACATATTATTTAAATGATCTTTTTTTTTTCCTTAAAGCTATTTCAGTAGTAAAGATCAAAGTTCAGCTTCTGAACTACCTTGAGACATTTGACCAAATTTAAAAGCCATATTCCATTATCAATCCTCTTGCACAGCTCAGTAGGAATAATGAAAACCCTAATTCCCTCATGGAGTGTTGAGAATACGCACATTCCAGAGTCAGTGTGAGCTTTGATTCTGCTCTGTGCTGAAGACTGGGACAATTTAATGATTGGGATATAGTCAGTTGATCTAGTTGATTTAAGGATCCTGAATTCTTTAAGTAAACTTACAATGAAAAGCTGATTTTTATTTATTTATTTTTAAAGATTTTATTGGGGAGTTGGGGAACAGCGTTGGGGAATTGAGGGAGGGGAACAGACAAGTTGCTGTCCTTTTGTTCTTCAGTCTAGTTGCAGAGGACATTGCTTCACTGGCCCATGCTGGCATCGTCATTGCGCTCTTCCCAGATGAGGCAGATCGGTCACCGGCCTCTGGATGGTCGCTCACCCCACATATTGGCAGCTCACGCTGGCTGCTGGCCACTCACTGTAGCCTATGGCAGCCCACTGCAGCAGGACTGCAGCCTACACCATCGCCGGGGCTCGCAGGCCAGCTCCAGGTGGAGCTGTTGTTAGCTGTAGAGGGCAGTGTCACTGGGCCTCATATGTGGGATCTGAACCCAGGCCACTGGCGTCTTAAACCAGCTCCCAACCAATGTGCCACTCGGCCGGCCCCAAAAGCTGATTTTTAAAAAAATATTGGTATGAGACAAATAAATGTATGTGCAAATGATTTTTTGTAGGTGTATTGTAGGTAGAAGCTGAAAAATTACTACAAAAGAAATTGAGATTAAGGGTTAGGACTGGGCTTGAATAGTTCATTCAAAAGGTCAGTCAAGTCCAATATCCTTTTGTCATGAAAGAGAACTTGCTTTGTCTTCTACTTAACACATTTGCCTGTTTACCCTTTGGCAAACTAAGTTTTGTCTTGATCCCCTTCACACTAAAATTTATATTATTTTGTTGCTTACGAAATTTCCATAATTCATATCAGTTTTCCATAACAAAATGCCACAGACTGAGTGGCTCAGACAACAGAAATTTGTTTTCTCAGTTTTGGAGGCCAAGAGTCTAAGATCGGGGTGTTGGCAGATTTGGTTTCTTCTGAGGCCTCTCCTTGGCTTATAGACGGCCATCTTCTCACTGTGTCCTCACACGGCCTTTTCTCTGCACATGCATCTCCGGTGTCTCTGTGTCTTGATGTCTTCTCATCAGGACACCGTCATATTGGGTTGGGCCCATGCTAAAGGCCTTTTTTAACTTGATGACCTCTTTGAAGGCTTTATCTCTGAATGCAGTCAACATTCTGAGGTACTGGAGGCTAGGATCTCAACATGTGAATTGGTGGGGGACAGGATTCAGCCCTCAACAAACTTTAGAGCTTGCTTCAGTAATGGGTGCAAGATGTGAGCAGCAAAAAGACCACTGCAATGCTAACTCTTCAGCCAGGTTTCTAAATGGTGTGGATTTTTGTTGTTGTTGTTTTAGGGAGAACTAATGCCGATGTGATGACTGCGCTGTCACAGGGCTACAGGATGCCCCGCATGGAGAACTGCCCAGATGAGCTCTATGACATCATGAAAATGTGCTGGAAAGAAAAGGCAGAAGAAAGGCCAACGTTTGATTACTTGCAGAGTGTCCTGGATGATTTCTACACTGCCACGGAAGGCCAGTATCAGCAGCAGCCTTAGAGCGCCGGACGACTCGTAGCCATTCACAAGGACTGCTGCCTCATTAAAAAAGAAGCAATAACAATCAGTGCTTGCAGTAGTTTTCATGTGCTAAGACCATCTACTGTCCCTGCTTCCCGAAATGAGGCTAAATTACTCAGGAAGAAACACTCTCTACTTGGAAAAAGTATCTCTTCTCTTAGGCTGATGCCCACAGCTCTGCCGCTTGGCCTATTCCCAGCTGGCCATCTTGCTTTCTAGACCAACATCTGAATACAGCCTCTGAGAAGGAAACACCTGTTCTACCCAAAATGCACCCACTTTGGCCTCTTGTTTACAATTGGATGTGTGACTCAAAGGTTCAGAGGGCATTTCTATAAATCCCAAATAGTAGCAGATTAAACTCATTTATAAAAGTAAAATAACCAGGAGCCTATCATGGCACTTCTTTGTATTTTCTGTATGCTTTGGCTTATTTGTTTAAAAATCACTAATCTAACATGTTAGATTTTGCAGGTGAAATCAGAAGCTTAAAAATGTCTTTCTCAGATTTCAATGATCACCCCTCCCCCTAAAATCTGAGACTGTTAAACATTTTCTTTCCATGGAGACTGCACAGAATCCTCAGACGTAAAGCAGCAGCGCTTTTCTGGTCTCTTCTCTGTAGCAGTGTCACTTGTGAGTCATGCAGCACTGCTGCGTTCAGCGGCATGAACCCCACCAACTGCGGGGCCTTGCCCAGACCTCCCAGGAAAGGAAGAGGCACCTCAGAAACTGCTCCACCTTAAAAAAGACTATTTTTAAACTGTCCAGCTTTTCAGTTCCACAATTTCCTATATACAGATTTTTGTTGACAGTGTAGTTTGGAAGAACTATAAGATTCTAATCTCTGCAGAACCTCCTAGGACCTTATAAAACATAAGAATTTTCTTTATCACTTCAAATGACTTGAATGTTATTTTATTGATCAAATATTAATTTTAGTTGTACTCAAAGTAACACCATATTTGGGAGCTATTTTGTGATTCAGCAATCTTTTCTAGGTGGTGTAAGATGTGTGTGAGACTATTTATACAGGATATGAAGGAGAATAAGTGACTGTGGAGGCTCCAATGAGCCACGGTAGCAGGGACACCAGAGATTTGGTTTACTAAACTTTTCTACTGTAAGCTTTGAATGGAAATGCTATGTCACATCATGTTTCACTTACGCTGTCATGTATATACCTAATATTTCTATTTTTTTGATTTTATTTTAATACACTTAGCCCAATAACATCTCAAGCTTTTTACTGTGTTTAACATTTCCAACTATCGTCAACATAAAAATGAGTTCCAGTTGGGAAAATAAGAGGTGATTCCATATAATTACATGGTTTAAAAGATTTATTCAAATTCTGCCTCTATCAACTGGCATTTTCAGATTGGAGAACTGAGGAATTCATGGCCTGGATGCCTGAACATCGCTTATGGGGACCAAATAGGATTTGTTTTCAAATAGGCTTAGCAGGCACCATTAAAATTTCATTCTGTATGTGTTGGCTAGGCATTAGGTGCCTAGGGGAAGGGATAAAAATATTCTACTTTTCCCTAAATTTTATCTTCTTTTCCTGTGACTAAAAAAAGAAAAAAGTCCCTTTAAAAATATTCTAAAATTCTCAGTTCGCAAGTGCCATATTCACAAAGCTAGAATACTGTCATCATTTAAAGTCTGTACAGCTAGTCATTGATTCAGTGGTAAGTTTTCTACTACACCCACCTTTTCGCGTTTTCTTTCAGAATCACACATATGATCCAACATGTTACATAAAGAGAAGGTGTGAAGAATCCCTAGAGCAAAAAGAAGTCTCCAGAAAATTACTAAATTGATCTTCACCTTGTTTTTCTTCTCTCAATTCTGCTTCCTTTTGCCCTTTTTCATTCTGTGTTCCCTCACAGCCAAGTATTGGCCCTTTCTTCCACATGTCTCCATCAGTTCAACCACATCACTCACTTTCCACATGTACTCCAGCCAGATAGTACTCAGGGGACAGCAAGCACAGTCTCCTCCCTAGGCAGTAGGATTCCAGTCTTCTCATGGGAAAATGAGGGGCTGAGGAGGTTTTTGTATTATTTTGGGGTCTCCAGTGGTATGCAGAATTGCTTAAATCACCACATCCCAAGTCATTGTTGAGAACTTGAAAATTGAATAATGCCCACTCCCTCTGACTCCACTGCCCATTTAGTGAGGGACCAATGCTACTGTGCTTGAAAAGCTTCCTTGGTGAATATAATGTGTTCTTAAGCCAGCCTTTCCCTTTGACCTCTTTTGCAAAGTTATCTTCTCAAAACAATCCCAGCCTTCTCTTTCCTCAGATGGTTTGGTTTCCCAAGGGAGGAGCAGAGGAGGAAAAAGGAGAGAATGTGTCTTTTTTCCTTTCTGATGAACATGAAGTTCACTGAACCTAAAATAAAACTAATAGACTTGACACTGGTGTTTTCAGTAGAAGGGGACACGGTGCCTCTGTAGATCCTCCATGCATGCCTATTCTCTATTCTATTCTATATCCTATTCTGTCTATATCTAGTTCTATTCTATTCTATTCTATTCTATTCTATTCTATTCTATTCTATTCTATTCTATTCTATTCTATTCTATTCTATTCATCTATTCTGCCAGAATCCCACTGGAAAGCATACTGTCCAGGCCTTCTTTTAGGGGGAGGTAGTACACACCAGAAGTCTGACCCCTGTCCAAGAGCATATAAGAGGTCAATAGAAGGAGGGACTATGTTTATTTACATGCACAGCAGGATAGGTCAAGGGCATTGAGATGTAAGTATAAACTCATTTTCAATTTTGCCTGTGGTAATGGCTTTCCCTTTATCTTTCCCTTTTCTGGAACCAACTACATGGGCAGTTGCTGCTAAAAGATACTCAGCACTGAAACACCAGCATCTGCTAAATTCAACTGAATTAAAACAAATGTTCATCCTGTAGCTCATCTCTTCAGGCCTTATGATTTTAATTGCCACATTCCACAACCAGTCAGTTTCTTGTATTCTCTGCCAAGAGCATCTGTCAGATGAGATCACATCTTCCACCTTTCCCCTTAGTAACATAATTTTCTACTTCTGCCTCGTTGAATGGAGACTCCATTTTTCTGTCTCCTACCTTTAGACTACTTGAAGTTTTTAGATTAAGTGAAGACGAGTTTCGCCATTCTTCCTGATGGAAATGGTGATTATAAATACACAAAGATATACACCCACCATTTTCTCAGTGCTCTGTTTTGTGTTTTGGCAGGTTATAAAAATTACCTCTATCTTATATAACAAGCCTTAAAGGTATGGTTGGTACTACCAGTATTTCACAGCTGAGAAATCAGATGTATTTAAGGCTACAGAAGGAATAGACTGGCTTTTTTCATGTTAACTTCTGTGTGAAATAAAGCAAATGAAATACCTTTGTAATGGAATCTCCCTGACGTCTTAGTTGGGTATTCTAAGTGGGCAAAGGAATTACTTACAATATGCTCTAGTGGAGTCCACACAGATGTTAGGGGAAATTTCTTCTAGGTAGTTTTATTTATTTATTTATTTTTTGAGGGCAGTGTCACTGACCCTCATATGTGGGACTGAACCAGGGCCGCTGGCTTCCCAAGCCAGCGCTTAACCACCGCGCCACTCAGCCGGCCCGAGGTAGTTTTAATTTTAAAAGAAAGGTCATGCAAGAATTCAACTCATCACTCACATTTTAAAAATAAACAAGTTATACATATTACACTTTTGAATAAAGTGCCAGAAAGTTCTAATCTGATAGATGTGTAGGAGAAAAGCCTTCCAATTTAATTTCTTATGTTCTTATGAATCTAAATACTTCAAATAGAATTGAGTCGCAAAAATGTCACAGGATTCCCAAAATGGCCACTGTGTAGTCTGGGATATGTATACCCCTTAAATGTGGAAATGACAGGGGCAGTCTTGGTGGCCTTCATCTCTAGGTCCTTGGAAAAGTGTTAATCTGAAATAATATGGATTGGCCAATGTGCAACGTAAACTCAGAACTTCTAGAATCAAAGGTGGATTTATTTATAGCACTAAAAGTAGGGGCCATGTTGCAGAGCAAGAAAAACATCTGAACTTTGTTTATTACCTATGCTGGGCGTGGACAACAAATTCTTAGTCCCTCATCTGCTACTCTTATTGTCACATGTGTTTGATTTCAGGTGTGTGTGTGTATGTGTGTATATTTTACTTAAAAGGCTAATACAGTGAATATACTGAATATTTGGTAGTATAACCTCAGTGAACACTGGAGAAGAACACTTTAATCAAATAAAACATTTCTTCAGAAAAATGCCTGAACTCATACTAAGTGGGATAAATTAGCCTATAAATAACTTTAGGTCAGATTTTGCCAGCAAATGAGCTCTGAAATAATTTTCAGGGTTTTTTGGACATTGCAGTTGAGGATAAGGGGATGGATCTGTACCCAGAGAGCTTGAAGAATGTGCAGGACGTTTTAGTATCAATGGTGTATCTGATTGAAATGGAGGACATTGGGATTGTGATTTTCAAAACCCATATTATGCAGGCATGTTCCTAGATGCAAAATATTAATGTCTCTTTAAAAGAACATAGTCATTAATGTAATCTTTTATCACACACACCTCAGGGCGGTCTGACACTTAGCATCTCAAGTTGGGAAAAGTATCTAGTGGTATTAGCTGACAGCAAGAGCTACCAGTGTGTTGTGGTTGTTAAAATAGTTAAGGCATGCATTATAATGTAGTAAGCTACATTAAGAGCTCGAAAAATGCCACAAACAACAAGATATGCTCTTTTATAACATGAAAGTGAGACCACGTAGGAGCGTTACATTCAATTCTGAACATTTAATGACAGATTCTCAAATCTTCACTACCCTGGAAACGTCACTTTGATGTGGGAGCATGTCAAATGAGGAAGTCTTTGGGTAGTCTGTGGAACCCACAGGACAGATGTTTTGATGAGAGAGATAAATGAAATCATTTAAAAACATTTGCTCTGTCAAAGAATTATATTTTGAATCCTTCTTTGTAAGATATTTTTTCAAAGTAGGTCATTGTTCCTAATTTGTTTTTTGTCAATGACTTTAAATAAGGTGTTCTGTGGGTTAATAGTAGTCATTCGATACAATGCTTTATTAAACTCCTCCCTGAATACAGGAACTGTAGTAGATGTTGTGTGAGGGATTATGGGCATTTCCTCTCAAATTGCCTGCTTTAAGGGGACCAAATACAGTGATGATGTAAGTAGATCAAGAAAAGTGTTACAAGAGAAAAAATAGGTACAAAATGTGAGGATATTTCTAAGGGGAGATCACAGAACTGACTACAAGAACAGGCATGGAGGTAAACAAGTCTTCATAAATAAGTGACATTAGGGCTTGGCTTTGAAGGGACACAGGGTGCTGGAAATCCAAAAGGAGACTGCAAAGAGAAGTTTCAGAGAAAGAACGCAGCAAGGCAGGAAGCAGGGGCAGAGAAGTACAGGGAGCATCGAAGAACAGAGCCCCCCAACACTGGTAGAATTAGGGCTGCCTTTCTCAAACTCGAGTGTGCATCAGAATCACCTGGAAGGCTGTTCTAACAGATCACTGTCCGCCCCCAAGGTGTCTGGTTCTGTGATGTAGGGAGGGATCAGAGAATGGCAGCTGACCTTCCTGGCCTTGGGCTACCCTTTGAGACCCACTAGATGTACAGGTGTTCAGCAGCAGGGGAACCCAGCGAACCAGGAAGAGGCCACCTCTTGGAGAAAATGTGGGTCCCAGGTGAGGGGTGTGGACTTCATTAGTCATGCTTGTGGCAGCACCACACATTTGAGAGTCTCACCCAAGGGAGCATAGCACAGAGCCTTCTATAGACTGTGGAGCCTCATTGTCTGGCTCACTACCCCGGCCCTGCTTACTGTGCTCAGCCACAAAGTGGGGGTGACAACAATACTCACCCCACAGGGTTGTTATGAGGGATAAATGCAATAATATTTCATTATGGATGGACAGAAAAACCAACAACAAGCTAGTATGGCTGTCCCAGTAAAGGAAAGATAAGCTCCTAAACAATGCTTAAGCCTGCTATGGGAGACACTGTTGTCACATACCCCACACCAAGACTGGGTTTCTCTAGATTTGGGGTGGGGTGCAGAGGTGTGTGTGTGTGTGTGTGTGTGTGTGTGTGTGTGTGTGTGTGTGTTTTAACCTCTGTATCTGGGATTTTGATTGAAGTATTCAAATTCTAACCCTGAGAAACTCAACTAGGGAATTAGATTTTGGAGTTGCCAGTTGTTATGGGTTGAATTGTGATCTCCCAAAATGGGATGTTGAAGTCCTAACCTCCAGTGTCTCAGAATGTGACCTTGTTTGTATGTACTAGGGTGGTTACAGATATAACTAGCTAAGCTAATATGATATCATGGGTAGGCCCCTAACCCAATATAACCGGTGCCCTTATAAAATGGACAACATGGGAAGAAATAGAACAAACACAGAGGGAAGACTACGTGAGGAGACCCAGGGAGAAAACGGCCATCTACAAACCTGGACAGTCCTTCCTTCCCAGCCCTCAGAAGAGACCAACTCTGCCGACACCTTGATCTTTGACGTCTAGCCTCCAGGACTCTGAGACAATCTATTTCTGTTTGTTTGAACCACCTAATTTGTGATACTTTGTTACAGCATTAGTTTGTTGCAGCAGACTAGTGAAATTATAAGAATGGCAGATAAAAGAGAAAGTTGTGGAAAACAGAAAAACATAGATAATCTACAGTTAGGAAGAGTTGAACTGTGCCAATAAAAAAATAACAAAGGAGGGTTGCTAAGGCAGAAACTAGAAGAGCTAAGATGGTATGTCACCCAGAGTCCAGAGGATGAGGCTGGGCAGCAGTGTGTTTTAAAATGTGGGCAAGAACCTTTATTGTGGTTCCTGTGGGAGAGACAAGGCAAGGAGAGCAGGCTTAGGACTGGCTAGTATGAAAAATGTGAGCAGGCTGTGGGGTGACCCTAGTTGTCTGGTACCTGGTCCTGGGGTGATCAGGGCAGGGGCACAGTGGCCCTGAGTATGAGAGCAGATAGAAGAGATGGTGGGGGTGTGGGCTCTGAACACATAGGTTTGCATATGAAAGGCACACTCATAGGGGAGTTATTTACTATCTCTAGCAATTGGCTAACCCTGGGAGAGACCATCCCTCTCAGAGTCAGCAAAGCCCCAGATGTCCAAGCATCAGAATACAGAAAAAAAACAAAGCAAGACCCATGATTAAGACACAGTGTCAAGATAACGATAATGTGGAAGAGGATATAAAACAGGGCACAACAGAAAGGGTTTTACCATGAGAAAAGGATAAGCTCCCGTAGGGCAGGAATCCCACCCCGTTGGTGTCCTATCCCCAGCCCCCAGAAGAGTCCCTCTAAATCCCAGCTTTTTCTAGGAAGTAGTGGGAGAGAAAGGATTGCAATCAGTTAGAAACTGGTGGCTTAAATAACAGAAATTTATTTCTCACAGTTCTGGAGGCTATGTGTTTAAGATCGAGGTGTAGGCAAGGTTGGTTGGTCTGAAGGGCTCTCTTTGGCTTGTAGATGGCTGCCTTCTCCCTCTGTGCATGTCTGTGTCCAAATTTCCTCTTCTTATAAGGACACCAATCATATCAGATTAAGGCTCACTCTCAGGACCTCATTTTAACTTAACTTCCTCTGTAAAGACCCTAACTCACATTCTGAGTTATTGGGGATAAGGACTTCAATGTTTGAATTTGGGGGGGGATACAATTCATCCATAATATTAATACTCAGTCTCTCAGGAAATAAAGACTATGAACCAAAGAGGCAGCCAGATGACATCAAACTGTACTAGCTGCATAGAGCACAGATTGGATGTTCCTATTTCCCTAAAGCTAATATCAAAGCCTGTTCACCCCCACCACCCCTTCTGCAGCTGTTTTGCACCTCCTGGGCCTGGCCAATCTAGAGGCTGTTCCAGCTGTTCAGGGGCCTGGTTTGCTCAAGACCTTCTCTTCCAGGTGCCCCAGAGCTGTTGAGTAACAACTGAGAAAATGATTTTCAAGTGCATCCCTGTCTAAAATGGACTATGTTGGTCATAGTGAGAAAGGCTGTCACCAAATCACTGCCCAGACAGACCAAGTGCTGTGAAACCAAGTTTATTGAGACCAAAATACAGTGCATGGAGGTGCGAGCAAGGCATGGTCTCCAAGTAGCTGTTGGGTGGGAGTTTAAAATAAGGACCATTTTAAGCCAGAGGGGAAAGGAAGGGATGGGAGGGAAGACATCAGAAGTGAGAAGCAACATTGCTTCCAATACTCGGCAGGCCCCCTAAGCAAATACCTTGGAGTATCTGCCCCACTGGTCAGCAGTCACCTTCCGAAAGCAATTGGTGAGCGCCAGAGGGAGAATCAAAACTGGACAGAGCTCTGCTGCACCAGCAATAACCACAGTGATCTGTGATTCTTACGATGGAAAAACACGATGAACACATGTATTTCAGCCACAATCATGTGCAGACGCACGTATATACACTTGGTAGTAAATATCATCAGTAGCGATCATCCTCCACTATATCATTATTCCAAGGGATATGCATGTACGCTTTTCTTAACATAAAATTATTTCAGGAGACAGAACACTTTCCTAACGTTCTTTGCCACAATTCTCAGAGTGTGCTATTTTGTTGATGTCATTACAATTGATTTCCGATTCCTAAAGAAACCAGAACTCATGGATAGGAAATAGGTAAATGATTCTCAACTCTGGGAAATGTATAACTAGAAAATACCTGATATTCATCCATTTATTCAATCAACTAAGATTTATAGATCACCTGCAGTGTGCTAGGCACACAGTTGGTGCTGGACTCCTTGGAATATATTTCATACTAAAGAAGACTTAGACACAAATATCACGCCCCACCCCACACATAAATCCCACAGTGATTTATGATATAATTTACCTTTCTGAATAGAAGCTTCCCATCCATCCACCAGCTTTAAAAAAATCCAAACCGTATTCCAAATAGTTGCTCAGTCTGTGGTAGAAAATAAAAGGCAAAATATGAAAAGCTTATCAGATTAAAACTCTCACACTCCAGGGGCCGGCTGAGTGCCGCATTAGTTAAGAGTTGGTTTGGGATGCCAGCGGCACCTGTTCGGATCCCACATATGAGGGCCAGTGACACTGCCCTCTACAGCTAAGATGGTGAACAACAGCTCCACCTGGAGCTGGGCTGCTGTGAGTCCCCAGGGTGGCATAGCTGCAGCCCCTGTTGCAGTGGGCTGCCATAGGCTACAGTGAGTGGCTGGCAGCCAGCATGAGTGGTTGGTAGTAAGTGTGAGCTGCCAAGAGCCAATGTGAGCGGCTGTCCAGAGGCTGGTGACCGATCTGCCTCACCTGAGAAGAGCGCAATGATGATACCAACATGCGCCAGTGAAGTGACGCCCTCCACAACTAGACTGAAGAACAAAAAGGACAGCAACTTGTCGATTCCCCTACACTGATTTCCCAAATCTGTTCCCCTTCCCCAATTCCACAATAAAAATCTTTAAATCCAGATTTTTTTTTTTTTGAGGGCAGTGTCACTGGCCCTCATATGTGGGACTGAACCGGGGCCGCTGGTGTCCCAAGCCAGCGCTTAACCACCGCGCCACTCGGTCGGCCCCACAATAAAAATCTTTAAAAATACCCAAAACTCTCATTCCAAAGAGTTGAATAGAATAAATATTTTTATCCTTATTAATCAATAATGTAACAAAGGATTCCTTTAAGCAATAAATTCACACATATAGAAACTTCTGGGACAAAAGCTGTGGATTAAAAACATTGGGGCCTTCTCTCAACAATGTACAAAGTTTAAAATGTGAAGGCGAAACCCCCACAAAGAAACTCCCATGTTATTACACCAAGTAATGCAAAACTGGACTCTTCTTTGAGAGAAAAATCATTTTAAACTTTTTTGTAAATGACAGAAAGAAATCTCTTTTCTTTCTTTTAATATACCACCTCCTCTCAGATGTAGGAGTCTAGCTGATATTGTTTTCAGGCCTCTGTGTTAACTTTCTAATGAACATTTTGGATAGTACAGTAGAGTAATTAAGCAGAGATCTTAGAAAGAAATATGAATTCTCACTATTGTGCTCAATTATGAGAGATTTTGGGAGGGTTAGTGAGGAATATTACCCAGGATATGGCTTCTTCACCTCTGTCCTTCCTTGAATTAAGTTGAGTTAAATCGGCTGCATAATTTCCTCAAGTTGCAGCATAGAAATGAGAAGGTATGCTGAGAAGGATAGCACCCAGACTCTAAATTTAACAAATCATTTCTATAAAAAGTCTGATTTCTAATTAATCAGCTCATTTTGTTTAGATTCTCAACCAATGGCAAAAACCTTGCTTATTTGCATAGTCTGAATAATATCTTTCTCTTTCTTTCCATGGATTAGCCTCATACAATTTTCCCAGTTTTGTAGTCTCATTATGAATCAAAACCTTTAGAAGTATTGATGTTATTATTGGACCCAGTCAACTTCTAGAAATCTTAAATATGTGAAATAATGTAAAAATGCTTAAATAACTTGTAGGCTCAAATGTACTCATTTCATTACTACACTTCAAAAATATTGAAACTCTAAAGAGCTAATTGATTCAGTCACTATATATTAAATACCCACTATGCATCCAGAATTATGCAATGCACTGAAGATATTTATGGGTCAATTTTAGTCAATTATAAAGGTAATGTTAATTTAACTAAGTAGAAAATTTTAAGAGCTACATATGTAATAAATCAGGCAAATGTCCATAAATAGTCACAATATGAAATTACTTACAAAGAATGATTAGACCTATTTTTTTTAAAAAAAGAAATGTCAAAAAAGTATGACAAATAAGGGCCTGCCGAGTGGTGCATTGGTTAAGAGCTGGTTTTGGGATGCCAGCGGCCCCGGTTCAGATCCCATATATGAGGGCCAGTGACACTGCCCTCTACAGCTAACAACAGCCCCACCCGGAGCTGGGCTGTGCGAGCCCGGGTGACGGAGTAGGCTGCAGCCCCTGCTGCAGTGGGCTGCCATAGGCTACAGTGAGTGGCCGGCAGCCAGCGTGAGCTGCCAATAGCCGAGGTGAGCAACCATCCAGAGGCCGGCAACCGATCTGCCTCATCCAGGAAGAGAGCAATGACGATACCAACATGGGCCAGTGAAGCAACATCCTCCTCAACTAGACTGAAGAACAAAAAGACAGCAACTTGTCTGTTCCCCTTCTCCGATTCCCCAACGCTGTTCTCTTCCCCCAATTCCCCAATAAAATCTTAAAAACAAAAAAAAGTATGACAAATAAAAATGAAAACAAAAAATAATAAAACTTCAGGAGAACACACTCAAATAATAACAAAAATTGAACTGGGCTTTTTTGTTCTTTCTGCTTTCATCTATCTTTCAATTTTCATCATTATATATTACTTTAATAATGGAAAAGAGGAATAATGGAGCGAAATGTTATTTGTAGACTGAACAAAATCTATTAAAAAGTAAATAAATTTCTTTAAAAAAAAAATTAATAGAGGTATGGCAAAATGACACAGGAGCCAATGGAAAGAGTTCTCAAAGTCCAAAGCTGGAACAATTTGAGAAACAAAATACATAAAATAGTATGGAATTATAACCCAGAGTATGACATAAACATTCATGAATCCACACTGGTATAAATAAATAAATGGAGAAGAGAAAATTTTCTCAAGCAGAGGATTCCAAATAATTTATATAGATACTTTGCCTTCAACGAGGCAAAACATAACACCCCACTCCTTAAGTGTTCACTGTGCACAATAATTTTCTTCCGAAGAGTGCAGCATGAAAAGAGGGCAAAGGTAACTTTATGAAGGAGAAATCTGACAAACACTACCTCAGCCAGGTGTTCAAAGTCAACATCAACAGTGATTAGTTATATTGATAGTGTGTACCCTTAATATGATATGAAGAAATGGCACTTTACCTCTGTGGCTTTCCTCCCCCAAATCCATAACCCCAGTCTACTTATATTCCAATGAAGGAGCATCTTACAATATACTTAACCAGTAACCCTCAAAACCATCAAGTTAATCAAAGGCAAAGAGTCTGAGAAACTGCCACAGCCATGAGGAGCCTAACGAGGAGACACGATAGCTAAATGTAATGTGGTGATCTGGATGAGACCCTGGAAGAGAAAAAGTACAGTAGGTAAAAACTAAGGAAATCTGAATAAAGTGGGGGTTTTTAGTTAATAGTAACATATCAATACTAGTTCATTAGTTACAACAAGTGTACCATACTAATGGTATGGTAATACTATAATACTAGGGGAGATTGGATACAGGGCATATGGGTATTCGTTGTACTATCCTTGCAATTTTTCTGTAAATCTAAAACTGTTCTAAAAATAAAGTTTATTAAGAAAAACAAAAAGGTAAAGAAATCTGTTCCTGGTACCATGAAGCCTTAAAGAGTTACCATCCTGTCATTCACCTTTACCCAACATCTCACTTAGAGTTACATTATTTTAAAAAATCCATGTTTGTTTATATTCTGAATTCTTATTCATAAAGTTAGAACTTCATTAAGAACACAAATTGAAGAGAATGTTTTTAACTGACTTCTGGAAAACACAAAATAACACTACCCCTGGCAACAAGCTTAAAAAGAAGCTTGGTAGTCAGGTTTAGTCAATTCCCTCGGGGACAGCGCCATCTAGGGTTACCTCGCATAAAGGGACCAGTGGTCATTTCTGGTTACTTCTCTTTTGCCTGAAATGCGTTACCTTAAATTCTATTTCCAAACTGAAAAAAAAACAATGAAACCGAAGCATATATTCCTCCACCCCAAGAAAGTGCTCATATTTCAAATAACTTGAGTAACCAAATGGAAATTACTTGGTTTCATTTACAACTCCATCCTAGAATCTGTTTATAAAATACCGATTTCTATTTTCTTTTTTTTTTTTGAGGGCAGTGTCACTGGCCCTCATATATGGGACCCGAACCGGGGCCACTGATACCTATTTTCAAATATTCAGTCCAAAACTAATGTGCATGAAAAAGACTTTATCAGAAATACAAACTCACAGAAAGTGTAATAATATGATCACTTTTTTATAAGTTACAAAACAACTTAAACCTTATAAGGCAACAGATCTCAATTCCAAGTGTCAGTTCCAGAAACTGTACAGCTATAAGTTAATATTGTGTTATTTAACTTTAACTCAGCACTTACATAAAGTTTCCTTCCTTAATAAGTTTATGTTTATTTAATATCATATTGTTATTCATAAAGTTTTATGAAGACTAAACAGTAAAAGAGGGGAAAATGAGCTCAATTAAGGTCTAAAACATCGCAATTGAAAAAATTTCAAATAATTAGTCAATATATATTGTTTTTGAACCTGAATGATTTTTTTAATACATCATAAAAGGAAAGAAACACAGCTGAAATAACTGGAACCTTCCAGTTGCAGATAACTAAAGTAGCAGTTTGCCTACAATATAAATGGTAAAACCTTACTTTCCCCTCACCAAATTTCCTATATACTTGTAATAGGTTGGAAACAAACCCACTTCAGTTATTACAGTTGTCCTCCCTCTTTTTTTTTTTTTTTTTGGAGGGTAGTGTCACTGGCCCTCATATGCGGGACCGAACCGGGGCCACTGGCTTCCCAAGCCAGTGCTTAACCACCGCGCCACTCGGCCGGCCCATCGTTGTCCTCCCTCTTTACCCATTTCACTTTCTTTGGTTTTAGTTATCCACAGTCAACTGCAGTCTGAAAATACTGTATGAAAAATTTCAGAAATAAACACAATTCGTAAGTTTTTAATTGCCCACAGTTCTGAGTAGTGTGATGAAATCTCAGTTATCTTGCTCCATCCAGCCCTGGAATTTTGTCCAGTGTCTCCATGTGGTAGACATTCCCCACCCATTAGTCACTTAGTAGCCGTCTGGGTTATCAAATCGACTATGTTCAGGTATCACAGTGCTTGGGTTCAAGTCACCTTTATTTTACTTAATAATGGCTCCACAAGCAATGATGCTGGCAATTTGGATATGCCAAAGAAAAACTGTAAGTGTTTTCTTAAGCGCAAAAAAAAGAATATGCTGAGGTTGTTTAGATCTACAGTAAGAACAAATTTCTATCTGTGAAATTGTAAAGAAGAAAAAAGAAATCAGAGCTGGTTTTGTTGTCGCACCTTGAACATTATGGCCACAGTGCTTGTAAGCACTTAGTTAAGATGGTAAAGGCATTACATTTGTGGATAGAAGACATAAACAGAAAACAAATTCCAATTGACAGCAACATGTTGGGCCAGAAAATATTTAGCCTGTAAAAGACTTCAGCAAGAGGTCACCTGAAACAAGTAACACTAACTCATCTACTGCAAGTAAGGGAGTTACAGAGATTCAGGAAAAGGTTTGGACTGAAAAATATAAAAATCACTGGAGAGAGAGAGAAAGCGCCCACATTCACATCACTTTTTTGTTATGTATGTTTGTTGTTCTATTTGTTCTATTTTACTATTGGTTATTGTTGTTTATCTCTCACTGTGCTTAATTTATAAATTAAACTTTATCATAGATATGTCTGTATAGGAAAAGACATAGAATACATAGGGCTCAGTACTATCCACGGTTTCAGGCACACACTGAGGGTCTTGTTTGTTTGTTTGTTTGTTGTTTGTTTGTTTTTGAGGACAGTGTCACTGGCCCTCATATGTGGGACCCAAACCAGGGCCATTGGCTTCCGAAGCCAGCGCTTAATCACCACGCCACTCGGCCGGCCCTGGGTCTTGGAATATATACCACATAAATAAGAGGGGACTACTATAATTTGAATGACACTTCTTGCCCTTTCTGATCACAAAGACATATTAAGATAGGCCCTTGAAGCAATTATTTCCATCAAACCTTGGATTAAGGGGTGCAGCCTTGTATTAAGAAGTCATCTTCCAGATAAGATTGGTTTTTGTTTTTGTTTTTCAGATTTCAGTAAGGTTTAGTTGGTAGAGAGCTTAAAGGCTCTGATAACAATTTAATCCACGTTATAATTTATCTTAGTTTTTTGTGTTGTTTTTTTTTCCACATAAAAACTTCCCTTAGGTTTTCCACATAAAAACTTCCCTTAAAAGTTTTCTTGAAATCTGCAACTTACTATTTGCCCCATTATATTAGTTGAAGTCTTTGCCCTGAAAATAATAAAACTATACAGCTAATAACAACAAACAAAACAAAACAAAACACCAGTGATAGCAGGAAACCAAAAGTGTTCTGAAATGTAAAATATACAGCAGAGAGTTGTAGAATATTTTAACCTAAATGGTTTAGCCTCAAGAGAACTATGTGGTAACGCATCACAGTACAAGAATTTAGACATTGATGTTGACAGATAAGCAAGTGATAACTGGGAATTGTCTCCCCTTCTTAAGTGGAAGCCTGTACCTCCCTCCCCCATTTCAATCCCCTCCTGCCCTGGGCAGCTGTAACCTGGACTCATGGCTGCGGAGGCACAAGCCAGGTGCCTTTGCACTGTCCAGTAGTCCCAGGTCAGCCATGTTTTGATGCTTTCCAGGCCTCATTTTATCCATGGTCATACTTACAAGATGGAACTAACAAGTTGGTTTTCCCCTGGTACAGAAAGAGAAAGCCATGTACTTTTCCTGGTGATAAAAATGAACAGAAAGTGATGCTAAGGAAGTGATAACTCTGAAGCAGAAGATAAGAATTTGGGACAGAGTCAAGAGTCTGATTCAACAATGGCTCTGGTCTGTACTGGGAATCTTTGTAGAAATAAGAAGCAGCAATTCACAATGCTCTGCCTATGAGACTTTAAACAGTGCAAATAATGGGGACATGATTTAAGAGGATGTGCACAAGAAACAGATGGCCCACAACAGAGCCATTGGGCAGAAGACACAAGAAGTCCTGGGGACAAAGGCCTAGGGTCTTCCTCCAGTCACCTTATACTGGTGCACAATTATTTTAACTCCTTAGGGAACATTTTCCTTTCACAACTTGAACTTGTCAGAATTACAATCACCATTCGGTTGTGTGGCTTTGCTTCCTTAGCTGTAGCAGGCCAAGGGACAAGCAAATGCGCAGCAGAGACAAAAACTGGCCTATGTTACAAGAAGACAGCTCATGATACCCAGATCCCAGAAGAACCAGATAGCCTGCATTTTATGATGAACAAAGACAGGCAGACTTTTATTTTATGGCAATGAGGTCTTTATGATTCTGAAGATTTAACTTTTTTCTTTCTCAAACTCGAGGACATTTTAAAGAAAATATTAAGCTACCGTCATCAGTCTACTAAAAGCTTGGGATATGGTGCATTTCTTTTTTAATCTGTATCAAAAATGCCCTGTACTGTGATGGTTTTCTCAGATTTAAAGGCTTTCAAGCATTTTAAGATCTTAGCATCAAGGGGGTTGGCACTTTGAAAGAAAGGGAAACAAGCCACCCAAAGTAGAGGCAACTATACCAGGGACAAAGGACAGTGAGGAGGCACTGCCTCCACCACCAACCCCCACAAAAATAGAAAAAACAAAACACTGGCTGGGACTTGAGGAGAAGAGGATGGGAGTCATAGTGGTGCTAGGAAGGAGTGGCCTTTTGCTGTGCTAAGATGTTCTCATGAAGAATGGTGGGTCCTTAGATGAGGAAGGTTGAATTCATCTCCCAGACAGCAGAGGAATGCCAGCCAGTAGCCAGAAGAGGTTCCCCATTAGGCAGAGATGTGGGAGCAGGCCCATGGGCATGCTGGGCAGGGGGCTCACCTGCAGTGACCTGTGGGACTCTCCATCACTGTCCATGGAGGGCAAAAGTGACAGTTGTTACTGAATTTCATTAGTTAAACCTCACCTGTAGACTGAGGCTACTGCCATGCACCTCAGGAGTCAATGAGTTACTGTGTGTGAAGACATGAGTTACTGTGTCTGAAGACACAGAACAGATACTCAAAAAAGATTTTATTTTTCAGAGCTCAGAAAATGAAATTAAGGATACTTTCAAGTAAGAAATGCTGGGCATCCAATAGGCATATTCCAGGTGTTAAGTGGGGCTCCCACCAAGTGAAATATGATTTCCACTCCCCTATGAGGCAACCAAGAGCCCTCAAACCATGACAGAGTGGACACTTTCTACTCTTCTGTACCTGAAACCCAAGCCAGCTCTCTGAACTCTCCTTTTGTCTTTGCCGAGGGTCCCAAGAATGCTTTCCTTTCAATAGCAGCCACCACTGGGTCTCTTCTTTGGGCTGTTTATCCTCCAAAACAGGATTCTCTTCGGCTCCCACTTTCTTGCTCCCTCCAAAGATAAGGATCTTTAAGGATTTCTTATCATAGAGAAATAGACACTATGAAATAAGAAGTCACAAAGCCCTAATATATATGGCCCCTGGCCCTCTACTGTTCAAATGCTGAGTCAACAAATAGAAGCCTGAGTGGGCATTTTCCTGATAGAGTGGGGTTTCAGCAGAGATCTTTCCCACTCACTCCCAATATCAAAAGGATGGTGGATTTAGTCAAAGTTTCTTTGAGAAATGTCCGTTCATCATGGTTATATGTTGATTTTAAAATAAATGAAAATTATGGACAATAAAAGCACTTCCTTGTTGATAAAATGAAGTAGGATTTCAATTTTTTTTTTCTCTTCTTATTAGGGAACACTGTTTTTCCAGGACCCATCACCTCCAAGTCAAGAAGTTGTTTCAATCTAGTTGTGCAGGGCGCATCACAGTGGCCCATGTGGGGATTGAACCAGCAACCTTGGTGTTATGAGCGCTGCGCTCTAACCAACTGAGCTAACCAGCCACCCCAGGATTTCAATTTAAAGGCAACTCACTATTTTGGTGTTTGTTGTATAGTAAGTAGCTTCAGTAGCTTCAAGAATTGTTCACTGAGTTTGCAAAATTTTATACATAACTGTAATTATAAAGATATCACTTAGGGTTGAGTAAATTTTAAATGCTTTAATGACTTTCAGTGCCATTAGTAGGTGAGTTGAAGTCACAGATTTATAATTGAATGAGGTCTGAAGTATATGTCACTGCAGGTGTGAACACATTCCCCACCAACTGCCCAGGCAGATTAATGACCTAGGGCTATTTTACTAAATTTTCAAGGAAAAAAAACTCCCTCAGGAAGTCTCTTCAAAGCTGCTGTTAAATTGTACAATGATTTTACATTTGCTGTAATAAATTTCATATCAATCCTGAGCCCCTGAGATTAATAAAAACATATAAAGATACATTGTGCTATAAGTGAGTCCTGGGACTTCCTGAAGAACTGAAGAGACATTCACAAAGACACAGGGTGGGTGGAGAGGGCAAAGAAGGACCTGAGGACTGATCTAATGCCACAACTCCTACAGAGGGTCAGGCAGTGCCAGGGTAGGACGCCGTGTTCTCTAGTCCCAGCAAAACAGCAAAGGAAAAGGAATGCTATAGCACCTGTGTTTAGAAGGACATGGGGAAATGGAATCTGGGACTTTTGTTATCATTCCCCTTAGTTCTCAAGAAGGCTCTGGTAGGAGAAGAGAGCTGAACCTGGTTTCATCATTTATTTCATTAGTATAATATACTGCTGTTACCCTCCACATCTGTGGGGCTTCAAGGGAAGTAAGAAACAGAGAAAATAAGCAATCAGCCCCACAGTCAACACCCAGGACTTCTAGATGATAGATCTCCGAGGAAAGAGAGCCCTAGGAGATGCAGAAGGGAAGGAATGGAGGGAGCTGGTTCAGTTTGCACCCTGGGATCTCTGACCTGTTTAAGTAAGAGTGTCTTACACTGCTTCTGTCTTTTTTAAAATCAGCTAATTATTAGGGTATAATTTTAAATGTACGTTTGATGAATTTTGATACCTCTATGCCATCATCTAACCACCACTACAACCAAGATGTAGAACATTTCCATTATCCCAAAACACTCCCTCATGTTTGCTCCTCTGCACCCACCCATGCCTCCAGGCAACTGCTGATCTACCTTCTGTCATCATAGTCTTGCCTTTTCTCAAAGCTCACATAAATGAAATCATATGGCACAAAGACTTTTTGCTTTGTTTTTAGAGGATGAATTACCTTGTGGGCTTACCTGTCCTTCCCTGGGTCCCTGTTGCCCTCAGTAGTTATCAGGGTTCTGGCAACTCCACCTGTGTGGCCACAAAAGTTCTCCAGTCATATTGATAGCTGAGTATACATATTACAAGGTCAGTAATGGACCCTTACTGTGCACCATAGAGTAGATAAGGGTCTTGCATATTCATCAGAAGGGAGCAACTAGAAGATTTTCTAGGACTATCAGAGCATAAATTGGATGACTCCTCACTTTCACAGAGCTCCCTTCCCTCCCAGGTGTGAGGAGAGAAAGAAAAGAGTAGTGTGTGGGCACAGGAAATCCTGTCCTGACACAGGTGTTTCTCAAGGCACCGAAAAACATGATAAAGTTTAGATTGGAGTGTGTGTGTGGTGGGGGAGGGAATAAAATCCCAGCACACAAGTTGGGGTTATTTGTTTGATTTTCCCCAAATCCCACATCAACTTAAATTCTCTTCAAATAAAGTACTTTTCAAAAGACTTGAAAAGTTAAAAAAAGGAGGAGGAAAATTTTCCCTTAGTGCTAAATCCATAAGGGGTCATTGGGAGCTGAAGAGAAGAGAGTGATGTCATCTGAAGAGCACTTTGGCAGACAGCCAGGAGCTAGGCTTGGCCAATGACAGGCCCCAACATCAGGGAACCTGGCCAGTCCTCAAAAATGAGCAAAACACCTCCTGGGCTGAGACAGATGCAACCTGGAGGCTGGAGGTGGGGTTGAGGAACTACATGAGAGAAGGAAAAAGAGAAGGGACCCTTGGTGAAATCAGATTGTTCAAGTTCTTACAGATGTACTTTCTTCCAAGAGGAAGTCAATAGAGAGACCCAGAAAGCAAGGAATTTTGTTTGTTTTGGTTGTTTGAATCTCCCCTAAAGGACACAGAAATTAATATTTCTTGTCCATCTACTCTGTTAGATACTGTGTTAAGTGCTTTATGTCCATGTTCTCATCAAAAAAAAAACAAACACGAATTATAAATATTTTCCTTTTTTTTAGAAGGAAGGACTGGTATGGGAATGAAAAGAAAAGGAGTCTTTTTTAAAAAGTAAAAGTAGAAAAGTAAGAAGAGGATGGAGAAAGCCAATAGTTTATAAGGTAGCCAGGTCAGGCAGCCATGCTCTAATGCATTACTATGTGTTGGCTAAATCAATTCAGTAACATTCACCAATGAACGATAGAAATTTTAGATCCAACTTGGGAAAGGTTGAGGTTTTTTCAGGGTAATTATAGAAAAAAGGTGTCCAAGATTAACTCCCAGAATCACAAAATAGTCATAGTAAGCCAACTAAATCAAAACAAGAGATATCTGGGAAATTTAAGGGCATTCATATGCAAGGGGGGAAATGAGTAACGTGTCAAGACAAGTGTTAGTGCTAATTTTTAATGGGAAGTATAATTAATTGCAAAGGTTAGTGTCCCTATACATAGATTAAATAACGTCATTTACTATATAGCTCACTATGTAAAATGTTTAGCCTCATTGATCTGACTTGAATAGTCAAATGATGGCATGGTCATTTGTGGACAGGTCCATAGGATACAGACCTTCTATAAAGGACTGTGGAACCTCTGAGTTCTAAGAATTAAACTTCCCTCTCAGCTTCCACAAAAAGAGAATACTTCTTTGGCATCTTCTTAACCTGGTTCAGATTCCTGACTGATGTCAAATAGTGTTTCAGTACAAGTAATGCATCATAGAATAGAGAGTACTGAACTTTATCCAATGATTCTATATCTGAATCATTGCTCATGTAAGTGGTGAAGCTATTTCAGAAAGTAAATACATTCCCCATCAAGCCCAGCAGGTTGTTCACTTGTTTGAATGCTACTTGTCTTAGGTCATAGTTTTCATCATTAAATCTCCATCAGTTTCTGAGAAAGTTCATGTAACATCTCCATTTTTACTTTTAACACTTTTATGCACAGCACACATCAGATCCACAATCATACTATCTTTTACACCCTAAAGCCTGATGCTGGTAGACAGGAAACTTGAATTACAAAGGTTTTTTAAAAAAATTGCAAGGTATGGAAGCATTTGAAATCTTGCTTCCCAGTAACTATGATCAGTTTGGTTTCAAATAAACTCTTGTAAAAATTATCAAAAGAAAATTACAAGGGATTATAGAAATCTCAGCACATCACAGTGCTTGTGCAAATGGCTTAGAAACCCTCATCCTATCCTATCTGAAGGTAACTACAATTTGTCTGAAATTAATATAGTCATTCCAGCTTTTTAAGTTAGTGTTAGCATGATATACCTTTTTCCATCCCTTTACTCCTTATGTATATGAGGATTTTAAAATATAGTGTAGTAATAGAAAATCTGAGGTATAGTAAAGCCAATAGATTAGGAGACAATTGCTATTAAAAAGATAGCTTGTTATAGTCCTCAAATGGAGGGAGCACACCATGCCAGTGTGGGCCACACTGGGAAGCAATCAAGAGGCAAAGGGAGAGGAGAACTGTGGTTTCTTGGAAAGGAAATGGCAAAGAAGGACAAGCAGGTTTAGGACTGAATAATATCGGTAGGCTCAGGGGCGTAGGGGCACATGGGGATCCAGATAAAAGAGGTGGTTGGGAGTGTGGAATGGGTACTGATTGGCTTGTATTTGAAAAGCACACTCCTCTAGGGGGAGAGCAATGAGAGAGGCAAGAAGTCAAAGCAAGGTAACTTGGGCATATTATCAGGTTGTCCAGAACAAGGCATGTCCAGTATATACATGTAGGGCAAATGATAAATCATCAAGTTTACAGAAGCTAGAAACATGGTTAATATATTGACTCAATTTTTAAACTGGGTTGGATCTTTTTTTTGTTTGTTAATCCAATCTGACAATCCCTATCTCTTAGCTGGTGTGTTTAGACCAGTCATATTTAGTGATTGTCAATAGAGTTGGATTAACATCTACCATCTTTGTAAATATTTTCAATTTGTTGCATTTGTAATTCTCCTCCACCCCCATTTCTGTCTTCTCTGGTTTTAATTGAACATTTTATTTTATTCCATTTTCTCTCTCTGCTCTTTTATCATTTATACTCCTTTTAAACACATTTGTCTTAGAGGTTGCAATATACCTTACAACTAATCTAAGTCCACCTTCAAATAATACTATCCTGCTTCATGTAGAGTGCAGGTACCTTATAACAGAGTAATTTCAATTCCTTCCTCCATCCCTGTGATGTTGCTAGTATTCATTTTACTCATTCATATGCTATAAACAACTAACACATTTTTATTCTAATTGCTTTAAACAGTTATCTTTTAGATCAGTTACAAATTTAAAAAGAAAAGAATTTATTTACCTTCATTTATTCCATTTCCAATATTTTTCCTTTCTTTATGTAGATCTGGGTTTCTGATCATATCATTGTCCTTCCACCTCTGCTTATATTATTCATGTGTTCATGGATGTTATCTATTTTTCCCATTAGAACCTGAAGACTTTCTTCTAACCATCCAGGGAAGGTCTACAAGCAATGATTTCCCTTAGTTTTTGTTTGTCTGAGAAAGTCTTTATTTCTCCTTCATTTTTGAAGGATAATTTTGCTGGATGTAGAATTCTGGATTGGCAGATTCTCTTTCAACACTGTAAAGGTATTACCCTACTCCCTTCTTGCCTTTATGGTTTCTGAGGAAAAGTCTGCTATAATTCTTACCCTTTTTCCTCTATTAGGTAAGGTATTTTCCCCCATTCTGGCTTCTTTCAGTTTTCCCTTTGTCTTTGCTTTCCTAGAGTTTGAATATGATATGCCTAGCTGCAGGTTTCTTGGTATTTAACTGACATAGTATTTTCTGAGATTCTTGGATTTGTAGTTTGGTGTATGTCAATAATTTTGGAAAATTATCAGACATTATTACTTTAAATATTTCTTCTTCTCCATTCTCTCTTTATTTTCTTTGTGGTATTCCAGTTATGCACTTACATCTTTTATAATTGTCCCATAATTATTAGATGTTCTGCTTTGTTTTTTCCTTTTTCTCCTCTTTGAATTTCAGTTTGAGAAATTTCTATTGACCTCATTCTATAAACTCATTCATGCCTTCATCAGTTGTGTCTGGTCCCCTGATGAGCCCATCGAAGACATTATTTACGCTACTGTTCTTTTGATTCTCCTTTAGAGTTTCCATCTCTCTGTTTACATTATCCATATGTCCATGAATGTTATCTATTTTATCCATTAGAGCCTTTAACATATCCACCGTAGTTATTTTTAATTACCTTTCTGATAATTCCAATATCAGTGTCATATGTGAGTTTGATTCTATGGTTGTTCTGTCCCTATGTCCGTGTTTTTCTTGCTTTTTGGCATGCCTTGAATTTTTTCTTTGTTTTCAAGCTGGATACATTTTAATAAAAATAAAATAAAAGTTGGGGTAAATAGAATTGTATAACAATTTATGTTTCTCTGGCTAGGAGTTGGGCTGTGTTTAGTGTTTATTGCAGTTATAAGCATTACAGGCTTCCAATTCCTCTAATGGGTTTGTCTTTTCCTCCCTTCTTGATTTTGGGGCTTCATTTTCAACTGCTGTGTCTTTCATGCTCTCAGCTCTAATCCATTATCACTACAGTTATTATTACTGTTAGTGTAGTGGTTAAGTTGTAGGAGAGAGGGCATTCTTTAATTTTCTAATTCTCAGTCGTTTAGTTGCCCTGTCTCAGGAGTGTGGCTCAGACGTGCTTCTGTCTGTTCTCCCCCAGTAGAGCTTTCCCCCATTTTGCTCCCAGTCCCTTTCTTGGCTTCAGCAATCCCCAGAATATTTCTCAAAAATCTCCATTCCTATTGACTATAAATTTATTTATTTAGTATTCCTTAGGTGGGACAGACAGGCTGAAGTAGGCTGAAGTGCAGCAGAGTTCTCTTCCTCAGATGGAATAATGTTTCAGAATTGTCTCCTTAGTTGTTCACCCTGGAGGTCAGGGCTTTGTGAGGGAGAAAAGTCTGGGAGGATTTCACAATGGCTACTCTTTCTCTATCCCTGACATTCACTCAGAGAGCTTTTGGGAATCCTTGTGAGAACCTGTTGGGGTGCCTCAAGGAAAAATCTGTGCAAGTATGGGCCCTAGCCCCATGAGTTTTTCACTCTCATGCTAGTCTACACTCAGCCTCCAGCATTTGTCAAATATTATTTAAATATTCCAACCATCTTGGCATTTGACATTCTCTCCAGGGATCTTTCTGGTTGTTACCATTTCTACAGATTTGGAGTAGGGGGGTACCCTGAGACCTCAGTTCTCTGATAGGTACAAGAAACGTTTTAGATTTTCAGTTTATCCAGCTTTTTCTTTTTTGTCATAAGGAGAGGAGTAACAACTTCTGAGCTCGTTACATGTCAGAGCAGAAACCACTCTAATACCAACAATTTGGATCATCGTTGGCTCTTAATAATGCTGAAACTAAGAATTGAAAAGGAAAGAAAGAGGAAAAATCTACTACTCTTCTGGCTGCAATTGATTTTCATAAGGCCCATCCAAAGAGGTAAAACATTTGAGAACCAGATGAAGAACATCTTTGAAGTGGGTTTAGGAATTAAGCAAAGCAGAAAGGAATCTACTAACAGTAGGGTGACCTCATTACTTAGCATCCAAACTAGGACATTTTTGAGAGTAAAAGGAAGAGATTTCATTAATCACAGACATAAACCAGGACTATCCCTGCAAACTGGGATATATGGGCAACACTTATATCATAAAAGGCAATAAAGGCCAGGGGACAAAGTAACTCCCTTTTCTCTTCATATATTTTTCTTTATTACTTCTACAGTTTTGTGCATTTTGTGCACCCCCTTAGATTTTCAGCACTGTATATATATATATGTTTATTTAAAAATAAAAAATAGGGCCGGCTAAATGGCATGTTGGTTAAGAGCTGGGTTGGGACGTCAGCTCTGAGCATCAGGGTCCTGGTTCGGGTCCCACATGAGGGTCAGTGACGCTGTGCCCTCTACAGCTAAGATGGTGAACAACAGCTCAACCTGAAGCTGGGCTGCCATGAGTCGCCGATGACGGCATAGCTGCAGTGAAGCTGCAGTGGGCTACCATAAGCTACCGTGAGTGGCTGGCAGCCGGCAGCTGCGTGAGCTGCCAAGAGTCGCAGTGAGCAGCCGTCCAGTGACCGGGGACTGATCTGCCTCACCCGGGAAGAGGGCAATGATAAATCCAACTAGATTGAAGAACAAAAGGACAGCAACTTGAGCCAACCGAGTGGCGCATTGGTTAAGAGCTGGCTTGAGATGCCAGCGGCCCTGGTTCGGATCCCACATATGAGGGCCAGTGACACTGCCCTCTACAACTAAGATGGTGAACAACAGCTCCACCTGGAGCTGTGTTGCGCGAGTCCCTGCGACTGTGTAGGCTGCAGCCCCTGCTGCAATGCGTTGCCATAAGCTACAGTGAATGGCCAGCAGCCAGCGTGAGCTGCCAATAGTGGCGGTGAGCGACCATCCAGAGGCCGGTGACCTATCTGCCTCATCAGGGAAGAGCACAATGACAATATCAACATGGGCCAGTGAAGCAATGTCCTCTGCAACTAGACTGAAGAAAAGATACAGCAACTTGTCTGTTCCCCTCCCCTAATTCCCCAACGCTGTTCCCCTCCCCCAATTTCCCAATAAAATCTTTTAAAAAAAGAAAAAAAAGGACAGCAACTTGTCTGTTCCCCTCCCCCAATAGCCCAATAAATTCTTTTAAAATAGTAATAAATAAATTAGCACCTATTATTTACTAGAACTTTTTTTCTACAAAATATTTGTTTTATTGGATATTACTAGACTCTTTGCTGTAGCCACTTTAAAATAAAAATCCTAACACTTCTCCAAGCTAATATTCTCAAATCTCTAGCCAGAATTAAAACAAGAGGAAGACCTCTTTAATTATGAAGTATAATATCATTCCTACTAATTATGTTTTATAGCCATCAGAGGAAGTTAGCATCACATCCATTTAGGATCATGGAAAAAGTATTTCTCTTCAATGTAATCATAGAATTCTGGAATTTCAAAGCCAAAAGAGACTTCTGAGATCATTTAGTCTCAGTTATATAGCAAGTATCTAAATCCCGGAAAGGTCAGATTACTTGCACAAGGAAAAACAAGAGGTAAGAACAGGAACTGGAAACCACATCCTTTGCTAGCAAGTATTGTGTCCTTTTGAACTCGACGTTGTGTGGATGTTTGTATATATAAAATCACAATTTGAATATTGCTATGAGATTATCAACATATACTTTAACTTTCTTTCTTTCTGCCAGAATGTAATTATAAGAATCATTCTTTGTTGCACATTGTCCCTTTTATTCATGGGTTTCATGACCTATCACTTGGTTATATATATATTTTAATTTATAGTAAAAACAGAGATCTACTTCTGCTGATGCCAATCAGAGGAGCCAACATAGGTAGGACCCACTTGCAGCTAAGGCGTCTGTATCCTCAAGGGATACTCTCCTTGCTCCTAATTGCTATCTGGTTTAGCAAATAAGGTTTCCCTTTGTTCTTAATGTCTTACAGAGATTTTTCCTCTGCTTTTTACGGCAGCCTCTCTTCTCATTATGATTCAGGTGTTTGTGCAAGCTAAGCAGTTGACAAACTTAGTGATAAATTCTGTGCTGTATTTTAAAATAATTTTTCTCTGGCACTGGCTCCTTGAAGTTGAATAAAATGTGTGGAGTTCTCTTTTTGCCTTAAAGTACATTTTAGTAGTTGATGAAAATAAACTACTGGAAGCGCCACACCTCTCTGAATCCTTGCTTCCCACCAAGGGTGCATGTTTGTGTATCCGGGGACTGAGACTGATGGAGTTGGGGCAGTGGTTAGGGACTGGTGTTTGGGGAGAAGAACCTAGGAGCAGGGTCTCAAGGGAGTCAGCCATTTTCTTTGTTCAGCAAAGTGAACAGATTTTCTATTTTAAATCATTATATTTTTCAGATGTATTTGCTTTGTCACCTCTGTAATATGAAAACCCATTTATCCTCCTAATAGAATTTTTCAATAATTATTACCTCATGGGATGTTTGTGTCTTGATATATATCTTTTCTACATAAAGAAGAGCCATGTGACTTATGGAGGCAGATTTTAAAAGTCTTCCTATAGATGGAAGTGTAAGGTTTAATTGAATTTGTTGATCTTTTTACAAAAAGCATATTTTTTTATAAATTGATATATAATTAACATATATTACATTAGTTTCAGGTTCCCACAATGATTTCATGTACGTACATATTGCAAAATGATCATCACAATTATAATCACCACAATCTATCACCATATATATGCTTACAAATTTTTTCCTGTGATGAGAACTTTAAGATCTACTCTCTTAGCAACTTTCAAATATACAATACAGTATTATTAACTATAGTATCATGCTGTACATTACATTCCTGGAAATTATTTCATAACTGGAAGTTTGTACCCATTGACCACCTTCACCCATTTTGCCCACTCCTCCCAAACCCCTGCCTTTGGGAACCACCAATCTGTTCTCTGTATCTATGAGTTTGTTTATTTTGTTTTGTTTTTTGATTCAGATAGTACTCGGCTTTCTCCCTTTATTTTTTTTATTTTTTATTTTTTTAGCTGAGCCATCCTGCCATCTGTTGGCAGCTTAGCAGCAGCTCAGCTCAGGCTGGGCATCAAACTGCTGTTGCTCAGAGCTCAGCTCGCACTCTTGAGCGAGCTCTTAACCAACTGAGCCACTCGGCCCAGTACTTTCCTTTCTCTGATTTATTTCAGTTTGCATAATGCCCTCCAAGTCCATCTATGTAGTCACCAATGGCAGGATTTCCTTTTTTTGTGGCTGAATAATATTCCTGTGTGTGTGTGTGTGTGTGTGTGTCTTACATTTTCTTGATCCATTCATCCACCAGTGGATACTTATGTTGTTTTCATGTCTTGGCTATTGTAAATAATGCTGCAGTGAACATAAGGGCGCAGGTGCCTTTTTGAGTTAATTGTTTTCATTTCCTTTGGATAAATACCCAAAAGTGGAATTACTGGGTCACATGGTAATTCTAGTTTTAATTTTTTGAGGAACCTCCATATTGTTTTCCATACATTCCCACCAACAGTACAAAAGGTTCCTTTTTCTCCACATTCTCACCAACATTTGTTATTTCTTGTTTTTTGTTTGTTTGTTTGTTTGTTTGATAACAGCCATTCTAACAGGCATGAGGTGATATTTCATTGTGGTTTTGATTTGCATTTCCCTGATACTCAGCACGTTTTCATATACCTGTTGGCAAGTTTGACTATTTTATTTACCTCATATAAATGGAATCATGCAGTTATTTGTCCTTCTGTGAATGGCTTATTTCACTTAGTACAATATCCTCAATGTTCAACCATGTTGTCACATATTGCAGGATTTCCTTCTTTTTTAAGGCTGAATACCATTCCACTGTATGTATATACCACATTTTAATAAATCATTTCATCCATCAAGAAGACTTAGGATGTATCCACATCTTGGTTATTGAGAATAATGCTACAATGAACATGTGAGTGCCAATACCAATTTTGAGGTCCTGATTTCAATTCTTTTAGATAAATACCAGAAGTGAGATTGCTGGATCATATGGTAGTTCTATTTTTAATCTTTTGAGGAAATTTCATATGGTTTTCAGTAGCGACTAAATCATTTTATATTCCCATCAAGAGTGTACAAGGGTTCTAATTTCTCCACATTTTCAGCAATACTTATTGTCTTTTGATTTTTTTATAATAGCCATCTTAACAGGTGTGAGGAGATAGCTTACTGTAGTATTGATTTGCATTTCCCAGATGATTTGTGACATTGACCCAGTTGACACCTTCCTCATTTTTTTTTTTTTAGCTGAGCCATCCTGCCACCTGTTGGCAGCTCAGCAGCAGCTCAGCTTGGGCCAGGAATCGAACCGGCAACCCTGTTGCTCAGAGCTCACACTCTTGAGCGAGCTCTTAGCTGAGCCACTCGGCAGGCTGACTGACACCTTCCTCATTGTTGAAATATTTTCTTGACTTCCCTGATTCCATAGTCTTAGTTTTCTTGATCACACTTATGGGTTCCCTTCCTCTTAGAATTTTTGCTCTCTATGGTTCCATCTAGTCTCTTTTATCTGATTTGACACATGTTCCCTGGACCATCTCACCTATGTCTATGCCTGCAATTACATGCTGAGGCTCTCACATCTGCATCTCCATCTCCATCTGATTCCTCTCCTAATCTTTTGTTTTTTTAAAGATTTTATTAGGGAACTGGGGGAGGGGAACAGCATTGGGGAATCTGGGAAGGGGAACAGACAAGTTGCTGTCCTTTTGTTCTTCAGTGTAGTTATGGAGGACATTGCTTCACTGGCCCATGTTGGTATTGTCATTGCGTTCTTCCCAGGTAAGGCAGATCAGTCGCCAGCCTCTGGATGGCCGTTCACCGCGGCTTTGGCTCACTCCCTCTGCCTGCTGCTCACGCTGGCTGCCGGCCACTCACTGTAGCTTATGGCAGCACACTCCAGCGGGGGCTGCAGCCTACACCGTTGCTGGGCTTCACACAGTCCAGCTCCAGGTCGAGCTGTTGTTCACCATTTTAGCTGTAGAGGGCAGTGTCACTGGCCCTCATATGTGGGATCTGAACCGGGGCCACTGGCGTCTCAAGCCAGCTCTTAAGCAACGTGCCACTTGACCAGCCCTCCTCTCCTAATCTTTACATCCATTTTATCCAGCAATCTACCATGTGTCTCCATGTGGATGTCATGGCCATTTCAAATGTGTCATATCAGCCCCCCTAACCTTACTTAATGTTCTCTGTAATGTCCTATCAGCTGTCCAATGCTCAAAGCATTGCATCATTCTTCATTGACCTATCTTCCTACTATTCAACCTATTTACAAATATAGTAGATTCTACCTTCTGAAAGCTTCTCATAGTGATAGGACTCTCTATATTCCCATTCTCACCACAACCACCCTATAGGCACAAGACCAACCAGGGACCTATATGGGTTCCTGCCCAGTCTACTCTTACTTGGTCTATTGGTACCTTCTATTTGAGAGATAGGATAATTGGACTTTTGCCTTGATCTTTCCAAAGAGTAGCTTTTCTACTAGGCATTATGCCACTGGGGAAGACAGTCTTTAGGGGCTTTCCTGAAGAAAGACAACAGCCAGAGCAGTATCTCTTTAAATGAATTTCAGGGCCTCTCATGGAGCAATGGCCCTTGAGGACATGATGGTTTTCTAGCACAGTACTGCCACTGAGGCTCAAAGTGGTCCTCTAGCCTATAAAATCCTAGTAAGTGGTATACTCTATTTAATAATGCAGGGGGAAAGACCAACACATTTTAAAAGAATTCCACTGAAAATAGATGAAAGAAAAGCTTTGGAAATTAAAGGATCAAACTTTAGTTACCTGTAAAATTATTTTTCAGAATACAACATTCTTTAATTGAGGTGTTTCTGAAAGTTAGACATTACAAAGGATGAAAAAACTTTAATTCATCTTAGCAGCTGCATCTGCCTTAAGGTTAGAAAACACTTGCATCCTGTCTCTCATAAGGTGCCTGTCTCTTGTTAGATTTGACTAGTTGGTAACCTGAAGACCTCAGGTCCCTGATGAGTTCAAGAAAAATCATGAACTTGAGGTTTGTTCAGCTTTTATTGTTGAAAGGGTGGGAATGACTTTCTTTCTAGTTCTGTACATCCCAAGCAGAAACCAGAAGTCTTTATTGGAGTTTAAACAGATAAATGACACGATCTAATTTAAATATTTGAAAGCTAACTTTAACATCTATAAAAAAAGAGAATGAACCCAGGGATGGAGGCAAGAGTGAAAGCAGGGAGACTAGCAAGGAGTCCATTGCAATAACTGAGGTAAAAAGTGATGATGGACGGTATAATCCAGCAATCCCACTTCGGGAAATTTATCCCAAAGAATTGAAATAAGACTCTTGAAGTAGTTGCATACCCATGTTCATAGTAGCACTATTCACAATAGCCAAGAGGTGGAAACAACCTAAATGCCCATTAATAGATGTGAATCAAGAAAATGTGGTATATATACAGAATATTATTCAGTCTTAAAAAGGAAGGAAATTGTCAAATGCTACACAACATGGATGAACCTTGATGTTACTTTGAGTGAAATAAGCCAGTCAGAAAAAGATAAGTATCATCTGATTTCACTTTAGTTGCTGTTCATTTCAGTGGTGTCTGTAAATGGATTAATTTCCCCAATCAAAAGGGAGATTGGTTGACTGGTTAAAGAAAAACAAGACCCAACTATATGTTGCTTTGGATCTAGGACACATATAGGCTGAAAAATGAAAGGATGGAAAAAGATCGTTTAGCATCACTTAAGGACAGTGATACACTCTGAGCAATGTGTGATTAGATGATTCTGTCCTTGTGCAAACATCATAGCATGCAGTTACACAAACCTAGATGGTATAGCCTACTACACAACTAGGCTATATGGTATAGCTTATTGCTCCTAGGCTGGAAACTTGTATAGTATGTTACTGTACTGAATACTACAGGCAATTGTACCACAATGGAAAGTACTCATGTATCTGAATGTATCTTAAAAAGGTACAGTATACAGTACATCTGTATAGGGCACTTCGCATAAAGGGAGCTTGCAGGACTGCAGGTTGCTCTGGGTGATGGAGAAAATGTGAAGGTCTAATACATTACTGTACACTACTGTAGACTTTATAAACACTGTACAACTCAAGTCCCAGAGACAAAGGAATACCCATATATGATCCTGAGACAATACTGTAAGTACAGAAAAACATTGGATTGCGAGTAATGTGGTTTGCGTGTGTTCTGCAAGAGGAGCAAACATTTCTAATACATTTTAACATGGTAAACAAATGATGTCTTGCAATAAGTGTTTCTGGAATAAATTATGCTCGCAAACCAAGGTATAACTGTATTATCATTTTGCATATGGGAACTGAGGCTCAAAGTTTTTTACCAACCTCACATATCCAAGTAACTAAGTTTGGAGTAGATCTGACTATACGGCCAGGAATTTCTACTTCTACACCCTCTTACCTGTTCTCTTCACATCCACATAGCCGGCATACACACTTAGGAATATCAGAAGAAATCTGATCCAGCAATGCACAGCCATGGTCATTTCTGTTGCCTTATGTTTAGCTCATTTCTAAAACAGAAGCAGTACTGAGTCCAAAAGGGATGCGAATAAGGACTGGAGGGGCCTCCCATTTTCAACCTTCCTTTACCTTCCTAATTCAGACAAGCTGGCCTCTTAGAATCATTGGCATTATTACAGCTCTCTTTAACCTATCTTTAGTTTGTTACTAACAATATTTGAAGGCCGTGCAGGGGTTATTTCCAAGTAGGTATTTTTAAATGTTTAAGGAATTGGAAATTGCAGTTCTCCAATTTTTAAGGACTGTATTTTAGCTGCATTACAGGCTAAGTATTATCTATAGCTTAAATATAACCCCAATTATTAGTGTAAACTGTAATAGCTGATGCGGTCTCTTTGACACCTATCACTTAAAATTGAGAACTATATGAAAGCCTTAAAGCTGTTCTTTCAACACTCACCAATTTACTGAGGCACATTTTTCACAAGAATCTATTGTTTAGCCCTAAGTGGCTTTAATGCTTTCATAGAATTAAGATTGTTTTTCAACTAATTGTCTGGATATTGAGTGTATTCCAGATTTCTTTGCTGCAATATACTTAGTTCACTAAAACAAGCTTATAGGTAGAACACTTCTGTCTGGCGGCTGGCTACACAATACCAAGTACTTAAATTTTAAAATTATTTTAACTGCTATGTAAGCAGTGCTCTTGGCATTAGTGTAGAAAATGCTTAAAATTGGGCTAGACAGAGGTTAGTAGCCCACACACTGGCTTTTGATTAATTTCACCACCTCTTCTCAAGTTAAATCAATACCACCCAGTTTTCTATGAAATGGCCTCAGGAACCTAACTAGACTCGTATAATCCTTAAACTAGTATGTTTATGGTTAAATGTTTATTGAACAGTTACAATGAAATTGTTTCCCAAGCTAATTAAAATCAAGTTGATTTGGTATAACAGTTACCCTCAAAAACATTTATATATAGTTCGTTTGCATTTAAAAAATATTTGGCATAATTCCCAGATTTAGTTCCACTCAAATTCCTGATGTTCAAAATCTGTTTTGGAGATCTGCTAACAAACATTGGGATTTGGATGTTGGAAAGTAGGGGAAAGGATAGGGGATGAGGACTCCACAAAGTTTGTGTGGCTGCATGGTGGACCATGGATGGAGAGAACAGGGTTTTGGAGAGATGACTCCACTTCGGACATGCCAACTTTTGGAGCTGTATGAGGTACAAGTGTACATAATTGAATGTATAGAGAAATCTGGGCCCAAAGTCAATTTGAATGTATTTGGCAACTTAAGTCCAGTGAAAGGTTAGGCACAAATCCAGTGGAAAGATATGAACCTTCACAACTAATTAAGAACAGCTAATGTAAGAGCCTTAATTTTCTAAAAGGATTAAAATTCATAAAAATGTTTATATCCTTTTGGTATAAGTATTTCTGAAAATTTTCTCTAATAAACCTATTTAGAAAGATATCCGATTATAGATTCTATAGCAAAAACTTATACTTTAATGGGGTATCTAGAGATGGATTCTCATTCTGTAAACTGATTTAAATCTCAGCTATACTGCCATCAAGCTCTAAGACAATGGAAAAGGTAAACCTCAAAGCCAGTTTCTAGATCTACACAATGGGAATAGAATTCAAGAAAATAAAGCATATAAGTAGAGCCTGGTAGTTTAAGTTATCCATTATTGTGCCAATAGCAGTTTGGCTAAATGCATTTGGCCTGTAGGACATCCTTTTCAGTCCTAAAGTTAACATAATAAAGCTTCACAGTGAATGTTGTGTATATACTGAGAATTTCAAATATATATAAAATATGTCTATAGATACATCTAGATGTTAGCTAGTACTAGAACTTTTACCTTTTAATCTAAAATACAATGAAGACATCATGTATATAAAATTAAGGGCAACTATTCCTAAAATATTTTGACATTTGCCATGTTTACTTTTTTTTTTTTTTTGAGGGTAGTTGTCACTGGCCCCCACATGTGGGATCTAAACCGGGACCACTGGAGTCCCAACCAACGTGCCACTTGGCTGGCCCTGCCATGTTTACTCTTTAGCTGAATACCTTTTAAAGAAGAATGACTGACTTAACTGGCACAGCCAAGGCGGGAACTTCAGATTTTCCTGGTTACTTGCCCTCTAGCACACTAGGCTCTAAACCATAGCTATATACTTTAGAATCACCCTAGAAACTGTTTAGAAGACTGATAGTACCATCAATTAAGTCAGAATTTCAGGGGTTGGGGGTAGGACCCAGGCATTTTCCTTAAAGAATATGTAGCCAGTTAGAACCACACTAGACGATCATCAATGGTCTGGTCTCATGTGTTGTTTTTAGTTAAATTCAGCTGTCCCGTGATTCCAAGTGTAATATGGTTTAGTGGCCTCTACGAAATATAATGAAAACAGAATAGAGCACCATAGCATATCTAATTTTGATTACTCTACTTGAAAAAGGGTAAATTCATAATACAACTGTGTATGCCTACGATCTGCCAGTATTATTAATAAAATCAACAAAACTTAACAAGTGATAGTCAATTTATTAAAAAGGCTGACTTAAGCATCTGCAATGGTGACTTCCACCTCAACTCCTGGCTCAATACTGATGGAGGTGATCTGCTTCACAATCTCAGAAGGGCTGTGCAAGTCAATCAGGCGCTTGTGGATCCTCATCTGAAAACGATCCCAAGTCTTAGAACCTTCCCCACACGGAGTTTTTCTTGTAGTGATTCTCAGGGTCTGCAACAAAAGACAAAGAAAACCACATATTTTTGGTTTTATGCTCATCTCTAGAACATCTGAAAAGCTATTACTCTTAAGTACTCCATTTGAAATGTCCCAAGACATCCATCCTCTCTACATAAATAGATCTCCACCTACTATCAATTTAGAACAACAGTAAGTCCATTTTCACTCAGTCACCCTTGAAACTTGTGACTATGAAATACAACAAAGAAACGGCAGCGAAAAAGCTTCAACGGTTACCTCTAAAAATTATTTACTGAATAGGAACCAATCCCTACTACCAATTTTTATTTGGGTTTATATCGTATCATTAGCACCACTATTATAAAGCTTTGGGCAGCCCAAAACCCCTCGTCCTAAAGGGTAAAAATTTGCATTTATACAAGAACCACAGGTGTCATTCTCCCTTTCTGCCCCCATGCTTTGCTTCACCTTGGTAGGCATCCGAACAGGTCCTTTCACTTTGAGATTTTTTTCCTTTGCGCCTCTGATCAAGTCAGCACACACTACAGGGAAATAAAAGCATCTTTCAGTTCATTCGAAACAATCGACGTCGCTTAAAACTTTTTAACTGCGGCTGGCTCAGAATAGCGTATAGAACTATCACCATAATTCAACACAGTAATGATCTTCCTCATCGCCAACCATGAAGTAAAAGACACCGTAAAAATTCAGTGTAGATGATTCCTCCTTTGTCTTTTCAAGCTAAGCAACATGTCACTTTAATTCGAAGTCAGTCTTGTATAGTAACATCGCTCTTTTGAGCCAAAGGTCTCCACCTGAAACCACTGTACTGACCCTTCTCCAAAGATTTTACGTTGCGGCTGGTTAGAGTAATTCTAATTCGGTGAATCGCCACCTCGGGTTCCACGGGTGTCTTTCCGGTATCTTTAAAAGCCTATTACACAAACAAGAAAAACACCAAGGTTTTATAAAGCCTGTCAATTCTGGAGACAAACATTATCAAACCCTCACCGGGTTCCTCCACCATTTCAGGAACTCCTCCACTGGTGAGTCTCGTTTACTCACCGCCTCCCCCCATCCCGCCATCGGTCCCCGGAAGACAGCGAGACCCGGGACGGCGTGCCGCCACGGCCACACCCGCACAGCGTGGCCCTACGCCTCACCATGGCTGCGTCGCGGCTTCCTGACCGACTTGTTCCTCGGAGAGAGCGAACAGCGGTGAGTCAGGAGCAGGAGCAAGCAATACTGCCGCGACCGCGTCTTCCGCAAAGAGAAAGGAAAGCGGCCTGCGTGGCGTTTATATAGCTGCGCTCGGGTCTGCATCCGGGTCCCGCACGTTTCTCTGCGCTGCCCCGGAAGCGGCATAGCCCCGCGGACTTGGGAGGCTCTGGAGGCGGCTGCGCGCATCGGGGCTGCAGCACCTCGGAGTTGGCGAGAATGGCGCGGCTGCGGGCGCCCCCTGTCGACCCGGCGGAGTCAGAGCCCCACGAGGTGGGGGTCCTGGCAGCGCAGCCTACGAGATTCTCTAGCCTGCCACCTGGCAAAGATGACAGGGAGACTGCAACTTGGCCTAAAACCTGAAAAATTCATGTATTAGGTGAGCAGACCCCTGGCCTCCTCGAAGTCGAAACGACTACTTTGGTTTTTACAGCGCATATTTTGCTTCCCATGCAAACCGAGACACTTGTTCTCTGAGCAAGTGCGTAACTGAGTTTAACTCATGTCCCTGTTAGGAAAAATGATCTTGATAACCTGAGCATGTTACTTTTTAAAATTAATGGGTAGTTATTTTTCATAGCCTGAAATTATCCTTTTGTAGTATTTCAGTTTCTGGCTTCCCAAACCTGGAGATGCATCGCAGCTGTTTCTAGAAAGCCCCTGAACTTGGGTTCTCCCCTTCTGGGAACCTGAGGGCAGAACTGCCAGGCTACTGGGATTACCCTGGAGCGTGTTGCACATCGGGAGGCCCAGCCTGGAAATCCAGGCTGTCTACCTAATTCTGAACATATTATTTCCTCTCTGTTCCGATAAAGTAATATTGGATAAGACCCTTCAAGATCTCCTTAATACTGTGAGCATAACCAAATATGGAACAAAGTACAATGGAAAAACCGAGTGGTTAACCGACTTACACAGCCAGGATAGATAGCATAGCGAGGACACGCAAACTTAAAGATGAAGGAAGGCGTGGTTAAATAGAATGCAATTGATGAGATGGGTTTTGATACAGGGCAGAAGGAAGAATAAATAACCTCATATTATTTTACATGTGAACCTCTGAGTGCAAGAGTTATTCCCTCAGACATAGAATGGTGAATGATAGAGCTCTCGCCCCTCCAGTTAGGGCTCTTTCTTGGACCTTTCTCTTTTGTTCCTTGGAGGTAAATTCTATTTGAAACTTTAATCAAATAGTATTGACTTACCTATTTGGTGATAATTGGAAATGGCTAATAGCTGGCTTTCTTTGGCTCACAAAGAATATATATTAGATTTTCCTGCCATTTAATGATTCATTTAAGTGTTAAAATTTGGATAGTGTCCAGTTCAGTTATTTTTAAATATTCTCCGTTGGCTGTAAATATTATATTAGCAGAATTTGCTGCAAAAAATTTAAAAACCTGCATTCTTGTTTTACCAGGTGTAACCAAAATGTGACTTCATAATTTAGGGCTTTAACTTAGTGGTGTGGCTAATAACAAAAAACAGACAAAAGTGCAATTGCCTAAACTCCCTGAGATGTGGTCAACCACCATTGTGTTAGTTCCAAAGATGAATGTGCATCTTCAGAGACCGCTTATGGGAGCATTCATGTTTTACTAATATTCAAAGAACAATCAGAAATTCAAGATGGGGTGCTCGAGACGTACATTGGTGATTTTTTCAATAACAAATCTGGTACATCTATTCTTAGGCTTGTCTTCCCCTCTAAGAACTTGAGGAAATGGTGAACAAATTAACTTCCTTGAATTAGAAAAAGAATTTTGGTATAGACAAAGGCAAAATATGGCCAGGCACTTATGGGAAAAATTTTTGATGTGACTGGAACTAAGAAAACAGCTGGTTAAAATAATGAGACAAGTGTGATGAAAAACTTTACTATTTTCCAAGTTGACAAGGTTTAGTTTCAAACATTTTGTTGTATTTTTTTTTAAACTTTATTGGGGAACAGTGTGTTTTTCCCAGGACTAATCAGCTCCAAGTCAAGTTGTTGTTCTTCAATCTTAGTTGTGGAGGGCGCAGCTCAGCTCCAAGTCCAGATACCATTTTTCAGTCTAGATGCGGGGAGCGTAGTCCACCATCCCATGCAGGAGTCAAACTGGCAGCACATACTCTAACCCACTGAGCCACCTGGCCACCCCATTTTGTTGTATTTTTTTTTTGAAAGTTATCAGTTGCTATAGTTCCCAAATTTCAATTTAAAAGGTAATGTTTTAGAATAGATGTAAGACTGGAGGAAAAGTAGAATTTAACAATAACCACAAAAAAAAAGAAAATATTGGTTGTTGGAAAAGTCATGATGCATTTTTGCAATTAAACCAGAGAAAAAAAAATATCATGACTTTTCCGACAACCCAATACATCATGCCACCATTCAGAGATAAACCACTTGTTTACACTTTCAGGTGTGTATGTATCTCTTTAAAAAAAAATGGACTTAGGGCAGGCTGAGTGGCATGTTGGTTAAGAGCTGGCTTGGGACTCCAACTCTGAGCATCAGGACCCCAGTTCGGATTCCACATTAGGGAGAGTGACACTGCGCCCTCTATAGCTAAAATGGTGAACAACAGCTCGACCTGGAGCTGGGCTGCTGTGAGTTGCCCGTGACGGCTTAGGCTGTAGTGGGCTGCTGTAAAGCTACCGTGAGTGGCTGGCAGCGTGGGCTGCCAGGAGCCACTTTAAGCGGCCATTCAGTGCCCAGCGACCAATCTGCCTCAACCGGGAAGAACGCAATGATGATATCAACATGGGCCAGTGAAGCAACATCCTACACAACTAGACTGAAGAATAAAAGGACAGCAACTTGTCTGTTCCCCTTCCCCGATTCCCCAATAAAATCTTAAAAAACAAAAAGGGCTTATATTTTATATAGTTTGGTGAGCTGCTTTATTCATAGACTGTTTTGTTCCAATAAATATACTTCTGCAACATGCCCTTTAATTATTGAATTATATGGATGATTCATTCATAATTTCTTGAATTAGTCCCCTATATTTGGACATTTAGGGTGTTTTTCCATTTTTCACTCTTACAAATAATACCATGAAATACATACTTCTAGACCAGGGTTTCTCAGACTCAGCAAAATTGACATTTTCAGCTGGATGATTCTTTGTTGTGGGGGCTGTTCTATGCATTGTTGAATGTTTAGTGGCATTTCTGGCCTCCGCACACTAGATGTCTGTAGGAACCCTTCTGCTCCAGTTGTGACAATCAAACTGTGGGACTAAATTTACCCTCCACACACAGCTTCCTCTAACTCCCCCCACCCCCGCTGAGAACCACTGATGTAGCTGAATATTTTAGCTCATTCTTTTGTTTTTTTTGTTTTTTTTTTAAATTGGGGAATTGGGGGAAGGGAACAGTGTTGGGAATTTGGGAAGGGGAATAGCCAAGTTGTTGTCGTTCAATCTTAGTTGTGGAGGGTGCAGCAAGCTCAGCTCCAAGTCCAGTTGTTCTGCTCAGCCCAAGATGCTGTGTTCAATTAGTTGTGGGTGGCATAGCCACCATCCCATGTGGTCAAACCGGCAGCTTTGTTGTTAAGAGTGCGTGCTCTATCCCTTGAGCCCCCCGGGCAGCAGCTCAGCTCAAGGTGCCAGAGTTTGTTCTTTAGTTGCGGGTGGGTATAGCCCACCATTCAAACCAGCAGCCTTATAGTTCGGAGCACGTGCTCTCACCAGCTGAGCCATCCTGCCACCTGTTGACAGCTTAGCGGCAGAATCACTGGCCCATGTGAGAATTGAACTGGCGACCCTGTTGCTCAGAGCTCGAGCTCTTTTTTTAAATTTTTATTGGGGAATCGGGGAAGGGGAACAGACAAGTTGCTGTCTTTTTGTTTCTTCGTTCTTCAGTCTAGTTGCGGAGGACATTGCTTCACTGGCCCATGTTGGTATCATCATTGCGTTCTTCCCGGGTGAGGCAGATGGGTCACCGGCCTCTGGATGGTCGCTCACCGCGGCTATTGGCAGCTCACGCTGGCTGCCAACCGCTCACTGTAGCCTATAGCAGCCCACTGCAGCCTACACTGTCACCGGGGCTCGCACAGCCCAGCCCCAGGTGGAGCTGTTGTTAGCTGTAGAGGGCAGTGTCACTGGCCCTCTCATATATGGGATCCGAATGGGGCTGCTGGCATCCCAAAACCAGCTCTTAACCAATGCACCACTCGGCCGGCCCGCTAACTCTTAATCAACTGAGCCACTTGGCCGGCCCTTAGCTCATTCTTAATGCCTTAGATCAATTACTAGATATACTTACCCTTTGATAGCTTAATCAAAGAATAAGCATATTTTAAATAATTGGTATGTTGTCCTCTGGGAAAGTTATACCCAAATAGATACTTCTTCCAACAGTATAATAAAGATTTTAGTGTGAAAAATAGAATTAAATACCCATTTCATATTAAAATTTAAAAATATTTTTAAGATTATCAGAAACTATGTTTTAAATATCTCTGTTCATAGCTTTCCTTCACTAATTTTTATAGTTATTTTCAAAATATCTTGTAAAGGCTTTTGTGGCAGGTATTTGTGTTGTTCTGTGGACAGCCCTCTACTGGTCTTCTCCTGCAATAACAGTACCATCGTACTATTTCCTAAAGGAAATTAACAGCCATTAAAACTACTTTATTCATGGTACACATATGTATATTTATGATTAAAATTATAAAGGTAAAATGTGAAATGAACATGGATGAGACTGGGCACTTTTATTTCCAGAATTTGTTATCTAAATAAAATTTATGTTAAAACTCTTTAGTCTAAAATTTAAGAATAAAAACCACAAAGAGTTTAAAACACTCTTAAGCAGAGAATCGAATCAGTGATTTGGAAGATAAGGTAGCATAAAACACCCAATCTGAACAGCAAAAATAAAAAAGAATCATCTTTACCATTAATGTTATCTGTTATCTCTTGTCTTTATCATTAGTAGCAATACTATACCTAAGAGATGTAAAACCATATTAAATAGTATAACATATAAGGGCTTTCTATATTTTACTTTAGTTGAGGTCAGAAACTTTATTGTGCTATTCATATCTTAGAAGGTCAAATCCTCACTTTTTAACTCTTTCATTTTGTAGTTTGAAGTTCCATAGATAACCAAGGCCAGTTAAATCTATTTACTTATTAAAATTGTTTCACTGAAGTGAGCAAAGGAACAGAATTAAAGACACAGTAAGATCTCTTTACTAAGAATGACTCATGTGGAATCTGCATTTGCTTGGTAATTTTCAGTCATGTTTTAACTGCAGAGCTCATAGAATTCTCGGGGGGAGAGGGGGGAGCTGAATGTCCTATCCACTAGGCCTCTTAGTACTCCTCCCCCGCTTTCCTTCTCCTGGTCCCTGGCCTGCAGGTATACAGATTCTAGTTTCTTGAAATACAATCAGAAAAATTACTTGTCTACGTCTGCCACATAGTGCCATTTCTGTGCTTTAGCAGATAAATAGCAGAGGATTTCCATAGCCACATTTTTGTTATCCTCACATCATGCAGGGAAGCGAGAGATATATTTATCTATAAGTGACTTTTTCCTGGGCTTGTGATTTTCATGTTGTATACAATTTTAATACAACTTCGAAGAAAATATTTTTTCTGTTTGCCTTCTTTTATGAGAAGGAACCTATGGCTTTAACCACACAGTAATTAATTTGGCTGCGTTGCTTTTGTGAGGTGGACAGCTTTAAATGTCCCCCAGTGGTCCCCACTGCCTGGTATACACAGCATTGTGGAATGCCCTCTGCTTGAGTGTACAACCTGTGACTTGCTTCTAAACACTGGATTTTAGAAAAAGTGCAAGGATGTCACTTCCCTGAACAGATTAAATAAGATTCTGGCTTCTGTCTTGTTTGCACACTCTCTTACTAGCATTGATGAAATGAGCCTCCATGTTGGGAGCTGCAATATGAAGGGGCTCACATGTCAAAATGAGGGCAGCCTGTAGCCCACAACCAGTAAGGAACTGAGGTTCTTACTCCAAGGGCCTAAAAGGAATTGAAATTCTACCCAAAACCATGTGATTTTGGAAGCAGATCCCTACTTGGTTCAGCTTTCAGATGGGACCTCAGCACTGGCCAACACCTTGGCTGGAGCCTCAATGTGAGCCCCTGAGCAGGGGAACCTCCTAACCCGAGTCTGGATTTCTGATCCATAGAAATGGTGAGGTAATAACTGTGTTGTTTTAAGATGGTAAATGTGTGGTGATTTGTTATTCAGCAATAGATAACTAATACATTGTATATATACAACAGTTTTATACTGATGAAATCAGATGAAAATGATCATTTACAATAGTAGTCCCAAAAGGGTAACGGGAGGAATATGTGATTAGACAGTACTGAACTTCCCATGTTGTCAGAGGGAAGGTAGAATTCCAGGCTGATTGTATGAGAGATAACTGTCCTTCAAAGTTCCTTCTTGTTGCCTTTGTGGAAAGCTTACCTGCCAACAGCATGGAGGCTGCACTTCCTCATAATCCCGAGGCTCAGCATGTTCCTCCAATGTGCTTGTCTTCAGTGATGCCTCGGCCTGGCTTTGTGTACCGAGGTGTAACCTCAGAGTAGCTTCATTACCTCCCTTGAAGTTCTTTTATAGCCAGATTCATCATTGGAATTACTGTTAAGTTATCCGTCATTTGAAAACCAGTTAAAGTTTAGTTATTGTCTTTTTTCCTACCTCTTTTGTTAAGGCTAGTCATTACACAGATATTATGGAGTAACCATTGTGTCCATAAGTTTCCATTGGGAATCCAATGGAAAACAAGAAACTTCATTCCTGCCCTATTCTTTTCAGGGGAATAGACAGATAACTAGCTGTGAAACAGATAAATAAGAATTTCAGGCATTGTTAAATTCTATGAAGAAAAGAACACAGGATAAGTGGGTGAAACATGACTGTGAGAGCAGAGGCTCTGCACACCCTGGTTGCAAGTTACAGAAGTGACTTCTGGATCACTTGAGGCAGATTAAAATGCAGTAGAAGTATATATAGCCATCCTGGGGAAGCAGCCTTAGAGAGTATGCTGCAGAAACAGTGCCCTAGTTGTTTCTGCAATGTTGCAGCAGGCTCCAATGTTGCAGCAGGCTCTTTTGACCCCACATTGCTGGACAGTAGCCACCAGACAATGCTGAGCCCACTGTCTGCGACCACTGGAAATTGGATCTATGCACTGCTGTGGTCACCATTTGTTCCAGAAGGGATTCTGCATGTTTCCTTGTGTCTTTATGCCAATGTCTGATGGGCAGAGCCTAGCTCATATGGCCATGGCCAAGCCTCTGGGAAAGTGGTATCTGGCATTTTCACCTGTGTAACTAAAGAGAATAGCAAAGGTCAACTCAGGAGGTGACATTTGAGCAGAGGATGGAATCACAGGAAGCAGCCAGCCAGTAGTAATCTGGGGGAAAACTTCTTAATCAAAGGGGGCAGCAAAGTCCGTAAGTAGGGTGAAGTAGGCATGCTGTGTTTGAGGAGCTAAGAAGCTACAACTTAGTGGGTGAGGGAGAGGGTGAACGGAGGTGATGTCATGGGGCCGGCAGGAGCCAGGTAATGTAGTACCTTGTAAAGCAGCACTAGGAGCTTGGATTTTATTCCAAGTGCAACAGGAAGCTGCCTGTACTAGTTTCCTAGGGCTACTATAAAAAATTACCACAAACTTGGTGGCTTAAAACAACAAATTTGGGCCAGCCGAGTGGAGCATTGGTTAAGAGCTGGTTTGGGACGCCAGCTGCTCCGGTTCGGATCCCACATATGAGGGCCAGTGACACTGCCCTCTACAGCTAACAATGGCTCCACCTGGAGCGGGGCTGTGCAAGCCCCGGTGACGGTATAGGCTGCAGCTCTTGCTGCAGTGGGCTGCCATAGGCTACAGTGAGTGGCCGACAGCCAGCGTGACCTGCCAATAGCTGCGGTGAGCAACCATCCAGAGGCCGGCGACCGATCTGCCTCACCCGGGAAGAGCGTAATGACTATACCAACATGGGCCAGTGAAGCAACATCCTCCACAGCTAGACTGAAGAACAAAAAGACAGCAACTTGTCTGTTCCCCTCCCCCAATTCTGCAATAAAATCTTTAAAAAAACAAACAAACAAATTTATTTCATCACAATTCTAGGCCAGAAATCCCAAATCAAGATGTTGGCAAGGTTGGTTCCTTCAGGAGCCTCTGAGGGCGAACCCATTTCATATCTTCTACCTTCCATGCCTCTCTTCTACCAATTTTGGGGTTTCTTTTCTACGGACTCATCACTCCGACCTCTTCTTCCATCTTCACATGGCCTGTCTCTGAGTGTTGAATTTGTAGATTGCTTTGAGTAGTATGAACATTCTTAACAATATGAAAATCTTCCAGTGCATGACCATGAGATGTCTTCTCATGTATTTGTGCCTTCTTTAATTTCTTTCAGCAATGTTTTGTAATTTTCAGAATAAGTTTCTCACCCCCTTGCTTTGATTTATTTCTAAATATTATAAATGGAATTGTCTTCTTAATTTTCCTTTCAGAATGTTCATTTTTAATGTATAGAAATGAAAGTGATTTTGTAGCCATTTATTTTTAAATGTTTATATTATAAAGAATTTTTAGAAATTAGAAAATAAGACAAATTTAAAAAAATAAAGAGACATCCACAGTCCCCCAACCAGCCCTAAACAACTTTGTTTTCAATCTTTTTCTCTGTATGTTTTAAAAAAAATTTGTTGATTTAAAAAAAGTTATAATCAAACTGATATATGAGGCCAGACAATTAAGTTTGTGAACTCATCCTAGAAAAAGTGCTACATACCTCATTGCTGAATATCACTATGGTCACCTTTAAAGTACTACCCTTGAGAAGCTGTGCACTGACACCAGCACCTAGACCACCCTTCAAAGCAATTTTGAAACTCTTTTTCTGGAATGGCCATCAGAGCTGTTGTCGTATTACTCTTGATGTCCTGAATATCATCAAAAGTCTTCCTTTCAATATTTCAGTATTTCAGGTAAAGAAAGAAGTCATTGGGGGCCAGATTAGGTGACTAGGGAGGGTGTTCCAATACAGTTATTTGTTTACTGGCTAAAAACTCCCTCACAGACAGTGCTGTGTGAACTGGTGCATTGTCATAATGCAAGAGCCATGAATTGTTGGCGAAAAGTTCAGGTCGTCTAACTTTTTCATGCAGCCTGTTCCACACTTACAAATAGTAAACTCAGTTAACTGTTGGTCCAGTTGGTACAAATTCATAAAGAATAATCCCTCTGATATCAAAAAAGGCTAGCAACATCATTGCAAAAGGTTCGTGAACTTAATTGTCAGACCTCATATAATTTTATGTTCTGCCCCATTCAGTTAACAACGTAGTATAGGTATTTCTATGTGATTACAATCATCCTATAATTTTGAATCAGCTGTTGTATTATAATTTAACTGTTTTGAACATATACCTTGTTTCAAAGTTTCTCCCGAATAAATGGCTCTTAGTGAATATTCTGTTAATTGAAATGCTTATTTTGTAATGTTCCCTAGGATGGATTTTCAGAAGCATAACTACTGAGTCAGTGAATATAAATATGTTTTGATATACATTGCTAAACTGAAATTGCTTTCCAAAAAGTTATAGTAATCTATATTGTCACCAGTAATGTATGGAAGATCCTGTTTTACTCAGCTTCATTAGCATTAAGAATCTTGTGCATGTGTATATTTTTAAGACACCCAATTTTTAATTTGCAGTATTTCAAGTACTTATAAGATAACATTTCCCTGTGTTTCATATTTGTTTTCTATGTGCATTTTCTTTATCATGAATTGACTTTTCAAGATTCTTGTCCATTTCTCCATTAAGTTATGATGAGTTTTCATCTTTATTTGTATTTGTTTTTTATAGAAAAAAATTAATCTGTGATCAGTCACATTTTGACCACATTTTTTCTCAGCTTATTGTCTGTATTTTATTTATTTATATTTTAAGATTGAGGAGTTATACTTTTTATATAATGAAACCCGGCAACCTCCTTTATAGTTTTTTCACTGCTTTTATAAAAGCTTAAAAATTCCTTCCTCTTTCTAATTTGTATTAACTATTCAAATCAATTTTCTTCCAATTTTGCAGATGCTCTCTAATCCATCTGGAAATGATTTTGGTATGTGGTATGTAAGGTACTTATTTTAAAAAGTATATAGTTTTAGTAGAACTGTTGGTGGCAGGCTAAAAGTTTCTTGAAAACAGGAAGCATGACAGATTCACTTTTTGGTTTCCTTGACTTTCCCAGACAGAGGAATCATTGAACACAGCTTCTGTATCCTCAGGCTACAGCAGCCCAAGCAACAATCAGGAAAGATGGGTTCCCCCTCCTTTCCCTCTGCTGGGCAGCAACACTAACTGCCTGTCCCCTTGCTAGTATCATGACTTCTCCCCAGCAGCGCCCCCTATCTCCTACTTTATTTTAATAGTTCTGATTTCCGTTGTTCATAAAACCCTTCACCTCCCCACTGGTAATTTTTCCTGGAAGGCACCCCAGTACCTACAGTAGCCTTGGCACCATAGTACCTACAATCGCCTTGGCTACTTTGCCCTGACATTCTCTTCAGGATACATTTCTTTTCAATTTGAACAGCTCCTCCTCAGTTAAGCGGAAACCATTATTTTCTGGTTACCTGTTCATCCTTTTGATCGGGAGAGATGGAGGGATTGTGGGTCAGGGTCAACTATTAACCCAATTTCTTAGTGATCATTTCCATTAAGTCTTTGAAGCCTGGTATAAGTAAAATCCCAATCAGGCACTCCCACGACCCTCAGTGATGCCAGCAGTTGTGATTTCCTACTATAGGTCTGACTGTGGGACCTTCATTAAATAAAGAAAAAAAACACCCAACTCTTTAAAATTGAATTTTTATTGCCTAAAGAGGAATCTGTAAAATGGGAGGGTGGGGAGAATACAAATGAATGAAATCTAAAAGTAGTCCTCAAATCTAATTAAAGCCAATACTGGATTGCAGACCAGCTAGAAAATAGAAAAAAAAAAAACTGTTCAATGTCTTTCCTTTATTTTCTCTCCTAATACCCCAGTGGAGATACTAATGAGTACCAGAATGGCCAAAACATGGACAGCAAGAAAGCCAGAAGACAGGGTCCTGAATTCAGTTGACTCTATCACAGACACAGAATTGTCCTAGTGATGGGTTATTCTAGCTTAAGTCACAATAGCAGGAAATTCTGAAATAATTATGGAAAGATACTCTTCAGTAGACAGTTAATGATGTTTATATGATTACCCGTAGTAGACTAGCATGACCCTCATCATGACATTCATTTGAGAAATAGAGGAGAAATCATTGCTTTTCTGTTTTGTTTTTTTGTATTTTGTTTTTTAAAAAACAGTTTATTTTTCAGATTTTGGCAGAATCAAATTTTCTTAAGGATTAAAGTAAAGATTACTCAATGTTTGACAAATATTTGGTCAGACTCACTGTGCAATGTGTTCTAATATGATTCACCATTCCTTAAAGGGGGGAAATCTACTTCCAGTTCTGAAGTCAGAGAAATTCTGTAACTTGACTCCTTTGTAAGGGGACTTGTTTCTGGCATTGGCTGCCATTATTCTGTCAAGTTTTTTCTGCTTTCCCTTTGAATTTTTTCTGGCTGCACTCTATTATTCTGTAGACCTTTAGGTTTTCTCTCTTTGTAATTTGATGCCCTATTCAGCAGTGTTCAGGAAGCTGTCTTGCTTTAGTTTAGTCCTTCTCAGCTGCTTCTGCTTTCTTTAGCTAAATGGGTGGCTTGTTCCTTCTTTTAGGCTTTTTTTTCTGTTTTGAGGGAGCCTGTATTATTTTATTGCTCTATTATAAATAAAAGTATAAATTTCACATAATGTGTTGATTTACATATATTAAACTAATAAAAAAGAATATTTAGTTTAATCACTTTGATATTGTTTCCTAAAATTCATTTCTAGAAAAAGCACATACATCTCTATCATCCTGAGACATGCCCTTACATTTGTTTTCATCTTTTTTATAAATGTGGCTTTAATTTTCATCAGTATGAACAGCAGTTAAAGAGTCAAATAGTTGCACTAGAATTATTGCCCAAAAAAAGCCTCTAGGATGCCACACCAACTATTGAAGTCTTGCAACCGCTTTCAACTCAGTTTTGCATTGGTTTTGGTATTTACGTCTGTACCTCTGTTAATACAGTTCTTGATATTTATTTATTTAGTTAGTTAGTTACTTTTAGGCATTATTTATTGACTGCTCTCTTTGGGAAATTAGGATTTAGCTTTATTCCACTCCTATCCATAGTACCTATAGTCATAATTCCTCTTCATTCATCCTTCCATCATTGTTATGTTATAGCTTTGGTTAGACCAATATATAATATTGCCTTATTATAGCTATATAAGTCTGTTTTGAACTGAACCATTTGTTATGCAATATTTGCTTTTCTAGTATTGACCAATTTTTTTGTGTTCCCTAAAGTTAATAAAATTTTTGTTTCATTTGCTTTGTTTTCTCTGTATTCATCATGAAGTTAACTCAAACTCTCCACAAACTGTGGAAATATTCTTTCAACCCATTAAAATAGAGGTATTCATTAGTTCTTCTTTGAGTCTTCAGACCTTTTATAACCTGCACTAATGCACAATTGACAGCTTGTGATCTTCATTCACCATCATTCTTAAGATTCGTTCTGTCTATTGAATTGTATCTATATCCTGGATCCCATATTTTCTTTGTTTTTGGTTTATACTCTTGTTTTAATGGACTACTCCCTCAAGTAGTTTCCTGAGAAAGGATGCATGGGAGTAAATTTTTGAGACCTTGTATGCCTGTAAAAGTCTTTAGTCAGCCTGTACATTCAGTTGATAATTTGGCTGAGTATTGAATTCTAAGTTGAAAATGTTTTTCTCTCAGAATTTTGGAGGCAGTAACCTCTGGTCTTTTAGGATCCTGATCTTCTTCGTTTTTGTTTTTTAATTTCTGGAAGCTTTCAGTACTTTCTCATTGCCCCTACTGTTCCAAAATTTGAGGGTAATATAACTTCTTGTAGTTCTTTTTTGTTGTTGTTTCTTGTAGTTTGTTTTCATTTGTTGACTAGGCAGAAAACACTACATCTTTGCAATCTGGAAACCTTTGTTTTCTTAACTGTTTGTTGATAATTTTCTCCTTTTTCCATATTTCCTCTTTCCGGAACTTCTATTATTTGGATATGAGACTTTCCAGACTGATCCTCCAGTTGTGTTGACTTACTTTTATTCAATCCTTTTACTTTTCCTCTATTTTGTGAGAGATTTATTCATCTTTATGAATTTTTCTAATGAACTTTTGTGTATATTATCTTAGTTTTAAATTCCAAGAGGTATTTACTATTCTCTAGGTTTTATAAAAAAGAACTCCCTTTTTTGTTGTTGTTTGTTTTTTGGTTTTTAAAGATTTTATTGGGGAATTGGGAGGGGAACAGCATTGGGGAACCGGGGAAGGGGAACAGACAAGTTGCTGTCCTTTTGTTCTTCAGTCTAGCTGTGGAGGACATTGCTTCACTGGCCCATGTTGATATCATCATTGAGCTCTTCTTGGGTGAGGCAGATCGGTCGCTGGCCTCTGGATGGCCGCTCACTGTAACTTATGGCAGCTCATGCTGGCTGCTGGCCACTCACTATAGCCTATGGCAGCCCACTGCAGCATGGGCTGCAGCTATGCCTCCCCGGGGACTCACAGCAGCCCAGCTCCAGGTGGAGCTGTTGTTCACCATCTTAGCTGTAGAGGGCATTGTCACTGGCCCTCATATGTAGGATCCGAACCAGGGCCACTGGCGTCCCAAGCCAGCTCTTAACCAATGTGCCACTTGGCCAGCCCTCCTTTTTTTTTTTTTTTTTTCATGTATACAGTAGCTCGTTTTATATGTCTCTGAGAAGAGTTAAGATTTTTGTATCATCCTCTTTCATATTAAAGCTTTTTTTTTTTTTTTTTTAAGATTTTATTGGGGAATTAGGGGAGGGGAACAGCGTTGGGGAATCGGGGAAGAGGAACAGACAAGTTGCTGTCCTTTAGATCTTCAGTCTAGTTGTGGAGGACGTCACTTCACTAGCCCATGTCAGTATTATTGCGCTCTTCCCGGCTGAGGCAGATTGGTTGCTGGCCACTGGACGGCCACTCACGACGGCTCTTGGCAGCTCACACTGGCTGCCGGCCACTCACGCCGGCTGCCAGCCACTCACGGTGGCTCATGGCAGCCCACTGCAGCTCCACTGCAGCCCCACTGCAGCCTACGCTGTTTCTGGCGACTCATGGCAGCCCAGCTCCAGGTTGAGCTGTTGTTCAGCATCTTAGCTGTAGAGGGCGCAGTGTCACTGGCCCTCATGTGGGATCTGAACCGGGGCCCTGCTGCTCAGAGCTGGTGTCCCAAGCCCACTCTTAACCAACTCGCCACTCGGCTGGCCCAAGCCTTTATTTTTTTTAAAGAAATAAACCAGGCTATCTGCTCCTATTTAATAGTAGGGCATTAAAAAGCTGATTGGTGACTCTGTACATGTGGATCTTTAAGAATGGAAGTCTCACTGTAGGTTATTCTGGTTGTCTTACTGGGGAGCCTCGATTCTCAGTGTCTTGAGTTCTATTTTCTTGGACTATTTATTTTTCCCTGCTTAGAGGTTATTAGTTCATTTGCCAGATTCTGTGAACTTAAACAGCCAATGCTAAGACTTTTGAACATTCTGTGTGTACAACTTAGGTTGCACCTCAGATTCCCCTACTGCTAGCTCAGGACTTATCTTTCTAGGGTATCCTGAACTTTCCAACTTCCAAAATTTTGTTCCTATAATTTTTCTCCCTTATTCTTTCTCTTTCTCTTTTTTTAAAACTTTATTGGGGAATAGTGTTTTTTCCAGGACCCATCAGCTCCAAGTCAAGTTGTTGTCCAATCTTAGTTGTAGAGGGTGCAAGCTCAGCTCCAAGTCCAGTTGCTGTTTTCAATCTAGTTGTGGGGAGCACAGCCCATCATCCCATTTGGGAGTCGAACTGGCAACCTTATTAAGAGCACGTCCTCTCACCAGCTGAGCCATCCAGGTGCCCTTTGGCAGCTCAGCGGCAGCTCAGCTCAGTCGCATCTCACTGGCCCATGTGGGAACCGAACCGGCAACCCTGTTGTTCAGAGCTCTCATTCTAACCAACTGAGCCACCCCACTGGCCCTCTCCCTCATTCTCTTTGTCCTTGTGAATTAATGCCTTTAAAAAAGTTCATCTAGGCTGGCCCAGTGGCGCATTGGTTAAGAGCTGGTTTTGGGATGCCAGCGGCCCTGGTTCGGATCCCACATATGAGGGCCAGTGACACTGCCCTCTACAGATAACAACAGCTCCACCTGGAGCTGGGCTGTGCGAGCCCCGTCAATGGTGTAGGCTGCAGCCCCTGCTGCAGTGGGCTGCCATAGGCTACAGTGAGTGGCCCGCAGCCAGCGTGAGCGGCCAGCAGCCAGCGTGAGCTGCCAATAGCCGCGGTGAGTGACATCAAGAGGCCGGCAACCGATCTGTCTCATCCCGGAAGAGCACAATGACGATACCAACATGGGTCAGTGAAGCAATGTCCTCCGCAACTAGACTGAAGAACAAAAAGACAGCAATTTGTCTGTTCCCCTTCCCCGATTCCCCAATGCTGTTCCCCTTCCCCAATTCCCCAATTCCCCAATAAAATCTTAAAAAAAAAAAAAAATCCTCAACTATACTATTCTAATATTTGTATCAAGTAATGCCTTCAATAGTAATTTTCTTGGTTGATTTTTATGAATTACATAAAATAAATTGTTTAAAAGTTAATCTATGAAGAATGGCCACCTTTATGGTATCTTTTTCATTTGTTTGCAGCCTCTTACATACTTCCTAAGAGTATTTTAAAGTTTTCCCATAATGATTTTGTACATTTTTATTAAGCTTATACCTAGATATTTTCTTTTCATTTTCATTGTTTTATTTTAAAATTTCAAACTTACAGAAAAGTTGCAGGAATTATAGGCTTTCCCAACTTTTCTTCATTCAATGAAGATTGCACAATTGTAAAATTTGACCAGTTGTTAAAATTGTTAAATTTTTAAATTTACCTTATCATTCTCTCTACATATATTTACAATTATCCTTTTATTCTGAACTATCTGAAAGTAAGTTACAGATATGGATATCTCATTATCCTTTTAATATTTCCTAAAAACAAAATGCACTCCAAAATAACTGTAGTATAACTATTGAAATTAAAAAACTAATATAATACTACCATCTAATCTAGAGACCCCATTCAAATTTTGCCAGTTGTCCTAATGAGGTTCATTATAGGACCATGATCCAATCCAGGATTATGTGTTTCATTGGGTTGTCATGTTCTTCTATATGGAGCAGTTCTTCAGTATTTCCTTGTCTTTCATGACCTTGGTAGTTTTGAAGTATACAGGCCAGTTTGGGTTTGTATGTTGTTTACTCATGATTTGAGTCAGGCTTGTATATCTTTACAGAAATACTGTAGAAGTGATGCTGTGTTCTTCTCAGTACATCATATCAGGAGGCATACAATGTTGATTTGTCTCATTACTGGTGATATTAACCTGATTAAAATAGCATGTATTTATCTACATCACTTGTAAGATAATGTCAGCAGACTATAAGGATTAATTATTTTGTACTTACTAGCAATTAATGTTGGTTGGCATGCTGTTGTAATGTTGAGCTTTCCTTTCTCTTTTATTTATTTAGTTAATTATATTAGCATAGATTCCTATTTTATACATATGACTATTTGCTCCTATTTTATTTGCTATAGTTTTTTTTTTATTAGTTTTGTGGAAACAACCGAAATGCTATTATTATTTTAATGCTCAAAAATTCTTGGTTTGGCCAGTGGGAGACCTATCAAATTAGTTCCTATATTCTTTTGAAAGCCCCCTCTCATTGCTGGAATATTTCCTAATTTGGGGCATAAGATGTTTATTTTGTGTTTTCCCTGCTCTAAAAGCAGCCATTTTTCCAAAAGTCCTGATTCCTTCTGTTGTGGATAATTAAGAATTCAGAGATTAAAAATTCAGAAATCAGAAACTAAAATCTGATGCTAAGTCTGCTCCAGAATGTCATTAAACTCTTTAGAGGACAGAGCTAGAAACATGTATGTACACATATACACACATACATTCATGTCTATTTCTATGTCTATATCACTCTGTCTATTGCTATTAAAAACTATGACTTCATACTGCTATTTATTTCAATCCAACACTGTAGGATTTATTTAGATGTCCTCCTTTCTGTACTTATATCCACCTTCAACATTTATGAAACTTGGCTCTCATTATCCTCGATATATTTAATTGTTCAATTAATATCCCTCCCACACTGGCCAAACATACCATCTCCTGGCTCTGGTATCACCAACTATGCAGAGTGTGGCTATGTCAGAGAAAAAATATTATTGATATGATGGATATGTTTGATCTGACATTTTTATTATTTTTTTATTTTATTATTTTATTATTTTGTTTTTATAGTTTATATTGCTGTCCTGTATTTTGTCCTGTATTTAGTTTTTTGTCTTTTTGTTTTATTTTGGTAGTTCTGATTTTGAGGAGGGATATTCAGTATTTTTGCTCTATTATTTCTTAATCCCAGACAATGTATTTTAGTTTACTTCTATGAACAATGATAACACTAAGAGTTTGTATTTTTCCCCCTCCTCTTCTCTGCCCCATTTTAAGTCAACTTATATGAACAATGATAACACTAAGAGTTTGTACTTTTCCCCCTCCTCTTCTCTGCCCCATTTTGAGTCAACTTATATTGACTTAATATTTATTTTTGCACTGCTAAATTTGCATTTGCCTCTAACTTTTCAACTTTAAATAATTTCCTCTGACTCTTAACTCTTACAGACGAAGCAAGCTTTGGGCTTATTCTACCTCCCGTCAGGGTAGTCTGCCTACAACTCAAAGACTTTCTTTATCAGTGACCCCAAAAGCCATATTTGTTTCCTACAAATGTGGGTTTCTCCGTGCAGTTACACTTCTCTCTCCAAGCAAACCAAGCTCAGGAGGCTTCTGTGCCTGTCTTGTATTCCCTGATCCCACACCCTGGGGACCCTCTCATGTTCATTAGGGATATTTTGCTGTCACGAGCTCTGCCATGGCTAGATCCTCATTAACATTTTCTGTTCCTTCCTTCTCTACCAAATCTTGTAAGCTCAGCTCAGTTTGATCTCAGCTCCATTCTCAGGCGTTTCTTCCTCAATGTTTGCACTTCACAGCGGGCACCTGTGCCTTACAAACAAGGAACTTGTTGCGGTGGGGGCAGGAAAAATTTAATCTTTTTCAAAAAAAAGCGTTTACTTATTTGGTATTGGAGCCAATAAACTGTTAATAGCTTCAATTTAGGTTGTGGGTATAGTGATACTATTTGAATTTTAGAAAATTTTGGCATTTTACAATTCAGTTCTGTTTTGGACAAGTTGGTTTTATCAATAACAAACTTGAATAAATGCAATACTGTGGAACTATTAAGTAAGCCCACTAGCTATGAAAGCAAAGCATATAACCCTATAACAGAATAAGACTAGTTACTAACTACTAAGATGACTACTATAATAGCTTTGTAGCTCTATTTGTCTTAGAAAAAGCATTTGATACTAAAGAAGTATTTAGTAACTTTATTTTCTTAAAATCCATCCTCAAAAAATGTTATTTTCTACATCTTCACTTCTTTAAAAATAAATAGAAACAAAGACAAAAGCTTATCTTGATACAGGTTCAGAGTTAGCCAAATTCATCTTTCAAAGAATTAAGGTCAACCAGGAGATTTTCTGCACTTGGCCTCTGCAAAGCACTGGCCCTCCAGCAGCCCTGGATAATCTTCTCAAGTCTTTTCCCAGGGATGGAGTCAGTGAAGACAGCTGCTGAGAGAGACGGCCGAAGATGATAGGCCACAACCGCGTAGAGCACGTACTGACGCTCCCCCAAGTAAGGCACGTCCTTGGTAGTCATTTGCCAGAGAGTGATGGCAAAAGAATAGATGTCAGCTTTGGGCGTTATGTTCTCTCCTTTCAGGAGCTCTGGGGCTCGGTGTGTGTATGTGCCACCTAAGTGGTAAGGAAGAGTCTGGAAGCACAGATCTTCCAGCTTCTCAGAGCAACCAAAGTCACCAATTTTGCAGACATCCTGCTCACTGATCAAAATGTTAGCCGGCTTTAGGTCCAAGTGCACAATGCTTTGTGAGTGAAGGAAAACGAGTCCATTCACAACATCTAGGGCATACTTCAGACACTTTGCCAGATTTAATTGCTCTGGGGCACAGCACTGAGGCTCTGCCTCCTCCTCCTCGAGGCAGCTGGTAGCACCATATATGACTTGGTGTAAAGTGACATTGCCCCCAAACTCCATGATTATGGTACCTAAACTATTAAAGCCTGCAGGTGTTCGCGTGCTAGCAGCCACAACCCCCACGATGTTGTGATGGCGAAGCCTAGCTATGTTGAGCTCAGCCCAGAAACTGCGCTGGGAGGCCAGTCGGTTCTTGGTGCATCTGCTCACGTGCTTTATGGCCACCAGCACACCGTGGTAAGTTGCCTTGTACACCAAGCCGAAGCCCCCAGCTCCCAACCGCTGCAGGAAACATACCTGTTCCCAGTCAATGGAGCACCAGGCCAGCCGGCGTGGCAGCCGTGGGGCCCTGGGAGGAGTAGCCCCCAGGAAGAGCTTCCCTGGGATCTCAGAGGGGCTGCTACAGGGCCTCGAGTCCACCGAGGGAGAAAACTCCCCCGGGAGGTAACGGCGCGGAGGGAGAGGTGAGGGCATCGCCCTTTCAAAGTGGACCCAGAGCGACTCAGGTAAGTGAAAAGAAAAGAAAAAACACCCCTGAGTCTGGGAGCGTGACTGCCTACTCCTTTGCTCCACCCCAGCGTTTTTCTCCTCTTCCTTCATTTTCCCCAAAAGAGCCGCATCTGTGCTGCTACTCAGCAAGGGTTTCTATCAGATGGAAGAAAACAATCTGAATGAAGCACAACAGTATCTTTCAGATGAAAGTATTTCCCTTCAACACTTACAGTGAATAGTTACAACAACAAGCTCTCAGATAAACAGCACTGAACTGCCCCAGGACTCATCCCTCTTTTACCCTATTTTTTAATTATAATAGAACGGGCTTTTTTTTTTTTTTCCCCCCACATCTCATCCTCTAACATTATCAGTTATCAGACTAAAGAGACCACAACAATGCAATGAAATTCTTTCACACTTTGCAGACTGTCATGAGTGTCAGTTATTCTCCAGCTGCATTAAATCACTTCCAGCAGTTATTGGCAGAAAGAGTTGAAATATGAACGGCTGACATTTGTTTAACCGATTACAGGGATAATTAGGTGCAATCTTAATATATGGATTAAAAAATTGTAACTTTAAAGTAATCGATCCAAATAGAATCACTGATACAGGTCAAAACATATGCATACTCCTAAATTCAGCACGGAAAAGGAAAAGTCTCTCACACTCCATTCAGCGCATACAGCAAATTAGCAAGACTTCTTAGCAACATATTGACTTCCTAACAATTCTTCCGTTCCACGGCAGTTCAGCCCACCCAGTAAGCTTGCTTGCAAGAGAGATTCTAGACTCCACAGCAAATGAGTTGCAGAAGTTTTGAAGCAGAGTTGGGTGAAGAAAAAAGAACAAAAATTATTCAGAGCCATGATCAGAGCTTCAAATAATAATGAATGTGAGAGAATCCTAGGAGAGGGAAAATCTGAAGAAATAAAAATGGCACAGAATCACTAGTGCCTGTATGTAATGTGGAAAACCAGATGTTGAAATTAAATTCAGGGTCTTGCTGTCCAACCATAAGTTTTTCCTTTCTGATTTTTATAATAAAAAAAATAATTTTCATCCCATATCTTTGGCAAAAAGACCAACAATATCACCCTGTTCGTTAAAAAGCACAGGAAAATATTAGGATCTATATTTTTAAAAATCAAATGGTAAAGTTTTATTCTGCATTTTTGTACTTAGATCACCTGGGTAATGTGTAACCACATTTTTATGATGATGGAACTATGCTTCTGAAATACATTGGTTCTGAAAAGGTATATTTATAAACACAAGCCCTTTTGAAGTCTGTTGAGCCCTAAGATAGGATTTCTATTCTATACTACCCATCTGCCTGAGTATGTGATATGGTGTGTAATATTTAACCTGTTTAAGCCTCCATCTTTTCACTTAAGAAAATAGGATAATCACTATTAAACTTTTTATCTTGGAATAAAAGTTGGGGAGTCCTGCCGAGATTAATAACAGTAAAAATCTAAAAATGTTTATGTGGTATTTTAGTAGAAAGGCAGATAGATATATGAAGCTGTATCACCCAAAATATAAAAGGATGACAGTGAATAGAATAAAATAAGAAAGCAATAAAATTATATTCTGTAGTAAGTCTATATTACAAAATTTATTCAATAGTCATCACATAGTTGGGATTATACTTCAGGGCTCTGAAACTGTTCTATGGTATTAGGAGTGCTGTGACTATTAGTCTAATAAGATCAATAGAGTGCCTTAACCTCCTTGGTATTACACACAATGAGAAATGATGCGACTTGTTATCACGTATTCTATTTCTAAGATAACAGCATAAACTATTTTTCAAAGTTTGATTTTATTATTTAAATAAAATATAAGTATTAATGATAATGTGGTACTCTGTACATTCACAAACCCCAAGTTCATTAGACTCGTCATCTGCCAGCCTGCACAAGAGTACTTAATTGAATATCCATTTTAAAATATCTTCTGGAGCCAGATGGCCTGGGTTTATTACTGTCCTTCAGTTTCCTAATCTGCTGAGGGAAATATGCCTACCTCAGGATTGTCATCAGGATTAATAGAGTTCCAACTACTTAGGTCAGGATACCTAAATGCTAATTATTATTTATAAAACTCATTAAAATGTATATGGGTTTATACCAATGAGAAACAGATTATTAGACAGTATCGGTTTAAATTGTACCCTACCAGGGCTGAAGCAAGGCACGTTATTATAAGCTAAACCAATTTGAAGTTTAAGTATTTTTTTCCTGCACTTAATTTTTTTTTGAGGTTAAAGATATAAGAATATGTTAGCTTATTGCTATATATTTAAAATGTGGAGGATTCCCACTAATCTGATCAAATGCAACAACCTTGTCATCCTCAAAGGCAAAGAATAAAATTTGTTGATAACAGGGCAGGCACTGTTGACTCTAGAATTGCCAAAGAACCAAAGGAGAGAAAGTAAAGAGGCTGTGTGCCCCTAGTGAAGAACAAAGGGCTCTCTGGCTCTTAGAAAAGGCTTTACATTTTCTGCTCTTTCATTGGCAGCATGACAGTTAGGAGCTAGCTCAGTATCAGCCAAAGAACAGCATATTTATCAACAGAGGTGACAACAGATACTAGAATTAATAGCTCATTGAATTCTATTTCAATCAAAGAGAATTCAGGAGCCCTGGGTATGGGAGGGAATCCATTGTTGCACGCGGAAGGCTTGCCCACTGCGTAAAGGGCGTGAGCGCTCCTGGCCAGCGCGGCTGCCGGCGACCCAGGGTAGCTCAGCCTGCAGGAGCGCCGCCCCGTGCCAGCCCCAGGCTCAGGAGGGGCTTTCCCTGCCCCGATCCCACACGTCACAGGAATTGAGCGGCTTCTATTCAGGCAGCCGGACCAACGCCGTCGCCGCCTCCCCTGCACGACGACGCACGCACGGCTCCAGAGGCCTCTCTGGCCCTGAAGTCCGCACACATCTCATCAGGAACTGCAGCTCGATGGCGTCAGCCGCAGGCGAGCTGCTTTGGGGGGTGCCGAGGAGCACGTCGACGAGGCCGTTCCCCCAAGACGATGTGCTGCCTAAGGTCAAATGTGCGCCAAGCTGCTTTGTTTCCTTGCCTTCTGGGTGCACATAATTTCATTTTCACTTCAATTCAGAATCATCACATAAGCTCTTGGAAGACATTTTTAAAAAGGCCTTTAAAGTCAATGTGCTTACCAACAACGCACAAAACCCCACTCAGGACCACCACCTCGTATCTTTAAGGCCATGTCAGCGCTAGCGCACTGAATGACCACCGCGTCACCCCGGGGACTGTTTTGCAGTGATCTTAGGTTTCAACCCAATTGCAATGTTAAAATGTGAGGGAATGCGCCTATTGGAGTCTTTGAAGTGTTTTTTTTTTACTATTTACAAGCATGAACTAAGGTCAAAAATTCACTTTTGCTTTTTTTTTTTTTAGAACGAAAAACATACAAATGAATACATGTGCTTTGTATTGTATAGTCAAACTTGAAAGAACATTTTTTTACTTAGCATTGTACTGTTGATATTAATCTGAAATTAAAGTTTTGTAGCAATGTATCATACATTTGTTTCCATAGAGCTACTTTAGTTTTTGCAACATAATATGGTCAGGGGCAGATCCACGTTTTGTGGAGCCTAAAGTTTATACAAACTTGGGGACCCTCTTTAAGCAAAAGATTTAAAAATTAGGTATGGAAGTGAATATTACTTAGATGAGAAATCACAATAAATTATAAAAGAAGTGGTACAGATATACAATGGAATATTAATTATCCAGCCATAAAAAAAGAATGAAATCTTGCCATTTGCAACAACATGAATGGACCTTGAGGTATTATGCTAAGTGAAATTAGTCAGGCAGAGAAAGACAAATACTATATGATCTCTCTTATATGTGAAATCTAAAATACACAAACAAAAACAAGCTCATAGATAACAGAGCAGGTTAATGGTTACCAGAGGCAGGGGCTGGACAAAATGGGTGAAGGGAGTCAAAAGTTACAAACTTCTAGTTATAAAATAAATAAGTCACAGGGATATAATGCATAGCATGGCAACTATAGTTAATGTATCACATATTTAAAAGTTGCTAAGAGAGTACATCTTAAAGGTTCTCATTACAAGAAAAAAAATTCTGTAACTATGTATGGTGATGGAGATTAACTAGGCTTATTGTGGTGATATTTTGCAAGACATACAGCTAGGCAAATCATTTTGTTGTATACCTGGAAGTAATATAAGGTTGTATGTCAATTATACCTTAGTAAAATTTAAACAAATTACTGAATTATCCATTTTAAATCAGAGATACAGGCCATCACTCTAATAGGTCAAAGTCTCTTATATGTTACAAGTGTATGAAGTCCAAAATATGCACAGGTTCCTGCTTGACAGATATTAACACTGGATCACATGGATCATGTTCCTGGATGGAACCTGCACACACTAGCTACTACTTTCGTCCATTCATGGAGGTTGGTCGCTGTTATCTGGGATGATCATTTGGATTTTCGATTTTGACTCTTAAGATACATAAATATAGGGCTGGCCGAGTGGCACCTTGGTTAAGAGTTGGCTTGGGATGCCAGCTCTGAACAGCAGGGCCCCAGTTTGGATCCCACATGAGGTCCAGTGAGATGCTGCACCCTCTGCAGCTAAGATGGTGAACAACAGCTCGACCTGGAGCTGGGCTGCTGTGAGTCTCCAGCGACAGCATAGGCTGCAGTGGGGCTGGCCGGCAGCTGGTGCTCACTTTCGTGAGCTGCCGTGAGCCGCCATGAGTGGTTGTCCAATGGCTGGTAAGCAACTGCCTCACCTGGGAAGAGCACAATGATAATACCAACATGGACCAGTGAAGTGATGTCCTCCACAACTAGACTGAGGAACAAAAAGGACAGCAACTCATCTGTTCCCCTCCCCTGGTTCCCCAATGCTGTTCCCCTCCCCAAAATCCCCAATAAAATCTTAAAAAAAAAAAAAAAGATACATAAATATGTTTACTTCTGTAACATTTAACTTCTAACTTCTCTACCTTTAAACTTCACAGGATTTTAAGCCATGCAAATGCCTTTCAAACTGGTTTTAAAGACCTTTGAGCTGGGGGCAGCTTATTAGCTCAGTTGGTTAGAGCACAGTGCTCATAACACCAAGGTTGCTGGTTCGATCCCCACATGGGCTACTGAGGTGCGCCCTTCACAACTAGATTGAAACAACTACTTGAATAGAGCTGATGCGTCCTGGAAAAGCACACTGCTCCCCCAAAAAGGAAGGAAGGACGTGAGGGAGAGAGGGAGGGAGGGACCTTTGAGCTAAATGGGACTTGCAATTTTTTTTCATATTTTTAAGGCCATAAAATATTCATGGATATTTGAAATTGTATCACAAATTTGGCGCTCTTGAATGACTGTCCATCCTGTGGTCACAACTTATGGAATCATTCTACTGACATCCTTCCATAAACCAGAAAATACTGTTTAATTATGTATTTAATATTTACTAAATTTTGTATTTTTCAGTAATAAAGTAAATGAGTCAAAATAACATATTTGAAAAAGATTCAAAAACAGTATAGGCTATTCATCTTTACTCAGCTTTATGGTAATTTTTCTCCCATGTACCATTATGGACTCATAGCTTTCCATAGATTCAATGTGATAGAGCCAAGTACAATAATTATTGCCTTTTACAACACTTGTGTTCTTTTGACACAGTCCCATTAATCTGAATTACTTATTGTATCTTAGTATAGCAAGTTACCCCCAGGCTCATAACCTACCCTGCCCCAGACATTGAATCAGTCATTTCTCCAGTGTATCCTGGGAAGATGGAATTAGAAATCACAATAGTGAAGTTTACACATTAGGTTTATTATCTAAGCCTTTGTCTCTTAACTCATTTTAGTTGACAGTAGTGGAAAACATATACTTTTTTTTCTTTTAAAAGCATAGGTTCATAGTGATATTTCTAATTCAGTTCTAATATTATGGTTCCTAATTAAAACAGTTCAGTTTTATAATTTCCCTCCCCTTATACTTAAAATCTTGATTCCAAACAAAATTAATATAATTACTTCTTTTATCTGACAAAATTATTAAATAAAGTTTAAGATTTTTTTTTGTAGCTATTTTAATCTTTACACTGAACATCATTAGAGATGTGTAGTCAAATTATGTTCTTGGAGAGTCATTCATAATAACTTTCTTTGAAGCTTTGTATATTGTACTCATATATGATTAATTTAATTTGTTTTCAATTCTCAGAGGTTATCAGCATAAATAACTGGCAGTTTTCTTAGAAGGTAGTGGCTTTCAGCCAAGAGGCTTTTTTCTTGTGTGATATTCAAACTCTGGAGGATGGTCAAAAACAGTTATCCAAACCTACCTTATGAGACAGCAGGGGTGGGAGGTGAAGAAGAACTCAAGCAAATGAGTTTTCCAAGTTCTGTGTGAAAATTTCCTTTAGTCACCATCCGGTCTATATTTAATGACCAAATGAAGTATCACATGCATAAATTCACATGCGTAAGTTCTGGTTGGGCAACCCAATTCTGTATTCTATTCAATTGTGATAATATTAGAACCTACATAGTTTCACATATTCCATTAAAATTTAGTAAATAATAAATTATATTAAAGCCTTTAAAATTTATTCTTTTTAGCTTCCTTTTGTGCTATATAACAGTTTTCTACCAAATTAATATTTTATTAACCAAGGTTGAGAATGTATAGATCCAAATGATTCTCTTAAGTTTGTTTGATCACAATTCAGTGCGAAAATCTTTAATTTTTTTCCAGGAGGACTTTAAGGAGGTAAATAGTATCTTAGAATTCAATATTATTAAAAAAGAATGCTGTGTTAGTCCAAGTCTTCTGAGAAGCAGATAGCAAGACAGAATTAGAAGTGCAAGATATTTACTTGAGGAAACATCTGAGGGGAAATGAGGAGGGAGCTTGGAGTGGCTGGAAAGCTGTCAGATGGTGATACAGGTCTGACCCTTATGAAGGACAGAAGTAAGGAAGGCAGGTTGGGTGGAAGAGTCTTAGCCTGCAGTGTAGTTCTAAGAAGTTTCAATATGGCTGGTGAGGAGTCCTCAAGTTAAAATTTCTCATTAGAGGAATCCTTTGCCTCCTAGGAATGGGCTGGCTTTATTTAATGTCCATGCTACACATAGTCACTGGCTGGGAGTGAGCCCTGGGAAGTATAGCTTCAGTGCAAACATCATGATGAATTTCGGATTTCAGCTCTGGGGCCATTGGCCAATAATACTTCCCGTACTCAGTGATCTTAGAGGCACATTTTCATGGTCACCACAGATACAAATATTGGGTTGCTGGAAAAGTCATGATGTATTTTGTCTATGTTTTTCAAAGGTCACTTATTTATATAAAGAACAAAGATCTATCAATGATATATTGCCCGTTTTGTTCAATAACCTTTGCCATCTTTCAGTGAGCTTCATAATTCCTCGTTCATAGAAGGACCTGTCTTTATTTGCGAAAAACTGAACAAGATGCTGATTTACAGCCTCATCTGAATTGAACATTATATCATGCAAGGAGTTTTGAAGAGAGTGAAAGAAGTGGAAGTCTGACTGCACAAGATCAGGTGAGTATGGTGGGTGTGGCAACACATCCCATCCAAGCTCCAATAATTTTTGATGGGTGGTCAAACTTTGTGGTCTCGCATTGTCGCGATGGAACACAACTCCTTTATGATGAACAAGCTCTTGACGTTTCTGGATGATGATTTCATTCAAAATGTCCAATTGCCGACAGTACACATTCGAATTGATTGTTTGGTTCCTTGGTAGACGCTTGATAAACAGGACACTTTTAAAATCCCACCACACTGAGAGCATAACTTTCCTCTGAGGAATGTCTGCTTTTGATGTCATTTGAGGAGAATCATCACTTCGGGACCAAGATCGTTTGAGCACTATATTGTTGTAAACAATCCACTTCTCATCACCAGTTATCAATCACTTCAAAAAAGGATCATTTTCCTCACATTTAATGAGCATATTGCAGATGTTTATATGTGCCATCAAATGAACTTCTTTGAGTTCCTGCAGAATCCAAATATCGAGCTTGCTTACATATCCCAGCTTATTCAGGTGATCATGAATACTTAAATGATGGATGTTCAATGGTTCTGCAATCTCTCGTGTCGTGTAACATGGGTTTGACTCTATCAGTGCCTTTATTTTGTCGTCATCCACCTCGGTGGGCTTCCCTGACCGAGGAGCGTTGTTGAGATCAAAATCACCAGCACGGAATTTCATGAACCATTGTTGGCACTGACGTTCTTATAGAGCATTATCAGCGTAAACTTTATGCAACTTTTTACAAGCTTGACATGCATTCTTCCCTTTATGGAAGTAAAACAGTAAAATATGGCAAAAATGCAGTTTGGTCTTCCATCTTCAACTTGTAAGATCCCCAAAACTCAACTAAATCACTCAATTTTTCTTTTAGCATGAAGCTAGAGCTGTCAACTGTCAACTGACATAGCAATAACATAGATGCGAATGACTCTAGTACTTCCAAAAATGAACTAGTGCCATCTGTTGCAAACATGCACCATGACTTTTCCGACAACTCAATATTATAAGCTTTAAAGATTTTGTCTGAGAGCCTCTCTGTTTGGGTCAAAATTCTGATGTCACTTTGTACATAATAATTATTATATTATTATCCTAATTTGTAGTTACAGTGTAAAACTCCAATTTTTAAGAAGGCTTTGGATGTTATATTTCTTTTTGGTCTCAAGACTATGTTTAAAATAATACATGTGTTTGCTTAAAACCTATGCTTGTAATTTTAACTTTATATAAATACCTTTTTAGCTTTAAACAACACAGGGATTAGGGGCACCGACCCCTGCACAGTTGAAAATATGCATATAACTTTTGATTCCCCAAAAACTTAGTTGTCCTTGGGTATCTGCAGAATTAGCTCCAGGATTCCCTCGCAGATAACAAAATCTGCAAATGCTCAACTCCCCTATATAAAATGGTGTAGATCAATGCATACAGTCAGCCCTCTGCATCTGAGGACCCCCAACTACAGATCAAAACAGTACAGATATTTACTGAAAAATATCCACATATAAGTGGACCTATGCAGTTCAAACCCATGTTGTTCAAGGGTCAATTATACATACATACATTCAATCAAGGAATAAACACAAATTTGTATATATAATAGAAGCAACAGAACCCATGAAAGCTTCCACGTAGATCATACTTGACAGAGTGCTTTTTGGAAGTAAGGCAGTTTTTCAGTTGGTAAAAAGAGAATTGCTTACAGATTGTGAGTGTGTGTTTCTCACCTGGCCTTCTGAAATTTAGGAGAGATTTAGTTCATTTCCATCTATTCCAAAATGCTCAACTGTTCTTTCTACCTTTAATGGACAAAAAATATTCTAATTACATCTTGAGGATTTCAGTGCTAATGCTTTAAGGCCTGATTTTATAAGAGATTTAGAAGCATTTTATAGTGAAGCTCCTGGCACCCCTGGCTTGCATCTTTGGGAATAGAACATCAGGAAATTTGTTGGAACTCCACACAAGCTGATTTTAGGTGACTTTGGAGGAGGAGGAACCCAATTATTAGAAGGTCTTTAACTCTTGTTGAGATGGGAGATTGGGGTACAGTCTCAGTGGGTCATACTTGGGCAGCAAATGGAGAGAGAATCTGCTACAGGGCTTTCCCTCAATGTTTCTCTCATCTTTAATGAGGTTTTTGGCCCTTTTCTTGGCAACTTATGTCAGAGCCTCAGCTCATCTTTCTGTGCATATTGTGAACCTATCTGGTTGGCATGGTGATCTCCCTGGTTTTCCTTTAGATGTTTTAGGGTATCATAGTTCCAGGATCCAGAAGGGTGAAATTAAAATTTAGGGTCATCTCTAGTATATCTATTGCAGGTTTTACAGACCGTTTACTTTCGTGATCCAGTACTAACTGAAGAAAGCTGGATATGCCTTTCTAACATTTAAACTTAGTGGTGCCACGCTATGTCAATCTAGCCTGGGGAAGGAAACAGGATATTAAATTCTTTTATTGGCTGTTACAGGAAAAATATAAGGGGAGAGAGAGAGAGAGAGAGAGAGAGTGAGAGAGAGAGAGAGAGAGAGAGAGACTAGATGAAAAGATTTAATATATCATTCCTACCTGAGATTAGATGCTGCTGAACTCAATAGAGTTGAGTATTGGAGTCCAAACGTGGCAACTCAGGACAGCAAAGGGCAAGTGAGCAGGGAAAGACAAGAGGCTTACAAATGTTGGGTGACTTATTCTGCAGGTTCCTGTTGCAACAAATTATGCTGACTGTGCCAAATTCTTACAAAATAAAGATCATGGTCTCAAGCTTTAAGACTCTGTCACTTACGCCTAATCTATACACAGAAAGAAGAATTAGAGAAGCATACACACACCAGTGGCTTAGCTCCTTGATATTCTTAGGGTTTTCAAGTTTTGCTTGCTCTTTTAATCCTTTTTTTGTGGAACAACTATGAGGAACTTAATTTAGCAACTTCAGCAACCCATTATTTGGGTAACTGAGAACATTTTCGAGAATTATTTATACATGTGTGCAAGGGTCTCCTGCGAAACAATGAAGAGTGCGGGAAGGGTGCCTGTATCACATGGGAGCTGAGGGTGCTTCTGGGAAGGATGAATAGATTCTTCATCTAAGGATCCTCAACTTGTGACAGTGAACACTTACTTGTTTTGTTATTCACAAAAACATTTAATTTAGACTTTTTTTTATTAGATCACTACTGTATAATTTTTATGTCCATGGACCAAACAACTGGAGACTGACTTGGGGTTTATATATCCCAATTATCACTGACACATTTTAAAAACCATTAAGTTACCAATTACCAAAAATGAACAGCTGGTCCCTTCCACAATTGCCTGTAATCTTATATGACCCAGCTCTCGCCTACAATGTCCAATTATATGACCAGATGTTATTAGCAACTTGAGTCCATATTGGTCCCCACATTTAGCAAAACCCAGAGAGGATAGGTGGTGGCTGCACAATAATTTGTCCCAGGTGACCCCATAGAAAATAGCAGACATTCTTTAATTTTGTCATTTTTCCACCCAAAGGAATAGTGTTGAGTTAGCGCATTAGCAAGAGTGTTGATCCAGGTGAAGCAGAATCATGACTCCAACTCTGAACAACAATTACAGTCAGAAAAAGCAAAGTCAGGGAAACATACTAGAAGATATGAAATTACTATTACTATAAGTCTCCATTTTGAATGGCTTTGGGGTTTAGGTTGTATTGTCCTTTGTTCAATTTTATGTTTCCAGGTCTTTTAATTTACACTTCTCTACTCTGGTTTGTTTCTTGTGTAACCTACACCCTGTCCTCCATGTTTGTATTGCCCCCCCATCAATATATTATCAAAGTAATGAGTAATTATAATATTACCATTTTTGACCATAAGTTTAAATTCTACTGCACTATGTTATGACACAAAGCTGGGGAACATATACATCAAATTATTATTGCCAGTGGTGTTAACAGGGAGAGAAAAAATTGTATTAGCCTGTTTCATAAGTGCTTACAAAAACTAGTGGGATTTAGGATAATCTTTCAATGTAGAAACAAAATGAGGCATAACATCGACACAGCAGGAACAGCCTCATTCAATTTACTATAATCCACAGTTAACCACTATATTGGTTTAGTTAGAGTTCTTAGGTTCCAAAAAGTAATAGAAGCAAACTTAAGCAAAGAGAAATTTATTGGAAAGATTTTGCAGGACCACAGATTCAATGGGAGGTTGAGGAACCATGCTCTGAAGTAGGCAAGAACCAGGACATTTCTAGAGAAATGGAACTAGGAAACATCAACCACCATGAACAGTCTGGGCAAAAAAATTATGTCTAGGATACCACCACTGGATTAAGGATACCTCAGCCATGTCTCTAATCTTAGGATGGAACAGCCCACAGGTCAATTTTGTTCACGTTTGAACCCTCCTACTATATTATCATGGGGAAAGATAGGACGTGACATTATGGCTTCCCTTGTGGGAAGCAGGCTCCCTGATATACTATTTAAACTAGACCATGAAATATTGGGGAAGAAATAATTTCTCAAAAGGAAACCAACATGTTAGGAAGGACAAATGGTGACAAAAGCCATCTAAACTCACCAAGGGTCCTCCCTCTGGCAAAAAAAAAGAACAATAGAGGGAAGTGAAGATGTATACTACCCCAATGTATCTAATTCCTGTATTCGGCTGTGATGATTTTGAGTTTTCTAGGGCCCTTGTGCTATTTCATGTTCATAGTTTGGGTTGTGGTAGGGAATTCCAAAGACTCGTCCTTTGCATGTCCTAATAATAGTCCCTTCCAAATGTGCTCTTCAGCCATTCAAGCTTTTCAAGGATGGTTTATTTTTTTTATTTTTTCAGGACCATAATGTATCTGTTCTTATGTCACTCTTGGGAAGAGGGAAACTATCGCAGGATAATTCACCAGGTCTGTCTGGCCCACTTAGAGTGTTAGCACAATTCAGTCTTGGACACTCACTTGCCCATATGTTTCAGTGGTTAAAGGGTTTCTTTACATTCATTAAGGTCTCCAGGATAGCTAATCATTATCTTCTCTTTGTCTTGGCCACAATGATTGGTTCAATGAGTTTCAGCTGCAGAAATTTTCTAGAGCAATGAAGAAACAGTACCTTTAGGAGAGTGCTGACCTGACAGAGAAGTGAATGCAGAATAAAGCAAAGCAAAGATTTGGTAAAAGGGAGATGGAGAACCATTAACAATGTTTGAACTCTTAGGACTAATTCTGCATGAAGCAAGATCTTCTCATGGACACATCAATTAAGTGATCAAGTAAACAAATTACCTCTGAGGAAATGGTAGGTGTGAGAATATTCCTAAAGGTTGGTGAGATATGAGCTAACCTGCGCACTGCCATTTCACTTTGTCACCTAGTTCTGTAACCCAGAGGCAACTGTTTTCAACTTTTAAAGCTATATATTTGAGTATTTACTTCCTATTCTGGCATATACTTTTGTAGCTTTCCTATTCCAAAATAGATGGTTGCTAAAGCCTATTACGGAGCTACCAACTTGGGTTTTTCCTTTACTTTTATTTTTGGAATTCTCTTTGCCTCTCTCTTTTTTTAAAAAAAAACTTTTTTTTTTGAGGGCAGTGTCACTGGCCCTCATATGTGGGACCGAACCAGGGCCGCTGGCTTCCCAAGCCAGCACTTAACCACCACGCCACTTGGCCGGCCCTCTTTGCCTCTCTCTTTGTTGTAATCCACTGTTTCTTCAATTCCTTGTCTTTCTCTTGCCTGTCTCATTTTCTGGGTTTTTGTTTGTTTGTTTTTTGTTTTGTTTTAAAGATTTTATTGGGGAATTAGGGAAGGGGAAACAGTGTTAGGGATTTGGGGAAGGAGAGCAGTCCTTCAATCTTAGTTGTGGAGAGGGCAGCTAGCTCAGCTCCAAGTCCAGTCGCCATCTGGCACCCGTCAGCAGCTCCCGGCCACTCAGCTCAAGGTGCCATGTTCAATCTTAGTTGCGGGTGGGCATAGCCCACCATCCCATGTGGAAGTCGAACCAGAAACCTTGTTGTTAGGAGCCCGTGCTCTCACCAGCTGAGCCATCCTGCCACCTGTGGGCAGCTCAGCTCAGGTGCAGCTCACTGGCCCATGTGGGAATCAAAACAGCAACACTGTTGCTCAGAGCTCCACTCCTAACCAACTGAGCAAGTCAGCCAGCCCTTATTTTCTTTTTGTGATGGAACATATCCTATAGTAACTTCCTGAGAAGGGCTACATGGGAGATAACTTTTTTTTGTTGTTTTTTTTGTTTTGTTTTGTTTTTTAATTTTTTTTGAGGGCAGTGTCACTGGCCCTCATATGTGGGACCTGAACCTGGGCCGCTCGCTGGCTTCCCAAGCCAGCACTTAACCACCACGCCATTTGGCCGGCCTGATAACTTTATTTTCAGTTCTTGTATGTCTAATACTGTATTTTACCCTGACATTTGATTAATAATTTGACTGGTTCAAAATTCATATTGAAATTAATTTTTCCTCACAATTTTAAAAGCAACCATTGGGATGTACAGTGATTTTTTTCTTAGTGCTTTGCATGTAACTAATTTTTGACTTGTGGAAGTTTTTAGGATGTTGTCTGAAGTAGATATCTATTGTTGCATAAAAAATTACCCAAAACTTAGTGGGGCTTATATCTGACATGTATTATCTCACAATTCCTGTGTGCTCAGGAAATCTAGGTGCAGTTTAGCAGGATACTCTGGCTCAGAGGCTCTCACAACATTGTAATCAAATTTTCAACTTGGGCTGCAGGTTTAGGTTTTCTATTTCACCAGAAATTATGCAATCTAGAAGATAATTGAGCAACCTGTAAGCTGCTGAGAAAGAAAAAATAAGCATCAATCTATTCTTTATCTAGCAAAATATTGCTAAAAATGAAGATATAATGGACTTTTTCAGGCAAACAAAACCTGAGAGAATTTGTTTCCTGCACATCTGCATTATCCAAAGTGTTAAAAGAAGTACATTAAGCAAAAGGAAAATAATATCAGATGGAAACCTGGATGTATACAAAGGAATAGAGATGTTGGAAATGGTAAATATATGGCTAATGTAAAATATTCTTGTCATTTAAAAATGTTTCTCTAAAAGACAATTGAAAATAATAATAATAATAATAATAATAATAATACATTGTTTAGTTTAGAACATATGTAGAAATAGAAAGCATGGCAAAACTGGCACAGAAGAGAGGAAGAGGAGATGGAAGCATGTTATTGTAAGTTGCACATTATAACTGAAGTGATATAATATTATATATGCAGTTAGGGTATGATAAGTTAATGATGTATATTGAAACCTTAGAGAAACCACTAAAACAAGAAAATAAAGAGGTATATAGCTAGTAAGCTGACAGTGGAGATTTTTAAAAAGACCTAAAACTTACTCAACCAGTAAAACTTTATGCTAATATATTTGACAGCTGAAGTAAAATGGACACATTCCTTTACAAAAAAAAAAAAGAACTAAAACTGACTCAAGAAGAAATAGAAAGCTTGAACAATCCTATATTTATTAAATAAGTTTTTAAAGGTTTTATTGGGGAATTGGGGGAGGTGAACAGTGTTGGGGATCAGGGAAGGGGAACAGACAAGTTGCTGTCCTTTAGTTCTTCAGTCTAGTTGTGGAGGACGTTGCTTCACTGGCCCATGTTGGTATTGTGATCATTGCGCTCTTCCCGGCTGAGGCAGTCAGTCTCCAGCCATTGGACGGCTGCTCACAGTGGCTCACAGCTGCTCCTGGCAGCTTACGGTAGCCCACTGCAGCAGGGGCTACAGCCTACACAGTCAGCTCCAGGCTGAGCTGTTGTTCATCATCTTAGCTATTGAGGGCGCACCATCACTGGCCCTCATGTGGGATCTGAACCGGGACCCTGCTGCTCAGAGTTGATGTCTCAGGCCAACTCTTAACCAATAAACCAGTTGGCCGAAATTTATTTTTAAAAATGCATGAAAAGCATTAAAAAAAAAAAAAGCACAGGATGTGGAGTATACTGTGGAAGGGGAGTTGTGATGGATATGTATGATATGGGGGGGAGTGGGGTGGCAAACTGGGGGAGGGGGGTTTTCACTTTCGGGGGTAAAGAGTATAACTATTGCATTGTGTTGTACACCTGAAACTAATAAAAAAATTTAAAAAAATAAAATAAAAAAATAAAGCACAGATTGTTAGACTGGATAAAATAGCAAGAACAAACATATTTTGTCTATGAGAAACCTCACTTATATGTATATGTATCACTACAAAGATACATATAATATAAAAGTAAAAGCATGAAAAATGAAATGCCATGCAAAGACTAATGAAAAGAATGCTGGAATGGCTATATTAATAACAGAAAAAATAGACTTTACAATAAGGAATTATTGACAGGATTAAGGAGGACACTTTAAGATAGTAAAAGAATCAAGAGAACATAATAATTCTAAATGGTATGATAGAACTTCAAAATTAAAACAGCAAAAAAGACACAGCTGAAAGAAATAGACTATCCATAGTTGTAGTTGAAGATATGAGCACTCTTCTCACAGTTATTGATAAAACAAGGTGACAAAAACTATCAAGTATACAGAAGAACTCAGCAACATTCTGGTATCAATCAGGATTCTTCAGAGAAAGAGAGAAAGAAAGAAAGAAAGAAAGAAAGAAAGAAAGAAAGAAAGAAAGAAAGAAAGAAAGAAAGAAAGAAAGGAGAAAGAGAGAAAGAGAGAGAGAGAGAGAGAGAGAGAGAGAGAGAGAGAGAGAGAAAGAGAGAAAGAGAGAAAGAGAGAAAGAGAGAAAGAGAAAGAGAGAAAGAGAGAGAGAGAAAGAGAGAGAGAGAGAGAGGAAGGGAAGGGAAGGGAAGGGAAGGGAAGGGAAGGGAAGCGAATGTTAGCTGGGCAAGTCCAAAATCTGTAAGGTAGGGTGACCAGCTGAAGTTTCAGGAAAGCACTGCAGTTCAAGTCCAAAGGCAATCTGTTGGCAGAATTCCTTCTTGTTTGGGGAGGTCCGTCTTTGTTCTATTAAGGCCTTCAACTGATTGGATGGGCCCCATCCACATACTGGAGGTAATTTACTTTATTTAAAGCCCATTATATTAAATGTTAATCTCATTCAAAAAACACTCTATGGAACACACCCAGAATAATGTTTGACCAAATACCCAGGTACCATGGCCCAGCCAATTGACACATAAAATAACTAGACCCCCAAATTTTCCAATGCACATTTTTTTTCAAGTGTGAATAGAACATACACCAAGATAAGCCTCAGTAAATTTAAAAGGATCAACATCCAATAGAGTACATTCTCACATCAGAGTAAAGTTAAATTAAAAATGAATAAGAGAAAGATATCTGGAAGATCCCTAAATATTTGGAAATTAACAACGTATTTGTAAATAATCCATGGGTCCAAAAAGAAATCACAAGGGGAATTCTAATTTTAACTGAATAAAAATGAAAAACTCAATACATCAAAAAAATTGGTATGCAGCTAAAGCAGTGCTTAGAGAAAATGTTATTGCTTTAAAATGTTTATATTTTGAAAAAAGGTCTAAAATTAGTGATCTAACATCCATCTTCAAAAACTAAAAATATAAAGAAATAATAAAGAGAAGATTATAAGTCAATAAAACAGAAAACAGAAAAAAATCAATGAAACTAATAGCTGTTTTATTTTTAAAAATCAATAAAATTGAAATAAACCTCAAGCTAGACTGAGTAAGGAAAAGATAGAGTAGGGCCGGCTGAGTGGCGAGGTGGTTAAGCGCTGGCTTGGGACGCCAGCGGCCCCGGTTCGGGTCCCACATATGAGGGCCAGTGACGCTGCCCTCAAAAAACAAACAAACAAACTAACAAACAAAAAAACATCGCAGGAAAAGATAGAGTAGACAGAAATCACCAGTATTGGGAGTGAACAGGGGCATATCACTATAGAGCCTAAAAATCTTAAAAGGATATTAAGGAAATATTGTGAACAACTTTATGCTAATATATTTGACCGCTGAAGTAAAATGGACACATTCCTTTACAAAAAAATGAACTAAAACTGACTCGAGAAGAAATAGAAAACTTGAACCATCCTATATTTATTAAATAATTGTTTTAAAAGATTTTATTGGGGAATTGGGGGAGGAGAACAGCATTGGGGGATCGGGGAAGGGGAACAGACAAGTTGCTGTCCTTTTGTTCTTCAGTCTAGTTGTGGAGAACGTTGCTTCGCTGGCCCATGTTGGTATCGTCATTGCGCTCTTCCTGGATGAGGCAGATTGGTCGCCGGCCTCTGGATAGTCACTCACCGCTGCTATTGGCAGCTCACACTGGCTGCCAGCTGCTCACACTGGCTGCTGGCCACTCACTGTAACCTATGGCATCCCACTGCAGCAGGGGCTGCAGCCTACACCGTCACCGGGACTCAGCCCAGCTCCATGTGGAGCTGTTTTTAGCTGTAGAGGGCAGTGTCACTGGCCTTCATATGTGGGATCTGAACCAGAGCCACTGGCATCCCAAGCCAGCTCTTAACCAACGTGCCACTTGGCAGCCCTAAATAATTTTTATTTGTAATTAAAGATCTTCCCATAAAGAAAACTTTAGGACCATATGGCTTCATTGGTGAATTGTACCAAACATTTAAGGAAGAAGTTATACCAATTAGGCATATAGTTGTTCAGAAAACAGAGAAGGAGGAAACATTTTTCCAGCTCCTTTTATGACAGAATCGTCCTGATACCAAAACCAAACAAAGACATTGCAAAGCAGACAGAGAAGACTATGGAGGAACATCTCTTATGGACATAAACATGACATTTCTTAACAAAATATTAGCAAATTAAATTCAACACATATAAGAAAGAGACTACATTATAATAAAGTGGGATTTATCCCAGGAATCTAAGGTTAATTTTAGAAGGTCAACCAATGTAAATCACTGTTACATGAATAAAAGAGACAAACCATATAGTCATTTTATTTTATTTTTTTAAAGATTTTATTGGGGAATTGGGGGAGGGGAACAACCAAGTTGCTGTCCCTTTTTTTTTTTTTTTTTTTTTTTGGTTCCTAAGTCTAGTTGGGAGGACATCTCTTCACTGGCCCATGTTGGTTTTATCATTGCACTCTTCTCTGGTGAGGCAGTCGTTTGTGGCAGCTCACGGCAGCTCACGCCAGCTGCCGACCACTCATGCTGGCTGCCAGCCATTCACGTTAGTACATGGCAGCCCAACTGAAGTAGTTCCTGCAGCCTATGCCTTTGCCAGCAACTCACAGGAGCCCAGCTCCAGTTTGAGCTGTTGTTCACCATCTTAACTGTAGAGGGTGCAGTATCACTGGCCCTCATGTGGGATCCCAAGTCAACACTTAACCAACGCACCTCTTGGCCATCCCCATATAGTCATTTTAATAAATGCAAAAAAGCATGTGGTAACATTTAAACTCACTTGTGATAACAAGGCTCAGCAAACTAATAAAAAAGGGAACTTCCTTAACCTGATAAAAGGCATCTACAAAACACCTATAGCTAACAACATACTTAACAGTAAAAGACTAAATTCTTTTTAAGACTGCGAATGAGGTAAGGATGTTCACTTGTAACATTATACTGGAGGTCCTAGGCAGTGAAAAAGAAGGCAAGAAAAAAGAAAAAGAGTCATACCTGTTGGAAAGAAAGAAATAAAACATAATTTTCAGGTGAAATGATCATACATAGAGAAAATCTTAAAGAACCTACAAAAAATCTAATAGAAATAATAAACGAATTTAGCCAGGTGTCAGGATACAAGGTCAAAGTAATTTACAAAGTACTTCACAATAATAGCATCAGAAAACATGTGGATGGGGATAAATTTAACAAAATGTATGTAAGATTTGCATAACAAAAATGACAAAACATTGCTCTAAATAAATGGAGAGATATACTATGTTCATTGATTGGAAAACTAAATCCTAAGAAGTCAATTATTGTTAATTTTTTATATAGATTCAACACAATACTAACCAAATTCTTAGCTATTGTTTTTAGGAATTGATCACCTGATTTTAAAAAGCATATGTATATGGCAATGCAAACGATCTAGAATAGCTAACATAACTGAAAGAGAACAAAGTTAGACAATTAACACTAATTTCAAGAAATACTATAATGCCAACAGGTGACAGGATGGCTTAGCTAGAAAAAAAATAGAAATACTATAATGCAAAGTAACCCTGACTAATACTGGCATAGGGATGGGCATATGTATCAACAGGACATGATAACAAGCTCAGAAATAGATCTACATGTATATATGATTAATTGATTTTTGACAAAGTACCCAAGATAATTTAAAGGTGAAAAGGGCAAAATTTTGAAAAATGGTGTTGGAACAACTAGATATCCATATAGAAAAAATTTAATTTTGATCTTTATTTTACACCATCCCAAAAATTAAATGAAAATGAATTGATAGACCTCAATATAAACATTAAAACTATACAGTTTTTATAAGAAAATATAGAATAAAATCCTCACAGTCTTAGGCTAGTCAAATATTTCTTAGATAGGACATGAGAATCATGAATCAACTCAAAAGATACCATTAAGAAAATAAAAGACAAGCCACAGAGTGGGGAAAAAGATTTGCAATGAATATATTTGCTATCCTGTCTCTAGGAGATGCATTTCCTTTTTACACTACCAAGGAAGCCCTCTGGCTTTTTCACACTTAATATTTAATTGCTGATTAATCACTCCTAGACTTTCTTCACCTTTTGTCATTTCCATTTGCATGAAATATCTTTTTCCATCCCCTTATTTTCAGTCTATGTTTGTCTTTCAACCTCTGAGGCATATCTCTTGTAGACAGCATATATATAGTTCCTGTTTTCTTATCCATTCAGCTATTCTATACCTTTGGGATGGAGCATTTAATCCATTTACATTTAAAGTGATTATTGATAAGTACATAGTAATTGACATTTTATTATTCATATTTCTTCTTCTTTTTCTCCTTCTCCTCCTCCTCCTCCTGCTCCTCCTTCTCCTCCTCTTCCTCCTCCTCTTTCTCCTCCTTCTCCTTTTCCTTCTTCTTCTTAAAGACATTCCTTTAACATTTTTTTTTTTAATACTGGCTTGGTGGTAATAAATTCCTTTAGCTTTTTCTTCTCTGGGAAGTTTTTCATCTGTCCTCCAATTTTAAATAATAGCCTTGCTGGGTAAAGTAGTCTTGGTTGTAGGTCTTCTCATTTCATCACATTGAGTATTTCATGCCAATCCCTTCAGCCTTGCAAAGTTTCTGTTGAGAAATTAGTTGACAATTTTATGGGAGTTCCCTTATAAGTTGCTAGTTGCCTTTTCTTGCTGCTTTTAGTATTCTCTTAGTTTTTAATATTTGTTATTTTAATTATGATGTGTCTTGGTGTAAGTCTGTTAGGGTTCATCTTGTTTGGGACTCTCTGCACTTCCTGGGCTTGTATATCTACCATATGTGACAATTAAGTTTGCAAACTCATCCTAGCAAAAGTGCTGCATACCTCATTGCTGAATATCACTATGGTCACCTTCAAAGTACTCCCTTTGGGAAGCTATGCACCAATGCCAGTGCCTAGTTAACACTTCAAAACAATTTTAGAACTCTTTTTCTAGAATGGCCATCAGAGCTGTCATTGTATTACCCTTGATGTCCTGAATGTCATCAAAATGTCTTCCTTTCAATATTTCCTTTATCTTTGGGTAAAGAAAGAAATCATTTGGGTCCAGATCAGGTGTGTAAGGAGGGTGTTCCAATACAGTTATTTGTTTACTGGCTAAAATCTTCCTCACAGACAGTGTCGTGTGTGCTGGTGCATTGTTGTGATGCAGGAGCTCCTTCAGAACCATTTTTGCACACACCTTTTTATGCCAAGATTTTCAATTAAGATTTTCCTAACTGTTTCTCTATTGATGTTTACTTGTCTGCTATGCTTTTCACAGTTAGCTGATGATTTTGACGCAGAATTCGACAAATTTTTGCAATGTTTTCATCAGTTCTGCTTGTTACTGGCCACCCTGACCTCTCTTCATTAGTGATGCATTCTCTCCTCTCAGAAAAACATTTAATCCATTTGTACACTGACATTTTATTCATGGCATTATCCCCATAAACTTGGACTAACATGTCCCTGATTTCAGTTCCACTCTTGCAAAGTTTAACAAAAAATTTAATGTTTATTTATTGCTCTAATTCAAGCTCAGACATTCTTGCAATGGCACATAAAAACACACAACAACAATAATGAATGCCACTCAGCAAGACATCATCACATGTCAACATAAACACAGCTGTGAGACACTGATATACCAAAGTTATGAAACCTTTCTGAACTGTTTGTACAGTGCTGCCAATGTAAGTGCACGGTGGCAAGTTCATGAACATAATTGTCACATCTCATATTTCTTTTGCCAGGTTAGGAAAGTTTTCAGTCATTATTTCTTTAAATCGGTTCTCAATCCCTTGTTCTCTCATTTCCCCTTCTCGTACCCCTAAGATGCGATGTTGTTTTGATTAATGTTGTCCCAGAGGACTCTTTATTCTCATTTTTTTTGTTTGTTTGTTTTTTTCTTTTTGCTGTTTTGATTGGGTGTGTTTTGCCATCTTTTCTTCCAAATCGCTGATTTGATCCTGTGCTTCATCTAGTCTGCTGTTGTGTTCTTCATTTCAATTATTTTATTCCTTACTTCTGGCTGGTTCCTTTTTATGGTTTCTATGTCTTTTTTTTTTTTTTTAATGCTCCCTATCTCTTGTTTGAAGTTCTCACTAAGTTTCTTTTTTCTTTTTTTAGCTGAGCCATCCTGCCATCTGTTGGCAGCTCAATGGCAGCTCAGCTTGGGCTGGGCATCAAACTGCTGTTGCTGTGAGCTCAGCTCACACTCTTGAATGAGCTCTTAACCAACTGAGCCACTCGGCCGGCCCAACTCACTAAGTTTCTTAAGCATCCTTATAACCATTATTTTGAACTCTGTATCTGGTAGGTTGCTTGCCTCCATTTCATTCATTTCTTTTCTAGATTTTTCTCCTGTTCTTTCATTTAGGATGTATTTCTTTGTTTCCTCATTTTGGCTGCCTCTCTGTGTTTGTTTCTATGTATTAGGTAGATCTTCTATTCTCCCAGTCTTGGCCGGGTGGCCTTATGTAGTAGGTACCCTGTGGGGCCCTGGCACATTTTCCATGATCAGCAGCACCATGTGCTCCAGGAGTGACACTTGTGTGGCTTGTGCGTGCCCTCCTGTTATAGTTGAGCCTTGATTGCTATTGGCATGGCAATGGATGGGACTGACCCTCAGGCTGACTGGCTGTGGGGTTTGGCCATGGCCACAGCTTACAAGCTGCTGTGTGGGTATTTACCCCACTAAGTGGGACATTTGCCCCAGCAGGCTCTGGTGCCTGTTGAGACCGCCCTTTGGATGTGCCACTTGTGGGACTAATTGGGTGGTGCTATGCTGTGTCCTGAAACCAACCTCTACATATTTTGGTTCTGGGGCCTCTTGGGAGGGGCTGTAGTGCAGGCCCAGGTCACCCACTGCCTGTGACTGACTGGAGACTGACTACCTTATAGGAGCTACAAAGCAATCCATGGTTGGTTGCTCCTTGTGCTAACCCTGGAGGCATATGGGAGAGCCCACACTAAGAATAGAGGACGGCTGCCACTAGTACTGGGCCTGGGGTAGCTCTGCAAAAAGCCAGGACACTCCAAGGCCTTCTACTACCTCTGGCTCCCTTAAGCCTGCTGATAAAGTCTTTTTTGGTACACAAGTTGGGTGAGGTGGGGTCTCAATGAGTCACCAGAGTGGAACAAGTTGTCTTTGCCAGGTTAATGTAGATTTTGGTTTGGTGCCAAAGTTGAGCCTGGAGTTACTCAGCAAAAGTATCAGCACACCCCAAGGCCAGTCACTGCCTGCCTGGGACCTATGGACCTGATAGTTTTCCAAGAAAGAATGCAATGCAGGCAGGGATGCTGCTCTTTGAGAACGTGCCTCTGGAATTGGAGCAGTAGGGTAGAATGGGGTCCTAGGAAATCAGCAGAGTGGAGCAGTAAAGCTCACCAGGCTAATTCAGATTCAGATTTGGCCATGGACTACGGGGGAGGGCTCAACACAGGAAATATGGTGCCCACATACCAGCTGCATGGGAAGAGGACCTCAAAGAGAGAAAATGGGGACTGTGTTCCATCTCAGTGTCCCCCGATGTCTTCCATATACCCTGGGTTACTGTCCCTTGGCCAGAGCCCAAGGTGAATGTCTGCTAGTAAATGAGTCGGCCCTTTAAGGGGACGGCTAGGTTTCCTGCAGCCTTCTGTCCCACGTGGACAATCAGAATTCCCACTATTTTTCACAGCCAGATATTGTGGGGGCTCCTCTTTCCAGCCCCAGTACTCCAGGTTGGGAATCCTGGTGTGGGGCTTGGCTCCCTTGCTTCCCTTGGGGGAACCTTTGTGGCCAAGATATCCCTTCTGATTCTCAGCCACCATATGGAGGATTGGGGCGGGCCCATTCCACATCTCTGCCCCTCGTACCAGACTCAATGTGGCTTCTCCTTTATATCCTTAGTTGTAAAACTTCTGTTTATTTTTGGTTGTGAAAAACAGGGGAGATTGTGACTGAGTGAGACTGAGTGCTGCCACACTCACAGGCACTCCTCTTAAAGGGACTGTGTGTTAGGACTTACCCACCAACAGGATCACTCGCTCTGAGCTCCAGGGCTGGGGCAGCGCTGGACAGGCAGTTGGGACATATGGTGGGGAACTGATTGTCTGACGGGATGGGGCCTGGAGAAGTTGCTTTATCCTGGATGGGGAAGCTGGTGGGGGCCATTGATTCTTTGCTGATCCCTCCTTCTTTCTGGCTAGTGGATGCAGACAGCCACCATATTTGAGTCTCCACCTCTTGTTCACCACGTCATGATGATTTGAGACCCAGCCCGGCACAACTTTCAGGCACACTCAGGCCCTTTGCAGTGGCTTTATTTTTGTTATTTCTTTTTTAAATTGGGGAATTGGGGGAGGGGAACAGCGTTGGGGAATTAGGGAAGGGGAACAGACAAGCTGCTGTCTTTTTGTCCTTCAGTCTAGTTGCGGAGGATGTTGCTTCACTGGCCCACATTGGTATCGTCATTGCACTCTTCTCGGATGAGGCAGATAGGTTGCTGGCCTCTGGATGGTTGCTCACTGCAGCTATTGGCAGCTCATGCTGGCTGCCGGCCACTCACTGTAGCCTATGGCAGCCCACTGCAGCAGGGGCTGCAGCTTACACTGTCACCAGGGCTCGCACAGCCCAGCTCCAGGTGGAGCTATTTTTTTTTTTTTTTTTTTTTTTAGCTGAGCCATCCTGCCACCTGTTGGCAGCTCAACGGCAACTCAGCTTGGGCTGGCCTTGAACAGCTGTTGCTCAGAGCTCAGCTCGCACTCTTGAGCGAGCTCTTAACCAACTGAGCCACTCGGCCAGCCCAGGTGGAGCTATTGTTAGCTGTAGAGGGCAGTGTCAATGGCCCTCATATGTGGAATCTGAACCAGGGCCGCTGGCATCCCAAGCCAGCTCTTAACCAATGTGCCACTTGGCTGGCCCTGCAGTGGCTTTTTCATGCAGATTGCCTGCCTTGGCTCAAGCTGCAGGCTTTGCTAGGGTTGCTTAAAGGTTTTGTGAAACCCAGACATGCAGCATCTGGCTTGAGCACGTCCTATACCTCTGTCTGAGCAGCCCTAAGCTGGCAATAGTGGCAGCCATTCTTGTTTGTGGCTTGGCCTCTCAAGGCACTTCCAAGCATAGCACAATGGGGCTGCCATTTGCAAATTTCTTTGTGGCTCTTGTTGGGTGGCCATGGGTGGAGCATGGGCTGTGGCTGATCTTGACCTACAGGGGATCCCCTCCAAGGTGGTCTTGGGGCTGGAGCCCACAGTTGCTAGCTTCCAAATGTGCTGAAGCATCACCTAGCCACCTCCAAGGGGCAGATCAGGCAGGCACTGGAGCCCTGCTGAGGCAGATACTGCTCTGTAGGGTCAGCCCCTGCACAACAACTCTTTCATTGTAGCTAAGGCCAGTCCTCACAACCAGTGAGCCCAAGGGTCAGTCCCTCCTATTGATGTGCAATTATCAACCAATGCTCAACTATAAGAGGAGGGCACACACAACTCACACAAGGGACACACCTGGAATGCATGACTCAGGTGACCAGAAAGACTGCGCCACTGAACCCCACAGCACACCTACTACATAAGTTCACTATACTAAGACTGGAAGACATAGCAGCCCTACATAATACATAGAAACAAACATAGGGAGGCAGCCAAAATGGGGAGACAAAAAAACATGTCCTAAATAAAAGAACAGAACAAGCGCCAGCTGAGTGGCTCAGTTGGTTAAGAGCTTGCTCAAGAGTGCAAGCTGAGCTCTGAGCAACAGCAGTTCGATGCCCAGCCCGAGCTGAGCTGCCGCTGAGCTGCCAACAGGTAGCAGGATGGCTCAGCTAAAAAAAAAAAAAAAAAAAAAAAAAAAAATTAAAAAAAGAAAAGAACAAAGTTTCAGAAAAAGAATTATGCAGAATGCAGATAAGCAATCTATCAGATGCAGAGTTCCAAACACTTGTTCTAAGAATGCTCAGTGATCTCAGGGAGAACTTCAACAGAGAGATAGGAAACATAAAAATGGAGATGGAAACCATGAAAAAGAACCAGTCAGAAATAAAGAATACAATAATGGAAATGAAGAATATATTACAGGAAATCAAAAGTAGATTAGATGAAGTAGAGGGTCCAACCAACAATATAGAAGATAAGGTGACAGAAAACACCCAGAAGAGAAAAAAAAAATCCAAAAAATTGAGGAGTTTAAAGGGCCTCTGGGACAATCTCAAGCATACCAACATTTGCATTATAGGGGTACCAGAAGAAGAGAGAGAGCAAGGAATTGAAAACCTATTTGAAGAAATAATTACAGAAAACTTCCCTAACCTGGTGAAGGAAATAGACATACAAGCCCAGAAAACATAGAGTCTCAAACAAGATAAATCCAAAGAGACCAACACCAAGACACATCATAATGAAAAGGCCAAATGTTAAAGACAAACAGAGAAGGGCCGGCTGAGTGGCTCATTTGGTTAAGAGTTCACACTCTGAGCAACAGGATCGCCAGTTCAATTCCCGGCCTAAGCTAAACTGCCGCTGAGCTGCCAACAGATGGCAGGATGGCTCAGCTAAACAAACAAACAAACAAACAAACAAACACAGAGAATCTTAAAAGCAGCAAGAGAAAAGCAGTTAGTTACCTACAAGGGAGCCTCCATAATACTGGCAGTTTATTTCTCAACAGAAATTTTGCAAGCAAGAAGGGAGTGGCAGGAAATATTGCAAGTGATGAAAAGTAACGACATACAACCAAGACTACTCTACCCAGCAAAGCTAACATTTAGAATTGAAGACAGATAAGGGGCTTCCCAGACAGGAAAAAGCTGCAGGAGTTCATCACCACCAAACCAGTATTACAAGGAATCTTAGAAGGACTTCTTTCAGATGGGAGGGGGTTAAAGATGGGTGAAAGGGGGAGGGATTAAGATGTACAAATTGGTTGTTACACAGTAGTCATGGGGATGTATGGTATGGCATAAGGAATATAGTCAATAATATTGTAATAACTATATATGGTGTCAGATGGGTACTAGATTGATTGGGATGATAGAAGGGAATGGGGTTGGAGTCAGGGTGGAAAAGGTGAAGGTATTAAGAAATGTAAATTGGTAGTTAATACAGTATGGGAAATATAATCAATAATGTAAAGATCATGTAAAGTGCAGATGGATACTGGACTTATCAGGGGTATCACTTCATAGACTGTGTAGATGCCTGACCAATGCATTAGACACCAGAAGCTGAAGTAGAATAATACTGAATGTCAACTATAACTAAATAAAAAAAAAGTATGTATAATCACAGGATGTGGAATACAACATAAGGAAGATAGTCAATGGTATTGTAACAGTATAAGTTGTCAGAGGGGTAGTAGCTTGGGGGGGTGGGTTATCACTTTATGAGGGGTTTAAATGTCTAACTATTGCATTGCTTTGTACACCTGAAACTAATAAAATATAAATACATTTTTTAAAAAAGTTTCCCAGGCTGTCATAGGGCATCTGGTGCCATAGAAGCCTCCTGCAGCTTGCAGGGCAAGGCTGGCTGCCCATGAGCTGAGAGTGCTCTTGTACTTGTGTGGGGTAAGGACCCAGGGAGTCACCAAGGTGGCGCACACATGGATTTTACCAGACCAGTGCAGCCTCAGATTTGGCCCTGTAGGGGTGTGTTCAATACAAGAAAGATGGTGCTGTTCTGTAGGCTACATGTGAGACAGGCTCCACACAGGGATAATGGCAGCTGTCCCTCTAGTCCTTGCCCTGAAGCCACACAACTCACTCTTTCCTTGTATGTCTCTGGCTCTTCTCGAGTTGCAGCCCCTTTTGAATTCTGCCCCTCTTCCTGAGCCCAAGGTGAGTGCTTGCAAGTGAGTGAGTCTGTGCACAGGCCATTTAAGAGGATGTCTGGGTTTCCAGCTACCTTCCATCTCACTGGAATGGGTGGATGAAATCCTTACTGATTTTCACTGCCAGATATTGTGGGGAATCCTCTTCCCAGCACAGGACCCATTGGCTGGGGAGCCCAGTGTGGGGCTGAGACCCCTCACTCTTCAGGGGAGACCTCCACCGCTGAGGTGTCCCCCCCAGTGCTCAACCACTACCTGTGGGTTTGGGGTCAGCCCGTTTCATGTCTCTGCTCCTCCTCCCAGTCTCGATGTGGCCTCTTCTTTATATCCTTAGTTATAGAGGCTCTTTTTAGCTAATCTTCAGATTATTCTTGAGGTTAATTGTTCTATAGTTTAGTTGTGATTTTTAATGTGATCCTGGGTGATGGCAGGCATTGTGTACCTATTCTGCCATCTTGGACCTTCTCCGGATTCTACTATTTTTATAGTTACTCTTTCCTCTACTTTTGTGATAGGGTGCCTGACAGGATATACAGTATCATCCCATCCCAGTTCATCATAGGTGAAAGTTTTAACAATTGCTGTGCTACCTTGTACCAGAATCCATTTGTCTCCATCTCTTAGCAGGGGTCCTAACTGTCATGAGGGTTCTCCAGTGCCAATAGGCCCCTACTGACTCAACTGTAGCAGGTGAGGTTCCCTGAGAAGCAAAGTCTGATATGGAGATCATCATGCAGAGTGTGCATTACAGAGTGTTTTGGAAACAATGGAAGCAGAATTGGGCAGAGAGACAAGTTGGGCTATGAGGCAGTCACATAGTTGCTCCAGAGCTAGGATGGTTCTTCAGTGTCCCAAGTTGAGGTGAGGAAGCTGGGAATTTGTGCACATACATTGACTATTTATTGAATGACTGCCCCTGTGGAAGAAGGTGTGACTGTGAGCAAGGTGATGCTCTACCACTGAGGCAGGCCTAAAAGAAGGCTGACAGTGAAAGGCTCTGCTGGCAGCACTCAAATACCTGGAAAAGAAGCCTTGAAGAGGGCTATGGGCCATGCATTTCAGTGTTCCCTAGTCACCTTATATGGCTGGGAACTACTGGGAAGACATCTGTTCTTCCACCCTGGTTGTCAGGTCATTCCACCAAATCTTCTGGAAGTTGAGGGATTTGTGAACACTGCCAACAGCCTTTGGCTGTCAGGTTATCTGAATTCTGTTCATTCATTCAAAGTATCATAGGGCCCATAGAAACTCTAACTAGACTCATGTCTTGAAGACAACAATTTCACCAATGATTTCTTTTTTTATATCCCTTAACAAGCATTTTGATGTATATTTCCATCATAATTTTGATATGTTAATTTTCTGACTCGACTCTGAAATATGAATTCCTTATTAGAATACTCCAAAATCAAACTATCTCTGAGGAGAAAATTGGTGTTTAATGCTATACTGTATCTATCTTTAGGTATGAAATACACAACTTACGAGTCAGTTTTAGAGTGAATTTCCCCCGCAGTAATGTGAGTACAGATCTACAGGCCTTCAGATGCGAAACTGGGGCAGGCTCTTCCTTGGCATCCTTGCTCCCAATGAGAGCCAACTGCATGGAGTTCTCAGGACTCTGCTGAGTAGGGCCCTACCTTTATTTGTCTAGTTGTCACAGGGAACAGGTGCTTATATCTCAAAAGGCTAAAGCCACTAGGAACAGGTGGGGAAATGACCCAGGTGTCCAAAAGCCAAGTTTTCTTCTGGAGCTGACATACTAGGATTAGGTGGGTTGCTTAGGCTGGTGTCCACTCACGGTGGCTGCTGGGAATCTTGATGAACATGTCTGGGAAAACAGAGGCAGTTTGTAACTCAGTGGTTATAGAGGGTATTCTTAAGAGCCCAGTGTTGATTTTATAAGAAGCACCTCAGCACTTCTCATTATAGAGATCGGAAGTGCTGGGTCTTAGTGGCTTAATTACTGGATTATGTGATTAGATCAGAATTTCCCAAAGTGATAATATGGATCAGTAAGGAGATAATGCCACAATTTCTCATCCAGCTAGGAAGGCATTTGAACAATACTGGCACCAACTGGAACAATTTTCAACTTTTAATAGTGGTAGCTCAAGATTGTGGCCAGCAGGCAAGTGCCAAATATCTAGCAATTCAGTCTCTTCCTGTTCTGAAAGCAAATACCTATGGGAAGTTAGAGGCTGAGCAGAAGCCCAAATCCAAGAGCTTCAATTTTAGAAAAGCTCTGGTTCTGGCTAGTCAGAGGCTGTAAATTAAATTCTTAAGCCAGGAGCACTGCCTTCTCCCTCACAATAGGATGTGTGTTTTTTCCATATTGCTCAACATTGTTGTAATTAAATTTCTGTAGACTTTTTGAGAGGTCTGTAGACTTTTTGACAGGTCTAGAAATTAATTTTAGTATTCATGAAATCTTACTAAAGAGTCACCAATTAATGATATAACATGTAAAACTTAGAGACCTTATTAATCCCTCTCACCCTACACTGTAGTGATAAGGAAGAAATCAGGAAAATGAGCCTTGTGCTCAGAATTGGAAACTAAAATTGATGAATTCACTGCACCTCGCTTTAGTTCTCAGTACTGGACTTAATTCGTAGGCATTTACATATACTAGGGCTGAGGAGGGCAAACCTAGAGCTGCCTTTATGTGTCATCTGTGGTTTTAAATTTTGAATGAACATCCCAAAATATTTCTGGGGCACCTGCCAAATTCCAGCAATAAATGATAAAGTAATTGGGGCTATTCATTATCTACAATTGTTCGTTTGGCACAAGAAGCACAAAGTGAGGAGCTTGGTCCTTGGGGGTGGATAAAGCAGGTATACAGTTGTCCCTAGACAAACACCGATTCTGTCAAACATCTATACTATGCATGGGATGTTAGTGCTACGCCACTGACTGACCTCAAAAAATGCCACCATCACCAACTGGTCCTTAGTTGTATTAATTACAGGAAATGTATGATTCAAAAGCAATTAAAAGAGGTTTAGAAAGGATTATTCCCCAGCTCTTAAACCACTAAGAACTTTGCATGAAGATGGTGACATTATAAACACAGCAGTGCACACTCCTTGGGGCCACCTCTTCCCAGCACAGTGGCCTTGTATCCTTTGAGGTAAGAGGACTATGTAGGACACTCAGAACACTGTCTTGAGTACCAGTCTCAAATTTAGTCTCCATTACTTTCTAAGTCCTTTTTTATCCATGTGGTTATCAGCTTTGAGGGGTCCTGTAGGAGCTGTTCTGAACTAAGATGAGAAAGGCGAATGAAGGAAAATTGCATTCACCTAATCAGAACTGTGTGACGTCCAAATTAGAATTCCTGTCCTTTTGGGGGTCATTATCTACTTGTTCCCAGATGTGTGAGGTGATGTATCAGCACAGAATGTTTCCTATTGCAAGTTACAGAATAGCTAACTAACATTGGTTTAAGTAATGAAGTCAATTATTTCACATAACAAGAAATACAGGGCCAGCTGAGTGGCTAATTAGTTAAGAGTTTACTTGAGAGCACGAGCTCTGAGCAGCAGAGCCACCAGTACGGTTCCCACATGGGCCAGTGACACTGTACCCTCTACAGCTAAGATTATGAACAACAGCTAGACCTGGAGCTGGGCTGCCGTGAATTGCAGGCAACAGCATAAGCTGCAGTGGAGCTGTAGTGGGCTGCCTTTAAGCTACTGTGAGTCGCTGGCAGCCAGAGTGAGCGGCCGGCAGCCAGAGTGAGCTGCCATGGGCCACCGTGAACGGCCATCCGATGGCCGGTGACCGATCTGCCTCAGCCAGGAAGAACACAATGATCACAATACCAACATGGGCCAGTAAAGCAACGTTCTCCATAACTAGACTGAAGAACCAAAGGACAGCAACTTGTCTGTTCCCATCCCCCAATAAAATCTTTAAAAAAAAATTACAGAAGAAGGAGATCAGAGCTTTCAGAGATCTTGCTGTCATGTTAGGTGTCACTTAATGGTTAGGAGATGCCTTTGCAGCTTTAGGCATCACATCTACAACCAGGACAGGAGTTTGGAGTGTGCAGGAAGAGTCAGCCACATCTGTCTGTTTTACTAAGAAAACAAGAGCTTTCCCAGAAGTAGCCCAGCAGTTTATTTTTACACCCCTCTCATGTGCCATAGCTAGGTCACCTAACTACCATTACCTGCAAGGGTAGCTGGAGAGAGAGAGAGAGAGAGAGAGAGAGAGAGAGAGAGAGAGAGAGAGAGAGAAACAAAAATGGGTAACATAGCTTTTTTCACCTCCTGGAGTAGAGGCAAACATGAAGGTTGGGAATGGGTATGGCTGCCTTTGGTGCATTTTCAGGCATGACCCACAGCATTTGTCTTCATATCTGTATTTATCAGTGCCAAAAAAAAAACAGTGCTCTGAGAGCATCCAAAAGGGAAAACAAACCTAAACTAGGTGTCCAGGAAGGTATCCCAGAAGAAATGACATTTAACCAGCAAACCTGAGGGTAAATAGGAAAGAGTGGTAAGAGTGTTTGGGACTGATTAAATGGCATTTTTGAAGACTCAAAAAGTTGGCTCCAGGAACTGAAAGAACTATTCTGCTGGAGAAAATCCTGAAAGCTGGGGAGAGTTTTTAGAAATGAGATTGGAGGTCTAGAGGTAGGTTTGTGGAGGGCCTCAAGACAGCCCAAACAGGAGCCTGCTGCCCAGTCAAGGCTGCCCGCTGTGTCAGCATGTTGGGCTGGGTCAGGGTTCATCAGCATTTACCTTAAGGAAAGTGTGAAGCCATGAAGGGTCTTAGGGCATGATGAGGTTTACAGTTTTAGAAAGGTTTTTTGGTAGTGATTGGAGAATGGATTGGATGCAAGCAAGCCTAGACAAAGGGGACCAATTTGGAGGGCATTCTAGTAAATCCAAACTGGCTCTGAACCAAAAAAGCTCCCTGTCCAGGGCTGCAGGGCCCACAAGGCACTTCGAGAGATTCAAAACCATTTCAGGACTTTGTTGTTCTAGGTCTAGCTGGAAAAGAGTGGGGTGAAGAAAAGATGTGGACCTTGATTTCACAGAGCTTAATGTACAAAGCAGAGTCAGGCTTCCCATTCACAAAGCACACAAGCAGATGAGACACACAGAGGCAGAGGAGGAAGTGCACAGTGCACTGACAATGAGAAGGAGGCTGATTTGGCCTAGGCAGAGAGACCAGAAGAGCCCTCTGTAAGCATGTGGCCCCACCAGCCAGAAACCTGAATGGCATCCACAATTTTGAACATGTTTGTATTCCCAGACCCAAGTTGATTGGGATCATCATATGTACAATGGGGCCAGGGCTGGGGATTTCTTTGTTAGTTTGTGCCAGATGGGGCAAGGAGAAACATTCCTGGGAGAAGAGGGAAGGCAGGATGAGAATTCAGGAAGGAAAAGCTGAACCATTAATCTCTATGTTCTTTGCATGATTTAGGACTTACAAAGGTTGTTATAACCGTCTGTCATAATAGCCCAGTTATTTTGCTAATATTTTTGGTTGGCTTTGTGAAGATTAAAAAACAGAAAGCTCATTTAAGTTGGAGTTTGGAGGGCCTGTACCGGTAGCTCTTAAACATTACCACTCATCATCAATTTCCCCAAACAGGAAGAGATGTGCTTTCAATCTCCAACAGGAAGATGTTTTTCTACTCTACTGCTCTGGCAGGAAGAAGATCTCTTCACCAGTCAACCACTATGCCAATGAAAAACTGTTTACAACTCAGCCAATGAAAAGGCACTGCACTTTGAACTCCCAGTTTCCTTCAATGAACTGTTTATAATAGTCCCCTGGTCTCCCCCTTGCTTCTATAAAAGAACATTCTTCTGTGTGTAATTCTCCAATCACACCATGTTCCAAATTGCAATTCTTTCTTGTTCCCAAATAAACCTATTTTGCGGGAGACCAATCTGGCTTGTCTGTGTGTTTAAGTTCAATAACTTGGAGGTGTACCTAGTACACTGTTGATTTCTTTGAGGATTTCATCCTGAGGGGTAAGGAAAGAATAGAATTCTTTTGCTTTTGGTAAGTAAGATTGTGGCAGATTCTGCTGGACCATCTCTTGGTCACAGGGGTTTGTGTGAGATCAGTATTTCTCAAATTTTGGGGGTTCAGGATCTCTTTAAATTCTTAAAAATGAATGACACACTGAAAGAGTTTTGATTTAAGTGGATTATATCTACTGATATTTGATCTACTTGAAATCAAAATTGAAACATTTTTAAATTATGTATTTATTTTAAAATAATAATAATTCCATTACACATTAACACATCTTAATACAAAATAACTCCTTTGCAAAGAAAAATATTTGTGGCCAGCCAAATGGCTCAGGTGGTTAGGAGTTGGCTTGGGAGTGTGAGCTCTGAGCAACAGGTCCGCTGGTTCAATTCCCACATGGGCCAGTGATGCTGTGCCTGAGCTGAGCTGTTGCAAAGCTGCCAACAAGTGACAGGGTGGCTCAGCTGGTGTAACAACAAGATTGCCTGTTCCATGGTGGGCTATGCCCACCCACAACTAAAGATTGAACTCGGCAGCTTGAGCTGAGCTGCTGCCCGGATGGCTCAGTGGATAGGGCATGCACTCTTAACAACAAGGCTGCCGGGTTGGACTCCTGTATGGGATGGTGGCTATGCCAACCCACAACTAAAATTGAACACAGCACCTTGAACTTAGAGGCCACAAGCTGCCGATGGGCAGCCAGATGGCAACTGGTGCCCTCCACAACGAAGGTTGAAGAACAACAACTTGGCTGGTCCCCTTCCCCAATTCCCCAATAAAATCTTAAAAAAAAAAAAAAATTTGTGAGAAGAGTGGCATTGTTTTGCGTTTCTTGCAAATGTATTTAATTAAAGCCTGGCTTAATAGAAAACCAGATTCTCATACATGCTCCTGCATTTGATCTGTTGTGATAGGTTCTGGTTAAAATATATGAAGAACACTAGTCTCACAGTGATATACACAGTTGAATTTTTATTAGTGTTTTCAAATGATTATGGATATCCTACTTTGATACCATACCCAATTTTGGCAAGTGGTAGTTTCTTAAATGTTAGTTGCCATGTGGAATTTGAAACTGTATCAGTATACTCTTTGTACACTATTATTTTAAAATCTATTGATTTATCTTGAACATTGAATAGATCTTTTACCTAGGCATGATTTTGTAACACCGGTCATTTGAAAAATATTAGTTCATTAAGTTTAACAAACTTCCAAATGTTGAAACATTTCATTATACTATACCAAAATATTGCAGTTAATATCACTACTTCCCTCATCCTAAAAGTACTGGAAAACCACTAAATCAAAATGGTAGATAAAAGTTTTCCAAAATTTTAATTTTCCCTTGAAAACAAATTTTATCATAAGAAAAAAAAATACTGTCAGTTGTTTTCCTAGAAGTGATAGGCTTACTTCATGTTTTGAGAAAATGTCTGGCAAATACCCAGTTCCAAATAACCATAGATTGTTTGTCTTCTTTCCAGCAATATGGTGTTCCATGAAAAAAGAGGCTGGCTCAGCTTACAACTTTGACAATTGCATATGTGCTTTTCCTTAGGACAAATACTTTACATTGGTGTACAGCAGAAGTGCCTTATGAATTCATTCTATTTAATCACACAGAACAATAAAATATGTATTTAGGGTTGAGATTTCACAAAATAAAACTTTTTAGTACTTTATCAGAAACATTCCTAAGTGAAACTGCTTTTTTTTTTTTCATATGAGTGTGAGGTGATGATGAAAATAATAACTACTAGTCTGTTTGATGCTACTGTTTTGGGTGGTGCTAAGCACCAGCAGTTTTACCCACCTTTGCTTTTGCACCATAAATGCAAATATCAACAGAGCGAAAAGGCAAATACAGCCTGATTTCACAGAGTTCCTGAGAAGGACCCTCAGAGACTGTAGGGCGTCCATGTGGCACACTTTATGTGTTGCTGGTGAAGACAGAAAAGAGAAGAGCATTAAGCCGAGGAATATTTCAACCTTTAGCTTGAGCTGAGGAGGACAGCTCATCAAAGGAAAGTGAGGAGGGGCCACTGAGGTAAACAGAGAACCAGAAGGAGTAAGGTGTCATTACAAGAATGAAATAGCCAATAGTGGTAGGGAAGAACGATTTGAGTGTGTTCAAAAGAGATGAGGAAATGATTATATTAATCATGTCTTTTATTTTCTATATTTTGAAGCTTTGACATCCCTTGCTGATTCTGGAGGGTCTGTCCCCAACCCACCAGGGTAGTCACTTCTAGGAGACAGTAAACAACTTTTTCTTGAGCACACTTTTCAAATACAAACCGCCCGATCCAGAGCACATCCCTCCAGCTCTCACCCACTGGGCCACTATCCACTTGCCCTAACCACCAGACAGCTACAGATAGCCCCTACTTCCCAGAGCCCGCTAAAATGATTCAAACCAGTTGATTCACAACCTGCTTACCCTGCCGTGCCTGTTCCTTCCTGTGGAAACCACAGGCTGTTATAGTTGCTGCCTCGCCCTTTGCCTCCTTACTGACCCTGGTGCTTCTCCTATGTGGCCCCACAACAGTGTGGCATTTCTCCCAGCTCTTGGGAACTGTGAGAAACAATTTTTTCAGTGGCAGTCATTTTCTGATCTGTTTGCTTTACAATACCTCAAATTTTCTATTAATACACTATATTTTAAACTATATTTTAAACTATACACTATTTTTTTCAGTGGCAGTCATTTTCTGATCTGTTTGCTTTACAATACCTCAAATTTTATATTAATACACTATATTTTATACTATATTTTAGGGCATTTTGCTATAAAAAGGAATAGAAAAACAGGAAAACTGGAGGGGAATATGAGATCAAGATATTACAGTATATTTGCATGCTGATGGTGATGATCTTACAAAAGGGGGAAAAGTAATGTTTGGGCGGGGGGTTGTGGGGGATGGAATCCAGTGTAAAAATGAAGTAGCTGGTCTCAGACAGGTATTTGGATAGTTCATTTATTTCAACAGGAAGGAAAGCAGAGTGCAGATGCTGGTAGATATGCAGATTTGGTGGCTAAAAGGGGTGGAAATTCTCTTGTTTGCTTTTTGTTTTTCTTGGTAAAACACGAAGCAAGACCACCAGCTGGGACTGGACTGGGTGGAGTGTGTAGGAGATGTGAAGAGAGAGGAGATGTGACTTAGAAAGTAAGCAGATTAGGGCAAGGTATTCAGATTGCAAGTCAACACCAAAGACCCATTTGAGGGTCAGAGTCATAAATTTCAGGTGAGAAGAGTTAGCCTATGTGGTTTTCACAAAGAATAAATATGGAATCAACAGAGAGTTTTAAATAGATTTGTTATTTTAGATAGTTTTAGATTTACATAAAAATTGTAAGATTATACAGAGTTCCCATAGAAATCATCCCCAGTTCCCCTACTACTAACAGCTCATGTTAACATGGTACATGTGCTGTATGAGTAATTAATGACCAGTATTGATACATTATTAACAATAGTCCATACTTTATTCGGATGACCTTAGTTTTGTTTTTTAATTTTTTTTAAATTTTTATTTATTTATTTATTTTATTTTCATTTTTGAAAAAAAGTTAGTTTCAGGTGTACAAAACAGTGCAATAGTTATACTTTTTACCCCTCACAAAGTGACAACCCCCCTCCCTCAACTCACTGCCCCACTCCCTCCCATCATACATATCTATTACAATTCCATTGACTCCACTCTCCAAACTATACTCCACATCCAGTGACTATATATGTGTGTGTGTATATATATATATATATATATATATATATATATATATATATATATATAAAATTATAGTTGACATACAATATTATTCAACCTCAGCTTCAGGTGTATAGTGCAGTGGTCAAGTCTCTACACCTTCCATGAAGTGGTCTCCCTAACAAGACATGTGACCATCTGATAACCTACAAAATATTTACAACATTATTAATTATATTCCCTGAACTATCTTTCATATCCCTGTGGCAATATTGTAGCTATCAATTTATGCTGTCTAATCCCTTCCCCTTCTCCCTCATCCCTACCCCCCTCCCAACTAGCAACCCTCAGTTTTTCCTCTATATCTCTGAGACTGTTTCTGTTTACTTTGTTAATTTATTCAGTTCTTTAGATTCCACATACAAGTGAGATCCTATGGTAGTTCACTTATTTCACTTAACATAATGTCCTCTAGGTCCCAGATGGCCTTGGTTTTTACTTGATCTCTTTTTTCTGTTCCAGGATCCCATTCATGATACATTACCTTTAGTCATCATGTGTCCTTAAGCTCCTCTTGCCTTTGGCAGTTTCTAAGACTTTCCAAAGTTTTTGATGACTTTGACAGTTTTGAGGAGTGTTGGTCAAATATTTTCTAGAATGTCCCTCATTTTGGATTTGTCTGATGTTTGTCTCATGATTAGATTGGCCTTACGGATTTTTTTTTATTAGTTTCAGGTGTACAAAACAATGTAATAGTTGGACATTTCACCTCTCCCAAAGTGATAACCCCCTCTCCCAATCTATTACCCCTCTGACATCATATATAGCTGTTACAATTCCATTGACACTATTCCCTATGCTATACTCCATAAGGGATTATGGATTTTGGAAAGAAGGCTAGAGAGATAAACTTCTATTTTTATCATACCATGTCAAGTGTGCACAATATCAACATGACTTATCTTGTTGACATTGACCTTGATCTCCTGGCTAAGGTAGTATTTGTCAGGTTTTTCTATTATAAAATCATTATTTTCACCCCCTTTCCATACTCTACCCTTTGGAAAGAAGTCACTATATGCGACCCATACTTAAGGGGCAGAGAGTTCTGTGGTTTCTTGTACTCATAAAATATTTGAATCTTGTTGCACAAGGGATGTGTCTACTCTCCCCATTTATTTATTCAATCATTTATTTATATCAGTGTGCACTCATGAATATTTACTTTATACTTTGGGTTATAATCCAATACTACTTTATTTATTTAAAAGATTTTATTGGGGAATTGGGGAGAAGAGCATTGGGGAATCGGGGAAGGGGAACAGGCAAGTTGCTGTCCTTTTGTTCTTCAGTCTATTTATGGAGGACGTCTCTTCACTGGCCCATTTTGGTATTGTGATCATTGTGCTCTTCCGGCTGAGGCAGTTGGTTGCTGGCCATTGGACGGCCGCTCACAGTGGCTCATGGTGGCTCATGGCAGCTTCGCTGGCTGCTGGCCACTGGCTGCTCATGCTGGCTGCCAGCCACTCACGGTAGCCCACTGCAGCCCCCTGTAGCCTACTCCGAAGCCGGACACTCACAGCAGTCCAGCTCCAGGTCGAGCTGTTGTTCACAATCTTAGTTGTAGAGGGTGCAGGGTCACTGGCCCAGGTGAGAACCGAACCAGCGGCCCTGCTATTCAGAGCTCATGCTCCCAAACCAGTTCTTAACCAACTGAGCCACTTGGCCGACCCCTAGTTTATCTTGTTGCTCAAATTGTTTCCAGCTTTGGTCTTTGGGAACTCTTTCAAATGCCTGTGTCCCTTGAACATCATTATTGGTTGTGGATTTCTTTTCTTTTTTTTTTAAATTTCTATTTTTGAGGACTTCCTAATGTTTTGACACTAAAAGATACTTAGGGTTCATTTTATATCTATCTTACTCCAATCAGCCATTTATCCAGGGCTATTCATTTGATAAATTTATTTTGTATCTTTTTAACTTTAAAATAGTCAAAAAGAAATGTATATTCAATGAATGTACAGCTCAAGAAGGAATACACCCTTCCAGTTTCGTGCTGGAGCTGGCTCACACAGTCTTCTAAGATCTCTTTGTTCCATGTCTTCCCAACTTTCAAAACTTTCAAGCCACATGCCTTGAAACTGGCCATGGTAGTAGTATTTACATGATGGAAATCAGAAAATGGTACAAGTTAGGAATTTTTTTTACCCCTAAGAGTTCCCAAATACCAGGAAGCCACTGCTTGTAACCATCACCCAAGTCAAGAAATAAAACCACAGACTTCCGGTAAAATGGCACAATAGACAGATGCAGTGCTAACTGCCTGCCAGGATCACACCAAAATTACAAGCAAATTATACAGCATTCAACCCTGGAGGTCCCCGGAACACTGGAGGAACAGAACCACTAAACGAAGAACTTAAAGAGGAGGCCACGTCGGGTCTGGTAGGACGGGCAGAGACGAGAGAGGGCGAACCCCGTGAGGGAAGCCCCAGCCATGGGAAGCTTGTCTGGTTGGGGGAGAGACCCTCCGGCCACACACCAAGCTCACCAGCCCAGAGCTCCTTTGCCAGGAAGAGAAGTTCTAAGATAGCTGGCAGTAAATTAGTGAGGACTCTCTTTGCTCAGCTCAGTGAGGCTAAGAGCGGCTGGAGAATCATCGGGGCCAGCGCCCGGGCTTGCTCGCCGGTGAGCACTTACCTGGTTCCTGGTGGAGGGAGTGGCTGTGTGAGCCGGGAGCCTGCGGGGACGGACTGAACTGAGCACCTTTGGTGCAAAGGCTGGAGGTTTTTGAACTGTTGTTCCCGTGGTGCGGAGCCTGCACGCGAGTGGTGTAGGGAGGACGCCATTTTGTCGGGCTTGGGCCCTCCAACGAAGGATCAGGTCCGAGACCTAATTGGTCTGGTGGAATTGGCGCAGAAGTGCGTGTGTGCGTGTGCGCGCATGCCTGCGGCCTTGGATCCCTACCCTCTGCCTGGCTTATACTGCGTTGCCAGGGAAACGCAGGGCGAGTGCCCTCCGGCTCCAACAAGCTGCTCACTGAGACCCGGAGTGCGCAAGCAGCCTCTAATCCCTGCTCTCTGCACTCCGCTTACAGAGTTGCCAGGCTGGTGATTGGTCATTGGGCTACTTGGCCTGATCTGCAAGCGGCTGATTGGGACAGGCTGAGACTGGGAGTTTTCCTGGAATGGTTGGGCCGTGAGCTGTGTGCCTGCGTCATCCAGCCAGAGCTCTCCTGGTGATCTATGTAATACATCAAAGCAATCCCAGAGCGACAGCCAGAATGGGGAAACAAAGAAACATGTCACAAGTAAAAGATCAGAAGAAACCTCCAGAAATGGAACCAAATGAAACAGAGGGATCCAACCTTTCAGAGACACAGTTTAGGACACTGATGATAAGAATGTTTAAGGAACTTAGCGAGGACATAAAAGATAGGGAAACCATAAAAAACAACCTGTTAGAACTAAAGAATACAATAACTGAAATGAAGAACACACTCGAAGGAATCACCAGTAGAGTAGATGAAGCAGAGAAGCGGATCAGCGATTTGGAAGATAAAATAGCAGAACTCACCCAGTTGGCACAGCAAAAAGACCAAAGAATAAAAAACAATGAAAATAGTTTAAGAGCCCTATGGGACAAGGTGAAGCGAAACCACCTTCGAATCATAGGGATACCAGAAGGAGAAGAGAAGAAGCAAGGGGTCGAAAATGTATTTGAAAAAATAATGACTGAAAACTTCCCTACCCTGGTGAAGGAAGTCAACATACATGCCCAGGAAGTGCAGAGGGTTCCAAACAAGCTGAACCCAAACAGGTCCACACCAAGACACTTCATAGTTAAAATGGCAAAGGTTAAAGACAGAGACAGAATCCTAGAGGCTACAAGAGAAAGACAGCAGGTTACATACAAAGGAACTCCTGTTAGACTAACAACTGACTTGTGTACAGAAACTCTGCAGGCCAGAAGGGAGTGGCAGGAGATATTCAAAGTGACACAAAATAACAGCCTACAACCAAGATTGCTCTACCCAGCATGGCTATCACTTAAAATTGAAGGAGAAATAAAGAGCTTCTCAGAAAAGAATAAGCTTAAGGAATTCATTACCACCAAGCCAGCATTGCAAGAAATGTTAAAAGGGCTTTTTTAAACAAAAGAAAGGGGTAAACAAGCTAACCCAGAGAGACAATTTAAGAAGATTGAAGTCATATCAAGCAGATATAAAGGAAAAACTGATGGTTGCTGGCTGGGAGGGAGTGGGGAAGAGGGAGACGGGGAAGGTTTTGGACAGTGTATGTGGGACTACAATGTTGCCGCAGGGATATGGGGCAGTTCTGGGAATGTAATCGATAATGTTGTGAAGAGACTATTATGTTGCGAGAAATAAGTCAGTCGGAGAAGGACAGGTACCGTGTGATCTCACTTGTGTGTGGAGTCTGAAGAGCTGAGTGAACGATCAAAGGTGTATAGGAAAAAATGAGGGTTGCTAGTTGGGAGGGGGTGGGGATGGGGGGAAGGGGAAGGGATTAGACAGCATAAATAGACAACTACAATATTGTCACAGGGATATGAAACACAGTTCCGGGAATATAATAATGTTGTAAAAATTTTGTGGCGTGTCAGATAGTCACATGTCTTGTTAGGGGGACCACTTCATGGATGGAGTAGAAGCTTGGTCACTGCACTGTACACCTGAAGCTGATGTTGTATAGTATTGTATGTCTACTGCAACTGAATATGTGGATGGTCACGGGATGTGGAGTATACTGTGGAGGGGAGTCAGGGGAGTTGTGATGGATATGCATGATATGGGGGAGGAGTGGGGTGGTGAACTGGGGAAAGGGGGTTTTCACTTTGGGGGCTAAAGAGTATAACTATTGCATTGTGTTGTACACCTGAAACTAATAAAAAAAGAAAAAAAAAAGAAAGTACATGTCAAGCAGGCGGAGTGTTGGCACATAGTAAGTGTTCAAAAAATACTAGCTATTAATGTTCTATGGTCACTGGCACAAATTGCCACAAATTTGTACTGAAGCTGGTAGTGTATATGCTATTATAGCATTCTCAAAAAAAGAAAAAAAAAGAAATAAAACCACAAGCTAATAACCCCTCAATAACCCCTCCAAGTATTGCATCACAGCCCTTTCTCACCAAAAGTAATGCCTACTCTAACTTTTATAGTACGTTCTTCCTGGTGCTTTTTAAAATGGATTTTACCACCCATGTGTCCATCCTTAGATGCTATGGTTATTAGCATACATTGTTTTTACCCTGATGTGTATTTTAAGACCTTAAATCTATAGACTCCCTCTCCATCCTTTTTAAAAAACAAACAGACAAAACAACATAACAACAACAATTTATCTATTGAAGCATGGGCCATTTTATCCATATACTTTCCTCAGTCTGGATTTTACTGATTGCATACTCACAGTATAGTTCAACATTTTTCTTTGTGTTCTATTATTTACCATATAAAATTGACATTGATAGAATAGTCTACCTAACAACAGTAGCATATACATTCTCTTCAAGTGTCCCTGGAATATATCAATAAAACTACAACCATTAAACAAACCTCAACAAATGTAAAAATTGAAACCAAAAAGAGTGTGTTCTCTGATCATAATAGAATTACAGTAGAAAAGAATAACAGAAAGATAATAGGTAAATCTCCAAACACTTGGCAACCAAATAGCACACTTCAAAATAATCCATGTGCCAAAGAGGAAATCTCAAAGGAAGTTAAAAAAACAAACACTGAACTTATGTGGATACAACATATCAAAATTTATGGGGCACAGCTAAAGCAGTGCTAAAAAGGAAATTATAACATAAAGGAAATTATAACATTAAATGCTCATATTAGGAAAGAAGTAAATCTGAGATCAATAGTCTACATTTCCACCTCAAGAACTTAGAAAAAGAAGAGCAAAATAAACCCAAAAGATTCTTAAGGAAGGGAATAATAGAGATCAGGAAACAATGTAATTGTAACAGAAAAGCAGTGGAGACCAATGAATGGAACAAAATCTAGCTCTTTAAAAATATCAACAAAATTGACAAACCTTTAGCAAGACTGACATAGAAAAAGAGAAGACACAAATTACCAATATCAAGATTGAAATAGGGAATGTTGTAAACATAAAAAAAAAATGAGATACTACAAACAACTGTCTGTATGTCAATTTGGCAAATTAGATGAAATAGACCAATTCTTCAAAAAGCAGAAATTACCATAATTTACCCAATATGAAATGCATAATTTGAATAGTTCTATAATTATTAAGGGAATTGAATCCTTATTTTCAAAACCCTCCCAAAAGAAATCTTGAGATCTAGATGGCTTCATTGAAGAATTCTCCCAAACGTTTAAAGAAAAATTAGCACCAATTATACATAATCTATTCCAGAAAATAGAAGAAGGGGGAACACTTTCCAATTCCTTTTATGAAGCTAGTATTACTTTGATACCAAAACCAAAGATAGTACAAAAAAGCAAAATATAAACCAAGGGCCGGCTGAGTGGTCCATTGGTTAAGAGCTGGCTTGGGATGCCAGCGGCCCCAGTTCAGATCCCAAATATAAGGGCCAGTGACACTGCCCTCTACAGCTAAGATGGTGAACAACAGCTCCTCCTGGAGCTGGGCTGCTGTGAGTCCCCAGGATGGCATAGCTGCAGCCCCAGTTGCAGTGGGCTGCCATAGGCTACAGTGAATGGCCAGCAGCCAGCATGAGCTGCCAATAGCCATGGTGAGTGACAATCCAGAGGCCGGCAACTGATCTGCCTCATCCGGGAGGAGCGCAATGACGATACCAACATGGGCCAGTGAAACAACATCCTCTGCAACTAGACTGAAGAACAAAAGGACAGCAACTTGTCTGTTCCCCTTCCCTGATTCCCCAATGCTGTTCCTTTCCCCCAATTCCCCAATAAAATCTTAAAGAAAGAAAGAAAGAAAGAAAGAGAGAGAGAGAGAGAGAGAGAGAGAGAGAGAGAGAGAGAGAGAAAGCAAGCAAGCAAGCAAGCAACGGTAGTTCGATATTTTACAATCAATGTAATCCTCCATATGAACAGGCTGAATGAAAGTCACATCAGATATCAATTGATGCAGAGAAAAACATTTGAAAAATTCAACACTCATCCACGATAAAACTTCACAAACCAAGAATAGAGAGGACCTGATTTCCTGTCAATATGGTGGAGTAGGTAAATGCTGTGCTTACACCCTCTTATGACCACATTGAAATTACAACTAAACTACAGAACAATCATTGAGAATCAGCAGAACTATAGATGAATAAAATCCTACAACTGAGGACATACAGAAGAAGTCACCTCAAGACTGATGAAGGGCAGAGTTGTGGAACAACTGGTCCCACACCCACCTGTGACCATTAAAAATTGGGAGGGATATCTCAGTTCTGGAAGTCCCTTCTGAGGAGCGAGGGGTCCCAGCCCCACATCAGGCTCCCAGCCCGGGGTTCCAGTGCCAGAGAAAGAAGTGCCCATAACTTCAGGCAGTGAAAACCAGTGGAGATTGTGGCTGAGTGTGACAGAGGGTGGCTGCAGTATCAGCTGTATCTCTTAAAGGGCCTGTGCACGGACTTACTCACTAATTGACTCACTTGTTCTGGGCTCTAGCACTGGGTCAGCAGCTCAAAAAGAGCCAAGGACATATGAGTTGTCTGGCTTCAAATGAGGGCTGGAGGAGCAGCTTTCTCCCAGACAGAAGTGCTGACAGTAGCCATTGTTTCTATGTTGAGCTTTCCTACCTCCCAGCATGCAGACACAGGAGGCCACCACATCTGCCTCTATCAACCCAGTTAAGAAGAATCATTTGCTCTGCTCTGGTGATTCCCCTTCCCAACTTGAGGGCACATCCAAGCCGTTTCCAGTGACTTTTCCATATGAACATGCTATGGTCTTTCCTAAAATCTCTCAAAGGTTCACAAAACCCAAGCACCTGGCTTTGGCATGTCCTGTACTTCTTGCTGAGCAGCCTAGCACTAGAGGCAGCTGGCCTCTGTTTGCAGTGTAGCCTCTGAAGGCACCCCCAAACCCAGTGTGAGTGACAGCCATGAGTGGCTCATGGTAGATGGCCCTGGGCTGAACACAGCCTTCAGCTGAGCTTTGCCTGCAGCAGGGACCCTCCCAGGACGCCCTAGAGCTGGCATGCCCAGTGGGTGGGCACTATATTTTATTCACTGCTTTTCACCCGAGCCAAAATTGTGTTTAGCAGGTGGTAAGCACTCAGTGATATTTACAGGATGAATGAATACATGCTCTTGCAAGTTTAGATGTAAGTCAGCTCTAGGTGTTATCCATGGGGGTGCTGGTCTTTTGCCAAATAACAGAGTTTTAATCATTCTTTTCTATGGTATTAGATATAGTCTAAATTTCTACTCATTGAGTCTTGGTAACTAATATTTTGTTTTCATTATTAATATTTTGTTAGGAAACCATTTCTTCTAAATTTTAAAAATAATTTCAATAGATTTAGATGTAGCAGTTTCTTATAATTCTTTTACTTCTTTCATTATCTCTTTTTTTTCTTTAGCAAGGATCACCAAGTGTTTATATGCTTTACTGATTTTGTTGTTGTTGTTGCAAAGCATTAATTTTACATTTATTTTTCCTAATTTTTACCTCACTGAATCTACCTTTAACTTATTTTATCTATGTAGTTTCTTCTGATTTATTTTATTCTTTTTTTCCCCTTAATTTTTTAAGTTGATGTATTAGTTAGGATGAAGGCTAAATTGCTGTAGCAAGGGGATCCCAAAACCTCTTTGTTATTTCTCTTTCTTGAAACAGTCCTGGGTGGGTATGTGGTCTGTTCCATATAGTCATTCAGCAACACAAGCAAGTGGGAGAACTCCCATTCTCTAGGGTGGGGTAAGCATACTATAACATGAAGGACAATCCTGACTGTTGCCTGCTTTTGTGAAGAAAGTTTTATTACAATGCAACCATGCTAATTTATTTACATCTGCCAATGGCTGCTTTTGAGCTACAATGGCAGAATTGAGTAGCTATGGCACAGAACAGATAGCTCACAAAACCTAAAGTGTTTTCTCTCTGGACTTCTTCAAAAAAAGTTGATGCTGCTCTAAGGCAATGTCCTATATGCACAATCTAAACTGGCTCACCATGATGCCCTCATTCCAGTGATGGAGAGGGGAAAGAAAATGTGGAGAAGGCATGCCCACTGTGCCCAGATGTGGCACATAACACTTGCACACATATCTTGGTGAGAACTTAAGTCACATGGCCATATATAACTTCAAGGGAACCCGGGGAATGTATTGTAGGTGGATACCAGCCAGCCATGCCATGTGCTCAGCTACTATTCTTTTATTATAGTAAAGGGAGAGAAAGGATTTTGGAGAACAGTTATCAGTTCCCCCCACAGATAAACATGCAGTTCCTTTATTTTCTGTCTTTCTCCTTCAATAATGAAAAAATTTCCAGTGATAAATTTTTTTCTAGTACAACTTAAAGTTTGGCTCAGAGGTTTTGATATGACATTTTCCTTTTTATGGACTTTTTTAGATAGTTGGTAATTTAAGCTTGGATTTCTTCATTAGTTTAAGGACTATTTAAGATGATGTTTCTTAGTTTTCAAGTAGTTACATATTTTGTAAAGTTATATTTTTGCTTTTATTTCTATGTAGTCCTAAAATTTATATTTAAAAAAATGTGCTTACATTCTATTTGTGACCAAACGCATAAAAGGTTTTGTTATACCCAGACATACATATATGTATGTATATATTCCTTTCTCAAATGACAGTTTTATTTAATATATACATCAAGTTCAATTATATTATTTGGTTTTGTATTCTTATTTTTGTCTTTTATATCTATCTGATTCTGAAAAAAATATTACTCTTCCATTCTAACAGCATTTAAAGAATTAAATTCTTGCATTTCTAAGAGTTTCCATTTATATATTTATTTATTATTTATTTTTTAAGATTTTTATTGGGGAATTGGGGGAGGGGAACAGCATTGGGAAATCGGGGAAGGGGAACAGATTGTCTTTTGGTTCTTCAGTCTAGTTGTGGAGGACGTTGCTTCACTGGCCCATGTTGGTATTATCATTGCGCTCTTCTCAAGTGAAGCAGTCACTCGCTGGCCATTGGACAGTGGCTCGCGGCGGTCCTTAGTAGCTCATGGTGGCCCACGGCAGCTCACGAAAGCTCACACCTGCTGCTGGCCAGCCCCACTGCAGACTATGCCGTCGCCAGCAACTCACAGCAGCCCAGCTCCAGGTGGAGCTGTTTTTCACCATCTTAGCTGTAGAGGGTGCAGCATCACTGTCCCTCAGGTGGGATCCGAACCAGGACCCTGCTGCTCAGACCTGGCGTCCCAAGCCAACTCTTAACCAACACACCAATCGGCAGGCCCCATCCATTTATATATTTAGCTGCCTTTTTTTTTTTTTTGTACAACAAGTTATTAACTATTATATTTTTTAAATTGTGCATTTTATATTACTTTGTGTCCTTTTCCTTTATGAATGTTTTAATCTTAAATCTATATGTTCTGATATTAATAATGCCAATTGTCATATCTTTTTTCTTGTATTTTTTTTTTTTACATTTCTCATTCCTTTTTTCCCCTAAGTCTTCTCTAATATGTAAAATGAAGATAACAAAATATGTCTTGACTTGTGTGAGAATAAAAGAAAATAATGGCTGAGGGAGTTTGTAAACCACAAAGAGCTATGCATCTGAATGGTAGATTGTTTCTACTGTCCTAACATAGATAGATAACTGTGCCAATTTTCATTGCCAATACCAGGAAGAATATTTATACCATTACTATTTTGGAACCCATAAATTATTGGATAAAAATATGTTCATTTTATTTTTGTTTTCCTACTATTTTGTTATCTAAAAATGAATACAGTTTCAAGAAAACCAGCTACTTTGAAACATCAAATAACGAATACTCAGTTTAAAGGCAGGAAGCCAGAATTTTAAAATTGTTCTTAAATCACAATAAAGTTAGAATCTCAAGCAGTCACATGACAAAACACCTCTGAGCACATGGTCTACTGGTCCCCCAGGCAGTTGAAAAAAGGAAAAATTATAGACTCAAAAAGTTTGCCCTTTCTTTATTTGCCATGTTTCTATCTTGTCAACAGCCACTTCTCTCTACATCAATCTAAGTCCTTCTTAGTTTCTTTACATCCTTTTGGATATTAAAAAAGGAAAATGCATTTATTTCTAATCTTATTTTATCCCCTAGGCTTAAGTGTGTTTCTTGTAAACAACATGTATCGGTGTTTAAAATTCCATTGTGACAGTATGTTTTCTTATAGGAGAATGTAACCCATTTATTACATCTCCATTCACAACGGATATTCTAGCTTTGTTTATGTTTAGTATACATTTACTTGGGGTTTGCTTTTATCTAATTTCCTCATTTTTTGCACGTTTTATGAACCTATGATGATTTTTTTTCACTTATTGATTTGAAACTTCTGCTTTACTTTTCTTTTAACAGGTTCATTTAGCCTATCCTTTCCCAACGCTCATACTCAAACTCATATATCACCACTATTATATGAAAAGAAGCTTTAGCTGTTTCTCTTATGTTTTAATAGAAAATATATTCTTTCTAAAAAAGTCTTTTGTTTAGGGACTCATACAATTGACACTTAATGTAATAACTGGATAAAATTTCATTTTTTCCAACTTATTTTAATATTTATTATTTATCTGAATTTCTTTTACTTTTTTTCTTTTTTCCTTTCCTTACTCCTACTGACCTGGTCAACTTTCTCTTTATTCCCCCATTTCCCTCATTAGTTTCAGAGTTCTACTGTTCTTTCTAGTGCTCCTAGCAGTTATTATCCTAATCTTGAAGTCATAATCAAAAACTGTTTCCCTTATTACATTAGAGTAAAACAATAAATATATTTCCCTCCCCTAGAAAACTTTCCTCACCTCTTCCCACCAAAAAAAACCTGTAGCACCCTTTCCAGTGCCTCTACCTGCATAACTCCTAAGCCTTGCTGAAACAGTTTAAAACATTTAGTTACAGGCCAAAATTATTCATTTTCAAACACTTAATTAATTTATATTTCAAGTTCCAAGTTACATTCTCATCACAAAAGGATCTACTGTTCACCTCTTTCCTCTCCTTTCTTCTCCTGCTCCAGTTTCAATGTTAGCGAGTTAGATGACTTCCTCAAGTGTTTACCTCAGATAGGTTAAAAGGTCTTTTATTTTCTGAATTCTTTCATGTTGGAACAAGGGCTGGAGAATGTGTCAAGCTAGTGAGGGAAGTGTCAGGATCTTCAGAAAGTGCTTTACTGGCTGTTCTCTCTAAGCCAGGAATTCCGGTATATGATGCTGTAGTTGAAATGTGCCCCTAATCTCAATGGTGGTAAGTGGTCAAGGTCATATGGTGGCACTTCAAGTGGTGTATTTACAATAATAGATGCCAGGATGGAGATAGTAATTAGGAATATTTATTCCATAGATATCTTGGCTGGGTTCACTATTTATGCAGTTCTTAAGTATGAATTAGATGACCCAAGTAAGGCCTTTATTTAATTTCTATAACAAGTGTCCTAGTGCAATGAACCTGAGTTGTAAATGATCTGATTCCCAGGCCCAACAAACCTTGAAGAAAGAGGAAGGCAACTGCCAGTCAATATGGCACAGCAATGTTCTGCTCTGATGCACTCTCTCTGTCCTCAACATGTAACAATGACAGATAACGCATAAAACAGAAAAAAAGATATGGTCTGACTCAAAACCAAAATAAAGATATCTAGAAACCAAAGACAGTACAGAGGTGTAAAGTGGTGAGTGGGGCTGAAGCCACATGTTCTTTGGGTTTTGGATTTAGAGCTGGCTGTGGCTGAAAGCCATTTAGATTTTAGGTAAATGGAGACTAAACTTTTTTTTTTTAAATTCTTTTATTGTGAAATAAACATTTTTAAAAAAAAATTAGTTTCAGGTGTACAATGCAGTGCAAGTTATACTTTTTACTCCTCAAAGTGACAACACCCCTCCCCCAATTTGCTACCCCACTCCACCTCCCATACCACACATATCTATTACAATTCCCTTGACCCCACCCCACATTATACTACACATGCCGTGACCATATACACATTCAACCACAGTTGGCATACAATATTATACAACATAGTCCCAGATGTACAGTGCAGTAATCAAGCCTCCACTACATCCCTGAAGTGGTCTCCACAACAAGACATGTGACCATCTGACACCCCACAAAATATTTACATTATTAATTATATTCCCCGAACTGTCTTTCATATCCCTGTGGCAATATTGCAGTTACCTATCTATGCTGTATAATCCCTTCCACTTTCCCCTTAGCCCCACCCCCTCCCAACTAGCAACCATCATTTTCTCCTCTATATGTATGAGACCATTTCTGTTTACTTTGTTCATTCACTTAGTTTTTTAGATTCCACATATGAGTGAGATCATATGGTATTTGTCTTTCTCCGACTGAGTTACTTCACTTAACATAATAGTCTCTAGGTCCATCCATATAGTTGCAAATGGTACAATTTCATTCTTCTTAATAGTGGAGTAATACTCTATTGTATAAATGTACCACAGTTTCTTAATCCAGTCATCTACCAATGGAAATTTCTATTGTTTCCAAGTCTTTGCTATTGTAATTAGTGCTGCAATAAACACAGTGGTGCAATTATTATTTCGAATTAGCGTCTTGGATTCTTCTGGGTAGATACCCAAGAGTGGAATTGCTGAGTCATACGGTAGTTCCATTTTCCGTTTTTTGAGATACCTCCATACTGATTTCCATAATGGCTGCACCAATCTGCAGTTCCACCAACAGTGCACCAGGGTTCCCTTTTCTCCACAACCTTGCCAGCACTTGTTGTTTGTTGATTTATTGATGATAGCCATTCTGACTGGAGTGAGGTGGTATCTCATTGTGGTTTTCAGTTGCATTTCTCTAATGATTAGTGAGGTTGAACATTTTTTTCATATGCCTATTGGCCATCTGTATGCCCTCTTTAGAGAAATGCCTCTTCCTATCCTCTGCCCTTTTTAAAAATTGGGTTATTTGTTTTTTTGGTGTTGAGTTTCATGAGTGTTTTATAAATTTTGGATATTAACCCCTTATCAGATATATCATTGGCAAATATGTTCTCCCATTCAGTAGGCTGCCTTTTTGTTTTGTTGTTGATTTCCTTTGCTGTGAAAAAACTTTTAAGTTTGATGTAATCCCATATTTTCATTTTTTCTTTTATTTCCCTTGCCCAAGGGGATATATCAGTAAAAATATTACTCAGGGTAATGTCTGCAAACTTACTCCCTATGTTTTCTTCTAGGAGTTTTATGGTTTCAGGTCTTACATTTAAGTCTTTAATCCATTTTGAGTTTGTTCTCATATATGGTATGAGTAAGTGGTCTATTTTCATTTTTTTGCACGTGTCAGTCCAATTTTCCCAGCACCATTTATTACATAGACTATCTATACTCCAATGTAAATTCTTGCTTCCATTGTCATACATTAAATGACCGTATATAAATGGGTTTATTTCTGGGCTCTCTATTCTTTTCGATTGGTCTATGTGTCTATTTTTATGCCAGTACCATAATATTTTGATCACTGTAGACTTGTAGTATGATTTGATGTCAGGTAGTGTGATACCTCCCACTTCGTTCTTATTTCTCAAGATTGCCGTGGCTATTCGGGGTCTTTTATGGTTCCATATAAATTTTAGGATTATATGTTCTATTTCTGAGAAAAATGTCCTTGGTAGTTTGATAGGAATTGCATTGAATCTATATATTGCTGTAGGTAGTATTGACATTTTAACCTTATTAATTCTTCCTATCCATGAACATGGTATGTATTTCCATTTATTTGTATCTTCTTTGATTTCTCTCTTCAGTGTCTTATAATTTTCTGTGTACAGGTTTTTACTTCTTTGGTTAAATTTATTCCGAGATATTTTATTATTTTTGAAGCAATTGTAAAAGAGATTGATTTCCTGATTTCTTTTTCTGATAGTTTATTATTGGTGTATACAAATGCAACTGATTTCTGAATATTAATTTTTATCCTGCTACCTTACTAAATTCGTTTATCAGTTCTAACAGATTTTTGGTGGAGCCTTTGGAGTTATCTATATGTAGTATCATGTCATCTGCATATAATGAGAATTTTACTTCCTCCTTTCCAATTTGGATGCCTTTTATTTCATTCTCTTGTCTGATTGCTGTGGCTAGAACTTCCAGAACTATGTTGAATAGAAGTGGTGACAGTGTGCAGCTTTGTCTTGTTCCTGATCTTAAGGGGAAAGCTTTTAGCCTTTCCCTATTGAGTATGATGTTTGCTGTGGGCTTATCATATATGGCCTTTATTATGTTGAGATATGATCCCACTATTCCCACTTTGCTAAGAGTTTTTATCAGAAATGACTGCTGGATTTTGTCAAATGCTTTTTCTGCATCTATTGATATGATCATATGATTTTTATTTTTCATTTTGTTAATGTAATGTATTACATTAGTTGATTTGCAGATATTGAACCAACTTGCATACCAGGAATGAACCACACTTGGTCGTGGTGTATGATCTTTTTGAAGTGATGCTGAATTTGGTTTGCTATTATTTTGTTGAGGATTTTTGCATCTATGTTCATCAGGGATATCAGCCTGTAGTTTCATTTTTTTGTAATATCTTTGTCTGATTTAGGGATCAGAGTAATAGCGGCCTCATAAAATGTGCTTGGGAGCCTTCCCTCCTTCTGTATTTTTTGGAACAGTTTGAGGAGAATAAGTATTAATTCTTTCTTGAATATTTTGTAAAATTCACCTGTGAAGCCATCTGGTCCAGGACTTTTGTTTGTTGGAAGTTGTTGATTACTGATTCAATTTCTTTGATAGTAATCAGTCTGTTCAGAGTTTATGTTTCTTTTCGGTTCAGACTTGGTAGATTGTATTCTTCTAAAAATTTATCCATTTCTTCCAGATTGTCAAATTTGCTGGCATATAGTTGCTCATAGTATTTTCTTAAAATGTTATGTATTTCATACTTCTCTTTCATTTCTGATTTTGTTAATTTGGGTCCTCTCCTTTTGTTGGTGAGTCTGGGTAAGGGTTTGTCTATTTTGTTTCTCTTTTAAAAAAACAGCTCTTTGTTTCATTGATCTTTTGTATTGTGTTTTAGTCTCTGTTTCATATATTTCTACTCTGGTCTTTATTATTTTCTTCATTGTACTCCCTTTGGGCTTGTTTTGCTGTTCTTTTTACAGTTCCCTTGGCTGTAAAGATAGTGTGTTGATTTGAGATTGTCCTTGCTTCTTTAGGTAGGCCTGCACTGCTATGAACTTCCCTCTTAGGACTGCTTTCACTGCATCCCAGAGATTTTGGGTCGTGGTGTTTTCATTTTTGTTTGTCTCAAGGTATCTTTTGACTTCCTCCTTGATCTCATTTTTGACCCACTCACTATTTAGTAACATATTATTCAGCCTCCATGTATTTTTGTGTTTTCCAGATTTCTTCTTGTAATTGATTTCTAGTTTCATAGCACTGTGATCAGAGAAGATGCTTGGTATGATTTTCATCTTCTTAAATTTGTTGAGACTTGTTTTGTGGCCTAACATGTGGTCTATCTTGGAAATGTTCCACGTGCACTTGAAAAGAATGTATATTGTGTAGCTTTGGGGTGAAATACTCTAAGAATATCGATTAAATCCAGTTGGTCTAACGTGTCATTTAAGGCCACTGTGTCCGTATTGATTTTCTGTCTGGAGATCTGTCCATTGGTGACAACGGGGTTTTGAAGTCCCTACTATGATATTGTTACTGTTGATCTCTTTCTTTATGTCTGTAAAAATCTGTTTTATATATTTAGAAGCTCCTATGTTGGGTGCATAGATGTTTACTAGAGTTATGTCCTCTTGTTGAATCAATCCCTTATTATTACGATTATTATGTAGTGCCTTTGTCTTTTATTGTTGTCTTCATTTTAAAGTCTACTTTGTCCTAAATAAGTATTGCTACTCCAGCTTTTTTCTCATTTCCATTTGCGTGAAATATCTTATTCCATCCCTTTACTTTCAGTCTGTGTGTGTCTTTTGATCTGAGGTGAGTCTCTTGTAGACAGCATATGCATGGATCCTGCTTTCTTATCCACTCAGCCACTGTATGTCTCTTGATTGGAGCATTTAGCCCATTCACATTTAAAGTGATTACTGATAGGTGCATATTTATTGCCATTTTGTTATTGGTATTTCTGGTCTTCCTGGGTTAGCTTGTTTTCCCTTTACTTCTGTTTTAAAAAGCCCTTTTAATATTTCCTGCAATGCTAGCTTGGTGTTTATGAATTCCTTAAGCTTATTCTTTCCTGAGAAGCTCTTTATCTCTCCTTCAATTTTAAACGATAGCTGTGCTGAGTAGAACAATCTTGGTTGTAGGCCTTTATTTTGCATCACTTTGAATATTCCCTCCACTCCCTTCTGGCCTGCAGAGTTTCTGTAGAAAAATCAGCTGTTAGTCTCACAGGAGTGCCTTTGAATATAACCTGATGTCTTTCTCTTGCTGCTTTTAGGATTCTGTCTTTGTCTTTAACCTTTGCCATTTTAACTATGATGTGTCTTGGTGTGGGCCTGTTTGGGTTCAGCTTGTTTGGAACTCTCTGTACTTCCTGGGCTTGTATGTCAATTTCCTTCACCGGGTACGGAAGTTTGCAGTCATTATTTCTTCAAATACATTCTCAATCCCTCGCTTCTCTTTTCCTTCTGGTATTCCTATGATGTGATGTTGTCTATGATGTGAATGTTGTTGGGCTTGATGTTGTCCCACAGGTCTCTTAAACTATTTTCATTGTTTTTTATTCTTTTTTCTTTTTGTTGTTCCAACTGGGTGATTTCTACTATTTTGTCTTCTAAATCGCTGATCTGATTCTCTGCTTCATCTAATCTACTGGTAATTCCTTCGAGTGTTCTTCATTTCAGTTATTGTATTCTTTAGTTTTAACTGGTTGTTTTTTATGATTTCCCTATCCTTCTTTATGTCCTCGCTAAGTTCTTTAAACATTCTTATCATCAGTGTTATAAACACTGTCTCTGAAAGGTTGGCTCCCTCTGTTTCATTTAGTTCCATTTCTACAGGTTTCTTCTGATCTTTTACTTGGGACATGTTTCTTTGTTTCTTCATGCTGGCTGTCACTCTATAATTGCTTTGATCTATTAGATAGAGCACCTAGAAAAAAAAAGGAAAAAAGAAAGAAAAAGACAAAAAAGAAGGAAAAAGAAAAACAAGAGAAAAGAAAAAAAAAACCAAGGGGGTGGCGCTCTGTCCTCTTTAATCTGCAGACCACTTGCTCAGCACTAGAGAGTCTCTGGGCAACTCAGCACCAGCTCTTGGGGGGAAGGGCTCAACGTGTCATGCTCTGGCCTCCTTCTCAGGCTTGTAGTGAGCTTTTTGCAATTAGCTGCTGTGTGCTCTGGAATGGTGCTCACTACCAAAAATCTTCACAGGTTGTTGCGGGTTGTCTTCTGCTGCAAAAAAACCCCTGTGGCCTGCGGACGTGGGGGCCAGGCACCAGGGGCTCAGGGTGCCTCTGGCAAGACACCTCTAGGTGGGCGGGGCAGGCCCCCAAGGCACCACAGGATGTGGTCAGTGGCCCTCAACAAATCAGAGCAGCATGCACTTTGCACCAGCAACCAACCCGCACAAACTTGCCAGGAAAGCCCCGGCTGGATAATGCAGGTGCACAGCTCACACCCCAATGCCCCCAGGAAAACTCCCAGTCTCAGCCTGTCTTAATCAGCCACTCGCAGATCAGGCTGAGCAGCCCAACAGCCAATTGCCAGCCTGGCAACTCTGCACATGCAGTGCAGAGAGCGGGGACCCAAGGCGGCTCGCGCACTCCCGCATCTCAATGAACAGATTGATGGAGCTGGAGCAAGCCTGCCAGGCGTTTCTCTGGCAATACAGCACAAGCAGGGCAGAGGGTGGGAATCCAAGGCCACATGTGCATACACGCACACACTCCTGTGCCAATTTCACCAGACCAATTGGGTCCCTGACTTGACCCTCTGTGGGAGGGCCCAACCCTGAAAAAATAGCACTCTCCTGTACACTACTCGTGTGCAAGCTCCACATCAGGGGAATAGTGGTCCCAAAAACCTCCAGCTCCCACACTGAAGGCGCTCAGTTCAGTCCGTCCCACAGGGTCCTGGGCCTGGCTCACACAGCTAGCTACTCCCTCCTCCAGGAACCGGGTGAGTGCTCACCAGTGAGCGAGTCCGTGTGCCGGCTCCACTGCTTCTCTAGCCATCCTCAGCCTCAGCGAGCTGAGCAAAGAGAGTCCTCACTAATTTCTACTGCCATCTACAATGGAACTCCTCTTCGCGGCAAAATAAATCTGGGCCGGTGAGCTCCGTGTGGGGCCCTGGAGGGTCTCTCCCCCAACCGGAGAAGCCTCCCCACAGCTGGGGCCTCCCTCACGGGGCTCGCCCTCTCTCATCTGCGCCCCTCCTACCAGACCCCACATGGCCTCCTCTTTAAGTCCTTCATTTAGAGGTTCTGTTCATCTAGTGTTCAGGGGACTTCCAAGGTTGAATGTTGTATATATTATTTGTAATTTTGATGTGATGCTGGGAGGCAGTTGGCACAGTGTCTGTCTATTCTGCCATCTTACCAGAAGTCCAAAATGGAGACTAAACTTAAAGTGTTATATTTAGATGGGGGAGTAAAAACTGGCTCCTGCTTGAAGTCAGGAGTTAGAGGGTAGATACTACCTCCTCTGTAAAGGCTGCGGCTGTCCACAATATAGGCATATGGATTTATGGAAGTGAGCACCTAGTGGGTTGGGGGAACAAATCACTTTTGGGGCCAGGAACTGAATTAACTTCAAGGGATGAACCTGTGATATTGCCAATTAATCACCATGTAGCAGGAGCCCAATAAGACATTACAAGAACTTTTCTGGGTCAGGAGCCATAGGGAAGGGGGACCTGGATGGAGACAACTGAAAAGCTGATAGTGAGTGGCAAAAAATAGGGAGAAGTAGAGAAAAGCAAACAAACCTTCAATATCTCATTCAAAATAAGACTGTTAATCAAAATTACAAAGCATAGGAATAAATCTAACACTAAGGAAGAGAGAAATGAAACTATTTTTATAGAATGCTCTAACATAGACTTTAAATGTATTTGATGATCAAATAGTTCATTGTTCTGGTTATTTATTGCATTCCAAAAAGTAGTAGTTTAGGGCCGGCTGAGTGGCATGGTGGTTAAGCGCTGGCTTGGGAAGCCAGCAGCCCCTGTTTGGTCCCACATGAGGGCCAGTGACACTGCCCTCAAAAAATAAAAGAAAAAAAGTAGTAGTTTAAAACAACAGCAGCAACACATATTTATTTTCCTCATAAAGTCTGCAGTTGGGATGGGCTCAAACACTCAGTTTCTCATGCTCTCTCCCTAATACCTAGAACAGGAAAAAGATGTTCTCAATTGCCACTTTTATTTCACATCATGCTAGAAGTCCTAGCTCATGTGGTAAGGAAATAAAAAGAAACAAAAGGCATATAGACTGAAAAGCAAGAAATAAAACTATATTCACGTGTGATATGATTGTCTATATAGAGAATCCCCCAAAATCTACATGCACAAAAATCCTCCTACAACTAATAAGTGAGTTTAGCAAACTATAGAATACAAAGTTAGTCTATAAAAGGCAACTGTATTCTTATACACCACCAATTATCAACTGGAATGTGAAATTTAAAAAATGCCATTTGCAATAATACCAAAAAAAAAAAAAAGTACTGATAAAATATGTCTGGTGCCGACCGAGTGGCGCGGTGGTTAAGCGCTGGCTTGGGAAGCCAGCAGCCCTGGTTCGGTCCCACATATGAGGGCCAGTGACACTGCCCTCAAAAAAAAAAAATATATATATATATATTTATATCTATATATATATCTATATATAGATATATATATAGATATCTGACAAAATATGTGCAAGATTGGTATGCAGAAAACACTAATAAAAGAAAACAAAGAAGACTGGGATGATTAGAGAGGTATATCCTGTTCATGGATTAGAAGACTCAATACTTGAAAGATGTCATGTTTTCCAATTTGATTTATATATTAAACAGAATCTTAATCAAAATCCAAGCAAACTTTTTACTAGACACCAAAAGGTGATTCTAAAATGTATACAAGCTATACGATGTATGCAAAAAAAAAAGGAATAGCCAAGACAAGTCTGAAAAAGAAAAATATACTTGGAAGACTCACATTTCCTGATTTCAAGATGACTACAGTAATTATGACAGTGGGATGCTGGTGAAAAGACAGACAACAGATCGACCGAACAGAATAAAGAGACCAGAAATAAGTAAGTGATGCTGGATGTTCATATGCAAAAGCAAAACACAATAAAAAAAGGATATCAACACATACCTCACACCATATACAAAAATTAAATTAAAATGGACCACAGACCTACATGTAAAACATCACACTATGCAACTTTTAGAGGAAATATAGGCGAAAAACTATATGACCTTAGGTTTGATGAGTTTTTAGCTACAACTCCAAAAGAAAAAATATTTACTACATTGGACTTTACAGAAATTGAAAACTTTTACTCTTTGAAAGACACCGTTAAAATAATTAAAACAAATTAGAGACTGGGAGTATGCAAATCACAAATCTGATAAAGGACTCATATCTAGAATATATAAAGAGCTCTTAAAATTCAACAACAACAAAAAAGAAAAGTCCAATTTAAAAAATAGGCAAAGGATCTGAACAGGCATTTACTAAAGATGACACATAGGTGGCACATAAGCATATGAAAAGATTCTCAACATCATTGTCATTGGGAAATGCAAATTAAGACAACAATGAGATACCAGCTAAAATCCAAAAATCCTACAAAATTGAAACATTGGAAGGATGCGGGGTCACAAGAACTCTAGTTCATTAATCATGGAAATAAAAAATTTGGTATAGCCATTTTGGAAGACAATGAAAGTTTATTATAAAGTTAATCTTAGACTTATACAATATAATAATTGCACAGAATCTTTGCTACCGAGACCAGTTACACAGAAAAAAAGAATAAACCCTTCATAATGCAGGCAAAGGTTATAAACAGCAAACCACTGAGACACACCCATAAAATTGAGGAAACTTTCCTAAGATGTAACAGATTTCATAGCTAACAGATTTGAGAGCTTTTTCAGATGCAGATATTATAAACCATGGTAAATAAAATTCACTTCCCATGTTTATAATGCTCCCAAGGGCAACAAAAATTCACATAAAACTCTACAGTCTTACCCACATGCAAGGTTTGGAGGGGAAAATAGCAGCTGGAAAGTGAAGGGGGAGAATCCCAGAAAGGAGACAGCCAGAGAGCAGGAGTCAAATTCGCATAACTTTTGCCCAAATTTCTAGCTCCTGAAATACTCATGTGTCAGCAGACTACAAGCAGGCGGATTTAGGCTACAAAGACCGCTGTATCACCTGCAGCCCTCCATAGTGGAAACAAGGCTCAAATGGACAAACAAACCCACTAGTCTTTAGAGAAACATAAAAACATCACAAAATTACTAGAAATACAAAGAAACAGGAACATGTGAGCCATAGACAAGAGAAAAGATGATTGATACAAACTGAACCTGTGAAGGAACAGTTACTAGAATTAGCAGAAAAGCATTTGAAAACTATGCTCAAAGACATAAAAGTAAATAAGCTCTCTGAATGAATAAATAGGAAATCTCAGCAGAGAAAGAGATATTATATATAAAAAAACCCCAACCAAATGAAATTTCAAGAACTTAAAAAATACACTATTGAAATAAAACATTTCACTAGATGATCATACAGAGTAAGGGAAAATAATAAATGCTAAACTATGCTTGCAAAATACTGGAGTTGTCTGAATAGTGTGGTGGGGGATGTGTTGGTGGGGGAGGTTAAAGGACCCTTCTGTGAGGAATAGGGTAGAGGAGGTGAGTAGGTAAGAATTAATGTGTTGTGGGAGTGTCTCAGTGGTGGAAAAAGCTGGTATATTTGTCACAAATAAAGGGAGAGTTATGTTTGATTAATAAAGCAGAGAAAAGAGAACAGTGAAGATTAATGGGATGAAAACATAAAAAGGAACATCAAAATTAACAAGGTGAAGAAGTGGAATCGATAACTCTATCAGACTCACAAACATAAGGTAAACAAAAAAGACATACATCCCTTAAAGTAATAAATACAGAGATAGAAGGAATAAAATAAAATAGAACAGTCTAAATATGAATGAACTGAATCAATCCATTAAAAGACAAAGATGGTTAGAGTTGGTGAAAAATTAAAATCTAACTGTAAACACACACACACACACACACACACACACACACACACACACACACACCCCAAGCAAAGAAAGGTTGACAACATCACAAACGGACTGTATAGTTTTTGGTGTCAACTTGGTCAGGCTAGTAAGAGGTTGGAAGAGAGGGCTGCCCACTTAAAGGGGCTTAGGTGTAGATAAAAGGCATCCTAAGAGAACAACATGCAAATCCTATGGCAACAAATGTGAAAATCTACAGAAAATGGATGATTTCCTTGTCAGGCCAACTACCGAACTCATCCAGGAATGACTGGAGCATTTGAAGTGAGCAAGCGCCCGAGAGAAGATGGAAAGCTCAGTAGAAACTGACCAGAGGAGAGGGCACCCCAAGCAGTGCCCACTCTTTAGAGAGCAGCATTGAATTTCTGTTACGCTATTGTACAATGGGGAAAAGATGAGCCCCCATTCTTCTTGGAAGCCAGAATAACTAAAATTCCAAAAGCTAATAAATTCAGTGAAAAGGAAAATATGTACCAATCTCACATATTAATATGGAGTCAAAAGTTTAACAAAATATTAGCAAATAGAATCCAGTAATGTGTGAATAACTAAGCAGGGCTTGATTAATCCAGGAATTCTTCAAAGGTATTTCAATATAAGATGAAAAGGTATCAATAAAGTTAAGGAGAAAACACATGTGGGCCTATCAACAGACGCTGAAAGGCATTTCCTAGAATTCAGTGAACTTGTTAATTCTTAAAGGGAATAAAGACGACCGGCTGTTTTGCTTGGGGAGTTTCCGTAACAGGTGGCTGATGCGGGGGCCACACCAATGTGGGCCCCTAGTTCTGTTAAGTCCACTTCCCCAGCCCCGCGGACCTTGCCCCCCGCGCTGTCCCAAAGCGGCCGGTAGCCAGGTATAGCCGATGCGTGCACCGGCAGGGACAAGGCGCGACGGACGTCTAACAAAGTGGGTACAGGCTGTCACTAGGGGCCGGGGCCGAGGGAGGCGTGCGCTCCCCGGTAGACGAGGCGGCCACGTGCTGGAAGCCTGGTGCCAGGCGCAGAGGAGATGATGCCTGAACCGAGCTCCAGCCTGCGCTCCTGAAAGGCGCGGAGCGCACCTCTAAGACGTCGGATCCGCTGCAAGCTCGTGAGATGGCGGGGAAGCAGGGGTTGTGGAGGGGAGAGACTATCCTGCACTGCCCGCGGCCACGCCCATGGCCCCCCTCAGTCCGCGAGGTTCTTACGTGGGGCGCCACCGCCCGATGCCCGCAGCAAGGAGTGTCTGGGCGTGGCCACTTCTGAGCGGTTGGTCCCTGGGCTGTCTCTACTATAACATTTAAGGGCTCTCCGGCGCTGGTAAATCCCGTTATTTCCATGCGCAGTGTTTACAGAATATAAGGCTCTTCAGGAACAGATATAGGAGCAAAGTCTGGAGTTCCCCCAAACTATCAGCAAATATCTTAAATATTAGAAACACTGAAGTTACTGCAGTTAACACCAAAAGCAATGCCTATCATTATTAATATTTTCTTGGAGATTTAAGTAAATCTAAGGACATGAAATGACTGGCATGGACATTAGAAAATACATTAGTTTTTTTTTGTGATGATGTGAATGTGTACGTTAGTAAGCCCTAGAGAATAGAGGAAAAAACCATTTAGAATAATTGTGCAAATTTGGTTAAGTAGATGAGAAATAAACGTTAAAATAAATGAACCGCTTTCTTATGTTTCTAAATGTAAAACGGAAGACATTTAAAATTACATACATAAGAAAAATTTTAACAAGAAAGACTGAGGTCCAACGATTAAGAATCTGTAATATTAAAAAACATTAAACAAAATTTAAAAAAATGGAAAGGTCTCCCATGTTCTTAGATACAATGATTTATCTATACTATATCTCTTCTCTCAAAATCAACATCTAAATATAATGCAATTTCCAATTAGAATCGAATTAGAAAAAAATGGGGTTCTTTTTCATAATCGAATGAAATATTCTTAAATGTTGAACAAATGCCTAGAATAGTTAAGAAAACCATGAAAAAAAAACAGTGGAGGGGAGATTTACCATGTTTATTATCAGAACCCACCCTAAAGTCACCTTAACCAAACCAATATAATATTCGTGAACTAATGATAAACAGATAAGTGGAACAGAGAATTGAGAAGTAGATTCCAGTTTACATGAGAAGTCAATATATGACAAATGTGGAAGTTCAATGCTGATAGATAGAGTAGTCCATAGTGTGAAGCCAGCACAACTATACACTCTTCTGGAAGAAATTAAAATTTTATCAGCATCTTACACCTGATGTAAAAATAAATAGATTGAAGTTTAAATATAAAAGTTAAAACAATAGGGCCGGCGGCGAGTGGCTCAGTGGTTAAGCGTTGGCTTGGGAAGCCAGTGGCCCCGCTTCGGGTCCCACATATGAGGGTCAGTGACACTGCCCTCTAAAAAAAAAAAAAAGTTAAAACAATAAAAATCTCCTAGGAAAATCTGGGAAGTAAGAGCGATGTAGTCTTCAACCCAGTAATTCTATTCCTAAGACTCTATCCCATATAACAGAGTTTGGAAATCTAGAGCCATAGAAAAAAATTTATTCATATATGACTATATCAAAATTTAAAACTGTGAAAATGGTATCTATGATATCTTTTGATACAAAGGGCATGAAAAAATGATATTGATGGGAAAAGCTTATAATGCAGATGATAAATGATTAATTTCTTTATTATACAAAGAAAATGTACAGATTGATAAAAAACAAACATCTAGTGAAAATGAGCAAAGGTGTATAAATAGGCAAGTCACAGAAGAGAAAATGTAATGGGCCACTAAATGAATGAAAGGATGTTCAAGTTTACTAGTATGGGAAATGCAAATTGGAGTCACAATTTAAATATCTCTTTACTCCCATCAGATAGGCAAATTGGAAAGAAATGTAAAGCCTATTACTTACTGGTTCAGGGATTCAGGGAGGTGGGGGTTAGAGATTTTACACACTGCTGTAGCAACGTGAAGTGTTACAGAAACTGAACACTATAACATTCTTGGAAAGCAATCTGGCAACATTCATTAAAATTAAAATTTCAAATACTCTTCAACCCAGGGATTCCACTTCTGAGAACCTGTCCCACAGATCAATTAATAAGGATCTGTGATCATGGATGCTTCCTAAAGCATTATTCATTGTGGTCAAGATCTGGAAACAAAAAGATTGCCCATCACTAGCATTCTTATTACATGTTTCTGCGAATTCATTTAAATATGTTTGTAATCAATGATTAGTGTTAATGGATTAGATATAATGTTTTGATGAGTGTATTAATAATGTTTGGAAATTTTTGCTTAATACACATTATAAATTATATATTTAGCTGAGCGCTTGCACCAATAGTCATAAGCATCCCTCTTACATCCCCCAACTTTCTTGGATATTTCAATATCCTAACAATGAAGAAAGTGACATGATAGTAACATCCATCCTGAAAATAAACATAAATAGCAATTTAGAGAAGAATAAATATATAAAAATGCTCACCTTCAACAATTAGAAAAAAGTAAACAAATGTTGATTGATATTACTATTTTGGAGGGCACTCCGGCAATATTTGATCAGAATTTAAGAGGATTTGGAGATTTCAAAATTCTATCATGTCCTTTGAATTATCTTACTATTTTGGGGGGAGAGGTATTTATTATTACTTGTGTGTGTGTGTGACTCACTATATTATCAATTTTTATGTCTCGTGAAAGTTTCAAAAATACATATCCGACATTCAGGGATTCCTAATTTCCGTATGTGCTGCAGTGTTTTACTTTCCCATGATGCACGCACGCATGCACACAGGCAGGCAGGCACGCACACTTGAATGCGGTCTCAGGGTTGCTTCTGATAACCACACCTTGAGCTTGGCAATGTGTGGCCGTTACTGGTCTCTCTCAAAGTTACACTTGCACTAAACAGTTCAGGAGTCTGTAAACCGGAATCCTATCAAGATCTTCCACTTGAGGTGGGTTGTGTGGGCACAGAGGGAGGTTTATGGAAGAGTGGGGTAGTTCCCTCCCCAGCTCATCCCCCAGTTTTCATCATGAGTGTAATAATCTCAACCACAGCATCTCCACCTCACCGATTAGAACTGGTTCCGCAGGCTCTGAAAGTGGCTGTGGTGGGGAATGAGTGGAGACCGGGGTGTGGTTTGGTGGACAGCTGTCCATTTCTGAGACCCAATCCTATATACTGGAAGCAAACAAGGAGTTTTCTTGGCAGAATCCTGAGTATACTTTGGGGTCATTCTGACCCAAAGGGACAGGGATCCTGCTTACTTTCACTCGGGAACTCACTCCAACAGAATGGAGCCTCCAGGAGAACAGGAACTTTGTCTTGTTCAGTACTGTATGCCCAGCACTGGGAAGAATGCCTGGTGTACGGCAGGTGCCCAATGAATGTTTGTAGAATGAAGGAATGGATCCTGTTTGTCAGGAATCATACTTTGGCAAGGAGTGCAGAGCCAGACATGCATCAAATCCAGTCTCCCAAATCTGACTTGCTGTATTTGATTCCAACCCTGCAATTTATTTAATCTTGTGGCCTGCAGAATAGCCATTATTGCCTCCCCCTTCCATCCTAACAGGGAGAATTGGAAGGTCCCTCCAGGTTTCAGTAAAATGTTGAGCTTCTCTAGTATTGTTTTTGCTCTAAATTGCTCCCCAACCAAACTGGATTTTCCAAATATCATTCCATAGCACCTTGCTATGGGGCTTCATTTAGAAGTGTCCAAAATTATTTTATTCTTCCTGTGTGATTATGTATGATCAGAAATTGATATGTAAGCCCTAGCCACTTTTACGATTTACCAAATACCCATTGAGGACATTTACATTACATTAGTACTTCTCTCTTTCAAATATTTATTAACAAATGATCAATACTTCAGATTTAACCATGGGTTATTAGCATTATTGTTCACTTCCTTATTTATCTTCTGCTTTCTTGAGATGTCCATATTGATTCCATTTTTGTTTCTCTTAGTTATTTTTAATTTTTTAAATAAAGACTACAACTTACTTTCTGAATCCTTGTACATCAGAACTCCTGTTTTGCTTGTACATCTGACAGCTTGGTTGGATTTGCCTGATGACTTCTCTCATTCAGCCTTCCATCTGATGTCAGTTCTGGTTGATTCTCTTTCAGATTGTAGTCATGTGGGACCTATGTGTTTTTTGTTTGTTTGTTGTTTTGTGTATCCTCATAATTTCCCAAAATTTTCTTAACCAATATTGTGGCTTAACCAAATTTTCCTTGTATTTCTAAGTTATTATTGCTCCATGTATTTTGCTGCTGGGTTGTTTGGTGTGAAAATGTTTATTATTTTTTCCTCATTTTGGCAGAAAGGACCTTTTTTGGTAGCCCTGTCTGGCAAGTGTGAGCTCAGGGAAATCTGCTCATGTTATTTTGAGGGTATGTCTCTTTAACTGTCAACCTCCACTTTCTTCCCCCTTCTGGATGCCTGGGTATTGGCTCTCCTGAAACTGTAGTGGGAAAGTCCAGAGTCAAATAACCTGGTTTAAATCCTGTCACTTCTAGCAAGTCAGTGTCCAAGACTTAGTTTCTTCATCTCTACAATGGGTATAGTAATAGCACTGAAAAGGGGGATAAACGGGATTTTTGTTATCTTCACAGAATTTGAAATCTTAAGGTAAAGCATGAGACTTCTAAGAAATTTCTGCTTGTAGGTTTGCATGTTAAATTGTGCCTCTCCCTTCAGATAGGGCTGGCTCTAGTGGGAAAACTTCAGACACCCAAAAACAGAAACAGCTGGAGCCCTGGACCCTGGTCTTCGCTGTGTGGCCCTAGACAGCAGGCTTAATCCCCTGGACTTATCTGTAAAAGTGGGGTGTTAACTTCAAAGGTCTGTATTAGTTGTCAAGTTTGGTTCTGACCTTTCTTTAAAGGACAAATTCATTTTCACTCTCTGTAGAATAAGGAAAAAAAAAAGGTTCCCTCAGCGGCTTTTTATTTACTGGCCTAATTGTTAAGGAGAAAAGGCAAATTAAAATTTAAATATGATATGAGATTTTAAAATGATAATTTCTGTTATGAGAACTTATAATACTTGATGAAATAAAATCATAAGAACCCTACCTGATGATGCTTGTATCTAGGAGATCTGGCACCTAAGTTCGCAAAATTGTTGCAATGATGCGGCTAACCTTTTTCTGTGTTTTTTTTTTTTATTTTATATTAGAGGGATTATTCATTATGAATTTGTGCCAATTGGACAAACAGTTAACCAAGTTTACTATTTGGAAGTGCTAAAAAGGCTACATGAAAAAGTTAGATGACCTGAACTCTTCACCAACAATTCATGGCTCTTGCATCACGACAATGCACCAGGTAATAGCACTGTCTGTGAGGGAGTTTTTTAGCCAGTAAATAAATAACTGTATTAGAACACCCTCCCTACTCACCTGATCTGGCCCCCAGTGACTTTTCTTTACCTGAAGATAAAGGAAACATTGAAAGGAAGACATTTTTATGACATTCAGAACATCAAGGGTACTACAATGACAGCTCTGAAGGCCATTTCAGAAAAAGAGTTCCAAAATTGCTTTGAAGGATGGACTAGGCTCTGGCATCAGTGCATAGCTTCCCAAGGGGAGTACTTCGAAGGTGACCACAGTGATATTCAGCAATGAGGTATGTAGCATTTTTTCTAGGATCAGTTTGCAAACTTAATTGTCAGACCCCATAAATAGTCACACAACTTCTAGAAATTTTAGACAGAGCACAAGACTCCATGGTTAGAGCTTCTGAAGTACAAAGTAACAAGAATTAGAATTCTCAAAGATTCTCTAGTTTTGGTCCATTGTAGTAAAAGCATTTTTTTGTTTTATAGAACAAAGCTAGCTCGAGTGTTAAAATTATTTATAAAATTTTCTAGAGTCAAATTTTGAAAGACTCTTTTTTGAAAATGTGTCTTAAGTATTAACTCTTTTGCTGTGTTAATTGATGTTTTTTTCAAAATGTGTCAGAAATCCACAAAAACCAAAAATTTGATATTTTGACTATTGTATGCATTTAATAATAACATTTTTAGCTGCTTTGTATATAAGTGACTATATATATATATATATATATATATATATATATATATATATATATATATATATTTTGGATATATTCATTCGGATATATCCGTTGCAGCAAAAGGGTGTCCTTCACCCAATAAATACTGGTTGATTATCTGCCATGTACAGGGAACTACCAGTTTGTGGACATAAGCTTAGAAGAATGTGCGTGTGTGCGCGCGTGTGTGTCTATTCTCTCTGAAAAAATCTAATAAGCTGTAATAAATGTTCATAGGCAAAAGTAAGTAAACTTTTAATGGGTAAGTCCAGAGATGGTACTGTGAAGGAAGGGCTATCATTAGGACAGGGCTGGAGAATGGATAAGATTTTGGCATGTGGAATTCATGGGCAGGAAGAGAAAGAATTCATTTCAGGGACAGACAACAGGGCAACTGAAGGCAAACAGATGGATAAGCACAATGTATTGTGAATAACTTCGTATGAAAATGATAGGAAGAGGAAGAGGAGGAAATGGGAAGGCATAGTTAAGAATGGAAGAGAATTTTCAGGGTCCTTCAAATCACTGACTAGTACTAACTTGAAGCTCTCTTAGTAAAGGTACACTTTAGGAATATATATTCGAATGTATGAAACAACATATAACAGAAAATATAACAGTAACACTTTATTACAGCAAAAGGTAATTTTATTTAGAAAGGTGGGAATGAGTTGAAGGTATCTGCCTGAAGTCTTTAAACAAAATGGTCTTCAAGATGCTTATACTGATTACCATTCGTTTTGGGGTGGGAAAAGCTGACATACCTTAAAATCTTGAATAGGGCATGGCTTAGGCTATTAACCTATTTACACAATGAACATTCCTAAGGCATGAAAATCTGGTTACGGGAGCCTTCTTAGAAATGTCATTAGGTGTGTGTGTGAATGACAATAACAGATTAATTATGTATTTCTAGAAATAGAGCAGTTTACCAACATCATTCCAATGGGACTACTAACTGCATTCACAATACTTTGAATAGGGTCCCAAGAACAAGATTAAAAATTCTCTAATGACAAACAGAATAAACCAAAAGTTAAGCCTTTCTAAAAAATTCTAATATCAAAACAGAAAACTTCTATAGCTTATATGAGGAGCTGTGTCACTTCCGACCCTCATTCCCTCAGAGTCCCAGGGCTTTGACAGGTATAAATGGACTGTATGCCTGCTTCCCAAAAGATTCAGTGTACAAATGTTTCCACTTGTGCATTTATAATAAACATTGGTTTACATTTCAAGCATGCCTCTACTGAGTAAAGCAAGATTAACCTGTTTACGTTTTTTTTAAAAAAGAAAACTTGTTCATTAGGGAAAAAAAAAACAAAAAATAATTCCATCTGCAATAACGGCAGCCAAAGTAAAAGTACAGAAAAGGAGATTCTGAGAACTCCTTCATGGATACAATCGCCATTAAGCACTGTGCTCTTTTCCTGTTTCTTTTCTAAAGCAGTCAAAGCCTGGGAATTTATGTTCTCTGCCATAACAGTGTATCAGTGAGAAAAGTGTTTCCACTTTCTTTAAGGTAAAACCAGCCCCTCTAAAGAATGACAGTTGAAACTAGCTGTATTAGTCAGCTTCGCCAGAGAAATAGAATCAATAGAATGTGTTTATGTAAATACATATTTAAGAAATTTGCTCACATGATCATGGGGGTTGACAAGTCCGAAATCTGCAGGGCAGGCCAGCAGGCTAGAGACCCAGGGAAGAATTGATGTTGCAGCTCATAGGCCAAAGGCAGGATTTCCTCTTGCTGGGAGAACTCGGTCCCTTTAAGACCTTCAGCTGATTGGATGAGGCCCATCCACATGGAGGCTAATCTGTTTTACTTAAAGTCTTCTGATTGTAAATGTTAATCATATCTAAAAAATACCTTCACAGCAACACCTAGACTGGTGTTTGACTAGACCAGACATCTAGTTTGGGTACTATGGCCTACCCAAGTTGACACATAAACTTAACCATCACACTAGCCAAGTGTCAAACATCTTCAGAGCAGTGAATTGACATCTGTGAATAGAATGCAGGTGAAGTCAAGACATTCTGGGTTTTGTTTTAGTTTTAGGCAGAAACTGTGGGTATCTGATCATTTCTGACCTACACAAAAAAGGGTAACCGGGTATGGTTCAATACAATATTGAGGCTTTCCCGAAGTTGCATTGATGCTGCCATCTTCACTAGGATGCTTGATCAGGAAACAACATTCTTTCTCTAAAATTGACTTCTTTTGAACAACCCTAGGACTTAGCTCAAAGGGGTAGTGCCTTTTTCTTAAGAAATGTTGAATAAATGTTTAAGGAAAAGTGAGAGCAAAACTCAAGCTGTTCCATAACCACACTGAATTTTTTCCTCCCCTTATTAGTAAACCAAGTACAAACATTTCATTTAACAATAACACAAATGGGTCTATGATGTCATAAGCAAACTGCATTTCTATTCCTTTTCCATAAGATTGTACCTTAAGTGAATTAATACCAAACATACTTTTTCAGAGTAGTCTAACTATAAAAAGCAAAAGCATTTTCTTCTATAAACAGTCCTTGAAATATCTCATATGAATTTAAATAAAAATGCATTTAGTGTTAATACTAAGAATTAACAAAGAAATATTAGATTTTCTGGAATTAAGCATTTGAAGAGGCACTGCCAATATTAGAATGACTGTTCATTTTCTTTCTCTCTCTGAAAATAGGAGAGCCAAAGGTAAAGGAGGACTTTTTCCTATCAGACTGAAAGGGATGCTTTGAGATACATTAAAAATTATTGGGCTGGGTGAATGGTGCGTTGGTTAAGAGCTGGCTTGGGACGCTAGCAGCCCCGGTTCGGATCTCACATATGAGGGCCAGTGACACTGCCCTCTACAGCTAAGATGGTGCTGGGCTGCTGTGAGTCCCCGGGGACGGCATAGCTGCACCCCTGCTGCAGTGGGCTGCCATAGGCTACAATGAGTGGCCGGCAGCCAGAGTGAGTGGCCGGCAGCCAGTGTGAGCTGCCAAGAGCCGCAGTGAGCTGCCGTCCAGAGGCCGGTGACCGATCTGCCTCACCCAGGAAGAGTGCAATGACGATACCAACATGGGCCAGTGAAGCAATGTCCTCCGCAACTAGACTGAAGAACAAAAGGACAACAACTTGTCTGTTCCCCTTCCCCGGTTCCCCAATGCTGTTCCCCACCCCCAATTCCCCAATAAAAATCTTAAAAAAAAAAAATTACACAATTGGTTCCTGAGCAATTATGAATTGAATCTTCAGAATTAATTATCTATTTTTGAAGCTGCATTAGTGACTGCTTAACTGATGAGTTTTAGATCAAATAATATGTGTGCTTGTTGCTTTGGTCCCGATGAATTGCCAAGGGAGGATTTTCAACAACTTTTAGACCAATCAGCCCAGGGGAACTTCTAAAATGATAATTTATAGTACTGACAGACATTAAGTGTTAAAGGAATGCTTAATGCCAATTTTATCTCACAAGAACAAGAAACATTGCCAATTTATACTGATAGTCTTTTTGGAATTCCTTTTTGAATTTTTATCTGTATTAAAGTTTTGATGCATCATGTTTTGACTTTTTTATTTACAACTTCTATCCTTCCTTTAAAGGTACAAAAGTTTTTAGAAAAACAAAAACAAAAAAGAAACCCTAGAACTTTACATTTCACTTCAGTAACAAACTACTGTCTTGGACCCAACTATCAGAATCTTGTATTTATGAAATGAGAAAATATCTAAAATTCAAAGTGAAGGAAAAAATATTATACCAAATAGAAATTTATCATCTATTAAAATTTCAGTAAGATCTACATTATCTAAAGCCATTCTATAATTTTATTCATATATTTTGTGGAGTTCACATATCTTTTTCTTACAGAAAACATAACACTGTAGGCCACAAGAAGCTGCAGTACTATTGTTTAATTAGCAGCAAATTAATATTTTATATCTGGGTAACTGGACAATAAATAGCCTGCTTCTTTGGATGTGGATGTTTAAAATGTAGTATCACTGCAGCTTCATAATGGGACTGCTATTTTACAGAGCTTATACACACACGAAAAATACGATCTTTGTCTATATTTTATACAAATACAACAGTAGTTTGTGAATACATTTTAAGTACATGATATACATGATAAGCCACTTGATTCCCCAATATCACAGAATAGCGATTTTTAAATGTAATAAAAATATACAAAATTCAGCCTGGAATGCAGATTTTTTTGTTTTCTATTTTGACTCAAAACTTTATCATAAGAACATTATTTTTAGAGTACTAGTCCAAACACTTTTTCATCAGCTAAAAATACAATTTCAGCAGTCCAGCTTACGTTCAGGCACGATGCAATCCATTTTCTAATGGATTCCCAGTTTTTGTTAAATTCAAAGGGCCGTTAGTAACATACAGCATGTTCTTCACTCCACACCATATTATAAAGCCCACTTTTCTTTTTGATTTACAGTCACATTGTGGATGAAAGCTGGGTTTGTTCTGGTAACATTTGCACGTCCAAGATTTCCTTTTGCAAGTGCACATGAATACATTGTGGTGGGTGGTGTAAGTCTGTTAATGACAAATTAAGTCACAGTATAAAAATATATTGTACACCTTTACACTTAATGAAGTCCGTTTTTCCTATGGATAAAAAAATACGACTGAACGAGACAGAGAAGTCTGTAGCACCATGAAGAGTTGTATCCCAAGTTACATTAGCAGCATGATCCAACCTAATATTGAAGGAGTGTTTCTGAGAAGATAGACATTCATTCTGGTTCGTCTGTACCACTGAAGCTTATACAATGAAGTGTTTTATACATTAGCAATAGTTCTGTCATTTCTAGAGCTAGATAACTGATCAAAAGACACAAAAGACACTGCCTTCCATCCTCAGAGGGCTGACAACGCTGCAGAAGCGGGTAAGGGTGATCTAAGCGTGCCTTCATGTTGTTAGTATCATCTTGTTTTATATGATCAAAAAGGAGCTCTGCATGGGTTTTTAGCACAAACTACACATCTTATCTGAATCTATGTAATCACAACGAACTATATGTGTTGTTGACAAGGCTGCTGACAGATTGAGAAAAATAAGATGAAATCAACTTAGGCACTCATTTGTCAGAGATAACAGTCTGCCATTGCTAATGAAGAATACTCAGCATTTAAAAGATCTCCTCCAATGCCACATGGATCTCAGTAGGCTAGAAGCAACTTGGGTGAACTGGTATTTTTAAGTTTACATACTGGGAAGACAGTGTGTTTTGAGACACGTAAACCTTGTAAAAAAATAAACCATTGTAAAACCTTATGAAAAGACACACACTGATTCTGTGCAATATAGCAAATTGATAAGAAAACACTGTAAAAATGTACCTGTTTAAAATACCATCTACCATTTTTGAACACAAAGCATTATATATCAAAGGCCTACATATATATCATCTAATGGCACTTGAAACAAATTATAAGTCTTAAAATAAAAGGCATAACCTATAAGAAAGTTTCTGTAAAGGTTTAGATTCGTTTTGAAAGTGCTATATCTTGTAATATGTGTAGTATAGAGGTTGACCAAGCTCTATTTTTAAAAAAAATATTGGCCTATATACGTGTATTGCTTACTAGACGAATGATCCTGAAAATATGTACTCTTTAACATTCATTATTAGCTTAATAAAGCAATCAGCTCTGGCTCATGTTTCAGTCAGTAAATGGTTTTTAAAAACCGCTACTGTCCAAATTAACACAATATATCACTATATTCCACAAATGACTAATAATAATAAAGCACAAGCAACAAATGGGCAAAAATACATAGTTTGGAAGAAACACTAAATGAAATTTAAAAGTTGTACAAAGAGTGGTGCATGATCAGCCAGGACAACTGAAGTTTTGAAAAATTGAACCTGGTAATAGGATTTTAAAATGCAAATTTTAACACTGACCAATAACTATAAAGATGATATTTGCATATATCAATGGATAATATTGCTTACTGTGCCAAGATCCTTCCACAGTCACGCTTCCATGTCTGATGATTAAATTTGCACACACATGTGGAAGTTCAAACTGAATGATGTTCAATATCTTGTCCGAGGTCCAAATTCTAAACTGAAATATTTTTACTTAATGATAAACTTTTTTTTTTTAACCAAGCAAAGCCACTACTTGAAATTTCAAGGATGATTCTTGCCACTGGAGAATGGTAACAGTATTGGCAATAATTATTTTTAATCATATCCAGTGGACATAAAAATAAATGTCAATTTTTTTCTTGGGGGGAAAAAAAGCCAAATCTGTGTTACAATCTTATTAGACCATTGTGCAACTAAAATGAGTCTGTCTCATCTTTAATAGAAATTCCCTCCAAAAGGGTTTAGTGACCACTACAGCCAATTTTAAAAACAAATTAGCTGAATTCCCTCTTATTTGGAAATGTTAATGTCAAGTCTGTGGGGCAGCTACAGGCAAAGAGGTGTATGTATGAAAATTAAGACTCCACAGTTTTAACATGGGTGCCCTGAAAGGTATGTCTCCATGTATCTGAATTCCATGTAGGGTGAGAATTAGGCTAAAAATATAAACATATATGGCACCTTTCCCCTTTTCCAAAATGCTTTATTTAATAAATCCTGGTATCCCCCCTTTTTTTTTATTAGCAGTGAAATACAGCCTACTAATGCCAATGTCTCAGTTCATTAAATTTGACTTCCCCTTAAACAAATTTTAGATAAAAGTAGTGCTTCCACACTTGTATTTGTGATTTCTATTTAAAAATAGGTTTTCTATTTATTTGTGCTCTGTCACCAAATTTTTCCATTTTTAAAAATGGTGATTAAAGCAATATTGAACACTACTCATTCAACTAATGATTTAGGTAAGCAATCTGTTTCATAGAAACTAAAGGAAGCATTAACAAAGCAGAGCTAAAAGCCTACTTTCAGAGCAAATAGTCTCCTAATCAAAAGTTTAGGAGCCGCTTGAAAATTTTTTAAACGTATTTCCTTATTAACATATATAATTTTAATGCCTTTGGAACAATTTTTTTTAATAAAATGTCATTTTTAATAATAAAATTTAAATACATAAGTATAAAAACTACTGCTCCTAGGACTTACAAAAAAAATAGGAGCATGATAAAATATCAGGAGCCAAAGTTCCTTAAGAGAGCAACTTTGATTCTGTGAAGTGCGATGTGTGTGTGTGTGTGTGTGTGTGTGTGTGTGTCTAATATAGTGAAACCCCCACTTACATTATTACAATTTACATTTCTCCACAAATTATACTACTTCCAAATATTTTAAATATGCATTATATTCAGTAATCTGCACTCATTTTCAGAAATTCGTGGTAAACATTGCAATCTGCAGTGATAATTGGCCCTATAAAAGGGAAAAGAAGCTTCCATATTGGTCTGAGTGCTCAGAAATATATATATTTTTTTCTTTAAAGAGATATATACTCTTCTATAAACCTTCCCCCCCACCCCCTCACCTGTCCCAACAACAGACAGGGTCCCAAAACAAGGTGTTAATAACAAGTGCTTAATACTTAAGTTTCTTAGGTTGATGTCCCAACTGATTAGAAAAATATAACAATTCGAACTTTCAGAAGATTATGGTAGTTACCTAACATGAGGAAAGCCCATAATAACTATTTTGTTTAGTGAACACAATATTCTTATTTTCACATTAACTAAGATAGTGCTTGCTTTACTTTACTTTTCTCCCCCTCTATAAATTCAACTTATTTGCAATATTCCCTGCATTTCCCAGAGGTGTGTAAAAGTGGGGTTTTACTGTACATATTTTTAGCCGCTAAAACTTTGTGGTCATTCCTCAAATCGTTTTCTAATGCATTTCAGTTTAAATTCTCTAATCTGAAAATAGCAAGGAAAGGTGAATTAACACTGACTAAGAAAGATACCACGGGCAGCACTGTTTTGTTTTATGCTTTTAGCTCTTATGGGAAAGAAAACTGTATCAAATTCAGCTACAAGTGATATAAGCGATATGCTTTTACTTTACTCGTAAAGAGCCGAGTTTCCAACCCTGGCATCAGGGGGCATGACCCCTACGCAAGTCCCCACGTTGAACTGTGAGCTTCACATCTATCTTCCTGCTTAGAATGTCTATCACACCACATAAGCTGAGACAGTCCACTCTGGGATAAATACACCTGACATCTGTGTTCTGTAATGGCTCTAGATTCTGGACAAACTATGGACTGACAATGAAAATAAAACTGCTGGCTGCACTTGACCCACCCTTTGGCCTTCAAAGGTAGAAAAGGTTAAAGTGATCTATCTATACACTGATTCTGAAGACTCCGATGCCGTACACATTCGTGCTATTAAATGGAAAGTGAGCAAGTTAAAGTTTGAAACGTGGCAAAATATCCTGTGTACTAATTTAACGCCAACTATTAAGTAACATGGAATGCCGTGTCACCTTACTAGGAGCTTCTTTTTGCTGTAAGTACTGGTGCTTTGTGTTTAAGTTTTGCTTTTCTTATATGTGCACAGTAAAGACAGCAATTATTTGAGCCAGGCAATAGCAAGTCTTCAAAACATACTGACCTGAAATTATGACATATCTAAGAAACATTTGTTATCTCAACTGGATTCTTAATTTATTTGATTATGAATCCATTTGGAGGCTAGTAAAAATTTAAAAATTCTTGGGTTATTCATACACATTTTAGAAAATGACATTCTACTGCAAAAATTTTTAATGAGCCAAATGTCAAAAGGTAGAGCCATTGTTATTGCCCAAATTAAAATTCTAAGACCAAAAAGTAATTTGAATGTGGGATTTGTAAGACTTTACTAGTAATAATGGCTTTCCTATATGAAAAATAATCTCAAAGTATGACAATTGGCAGTGAATCAGGACAAAATACCCAGGTAAACATAACTGAACACAAATGGTTCCGAAGCTAGCTTGTATTTTATACTGGCTTAATGAAAATTGGTACTATACAAAAGCGAAAACTTTATACTGTCTTAGAGTAGGCACTAAAATAAAAATGGTCATCTAAGGCAGGGCTACACATACATTTTTGTAATACACCCACGTCTTGGAATCCTACTGAAAAGCCTGATGGAAACGTGGCAGGGTAGTGCTTGTGCTTAAACTACTGGTGAAGGCTGCTGACAGTGAGTGCAGAGACCCCAGACCTAGAGTGTTTGCAGGATCGGGCAGATCCTGTGTCTGTGGGGGGAGCTGAGACACAGAAGAATGTGCTTCTTCTTGGGAATAGCTCATTCCAAGGCTCCCCACTGATATAGGATTATAGGGAGGACCATTTAATGGTATGAAATTAAACAACTGAGAAAAATCCAATGCTGGGGTGTTTATGGGGTCACTGATAGAAATAGAGCTTTTTGACAGGGAGAGGTCCCCTGCACCATCATCAAGGGACCCGATCTGAGGATCCAACCCTAGTTTAGATGACGATGCTTGAGAATCCTGGGATGAAGAGGGCACGCCACCTTGTAGCTCCATTAGATAGCTCTCAATTTCCCCCTTTAATGGTTGTTCTTTTTCAGGAATAGAAATTGCATATGAGGTAGAACTGAAAGGGTATTTGAAAGAAAGGTGGTGAGAAGGATGAACAGCATCCATATCTATTGGGCACGTCATTCCCAAAGGTAAAGTTGTGATCATTTGATGGGCAGACCCCGAGCTCTGCATGGACTGAAATGGAGTGTTATAGAGGTTTAACTGCAAAGTGTTTGTGAATGGCTTTGATAACAGTTCACTGGAAGGTAAGGACATTACCGGGAGGAGCTCATCTTTTATAGGCACAGAAACATTACAGGTAAATGGATCCAGAAAATCCACTGGTTCTGTTTTGACCTTCAGAAGTTCTTGATTGTGACTCTTCTTCATATGTCGAGTCAAGTGATCCTTTCGCCCAAATCTCTGTGCACAATACTGACAGAGGAAGTCCTTTCTTCCAGTGTGCACCACCATATGTCTCCGGACATCTTTCCGGGTGTAGAACCGGCGATCACAATGCTCGCACTGGTGCTTTTTTTCTTTAATCCCGCCAGACGACTTGCCTGCATGAGATTTAAGGTGCTCCAGCAGCACTCCTGTGCTTTCGAAAGTCTGCAAACAGACCTTGCAAGTGAGGTCACCACTTGTTGCAGCATGCAAGGCCAAGTGACGTTTGAACCCAAGCTTGGTATTATAGTTCTTGCCACATTCTTCACACTTAAACGTCTCTTTGTTAGGGTCATGTGTATGTAGGTGATTCTTCAGGTGATCTTTTCGGTGAAACATTTTCTCACAATAATTACACTTGTGGGTTTTCTCAGGAGAATGAGTAGCCATGTGCCTTTAAACACAGATATACTCTGTAAGTATCGTGACAATAATGGTATGTATTTACTTTTCAAATGGAAGCTAAACTACTATGCTAAAACAGAATTTCCCTAATAATGGATACTTTTAAACTTAATATATACTACAAGGATAGTTAATATACCTACATACTGCAGAACTTGAGCCATTTAAGTTGCCACGTTAGTTTTCACTGTCTGGTTTTTAGCTATTATTACAAAAGCAAATGAACAAGACTGAATATACTCACGTAAACGTCCATACCTTCTCTTGTAATTTTTTTGTACAAACGGAAATTCTACTCTCATTAAGCATTCATTAAAAAAAATCCAAAGACACTAACACATAAAAGTATGTGATTTAGAATACTAAAACTAGCTAATGTCTAATCTACTTAACATTTCTTCTCTGCAAATCAGCTAAAAAATGTGTATACAAATATATACGTTTACAATGGCTTCACATGGCCAACATTATAGAAAATATAATCTGAAAGACAAATAGAGTTTAATACCTTTGTAATTTGTACTTAGAAACAAAGGCCTTGGTGCAGTCTTGTTGTATGCACTTGTAGGGCCTCTCTCCTGTGTGAGAGTAGGAGTGAACCTTTAATTTCTCAACACTGTTAAAGGCCTTGTCACACAGTTGGCAAGGAAAGTTTTTTCTTGGTTTGGTTTCACCACGCTTACGTTTCCCTGAAGGGACTTTCTGGGTATCTCTTACTTCTGACAAATCACCAGGAATGACAGTGGCCATCGCAGCCTAAATCAGGCCTTCTTGTTGGACACTTGGGAACTGCCCAACTCCACTAAATGATTTAGCTTTAGGTGGCTTCTCAAGTTTCATGTGGTCGTAAAAGAAAGCAAAAAGGGACTGGAAAAAAAAATAAGAAACAACTAGTTTGTAACTAAATTTAATTTTTAAAAATTTTATTTGCTATGTGATGCTTTTGAATTAAAAAAGAAACCATAAAACGGATTCAGCTGGTCTAATGTAATATCTGTAGGTTTCTTTATATTTGTCAAAATACACATTAATGCATTGCTCAGAATGAACAGTTCACACATCCCTAGAAATTCTACCTGACAGATGTTGTACTTAGGGAAAACAGCAGCAATTTCAGAAGCTCTCAGGAAGCACCAAAACATGATACTAGTCTACAAGGCGCGTAAATAGTTTTCCAATGAGACATGAGACATGGTTCAATCAGTTCCCTTCATTAGTGGTGTTTATAGTTTTTCTTTGTTTTTAGTGTCTTGTTTGTGACTTTAATGCTACCATAGAATAAACAGAACTGTGAATTATGAAAAAAACAAAAACAAAAAAACATGACACTAAAAGTGACATTATTTTCAATTTTTATAAGGGACTAGAGAACATAAATCTAAGAACATAAAAATGTTTCCGCAAATATTTTAATGTCTAAAAGTCATTTTAATTTGTGCAAGTTAGCCCTGGTCACACTCTGTATTATAAGAAAGTAAAATATAAATAAGCAACTGAAAACTCTTTTAGGCACCTTGTGAACCATTTAGTCTAGGGAAGATGTACTTAATGCACAGACACCAGAGGCCTGAAAGAGTTGAATGCATCATCCAAAGTGAAAATTTACTCTTTATACCAGTGTCATCACATGCAGAGGAATTTCTGAGTCAAGAGTAGAAATGACTTTTCTTCATAACAAATATGCATTCTTGAAATGGTAAAATCTTTTGAGGTCATATTAGGTGAGGATCATGGTTTCTTGTCATTTGGAGGGAAGAAGGATTTGGTTGAAGTCATTTTGCTCACCATTTTTCACGTCATAGAAAATGATTCTGTGCATTGGGTAGACTGAGGTTAGTGGACGAACCAGTCATCAGGCCTCCCCAAAAACTGAGGGTCAGTCTTTGAGACACCTGTACTCTGTGTGCAGCACTATTGGGACTGTTGACTTAGGGCACAATACCTAGGCAAGGCTACATTGTTATGGAGGTGTTTCAGGTTGTAAAAACGTGTCCGAGTTTCAATTCATTATCGGTGCTTTGAGAAAGAATGAAATGAACATATTCTATGGCAAAGAGTATGTCTACTTAAAGAAAAATATTTTAAACTGATTGAAACCTTTGAAGATTTGTGGACAAGATGGTAAATATTATCTATTGCATTTCTCAGAGTAAGAAACCAACCCCCCAAAGATTCAATTGATATAAGAGTTAAACGTTTCCTCAAGGTTCATGAAGGCTAGCTAGTCTAGCAATGTACTTTTAAGAGACATAGAAATGATAATACCCACAACCTCTTTTAAAAAGATCTGATTTTTAAACTGAAAACTGAACATGACAAAATGACTGTTATCAACTACTAATCAGTTGGAGTTTTCAACCTATTATATACTCAGAAAAAAAAAACCCCACAATTTCTTTACACTACTTGTCTTTTGGCATGGGAAGACTTATTTGCCTTCACAGCTAGAGGTATGATACTGACTTTCACAGATTGCAGTTATACTTTTGCAATGGCTGTAAATTTAGCCTACATTTTTGTAAAATTAAGTGTATATTACAATAGATCCTATTGTGTTTTAATGTAGAGGTTGTCACTAAAAAGTTAAAATAGAGCAATTGTCCACTCTTTGATTAAAATGTAAAGCAGATGGGTAAGTTAATCAGTGTTTGGTTCATGTATTCTTTCTTTATGGGTAGGCTGACATAGGCAAGGCCTTCCTTCATGCTGTTCATATTGTCTGAGTCTCCTTTGCAGTTTAAAAGTGACATTAACACAATTAATGCATCTGACATTACTAATGCTAACCCAGTATGCTCCCTCTGGTTTCAGATTGGGTTTGGAATCTCAAGAACTTGTTCTTTTCCTGTTATATTCTCATTCGAGAGATAGCTTCTCTGCCTCTCTCCGAAATACATAAACAGCTATTCCGCTGTAACCAGCAATGACACTATAAATTGGTATAAAGCACTCTGCCAAGGCAGGAAAAAGAGAAATTCTGACTATTTGATTCCTAATAGGATGCTTCATGCACCAATTTAGAACATTGTAGGAAACAAGCAGATACATTTTTCAACTGTAAAATCAACACAGAATGCATTTAAAGAAACTAAATCACTGTATATAACTAACATCTGAAAATATTTCAAACACTGGTCATATTTGTCATTATTGTGTTATGAGATCCAAGCATGATGGGCAGAGAATTCCAGTTAAGAAAAATGGTAAATGCTAAGTTCTTGAAAAAATTTATTAAAAGTATACCGTGAAACAATATACAAACATTTGATTATATAAAAATTGGTGATACTCAATATAAAGTAACAAACTCTGTTATCTTTGGATGTACATACTGAGCAATGAAGAATTGCAGATTTCAAATATTACACTTTTCTAAGACCAGCTGAAATTTTTTCATGGCTAATAATATCCTTTTATCTCAACATATTACAAAACTCAAATTAGTTATAGGTGCATTTAAAACTATAGGATAAATATAAGGTTGTGAGCTCAACATTGAATAAAAAGTCCACATTCATAATATGCATATCAATCAGATACTTTAAAGAAACATGCATAGAACTGTAATGATTTTTGTTTAATGCTTACCTGATGACAGATGGAAAAAGCCTCAGACCTTGATCTTAGCCAGTCCCATTGACTCTTCGTGGAAGAGAGCGGAATCCAGTCCTTCCCATTTTGGCCAATCTATGAAACAAAAAATAAAAATGGACTACACGCGAAACGAAACCAGTATGTGTAAATTATGGAAAGTAAAGGATAAAAGAATTGCAATTTCATGGCACATGCTTACATTCCATACTCTGCTGATGAGTCATGCATTAATTTCCACCAATTGCGAATTTTTATTAGTTCTAAGCACATTTACATGACCAAATAAATGCAGAAACAAAAAGTAAAATAGTATTACCTATATAAATGGCATTTTGTGATGCTGAATGACTCCCCACTTCTTTCCCAATTTAACTTTTTAAATCTAACTTGCCCACTGAGAGAAATGGATATAAGGGTTGCTATTTGTAAACCAAATGGATCAAAATTGCATTAAGCTTACTAATATTATGGAAGAGACAAACTCAATTCTCTTGGAGAGAGCATGTGGAGGGTCCCGGAAGAACAGCAGCCTCCTGGTGACAGACCTTGCATGCCCACACTGCACACGCTTGTGCAACTTGGGCTTATTATCTACAATACCTGCCAATTTGTCTCTCAGAATGCCGTAAAGACTGCTGAAATGTAACAATAAATCTGTGCTCTTTAGATTTCAAAAGCATGCGAGGGATGTTAAATACAGGCTTTCTAGAGAAGGGGATGTCAGAAAGAAAGCATCATTTGGTTTTAAGAGATCATTGTTGAAAAAAATCTTAAAATATCTTACAAATGCCTATTAGTAGCATGATCTTCAGTAGATTAAGAAATTTACAGAAAACTTAATAATTCTTGATTGTACAAGTAAATGTGAAAAGAATAATGGCCAAAAGGCAGAAAAAAAGTAGAATGAGCTATTACACGAGTACAGGGCACAGAAAACTTAGTAAACTCTGAGTATTTCAAAGATGAATGTTCAGAATCATGATTATAAGAACCTGAGCGGGATAATATAAATCAAATAGTTAAAATACAATAAGAAAGGGATTCACCAATGACAGATTAAGTGAAAATAATTTTACTGAATGTTCTAAACACAAATCTAATTATTCCTCTGAAATCAAATTTTCATATATTTTAAGAATTTGATGATGTGTAAGCAAAATATTTAATAGAGGACATTCAAGCATCATTACAAAAATACTAAGGATATATTTGAAAGCAGCATTATTCTCATAGTTTAAAAGACAGGAAAAAATAAAAATTTAGACTAATAAAAGATACTTAAAAAGTTAAAGCAAAAGCTCCATTCTTTTGTAAAGCACAGGACATGCATAAATGTAAGAGCTGAATTCTGCACATCAAAATTGCAAAATAATAAAATTAACTTTGTAGATACTTACTTGCCCAGGGCACATATTGAGTTTTTGGTAGGGTGGTTAAGATATAAGTCTGTTTTGTGTATTCTGTTATTTTAATAATATAAATACCTTACAAGTGTAGAGTGTTTCCATCTCTATTACCTCCCTGGAATTCAACCTGAGAGGTGGACGCATTTATCATCATTGCCATTTTAAGGTGAGGGCCCAAAGAAGTTGAACACCTTGACAGCATATATGTGGTCAAGCATATGTGGTCAAAAAGGGGCTTATGCCCTAAAACTCCTATTTCCCTCCTATTCTACTGCATTCTAGAAGGGCAGGTTGGCAAATCAATTTGCAAATAGATAAATCCTCTCATTAAACTTAAAAGACAAGAATGGGGGTAGTGCCTAATTTCTCTTATCAGAGCTGTCAATATGACCACCCAAATTTAAGGGAAACAAATTTAAGGTTTAAAAAACTTCTTTTAATATAGTTTACAAAGTAAATTTTAAATAATTTAACAGTTAAAAGAATAACTAGTTAAAAGAATATCAGAGAGATAGTGATTTGGATAGAAAAATACATCAAAAACCAAAGTTGACTAACAAACAACAAATTTTATATTTTTTCTTCTTTTTCTGACCAATATAAATTTCATTCCATTTCAAATACATTCACACAAATTTTATTTATGCTTACTGTTCATTGGCATTTATAAAAATATTTTAGAGTAGAATATTTTCATATAACTTAAAATCATGTAATACAGTAATACCTTGGTTTGAGAGCATAATTTATTCCGGAAACAAACTACTCATATTGCAAGACACCACTTGTTTACCAAGTTAAAATGTATTAGAAATGTTTGCTCAACTTACGGAACACTCTCAAACTAAGTTACTCGCAATCCAAAGTTTTACTGTATTTAAACTATTACAATAGTCTACAAATTACCCTTATTATATATTTTACAGTCTGAAATAAAATCATAAATAAAGCCACCATTTTCATTCATTTTATCACAAAATATAATTCCAAAGTCAGGACAATTTCCCTAAATTTGACCTATTGTGAGTTCTTCTGAGTGGCCAAATAATTTCAACGGACTGCTAATTTCCCAAAACAAAGGAAACCAAGAGCTGATTAGAGTTATTATTTGGCTTGATATAATAAACATTAAAAAAAAAGGTTGCATTTATATAATCCTAAATAAATGTCAACTATAATTATTTGTGTACTCTGTTTAGAGGATTAAGAAAAACTTCTAAAAGGCATTGTGACTATGTTCTGAAAAGTCTGCAACAAAATTTGTACTCCTGTTTTTCTTTTTTGAGTTTCAAAGATTGGTTACTCTGGAAGGCAGCTATGCTCACCACTATACCACCAATGCACATAAAGATTGGTTTCTCTGGTTTTCAAATGATTAAACTTCTTCTTTGCCTTGATCTGAAGAATTGTGAAACAAGACAGAAAATGCACATATACCCATTTCAAATTGCCCTAACATGAAACAGCAGTTTGGAACACCCTTCCAGTTTTTGCTAGTACTAGAACATTTTCCTAGGACAACTTTGCATACATAAAAATAATAATTACAGGGGATATTTTCTGTGTGTATGTGCATACGCACAGGCTTATCTTCCTATGTTATACATTCTAAAACAGTGACTCACACAGGAAAATAACAAGCAAAAATGAATCAAACATCAAGGGTCTACTAAAACGAATTCCTATGAGGATGCCGACTAAGGAACGGACCTGTATTAAAACTGTTTCTATACTTAAAATGCCACAGTTCTGATAGTCATTTTTCTAACAGCTGTGAATTTTTACAACACTTACCTGCATCAATAATTCTTTCATATTTAAGTTAAAAGTCAAACATATTCCTTGCTAATTAAGGGTAAATGTCATACATAATCAAAGCTTTATTCTCCTTTATGCTAATCATAAAACATCATTAGCAAACAATTTAGAAAATGTCAACATTTGATTGAAACATGTTTTTCATATAGAGTAAATAGGTAGGCTGCAAAAGGAAACTTACCAGTAGTTAATACTTTATGTGTATAAAACACAATAGAGCTTTGAATAATGTGAAAGAAATTATTAACAAGATAACGTAATTGAAGACAGCCAATTTTGAAGTAAGGGCAACAGCATACTTAGAACTTTTTTTTTTTTGATCCTGTATGATAATGTGGAAATTTTTACAGCATTCAATTTCTGTAGGACTGTAAAATCACTTATTAAAGAATAATGAAAGGAAAAAAATCTTGCAACTATAAAATCTAAGACAGAATCAAAAATAGACGGTAGGCAGCATTGGGGCAGGAGCTGTATCAGTTTTATTCACTGCTGTTTCCAATAAAAGTAAAATTTTTGTTGCATGAATGTAAATAATTAAAGCAGGGCAAGTGCTTTCCAGCAACAAAATGAACTATAAGCTGGCTCAATTACCATAGTAGACATAGGACAGAATATACACATCTATGCTTCAGTAAAAAAAAAAAAAAATACAGTATGGATACAACTTGGTTCAACAAAGTAAGCCACTAGAAAGGTTATTTTTGAAACTTAGCAGCTATTTGTAAAGTCTTAGGTTAAAACAATAGCAACTGTAATGAACGCTGTCTAAAATACTTGTTCTGTTTTAGAAAACAAGTCTTCTGATTGATCTTACTGCTAAGGACTCAGTTAGTACAAGGAGATAATATCAATTTGGTCTGCATTCCTAATTAAACTTTCTTTTTTTTTCTTTTCTTTTTTTTTAGAGGGCAGTGTCACTGGCCTTCATATGTGGGACCCGAACCGGGGCCGCAGACATCCCAAGCCAGCTCTTAACCACCGCACCACTCAGCCGGCCCCTAATTAAAATTTCTGAAGTGAAAACATGCCTTGTACCTGCATCCATGCCTGGCATGAAGCACGAAGGATCGTTGGATGGTTAGATGGTAATGGTTAGACTGGGCTGCTGATGCAAGAGACAGACAGGAACAGGAGAGCCCACAGCAAAGCAGGAGACATGGCAAAGAGCTGGGTCTGCACCTGACATGCCTAACTTGTAAGTAGGTGCCCAAGTAATGTGTCTTATACCCAGAATATCAAAAATTACAGCACTTATTTTCCTATAGCTGATGTCATAGTTAACTAAAATGAATCAAAAACAAGGATGCTTTCTTTGCTTTTGAGCAATTCATTAAAATGCAGTCCTAGGACAACCCTTATGAAATTTACCATTATAATTTAGCCTTACTATAGATAGCCATATATTTAATATAAAAGCTAACAGAAAAGTGAAGAGAAATAGCAGACCTATTTGTTTTTAAGAACCAAAAGACAAAACTCAGTAAATTTCAAAGTGGAACCAACAAAATCCAATGTCAGTTCTCTTATCTGTACTATTAGGATGTTCCGTTTTGGGCCACTTGAACCTGGGTATGTATGGCTTGTTTATTTTGTCTTCCAGAATACCCAGAGACAATGAGCAGACAATCTGATGATGATGGAATATTCAAATAAATTTTATCTTCCAATTCAGAAATATTTTTCTTGGTTAATTATTATGGAGCAAAAACATCATGTTTGGTTAAAAAGTTTTCCTTCTCCTTTAAAAACCCTCTTTTAATGATCCATGACTTAGAAATTAGCATTTCATTTTAACTACTATGTGGGGGACTTTTCTCCCTATGGTTGTAGATTTTTATCAAAATAAAATCACTAAAAAATACAGATGAGTGGTACTCTGGGAATATTTTCATTTTCTGCACATATGGCAATTAGTAAGTATTTGCAAACAGGAAACAAGAGAGGAATGTGCAAAAGGGAAGCAATGATGCCTGAGAAAGAAAAGAATCATAATTATATCTGAATACAAAGTAAGGTTGCTTAATCAAAAATTTAAGCATTTTTAGAGGTTTTCCTGGTTTTGTCTGTTTTTTTTTTTTTTTTTTTTTTTTTTTTTTTTTTTTGCTATAAAGTATTTCCAAAATAGCTGTGCTCTGGCTAGAATTATAAAGTAGGTAGTTCAAAGGTCAGCTCAATCTGAATACTGCATAGTTCCCAAATTGTAATGAGTTGTTTTTATTTTTATTACCACTAACCCTTAAATTCCTGGGGCTACAATAAAAATGCGTGACACCACCCATAAACATGTTCACACTGAAGGACCCTAAACATTTGGAGGACATGCCTCCATTCATTTATTGTTAACTGTCTACTGCTATTAAAATTACAAATACAGCATAACCCAGGTTCATATTTGAACTCTCAAAGCACTCACACTGAATCTGTCTATAAGTTCAAATGGAAAGGCAGAAATAATACACATTAAGACGAAAGTGATGAGGAAAGAAGGTTTTCCTCAATTATGAAAGCTCATGCAGAGAATTAGCTTTAAGTAATCTCAAAGTAAAGTGCATCCGACATATAGGTTTGTGCTATGGTAATACAACAGGTATAAATGCTGTTAATTGTGTGTGCAAAATCTTGAGTGGCACTAAACAATCTAATTAAAACAGAACCCATGTCCAGGTAAGCCTCTCTAAGTGCCTTGACTCTGTGCTCCCTTATGCCCATGTGGCTGTCCAGGACAAACCGCTTGTGGAAACAACCACTTCTATTTATTCTCACATAACAGAGGTAAATAGGACCAGTTCTAGGCAAAATTGTCAAGAGGAACTATGCACTCCTCTGGCTGTCACAATTAGAACAGATTTGACTGACTTTACTTGAGTGGGATGAACTTCAGAACTTTACCTCTCTAGCCTTTTCCCCCTAAAATAGGGACTGTAAATCTCTTCTAGAAATTCCGTTTTTCCCCCAGGATCATAGATTTATCTATGGGGAGACTATTATTCATCCTTATATCCCCAGTACCTGGTCAGGGCCCTGGCATGCAGTAGACAGTTGATAAATATCTGCCAAACATAACTATAGTCCCTTTAAAGAATTTCAGGAATCAAAACAAGCAGAACATGTTTTGGGGTTCCTGGAATCTCAAACTGGTCTAAAGCAAACTCAGAAGACAAACCCCATAAAATGAAACTGTTAGTTTGTTTTGGTGGAGGGGTGGAGACTCGGGGGAGCATCACAAGCACTGGGACCCTGTCCTGTTTCTGTCAGTAGGTGTTGAAAGCTAGGGAGACTTGGGCACGTGATACTCAGCATCCTGCAGGCATCCTGACAGGCAGGGAGACACACCTGGGCAGCACTCAGTTGGCCTGGATTTTTAGAACATTTTGCTTTCAAATGTTCTATTCCATAGCTCCTTAAGTGCATGTCAACCATACTGATGATGATTTACTGTTTGGAAATAGCCAATGAAGTTTTATGGGAAGGGAAAAGGAACAAAGTAAAATTCAAAATCTTTAAAGAGGTTGTTCATCATGTGAAATTAAAATGTAAGGAGGACGTTGAAAATATCAGAGAAAATTTCTGACTTATTACAGATACAAGAGAGATCAAAAGGAGAAAATCTGTGTAAATGTAGTTGGCTAAGTAAGAAATGAAAAGTTTTTTTCTTTTCTTACCTGCCAAAAAAACAGCTTTGTTAAAAACAAGCTTAAAAACTACAATGAAGTAGAAAAAGAAAAAAAAAATCTATAACCTATAACATTAAAAAAAAAAATCTTTTCATTTATTTAAAAACTATTCATAATATAAATGACTAAAGTTTTATGCTAACCTGATTTTAATGCTTAAGCTTCACAGAATGCTGTGATTGGAGAATTTCTGCCAGATTAATTTATGTACCTTTTATTTGATTATAGAGCTCTGTTCATGTATACTATAAGGACCTGCCTGGCTCTCAGCCTGTGTCCTCTTTTCCTTCCCCAGGGCTGGGCCCCTGCCTGCCGTCAGTGAAGTTTGAGCCCATCCTCTGGCACTTGGCACAGCCATCTTTGTTTTCACCAACCTTCCCATCCTAGGGCTGAGAGTCCTGGCCTCTAAACCTCAAGCCTGTGTTTGAGGTCCTGCCGACAGACTTACCTGGTGTGAAATCCATGTATACCTGATTTCCAAATATCACTACACCTTGATTCTGTGCCACTGAGCTGCATCTACAGGTTAGGAAATCTAGATGCCTGTGTGTCCTCTTTCCAACACGGGCTAGCAAACTGCTGCTGTCCCCCCGAGTTCCTTGTTCTAGCATCTGCCCCATTCCAGCAAGCAGAGTTAGTCTTCCTCCCCACCTGCTCACAGTTAATCAGATCTCCCCCAGTAGACAGAAAGAGATATAGTGGTAACATGGGATAGTCTATTACTCTGAGCAGGATTCTGAGAAAGAAGAGCTTAAGAGTTCATCTGTGGGCTATTTGGGGACATAAATAAATAAGCTTTTATAGCAGCTATGCATTTTGTGCAGAGTAAGGAAGACTGCTCCTTGTCAGTATTCCAATCCTTCCATTAGGCCATAACTATTAATGAAAGCCCACTGAACACAATACATACTGACAGACCTTAAAATAGTAAGTGGCATGCTTATTATGTGGCATGCTTTTCAAAGCTTTTAATATTTTATCTTATATTATTTAGCAACTGGAATGACTGATCACTTTGAAAGCCATGCCATATAATGATAAAAGCCACCTACCTGAGGCCCTGCTCCAAACTCTAGCAAGGTAACCTTATTAATAGACCATGACAGAATGAAGCATTCTGGGTGCCAAATACAGCCAATGCAGCACCAAGAGGCAACCTAAAAAGAAAAGAAGAGTTAGTTTGAAATTCCAAAAGTCAGACCCAATCTGGTTAATGGCATGTGAACCAAATTGTTTTTTATTCATTATCACTTATTCATATTCTTTATATTTTTTCTTTATTGGAAAATCTATCTCAAATCTTGTTAGAAACAAATGTGTAACAAAAAATTTACAGTACATTGAAAAATGAAAACTAAACAAATCAACATCCCTAGATTTATATATTTTCCCCCTGAATCACAATTATCTAAATAGTTTATATTTTTATTTGGTAAAATATTAATTCAAGTCTATTGCCATTTCTCAAAATGGCTGCTTATTTTCTTCATTTATATTCTAAACACATCATTATTTCCCCTGTAACACAATTCTCAGAAAAACCTTTCGAGGTGTGCATCTCTTCTGAACACTAGCTGAGGGAGAAACCCTGCCTGACAAGCATGTCCCTCAGGCCATCTGTTCTGTTCACAGAGAAGGGTGCAAACCACTGGCGCCCTGAAGTAGGGGCAGAATGAGGAGATGGGCAAGTGGTTGGCTCTTGAATCAGTCTTTTTAATGAGAGTACTACTCATTTTAAAGTGAATTCATGGGCTGGCCAAGTGGCGCATTGGTTAAGAGCTGGTTTTGGGATGCCAGCGGACCTGGTTCGGATCCCACATATGAGGGCCAGTGACACTGTCCTCTACAGCTAACAACAGCTCCACCTGGAGCTGGGCTGTGTGAGCCCCGGTGAGGGCATAGGCTGCAGCCCCTGTTGCAGTGGGCTGCCATGGGCTACAGTGAGTGGCCGGCAGCCAGCGTGAGCTGCCAATAGTGGCGGTGAGCGACCATCCAGAGGCCGGTGACCTATCTGCCTCATCAGGGAAGAGCACAATGACAATACCAACATGGGCCAGCGAAGCAATGTCCTCCGCAACTAGACTGAAGAACAAAAAGACAGCAACTTGTCTGTTCCCCTTTCCGGATTCCCCAACGCTGTCCCCCTCCCCCAATTTCCCAATAAAATCTTCAAAAAAAAAAATAAAAAAAAAATAAAGTGAATTCACAGGTCAGCCCATCTTCAACAACAAAGTAAAACCAAAATGTATCCTGAAGTACTCAATATTTTGGGTTATCCTCAGCTTCATTCTATTGGGGCAGGTAGTGAAAACCTACCTCTATGGGCAATAACCAAGAGAGAAAATGAATGCCAGGAGTTCCACGCAGAAATCATTGGCTTCCTTTCCTTAGACCAGAGAGTCAACGCTCAATTATACGTGGCTATCATTCTATTAAGATAAATAGCTGACATTATGTAATAAACATTATTAACACCTATTACATATGGCACCAATTTGAATTACTGGGCATGCGAACAGACATGGCCTCTGTTTCTAGGAACATACTTGTACAAGCTAGTTGCAGCTCCTGGATAGATATCTTTGTCAAGCTAAGCAATATGACTGTTAAATAATATGAAAGTGCCACAACGCAGGATTAATCAATAGTAAAAACAATATTATATGGTACGAGTACCATAAAGGCTCAGAAAAGGAAAAGAATCCTATGGATTTTTGCCTTGAAGAATATACAACAAAGGAAGGGAGGGAAAAGGTGGTGTGTCGGGGCATGCAGTTAGTCATCAAAACTCGGGCTAGAAGTGAGGATGACTATAGATTGTAAGATGACCCTCTGGCTGGAGTGGAGCGTAATTTATAGACATTGTAAGGATGCAAATGAGAAAAGGGCACTGAAGCCCAAGGTCCAGGATATTGTGATGAGAAGTGGGACAACTATAAAACACAGAATGGGTCAAAAGCACCAAGAACAAGTACTTCAGGTGGGGGAGAGAGGGAAAGAGGGGAGAAAGGGAGTGCTTGTTACAAATGAGATACAAGAGATGGGTGCTGGAGTAGAGCAGAGCTGCAAAATAGCAAAAACAGGCATTTCCTAGAAAAAAGGCCACTTACATGCCTGACAACATCAACAAAGAAGATAGAATGGTGGACAAAGATGGTTGTATAGTTTACTCTATAGACAGATTCAAACCAAATTACTGGCTCACTCATGTTGGAGTCTAATGACCACCACTGTAAGAAGAACCAGGTACTTTTTTTTAATTTTTTTTTTTTGAGGGCAGTGTCACTGGCCCTCATCTGTGGGACCTGAACTGGGGCAGCCGGCTTCCCAACCCAGCGCTTAACCACCACGCCACTCGGCCGGCCTGGAACCAGGTACTTTAACAGGGGGCGGGCAGAGACAGAGCTTCAAGGAAAAGGAAAAGGTGGTAAAAACCACCTTACACTCTTTCTTGCATGGAGTTCACCCTTTAGGCACAAAGACACCAAACTTCAGCAAGAAAGAGCATGGGGTGAGGTTGGTGGGAGTGAGAGAATGGGAGAAGGAGGGAGAGGGAGAAACACCTAAATGAGGACAACCAGTTGAGTGACAAGATAATGACTTTCCAGAAAGAGGATGCTTTCTTTCAAAGAGTTTTGCATTGAAAGATGAGAAAGGAGGCAGGGTGGTGGCTCAAGGGGACTCAGGATGCCAGGTGGGAGAGACAAGAGAGCCCTTATGTGCTAAGGATAAACAGGCAGGAAAGAAATGGGCGAAAAGGGAGGGGTTTTCATCTTAGATAAGAAAAGCGGCTTCTTTACTGACTTAGGAAGAATACATATTCATCCTGGTAAGTTTTTTGGCAAAGAGGCAAGGAGTGTGCTTAACTTCGCCAGTGTCAAGTAGAAGGGTCATACATCTGGTAAGAATGAGGGAGGAACAAGGTACTTGGCCTGGGGACAGGAGGGAAGCCTAGAAGGCCACCCGGAGAACAAGAGAGGGGTATCCAGGGGCATCCTTGAAGGTTTCACAAAAACAAAACTTGCCATAAAGAATTAAATTTCTTAGTTATTGTTGGGGGGGTGTATAAACTGTTGAAGCTTTTCTGGAACACACTGTGGAAGTATGTAATCAAAGCCTTTTAAATGTTAGTGTATGCTCACCTGATAATTCATTTCTAAAAATTTAAGCCCCTCTCCCCAAAAGAGATGGGAAACAAAGATTGGTGTTCCAAGGAATTAAAAAGTACAAACTGCCACTTATAAAAATAGTCACAGGGATGTAAAGTACTCATAGGGAATATAGTCAATAATATTGTGATAATTATGTATGGTGTCAGGTGGGTACTCGACTTATTGGGGTGACCACTTTGCAAGCTATATAAATGTCTAATCGCTATGTTGTATACCTGAAACAAATACAATATTGTATGTCATATATAATTGAAAATAAATTTTCAAAAAGATTTAAAATAATAGGAATTGATAATGTCTAACAAAAGGGGTAAAGTATGATATGTCTATATGATAGAATAACTAGGCAGCCATTAAAAATAGTGCACTTAATAAATATTAATTAAATCACATGGAAAATACTGATAGAATCCTAAATTTTTAAAAAGTAGGACATAGAATACACCATGATTCTAATTTTGTAAAGTACATACTTAGAACTACTCACCTTCCCCCCACACTCCCCATATCCTTAAATGTACTTGGTGCTAGAAAAATTTTTTGTCTATATAAAAAAAACTAAAAAAAAACCTGGACTCATACTTCACATCATCTACAAACTTAACTCTAAGTGAATCATAGATACAAATGTAAAAGCCTAAAACTGTAAAAATACTAGAAGAAAACACAGACAAAAAACTCATGACATTTGGTCAAAAATTCCTTGGCTACAACACTGAAAGTACAGACTCATAAACTGACAATACATGAAACAACAGACCAATAAATTGAATTACATCAAAATTTAAAACTGCTCTTCAAAAGACAATGTTAAGAGGAAAAAAAAAACAAGTTACTAGAAAACTAGAAGAAAATCCTTGCAAAGCATGTATCCAATATAGGACTTGTATCCAGAAGATACAAAGAACTTCCAAAATTCAACAATAAGAAAACCCAATTAAAATATGGCCAAAATATTTGAATAGGCATCTCAAGATATATCGACAGCAAATAAGATCATGAAGATGCTCAACATCATTGGTCCTTAGGAAAACACAAATTAATACCACAATGAACCCACTAGAATGACTTCAAATTAAAAAGACTGACCATCTGACTATGCACCAGCTGATGAGGATGTGAAGCAAATGGAACCATATATCACTGGCGAGAAGATAAAAACGGTGCAATCACTTTAGAAAGCAGTTTCTTAAGAAGTTAAGCAAGTGCCTACCATATGACACAGCAATTTCACACCTATGCATTTACCCAATAGATATGAAAACCTATACACAAAGATTTGTACATGAATATTCATAGCAGCTTTGTTTATAATAATCAAAAACTAGATACAACCCAAATGTCCATCTAGATTCAGGAATGAATTTTTTATATACGCAGTAACATGGATGAACATTAAAATAACTATGCTAAATGAAAGAAGTGGGGCAAAAAGAGTACATATTGTATTTCACTTATATAAAATTCTAGGAAATGCAAACTAATCTGCAGTGACAGCAGCTCAGTGGTTATCTGGGGGCAGAGGGAGGGATCACTCACAAAAGGACATGAATAAACTTCTGGGGATGGTGGACATATTCTTTATGCTGATTGTGGTGATGGTTTCGGGAATGTAGACATGTCACAACTTGGTAAATTGTACACTTTAAATGTGTGTGGTTTAGGGGCCTGCCAAGTGGCTCGTTGGTTAAGAGTTGGTTAAGAGTTCGCTTGGGAGTGTGAGCTCTGAGCAGCAGGGCCACCGGTTCAGATCCCACATGGGCCAGTGACACTGTGCCCTCTACAGCTAAGATGGTGAACAACAGCTCGACTTGGGGCTGGGCTGCCGTGAGTTGCTGGCGACAGCGCAGACTGCAGTGGGCTGCCGTGAGCTACTGTGAGTGGCTGGCAGCCAGCCAGAGTGGCCAGCAGCTGCCATGAATGGCCGTTCAATGGTGGTCAACTGATCTGCCTCTGCCGGGAAGAGCACGATGATCACAATACCAACATGGGCCAGTGAAGCAACGTCCTCCACAACTAGACTGAAGAACAAAAGGACAGCAACTTTTCCTCAAGGCTGTTCCTTCCCTCAATTCCCCAATAAAATCTTTAAAAAAATAAAAAAATAAATGTGTGCAGTTTATTAAATATCAATTATAACTCAAAGCTATAAAAAGGCAAAGTTCATATTGAGAAGAACAAAATTAACAAGGATGAGAAATCTTCATATTAATTTACTGAAGTTTGCATGGAAAACAAACAAAAAAACCCCCAAAATCACTTTCTGTGAACTGAAAAACTAAAATCCTTTACAAGGGCAATGACTCAAAATGACTAACCTCTTTCCTTCCCATTCAAATGTAAGAGTCACATTCAACCCTTACTAAAGGATACATGTCCAGGCAATTTTTAAAGCCACATTCTCAGCTGTCTCCCTTGGAGGAAGCCAGTGCAGTTCACCTGTTGCTTTAGAGACGGGCACATCATACTACATGATTTAAGGGCTCCAGGAATACACTCTAACTGGAACTGAGACCTACAATAATAAATAGTTTGGGGATAAGACCCATTTATCAAATACCAAAGGAGGTACCCACTGAAGCATTTCAGTTCAGGCTGTGTGTAGTCCTTTTAAGTATGTTAATTAGCGGTAGCCTTAAAAAGAAAGAAGTGTCATGCTAATTGGTAGACCTGCCTTGGATTAATTTAAAAAAGTACGCCAAGTAACACTTCAGCCAAGATAAAAGAATGAGTAAGAAAAGCACGGGCAGGAATTCCAGGTAGAGGGAGTCAGAAGCTGTACAGTGGGTCTGGATAACTTCAGGTAATCTGTTATTTTTGGAGTCAAGAGTGAGACAAAGAATGAACCTATGAGACTGGAGACGGGTGGAGGAAACTTGTGTAAGTCATGTTACCAAGGGCTGATAAATTTAAAATAATTCTGATAATTTACAAATGACCCTACCTGTAGGTGCCTGTATAACTTGCTCCCCTCACTCCTGTCTCCAGCCATGTGATTATTCAGAAAACAACTAATCTTTGTGTGCTTTTGTTGATTTCTGAAGCAGAATTAAGTAGTGATTCTCTTTTCAATTTTTAGTTAGCTTAGCATTTTTGAGAAGAAATTTGACTTCCCTCACTTATAAACTCAGGCCTTTGCAGTGTTTGCTGACATATAATGAACAGAAAGGGGTTTCAATCTGTCGATGTTCAGGGTCCTCTTTCTTGAAGCCTCAGTACCTGGGGTGGCCCCTACTCTACTGTAGGACATACCTCCGGTTTGCTCCCCCAACCCCAACTTTGGTTACAGAAAGGTCTTTCCACAATCTTACCCAGTACAATTCTGGCAATCGTCTTCACACTGCTCCTTCAAAACTGACTTGGAGAGCAACTCAAAACACAAATCCTGACACGGGTTCGGAGTCTAGAGCAGCACAGGGGAACAGTGGTGCAGAGGCAAAGGACTGTCCTTTTGGGAGTCAGAACTGAGTTCTGAATCCTGCCTGACTCTTAACCATCAGTGTAGCTTTGGACAATTTAATTTCTCTTCAGAGTTTTCCTCTACAGGATGGGAATAAACACTTACCTTGTATTACTGCTAGAATAAACAAGGTGATGTATGTAAAATCTCTAGCATAGTTCTGAAGGCTCAAAATGCAAAGCTATTATATTCTGTGTGTCACTCAGAAATAAGTGCGGTCTCAAAATGGTCTGATGTGCACTTAAAAATAAGGTTTGTTGTTTTTTTCTGGCACAGCCTTTTTGTTTTGTTTTGTTTTTTAGAATGATAACCAACAGAATCTTTGAAAGACAAACACTGGGACTACTCTGTGTGAAAACTGTGCATTCATATGTCATGTGATGTGAGATTTATATTAAAGGTGGTGCAGTAGTATACTTCTGATCTTCTTGTCTCTGTGACATAGATGGGGTATGCCTGAAATTTTATGGTGGTCATGGTCACAGATAATTCCAAATCACAGCTAAAATAAAGCCGACCCATGTAGAGTCAGCAGTAATTTTGCATGTTGAATTGAATGGTAATTTGGGTAATATGTGATTACTGGTCTGACCAAGCCTGGTCTGACCCCTTGCCTGTGGCTTAACTGTGGCAAAAGATTATAATGCACCTGTGAAAATACTAAGATTGCAAAAAATCAGAGGAAACAGCTACATATTAGGGGGAAAAATGTAGTGCTCTATCGAAGTACATAGTATATCAAAATTCCACACTGTGAATTCACAACATGGGAATGTCTCTTTCACGTAGCCTCTTAATCCCCACATTCATCCTCCTGAAACTGAAGCAAGGGTTGGCAGGAGGGGTGTGGCACTGAATCCTGTCTTGCAGAGCCAGGCTGGGGAGGGATTAGGCAGAGAGAGAAGACACAGGGAGGAGATGGGCAGCCAATGCTGGAAAAACATGAGTATTCAACTACAACTCCTACCACACAAGGGCTGCGCTGAAGGACAGTAACTTCTCATAGTTTTTAAACAAGCAACGTGTGATTTTTGAGGTTTCTAAATGATTATTCTTCTATTGTTTTTACATTCTTGCTTACCCTTTGCAGAAGAAATGTTTCTAAACACTAGATATAATTTTAACTAAGTAAATTTACATTAGATTCACCTTTAGCAACAACACAGCATATGTCAAATTTATCTATAGGTATCTGCCACAACATTAGACTTGCTTGTTTTCTTTTCATTTTTTAAAAATTGTGTTTATCTTGATCATAACTTAAGGAATAATAGAGACTTGAGTATGTGTTTTTCTCCAAGTATTTACCTATGCAATATTGGACATGCTTTTTGGCCTTTCTGAACCTAAGTATCTAACTGTAAAAAGAACACAGTCAATCCTTAAGTAGGGTAAGTGGGAAGTAAGGTAGAAGGTCACAGAAAACCAAGGCTGAAACAAAAATCAGTCACAGCAAGTACTCTGACCGGGGGTCCTTTTGCTTTTTAAATGAACGCTCGTTTGGATCCTATAAAGCTATGGAACAATCCATGCTGGGGGAGAGAGGAAAAAGTGACTGTAAGAATAACAAACACAGCAAAGAAACGGGTCTGTCTCCAATATCCTCAGTTGGGTCTGTCCCACTGAAGGCCATAGAATAAACTCCATCAGAGCAGAGACCTTGACTTTTATTGTCCATTTCTGTATCCCTAATACCTAGAGCAGTGGGCATACAAAGGAGGTACTCAAATATTTGTTGAACGAAAGAAAGGAAGAAGAAAAGAGGTAAGGAGGGAAGCTATCTATTCTGTTGGTAAAATGGATTTGTGGAAGAAAACAGTTGTCCAACCTACTTGCTTCCTTTTGTGAATGATTAGGAATTGACTGAATACTTTAAATTTGAAAATTATCTTGGATTTCCCTTGAGTAATTCAGCAATTAAGAACACCTTGTTCTCTTTCTTGACTTGGCCCACCGTCGCAGATACCAGGATGCTGCAGTCACTGTGCCATCTTGTGGTCATACCTAGAAAATTCCTCTTCTTCAATATACCAATATAGTCCCCCTACCTGTGCTGATACTCTTATTATAGAATGCACTGATAAATAAATCTCTATTATTTAACTATCAAAGTACCAGGAAAAACACAAAGATTAATCAGTTCTACCATCAGAGTGTGTTATCTGGTAGAGGAGGTATCCCAAAAAGATACTTATAATTACTCACAACATAAAATAGAAGGTAGAAAATGCCATAAAATAAGTATAGGTTAGGAACAATGGGGATTCACAAAAAGAAAAGATTTTTTTCAACCTTTGGAGATGAGAATTTGGAAAAGAAGAGCCAACTGAACTGAGTAAAGGAAAAGAGGTATAAGATGTGGACCTGTCCATGGGGCTGGGAGGTGGGGAGTACAACTGGGGGGGGGCAGGGGCAGAGGAGCCCAGACAAGGGAAGGGCCTGAGGAGGGTGTGGGCTGCAGGAGGAGCCTACAGTGCCTTAAAGGAAAGGAGGGCGAAAGGAAACGGTTGTAGAAAGGCAGGGCTGGGAGCAGCCTGGGAAGCTTTGAAAGGGCTTCTGCTTTATGAAGTTGAACAATAGAGGGGAAAAACAGGCAGTTCTGTTTGTGGAAGTGATCCTGTCTGGTGGTTACGGGGATCATGTGGACTAGCTGTGTGGCCTTGGGTAAATGACTTACCTTTTTGCAGTTTGGGTTTCCTCAGTTGAAAAGTGAGATAATAAATGTGTTGTGAGGAATAAATGATATTGTATGTAAAGCACAAACCACAGTGATCAGCACTAATGTTAAGGAACAGCCAATAATGTTAAGACCTTGAATGGCAGCCTATTTAACAGACAAGGAAGAACAGGCAAAGATTTTGAGGAGCAGGGTAAGGACCAGAGGGGAAGATGGCCTGTGGCAGAGACACGGGGGACAACTTACAACACACAGGGATTTGGGGGAAGGAACATGGAGAGGGGCAGAAGGAGGAGCTGTACCACTTACAAAATGGACAGAAGAAGATGGCCAGAAGGGCAGAAGGAACGTCACTAACTAGGAGGAAAACCAGGAAGCTGTACTGTCATAGAAACAAAAGGGAGAGAATAAATATTTCATGGGGACAGTGGTCAAGATAACACTAAATCCTATTTCCTTTTGATTTAACAGCATGGAGGTTTTTAGCAACCTTGGAAGAACTACTGTAGGAATTGGAGGAACCAGAATGAAAGGCTGAGGTTGAGGAAGGAGTGCCGTGTGAGAAATCTGAGGCTCACCACTCTTTGGGGAAATGGTACCAGCTGGAGAAGGAACAGAAAAGGGGGCGTTTTGTTACTGTTTGTTTTTAAGATGGCAGGGGTTTGAGTGTTTACATGCTGACAGGATGGACAAGGTAGGGAAGGAGAGACTGAGAGGGTAAGGGTCCGGATCAGCAGGGATGGGATCCAGAGCACAGGCAGAGATCCAGGAGCACAGGGTGTGCAGAGGTGCACCAGACTGCGAGGCACAGGCGGAGGGCAGAGGAGACGGTGATCAACATGGCTTCACAGAGCAGGAGACACCTGAGCAGTTTTCAAGGATGAACAGGAATTGGCCAACTGGCCAAAAGGAGGTAAGAACACTTTAGCAGAGGAAATGGCATGAGCTAGGGCAGGCATATGAATCCCTAGACTGACACGCCTGAGGGCTTTACGTAGTTTGGCACTATCGGGGTTTGGAGGGGAAAGGAGGGACCATTCCCAAGGCAGAGCTGACGAGTAACTGGGGACCAAATCACAACAGGCCTTGGACTCAAGCTGTTCCTCCAGGCCTACTTTACACATGCTACTTCTAAATCACCCTGTAACATGACTGTCCCGTCACCTGGAAGCCCAAGAGAAGAAAAGCAAGGGGAGAGAAGTCTTCCATGGCTGGGAGTGGGAAGGCCGGTACGGAGAGCAGCTGATGGAGTGGAGCGTTTTAGAGCTTTAGCAAGAGCCAGCCTGGTGGCAGGGAGCAACTGAAACCAGAAGGGAATGAATAGGCCAGGAGAAAAGGAGCAGCTGGAAACGTCAACCAGAAAAGAATGGATTCAGCAGGGCAGGGGACTCAGCGTGGTTAAAGGATATGAAACTGGTCAGCAAGGCCCATGTGAGGGTTCAAATTCAGGGGTGAAAAGTTCCAGGTCTCAATGACATGCTGCAAAACATTACGCAAATATGAGGCATATTTATTATGTATTATAATTTAAGAGAAACTTGATTCTGATTTCTGAATATCCCTAATATTTCAGGTTTCTTAAATGACATCCCCTGGACAGTTAACACTTAAAGGTACCAAAAGAGGTGCTAATTCAAATCCTTATTTTTTTAAAAAGGAATTATTGGGTAATACAAATTATTATTCACATAATTTACTTGCTTTGTAAATTCTAATTCAGAATTTGGCAGGGTATTCCCTCTCACCTTAACAAGAACTTGTAGCATTAATAAAATGTGATCTTTCACTTATCTTGCAATGTCAGTGATCTAAAACATAGGGGAAGAACAGAAAGGAGGAGCACAGGTTCTGAAAAGCCAAAGCAGATGTTACCAATCCCCACACTCTCCTTCTCAGTGACAATCCTTCAGGCAAAATGATAACAAGTTGAGTTATGGAGATTTTGGTTACAGGAAAGATTAGCAACCTCAGGTGTCAATGGCAAATGTAATGATGGCAGCAAGAGACGGACTGCTGGGCAGGGAGGCGGGGTGGGCGGGGGGGGGGGAGAGAAATGCATAGAAAGCTAAATACATACAAGAGAAATGAAAAAGCACAGATAGGAGCCAGGTTTATGGGGCCATGGCCCAAGCAAGGGAGGGTTCAGGAAATGGGCACTCCATGGACTACTGGCAACTATGAGAGGACAAACTGGCTATGCAATTGCCAAGCAAAAGAAGGCATTTATCCTTTTATCCACTCATTTCATATCTAAGAAATTATCTGAAAAAAATAACCTGAGATGCACATAAAAATTTATGCACAAGGTCATTCATCGCTGCATTATTCATTATTTAACAACTGGAAACAAGCTATACAGCCAACAACTGGGGGAATGCTAAATAAATCGTGGCGCTCATCCCCAAGTATTCTGGCTTTTGAGGACTACATAGAAGTAACACGGAAATACATGAGAAATAATCTTTATACCCTGTTAGCTTTACCAAAAGGAGGCCACAAAATGAAGAAGATTCAGTTTACAAAAGTATTACATAGATTTAAAGAAAAAAAATACTAGAAGGAAATACTTGCTAGTATTTATTTTTAATAATGTGAACATTGATACTACACCAGAAACAAGATACTATATATTGATATTTTTATATTGATATTTTTATTGCTTATAGCACTTAACTGAGTATTTATTTCTTCCATATTCAATCTTTCCAACTTTTCTTTCTAGGCCATTATAACATGTTTGGAGGCAAAAAGCAGAACCTGAATCCTACATAAAATGAAGGGCCACAGGAGCATATCAAACAATGTTACAGGGATGCAATTAGCAAGATCCAGGCTTGTGGAAAACTCTACAGGACCAAACCAAAATAAAAAAACCCATTTCAACAAACAAATTTTAAGGGCACAAAAAGGGAAGAGGTAATTTGTAGGTAAAAAAGAACTTAAGAGAGATATCAACTAACTGTAGCTATGGGCCTTACTGGATTTGGATCATGCAAATTGTTAAAATTAAGAAACAATTATGGAGATTTGAACACTAAATATTGGATGATATTAAGGAATTATTGTTCGTTTGGGTGTGATAATTGTATTGTGATTATCCTATTATTTTTATTTTTATTTTTTTTGAGGGTAGTGTCACTGGCCCTCGTATGTGGGACCGAACCAGGGCCACTGGCTTCCCAAGCCAGCGCTTAATCACTGTGCCACTCGGGCGGCCCTATACTTTTAAAAAGAGTCTGTACATTTTGGAAATATACACTAAAAATATACAAATGACATGAAACTATTCTGCATGACAATAGTCTGCAGGAGAAGATATGGGCATCAGTAGGGGGACAGACAGAGAGAAACAGTGAGATCGCTCAAACTGGTGAGGTTTAGGAAAAGAGGTGAGGACACAAAAGTCTGTAGGAGAAAGGATGGCTGGATGGAGGTGGCAGAGTCAAGGGAAGGCTTGGAACCATTTGGCCTGGAGAAGCTTGCACATCTCCACTGGCTAAATAAAAGGAGCCACATTTCCTTATTGAATGGGACAGGAAAAGAGATGGTGAGCCTGGGGCAGGAGCACAATCTTCTCAGCAGCTGGGTAAAGAGGGGGTTGAGGGCAAATAAGGTTGGTGGTCAGGGGGGAACAGACAATTGAATCTGATAAGACTCAATTTTCTCAGTGAACTTAGTGCAAAGTTACCTAATGTCTATTACAGAGTCTAAGTAGAATCCCTATTAGATTATTAGCTATTAATAGATTAGTGTTAATTATTGCAACATAAATATTACATATTTCTAGTCTGTTAAATATTAGAGTAAATATATATATATATATTTTAAGATTTTATTGGGGAATTGGGGGAGGGGAACCGGGGAAGGGGAACAGACAAGTTGCTGTCTTTTTGTTCTTCAGTCTAGTTGCAGAGGACATTGCTTCACTGGCCCATGTTGGTATCATCATTGCGCTCTTCCCGGATGAGGCAGATTGGTTGCCAGCCTCTGGATGGTCGCTCACCACGGCTATTGGCAGCTCATGCTGGCTGCCAGCCGCTCACGCTGGCTGCCGGCCACTCCCTGTAGCCTATGGCAGCCCACTGCAGCAGGGGCTGCTGCCAAAACTGTCCCTGGGGCTTGCACAGCCCAGCTCCAGGTGGAGCTGTTGTTAGCTGTAGAGGGCAGTGTCACTGGCCTTCATATGTGGGATCCGAACCGGGGCTGCTGGCATCCCAAAACCAGCTCTTAACCAATGCGCCACTCGGCCGGCCCTAGAGTAAATATTTTATAAAAGGAAATATTAATAATAGGTTAATATTAGTCTCTTAATAGACTATTTGACTCTTAGGAGATTTTAGTTCTATGAGAGAACTAGTATCATCATTATTATTGGTTAGAATTTCACAGAGTGGATGTAGTTGTTTAAAAAAACAACAAAAACCATATAAGTACTTATATGAACCACGTTCAACACTGACATTTTTTTCATGCATCATCTCATTTAATACCTAGTTAACTATCTTTCTCCCTCTGCAGACGGGAGGTAAGCACCATATCTACCTTAAGGAGTTAGTTGTCAGGAGACTAGAGGAGTCACTGTATGTAAGTGTGTGGACAGAAAGCAGAGGGATCCCTTTCTCACGGCAGGTGATACTGCTGTTCCTGAGAAGTGAGGTGACTTCCCAATTCACGGGGTCAGGAAGTGCTCAGCAGAAAGAAGCTACCCAGCCTCCTCAGGCCCCCAGTGATGGAGCAGGAACAGCACAAGGGTGAGAACACCAGGGAACAGGTGACCAGAGGCTGGTGGTAGGGGACAATGGAGCCATGATGGAGGCACCAGCTTCAGGGTCTGGAGAAAGCTGAAGGTGGCCCCAAATTTGTTCCCTGTGGCTGGGGAAAGTGTGTGCAGGTCCCCTGCATTCTCAGCCCAACTCCAAGAAAGGGGTCCTGGCGCTCAGAGGGCCTGGCTTCTTGGGGGACACAGGAGACAGTGTCAGATGGAGAGGGCCAGCCCCCCATAGAGCTCTGGGTAGGTGACAAGACAGGACCCAAAACTCTCTTTTAAACATTACAGCTCAGGAGGCTTAAGTCTCACAAAACTTCCCCAGTGCTTGCTATGTGAAGGGAAAGGTGCCATCAAGATAAATAAGGCCTAGTCCCATGAAGAGGGGAGAGGGCATCCCCAACTGTAAGTCAAAGCAGGCTGGGTGCTCGGGGCTAGAAGACCGGCACAAAAACAGGGCTCTGGGGAGCAGAAGGACCACTGAGACAGACCTGAGAGAATGCCATCTGCTGAGAAGTGGGAACAGAGAATCCCAGGCAGGAGGACATTTGGGATCCAAGGGCATGGTGGGTATTAGTGCTTCAGGTAACAACCTGTTGGTACTGGTGAACCACGGAATTCTTAAATCTACTTTTTAAGAGATGATTATATTCTGAGAAAGAAAAATTTTTCTATGTGAACATATGATAACTTTCAGGACTTTAATTAGGGCAACAGAAATAAGGTGTGACTTTGTCTGGGCTCTTTGACTTGGAGAGGAGAGACACGGTTAAGGTACTTTCAGCAGTCAGGCCATAACCTCCATTACAGGTCCTTGGGAACGTTCAGTGGAAGCATCAGGACAGGACACACTGCTCCCTGGGATTGAGCAGCACTGCGAGTATTCCCCCCTCTGAGGTCCGGGTGTGCTGTGCAAACAGCAAAGGTGGGGGAGAGCTGTGTGTCTCTGGACTCCTCTGGCAGAAGTGGGGGGTCTCTGCCTTGTCTCCTCTCACTGCCCCACGTGCTGTCCTTCGCTGGGCCCACACCTCTCCTCCGTGTGTGCCTCCCTCCCTCCCTCTGTGAGTCTGCCCCACCTTCCCCTCCTGGTATGTGTAGATGTATGTCTCTCTTCAGTACGCTATCTGTGTGTGTGTGTGTGTGTGTGTGCGCGCGCGCGCCCTTGTCTTCTGGTGTGGGAGTCTGTCTCCTGCTGAGGGTGTGTGTATGTGTCTCCTCCTACTCTTGGGAGCGGGGTGTCTCTCCCACTCTCTGGATACCTGTGTGTCTGTCTAGCTCCTTTTGAGAATAAGTGTGCCTTTCCCTCCTCATCCTAGTGTGCCTAGTGTCAATGTGCCTTCCTCTCCAACCTCCTGTGCAAGTGTGTTCCCCTTCACATCTTGCTATGAGAGTGATTCTCCCCCACCCACTGTCTGGGTGTGTTTCTCTCCCTCCCCTTCCTGGAGTCTGTCTCTCTCTTCCACCTCTCACCTCCTTCCACCTTCTAGATGTGTGTTGCTCTTTCCCCTAGCCCAGCAAGTGAGTACCCCTCCCCACTAGCCATCTCTCCCAGCAGGGAGAGGCACAGAGTTATCTGCATGTCTCTCTTCTCTCTCTGGGTATGAGCTGCGTGTGTCTCTCTCGCCTTCCTCTGCATGTCTTTCTCCTGCTCTCTCTCCTGGAAAAGAAACACTCATTTACACATACACACATACATACAGTCCTGACACATGTCTCCCATCCCCCATGTGCTTAGGTCTGTGTGCCTGTGTCTCTCTCTGGGATTCTGCGGGTGTGTGCATCCTCCTTCCCACATGCAAGGCTGTCTGTGTGTCTTTCTTTGGGGTATGTGTATTGTCTCCACAGCAGCCCCACCACAAGACTTGCTGTGGGTGAAGTCTGCCTGCTTGGCAGTGCTGAGACTGGTCTGGATGTGGTGAGGAGGGCTCAGGCCATGAGAGAGGCGGGCACGGGGTGGGTGGGGGCCAGCAGGGATGTGACAAGCCACCTCCCTACCTCCCAACCTTGCTGCCTTGCACTTCAGTTACCAGGAGGCTGGCTGCAACTCCTGTGGACCCAACCCAGGCTCCTTCTTGTCGACCTCTCAATGGGGCTCAGTGCTGCCTGCCATAGCTCTCCTTGACACTCTCCTGTGACACCCTCTTGGATGACTCTCATTATGTAGCCCCCCACTGCTGCTTCAGGCTTCCCCCAGTTTCCCTCCACCACAGGTGACCCTCCTCCAGTCTGCTCCTGAGAACAGAGCACTTCTCCCCAGATATCTACTGTGGGCCTGGTTCCAGAGAAAAAGGGGAGACTAGGGCTCAGTCCAGTGAGGAAGCTGGGAGGATGGGAGCACTGCTCCAGAGCAGTGAATGAAGATGGCTGGCAAGCACAGAGATGTCATCCAAACCCAGAGACAGACAGGCTGGGGACACACCTGGGACTCCAGCCACAGAGCTCCAAAGTAGCAGGGGAGGGAGGGGGTGAGACAGGTGTGAGCGGGAAAGATGGTCTCTGGGAGCTGCACTCTCAAGGGTGCCATCTCTGAGGGAGGGGATAACTTCGCTGTGCTTCCAGTCCTCTGGCCACATGAAAAGGGCAGTCAGGGTTGAGGATGAGCCAGCCTGCTGCATGCTGTGCTCAGGAGTCCCAGCCACAGAGGGCACAAGATGGTCTTTTGTGCCCTACCTCACTCCTCTGCCTGGCTGGGCTCCTCTTCTGTCAGGGTTTTCTGTCTGGAAGTGCCTCCTCTGGGTAGTTCCTGGCTTGCTCCTTTTCATCCTTTAGGCCTCTACACAAACATTCCTTTATCAAAAGGTCTTCCCTGACCACTGTCTCTAAGGGTTCCCCAAGACCCTTCATCCTTGTATTTCTTATTTCCTTCGTATCACCTGCCGTGAGCTGAGAGAACTCTGTGTCCTGTCTGTCTCCTTTGTTTAATGAGGGTGGCATCTGGCTTAGTGTCTGGCACACTACCTGACCCCTGGCAGGCATTCTGAATAAGAGATGAAAGGAAAGGTGTCCTGTACACAGATGTGGAGATGTTTGGGTACACACAAAAACAGGATTGGAGACCCAGGAGAGGGGTGAGGACGGAGGCTTTCTAAGCACAAAGCTGCTAGGCAGAGAGACCGCAGAAGAGGTACGCGCTCAGGAACGTGTACACTGCGAGAGGAGAGGCGGTGGTGCCCTGGGAAAGGCCAAAATGCTGGTCTTTCGAGACATGTGGACAAACAGGTGCAGTCAAAGGAAAGTGCAAAGGAGATGCTGGAAGGAATAGCAGGGCCAGAAGACAGGAGAAAAGGGCGTTTTCAGAAATGTGTCAAGTACTGCAGGAAAGACAACTGGAGAAAAATGGAAAAGATGCCACTAGGTTTGGTACGGGGAGGCGGGGGTGGGGGGTGGGGCTACTGATGGGTATTCTCTTCAAACAGAAAATGGTGGGCAGCATGGGTTAAAGAGAAAAAGGAGAAAAAACAACAGAGACTGGCACAGACCACTCTTTCAAGGAAGTTGGCACTGATAGGAAGAAAGACACTTGAGGAGGGGGTGGGATGATGGCAAAGGTCTTTTATAATATCGTTGTTGTTTTCTCGTAGGGAAGAAGATTGAAGCATACTTTGCGGTAGAGAGGAAGAGATGGCCGATACCAGGATGGGAGGAGTGAGTGGGCCCAAGTAACCGGGTTGGCTCCAGCAGCCCTGATGATGAATGCCTCTTGAGGCCATGGGGTCCAGTCTCCCCAACCAGACCAACTCTGAGACTCAACCAAGTGCTGAGGATCAGTGATCAGAGGACTGAGATAAAGGGACTGAAAATAGAGATACAGCTTTAAAAAAAAAAAAAAGGCTTTATATCACGGAAGACCCAACTTTGACTTTCAATGGGTCCCTCTTTCAACAGCATGAAAACCCTTCAGTGTGGAAGTCTTCCTTTCTAGCCTCATTTACTGTCTATCATTCTGCTCACTCCTGACTGACCCTTATGGATGCTCCTGCTAAGGAAGGGGACCCAGCCTGTGCTACAGGACAGGATGGGTTATCCTTCCCGTGCGCTTGGCTTTCCCCTCCCATTCCCTGCTCTAGGACCACCTTCCTCTGTGAACCAGAGTCACCTACTGGTATAAACTGCTCCTTCCGGTCCCCACTCCCCTTAGGTCTCTCCAATAGAAGTCCTAAACCTACAACAGAAGTTTCAGTTGAATGTAGAAAAGGCAGTTTCATGACCATGGGCCTGAAAGAATGATGGGACCATTGATAAAATTACTGAAGTTTGAATTGCAAATTTTAGGGATGTTGAAAGTTTAAGATGCCAAGAGCTCATCCAGGTGACTATGTCAAAGATGCCCCTGAAAATGTACAGTACGTCCTTACTTATCCTCAGCGACAGGCTCTGCGACTTTTAAGTGAAACGACATATAAGGAAACCAATTTTACTATATGTTAATTTATAAACAAGGGTTAAGTTCCTATGGCAACTAATCTATTTTATAACAAAGCGACATTGAAAGAAAAGCTGTTATTCAAGCACCTGCTGTATATCTAAAACTTGCAAGTGACAGCCTGAGAATGAGCCTAGTGATAAGATCTGAGTCATCTGCAGAGCAGTGACCTCAAATCTGGATTGTCGTAACATTTCTGTAAGTCTACTCTCCTACCCATGGGCTCAATTTATTCTGGATTCTGAATTGACTTAATTTCTCTAACTCATGCCCCCTGAGCTCAAAAAGCTACAGCATAGAGTGCAAACTCCTCAGGCTGGCCAATCAAGGTTGTTCACAATCAGACCTCGGCATACCTTTCTAGTCTTTCCTTGCACTGCTCCCTAGCAAACCATCCTCTCCAGTCAGACTGGTCTTCTTGGTGGCCATGGACAATCAGCACACTTCTGCCTCTGCTGAAACCATTCGCTTCCCCTGAATAGCCTCCCTTCTTTCTGCCTTGTTGAAAGTCCACCTCAGGTCCCACGTCTCCTTCCCTTGAATACCTATAGTTTTTAATGTTTGCAATATTCATTTGGCATTTAAAACTATACTGCTTTGTGACGTCTTTCATAGATCAACCCATCTTCCAAAAGCCATAAAAGACAGACAAGGGGAAAGAAGGCATATATAAGGACCCTAGGAGGCGGGCAGGAAGGTCTCTTCCCACTTCTGGCTCTCATTTGGAGTAAGAATAAAGAAACGTCAAAAAGATGGGATTTAAAGGACAGGTAAGAAGGGGACAGGTATGTGAGAAGAGCATTGCAAAAACACTGGACAAAGAAACTGTGGTCAGAGGGACAACCATAGTCAAATGTGGGATGTGTCTCTAAATCCCTTAAACCTATGGAGAGAAGCACATGAATAATAAAATGGAGCTTCTGAATTTAACTTGGAATTTTGGAGTGATGGAGATGATACGATATATTGTATTAAATTACTTCAATTCTCCTAAGTGGTAAGGTTATCAGTGACATTTCTATCTTGGAAGCCTAACATCTAAAAATTAAACAAACTAAATATTTTCAATTGCTACAATGCAAAATTACATTTTTGTTTTAATTTGACTAAAACCACACAAAAATTCAAAAAGAGATGTTCATTATTCTGAAATCAGATGGCTTTGTTATAAATTTGTTTTAAAGCAAAAATTGATAAAACTGCGCCTGTTTAAGGTCCTTAAATCTGGGGCGGCCAGTTGGCTCAGTTGGTTAGAGGGCAGTACTCATGGCACCAAGGTTGCCTGTTCGATCCCCACATGGGCCACTGAGTTGAGCCCTCTACAACTAGATTGAAACAACTACTTGACTTGGAGCTGATGGTTCCTGGAAAAACACACTGTTCCCCAATAAAAATTAAACAACAACAACAACAACAAAAATCCTTAAATCCTGTAAAAAAAAGTTTAGGTTTGTATCTTAAAAATCTCCTTTAACTAAGTAAGTTTATAAATTTTCCCCAATTCCTTATACATAGCTGAAAAATAAGTAGGCATGCAGCACCTTCTAACTTGAGTTACTCAATGTCAACTTTATGACTGAAAATTTTATTTTTACAACAAATTGTTTTTTTAAAATAATTATATTAACTTCAATATGGATAAAATTTAGGTTTTTAGTAGCAAATTACCGTATAATAATTAGCTTTTATGGCCTGTTCATTCTAAAGACTTATTTATGTAACAGAATTCCAGTTTCTGAAATCATTACTCCTTGCATACACATTATTCTTCTACTTTCTGTCTCACAAGATTGCTGTGAAAATTGAATGAGGTAATATAGATTAAAAAGCAAAGACTGCTATCCAGCCAAAGTATTTTATGGCTGACGCACAGTATTAATACTCAAAATATTTTGGGTGATATAATTTGAAAGTCATGTTGGCTAATGATTCAGGGAGTAATTTAACCAATCAAGTTAAGTTTCTTTTTCTTTTAAACAGAAACAGTCACTTTTTTGTACTCATTTTTGGTTTTGCTTTTATAGAAAGAACTTTTAACTAAAACTTGGCTAAAATAAAAAATCTTGTAATAGCTCTCATCTTTAAAGGACCAGGATCTTCACATTCTTATTTGATCAACTTCAAGCTATGTTTAAAATGCTGTCCAATTCTACTTTATTTTAGTGAAGTGGTGCAGAAGAAACAGATAAAGCTATTTTACCTTTAAAAATCCCCAAATTTCATTTTGGGCAGTAGAATACCATACTTCTGAACTGTGTAACTTAAAAATTGAGATTTAGTACATTAGACAAAGAAGCAGAGTATAGCAAAATATCTTTTAAATCTATTGTAATATGTATGCTTATTTTCCAGAAGTGGTTTTGGACGTCATCGCTTGATAAAAAGCACAGAAATCAGTGCATTCAGTACTGAGGCACTGCCATACACAGGGTGGCAGCACTGAGAACAAAATACGAGCAAACAGCAGAACACTTGGAATGGCCAATGCAGGCATACAAGTATGCCTGAAATCTGATTATGAATACACTTCTTAGACACACGGGTATTTGGTTTTAATTAAGAAATTCCTTTTAATTCTGGCAGAACTATCATGCATTTTAGAAAAGCTCTTATGAGTCAGCCTCTGAATGTGATCAATTGCACTTCTCTCAAAACCAATTGCTTTCTCTCTTCCTGCACTGACTGATAAAGGCGAATTGAGCATAATTAAACTTAAGTACCACATGAGACCCAAAGTTTAAGTAGTGCGACTGGATCTCTAGTATATATTTAAAAAATACAACCCGAGCTATGCTTAAAATTGCTTTGAGATAGAAATTTTAAAAAATAATAACATAATCTTGGGAACAGGAATGCTCTTATTAAATAAAGGCAGCTAAAGTTTTATAACTGTCTTAAGCACGTTATACTGTCTAAAAAGAACAGCTTTTAAGGGAAACATCTGTAACACTACTTTAAAAAAACCTAAAATATACCTGAGAGTATTAAATGCTCAATGATTAAAACTTTCAAATACAATAGCTAGTTAACTGATATTGATTAAAACAGAACTAACCCATTCATCACCATTTTTCTTTGAAAAATAACTTAAAATAGTTGAGTGTATTATGATTTTTGAAGTAATTTTGCCCATATATTTGAAACCTATAGTTTCTTTAATTGTCAAAGGATAGATGTTCAGGAACTTCTACAAACTGCCAGACTTTTATATTTATTCACTTTGTTTACAAATTTCTAGGCATACATAAATAGATTTAGGGACAAAAACAACTTTCAACCAAAATTCCCTGTATTTCACAGCACATCAATTATCCAGTTAAATGTTTAAAACTTCCATTCTATGTCTAATTAAATCTATTACTTGATAGTTTACTTTCATTTTGATTTGGGTAAATAATTATAATATATTTTACATGTAATATCTTTTAAAATGTGATGTATGAATATCTGTCTTATAACTTTTCCTTAAAAGTAAACTAAAGCAAATTACATTAAAAGCTAAACCTAATACATGTACTTTACACAGGACATGGTTAAATCAGTTATTTGTTTGCATGACAGTAGCTCTCAGGCTGCTCACGTTTTATGAAGCAGAAAAAGAAAGGCATAAAACATCACTAACTGCTGTCAGAGGTGTGCCATAGATTCATAGGCACTTTTCCTTCTTTGAAACATTTTATACTCTTTCAAGTAAGAACTAGTAGGGCTGCTTCCACCTCTCTTGGTCTAATTAACCTACCTATTTTACTGTATGTCTAATTCTATTTTAGTGCCAAACCCTATGTATTTGAATAGTGATTTTCAAATAAAATACTATTAATATTAGAAAAGGAATATAACTGAGATTGAAAGTTTACTCAATTAAATTACCTCAGTAACAAATTAGAAAAATACATGAAAAACATTTTCTCAGATTTATTTAGAAAATAATTTTAGAAGTACAGGAAAGCAAATTCATGTTTGAGATATAGCTTATAATTAGATATGCTGGTCACATTAATATTTATTTTTAAGGTTATAATAGATCTTATCCAAATATATAAAGTGACAGCTCTCTTATAAACTGCAAATTTAGAACAAATTTAGTTTTAAAGTAAAGCACCTAATTTCTCTTCTTTGGAACTGGAATAGTTAAAAAAATTATATTTAGGAAATGCAAAAAGTAGCTTAAGAAGGGAATGTACTCATATATAAAACAATATTTTCATTTCATTGCCTAAAGTTGATGAAACTAAAATCTATTATTATAACCCTTTTAGGGTATGATGAAAAATGATGTAGGCTCTATGTAATTCCAGCATGAAGACAATACAAGGAAATAAAATCAAGTTACTGAGAAAATCTAGCAGACTAAAATTCAACTGGTGCTATTTTGTACCTACACATCTGAACTACCTTAAGCTTTCAGATTCAATTTCTTAAAATTCTCTTGATTAAGAACAATTCAATCAACTTTTTACTACTGTATCTTCAAGTAAACAAAATTGACTTAAACATTTTCTAATGTTGTCTTTTAGGCAAAGGGGCTAAATTCCTCTTTCTTTAATCAATTTCTAATTTAACAGTTTCTAAAAATATATCACCAAAGTAAAGACTCTAATGTCTAACTATTGATTAAAAAGATATACTTTTTTTTAAGAGTCTGATGGCAGCCCTTTAGTTGTAGCATTTAATCTGAGAATATTCCCATACTCAGAAACTAAAAGATAGGATATCATAAATAATCAATATGCACATGTGTAATTCCAATATTGGTTTGAGACAATAATTCAAATATTTAATAACTGAAAACCTAAAATGAGTCTCACTCTCAAAAAATAGTTTAAGACTCTTTAATGGTAGATTATTCATAATTTGTAGAGGATTCGGTCTCCCTTCAAGAAAAGATGCCTCCTCTACCCTCAAAATATTATCTAATACTAAAGGAAACTTCTACTTTCTAACATAACAGTATAATAGGTATAGATTCTCCTTCAGAAATTCAATTGCTAATTAATTAGTAAATGGGAAAGAAAATTCCTTTTATCGTCAGCAGACACCTAAAAACATTCCAAAAATTAAGAACTTTGTTGGTGAATATTTTTATCTTTATATGTGAGAAGTTTTTTAAATATTATTAAGTCTGTAAGAAACGACTTCAATTTGCCCTAAAAAAAGTCCACAAAGTACACTGGTTCTTAGGCTAAGGTTTTAAAATTTATTTCATTAACTTAACAGAAGTTTTAAACTTTCTGATGAAGAATGCAGAAAACAATTTTCAATACCTTCTAAGAATTTTCAGAATACTTCACTTAGGTACACATTTAAAATAATCTTTAAAATCTTTTTTAAAAAATAGCAGAAAATGGTTTTTCTTTATTTAAAAATAAAGAATTCTAAATAATCACTACAAATTAAGTCTTAGAATTTAATTTAGTTTAATTCAAATCTGAGAAGAGATAGAAGAAAGCCTTTGGGGGAATCGATTTTTAAAAGGTTATCATAAAACGAGCAATTTGTATTAAAAATACTCTCTTAGAGATTCCCACAATTATCACTCTCATTTTGGGCGGTAAATTTATTATTTTTGTTTCGCAGTTATTCTTTATTCACATACATCAAAAATTTTAATTTAACATTACTATTTTATTCTGAAATCCTCATCTACCTAGTTGTTTCCCATCAGTGTTGGGCATTTTAGTCCATACTCATGTTTTTGTTATAAACTTTCATAACATAAAACTGTTAGTTTTAAAAGGCATCAAAAAAGAACATTTTTGCTTTCTACTACCTTCACATTTTAGGGTTTCTATGCTTTTAGAAATAGTTTTCACAAAAAAAGTGCAAGGAAACATTTTAAGCAAATTGCTCATTCTATTAACCTAGGGCATAAATGCATAAGTTCACTCATTCTAGACACACACACATATTTCTTATGTAGTCATCTCAAATTCCCAACACACACTGTGGTTAGTTTTAATACCGTCATCCTGCAGTAACTCTGTTTATTAGACATCCAGGGATTTTTAAATACTAACAATTTTCATGCAGTATCACACCACTTCACTTTTAAACATGAAATATTTTTATAAAAATGGGTTTCTGTTTTCTGATAAACATTAATAACAAAGAGCAAAAACGTCCACACCGTAACAACAACAAACACAAAACCACAAACAAAATCAGAAAACAAAATACCAAAGCACCCTTGGTAGTCCCACATCACCATATCCTTGTCAATACCACCCTGGGAAGAGGAGGCAGGGACAGGTGTACACATTGAGTAGAATGCAAACCTCTGGGCAGCAGGCCAAGTGATTCAAAAATAAAAATCAAATTATGCCTCTTAATAATTTCTACTAGGCTTTCATTCATGTATACTCCTCATAACTTCAAATGTTAATACTGTACATCAATAGTTTTATAAAATAAGATATAAAATTTTTCATTTAATTTCTCAAATTATATAAATATAATAAATTTGTTAATGAACTATAAAAGTTGTCCTGTTATAAATGAAAAGTAGTAACACAGTAGCTGTCAGGTTCAGGCGTTTCACAAAAAAATGAGGCAAAATAAATACAAAAAGTAAAAATGAGTTGCTTTCAAAGTGGTCTTATTGTAAAATGGAAAAGTTTCCCATGTCTGAATTCTGAAATCATAGTTAACTTTGCAGACCATCAATTTGATGTACCTTGCCCTCACATTTAACTTATTTGTAAATACTTTTCCAAGGCTACCTAAACACTTACTAATTGATTAAATATGCTGCCTACATTAATTCCTCTTAAAATAAAATTAAAAAAATAAAGGTCCACTTTTGTTTTTTTGCAGTGTCTGATCTATTTTCAAAGTATTCAATGTTTTAGAAAAGGTGTTTATCAGGTTCTTAAAACATCTAAAAAATGGCTCAAGGGACAATTTATAGCCCTTTTACCTTTAACATATTCACTACCTTGGAGTTTGTTGAACAAATTCAGTTGTTCTTTACTTCTTTTGAAACCTTTCCCTTACCCAAATAACTAAAGAATCTAAAATGTTATCAGTATAAAGAGAAAAAATTTGTATTTATCTCTTACACATTTGGAAACACATCAAAAAGAACAAGTATTTCAGGCAGTGTAAGTAAAGTTATTCAGTAAAACTTTTTTCCTTTAAGAGATAGATAGATAGATGGTTGGATGGATAGATAGAGAGAATAACAGGTAATTTTTCATATATCTTAATTTTCCAAAGAACAGTGTTGTAAATAAAAAATATTAATACATTCCAAGAAGGAATCAATATTTTGATTACACAGCTCAAGAGCCAAATGATTATTGAAACAAAACTTCAAAGATAGTTATAGACATGTTTTGGTTATCTGGCTTTTCAAATCTCAAAGACAGGCATATTACACTTTATTTAGCAAATAACAATTTAATTCTGAGAAATAAATTTTCCAGAATACCAAACCAAAATGTATACAGTAACCACCAGGATTCTGTTAAAAACTAAGGAAAATATCTCCCACCTTTGTATAACATTAAAATACAGAGCATCCTTAAAAATTTTAAACTATATGATTAAAGCAAATTCAGTAACTTATATAGCTATCAGATGTCTTCTTATTAAAATATTTTGGTTGTAATAAATATATAGATATAGAATTTTATCAGTATTAGCACACATATTTATAAATTATCTTCCAAGGCAGCTAAATTCCTCATAGAATTTCAAATAGTAAAATTGGGCATATAAATTTCAAATAAGAAACTCAGTTTATGAGGTTTCTGTAATTCTAACTGAAATAAAGATTTTGAATATACAGTGTCCTTAGGTTATTTCTGTAAATTGGTATAATTTAATTATAGCTTCACAAAAAGGGTGTTCAATGGGTAGTATTTTTAAGACATTAAAAAAACTAGATACAACCAATTCAAGTTAGACATTGTGCTGTGTCCCATCTAAAGAGGACTCTCTAAGGAATTACAGATTTTATACTTGTGCCTTGAGAGAACATTTTCTAATTCAGACAAGTAGCTAGTTATGTCAAACCCAAAGAAAGCTTTAAACCACCTTTTGTGAGAGAAAAAACCCCCACAACACCAGCACTTTTATTTAGGTTGACAAGAATCATAACTTGAAGTGTCCAAATAACCTGATTAACTCAATGGTCTAAAATAACTGGAAGAAATACTTTGCCTTCACTTTTACAAAAATTGAATTTATTGATATTAGTATTTGGTTTGTCAAAGTGGCAACTATTCAAGATCTAAAAGACTCATTCATTTTAAACATATAGCCTAAGTCTGACTACCAGTCAATGTAACTGTATTGAGCCAAAATACAATAAAAATGTAAGACAAACTTCAAAGGTTTTGTAAGTACTAATGGCATTCTGAAATCTCTGGACAGAAGACCATTTTGGGAAGGGAGGAAGTTTCTCTTCTCCACTGATATTTTAATCACTTTCCAATCAATTTTGATTTAACAGTGGTTCATGAGATTAATTTTTTAATGAGTTCTTATCAAGTTGCTTCCAAAATCAGAAACCACAAGATGATGTACTCAAACACTGCACCGATTTAATGCTGTTATGGAGATATTTACAGAAAGGTGCAGATAAGAGTCCAGCTGTGAACACAAGTTAACATATAATGGATTCCAAAATAAAAATTTGTTTGTACAGTATGGTAAGAAAAAAATACTTTGTATAAGAAGTCTAAAAATCCAGCCCTAATTTTAATCCATTTCTACAAACCCATAAAAACAAAAGAAAATACGCATTTATTTCAGAAACTCCATATACCTGTGGAAAATGGAACACAAGTAATTTTTATTCAAGATTAACTTTAATCCCAAATAGAACACAGCTAACAATTCACATATTTTAAATTTTGAAAATATTGTAAAAATCTAAACCATTAAAGGCGCCTGTAGTTTGTGATCAGTAAATATTTCCTGCTAAATAACAAATAAATTAACTTAAAAGATGCAGCTGATAGGTCTGGGGATTTTAAAATCTTTCAATTTCAAAGGTGCAGAGTTATAGCACGTGCATATAGGATGGGCTTTAAAAATAGGTATACATGAACTTTTCCATGGTGTTAGTATATGTGCTTTTTTTTCCTTAAAGAAATGCCTATTGCTTACAGTGTTAAAGAATCTTCACAACTCTGTCTGCAGTTTTCAACCAGAAGTCCTCATTATACCTTAAGCCAAATTGATTATTAGGTATTTTACAGCTTTTTACAAAATGGCTGTAAAATCACATTATGGGCATACATAGCTCTTTGATCTCACTGCACAGAATTCATAACTGTTCAATAATGCTATACCATTACACCACACACCTTAAACTATTTCCATTTTCCACAATTCCTTCCAAAATCAGCTTCCAAAGCAAAGCAATCTAACATGAAAAGTTCCTGGGAGGGCTTGTTACACAAAAGAACAATTTGGAAACAAACTAAGCTACACAATATCCATCTTCTGCTGAGCTTGTTTATCCCTCCTCTCTCTCCATCAGTCCTAAAGGTGGGTGCACTTGAGTAATGGAAAGAGGCTCTTCTATCACCACACACTCTCCCAGTACCTCTGCTTTTGGTCCTCAGACAGTGATACTGTGTAGGTGATGAAAATCATAAGAGAAGCTGTCCCTTTAAAATGCCCTGCTCTGTCCCATATCCCACGTGGAACCAACATCAGTAGCACTTTCCCATTAACTTCAATGTGATGCAAGAGGCACCATGCTTTTATATACATAAAACCAGAAAACCTCAGCCTAACATTCTTTACTGAGGATGAAGGAACAGGTGAAGCAAACGTGTCAGGAAGGGAGAAGCCAAGCAACTCCCCACCCCTCCCCAAAAGGTGCTCCAGTCTTGCACTCCAGTCTCTCAGTGCAACATCACCTCTCTACCCCTCCTCCGTAGAGCCTAGTTTGAAGAAAGGAGGGAGCCACTACCAAAACCTGAAGCATAAATGCGACGAAAATGCAATTTAAAGCCGGAAAGGTTTATTCTTCCAATCACACATATTAACTCTATTAAGAAAAATGGCATCACTTTTTTTTCCACCAAACCCCCCCAAAACCGCAAAGATCATCAAAAGAGAGTTATAAAATAGCAAATATAGTGTTTATCTTATCTCAGATCAGTCCACATTACCAATAAGTTTAGCAGTTTCTGCACTACCACCTCCCCCCTCCCTCCTCCTTCTTCTCTTGCATCGGATTTTCACGTTTTCTCATTGTCGGTTGAGTTATAAAAGGCTTTTGCCCTTCGAAAGTTTTAAAAAATAAATAAATATTAACTCCTTGGTCCCTGCAAAGTCAAAATGGACTTCAGGGGAAAGGCGGTTCATACTTTTACCTTTAGCGAGAAAAGGGGGAGCATCCCGGATTTTTAGGGATTTTTTGCGATTTTTTAAAAATTTTTATTTGGTTATATGCCTGAGTTCTCCCTCCATTTTGGTTGTTTATGATACTGACAACAAGCTGTCCCTGCTCTGTGCAGATCTCCTGCTTTCATTTAGCACCCCCTCCCCCTACCCCCCCCTCGCAGCCACACATCCAGGGTTCACACCTCCCCGAAGACCCCGCACCCGGACCCCGACTCGCCCACCTGAGGAAAGGGCAAAAACAAATTCATTTCTCCAAAAAAGAAAAACCTCTTTTGAAAAAGGGGCAAAGTTACCCCAAGTCACTCAAAGTGCCCCCCAAATATTGCCGACTGCGGGTTTCCGCCAGGCCCTTTGGGAAGCGACCTTCCCCCGGGATGTTTTGGTGGAAAATGCGGGGAGTTTACTCTCAAAACTGAATTTATATTAATTTTTCCCTTATTTTTCGGGTCTCTAATGTCTTCCGCTCTCGCTGCTGCCGCTGCCGCTGTCACAATATTCACAGCACCAGAGAGGAGGAGGAGGAGGAGGAGGAGGAAAACTTTTCAAACTTTCCAGACCCTGAATAAAGGGTTTTTTTTTTTTCCCACCGACCTCACCTTTGGGTCTCCAGCCGCATCGCCCCCTGCCCTGTCAGAAGCGACTTCGGGAGTCCTCACACCCTCGCTTAATTATTTTATTTTATTTTTTATTATTATTTTTCTCTCTGGGGTCCTGAGCAGGGGCTGAGAGTAGCACAAACTTTTCCTCCTCCTGCCGCCGCCGCTGCTCCTCTGCCCCCTCGGCTAGTCCCATAATTTAAATAACCCTGATATTTCTCCCGCTAAACGCCTCTCCGCCGCCCCGGACTCCGGGAGAACTCACCGCGGGGCTTTAACATCCTCCCTCCGGCCCGTCCGCCGCCTTTACACCGCCCGCGGAATTTCTAATAATTTTTTTCTCATATTTCGGGCTGGACGCGGCGGGCCTGGAAATTGTTTCCTTACGCCTCTTTCCAGCAGCCATTGTAGTGTATGCGCTGCCCCTGCAGCCCAACTTGCAGCTGCCGCCGCCACCGCCGCCGCCGCCGCCGACGTCGCGCCCACCGCCGCCTCCCCGAGCCTGCTCGGCCACCGCCCCCGCCTCCCGCCGGCCCGCCCCCGGCCCCCGCCCGCCACTGCGCCCGCCCCCCGCGCGCACTCCGCCCCGGGTCTGGCCAGTAGGCGCTGCCGCCGCCAGGGGTGGGCCCGCCTATTGGCCTATGACACCGCCCATCAAGCAGAAGTGTTAAGAGACGGGCGGTGGCACTGGGGGCGCGGCGGGGCGGGGGAGGGCGGGACCGAGCGCGCTGCTCCGCCCACTCCTCCTCCTGGGTCCTCCTCCCATCAGCTGGGGGCGGGACGAGGCCCGCCCGCCCCCGTCGCGCAGGGCCCCTCTCGGCTGTCAGTCTGGCAGCGGCGGGCGCCGATTGGGCCGCTGGCCACCGGGGAGCGGGGGCAGCAAACTAGGATGCGCACTACTTAAGGTCTAGCTGCGTGAGCCATTGACGTGTTTGGAGCTGGAGACGGCCCGGGTGCTGGTGAAGCGGCAGCCCGAGGTGAGTGGTCCCGCGCCCCTCCCTCTGCGGCGGCTGCAGGGAAGAGGGAAGAGAGGCCTGCACTTAGGTCGCAACAAAGCCGAAATCCACTTCCGCGCGAAGACGCTTCTACCAGGGCTCACCTCAGCGTGTGCCCTTTTCTGTCGCTTCCCTTCCCCGCGATACAGGTCTGTTCGTGCCGGGGGCGAAGAAGGTGACCCCTGCCCGGACACCTCCAGCTCTTCCTTCATTCTCCTTCCCAGCTTTTGAAGGGTAATTGCCTGCTCCTATCCCCGTTTCCTGCATTTTCCTCGCTCCCAGCCCCACTCGGCACTCTCGAAGGTCGAAGCAAGGTGTGTTCACCTGTGCTTTCCGTCCACCGTTGGACAGACAGGAAGCATCGCGGAAGGCAGCGAGGTCTCGGACTCGTATCTCTCCGGTTTCTCCATTCGATTTCCCTGCCTCCCTCCGGTATGGCACCCTGACTTCCTGCCACTCTGACTCTGCACCTAGCAGTGGGTGAAGGGCTTTAGGTTCTCAAATGACGTGTTTCACCCTGCCAATAGTTGCATCTGCCTTTTATCAGAGCCACAGACCCTGCCTCCGTTTTGACCAGCATGTGGCATGGACATGTTCTGTAAGAGCCCTTCCCCCTTCTCTTTCAAAGCGATTTGGAGGGTGGGGACTTGAATAACTGGATGGGAAATAAAGAAATACTTTTTAAAAGTAGTTTGTCCTTTGGAGAAGATTTGTTCCTCACACTGGCTGTGCCTGTGCGACCTCTCCTTCAACTCGTTGGTTTTCTTTCTGGCAAAGTAGAGCTTTGGAACAATTGTTTAGTACCAGAAAGTAAGTAGATGAGGCCTCCCTAACGGAACTCTTGATCCTGCCCTTTAGCCCCACTTGTCACTGTAAATTGACATTTCCATCAGGAATTTATGCAAAGAAGGTGACATTCGGAAATCCAACCTGAGATTGACTTGTATTTAGAACATGGAAGGGAAAAGAAATGAAATGTGAATAAACTCATGCTGCAAAACTAATTGGGGTATCTGTAATGTTACCTAGGTGTTATTTTTAAATCCTGATTAATGATAACAAAATACAGAATAGGATGCTTTCTTGTAACGCATGCAACCTGAGTTTTGACTGTGTCTGATTGTTGTTGAGATTATATCCAAGGAACAGGGACAGCTAAGCAGAGTTCTGTGTTCTCACATCATAGAATAGATATAAAAAGCAAAGCTATGAGTATCATCTCTAGGAAGAAGTCAAGCCTGCAAAAGAATTGTGTTCAGTAGAGGAAGATGCTTTTAAATAAAATTGAACAGCATCTTGAATTTCCTTTTTGCCAAGATGTTTCTGTTGCGTGTATTCATGTATTGTTCAATGAAATTCATAAAATAAAAGGATCACTTTGTGTGTGTGTGTGTATGTGTGTATGAAAAGTTAAAGGACCGCAGAATGTCTAAACTTTTTTCCATCCTTCTTTGCAAAGGTTGGTCTCTTTCAGCCTGGACAACCTGATCTTTCCCACAACAAAAGAAACCGAACTAGGTGACTCTTGACTGAGAATACCTCCACTTTTCAGGAGCTTGTGAGGTTTGATTATTTTTCTTGAATGTACTTCATTTCTTTTAGCATGACTTATAGTTTTTAATGGTCCCATCATGGGCAAGGCAAGTAGAAACTATTTCATATAAAAATTGTGACCTCTGTGGTTATACTGACATAGTTCTTATTCTGTGGCGTTTTTGTACATTATTTGCTGGCTTCTCCTTCAATCTTTAAGTGTAAGATGATTAAGCTAGATCAACATTTGGGAATATAAGTTAAATCAGCTCCTTGAACTTAGTGCAGAGCATTTAAAAATATTTGTGGGTGGACCATCCCCAAATCACTGAAATATTTAAGTTAACTTGGTTTTAAAATTTTTTAGTTTCTTTCTATGACATTTCTTTGAAGATAATAGGCATACCAGTTTCAGTTGAACTCCATTATAGAGAGCAATTGTCCTGGGATGTAGTTGACATACCTATTATATGAGTGTATGACTTGACTTAGAATCACAAATTGGCTTTTAGGGGACTGTGGTCACCTTTAATTGATAAAGACTTCTGCAGGCTTTTAGTTGAAAGATTAATGAATACACACAGTAGCATTCCCTGATACCTTTAACCCAGGGAAGTATCAGTTGGATAGAAGATACCACTGGAAGTAAAGTTTCAACTTTTTTTTTTTTAAACTTTCCTTAATGTCAACTAAGCAGTAACTTTGTATTTTGGTATATTGGCCATCCCAGTGCTGGCCATAGGTTCTTTAGTTAACAAGTGTTTTTGCTAAAGATGAGTTGTATTAAATTAGTCAACACTTATTTTGTATAATCAATATATAATAAGGAAGTAATCATTCGAGTGCATGCTGTATTCTTAAGTTTTGTTAGTATATTTAATTGCTTAATCTTTAGAAATAAGAATAAAACTGAATTATAGCTGAACTATCTTTCTTTCCAGACATGATAATCAAATTTCAGTAGATGTATTTAGATATGGCCTTTGTGCTGAGGCACCATGGCCATCAATGCAAAGAGAAAACATCAAAGCTTTTATTCTCAAAATATAGAGGATACATAAAATTCCTCACTACATAATCATTATGCCCAAATTAATTTTCAAGTAATTATGGGGCTAATGAGATTTACTGATTCATTTTCTGTCATCTACTGTATAACTCTTTTCTCCAACATTTATCTGCAGTAAGAAGACTGTTAGGATGCCCCTGGTAGCACGGAGGCTGAGAGATCCTGACATAAATCCTTGCTTGTTGGTATGGTCGTTTGCTTTTAATTTTAATGAGTGTTAAGTTGGAAAAATAGACTTCTGATTTTGTGGGCATCTGTTTTCTGCAGTTCTTTTTTTCTAGTGTTTTTCTCAGTTTTTTTGCTTTTTAATTTTAATGGAAGTTTCTAAAATAGAGAAGTTTTACATTTCCCTCTATCCAGACATGCAGCATATTCATTTGGATCTTTTAACTATTTTTATTTGTTGTTATTTTTCATTAATTTAGTTATTATAGTTGACATATTAGTTTCAGGTGTACAACACAGTGATTCAATATTTATAAACCTTCTGATGTGATCACCATGATAAGTCTAATTATTGTCTGTCACCATACAAAGTTATTAGGGTATTAGTGATTATATTCCGTGTGCTGTACATTACATCCCTGTGACTTACTTGTTTTGTAACGGAAGTTTGTACCTCTTATTCTCCTTCACCTTTTTCTCTCATGCTTTCATACCTCCTCCCTTCTGGCAACCATCAGTTTGCTCTGTATCTACCAGTCTGTTTCTGTTCGCAGTTTTTTAAAAAAAATTATTTCTGTACAAAAAATATTCCTAGCCAGCATATCCTTATTTCGCTAGAGCATTTTTTAGATATTCATAATTTAATTAACAATGATTTATCTCTTTTAAGTTTCCCTTATTTGTATAATACGCAGCATTTAGTTGTCGCTGTAAGATTGAGGAAAGTTTTTAGTCCAAATGTGGAAAGTTGGCAAGTATGATATTTTTAAAACTGTCACTGAAATTTGTGTGTTAATAGCAATAATTTCACATGTCCTTGAGAACACCTGGCTGAGAGTAAGGGCTGATAATAGAATTAGCCTATTTAAAACCTAAAGGTTTTCACAAAGGTATATAAACATAATGTGGTATTGTAATAATAAGCTTTTATTGGCATTTATTTGGTATGACTAGCAATACTTGTGACTTTGTCACCCTTGAATAATGCAGGCCTCAGATTGGTGCTAAGAAAATGATAGTCCCTGATCCTATGTACATTTTCCAGAAAGACACATTCATTCACTATTTGGCATAGAAATTTAGATTTGTTCTGTGTATTCGATGTTTTCAACAGATTTTATTAAACTTCTTTAGATAGAATATGTTCCTTAGGTCTATGAAGCAAATTACCTACCCCTTTAGTTAAAGCTTTCCTTTAGGTGACCTCTCAGAATCATACTTTTCACTATGAGTGATTTACTTACAGTCTAGAAACCAGCATTAACATCAAACATTCAAGTCAAAGTGAGAACTTGGAAAAGCCGGAGAGCTGCTCTGAGTTGGGAGCCAGTTTTGATTTTAGCTGTGCAGCAGTGGTTTTGAGCACATTGCACCTTGCCTCACTCAGCTTCTTTGTTAAATGGTTACTGGGTTAAATGATCTCAGTCAGTGCTTCAGCTCAAATTCCTGTGATTAGATATTCAGAAAACTGACCCAGACTATGAAAAGGATGTCTGCCCTAAGCAGAGTGAGTGCTGGGATAGTTGGAAAGATAATTCAGTTTTTGTTCATTAAAAGTTCATTAAAATGGGCCGGCCAAGTGGCGCGGTGGTTGAGAGCTGGCTTGGGATGCCAGTGGCCCGGATTCGGATCCCACATATGAGAGCCAGTGACACTGCCCTTTAAAAAAAAGCTCATTAAAATGAACAAAAAGGAACTATTTCATATTAGCTGCTTTGGTGGGAAGCAGCTTCAGAAGGTTTTTAGCTTTGTTTTAGATCCTATCCACTCCTTAAATGATGCCTATCTTACATATTTAAGGAATCTGATGCTTCTACGAGATGTATGGATGAAAATAACTATGATAGGGAAAGGTGTTCCACTTACTTCTTGAAGTACAAAAACTGCCGGAAATTCTGGGTAAGTCTAACTTGGTTAGATGAGTTAATCTTAGGCTTGAAACTAAAGCCTGAAATTAGCACCTACAATCCTTTTTTGGGGATAGCTGTAGGGAAACTTAATTTTTTCACTTTATCCTCAGTATGTTATTTTAGCCTTAAAGGATCCTTGAGTTCTCTTCTTAGCTGCCTCATCCCACTCCAAGATATAAGGATACAGCTGTAATATAGGTGGTCATCTTAGGTATGTAAGTACCTGCAGCCCTAACACAATAACCTTGTTATAATTTTAGTTCTCTTGGAGATGAGGAAAATTTATCCTGTCATAACACATATTAGGCTTTTATTTCTGCCTCCTCTTCTGTCACCACCACCCAGGATAGTTTAAATGGTCCCATTTTTCTTGAAAGATTGGCATTAATTTCTGTTTCTGAGCACTGTACCCAGCTACTTCCTTTCTCTCTGCTAAATTAACTGTTGGTTTTATTAATGAACGATATGCTTGTGCTCTTGTAGTTAAACAGCATACCCCCATCCCAGTGTAATTAACATATTCCTGTGGGAATAATCACTTCTGCGTAATTGTTAATAGTTTGAAAACTTTATCTGGAGTACTAGAATTCAGTTTTTGTTTTTGTTTTTTGTTTTTTTTTAAAGATTTCATTGGGAAATTGGGAGAGGGGAACAGTATTGGGGAATTGGGGAGGGGGACCAGCCAAGTTGTTCTTCAATCGTTGTGGAGGGCACCAGTCGCCATCTGGCTCAAGGTGCTGTGTTCAATCTTAGTTGCAGGTGGGCATAGCCACCATCCCATGCAGGAGTCGAACCAGCAGCCTTGTTAAGAGCGCACGCCCTATCCATTGAGCCATCTGGTAGCAGCTCAGTTCAGGGTGCCAAATTCAGTCTGAGTTGCGGGTGGGGATAGCCCACCATCGAACAAACAATTTTGTTGTTACACCAGCTGAGCCATCTTGCCACCTGTTGGCAACTCAGCGACAGTTCAGCTTGGGACACAGCTTCACTGGCCCATGTGGGAATCAAACCAGTGGCCCTGTTGCTCAGAACTTGCGTTCTTAAGCCAACTCTTAAGTAACTGAGCCACTCGGCTGGCCCCATTTTTTTGGTTTTTTTAAACTTGGTTGTTAGAATTTCCTTTTTGAGGAAGCAATAGCAGTTTACTGGCAATTGATTAGCATTTAATACATGACTGATGGTTTCTTCTTTTTTTTTATACCTATACACAGAATTCTGTCATGGTCAAGAGAAGACAGAATGGAGTGAAGCCACCTATGCCTACAGCGGTAGAAAGAGACGAAATCTTGGGAGCAATGGGAAAGATGCCCTATTGAATGTTTGCATTAAAATTGTTTATTTAAAAGCAGATGAATATTTTCAATTAATGATTATGGTACTCTTTTAGGATCTTACAGGACTTACCCAGACAGATCTTAAATTCTACAGAGTAAGACAAAATTAAGTTAAGCCCGTGTCCTTTGTGTTAGCTTTCGGTGCCATGATGATAGTGTGCCACTGTTGACTATGCTGTGTCACTGAGTTTACTTCCTTCCTGGAGTCAGGGGAGTATTAGGAAAGGCTACATGAGGAGTTGAGATTTTCCTCTGTATCTGGAAAGAAAAGTAAGGTGTAAACAAGTAAAAACTTAATGGGGTAAAAGGAAGGCAATGTTTCATGTGAGTAGTGACATGATGGAAGGAAAGCACGAGCCAAATTCAGAGGACTGTCTGTAGACTGTTCCACCTAGAGTTTAAGGTGGGTGGGAGTGCCGGAAGAGAAGGCTAGGGAGGTAAGTTGAGGGTGCATGTCTGGTGGGCCTCAAATCTAATGCTGATGGCTAAGATCTCTGTCCTTACTTAACTCACTTTTTAAATTAGGTTAGTACATTCACCAGGTGAGAAGCAGAAGTGCGGGAAGGCTGTCTTAAATAAATGGCATGCAAAAAAACTGGTGTTATTTTCTTTATTTTCTTAATTAAGGAAGGGCATGGTTATTAAAGAATTTTGTGACTAAAATTCATAAATATTGGATAACCTTCTGAAGGTATATATAGTATTATGCCTTACCATGGTAATGGGGAGAAAAAGTGATTGTCTTAGAAGTAGGATTTCTATTTGCAGCATCATGGGCAGGAAAGGGTATGGGGTTCATTAAGTGAATGCAACACTGGAATGAAAGTGGAGCTCAACTTCATTATGATAAAAAACAAGCAGAGTGTGACCAGGGTGGATTGTGTAGCAGCTCTCATACCCACCGCCATCTGAAATCCAGTTTGTTCCATTTATAGAAGAGTTTTATAAAAGACATTTAATAAAAGTTAATGTGTACTAGAAAATCAATGAAAACAATAGTTTGTGTCCCTTTTCTTCATTTGGTCCAGGATGAAGAGTATAATTTTAATGGCTGCTACAACATTGGTCTTAGTCCAAAACTCAGCTCAGATGTTTTGAAGTCATGGGAACTTGATTGTTAAATGTGATTCTAATTGAATTGAATAAAATATGATTTATTTTGAATAAAATTTTATTCAAATTTTTGGATTGTTTGAGAAAGTCTTTGATTTGTATTGAATGCTGAAAAACTGATGGATTAAAATAGGATCTGACAAGAAAGTAATGCATATTGTGTGAGAAGCATTTCAGTACTTTTAAGCATGCTTGTTTAAGGGTTTGGAATTTTAATGTCACCTCTTTAAATGTATGTGCCAATGTCGAGTTTCATCCTATAACTATTTGTCCTGGTATAGCTCTTTTTTAAAATAGCAACTTCATTGAGATGCAATTCATATATTTTATAAATCACCTATGTAAAGTGTCCAATACAATGGTTTTTAGTATATTAAAGTTGTGCAGCCATCACCACAGTTGATTTTAGAACACATTGGGCCGGCCGAGTGGGGCTTTGGTTAAGCGCTGGCTTGGGAAGCCAGCAGCCCCGGTTCGGGTCCCACATATGAGGGCCAGTGACACTGCCCTCAAAAAAAAGAATAGAACACATTTATCACCCCAGAAAGAAACCCCATAGTCATTAGCACAGATTCCCCATTTCCTCTTAGCACCACCCTTCCTCCCACCTCCCCAGCATTTAGGCCAAGGACTCCTCTACTTTCTGTCCCTAGAATTGCCTATTCTGGACATTTATATAAATAAATATACAATATGTGGTCTTTTGTGACTGCTTTCATTTAGCCTCATGTTTTCCAAGTTCATTCATGTTGCCTGCATTGGTACTTTATTCCTTTTTACTACTGAGTAACGTTACATTGTATGGATATGCCATATTTTATATATTGATTCATCAGTTGATGGGTATTTGGGCTGTGTCCACTGTTTGACTAACATGAGTCATGAGTTTCTTGAATATTTGTGTACAAGTTTTTATGTGGGCATTTATTTCTTTTTGGATTTATTCCTAGAAGTTGAATTGCTGGGTCATATGGTAACTATGTTTAACCTTTTGAGGGACAGTATTTTCCAAAGTGACAGCACCATTTTACAATGTATGAGAGTTTCAATTTCCCCACATCCTCATTAACACTTATTATAATTATAGCAACCCTAGTAGGTGTGAACTGGTATCATATTGTGGTTTTGATTTGCATTTCCCTGATGGCTAATGATGTTCAACATCTTTTTATGTGTATGTTGGCCACTTGTACACATTCTTTGGAGAAATGTTTATTCAGGTCTTTGCCCATTTTTAAAAAAATTTTTTTGGGGAGTTGGGGGAGGGGAACAGGTAAGTCGCTGTCCTTTTGTTCTTCAGTCTAGTTGTGGAGGATGCCACTTCACTGGCCCATATTGGTATTATGATCATTGCGCTCTTCCTGGCTGAGGCAGTCGGTTACCGGCCATTGGACGGCCACTCACAGTGGCTCACATTAGCTTGTGCTGGCTGCCGGCCACTCACGGTAGCTCATGGCAGCCCACTGTAGCCTATGCCATTGCTGGCCACTCAGCCCAGCTCCAGGTTCACCACCTTAGCTGTACTGGGCACAGCGTCACTGGCCCATGTGGGAATCCAACTGGTGGCCCTGCTGCTCAGAGCTCGCGCTCCCAAGCCAACTCTTAACCAATTGAGCCACTTGGCCCACTTGGCCCATTTTTTAAATTGGGTTGTGGTTCTTCATTATTGAGTTGTACGAGTCCTTTATATATATACTAGATACAAGTCTCTTATCAGATACGTGGTTTGCAAATTTTTTCCCCCATTCTGTTAATTGTATCTTCATGGTATCCTTTGAAACAAAAGTTTTTAATTTTGATGAAGTCCAATTTATTTTTTCTTTTGCTTTGGTGTCATATCTAAGAAAGCATTGCCTAATTCAAGGTTACAAATATTTGCACGTATATTTTCTCCTAAGAGTTTTGTGGTTATAGTTCTTATATTTAGGTCTTTGATCCATTTTGAATTAATTTTTGTATATGGTATAAAGTAGAAGGCCAACTTTATTTTGCACGTGGCTCTCTACATGTAATTGTCCCAGCATCTTTTGTTGAAAAGATTATGTTTTCCTCTGTTGAATTGTTGTGTTACTAATCAATTGATTGTATTTCTGAGAGTTTATTTCTGGGCTTTCAGTTCTATTCCATTGATCTATGTGTCTATCCTTGTGGAAGCACCACACTGTCTTGATTACTGTAACTTTGTAGTAATGCAAAGCACTTTGATGATTGGTTTCTATAAATGTGTTTTCTGTGAAGTGCTTTGTAGACAAACTAATTGGGTATTTTGATCAGCAAACCCTTAACATATGTAATCATAATATGGCTCCACCCAGACAAAGCTGTTAAATTCTAAATTAGTCTTCAGTAATTCCCTAATTCCTTGTTTGCATCTTTACACATACCCTGATAACTTCAGTATACTCTTGTAACCAGCTTGTTCAAGATCTCATTTAACCACTTTGGAGGGGCAGAGCCCCAGGGGTTTTCCTTATCACCATTGTTAAATTTGCCACTATTGTATTTCTTCTTTCAGGATTCTACTTTAGGAGAAGTGAAGCTAATTAACCTGATAATTGTGTCATGATATTAGTGAGTGCTGTGAGATATTTTGGAGTTAGGCATGCCTTTGGTATCACTGTCAACAAAATAAGTAAAAGGCATTTTACTGTGTTGATGTACCTACCTCTCAGTCTTGTAGGAAGCACCTCCTAGATTCCCCATGGGGTAGGGTGGCGTCCTGGGTTACCGGTATGTAAAAGCAATCTTTTTGAGAATCACTGCGTCCATTTGAAAGCTGGAGGATATAAGTAATATCATTCACTGTTATATACATTATGCGTGGTATGCTTCTGTATAATAAATGACCAACAAACGTGTATGTTTTTGGGGAGGGGTGGCTTTTAAAAGTGAACACATTGAGAAACGTATGTTTTGGGGGGAGGGGTGGCTTTTAAAAGTAAACACATTGAGAAACATGCAGGTTCAAACTATACAAAAGGGTAGACAATATAAATCAATCTGCCCAGAAGTAGCCAATGTCAAGTTTTAAGGTTTTTCATGCATATACAAACATATCTGTATATTTATTTATTGATTTTGCACAAAAAGACTGCCATAGTACATGAGGTGGAGGTACCTTGCTTTTTTCACTTAGTGATATGGTTTAGAATAATTCTCCATCAATGATTACAGGTTTATTCCATTCTTTCAATGGCTGCAGTTTTTCATTGCTTAAATATGCCATCATTGAACCAGCCTTCCCTGATGAGTTTGCTATTAGAAATAAAATTGCAACAAGCGTCTTTCTATATGGCTCTTGTTTTTATCTATATGATAAATTTCTAAGTGTGAAGTTTCTAGGTTAAAGTTTCCTGTATCTTAAATTTGTAGATATTGAAAAATCATTCTCCCATGAGGAGAACACCAACTTATATTCCCATGAACAAAGCCTGTGTCTTTCCTCACACCCCTAGTCCCACTGTGTACTTTAAAACTCTTTCAACCTTACAATTGATGAGTAAAAAAAGGAATGGATGTATTTATTTCCTTTGCCCATTTTTTTTTAGATTGTTGGTGTGAATGATTTGGAGAACTCTTGGTATAATAAGGAAATTACCTCTTTGTCAGATAGATGTATTTTGTATATTTTTCCCACTTGTCTTTTAACTTAAATTTTTGTGTAGTGTTTTACATTTTAATGTAATTAAATGGATCAATTTTTTGTTATGATTTCTGGTGCTCAATAAATATTAAATGAATCCAAGTACAAGTACTGCTATTACAGTTCAGTTCTGCTCAACAAATACTTGCCAAGTGCCTGTAATGTGCAAAGTGCTAGGCTAACCGGTGGAGGAGCATGGATGAATAAGTCACCATCGGGCCCTGAAAGAACTTCCCTGTGCTGCATCAGAGAATGAAAGGAACACCACAGTAGACCACGAGCAAACTTCTACGAGGATAAGTAGCCTTAATGAATACAAAGGGCACATACATGTGGCATATTTGAGACTAGTCCTTACTGACAAAACAGTATGTAAAGGGAGGGCGCCAGAGAAAAGAAAACCTAGATAGGCAGCATAGGTTCACATTATGAAGGGTTTTTAAACTTTATTCTAAACAGAAAGGAGAGCATGGAAGGGTTTTGAGATACAGAGGGTCAAATCCAATTTGCTTTGAGATGAATGATCCTGGAGGCATTGAGATATTACAGTGATCATGGATCACTGCAACTGATAAGAGTATTTTCCCCATAAATTCTTGCCCCACTCAAATTCCTTCTCTATATTGTAGCCAGGCAAATCTTTCTAAAATGCAAATACAGTAGTTGCCCTGCTTAAATTCCCAAGACCTTCCCATTACCTCAGGATAACATACAAATTCCTTCCCTTGGTTTACAAGGTCCTCTATGATCTGGGAACATATACAAAGGGTGCAGGCTTGAGGAAATTGGGGAGGGGGTTCTTTTTGCATACACAAGACCCAGGCCCTGTCCTCAAGGACCCTAGATTTTAGTGAGGGAGACACATGAAAATATCTGACTGGATCCTTTCTGTGTACAGTGTCTCCCTGCCACACTCACCATTCCCTGAACACACCCCATTTTCTCAATTTGAATGGCTTTTCCTCATTTGCTGCAGTTAAAATCTCACATATCCTTTCTGGCTCAGCTCACATGTAGCATCTCTGAAGGCTTTGTAGTTCCCCAGTCAGAATTAATCTCACCTCCTCTTTCTTCCCCTCCAGCTCTACTGTGCCAAAGCTGGGCATGTAATCAGATGTGGTAAAGTTAGGCAAATAAGTTCACCTGATCATTCTTTTAAATTTTCACTTTTTATTTTTATTTTGCAGAAAAAGAGTAAGAGAAATGTCACTTAAGTGTCAAATGCTTGATTCTGAAAAGGAAACTAAAAATGGTGGCTTTGTTTTGCTTTCCAGTTATAAACTCACGAACAATTTTCAATGACAGTTTGCAATATTGTGAACCGTTTCTATTGCCAGTTGATCAGACAGTGCCTGACAGCCTTGAGACTGTGGCATGGCCGGTGGAGACCTGAAGCTTGGCTGCCTGCAGCCTTCAGGCTCCAGGAGCCGCTGGCTTTCTCCCAGGGCTGCTGGGCTCCTCCTCTGACAACTGGATGGAGCTATTGCACAATGAAATGCAAAGTTTGTTTCAGAACACCTGCTTTCTTGTAGGAAAACTCCTAAATTACATTTAAAAATCCGTTTGCCTACAAAAACTTTCACTAGTCTATAAAAGTGACATAGGTCTATGGATCCAGTTGTTATGTTTCTTTTATCACTATGTTTACAGACCACAAATAGGCTTGGGACCAACTCAGATTCCTCCAGCAGTCCTGGTAGTCCTCCTAAAGAAACTCAAAGAAAGTAAGGTCATTTCAGAGTATCACAATTCAGTATTGGCAGGGTGAGAGAAAGGGGGAAAATTGCAAGGAAGTTTAGAGAAGAGAAAGCGAGAGAAACCGATAGAGAATGATGATGAGACACTGAACGAAGAGAGTGTTTCCGTGAGTTCTGGATGCTGGCTGTGGATGGCAGTAAGCGCTGAAGAACAAAAGATCATTCACAATGAAAATTAAGGTTCCAATGCCCGAACCTAAAACACACACACACACACACACACACACACACACACACACACACACACATCCCTCCTAATACACAGAAGTCAAACATGATAGAATGTGGAAATAGCATTGCATTTGGAGTAAAAATATATGGGCTTGAGTTCTGGCTCTGCCACTTATTGCCTGTATGGTCTTGAGTAAATTGCTTAATCATTTAGAGCCTTTCCTACTGTGACATATGTACTTTTAAAAATACCCTAACTGGGCTGGCTGAGTGGCACGGTGGTTAAGAGCTGGCTTGGGATGGTCTTGGTTCAGATCCCACATATGAGGGCCAGTGACACTGCCCTCTACAACTAAGATGGTGAACAACAGCTCCACCTGGAGCTGGTCTGCTGTGAGTCCCCGGTGATGGCATAGCTGCAGCCCCTGCTGCAGTGGGCTGCCATAGGCTACAGTGAGTGGCCGGCAGCCAACGTGAGCGGCTGGCAGCTGGTGTGAGCTGCCAAGAGCCATTGTGAGTGGCCATCCAGAGGCTGGCAACCGATCTGCCTCACCTAAGAAGAACGTAATGATACCAACATGGGCCAGTGAAGCAATGTCCTCCACAACTAGACTGAAGAACAAAAAGGACAGCAACTTGTCTGTTCCCCTTCCCCTGTTCCCCAACTCTGTTTCCCTCCCCCAATTCCCCAATTAAAAAAAAAATCTAAAAAAAATGCCCTAACTATCATGGATGGTGTACATGCCTAACCACTGTGCTGTAGCTGACTAATAATGAATGTCAACTATAATTATATATATATATATATATATATATATATATATATATATACACACACACATACACACAAGACGTGAAGTACAGCATAGGAAATAGAGTCAATGGAATTGTAACAGCTATATATGATGTCAGAGGGATAGTAAATTGGAGTTATCACTCCGTGAGGGGTGTAAATATCTAACTATTACATTGTTTTTACACCTGAAACTAATTTTAAAAAATACCCTAATTATCCTTTAGGTCGTTGTGAAACCCAAAGAAGATTTCGCTTGTGTTGTGCAAGTATATATTATTAATATTTGAAATGCATCTATAAAAATAAATACTGGACCTATTTGTAATAAGTGAAAGCCTCAGCTAATTCTTGGTCTACTACTCTAGTAAAGCTATAATATCAACCACTATAATCTTCTCACCTGATCCCCCCACCTTCAAACTCCCCTCTAAAAAAAAGCAAAAATTACACCTCTGCTAGAAGAGGTCACAAAAAGTCAAATTTCTGTTTTATTTTACTCCTTTACTTTTACAGTTGTAATATATAATTTGGTTCAGAATGTTCTCTCTTCATATTTTTCTTCTCACTCATACCCCACCACTATCCTACTTCCTTCTTCTATATACCTGGAGTCTCTAAAAAGCAAGAGCAGGTACTAAAAGAAATTCATTTTTGGAGGGTAGATAATAAAAAGAATTGGAGATATTTCCAAGTCACTCAGAAGAAACTTAATCTTATCCATGACTGTTCAGGGCATGACATGCATAAATAAAACTGACTGTTGGCTGGATTTTCCCTCTCCCCATGAACTTGAGCCCTCTCCTCACCCTTTTCTTTGAAGGTTGTCTTTCATGCCCTTCAGGAAGCACCTCTAGCCTCTTCTCATCCTCACTGCAATCTTGTGTGTCAATTGCACTTCACACTGGTCTTCCACCCAAGTAACTCTTCAGCCTCGCACGCACGGGGCTTCCCCTCTTCACACCTTCCCTGTGCCTTAGTGCTTGGTACAGCCCTTGATTCAAATCCGTCCATGATTATTTCTTGGTGCCTATCATTTTGTCTAACTTGCTGGAGTAAAAACCATTATGATACTTCACATTTGCAGTTTACAAAGTATTGTCAAAAACATGATCATATTTAAAACTCGGTATTCTTCCTGGCTTGCAGATGCAATACTGAGACACTTGTAGCTTAAGGAACCAGCGATTGAACCATTGTTGTGTGGTTGCCCCCACCTTCCACCCCCACCCACTCTCTTGTCCCCTGTGGCGACTCTGTCTCCTCTGTTTTCATTTTCTTTGCAGCTTCCAACTTTGGCTATTATTAAATTACAATTCACTTCACTATTTAGTACTTATTAAGTCTATACACAAATAAAAGTCTTCTGTAAGGGGATGTAAAAGCGAATAAGAGAATTTATTAGGAGGGATATCCATAAATTAGGAGGAAATCCACAAATAACCAGCACCATTGATTGTATAACTGATTCTCTACCAAACCATTTCATTGACTATAATCAGTCTTTCAACATGTTTGATTCTGTGCGCCCTGTCAACCCTGTCTCTGTCTTCTGCTCTTGAAGTAATTGTGAGAGGTGACATTAGTGAGAGATAACAGTGCTCTTCGTCATAAAAATTAACAAGGAAGAATAAAGAAGACCTGGGTGATCTGCAGTCTGGATTTTTTTCCTGGATAAAAAGATTGATTTTGTTATTTTATTGTACTGAAGAGTTTTTTTTTATTGTGAAATAAACATTTTTTTTAAAAAATTAGCTTCAGGTATACAACACAGTGCAATAGTTATACTTTTTACCCCTCAAAGTGACAACCCCCCACCCCCAATTCTCCACCCCACTCCTTCCCCCCATATCATAGGTATCTATTACAATTCCTTTGACTCCCTTCCACCTTATAATCCACACCCCGTGACTATCTATATATTCAATTACAATTGGCATACAATATTATACAACATCAGTTTCAGGTATACAGTGCAGTGATCAAGCCTCTACTCCATCCATGAAGTGGTCTCCCTAACAAGACATGTGACCATCTGACATCCCACAAAATATTTACAACATTATTATATTCCCCAAACTGTCTTTCATATCCCTGTGGCAATATTGTAGTTCCCTATTTATGCTGTCTAATCCCTAACCCTTCTCCCTCATCCCCACCCCTCTCCCTACTAGCAACCCTGTTTTTCCTCTGTATCTATGAGACTATTTCTGTTTACTTTGCTCATTCATTCAGTTTTTCAGATTCCACATATAAGTGAGATCATATGGTATTTGTCTTTCTCTGACTGACTTATTTCACTTAACATAATAGTCTCTAGGTCCATCCATATCATTGCAAATGGTACAATTTCATTCTTTTTTATAGCGGAGTAATACTCCATTGAATATATGTACCACAGTTTCTTTTCTTTTTTTTTTTTGAGGGCAGTGTCACTGGCCCTCATATGTGGGACCCGAACTGGGACTACTGGCTTTCCAAGCCAGCGCTTAACCATTGCGCCACCTGACTGGCCCTACCACAGTTTCTTAATCCAGTCATCTACCGATGGGCATTTCGGTTGTTTCCAAGTCTTAGCTATTGTAAATAGCGCTGCAATAAACATAGGGGTGCATATATTTTTTCGAATTAGCGTCTTAGATTCCTCTGGGTAGATATCCAAGAGTGGAATTGCTGGGTCATACGGTAGTTCCATTTCCCGTTTTTTGAGATACCTCCGTACTGATATCCAGAATGGCTGCACCAATTTGCAGTCCCACCGACAGTGCAGCAGGGTTCCCTTTTCTCCACAACCTCGTCAGCACTTATTGTTTGTTGATTTGTTGATGATAGACATTCTGACTGGAGTGAGGCGGTATCTCATTTTGGTTTTTATTTGCATTTCTCTGATGATTAGTGAGGTTGAACATTTTTTCATATACCTATTGGCCATCTGTATGTCCTCTTTAGAGAAATGTCTCTTCATATCTTCTGCCCATTTTTTAATTGGGTTGTTTGTTTTTTTGGTGTTGAGTTGCATGGGTGTTTTATAAATTTTGGATATCAACCCCTTATCAAAAATATCGTTGGCAAATATCTTCTCTCATTCAGTAGGCTGCCTTTTTGTTTTATCAATGATTTCCTTTGCTGTGAAAAACTTTTAAGTTTGATGTAATCCCATATGTGCATTTTTTCTTTTATTTCCCTTGCCTGAGGGGATATATCAGTAAAAATATTACTCTGGTTAATGTCTGCAAACTTACTCCCTATGTTTTCTTCTAGGAGTTTTATGGTTTCAGGTCTTACATTTAAGTCTTTAATCCATTTTGAGTTTGTTCTTGTATATGGTGTAAATAGGTAGTCCATTTTCATTTTTTTGCACATGTCAGTCCAATTTTCCCAGCACCATTTATTAAATAGACTATCTATACTCCAATGTAAATTATTGCTTCCATTGTCATAGATTAAATGACTGTATATGGATGGGTTTATTCCTGGGATCTTTATTCTGTTCCATTGGTCTATGTGTCTGTTTTTATGCCAGTACCATACTGTTTTGATTACTGTAGCCTTGTAGTATGTTTTGATGTCAGGTAGAGTGGTGCCTCCCACTTTGTTCTTATTTCTCAGGATTGCCATGGCTATTCGGGGTCTTTTGCAGGTCCATATAAATTCTAGGACTCTGTGTTCTATTTCTGAGAAAAATATCCTTGATAGTTTGATTGGAATTGCATTGAATCTATATATTTCCTTAGGTAGTATTGACATTTTAACTCTATTAATTCTTCTTATCCATGAACATGGTATGTATTTCCATTTGTTTGTATCTTATTTGATTTCTCTCTTCAGTGTCTCATAATTTTCTGAGTACAGGTGTTTTACTTCTTTAGTTGAATTGATTCCTAGATATTTTATTCTTTTTGAAGCAATTGTAAAAGGGATTGATTTCCTGATTTCTTCTTCTGATAGTTTATTATTGGTGTATACAAACGCAACTGATTTCTGAATATTAATTTTGTATCCTGCTACCTTACCAAATCCGTTTATCAGTTCTAGCAGTTTTTTGGTGGAGTCTTTGGGTTTCTCTATATATAGTATCATGTCATCTGCATATAATGACAACTTTACTTCCTCCTTTCCAATTTGGATGCCTTTTATTTCATTTTCTTGTCTGATTGCTGTGGTTAGAAATTCCAGAACTATGTTAAATAAAAGTGGTGAAAGTGGGCAGCCTTGTCTTGTTCCTGATCTTAAGGGGAAAGCTTTTAGCCTTTCCCCATTGAGTACGATGTTTGCTGTGGGCTTATCATATATGGCCTTTATTATGTTGAGATATGATCCCACTATTCTCACTTTACTAAGAGTTTTTATCATAAATGGCTGCTGGATTTTGTCAAATGCCTTTTCTGCATCTATTGATATGATCATATGATTTTTATTTTTCATTTTGTTAATGTGATGTATTACATTAATTGATTTGCGGATATTGAACCAACCTTGCATACCAGGAGTGAATCCCACTTGATCGTGGTGTATGATCTTTTTAATGAGATGCTGAATTCGGTTTGCTAGTATTTTGTTGAGAATTTTTGCATCTATGTTCAATAGGGATATTGGCCTGTAGTTTTCCTTTTTTGTAATATCTTTGTCTGACTTTGGAATCAGGGTGATCGTGGCTTCATAGAAAGCGTTTGGGAGCCTTCCCTCCTTCTGTATTTTTTGGAATAGTTTGAGGAGAATAGGTATTAATTCTTTTTTGAATGTTTTGTAAAATTCACCTGTGAAGCCATCTAGTCCAGGGCTTTTGTTTGTTGGAAGATTGTTGATTACTGGTTCAATTTCTTTGGCAGTAATCAGTCTGTTCAGAGTTTCTGTTTCTTTTTGATTTGTACAGAAGAGTTTTTTGACACATATATAAGCTCCTTAAAGACTTGGGGAGTTGTGGATTGGGTTGGGGGTGTTTTCAGTTTATAGCTCATATTCTTGACAATTAGAGTGTCATCTTGTCTCCCTGTTTCTTTCACTTGAAATGTGTATGTCATCTTGTAGAACAACATTCCAAACTCTTGACAGCTTCTATACATAATTCCCACTTTTAAAGAATGTCTTTCATAACCCCAATAGACTGCATTTCTCTACCTCTTAGAAAACCAAACCAGAAAACAATAACCACCCGACCAGACTGGTTAACTGTACTGCAGTCCTGTTAAGCATAAAGTGCACATCTCTAGCCCTTCACAGCCTTATGACCCCTGCCCCCCATATGTAGTACAAGAGTGTTTAGAATAGTGTTTGTGTCAGTTACCTATATCTTAAAAAAAAATCCCTTTATTTGTTTATAATTTTGGTATGGGGGCATGGGAGAGAAGATATGAAAAGCTGAGAAAATAAGGTGTTGTATAGAAGGTGTGCAGTTTGGTGGTTGCAAGTGTCGGACTCTGCTTTGTACTGGCTAGATTTATATCACACTTATTTCTAACTGTGGACTCTGGATAAATTACTTAGAAGTGATGTCTCAAATTCTGCAACTGTAAAGTGCCAGCCTCACATGGTGGTTGTGGGCATTGAAAACGATGATGTCTGTAAAAAGCTTAGCACAGTGAGTGGGCCATAGAAAGCACCGATAAATATTAGCTATTTTTATTATCTTTTCCTACCTTTTGAGGATAAAGAAAAGTAAAAAGATACTCATGAAATATCCATTCAAGTAATTTTGAAAATCAGGAATCTTATATTTTGTGTTTTATTTGTTGGAATAAGAAAGCAATACTACCTACTTCCTTGTTGTGGATCTCCTCATACTATGAAAATAGCATCCCAGTCTTTAGTGCTGGGTGGTTGTAATACTAATTATAGTAATTTTACTATTTGGTTATCTCTAAAGGAGAGGGCAAGCTGCATAAGATGTTATGGTTTGGTAGCTCGATAATCTTCAAGAAGACAGCAGCATATCTACAAAGATATCCAGAGCGTTATGTTAATTTGAATAGAGAACTTTCTCCTGAAATGTCTGTGGCTCTTAGGTTCTGAATACTTCTCTAAACAATAAAACAAATGATAAGATGGATTTACTTAGAAGGGATAAATAACCAAGAGAGAGTACATTAAATATTGAAACATGTATCACTTTGAAGAATTCAAATCAGAGGGAACAAAACAAATGGGTGTGTTTAGAGTACATAAAAGCTCTGGACAATGGGGAATATAGGAAGAAGTTAAAGAAAGAAAGTAGAAAAAAGACATGGAAAAAGTTTACGATTTTGCTAAAGTTTGGCACTTAGAGACAAGGAAAGTAAGTAAGGAAAAGATTCAGTATGCAGGGTATGTTATGACCTGAGCATTAGAGAAGTATCTATCTTTCACTACTCATTCATTTGTCCAGCGAATATTTATTGAGTACCTACTATGTGCTACATTGTCCTTGGAACTTGAGATTCTTACTGAACAAAATAGGAAAAGATTCTTGCCCTCATGGGACTTATATGATTGTAGAGAGAGACAGACAATTTGCAATAAACATAGTGAATGAACTAGATAGCATATTAGAAAGTTATAGGGTTGTGAACAAAAACATCTTTAAGACAAGAGAAGAGGGGCTAGGGGGTCAGAAGTAATGCCAGGTAGGGGAGTGGGAGGGATTATGGATGTATTGTGTATGACAAGGGTCAGGGGCAACAAAACTTATTTCTTCCTGAAAGTAGTTGTGGCCACCACCAAAATGGGTGACTTTGCTTCTTGCCATCCTGTCTGATTTTGCTTCTCTAGTGGACATCTCCTGGGGTTTAGAATGTGGAATTAAAAGAGGTCACATGAGTGTCCCCATGAAACTAATAGTAGGCATTTAAAGAAGTTGGAAATCATATTTATTGAGTTAATGAAAATGCACCAGTAAAAAAATGATGTCAAAGCTTTCTGGGGTCTAAGCAGCAAAGGACAGTAGGTGAGGCAGGACAATGAGTAAGCTCAATGAACTTTAAAGCCATATGCAACAAGGAGGAAGTAGGTGCTCTTGTCATACATAAAATAAACAAGGGCTGTGCATGAAGTTTTCAAATTCAAAAACACTTTCAATTTTGAATCTATAGAATGCTAAACATTCTTTAAGGAAATATCCCTTCCCACAGAGGATTCTCAGATCCCTAATGAAAAATTCAATTAGTTGTTTGCTGAGATGATGCCAAGCACCTAGAGGATTGCCTCAGTTTCTTATTTTTTTTTCCAGAACATTGCACTGTGTACTCATAGTCAAGATAAGAGCTGGGAGCAGAGGGCTGGTGTAAAATGATCAAGATACTAATTTGAGATTGGAGCAATGTAATCTGCGGTAAAAAGGAAGAAACACTGTTACTTCTTTTAGAAAACATGCTGTTTATTGTCCTGGCTGCTGGAGGCCATGTTATGCTAAATACATTATTTATTGGATCTTCATCTCTGACAGTGGCAAATAAACTTAATAGCTACATGTCTCAGTATGTGGAGGGTCCCTCTAAGCCACAGGGATAATGTGTCAAACTCTAATCTTCTGCTCTACATTTATGCCATAGTGGGGTATTATTCGTCAATTCCCACTCCTGAACTACAGGATCAGTTCAAGAGAAGTGGAGGAGAAAGGGCCATCGTGGCAAATTGTGAGACCTTCCTAGGGCCACCCCCAGTGTGATTGCACTGAGCACCTTTGTACTAGAGGACATGGTATGAGCAAGAATTCTCTGAACCACCCATCTAGTCAAACAGGGTTTCCCTTGTCTGATGCTTCAAGTCGGTGCTTGAAATCTCACAAAATAATAATATATCAGTTCTCAGCATATGCTGAAGGCAGTGATGTTTCCCCAAATGAACTGAATGAATGAGACAAAATCACCTCTACACCCTAAATATCCCACCCACATGAGAAGTTGCTCAAGTCAAAATATTTCACAATATTCCACCCAAATTCAAACAATAGAGACAACCAGAAAGTGAAATAAGAGGTGTACATAAACAAAGGGAGAGAGAAGGGAGTCTGTATGCTTCTGTTCTTAACACCGACAGGCAAACACAGAACACATAAGTGAAAAATACACACCTGACTTTCTTTGCAATTTATTTTTTCAAGTTTGGGGAACTCTTGCAGCAGATTTTCTGGACATCAGAAAAGGGATTACAGAAGGTTCAAGGGACAAGTGTAAGACAGAAAGAAGCAGACAGAGTCAGGGGCATAGGAAGCCCCAATTTAATTTTAATTGGAACCTAAACATTTTTACAGAGGCTGTCAGAGTTTGTTGGCATAGCTGTATAACTCTGCAACCAATTGCAATTGTTCTATAATGTAGAAATGAGGAAATGTTCCACAGAATTGTGTTTTCCTTGCTTCGGTACCAAACACTAAGAAAAGTTTATTCTGTGGTTTATTCTAAACAACTTCAGTTCGGCATCCAGTCCAGGTATTATTGCTCAATCAGCCAGTTTAAGCACTTATTTTTAAAAGTATATTTTTGACTTTAAATACTTAAATCCATTGTGGTTTATCATGTCAATATATATTTTGGTGCATGCACAGCTCTGAGAAGTCCTGGTAAAATTCCTTAAAGGAGTCTGGGAAAGGTGCCTGCAGCAGAAGCTCAGTCTCCCTGTTTCCAGAAAACAGAGATCTGCATCTGAAGACCTTAAAGCCTGTTCTGAAACTGCCTGTTCCTCCTTTTTGAGAGCCAAATTCAGGCCAACAGGGTAAATGTACCAACCAAATAAGTTGTTTTTCAGTTAGTACAAACAAAATCCAAGAACTAGTGTTTGTGTGGGTGAGTGAGCTCAGATTTTGAAATAAGAACTTAACTTTGTACAATGACTTCAATTATAATTCAATCCAAGTTTTTCCTCATCTGATCTCCAATAACAACCTTGGAAGACAGGCAGGGCAGCTACCAAGGTTCCTATTTTCATAGATGAGACACATGAAAAAAATATTCAGCAATGGTCCAGGGCCACAGTATTCTACTCAAGCCAGTAGATGGAGGAGTATTTAACATACAATATGTTTGGTTTTGTTTCAACTTCAAATTCATTGCACATCTATTATATAATAGTACCTCTTGAGAATAAATTGACTTCTGGTTAATGCTTAAAGTACAATTTTAGACCACTGAAAAAATTTTATATTAGAAATATTGGCAGGAATTGTTATTGTTGTTTTTAGTATCCCACCTATTAAAGTAGCAAAAGAAATATTTTTAATAAATCAAACAGAACAGCTCAGGAGGAAAAAAAAATGTTGCCTCATCTAGAATATTAATGGATACTGTGCACTCCCAGTTCATCCAGAACATTCTTTCAAAGGTCCTTGCCCCTGTTCAGAAAAGACAGGTATTTGTAATGAGCTCCAGTCAAAGATGGAAACATTAATTCTGCCAAGGACATTTTCAGAGATATTCCACTATTATTAATTACAAGTTGTCTCGCAAATAAAGCAATACTACTACCACTGCTGTTGCTACATTTCCATTAATAATAACAATAACTAATACTTTTTAAATGCTTACTACACACCAAGCACTGTGCTATGTACTTTCTGTGGATACATTGCTTTTCTTTCTTATTTATTCCTGATGTCAACCATCATCCTTATATTAGAGAAGGAAAACCTATGACTTGAGGTTAAGTAATTTGCCCATGGTCACATAATTAGTATGGGATAGAGCCAGGATTTTAACTTAGTCATGTATTTCAGAACCCAGAAACCTAAATGTAATGTGACATTGCCTTCCTAGCAGCTGCTGCTAATGATGATGATGATAATATTAATAATAATAATAACTGAAACATGTTAATTATTTATCAATTTATTATCAAAGTTGTATATACAAATGATCTATGAGATTTGAAGAGGTGAGGTGAAGTGATTTGCCCAAGTTCCTGAGGCTAGTAAGTTAAAGAACAGAAATTCGGATTCAGACAGCCTGGTTTCTAAAACAGGAATGTGAATCCCACAATTCCACCCTTTCCCCTTCCTGCGAAGCATATTACAGATTAAATTGTAGGTCTGGATTTTCTAGAATGAGGGCCTCAGACCTTACTTAGGTCCTTGTAAATCCAACAGGTTAGGAATTCTCAAACTTTTGAACTGAAGAGGAATCTCTTTCATTCCTCTGGAATATTATGGATGACAAAAGAGGTTGAGAGACCTGGCAAGATGGAGAGTCACATTTAGAAAAAAAAAAAATTCCAGGTGATTAAGGAGGTTTTTTATTGACAGTGTAGAGTCTTGAGACCTTGAGATTCAGGAATTACATTCTTGTTTGTCCTGAAGATGCTTTCAACCTGATAAAAAACATTTTATCTCCCACATATCAGTGAAGTCATATGGTTCTCAACTTTTTCTGTCTGACTTATTTTGCTTAGCATAATAATCTCAAGATCCATCCATGTTGTCACAAATGGCACTATTTTGTTTTTTCTTATGGCAGAATAGTATTCCGTTGTGTATATATATCACATCTTCTTTATCCAATCATCCATCAAAGGACACTTTGGTTGTTTCCATGTCTTGGCCACAGTAAATAAAGCTGCAATGAACATCGGAGCACATATATCTTTACGGATAAATGTTTTCAGGTTTTTTGGGTAGATACTCAGGAGAGAGATTGCTGGGTCACATGATAATTCTATTCTTAATTTTTTGAGGAACCTTCACACTGCCTTCCATAAAGGCTGCACCAATCTACATTCTGCATGACTGCATGACTTTAAATACTTAAATCCATTGTGGTTTATCCTTTTTCTCCACAGCCTCTCCAACACTTGTTATTCTTTGTCTTGTTGATGATAGCCATTCTAACTGGTTTGAGGTGATATCTCATTGTGGTTTTTATTTGCACTTCTCTGACGATTAGTGATGAAAGCAGCAAAGGAACAAGACAAACAAACAAAGAAACAAAAACTGATAGACATAAACAACAGTTTAGTGATTACCAGAGGGTAAGGGGGGTGAGGGTAAATGGGCTCAAATATATGATGATGGAAGGAGAACTGACTCTGGGTGGTGAACACACAATGTGATATACAGATGATGTATTACCGAATTGTACACTTGAAACCTATGTAACTTTACTAACCATTGTCACCCCAATAAAATTTAATAAAAAAACACACCATTGTATCTGTTTTCATGAGAACATATTGCAAGGGGATGTGTGATAGCAGGTTTTGCTGCTCTTTCTCTGGGTCCCAAGACTTTGGTGAGAGTGGTACAGAGCAGAGTGAGCTGCAAAAGCACAGCTCTCCTGTATCCTTGGCAAGGTCTAGGGATTACCCCAGGAGATGCTGTAGAAGGTTTGCTGCAAGGCTAACACAAGACATGATGCTTGTTTGTTCTGTTTCATCACATGGTAAATGACACTGCCATCAACATACCAGTTAACAAGACTATCTTTATTATTGCCAATGGTTATAATGAAGGGAATTATCTCTATCATGGAATTCCTTTAACTCTTTCTTCTCTCTAAGGGCAAATCCAAAGAAGAGACATGCTGTTGAGTGTTTCTATAAGTGGACTGGCTCTTTTCTTTGACATGTTAGTTTGAATTCAGAACATGTACAAGGTGCTGAAGTGCAATGGCTTTCTAACTTTTAAAATTTCTAGAGGACACTTGATGGAGATAAAAGCCTTTGGAGCAATATGTACATAAGTTCTCTTACTGCCATTGCCAAAAGGAAACCCCTGAATGGTTGTATCTGAAGAGTTGCGTGTGATTGTATTCACTGGGAGCTTTAGATTTTTTATTTTATTTTAGCTGAGCCATCCTGTCACCTGTTGGCAGCTCAGCGGCTGCTCAGCTCGGGCTGGGCATCGAACTGCTGTTGCTCAGAGCTCAGCTCGCACCCTTGAGTGAACTCTTAACCAACTGAGCCACTCGGCTGGCCCCACTAGACGCTTTAGAGAGGAACCCACATCGGGGAGCTGAAATGACTCCAATACTGCAAAAAGTTGCCTTGCACATGACCTATCTAAGCTGACAGGCAGTCAGTCTCAGGAGTGTGAACAAGATGAAGTGCATGAATCAATGCCAGAAGTGAAGTATGGCCATGGCTTCTATAAGAGCACCTAGAGATGAACCCAATATTGACTGGTTAGAAGTGTTTCACAGATGAGGATGTATGAGACACCCAGCCAGATGTTTTGGGAATGAGCTACTATTCGGTGTGACCTTTGACAAGTCACTAAATCATCCAGGTCTTTACTTTCCTCATGTACTAAATAAAAAACCTTCCCCTTCTCACTCCGAAATGCTCTAATTTCTAGTCTAGGCTTGTCAATTGTGCTTTGAGAGCCATTGATCTAGTAACCTAAAAACTGGCTGTACTTTATTTCCCAAGCTAGTGAATGTATAAGGGAAGAAAAGCTTACTCACTGCTGGAACTGGGTTTCAGAGATATTTAATTACAGGATTTGGAGATGTGTCATTCATCCATAGCTGGTAAGAGTCATGGTCAACTCTTTTATTAAGTCATTTATCGCCTTATTGTACAATTACCAGTCTTTAATTACCTAATTCTATTTCACCAGTTTGTGCAAGGAGAGCCTTGTTCTTCTATCCTTTGATATCTGACTGAGTCCTAAAATAATCCCATGATGTTTGTAATCATTCTTCATTCTGCTGCCTTTCAAAATTTTTCTGTTCCTAATTTTGTATCTAATTAATTCTACTTTTCCCAGGTATGGAGTCATAGTCTTTCAGAATTAAAAGTGATTTTAGAAATTACTTAATCCTGCCTCTGTTTTACTTAATTGAAAACCGAGAACAAGAAAAGCTATATAATTTGCCAAAGTCTTACTGCTGGTTAGCGTCAGAGTCACGTTCAGTGTCAGGTGCCTAACCCTTGACCTGCAGATTTCAGTGAGATCCAGTAGGCTCTGGGTCCATCAGAGGGCAGAGCCCAATCTGATCTGATCTGAGAGATTTGGATAAAGCTGCCTGACTTTAGACATGCCTGGGTAGAGAGCTATAGTGCTAAGATAGAATTTGGGAAGCCTGCTAAAGATGAATGGAGAAGAGAGAATACAAGAGGAGTTGAGGGCATTTGGTCTCCTTTCCAAGTTGGCAGAAGGTGAACTCTAGGAATGAACAAAAGTAGAAGGGGTTTTCATGGGAATTAACGAAGTTTGAATGTCTTCAAATGCTAAACTATTCAGTCAGACACTTCATTTTGTATTTTGCCAAAATCTCTACTTCTGTGAGGCTTTTCTTGGTGAGTGTGTACAACTTCATTGACAGTGACAAACACAAAAGGCACAGGTTAACTGCAGTGGTGAGAATAAGCAGGGAGGGGAGAGTTACAGGTGGGGAGTCCCATCTCCAACCAAGAGATGATGGAGGCTTGGAACAGAAGACAGTAACCATGCAGAGGGTACTAAAGATACATGACAACACAGATGAGGGATGGCAGCTGTACATATGGGAACACCTGCAGGATAGGGAAGGTGGATTGTGGGTACTTTTATTTTCCTTTTAAATTTTCTTTTTTTGTGGTACATGTTATTTCATTAAGAGAAGAATAAAGTAAAAATTGCTTTACTGGATCTTAGCCTGGAACAAATTTCTGAAAATTAGTCTTAAAAGATCTTGATGAAAAGGCAACCAACTAAATCCAAGAAGATATTTGCAAATATTTCCTATAAGGGGTCAACATACAAAAAATATAAAAAACTCATATAACTCAACAACAAAAATGAGCTGATAGAAAAATAGGCAGAGAATCTGAATGGGCATTTTCCTAAAGAAGACATAGAGATGACCAACATGCACATGAAAAGATGTTCAACATCCCCAATTATTAGGGAAATGCAAATATAAACCACAATGAGATATTACCTCATACCTGTTAGAATTGCTGTTATCAAAAAGATAAGAAATAAGTGTTGGAGAGGATGTGGAGGAAAGGTAACACTTGTACACTCTTGGTGCAATTGAAAATTGGTTCAGCCACTGGAGAAAGCAGTATGGAGGTTCCTTAAAAAATTAAGAATAGAACTACCATGTGATCCAGCAAATCCTCTTCTGGGTATTTATTCAAAGAATATGGAAAACACTAATATGAGAAGATATATATTCACCCTTATGTTCATTGCAGCATTATTTATAGTAACCAAAATCTAGAAACAGCCTAAGTATTCCTCAGTGGATGAATGGATAAGAAAATGTAACACACACACACACACACACACACACACACACACACACACACACACAATGGAAATACTACTCCACCATACAAACGGCGAAATCTTTCCATTTGCAACAACATGGATGGATCTTGAGGCTATTATGCTAAGTGAAATAAGTAGACAGAAAATGACAAAACTCATATGATTTCACTCACATGTGGAACATAAAACAAAACAAACAAACAAGCAAACAAATAAAACAAAACAAAAACAAACTCATTGATACAGACAACAGATTGGTGGTTATCAGCAGGGAAGGGGGATGAGGTTGGGTAAAATGGGTAAATGGAGTCAAATGTGACAGGGATTGAAGCTAGACTTTTGGTGGTAAGCATGTTACCATGTATATAGATATTGAATTACAAGGTTGTACATCTGAAACTTATATAATGTTATTAACCAATGTTATTGCAATTAAAAAAAGGTGTTGATGGAATAATGTTTTTGCAAAAAAGCAGTCGAATTTTTGTGCCATCTTTGTTTTTGAACCACTTTTGTTAGAATGTGATTTGCCTGTCACTGGTGGTGCTGTTAAGTATGGCAAAAGGTGTCTTGTTTTAATAAAAGTTTTAGCCATAGTTGAACCAGAATGGGTTTAGAAAGACCAGTTAAAATGCACAGTGGACACTGCAATTCTTTACTTTGGATGTAGAATGATTGTTTTTTGAAGAAAATCATATTTACTAGTTATTCTGTTTCCAAGAACAGCAAAAATAAAAGATGGAGTGAGGAAAAGTGGATGGAAATAGGATTTCAGGTACACCGGTGTGCAGGGTTTAAATTATGCAGTACAGGGGGTCTGGCTGGGATAATTCCTATTTCCTTTGCCGTGAACCCAATTCTTTGGAACACTGTATATAGTGCAGCACGATGAAATGGCAATGCTGCCCAAGGGTGAACTGGGAGCGGCTCTATGCTGCCATCTGGTGGCAGCGTGTTGCATTGCCTCCCCCAGACTCCACGGCCCTTAGCTGGACCACCGTCAATGCGCAAAATCAGGAATTTTGGCCTATTTTGTTCATTATGTGCCACAGGAACTTTTCTATTCTTTTGGTGTCCTTTTCTCCTCTGTGGAATATGTCCCTTAGATAACTTGGTGCCCTTTGTACCGTGTCTCCTTTTCCCATCAGCCCAAGAACAAGAACAACTAAGTTTGAGTTCTTCCTGGATAACAGGCTCACTAAGTGCTTTGTAAATATTTTTTAATGTAATCCCAGGAAAAAACCACATGGGGTAGGGATAATTATTATTCCATTTTACAGGTGAGAAAACATATTTAATAATAGTTGAGCCTGTGTTGGATCATTGGCCTATACTTAGAGCCTGCATTCTTAATCACTATATTGCCTTTGCACCTGTGTGTGCAATTCAATAAAATATTACCTATCCTATAGACACTTTGTTTGGTCTTATTTCTAATTGTGAAGCAAAACATTCATCTCTTATGAAAAGATGTCAAGCATTAGCGAGCAGATTACAAAACTATTTGGGGAAGCCCTGCCTAGTGCCCCTTAAATTTGTGTATAATTAAGGCAGCACGGTTTTGAGGAGACTGAGCTAACCTGGAGAAAATGGGGTGAGTAAATAATTGTGAAAATCAAATGAGATAATGCACATGAATGGGATTTGGATGCTGTACATGAAAATTAATTATTGTTATATCATAATGTTAGATTAGATTTATAGTTAATATTCACATATGACCAAAGCAATATATTCAATAAAAGGGTAAATATTAATTTTGTGATGCATTTGAGTTGAGTACAACTTTTTTAATGTGGAGAATAAAAACTCTGCCTGACTGATTTTAAAGCAAGGTTATTCTGTAGAATACTCAATAAATATTACATATTTTGTATATTTTTTTAGCATAGACTTTGACCAAAAATAATAGTCAACCAACCAATTACCTAAGTACAGAGTCTTATTAAACTTATGAATATGATACTGTACTCATCACCATATTCCCAGGAATTTTTTTCTGGTCTGGTTTTTAAATAGACAAAATATTTATAATTAAAATGTGGACTTTAATATTTTACATTCTATTAAATAATTTTAATATTTTATCAATAAAATATAGACATTAACTTTGTGGCAAGAGGTAGACATTCCATAAATACTCCCTTCTGTAGCCCACCTAAGCCCTGAGCACCCTTGTTCCTGAAATCCTATTTCCATCCACTATCTCTCACTCTGCCTTTTTGATTTGTGCGGATCCCACAGTGGAATCCCAAGTTGTATACCACCTATAGATTCAGCCATGTCTGGAGATATTTGGAAGACCTCCCAGAGATTAACTAACATGAGATATAAGGAGGGCATCAGAAAGAATTTTCCTGAGAAGGCCTGGTACACTTACAAATTCCTTTCAAACTTTAGAACAAGAAAAGAGGGGAGATCATTGTAAAGTTGGTATAGGAAGGTGGCATTGCTTAGATTGTTCCGTACTATTCTATCCCCTATGCCCAGTGTTATGAGGAAAAGAAGGCTGTGACACACATACACAAGGCCACAGCCTCCACATCTCTGGGGTTTGCTGAATGTGGCTCACCTGGACGTGAGGCCCCGAGTGTGGGGCATTGTCTTCCCTCAGACAAACAATGGGGAGAACAAGTTTGAGAATGGAACAAAGAAAAGGCACTTAGTCAGACACTGTAGTTTGATTACTGCAAAAGCCATTACCAAGGTCCCTTCCCTTCTCTGACCGTGTAGGCTGTAAAGCTTACATACTCACCTTCCCAGGTTCCCTTGCACAAAGAGGTTGCCAGGTGCGCTAGTTCTGGATAATGAGATGAAAGTGGAAGCCATTAAGCTGGGCAACCAGGAAAGTTTTTGAAAAAGACATTTTGGCTAAAATGCTTCCTTAGCCTGTTGCCCTTCCTCCTCCTTTATCATTCCTGCTTAGAACCAGCCCTGGACGCTTACTGCTAGATTTGTTTCTGAGTGGATAAATAAATGCCTACTTTTTTAAAACCTCAGAATAGTAGGAGTTTCTGCTACTTGCCACTGAAAGCATTCCTAACTGATAAAGGCTCCACGAAGCACAACGGCTAGCTGATAAACACCACGGTGGTGTTGGTAGGCCACTCTGGGGAGTGAGAGCCAGGGATATGGGAGTCAATGTTGAAAGTGGTGGTGGGAAAGCTGACAATGCCAAGTGCACACAAACTTTGGTAGGTATGTCCTGGGGCATACCTAAATTTCTGCAGGTGTTTTGGGAGGCTGAACCAGACAAGTACACTTTGGGTTTCTTTGTTGCGATTCCCTAGTATTCATCAGCATATAGCTGGAGGAAACTTGGGTTGCAAATGTCTTGGTGTTCATGTTCATGGATTTCAATGTATCAACTGCTGATTTTTTATAAGCATCTGTTATGTGCTTAACAGTTCACTGGATCAAGGTTTCATAAACTTTCCTGTAAAGGGGCGGATAGTAAATAATTTAGGCTCTGCATGCCATTCAGTCTCCTCTGTAACTACTCAAAGCTGTCATTGTTGCATGAAAGTAGCCACTGACAATATATGAATAGATGAGTACAGCTATGTTTTGATAAAACTTTATTTATAAAAATAGGTAGTTGGCTGGATTACACCCGAGAGCTGTATTTTGCCAACTCTTTGTTCAAGATCTTAGAGTGGCAGAAAAGTAAGTTAAATTTATATGTCCCTTTAAATCATGTTTACATTGTTAGTTTGTATAGGAAAATTTGTTTGTGTCCATAAAAGTTTTCTTAAGATTTTCCCCATAGAAACTGAATGATGTCTAGCAGATTTTCTGGCCCAGTTGCCTTTCTGCTGCATAAGACCCCCATAGAAGTATTTCTGAAAGTGTGTTCTGGCAGACCTAGTACTAACATATACATATAATGTTTTATGAATAAAAGATAAACTTTAACCTTGTGGCAAGAAGTATTGCCATAAATACTATATATACACTATACACACACACACATATACATACATATCTGTGATATATGTATGTGTATATATATATGGTATGTATATATATGCATATATTTTAAATAAATAGGGTTAGGGATAAATAAATTGAAAAGCTCTGAATTAAAAAAGTTAAACCAATTTCTCTCTCTCATATGGTATAATATCTATTGAGTCACTCAAGCCAGAAATCAGTGTGTGTTTTTATTATTTATTTCTCTCTGGCATCTAATCCATCTCCAAGTCCTATTAATTTTACTTCCTAAATATTTCTCCTTTTTTGGTTCCTCTTTCTCCATCCTTATTCCCCCAGATATCCTATTTCATATTCTGGCTGCCCTTCATATTGGGTCTCTCCCAGTCCCAAATCCCACCTGCCAGGATCCTGCGTCAAAAATGAAAATCTGGGCTGGCCGAATGGCGCAGTGGTTAAGAGCTGGCTTGGGATGCCAGCGGCCCCGGTTCAGATCCCACATGAGGGACCCGTGACACTGCCCTCTTAAAAAAAATGAAAATCTACTCATGTCACTGTCCTGCTTAAAACCCATAACGACGCCTTACTGGCCAGAACAGCATTTTCTAACGTGTTCACTGGGATATTAGATGTGCTGCAAGGAAAATTCTGCATGCAATCTTGGGTAAACCAATTTAAACTGTTTTACCTCTCAGAGCTGTTAATATGCAAATGAACATTTTGATTCTTTAAGAGGGGATATGGGATGCAGCACATCCCAAATCCAACTGAACATACAACACTCTTTTTCATGGGGGCCCTGGGAGCAATTAGTATTCCAATCAATCCCTTTGAGAAACACTTCCTTGTAGATATTGCCAAGAATTCAATTGCATGGGGAATTCACTCAACTCTATAATCCCTATCTAAGAATTAGTTTCTCTTTTCATGCTGCCCACAACTATTTTTCTTGGCTAGATTGTCTACGTTTCCCTCATGACACAGCCTGGGCACGTGGGGACAAATTAGCTTTGAGAATCAAAAAAATTGGCCATGGAATTCCAACTGCTTATTAGATATATGAGCTTAGGTAAATTTCTTCAGTTTCTTTGAGTCTCTTTTTCTTAATTGTTAGACTCAGTATAGAACCTACCTCATATGACTGTTTTGATTAGATTATACATGACTTATAAGGTAAAAAGCTCAGTGACCTACATATAAACGCTCAATAATTGCTATTTCTACTTATGTTTGAGCTTTCAGGGGCATCTCAGCAGGAATGCCATGGAACCAGCTCTGTTTGGTTCACCCTTCTGACTGAATAGTAACTGAGTCTCTTGTGTACAGGAAAGATCTTGAGAAAATATCTTATGCAACTAACACAGCATCTATCCTAAGCCCATAGAAGCGAAAGAGCAGGCTTCGGTGGTCCTCCCTTCATTTGTCATGCAGGTAGTTTCATCTGTTTTACCATGTGAACTGCAATGCCAGGGATGACTTCCTGCCAAGGCTCCAATGGTGCATTAAATTGAACATTGTTTGCACTTTGTATTAAATAATGTGAATATATCTGACCTTTGCCTTGTGTCAAAAAAAAAAAAATCCCCTGAATTTATTAACGAAACAAGTGGTTTTTGTTTGTCTATGAATAATAGTATGGACTTTAGAGCTGTGCTATCTACTAATTTTTAAAAATTTAATTAAAGACATTTAGAAAAAAAACACTACGGAGTCTAAGGAAAATGTGAACCAAGTGTGGTGTACTTAAAAAATGGGCATGAGATAGTTATTGAGGAGAAGAAACTTATGTAACATTTCCCCAAATATTAATGTGTTTAAAATAATCTAGAAAAATACTTGATAAAATATATAGTGGAACAGAACAAGAAATTAGGTAGGACAATTTGTAGGAACAATTTGAATATGAGAAATCTCCAATGTTTTCACATCTCTGTTATGCTCCATTTTCTCAGTAGATGGCACTCTTCTCCTAACTTCAAAGCTTTTATTTACACTAGGGTGTAAAGGGCTGACCATACATTACAACAGTTAACTAAATTCTCTTTGGGTCTTAGCTAATAACATATATACAGCCTGAAGTAACCTATAGTACTTGCACAAAGAATGGATTGCATGGTTAAGCCAATATTTTTATCTATATTGAAATTTACTCCTGTTTTACTTTAATGTATTTACAAAATCCAATTCTTTAATCTCTAGCTGATTCACTATGGCTGTGAATCAAAATCGTCCCAAATTTTGTCCTCTGTCCAATATTGTAACTTCAACCTAAGTTTTTTACTCTAGGCAAGTGACCCACCTACTGTTTTATCAAGAAAATGAACTCATTCATTTTTTTCATTTATTCAATCAACAATCACTCATTCAGTATCTACTATATGCCAGACGCTGCTAAGCTCAAAAAATGCAAGGATGCATGAGTTATGGTCTTTGCTTTTTTAAAAAACTCAAAACTTATTGGGAGTAAACAGAAAAACAATTACATTATGTACACAATTATACTTCTTACAATACCAGAGATATGCAGTTAGTGTTATGGGAGCCCAGAGAAAGTGGACCAAACCCAACCTGAGGGAGAGAGTGTGGGAGAGCTCCCTGGAATTATTAATATTACCTAAGCCAAGTCTTAAGGGATACAGAGGAATTATTGGGTTGTCGGAAAAGTCATGATGCATTTTTGCAACGAAAAATATAGAAAAAAATACGTCATGACTTTTCCGACAACCCAATATTTCAGCAGATATCAGGGCAGAGCTCTATTCCAGGTAGGGAGTATTATAGGCAAAGGAATGGAGGTGAGACAGACACATTATAGGTGTGTAGGTATGTTTTGGAGCAGCTCAACCTTCAATGCTACCAGTTGTTCTCAATCCTGGTTACATATTAGATTCTCTTGGGGACCTTCTAAAAGTACCAATCCCTGGGCTACATTCTCAGATAATCTTTAATTTGTCTGGAGATGCCTGCCAGGGCACTGATGTTAAACAAACAAACAAACAAACAAACAAACAAACAAACAAAATTCCTAGGTGATTTAAACAAACATCCAAAGGTGGGAAACCCTGCTTTTGTTGGTGAGTTGGGGTTGATGGCAAATGAGCTCGCAGAGGTAGACAGCAGTCTCCACATTTTACATTTGGGAAGCTTGCTAAATAAGTAGGTCCTGGGCCCCTCCCAAGAAATTTAGGAGTTTGCAAATGAATATGGTAAAAGTGGTCAGAAAGTCACACTTGAGAAACACCAGAATATATCAGGGAAACCTTGAGAATCATGCTAAGGTGCTTGGGCTGTATCCTATTGTCATTGTGGTACCATTAAAGAGGCTGCATGCATGTATGTATGTATGTATGTATGTATATATGTACGTATTTATCTATTGCAAGGAACAGGGATGACTTCGGAATTGCTTTTGAGAGGAGCCACTCCAGTGGTCCTGTGGGAAGGATAGTATGACAGCAGACAGGGAGATAATGAAGAAAGCTATTATAAAATTCCAGGTGAGAGGTTAAGAGGCTGACCTAAGGGGTGGCAGTTAAGGATGAGGGGTGGGGAGTGTGGGACAGTGGGAAAGCCAGAGATATTTAGAATGCCAAATTGTCAGGACTTGGTGATTAACAGGGGCTGAAAGAGAAGGACAGGACTAAATTAAGGTCTTTAGGAATTCTAAGTATTCAAAATGATTATGTTGCCTCATTGTACATATGTATGTATTTAAGTTGCAATGGATCATATAATAAGTATAAGAAAATTCAGCAAATTTCACTTTTAAAATTTTTTACTGTAGTAAGTTTTTTTGTTATTTGTTTTGTTCAATTTCGGATATTGAGTTTTTTCCAAATATATATTTTTTCAGATGCCGCAGCTTTGAACATGTACTAGATCTTACTATTGGGAAATTCAGTACTTCTGAGGGAGAATCAAAGGACTAATTCCAGGATGCCTAAGTAGCTGCTGGTTCCACCAACTAACACAGAGAATACAAGGGATGAGGGTTCTGTTTCATTTGCAGGGAGGGTTCAGTGCAGATGCCCAACAGGCTGGACCTCAGATGCCGATTTGGGAGCCATGGGCATAGTTGTGGTTGCTAAAAAAAAATAAGAGGAGATGATATTTTTGTTTTGTGAAAGAGACTTGATTGTCTATCTATCCAAGGAAGGTGGCAAGAGTGAAAACTGCAGTGACATGAGGAAGAAACTCTGGGGATCACTCACACTTCAGAGATGGTGAAGACAGATGTAAAGAAGAACAAAGAGAAGTATCAGTGAGGTGGAAGGAAGTTTTTAACAGGGGCTAGGAGTCAGAGTAGGTGATAAAGAAGACAATTTTATTACATAACAGACTTCAAAATGTTCACTGATGATAGTAATATGAAGACATATAGGATGATGACAGGATGGCAGGAACCTGCAGAAGTAGGGGAGAAAGATGTAAATGTGTGTGAGACGGACAGGAGACTGTAGTCAGAATGGGATACTGAAATTTAAGTTGTCAGGCAACCTGGTAGGCAAATGTCTTAGTCAACTGAGTTGCTGTAAAAAATATACCACAGACTGGGCCATTGAAACAATAAAAATTTATTTCTCACAGTTCTGGAGGCTGGGAAGTCCAAAATCAAGAACAAGGTGTTGGAAGATCCCATGTCTGGTAAGAGCCTTCTTCTTGATTTGTAGTTGGTTGTCTTCCTGTTTTATCCTCACATGGCAACACAGCAGATATATAAGAGAGAGAGACAGGAGACAGAGTGCATGATAACTCTTCCTCTTCTAAGAACCTTAATCCTATCAAGTGGGCTCAACCCTTACGATCTAATTACCTTCTAAAGGTCCTACCTCTGAATACCATTACACTGGGGGCTTAAGGTTTCCACATGTGAATTTTGGAAGGACACAAACATTCAGTCCATAACAGCAAACTACAGGGAAGTCCACAGATTGGGGGACCCTCAAGGAACAGTGATGCTGAAGTCCTGGAATAATCATGGGGTGCATTGACAGCATTGTCCAAGCTACCAAAAGTGTGGTAAGATGGGGGGCAGAGGAATGGAACCATGAACTAGAGAATCAGGTTCATATTCATTATGAATGAGGGGAAAACTGGGGAAATTGTTTGATATCAGAGAGATAGAGGGTAGTTTGAATAAAAGACTTAATTTACAGGGGAATATTTTCTTTTCTTTTTTTTTTTTTTTTTTTGAGGGCAGTGTCACTGGCCTTCATAAGTGGGACCGATCCGGGCCAGCGCTTAACCACCGCGCCACTCGGCCGGCACCTCTTTTTTTAAAACTTAGAGATGAAGGAATAATAGTCTAGAATCTTGTAAACTAATATTTGTTGAGTGCTTCCTATTATGCTGGGCACTATTTTAAGTTGCTTTACATATGTGTTTGTTACTTATTTAATTGTCAGAGCAACTTTATAGGGTAAATACTACCATTATCTACATATTACAGATGAAATAAAAAAGTGATTTCTCATGGTCACAAATCTCTTATGTGGTGCAGCCTAGCTTTGAGTTCTAGCCGGCTGGCTTTAGTGCCCATACTTCTACCCACTTCCCTGTACACAGAGGGCAATCCATTCTGACCATTTCCTTTTCCTTTTTCTCCACTTCAACATCCCTGCATCATTACATTCCTTTTCCTTTGATGTTTGCTTTTTTGTAGGTTCCACTTATTTGGCCAAGGAGGTAACCTCTGTCTTCAGTTCACTACGTTTCTTTTTAATTTTATCATCATTAAATACCTTTTCTGCATATATTGAGATAACTATATATTTTCTACTTTATATTTGCTTTCCTGGAATAACTCCCAGTCTTGATTTTGTAGGGGTTTTTTTGTCTGTTGTTGAAGCGGTTTGCCATTATGTTTGCTTACGACTTTTGCTTCTGTGCTAATTAGTGATAGTGATAGTACACTGTTAATAAATTGGAAAGACAACTTACAGGATAGTAGAAAATATGTGCAAATCATGTATCTGATTAGGAACTTGCATCTAGAATATATAAATAACTTTTACAACAAAATATTAAAAAGGCAAATCCTAATCCAATTTAAAACATGGGCAAAGGATCTGCATAGACAGTTTTCCAAAGAAGACTATACAAATAATGTCTTTATAAGCACATAAAAAGACGCTCAACTTCATCAGTCATCATAGAAATGCAAATAGGAACCACAATGAGATACCACTTTACACTCACTGGGGTAGCTATAATAAACAAGTCAGGTATGAACTGTTGGCTGCAATGTGGAGAAATTGCAATACTAATACTGATGGGAATGTAAAATAACAGAGCTTCTTTGGAAAATAGTCTGGCAGTTTTTGAAATGGTTAAACATAGAGTTACCAATTGACCTAGAAATTCCACTCTTGGTATATACCCAAGAGAAATAAAAACCTATTTCCACATAAAAACTTGTACATGGATGCTCATAGCAGTGTTATTCATAATACACAAAAATTGGAAACAACCTAAATGTTCACCTACTGATAAATAGATAAACAAAATGCAAAAATGCAAAATATTATTTGACCTTAAAAATGAATGAATTTGGGTAAATTGAAAATCTGTGTCAAAACCTCTGCCATCTTCCCACAGTCCTCTGGTTCTGTATTTTCTTATTTTTTTTCTCTCTTTCATATGATTTCTCTCTTTTAGAGTTACAGAACATGTTTTCTCTTTTCATAGTTTTTCCTTCAATTAGTTTTAAAGTTATATATTATATTTCTACTTTTTAAATAACCCAATGTTAGCATATATATTTAATTTTTAAAAAAATCTAAAATGAATATCTCTACTGAAGTAGTATAAGTACCTCAGAACACTCCAAATGTGATCATTCCTCTCTTGACTTACCTGTTATGGTTTTGGATGTGTTAATCCTATCTTTTCTAACCCTTTAAAACAACATACCTATTATTATCTTATATAGCTAATATTTATTTAGATTTAGTCACAATTTACTACTTTCTTTGCCCATCATTCTCTGTGGGATCTTTTTTCCCCCATATCTGTGGCACAATCCTTTAGAGTTTATTTTAGTGGAGGTTTGCTGGTGGCAACTCTCTGTTTTTATTTGCCTGCAATTGTTTTATTTCCTTTTCATTTCTAAAACATCTGTTGCTAAAAGGTGTTTTTATAAAGATATCTTAGCTCACTTTTATTTAAAAAAAATATCTTCTAGGGGATATTTCTAAAAGAACTTGTTTTGTCCAAAAATATTTCATTATAGTTTTATTTTGACAGTTGATTTTTCTCTTGTTGAAGATATTATTTTACTCTCACCTGACTTTAATGATTGTTTTTGAGAATTCCCCAGTGACCTAATTGTCATTTCTGTTTAGATGACATATTTAAGTGTGGATTTATTTTTATGTATTCGGTTTGAGGTTATTTGAGCCTCCTGAATCTGAAGACTGGTGTTCTTTCACCAGTTCATCAATTCTGGAACATTTTCAGTCATTATCTGTTCAAATATTGCATTTCTTCCATTTTATCTCATTGTTCTGGAATTCTAATATGACTTTATATTAGAAGCTGATACTCTGTCCTCCATTCCTCTCATTCCTATTTTGCTTTTCTTTGTGCTACATTCTGGAAAATTTCTTGAATCTATTCTATAATTCACTTAATCACTATTAGCTAAATCCATTCATTGATATCTTAATTTTTTATTATGCTTTAAAAATGTCTATAAGTTTTATTTAGTTATTTTCAAGTAAGCTTGTTTTTAAAAAATTGTTATTATGTCTCAATGTCTCTTGCTCCTTGCCAGAATATTTTCAACCCAGTTTTACTTTACATTTTATATCTGAAAATTCCAAAAATCTCATGTATTTATGGGCCTATTTTTTCTGTTTATCTCTCATTCATAGTGTTTTGTTTCCTTGCTTGTTTATAATTTCTAAAAGTGAGGTCCAAATCCTTGGAACGTTATCTGTGGGACTTAGATAGATTAAGCTTAGTTCAAAGGTGGATTTCTCAAAAAAGTTTTTGCATTTGCACTGGGAGCACTTAAAACTTGGAATATTTTCAGCTAAATTCTTGGTTTAATATTTTCAAAGATCTCTCCTTTTGAATGCATTTGGATAACAAAATTGTATGAGGGTTAGTTTGTAGTTACTAGTTCTCAGGGGTAATTTTTTTCTTCTCCATAAATCAGGCTTCATAATAATATAACATCCTTCCCATACTTTGGGAAAATATTAGGCAGGGCCAAGTGTGGGGAGGAGGAGCAAGAGTGATTTGAAGGTCACCTTTAAGCTGAGAGCATAGTTTTAGGAGAGGTGTGTTCTATTTGACATCCCAACTTGGTACTAGGTACAAGGTAGGGGGTGGGGGTTGGGGAACCAAGCTCTCTGACATTGGGTTCAGCAAATGCTATCAGGGAAATTGCCAACTTATGTCTTTGGATTCCCATTATTACTTAGTTTTTGGCCTATTAGGGATCTCCTGTTTTGATCAGTTACCTAAACATTTCAAAAGATATTTTTAAAATTTTTTGAGCATTTCTAGTGGTTTTCATTGATCAGGTCAGACAGGAATTCAGCTTGCCAAACAGATATTCATATAAAAATATCAAATAATACAGAAGTAAACATTTTTCTCCAATCCCCAAAGTCCCTCTTTTGTGTGTGTGTGTGTGTGTGTGTGTGCGTGTAAATTCTAGAGCTATTCTCTGTATATAAAAGCATACCTATCCATAACTACCCACTCTTCTACACATAGTTTTTAGGAGAAATACTACTGTATTGTGTATACCCCAATTTTTTCATTTAGAACACTTCTTAAACACTGTCCATATCAGTGCATACATATATGAGGAATTCTTTTTGACAATTTCACATTATTTTTTCTGGGGGATGTACTGTAATTTAATTAACTTGTCCCTTACTAAAGGTTATTTATTTGTTTCTTGCCTTTAGCTACAATAATTCTATAATAAATAATCTTGTATAAAATTGCCTAAGCATGTAAATATGTCTGCAGTCTAAATTTTCCTATGAAGAAATTGCTGGGTCCAATGACTATTATAAATTTTTGTAATAATTATTATTTCCAAATTGTCCTCCAGTGATAGTATCCCAACTTGTGCTCCACTAACAATGGATGGGAGTGCCTCTTTCCCTGCACCTTTATTAACACAGAATAAGATCAAGTGTTTATCTTTGTTAATCTAATAGGTGAAAAGATGATCCCACTCAAATTTTGTTTGTCTTTGTTACACCTCTTTCCTGTCTTGATTTCAACATATTGTACTACTTCGGACCCCTTTATAGGTCTAACTATTTCTTATACAACTCTTCCATTCAATTCTTTTCAGTGTAGGCATTTCCCAAAGTTATATTCTGTAATTTTTTCTCTTTCCATGTTTTTTTACTCTCATCATCTCAACGAACACATCCACCCAGATACCCTCAAATTTACATGTAGTGGATTGTCAGAAAAGTCATGACGCTATTTTTGCAATGAAAAACATAGAAACAATACGTCATGACTTTTCCGACAATCCAATATATATACGGAGGGTGCCAAAAAAATGTATATACATTTTAAGAAAGGAAAAAATTGTATTAAAATTGTAATAATATATACCAATAACAAAAGATGAATACAAGTCATGTGTATACATTTTTTTGGCACTCTGGGGTGTGTGTGTGTGTGTGTGTGTGTGTGTGTGTGTGTTTGGAATTTATCTTACTTGTTGTTCCCTGAGCTTCCTGAGTCTGTGGTTTGGTATTTGTCATTAATTTTGGAAAGTTCTCAGCCATTACTACTTCAAATATTTCTTCTGCTCCCTATTGTCTTTCTTTACCTTCTGGTATTCAAATTGAGCATATGATACACTTTTTTGAAATTGCCTCACAGTTCTTGGATGCTCTGTTCTTTTTTTTCTTTGCATTTTTATTGTAAGTGTCTATTGATTTATTTTCAATCTCATTGATTCTTTCCTTGGCTATGTTTACTGAGGAGCTCATCAACGGCATACTTTATTTCTACTATAATGTTTTTTGATTTCTAGTATTTCTTTTGATTATTTCTTGGAGTTCCCATCTCTCTGTTTACATTACTCTGATGTGTTTTCCAACCCCATCAACTGAGTTGGAAAGACACATTCCTCTTCTGTTTCTCCTTTACTCTCACACTACAACCATACAACACTTTTGACATCAGATGTATAATTTTTTCCCACACCAACCTATTTTCCCATTCTCAGTGGACACTGACTGGATGTCCTACAATTTAACTCAGTTCTGACACTATCTACCTGGAAATGGCATTAGATCCTACATGGTAAAGGCTTAGTCCCACAAGTCTTCCCCCACTTCAGATGCCAATTGCAAGTCCAGGTTGCTCCATGTGCTTCTGACCAACTGGCTGTAAATGAAAGGTTCCCATGACCCCTTCTTCCATTTTGATTAATTTGCTAGAATGGTTCACAGAACTCAGATATTCAATTACTTACATTTACAGGTCTGTTATAAAGGATATTATAGAAGATACAGATGAATATCCAGAGGAAAAGGTACATAGGCTAGAGTCCAAAAAGGTCCCAAGTGCAGCTTCTGTCCCTATGGAAATGGGGTACAACATCCTCCAGGCATGCGGATGCATTCACCAACATGGAAGCTCTCTAAAGCATGTCATTTTGGCTTTATGGAGGCTTCATTATATAGGTATGATTGATTACATCATTGGCCATTGGTCACTGATTCACCTCCAGTCTCTTTTGGCTCCCAGGAGATAGGGAGTGGGGCTTAAAACTCCAACTCTCTGGTTATGAGTGGTTTCCCTGGCAACCAACCCTCATTCTTAGGGACTTTCCAAAAGTTCTCTCACTAAAATAAACTCAAGTGTGGTTGAAAAAGGCATGTTAAATGAATAAGGAAAACACCCATTTCATCTTTATCATCCTTATCACTTAGGAAATTCCAAGGGTTTAGGAGCTCTGTGTCAGGTAAAAATATATATAAATTTCTTAGTATAAATCCCAATTACCCATTTGTTTGTGCATATTATCTACTTTTTCCATGAAATCTCTTAATATATTAATCACCATTATTTTAGATATCCTGCCTAATAATTTGAACGTCTATGTCTTAAATGTTAATGTAATAATGTCCAAACCTGTAGAGAATTTTTGTAAGAGTTTACTTGAGTTTATTTGAGCCAAACTGACAACATGTCAGAAAGCAAGATCTCAAATGCTTCAGCGAATGAGTTTGGCAGTTCTTTTTATACATTGGAATTAAGAAGGGAGCATAAGGACAACTTCATGAAGATGGGAGAAATCAGGGCAGGGAAATCTCTATGATTAGATTACAGGATAGTTAAGACTATGTGCTCTCTTGAGGGTAGTTAAACTTCCCAGGGGTCTGAAAAAGAGGCATTTCAAAGGTATGTTAACCTAGATGCACAATAACAATGAACTGGGCTTACTTAAAGCAAAGATAAACCTTTTACTAAAAAAGTCACAGGCCTGGGGCTTGCCTGCCCACCATGACCTTCCCACTTAGTAATTTATGATCAGATCACCCTGTGAGGTTACTTTAGATCACCAAACTGTCAGATTTATAGCTCCTTTGTAGCTCCTTTTTATTCACATACATGAGCCTAGTTCTGATAATCATTGTCTCTTTAGACTATTTTTTTTTTTGCATGGTTTGTAGTTTTTTGTTAAAATTCAAACATGTTTTTGGGCCGGCTAAGTGGCACATTTGTTAAGAGCTGCCTTGGGACGCCAGTGGCCCTGGTTCGGATCCACGCGTATGAGGGCCACTGACACTCCCTCTACAGCTAACAACAGTTCCACCTGGGGCTGGGCTGCACGAACCCTGGCGATGGTGTAGGCTGCAGCCCGTGCTGCAGTGGGCTGCCATAGGCTGCAGTGAGTGGCTGGCAGCCAATGTGAGCTGCCAATAGCCATGGTGAGCCACCATCCAGAGGCCGGCGACCTATCTGCCTCATCCGGGAAGAGCACAATGACGATACCAACATGGGCCAGTGAAGCGACGTCCTCTGCACCAAGACTAAAGAACAAAAAGACAGCAACTTGTCTGTTCCCCTTCTCTGATTCCCCAATGCTGTTCCCCTCCCCCAATTCCCCAATTTAAAAAATCTTAAACAAAAAAAAGTCAAACATGTTTCATTGGGTTATAGGCACTGGGGTAAATAGGCTTTTAGTGTGAAAGTTGATGTTAACCTGGGTAGGAACTGGACTGTAGTTAATGTTTACTGGAGCTAACATGTCAGGCTTCCAATTCTTCTAGGGCTCTTGTTTTTGTATTCTGTGTTGTCTTTGGTGCCCCTTCAGTAATTCTTGTCAGAGAAAGAGCCTGTGTCTGGCAGCTCTTTCAGCTGTAATCCACTGTTCTACTGGAGTTATGTTGGTGTGCGATAAGATGTGGAGAGAAGGGTCACATGCTATGAACTTCTGATTAAACCTCAGCCTGCTAAGTGGACCTGCTTCTCAGAGCTGTAGCCTTCACAAATTTTTGTTCAGGGTCTAGTTTTTTCCCTGCCCCTTTTTCCATACCTGGCTGTAGTGCTCCCAATCTACTGCCTTAAAGCCCTGGCACATATTGATGGGCCTTTTTGCCCCTTAGATGAGATAGTAGGGCTGGAGGGGAATGGGGTGGGAATAATTGCCTTTCCCCCAGTTGGGATAAGGCCTGGTAAAACCCTTTCCCCTGGAGAGTAGACCTTTGTATCAGGAAGGCTCTGGCTTATTTTTCAATGATTCTTCTTCCTCAGAGCCAGGAGAATGCTGGGATTCCTGGAGGTAAAGCCCACTTAATTGTGGTTGCCCTATAGGACTTTGATCCCCAAGAGGTTCTCACTTTCATGCTAATTCATACTTAGCCTCCAGCAATTTGTCAAAATTGCCATTTAAGTGTTCCTACCAGTTTACAGCTCCAGTGGCTTTTACTCCAGGTTAGCAGGTCTTGGTTGTGTCTGGAAATGATCTTGTATATCCAGATTGTGGGGTGGCAGTTTGCCCTCAGTTCTCTGATGGATCAAAGAAAGTAATTTTTATCTATTATCTCTCTCTGTCTCTCTACTTAATAATTTATTTAATAATTAAAAAATTTGAAATTACAGTTGACATATAATATTATGTTTGTTTCAGGCATACAACATAGTGATTAGAGATTTACGTAACTTACAAAGTAATCACCCCAATAAGTCTAGTACCCATCTGACAACATATAAAGTTATCACAATATTATTGACTGTATTCCCTATGCTGTAGTTTTAGTTTATCCAGATTTTTGTTGTTAAAAATGGAAATGATGACTTCCATGTCTGAGATGAAACCTGAAAGCTAAAGTTGCTTTTCTGCATGGATATGTCTAACACTCTTTTTTTAGAACTTTAAAAGTACTATCACTCCTGTGCTCAGCTTTGTGGCTTCAGCTAAAATTTCAAGACATCAAGATATCAAGAAATGTTCAGTTTAACAGCCTATAACATATATTTGCATACCTAGTACACAATATTTTGAAAAGTGACTGAAATGTATGGACATTAAGTACCTAATTTTTAAAGGAAGAGATAGAGAGACAGAGAAGTTAAAAAGGAGAAAGGGAGGAAGAAAGGGAAAACAAATAGGAACTATAAGGAGAAAGAGAGCCAGGGTTCTAAGTTTATCCAAAATTATATCAACACAAATGGCGTAGAGTATACGGAATAGTAACATAGGTAGAAACTCAAAGTAGAGCATTCTATTTTCTCTTTTTGGTTATACTCTGAAAGGCAGTTAGACAAATGTTTTTAGATTACAAAGAATTAAAACATTATTCCATAAAAATCCATAGCTCTAAATAATTCCATTTCCCGGAGTGAAATATTAAAATACCCTTAACATACAGGTTAAAAAATGTCAATGTAAATGTGATATAAAAAGATTTTGAGTTGTAACAGACACATTGCCACAAAGTAGAAGGTCAAGATTGAGAGTATAGAGGACATAGTAGAGACTGATCTTTATTGAGCATTAGTATGTACCAAACCCCACATTAGGCATTTTGTAACTGCCAATTCAGTTAATCCTTACAACAGTCATATGAGGAATTATAGTCATTTACAGAACTGGAGAAACATTTCAGAAACTTCAAATCATTTGAGCCAAGCTGGTTATTTAGCTAAACTGATTTGAATTTCTATCTGCGACTTTGGAGAGCCTGAGGCCAAGAAAACTAATGCCCCTCTCCCCCATTCTTAGGTACCTCTACAGTTATTAGATGGAGTCATAGCTGTTGTAATGAGAACCATGATCCCCAGTCTCACATCTGACTAATATGATGCTGTTGTGTGGTTGCTTCTAGAATATTTTTAAAAGGAAAATTAATGCCTTTATTCTTTTTGTTTTTATTGTTTCCTACATATGTTGCCTAAAAGGTGGCTATAATGGCTAACATCCTGACGATAATAGTGGTGACCACACTCTCAGGATGGCCGAATGAGGAGCTGTCAGTAGCCCAAGTCCCTCAAACTTCATAGAGCAGACCCATCATAGACGATGTGGTTCACCCACCTCTGGACTTCCACACAATGGAGAGTACACATTATAGTTTCAAATCAGTTATTTGAATGATGTTACTTACTAACGGAGGGGAGAGAGGATTGCTGCCAGGGTGGCGTGGAGATTTTTGTAAAGTTTTTTCACTTTTATTATTTTTAAGTGTCACATGGTTTTCAGTATGCTTATAGGACAGCTTGTGGTGGAGAGGTTGAGATATGGGAGAGGGGATCTCTGAGGGAGCCCTGGAAGGCCCTATGTGGAGGGCACAGGACCAACCTGAGTGGGTTCACTGTTTCCTCTGAGGCTGAGAAAAAAAAGGGAGGTGGAAGCAGAAATAAATGCCTTTGAAGGTTATTGGTTTGGGGAACTGAGGCAGTTTATACTTTTTACCTTCAATGTTCTTGGTGAGGTAGAAAGTTACCCTTGGGAAAGAGTAGGTGATGGGACTGTGGTGGGCTTGAGAAGAAAAAAGCTCTGAAAGGCCACCATAAGGAAGAGAAGGAAGAGCCAAGGGGTAACAGGTCTACCTGGCTTCATATGGATGGCTGGTGTGATTTCAGTGGTAGCTTTTGTATAATGCAATAATAAAGACCAATGTGAGGCAAACCAATGAAATCTTAGGCCTTGAAGCAATAAATGATGATGCTAAACTGAGCTATTTTACCTCTCCCATCACTGCTTTGGTTAGAACTGATCCACAGTAAGGATAGCCAGGTGCATGTCTACTGCACAGGAACAGATGACAGAGCCTTTGCTGTCACCACCTACAAGAAGCCTTCCCCAAGGGACTAATGCCAATGACTAGTGCACTTGCTCTTAGTTTCCAATTTGATAGCAAGCTTATGAAAAAAAACAAAAACCCAAAAGGGAATCAAAACCACAGGCTCTCCTCAATGGCCCTGTTGTGGCCTGTTCACTGACAGCAAAGGGAAACTGTTTAGTAACTTGGAAGGAAAGTGAGTGGGGATCCTTGGATAAACCCAAAATAGGCCACTAGCATAGAAATGTCGAAGGTGTCTAGACCACAGTATTATTTCTTCACACAGCTATGCTGCATGGGACATCTCGCCTCACATCAGTTTTTGTTTGGTAGCTCAAATTCTCTGTCATGTTATTCTCTAGTGCTGACTCTCAGAGGTTGGAATTGGTTTTGTATTTTTTTTCAGATGTCTCGAATTCAATTTACCTGCAAGATTCTACATGATTTTATTTGAAAGAGCCAGACCTCTCTATGCCCATCCAGGGAGAAAAGACCATATAAGACACAGTGAGAAGAGGGCCATATGCAAGCCAGGAAGAGAGCTCTCTCCAGAAACTGAATCAGCTGGCACCTTGATGTGGACTTTCAGCCACCAGAACTGTGAGAAGATAAATTTCTGTTGTTTAAGCCACCCAGTGGGTGGTAATAGTAGCCTGAGCTGGATAATATAGCATCATAATTTAAAAACCAACCAATCAACCAACCAACCAACCAACCAAGGAAGAGCATGGTTACACATTTTTACCCAGCCAAATGCCTTTTAATACCAATAATTCTTAGTTCTTGAGCAGCATGGTGACTACAGGATGTTAGATGATGTCATCCCAGAGGGTAGAGTGCCCGATCCTGGCACACAGCCCTGTCCTTTAGCCTTCCATTTCTCAGGCTTGGTTAGGTGTTGGGGTCTTGATCATGGTGTCATTAGGGTTAAATTTCAGATGGAAACTTGTATGAAACACATGCTGAGAACACTTGCTCCCCAGTGGTATTAAATCACCTTGTTATTTATTACCCTCTAGAATCCTCTAATTTACATGTGGTCTCTTCTCATATGAGTACTTAAAGTAAATCTGAATTTGTTTATACAATTTTATGGGTACTGTAAAGCCACAATTGAATTTCAGGCCTTTGTAGTAGTCCAGCCAAGATGGTCTCCAATTAGAAATAATTGCTGTTAATGCTGTTATGATGTGGTGGATGCCCACTACACCCCAGACCTTTGTTCTACTAAATCCTCTGAGAGCCTCTTCGTTATTATTCAACTAAATAGACAGGCCCCTAGAATATACGCTTTTGGAATTGCAATATAGGAGCAATATTGTGCCTCTCTCTTAATTAACCTTGTTAACCAAGGATTTGGAACATCAGTTGGTTAGTCTAAGAGGGCCTTTTGATCCTCTCAGTACACATCTACAGTCGAGTAGGATGTCACTCTAGTGAAATAAAGCGCCTTTTATTCTTTGGCATACACCAAATAGCTTTATTACTCGTTGAGTAATGATGTAATATCTTGTTTAATGAAATAATGTGTGTAAAGTGTTTAGCTTAGTGCCAGGCATAATAAATGTTAGCTATCATTTTTATCATACATTTTTAAAAAAGACTTTCTGAATGGAAAGGAAATACAGGAGCAGAGTTGTCAGAATCATGCAGACAGCTCAATATAAATCAGTCCACAGTGGATTCCAGATACCACTTCCTGTTGCCCTTCTAAGAGCAACTTACCTCCAAGATATTCAAATCATTTTCTTCTGACTCTCACAGGGTCTTCCAAGGTACCTCTCTTCCTTTCCTGCTCCCCATACAAAAGAAGGTAAGAGACAAAAGCTGCAAGGCAGGTGGCCCCTCTGGCCTGGGAAGGAGTTCCAGGGGATGGTAATTAACACATTTTTCTTAATCATTCTTTTATGGTCAATCTCCAAAGCATGAAAAAGGTTGGCCAGTTGATTAAACTGTAAGAATACAATCAATCTGAAATGAAGGCAGAACTGATGAATACAAATGAATAAAATTGAATAAAATTGTGGAAAAACACCTCAACATGAATTCCAACCTGAAATACTAACTTAACACTTGAAATTAACCACATGAGTGTTTTCAGGATTAATAGATAGTAGTTCATCTAACTCAGTAGAATGTCATTTTCAGAGTGATAAGCCACCATTGTTTGATCTCCTCTAGGAAAAAAATGTGATCCCATTTCGAGTTTGTTCTAGAGTTGCTGCCTACTAGGATCATTCTGGAATAGACAGGAAGGCTTCCTGACACAGTGTCCCTGATGTACCTGCAGCAGGACTGGCACTTAGTCTATGAGCATCCAGGACATGTAGAAGTAAGCATTTGTGTGGCTGCTTTGGAAAGAAGGACCTGAGAGGCTGGCCTTTTCTATACCAAGTGGCACAGGTTCAAAAAGGTCAAGGCTGAGAGCTAGGTGGTGGGAAATCCAGAGCTCTGTGTCCTCTGGAAGAAGGGCATTCCAGCTAAGCACTCATCCTGCTCTTCAGACTCCTCCCTGCCCCCCTCACCCCTCCCTTCCCCAATCCAGGCTCAAGCCCAGCTACCTGCTCCATTTGAGCCACCTCCCCAATGACCAGAGCAAAAGGCAGTTCATGAGAGAGAAGATTGTCTCTCACACCGTCTGCTGCAAGCAGAGATGACAAAAATGGGCTGTTTTTTTATTAATTAAAAACAAACAAACTCAACAAACGCAGAGAGCAACATTATTTTCAAAAGTATTGATTGAAAATACTAATCCAGATAGTAGAATAAGAACAGAAGTCTCCAGATATACTCTATCAGACAAAACTCTTTTTCTTCCTTGAAATAAGAAATGTGTAATGTTGGGTATCAGATGAAATCAGCCATAGAGTTGGTCCTTAGTTCTTCTTCTTGTGGCCAACGAAGCCATCCATTACCTTGAAGGTACCCATATATTCAGCCAAGAGCAGTGCCATCTTGAGGGGCAGGACACTAAAGAGAACATAAGAGTAAACTTTCTTGGTTATCATTCATGAATGCATCTTTACCAGCTCAGCTGAAAAACACTGTCACCGACTTGTTGCAGATGAAATCATTCATACATGCACGCATTAATATGCATGCCTCAGGGTCACCTGGGGCTCATCCACTATGTGGGAGGACACTGGCCCAGGGTCTCTATATCCCTCCTTGCTTTATTTATATCATTCAACTTGCTTCTCATGTCCGTTTCCAAAGCTTCACTATACCACTATGTAATGACTGATAGGAAGCAGTGAAGTCTTGTGGAGTTGGATGAGCCTGGCTTAAATCCTAGCTCTGTCATTTACAATGTCATCTCAGGCAAGTTTATTAGCTCGCAAGTGTCAGTTTCTTCCAGTATAAAATGAGGTTATCCATCTTTCTTCCTGGGATTAGTGTGAGGATTAGCTTTGTTTGTTTGTTTGTTTGTTTGTTTGTTTGTTTTTTAGCTGAGCCATCCCACCACTTGTTGGCAGCTCAGCGGCTGCTCAGCTCTGGCTGGGCATTGAACTGCTGAGCTCTGGCTGGGCATCGAACTGCTGTTGCTCAGAGCTCAGCTCGCACTCCTGAGTGAGCTCTTAACCAATTGAGCCTCGGCCTGCCCTGTAAGGATTAGATAGCTCTCAAAGGTCAGTAGCTCTTCTGACCTTTGGCAACACCCAGCTAAGACTGTTCATTTTCTTCACCCCCACTTACCCTTCCCGACAGAGCACTCTGACCCCTTTGATCCTAATGTTCATGGTGCAGAGCAAGAAGACACAGTAAACAGAGCAGGCACAATAAATCTGAGACTTGTCCGAAGGGTGGGGTAAAGAAAAGGATCCTGTGCTCGCTGCCCCTTTAGGGCACCCCAAGATATCCAGGTGGCTCCTGCCCTCCCCAGCTTCAGGTCGCTCATAAATGTCACTTCTCCATGAGACTTCCCTTGTTCACCATACTGAAAATTAAATTTCAACTTGCACCCCTCTGCTTCTCACTCTGGGATTTCCTTTTTTTCTGCTTTACATTTCTTCGTAGCACTTATTACCACCTAGGAATCCTTTTCTTTTACTTTATTAAGAAAAGTCCCCCCCCCCAGGAAGATAATTTCCATAAGGGCAAGGACTCTTGTCTGTCTTGTTCTTTACATAAACCCTGATCCTAGGGTGGTCAACAATGGATGGCACACACTTGCATCTCTAATGCTTGTTGAATGAATATTTGAAGGAGTGTGTTTTGTGTTCCCCGTCACTGAACTTCTTCATGTTTCCCAAACCTTCTTAGGAACTATGTAGATCTCTCCCAGTCTGGGGCCCAGAACTAATATCCTATAAAAGTAAATATAAATGCTATAAATATTTTAAAAATTAGAAAAATTATATTTTGTGTTTTTTACAATTGGCATTACTATCTTCTAAACTGCTATTAGGCAAGAGTTGCCACTGTACTGTGCCCAATAAACAGTGCATTGCATTCGCTCATTTACAAACTGTAACAAGCATTGACTTCTACATTGTAAATGAGGAAATTGGGCACAGAGAATAAAGGTCATGCTCAGAATCACAGACTTACTAAACAGCAGGATCAAAACCTTAGATTTCAAACTCCTTGTCAGAAACCCTTTGCCCTGCCCCACATGGCCTCAGTCAGCTGTGTCAATCAGCATTTCTTTGCTAGGGGAAGCCCAGCAAAGTGAAGGGATGTAAGAATGCTTTTGGTTCATTGCACAAAATAGATACAACTAGGTAAAGAGAATGGACATTTACTTATGCAGGAGAGGCAACGGCTTCTAGCCATGCTGTGGACATGAGGCATGAGATCTATGTTCAAACAACTGAAGAATTTTTGTTGTCAAGGGGAATGGAATTAACTCGCAGTGCTAGAAGGCAAAACTAGAACCAATGGAAGTTAAAACAAGACAAATTTCAACTCAGCAGACAGGAGTGGTTCAATAATGGAATGTGCTTCCTTGCAAAACAGAAACCCATATGAGGGGGAAGTATAACTACAATATGACCTGTTACAGTCTAGAAAATGAACTGAGACAGTGGGAATTGGCAGGTGCTTCAGCAATTTGGCATTGCCATTCCGGTAACTGGGTCAAGTGTTCATAAATAGCAGCTGATGTGTCTGCACGGAAATCCAATGGAGACCACAGAAGGATGGGCAAAGATGCTCTCTTTGCTTTTAACAGGGAAACCTTTTCAGTTTCCCCACCCCAAGTTCTTTAACCATCTTATAGCTCAAGTTTATCCTCCATTGCAAGTTTTACTCATTCCTCAAATTCCTGAAATATTTAGCTTGCTGTCTGGCCTTGATTTTGTGCCCTGTACTCAAGGAAGCATGGGCACAACAGCTATTCTAACATGATTATTCTATGCTGAGCACATGAGAAAGCATCTCTCCTAAAAAAAAAAAAAAAAATCATTTCAGTTTGTCCACAGGTCATTCAATAAATCCACTTCTTTTTGACAATAATGCAAAAAATACTAAGATGGCTAGAAAAAAACCAACTCCATTTTGTAGGCCTGTGGGAGGCACTCCAACTATGCAAATTTAAGATTGTGTCAGAGGTGGGCACAAGGAAGGGATTAAAATTCATTCATTTATCAGATATTTGTTTTGGCTTCTCCTGATAGGAATTGGAATAAGTTGTTGATTGGCACATTAGAGAAGTAATAGAAGCTGATATTGTTACCTTTTTAAAAACACCATGATGTATAAAAATCTTGGCATATACAAGTACAGTTTTTCTTGTAGGATAGCATCTACTATCTTTCTGACTGCATATTCTGGTTCCAGAATTGGTAACAGAGAAGGACAACTATGAGGTTAAAAAAAAATTAAAAAATTAATAAAAACAGTTCTTACAAATTAGGAATAAAAAAGGTTGTAAGACATTATCATTCATTTGCTTCATCCCCTTCCAGATTTGATCTGTTTCTATATTTATTTTCTTATTATCAACATAATAATAACTAGAATTTAAAATGGAAAATGATGACTCTAATTAATACACTAATGTTACAATATGCAAATATGTGAAACTATATTAAACAAATGGTCTAAATATTGTAAAGTAAGTCTTTCAAAACTGACTGACTGTCATCTCCATGGGATGCAGAATTAGGCATTTGTGTCCCTTCAATGATTTCCAATTCTTCTGTGGAATTAGGGATGAAGGTAGAAAGGAATTGGGTGGCAGGAAAGGAATATGACAAGGAGTGCTGAGAAGATGGATGAGCAAACAGGCTGCAGGGTGGCTATGAGTTGTACACAGTTTTGATAAACCATTCATATTAAACTCAGTATCTTAAACATAAACACATTTGAGTACAGAAGAAATTCTGAAACCATTTATAAATCAGGCTAAATTCTAGAAAAATGTCTTTTTAAACAACTTCAAAAAAAACCCAGAACAAAATACAATAGATGCCCAATCATTAAAAAAAATGTAGTTCCTTTGAAGTCAGAGAACATACTTACTTGGTAGTACAACCTTCAAACATTCCAGTTTTTATGAAAAATGGACACACAATGGTGGTTTTGATCCCCCTTTTTTTCTGGACAAATGTTTCTACAAACACAGATTCAGCAAATCCAAAGGCTGCAAATTTACTTGCACAATAATCTGAAAAAGACAAACAACACGAATGTATATTCTGAAGTTTTAAAAATGGTATTATATTACATTAAGGTTTTCTTGTAACACTAATACCAACAGAAAGAGGGACAATAATTTCAGAATTCTTCTTTTGTATGAACTTGGTCTACTCCCCCTGGAAGAAGTGAGGAGTGGAAAGGGCAGTCACATAAAGGTCAGTTGATAACGACCAAGCAGACGTTAGGAGAAGCAGGGCTGTGGGGGAAGTTCCTGGGGTCACACTGCTAGAGTTCACCTACGCTAATGGACCAGACACTGTGCTAGCTGTTACCGGGGGCATAAAATGTGTGTCCAGTCCCTGTCTCAAAGAACTTCAACCCAATAGGTGCAGAAAACACAAAAAAGAGGAAATAAAATAATAAGTGATGTAGGAGTAGAGGCAAGAGAGGGCAGTGTGGATCACGATACAGATCAAGTTTTCTTCCAACTATTGGTCTTTTTTCTACTTACAGAAGAAAAACAAAGGACTCCGTAGTTTCAACCTCAACTTCTTAAATATCTTGAAAATGCAGAAGTGGCATTTATGTCAGTTTTGAACTTTTTGTCTTCAATCACACTCCAAGTAAACACCTGAATATTCAATTTGCTGAAAAGTTTGGAGTAGGAAAGGAGTTTCGATGGACTTCTACTTTCCTTTGCTCTCAGGCAAAAGAGGTATACTTACTTATTTGCTCTGTCTCTACAGAGAAGCAGTTACCACAACTGGCAAGAACTGGGCTACAGGTACCAGGCGTGGGACTATCGGGCCCCACTGCTGCCCAGGCAGTGGGTAAGAGGATACAGGCAGGGAGTGGGGGAGTCCTCAGCAGGATCATGTGTCATTTGGTATAAATGCAGCTCCTGAGCCCTTCAACCCCCGAGATTAGGATGAGCAGATATGGCCCAGGACCAGGGAATCTGCATCCTAAACAGCACCCGTGGTGTTTCTGATGCAGGGGAGCCAAGACCCACACTGTGGGAATTATAAAAGGCTTACCCTTGTTTCTATGGTGAGCTGGGGGTGGGAGAGAGTTACCTGAAGATAGAGATACTGTGTCAGGAAAAGTATTAACAGGAACTGTAAGTACACATGTTTTATTCCAAAGTTCTGTGATTTATCAGACATATGAGAGAGGTAATAATACTTGATGAATTAATTCTAAGAAGGATAGAGGAAAGGAAGTCCAGGGTACAGGGAGATGTGTATAGACAAGTAATATTTTGGGTGACTAGTGGTTTTGAAAAAACCTATCAGAGATGGCCTGTGCTTAGACTAGGGTTGTGAATCTTGAACTGTGCTGCTCAGCTCAGAAACATTAGGAAGTGCCCAATCAGCAAGCTGGCCAATGTTGTCCAAGTGTCTCAGCTAGGGTTTCTGATGCATGAGCCCCAGGGATCTGTGTAAGGCAGTCCAGGGGATGTTGCTCCAGGGGATGCCTAGTAGGGAAAGACAAGATTTTGGCTTCTCCTAGAACGGGCTCCTGAATCGGGCCACCTTCACCAAGGATCTTGGTGCATCTCTTTGTCCTCTCTGTGCTGCTAATGTCAAGTCAGTTGCACAGGAAATTGAAATGACAACCACTTCCTTGGAGGTCTTCCAACCAGTGGAAAAGCAAAGAGGTGAAGTGTAGGGTTCTTGGGGTGGAGAAATTTCCTCCAAACTGACAGCAGGGGGAGACCACTGAATGGAAACTTCCGGAAGGCAGAGTGGTCTTCCTTACCCTCCTGACAACCACGCCAGGTGAATTTGGGGGGTTGGTGACTATGTTAACCACTTGGGAAAAACCTTTCATCAGTCAGGTCTCTCTTGTTTGTAAACCCAAGGGATTGCATAAGACCTAATGATTCCAAAGTGCACACAGTTCAGTTTCAAGTAACTATATCTGATGGGCGGTTTTGGTGCACAATGTTCTCAACCACTTCCCTTATTGAATATATTTATGAATTTATTTCCTTTATTATTAGTACATCAAGTCAATGCTCATTACTGAGAGCTATTATGTACGTTAAAGTTAGAAAAAATTGTGCAAGTGTGAAATATTCCATTTCTCTTACCTGCCAGCCCATTTACTCCAATTAATCCAGCTGAACTTGAAATGCAAACCAAATGTCCATGGTCATTAGCGATCATAGCAGGTAGAAAGGCTTTATAAGTCTAAGAGCAAAGTAAACATTTTAACATTTCATACCACATTTTATTCTTTTTCAGATGTTTATATGGTCATTATAATAATTAAAAACCATTTTTTAAGCTCATAAAAAATACCTGAAGGCATTTTAAAAACTTAAACATCTGGAAAATAACCATCTTAACTTGTTTAACCTATGAAACCAGTATTGTTTTGATGGCAATTCCAATATTTAAAAATTATTTATTCAGACTTATATTTTGCTCATATTTATCTTTTAAAAACTCAATGTTAAGACCATAATTGAAGCAGTAAAGGAAAAATCTTAGCTGTGGCAGCCACAATCCAGAAAGGAAAGGATTTGATTATTTAGATTTAAATTGCCTCCCCCACCCCCTTGTATCATACTTGAATTTCAGATTTTCCTGAACATTGTTCAGAGAACATGCTGCTGTTGGCTTCACTTTAAAAATATTGCTTTGTTTTTAAATTTATCTCTACTTCTTTGAATAATGGTTTCTTATTTTTATTCCATGTCATAAAAGAGAATATCTGTTAGAAACGGGATATATGCTGTGTCTGAGGACTACAGAATACCTTCACCTTTGATGTGGGACCTGGAGAAAGAAGGTAAAAGAAAAGCAATCAGCTTTGGGAGAAGATGTATTCTGCAACAAAGAAATAATTAACCAAATATGAATCACTGCATGTTTATATGTCATATATTTGTATTTCATATTTATTTTCTAATAGGACAAATATGAGAAAAGGGATCTCTTATAAAATCCAAACAACCTTTGTCTATATCACAATGAGTTTCAAAGAGAAACTAATATATATAGAGAGGTGGAAAATCAAAACAAGCAATGCACACAGCATAATTAAAAGCACCCTGAGTTCAGATGGTCTGTGATGAGTCACTTTGCTTCTCCCTGGGACGGGTCACCTGTGTTCTCTGACCCTCTGGCAATTAAGTAAGTGCCTTACTCTGAGCAGGTGCTCAAAGAGCATACATGGACTTGCGCAGAAAGAGTGTACAGAGTGAGAGCACGTGAGGGGAGGACAGGGGCCAGCATTTTGGGAACAACTAGAAAAAGAGAGAGAGAAAGAAGAGATGAGACTATGAAAGAGACGAGGGCAAGCAGACAGGTAGCAAAAGAACACAAAAGCCACAGGAGTGGAGACTTTTAAGGAGATTGTATCTTTATCTTCATTCTGACCACATATTCTAACTTCATTCTAATGAAGGAGAGGGGAATTTGGGACAAGACAACAGAAATCATTTGCAGCAGTTCCTGAAGGAACATGGTGGCCACTTAGTTCTGAATCTTTCCATCTTTCTCCTGAAAATTAAAGAGAACACCAAGAATATCACCAGCACCATTACAGGTTTGGTGAAAGTAGGGGACAGAAGACATACAAACTCCAAGTAATATTTGAAAGCTGCCAAAGGAGAATTGGGTGGGGGGTCCATGTGGAGAGGTATGAGCAGAATGGAGGGAATCTCAGAAAGCTCCAGCAAGTATTCCCTCCCAGAAGGAGAGAGCTGGCCCAGGGAAGGGATGCGCTGTGAGCAGGGAAGGATGCGCTGTGAGCAGGGCAGGAACCAAATGGGCTCAACAACGGGGAGAGGAAGATTGAAAGAATGTGCAAGGTGTGGGGAGGCCTGATGTGACTGGTCTAAGCAACTGCCAGGAAAACGCAACTTCTGAAAGTGGGCAGAACACCTTGGAATTCAGGGACTGTGTCCCTTAATGTCCATAGCATGTTGTTACCAGGCCTACTGGTCGAAACCCTCCTTTTCTTGGTTAGGTACTGAGTCAGTGACTAGGCGTTTTGTTTTATCCAGAACAGACCTGATTAATGCCTTCTTATTAATAATGTCCCCTTTCACTTACAAAAGTTCCAGCTTGGGCAAATGATAAGGTCACCCTGGTCATGTCACCCTGTCACTTGCTGTGTAGATTGGGCAATTCTTTTAACTTCTGTGATCCCTTATCTTGCCAAACTGTTTTCAGGATTATACCTGAGGTATGTAGGACAGTGCCTAGCAAACAAGAAGTGGTAGTACCACTATGAGGACAGTGTGTCTTTATAGGATTCCCTGAGCAGAAGCTCTGCGGGGAGTGGGTTAAGTTAGAACAGGAGGGCATGACTGGGTAGACCAGGGCAAGTCTAAAACTGAGAAGTCTGTGCTTTATTTAGAGGTTAATAGTATTGTAAGAGAACAAGAGGAAGGTACTTTGAGATGTCAGAGTAGTTTCATATTTATTATGAGAAGAAAAAATAATTACCCATAAATGTGCTTTGAAATTCACATCGAAAGACTTTTCCATAAGCTCATCTGGGCAGTCGAGGAACTTTTTGCCTGTTACGATGCCGGCATTATTGATTAGGATGGAAACGTCACCAACTTCTTTTTTAACCTGAATTGAGTAACAAGAACACCATCACTAATGTAGTAATTCCTTATATGATCCAGGTTTAATCCGCCCCCCCCCCCTGTTTTATATGCCTCTTTTCCTTGTTAACTCAGATTGAGTCCGTGCAGTCTTAAAACAAGTATGTTTCATTTCCTTTGCTGAGCTTACAGTGCATCAGAGATCCAAGTCTGATCCTTTTCTTCTCATTTCTTTCACCCTTCTTACAATGGTTCCAACATCTAATACTGCTTTACTTCTACAGTTAGAGCTATTCGTATACTCAGTGATTAGTAACTTTGTTCTATGCTCTAAGTAGCATATCATTTTAATCAATGTGATGGGACATACGCCATTATAGCCATGTATATAAATCAAGACCTAGCACTCATAGAGATGGGGGTAGAGTAGGGAGTGAATGGAGGAAGTGTAATGTTCATATCCATGCTTTAAATACACTGTGCAGCTCAGAACTTGCTTGTCTTGTTTTCATCAACCGGCTGGTTTTCTTCTCCCTCCCACAAACTTTTTAGGCAAACGATCTGTGAAGGGAGGATCAGAGTAGGCTCTGTTTCCTGCTGTAACTCTGGCCAGAACAGACACTCAATAACTTTTATTTAAGAAATAAAAATTCTGGGTGTGACAAAGGAGTCTTCCTCTTACAGCAAATCTTCAGTGTGTAATCCTAGCTCTTAAGTCAGAAATGAGCACAGGATTTTCCAGGACTGACATAGGAGATGGTGCTGTCTCTTTGCTCCTCTTTGTGTTTTAAACTACATTACTGTAATTCGTGTCACACAGCAGGAGCCCTGCTGTCTCCAAATCAGAGAGAACCATTGGTTGCAGTTGCCATGTGCTACACAGGAGGCTCACAGCAGTACCAATGACATCTTTATTTGTGCGTCTGTGTGTGCATGCATGTGTGTACATGAGTGTGGGCACCGGCCTGTATGGATGGTACAGTTTGGTGCAGGAGAGGATGCATTAATGAAGCCATATGAAAGCTGCCACCTTTCTCATCTGCTGTTATAGAGGGCCTGTGTCCCAGCAACGAGGGTGACATGCATTAGGTATTTACTAGACAATTAGATCTGTAGTCTAGGGTAAATTTAGAATGAAATACAGAGTGAGGAAAACTCACATTCCATGTTAGAGTTTTCAGATAAAAGCACTGGAAACAATCTAACAAAATCTTATTTGGAGAGTGCCCAAAATATACAGTCAAATCCAAGTTGAACAGCAGTCAAGGCTAGAAACTAGGTAAACCCTACCTGAGGCAGAATCAAAAGCTGGATAGGGGTGTGGGCTGGAAGACAGCACTAGCATTAAGGGCTGATGTCCTAAGTGCAGAGTCAGGATGGCAAAGCTAGAAGTTATGTCGAAGAAATAAACAGGGATGTGTATTCCACTGCCACCTCTTATATGAATAAAGCGTGTTATGATACGCTTGATAAGATAAACATCAAACTTTAATTTTAAAGTAGGCACCTAGGGTTTTATTATCCATGACTTGCATCTTCGCAGCATATAAAAATTATATCTTTATGGATCATACTTTAAACATACCAGACTAAGCATTTGTGACAGGATTTTTCATGTGAGTAATCTTTATTTATCCATTTCATATATAGGGTTATCTTTTTTTTTTTTTAAAGATTATCTTGCCCCAAAGTCTACTTTTTTCCTTTAAATTCAGCCTCTGCTATATTAGGGAGGAAAGGGTTCAGATTTCACTGTGACTTAACTACTATTTAACTATTGCTGACTAATGATAACATAATAGAATGCTCATCCTGGGATGAGAGTAAGCTTGTTGGTATTGTGTTGTTTTATAAGGGCCCAAAGGTAACATCTAAGGGAGAATGCAACAGATTTCAGTTTTTAACTAGTTCTCTTTTCTTTCTTTTTTCCCCCTTGCATTCATTATTCCTCTTGTAAGAATGTGGCAACAGTCTGTTCAGTCCTGGATGGCAACTTTGGGAAGACTGACACATAAGCTGTGCCCACCTGTTAGCAGGGATTTCTCTGTGAACATCCACACTCCGATAACAGCATCTATAGGAGGACCTTGCCCGTCAGCATCTAGCTGTATACTGCCAGAGATGGCTGATTTGAATTTCCCAGCCACTACTTATTGGGTTGTCAGAAAAGTCATGACGTATTTTTTTTCTATGTTTTTCATTGCAAAAATGCATCATGACTTATCCGACAACCCAATATTTGTCATACTGGGAAACAGGGAAAAGTCTGCTTCTACCAGTGACTGGTTTAAAACATGAAACAATCCTGAAGTTTGACTTTAGACATCAGGAATCAGTCATAAATCTTAAATCTTCACAGATGCTACCAATACAGGCATGTCTCATTTTATTGTGCTTTGCTTTATTGCACATCACAGATGTTGCATAGTTTACAAATAAGGCAATAAACTTCAGCAGCAAAAAGATGATGCCTCGCTTTACTGCTCGCTTTACTGCAGTTGTCTGGAACTGAACCTGCAATACTTCTGAGTATTCCTGTAATAAGGGGTGTTTTTTTGTTGTTGTTGTTGTTTTCTGTTGAACCAATGCAGTCAAATAGATGTAGACCAAGCAAAAGTGATTCTGATTTGGCTTGTCTAAGGGATCACAGTCTTTAAATATATAGTTAGGAAACTTCAACATGCCACATCAAGAATAAGTGACAACTACATTGCTCCAGTCTGGTCTTGTGTTTATTTGAAATGATCTCTAATCCAGGATGCCAGGTATCAAGGCTGGACTTTCAGGGCTAAGCTATGATCTAAGGACACGAGCTTTCAAGGTTATTGTGGTCTCAGTGGAGATTAAATACTGCCATACTGCTCTGACAATTTTTATCTTGATCATTCCTCTATGGATACTTGTTAAAATTTCTCTGGTACTTTCCCCTCTATCCAGAACAAGAAGTGCAAATGTTTGGTTTATAAGGGTGGAGAGTAATGTGTTTTCCCTGAATTCAGAAGAGCAAATAATTCTTTCCAAGACCTAGAAATAAGAAAAGCTGAATAATGGACTAGTAATATGCCATGTTTGACCATTTCTGAAGCTGAGCATCTTGGGCAGAACTAAATCACGGATATAGGGAAGAGGCAAGTAATTTTTTATGGATCACCTCATATTAGCTTGCTCAGTATCCGAAGATATTAAGTGTTTGAATGCGAGCTAGTGATTGTTTAAGAGTGGCCAGAGAACTTGTTTGTAGTCAGTGTAAGTCCATATGCTGGGTGATAGGTGTTTCAAGTACAAAGAGCTGAATTTGTGAGGTCGACTATAGCAAAGACACAACTGCACTTTGCAGGGTGGTCCCAGTGTTAGCTCAAGCTAGCTGGTTAGGTTTCATCTCCAGATATTCTGGATAGCCTGTGATTGGAGATGGTAGAATAGATGGTAAAACATAAAAACAAACTTAAACAAACTTAAATAAATGCACCAGTCAATTACCTGCAAACCTTTCCACTAGAAAGTGAGGTGGGAAGTAGCAAGGGATTCAAGTTAGAGCCAAAAAGCTGTGCAAGAACTTTCCACCATGGTTGGGCTGCCTGTCACAGGCTGGTCTGGTTCCTCACTTCTCACTAAATGGGGGAACTCTGGGAGCCACAAAAACAGTGGCCCAGAAGGGTGATGTGTGGAGTCCTTGTGCCAATTTGAGGACAGAAAAATCCTTATGAGGGAAAGGAGGTACCCATCAGACAAGTATGTGCCTCTACAAACTAAGAAAATACTTACCACTGGCATGTAGGAGCTTTAGTTTCCTGAAAGTATTCTTTATATATGCATCTCTATCATCACCAAAGGAGCAACTGAGGTTAAGAGACTTAAGGATGAATAAAATATTCTGATTTTTCTTATGACTACTTCAGCGAAATAGAGATTCAAAGAAAAGGCATTGTTGTGGAGTGGAAATAACTGGATTTAAAATCAAGACTAGATACAGGTTTAAATCCTGGCTTACTCATACACTAACTCTGGGATCTTGCACAGGTTATGTAATATCTCTGTGCATCAGTTTCTTTATCCTCAAAGAAGGGTGCTATCACCTACCTCTCATACTGTGATAAAAGCAGTACAGTTAGTATAACAGGGTGGTTAGATCACATACTCCACAGTTAATAGACTCAAGTCCCAACTGTGGCTTTGCTACTTTTAGCTGTTTCTTAGGTAAGCTACTTACCTGCCCTAAGAATCAGTTTTCTCATTTGTGAAATGCAGATAATAATGAGCCTTACTTATTAGGATTAGGATATAATACATACATAGCATGGTGTCTTGCATACAGTGAGAACTCAAAAATCCTAATTCCCACTTCCCAATTTTCTTTTTTAATTAAAGAAATGCTGAACACAGGCAAATAGGCACTGGGAAAGCCAAACGGATAAAGAAGGTGATGTATGTCTAAGCGTTTACGTAGAGTTCTTACTACCCAAAGCAAATAGTAAGCACCCACGACTTACCTGATCAGCCACTTTATACACTTCTTCCTTTTGACTGCAGTCACAGGTGTAGGCATAAGCTCTTACGGCTCCAGCATCCTGAGCCATCTTGCATGTCTCCTCATTCTCCTCCTTGTTGATATCCCAGAGAACAAGCACAGCTCCAAGGCGGGCAAATTTGAGGGCTAAGAGCCTCCCGAGTCCACTCCCAGCTCCTGTTATGAGTACGATTTCACCAGCAACGTTCTTCCGTGGCTTTGGGATTAAGGTAAAGACCATAGTCTCCAGAATGGTAAACACTGATTTTCCTAAGAAACTTAATAATTCCTTTGCAGAGCTCAGGCTGGGAGCCATATTCTGGCTGACACCTATAAAGAAAGATAGACTCAAGTAAAGACCTCTGAGTTTGTTTATTACGTGGAGCTCATACTTTCTGAAATAAGGAAAGCAACTGAGAAGCATGATTTAAAGGTCTCTTCTGGGAGTGAACTCTGAACTTTGAAAGGGGAGAGGACTGATCTGGACTGTGTGTGCCAACTTTTATTCACAGCACCAAGCTCAAGCTCGGCACATATCTGCATGACGGCTAAGCCACATAGTCACAGAAATGTTCATTAACCGGAACTGTAACCACACCTAAATTCAAAGGAGAAGTTCTTTATTTCTCACAGTTAACTTTTCTTTTGAATAATCATGAGTCCTGTTGGCTGATTTTATGTTCGAAATCTTGACCATCTTGTAATGTTTATGATATAACTACAACGTCTCCGGTTTTATTTCTCTCTACTTTTAAGTTTGTTTTTTCATTTGCACTGTTGTTCTTCAATTTTGCATCACTATTTAAAATCTGAGATTCAAGAGAAAAATGTAAAATTCTACTTGCATAATGTATTTGAAAAGGAGTAACTAGACTTTCCAATCTTTTTCTGACAGATTCACTGTCAGCTCCGGATACCCCTCTCCTAGCTCTGAGGCCCTTTGTGCCATATCACTTACCACTTGGCCCTGTGATTGTAGGACATGGGTGAGAGAGAGAGCTGGATTCCTGTCCTGTCTTGCCCCTGCCTAGCTGTGAAACCTGGGGCAGGCTCCATAGCCTCTCTGGGCTTCAGTCTCATCTGCACTGGTCCTGTGGCACACAGTGGTTTTGGAGATGAAATAAGAATGTACGTCACATGCTTGACCACAATGCTGGCTCACAGTAAGTCCTTTATGAGTGTTATCATATTTCTCAGATTCACAGTTATGCTCTCCAAGAAGGCATCCAACAGGTTTGCTGAATGAATAAAAGGCCTCCCCTTGGTAAGCTCATATAAGGCTCCATGCTTACATCCTGCTATGAGTTACTCACATTTTAGTGAGAACGAGTTTATAAGATGCTTTACTAACAACCACCTGAGCACGAAGGGAAGGTCTTATTTCCTCCAGGACGAGAAGACATGTTTAGCAGGGGGCATATTGGCCTGGGGTTGGGGTGTTTCCCTAAATGAGGTATCCAATTGAGAAGTACAGCGGCGTTCTTCATTAAAGAACATAAGGTATTTCTTACTCTAAAGTGTGGCTGAGAACACACTATAGTTACTATGAATAGCTATAGGTGGATAGATTCTTCTATAGGAGGGTTTGGGGCATGGGCAGACCCTTAGGAAACTGTTGTTACCTAAACTGTTGTTTCTTGGCTCATTCTGCAGATGAGGCTGAGGATCAGAAAGGATACTCATGTGGTTTATCCAAGGTCCCTGTGCTAGTTAGTGCAGGGCCAGGTGTTCATTTATCATGTTTATTGAATAGTGATCCTGTGCAGGTATGATGCTGGGCACTGGGCCTGAGGGGATTGGCAGCTTCCCATATTCTCTGGCCTGGTAAGCTAAGGGTCTATCTGAAGAGATAGACATTAAACGAATAAATACATCTCTACAAGCCATAGTATTATAAAGAAAAGTGCAGGGAACTATAGAGTAGACAGGTGATCTGATTTAGATTGGGGTCAAGGTAGGAAGCAACAGGAGAGAAATGCTGGGAAGGAACATCTGAGTGGAAATCTAAATGATGAATGGTAAGAGGTAGAGGAATCTGGGAGTAGCTTGCCCAGCAGAGGGACAGAAGAGTTTGAACCTTGAGGTAGGTTTGACCTGTGTGTCCAGGACTGTCCAGGGAATAAGAACGCTGGTAGTGGGTGGTGTGGACGTTTTGGTCAAACAAAGTGTGTTTTCTGCCGAGGAGCACTGGGTTTCCCCATGCTTTGGATGAAACAGCGCTGAAACTCTCTGGCAGTTTTGCTCGTATTTATTTTCACAGAGTAGCTTTTGGATGATTGACTGGGCCAGAAGGGCAAAAGTTTATTTCTCATAATGCGGGGGACTAGGAGTCTCCCAACTGACTTGGGTGACATCAAAGTTCTGAATGGCAGGGATTCTAGATGTCAGTACTCTACTCTCTCAAAGCAGGCATGATGCAAGACCGAGAACTGGTCCATTGTTTATCCCTGTCCTGGCAGATGCTTACTAGGTGCTTAAGAGCGTGGCATCCTGAGGTCTCCCTCATCTGGGGTTTAGGGTGTCTATTGAGGGAGGACCTGTACAGGTATTGAGGTCTAGAGTTGAAAGTTTGAGTTGGAATTCTGGATCTACCACTCACTTCTCTACAAACTTGGTAAAAAATTATTTCATCTGTTGTACCTCAGTTTCCTCCTCTAAATAGGGGGATGCTACGCGTATGCACCAATACTTATGAAATAGGGAAGCTGTGGGAGGGAGTTAAATGAGTTAATGCAGATAAAGTATTAATGGTCACTATTACCCCATATGAAACTTCTAAGCAAATTGGAAAAAAGAAAGGTCCTCATTGCCACGCCCCGCCATGCGTAGGGTGGGGGTGGGGCAAGAGGCATTGGGCTGGATTTCAGGGCCTGCCAGGTTACAGGTCTTGCTAGAACAGTGCTAGGCGCATAATGGAAACAAAATAAATATTAGCTAGAACTACGATTGGTGTTTCTACTAACATGAATTTAATGATCCCTAGCTATATCAATGAAAGATGGGTATAGTAAGTTATACTTACAAACAAAAGTAAATGGAAGGTTCCATTTTAGTGGAAAGACTCTTCCTAAGGCATGACAGAGCACATCACATGTAATAAGGCTGAAGACTTCTCTGGTATCTCCATCCCCTTACCTAGCCTCTTAGTCCAAAAGCTGCACTAATTTGGTGCGTTGTGAACAGGTGACATCTGCTTCCCCGGCCAGGGCACAGTAAAAAGTTGGCCCTCGTAAGGGGCACGGGGAGGGGGGGGATTAGGGGCAACTGGGGGCGGTGGGGAGGGAGAGGTAGACACATTCAGCAGCAGAGAGGAGGGCATCTGGGCAGAATGGACCGAAGAGGAAAGGGGGGCCGGAGAGTCATCGCGCTCTCTGCTCCGGGAAGGGGAAGGAGTCCAGCCGCTCCTCCCTGCGGGGTTCGGGGCTTGGTGACCGCGCCGCGGCAGTTCGGGCCTCCGGGGCTCTGCCGCCTGGCGCTTCCCCGGGAGCGCGGCGCTCTTTCGGGCTCGCCTCCCGCGCTCCCCCGGCGCTCCCACCCCACGCGAGCGCCCGACCCCGGCCGCGCGGGCTGGCCCCCCGGAGACCGTGCGCGGCCCCCGGGCCCGGCCCTCGGTAACTCACCCCGGACACGCTGCGGAGAAGCCGGTCTCGTCCGCCTCGGGCACTGCTGCCTCTGGCTGGCTGCGGCGCCCAGCTCTGGGGTTTCTCCCCGCGCACGGCAGAGGCCAGGTCTCCCGGCGGGCAGGCGGCGCCCGCGCAAGGGTGGGGCAGCCTCCGGCTCCGCGCGCTCTTTGGGCTGCTCTCCTTTCTTTCTTTCTGTTTATCCTAGGCGGTCAGATGAAGAAGCTGGAAATTAGGTCGCGAAGACCCGACGCGCACGCCAAGATTTTGAACATAAGCCCTCAGGGACATTTAAACATGCTGATAGCCAGGCTGCTCCCTGGATTAGTAAAATCGGAATTTCTGAGTTGCAAGGGGGGGCGGGTCAGGTAAGAGCACTTAAAAAGTTCTCCAGATGTTTCCAAGAGCAGCCTCCAGGCTGGGAACCTTCGTGTGAGAGAACAAAGAGGAGGCAGGTGCGGGAGTCCATGCGGGGAGGGAGCCAGGTTGTGCCTCTGCAGCCTGCGGCGGTGCAGCTCCCAGAAGCGGAGTTCTCCAGCAGCATCAGACTCTTCCATTGGGAATCAAGGTCAACAGCCCCGTTGGCCCCGTGGTGGTAAGTAGTGTGGGCGTGGGAGAGCCGCGGGGCTGCGGATGGGGTACTGCACTAGCAGGAGGCAGCGGGGAGAAGAGGGCGTTGGGAGAAGTTTGTTTTAACAAGGTGAGGTTGAGAAAAAACAATATCAGGATACCCTCTGATCCAATCAGTATTTGTTGATCATACAGAAAATACAGCAATGCCACATCTGTCAAGGAAAAAAAGATAAAAATCACTTGACGTTAACTAGTCATCCAATATAAGCATAAATCACCACTGAATGCTTATGATAGAGGGTGGAGCTTGACAGGTGACATAAGGAGTAGAAATGTCAATAAATTATGGGGTGCTAAAGGAAAAATGGGGAGTCAGGAAAAGTTTGCACTTGGAATTCACCCAGGATTGGGTAGGATGTGCACAAGTGGTGAAGGTCCAGAGGAGAGCAGCATTAGCCAACTTATATCTGGGACAGACCTGGGCGTGTGAGGACTGCACATTTGTTCTTTATTTGGTTGTGAGAAAGAACAGGTTGTCTGAAGCCTGGAAATATAGGTGCAGGGGAGAGCCTTGAATGTCATTTCAGTGTTTAGGAGGTTACTCGAGTTCTGTAGGCAGTGGTGAGCTGTGGTGAGCTGCGGAAATCATTTGAGTAGCTGTGTTGTTGGAAGGTGTATAGGACAGGTATGTGTGCATTGGTTTTAGGGATCATCACCCTGTGGCATGTGCAGGACTCTGTGTAGGGCTCCAGGGAACTGCAGAGCTGTTTTTGGGGAAAAGGGGAGGCACATTCATGAACTTCACATAAGCAGATGATAGACATGCACCTCCGGTGCCAAGTGCATAGAAGAGGGGCACCTAGCCTGGATGAGGAGAGGTAGTTGGGCTGGAAGGGCCTTCCAGACTTTGGAGACAGAATAGGCCAAGGTGTGAAGGTGAGCAAAACCTGGGAGTGAGAGTGACTAAGGCTCAGAAAAGTTGGGTGATTGACTCTGAGTTGTAGACTGTCTGTAAGAGTTCCAATGGGTAGACATTGGAAAAACATCAGCCTTATGTGATCTTCATGGTTTCTCTGAGCAAAATCCTGAGCTGTCACTCTTCTATCAGAAGTTCAACGTAGACCTCAAGAAAGAAGCATTGTTAAAATCTCATTAAAACAAAATATGAAGGGCTGGCTGAGTGGTGCAGTGGTTAAGCGCTGGCTTGGGAAGCCAGCGGCCCCGGTTTGGTCCCAGATATGAGGGCCAGTGACACTGCCCTCAAAAAACAAAACAAAACAAAACAAAATATGGATGCAAAGCAGTGGAAATTTCACTGATAATATAATTAAGGGAAGTAGAGGCCTGTTGTTTAGAAAAGGCCATACTTTGACTTGATGTGGGGGAAACTCAGTGAATTGACCATAATTCTGAAGCTATGAAAGTATTTTTAAAAGGTCCTTTGTGGCAAAGGCTAGGACCCAACAATTTGGGATGGAAGATGTCGAATGGGCTAATGAAAGTGCAAAAAAAAAATTTGTTCTAACTTCATTTTTCATCAGAGAAATACACAGTAAAACATTTCTTGCCTTCCAAATTGACAAGTGTTAAAAGGAGAATGTCTTCCTATGGGGTGCTGTAAATTGTACATTTTTAGAGAGCAAGTTTATATTAGGAGCTAGAAACGGAGAGGCCCTCTCACCCAATTCCACCTATGGGACTTTTTATCTTTACAAAATAATTAGGTATCATTTGTTGACTTCAGGAAGAGAAACTGTTTAACAGGAGTCAAGGGTTGGAAAGGAGACTTTTGACTATATTGAATCATGGGAATGTATTACTCTTTCGGGAAATACGTATATTAATAAAAAATTGATCTTAGAAATATGTGCAGAGGGAGTGCTCTACAGCCATTTTTTAGAAAATCATATTTTTCAAGTGTATAAGAAAATACTTGTCACATAATGTGAGTTTAAAAAGCATAGTACAAGATTTAGCATATGATATGATCCTACATTTCTATGAAAATTTGTTTTACATGCATTAGAAACACTAACATCTTAGCTTTTTCTGTTATCGAATAGTGGAATTTTGGTTGATTTTTATTTTTTTCTTTTGACTGAATATATGCATTTATATCCTATTTGATTTCAAAATTTCATTGAAATGAAAGGGAGGATATAAAAATGTGAATGAAAGCATAATACTGCTAGAAAGAAAGGGACTACCAGTAAGGACTGACTAGAAGTTGGTAAGCAGATGGATCCCATTTCCGGAAACCAGAGCAAAAGATACCTTAACCCAAAACACACCCAGGAAAGGCACTACAGAAATGAGTCATTCTTCCCAACAGAAACCCAGAGTAATTCCAATTCAGTAAACAAACACAGAGAGTAGAAATAGGACATGGGGCATCCAGATGGAATAAGAGTTTTGACATTAACCCCCCCGCCCAAAAAAACAAAGTATTGATATAAAATATAGGAAAAGTATTTTGTAATTTGGGGCTAGACAAGGAGCCCTCCCACCCCTGGAAACCATTCATTATTCATTTGACTACATAAAAAATGTCAATAGCAAAAAAATATCATAAGCAAAGTAAAATGACAGGCGACAGACTAGGAGAAAATATTTTCACATAAAAAACTGAAATTAATCATTAGCCATAATTTATGACATTTTTATAAACCAATTTGTGTAAGACCATAGGAAAAATGGGTAAAGAAATGCACAGGCAATACATAGGCAAATAAATGACTGGAAACATCTAAAAAGATATTTCACTGGTATTCAGGAAAATGAAAATTAAAAAGCAATATACTTTTATTCCTCCATTGATATTGAGATATTACAAAATTAGATAATAATCCAGGAGTGGTAAGGGTATGGGTAAACAGGCATTGTCAAGCATTGTGAGTGGGAGTATAATTTGGTGTATCCTTTCCGGAAGGCAATTGGGCTTTAGCCATTGTGTCTTTTTTGTGTGTGTGTGTTCATTTAAAAAAAAATTGTTTCAGGTGTACAAAACAATGTAATAGTTAGACATTTACACCCCTCACAAAGTGATAAGCCCTCTCCCAATCTACTATCCCTCTGACATCATATATAGCTGTTATAGTTCCACTGACTCTATTCCATATGCTGTACTCCATATCCTGTGACTATCTATCTATCTATCTATCTATCTATCTATCTATCTATCTATCTATCTATAATTATATATACATTTATAGTTAACATTCATTATTATTCAGCTTCAGGTGTACGGTACAATGGTCAGTCACCTACACCGTCCATGAAGTCTCCCCAATAAGACAAGTGTCCATCTGATACCCTACAAAATTTTTACAACAGTATTGATTATACTCCCCAAACAGTCTTTCGTATCCCCGTGGCAATCTTGTGGTTACTGATTGTGCTTTCTGGTCCCCTCACCTTCTCCCTTATCCCCACCCTTCTCCCATCTAGTAACCCTCAGTTTTTTTCTCTATATCTCTGAGACTGTTTCTGATTAGTTTGTTCATTTATTCTATTATTTAGATTCCACATATAAGTGAGATCATATGGTATTTGTCTTTCTTTGTCTAACTTATTTCACATAGCATAATGTTCTCTAGGTCATCCATATCATTGCAAATAGAAGATTTCATTCTTCTTTATGGCTGAGTAATACTCCATTGTATAACTGTACCACAGTTTCTTAATCTAGTCATCTACCAATGGGCATTTCAGTTGTTTCCATATCTTGGCTGTTGTGAACAGCGCTGCAATAAACACAGGGGCGCATAAATTTTTTCGAATTATCGTTTTGGATTTCTCAGGATAGATACCTAAGAGTGGAATTGCTGGGTCATAAGGTAAAGTTCCATTTCCAGTTTTTTGAGATACCTCCATACTGATTTCCATAGTGGCTGCACCAATCTGCAGTCCCACCAACAGTGCAGCAGGGTTTCCTTTTCTCGACAACCTCGCCAGCACTTGTTGTTTGTTGATTTATTGATGCCTTTTGACTCTGCTCTTTCACACCTAGGATTCAATCATAGAAATGTTGACACTTGTGCAGAAAGAATTCTCACTGGAGCTTTTTTACAATAGCAAAAGACAAAAATAGAAACTATTTACATGCACATCTATTCCATTAATCATGGTGTTGTTGTGTAATAAAATTCTATGAGGCTGACAAAAGGAATGAATTTAGAAAGATATTTACTGGCAGGGAAAATCTCCAGGGTGTAAGTGAAAACAAAGTACAGAATTACCTCTTTGAAGTTAAATTTATGATTATGTTGTGTGTGTGTGTGTGTGTGTGTGTGTGAGAGAGAGAGAGAGAGAGAGAGAGAGAGAAAATGTGTGTGTGTCTGTGTGTAAAATACAGATGGAAATGCAAATAGGGATGGATCTGACAGATATACACCAAACTGTTCACAATGGTTATCCCTAGAGGGTAACAGAATTGAATGATGGTATGAAGGGAGGTTTCCCATGTTATGATATATGTTTCTGTATTATTAGAGTTTTTACAAATGTCATGCATTATTTTATAATATTAAAAACCAAAATAATGATTAAAGTGCATATACTTTCTGTTTAAGACTCATTTTAAGAACGTATTGTCTTTGGGGATGACTTTGCAAAATAGTGAAAGAAGTCTCATCACCAGATGTCACATTCAAAATATCTTAGGTTTACCAAAATGTATTATTTTAGATACTGTCTTGATTTTGGTAGATTGTAAATTCTCAGAGAAGAACAGAATTAGCTTAAAGCTAGATTTGTTTGTTCCAGATGAGAGGAAAGCAGTGTTCCCTGGGACAGAAGTAGGGAGCAAATACATCTGACTCATGTGAAAGAGTAGGAAGAACAATACATATGAATAAGTAATGCAAGAGTTGACAGAGGCAAGGCGATATTTGTGCTGCCATCTTTTGGGGAAAGTAACCATATACCCAAGAAACTCAAAAGTTTCAGAAAGCTAAGACTCAGGGAAGACAGTGATAGGACTGGGCACATGACTGGAATTCCTGTGTACCACATTTCTCAGGAGGGCTGGTCATACAGCCAGACACTCCTCATTCTACCTCTCATGGAACAAGACAAAAGGATGTGTTGTTATAAGTTTGTTTTTGCTCCTCTCTTGATTCCAAGATCATTATCACCTGTAACAAACTTTTTTTTTCTTTCTGAGCAATCAAGTGTGAGTGGCATGGTAATGAGATTATGTAGATTTGACCTGGTTTGTTAGCCAAGTTTGCTTAAATCATGTGGGGAGACAATTCAAACACAGCCAGTGTTTCACAGCGAAGATTAAGTTTTCTCCTCTTTTCATTTTGCCTTTCTCTTCTTGGATTTCTTTTTCCCTTTGATTCTGTCTTTGATCAGTGGAAATAGTGAAGGGGTTAACGGTCTGTATTAGCTAGAGAAAAAGTTGTTGGTGGATAAATGATCAGGATGAGGGGCAAGACAGGCAACCTACCCCCCAAACCCCAACCTATAAAGCTTTATTGAGGTGTAATTTACATGCTATAAAATCCATCCATTTTAAATGTACAGTTTAGATTTTAGTAAATTTTTTACATACGTAAATTTAATAAATTTATATAGTTGCACTGTTGGTTGTGCATTATTGGGATGCATTCCAAAACCCCAGTAAGTTCTGTTGGGAGATTTTAAACCAACTATTTGACTTGGATTTATTGGGGAGTGGAGGTAACACAGGTGGTACACACTCTAGTTCCAAATACACTGTCTCTCTCTAGAGCATACACCTTTTCCCCAGTTCAACCCTCAGGCAGTGTAACCTTTCAGGGATTCTGGGTTCATGTGGGTGTTTCTCAGTCAACCTTGCTGGCTTTACAGGCCTTATGTTTTTGTCTGTTCTCCCAGTATATATGAGCACTTAGGTTAGCCAGATACATCTCCTTCCCCACCTCCTGACAAACACCAGCACAAAATAGGTTTAACTCTCAGGATTTTTATTTTTTCATTATCTGTCTCCTTTTCCAACAGCTCTTCCAAGTATTTTAAAAGATTTTTAAAAACCTTTTATCCAGAATTTTTAGATCCATACTGGAAAACTTTCTCTGGATATCAAGTCGCCCATATAAACAGAAATGGAAGTCATTATATTCATCCTTAAAAGCATTATTTTCAAATTTTGAAATAATACAGTAGTCCCCTCCCCTCTCCCCCCATCCATGCTTTTGCTTTCTGAAGTTTCAGTTATCTTCAGACAACTATGGTTTGAAAATATTAAATGGAGGCTGTAGGCCTGAGTGGCTGCTGTCAAAATGGGCAAGTTTACGAAACCTGGGAAGGTGGTGCTGGTCCTGGCCAGACGCTACTACAGAGGCAAAGTGGTCTTCGTGAAGAACATTGATGATGGCACCTCAGACCACCCCTGCAGCCATGCTCTGGTGGCTGGAATTAATTGCTATCCCCGAAAAGTAGCAGCTGCCACGGACCAGAAGAAAATTGTTAAGGCATCAAAGATCAAATCTTTTGTTAAAACTTATTACTACAATCACCTCATGCCCCCAAGGTGCTCTCTGGATATCCCCTTGGACAAAACTGTTGTCAAAGAAGATATCTTCAGACATACTGCTCTGAAACTGCAAGGTCCAAAGGAGGCCAAGATCAAGTTCAAAGAGAGGTACAAAACCGGCAAGAATATTCTTCCAGAAGCTGTGAAGCTGCAGTTTTAGATCTTTTTTGCTTCAGTCATTAAAAGTCAAAAAAAAAAAAAAAGAAAATGAAAAAGAAAAGAAGAAAATATTAAATGGAAAATTCCACAAAGAAACAATTCATAAGTTTTAAATTGTGTGCTGTTTTGAGTAGCCATGATGAAATCTCACAGTCCTGCCCTGTCCTGCCCCAGATGTGAATCATCCCTTTGTCCAATTGTCTCCAAGCTGTAGACACCCCTGCCTGTTAGTCATTTAGCCATTTTGGTTATCAGATAAACTGTTGTTATCAAGTCACTTTTATTATACTCTTAGCCCCAAAGCTCAAGAGTATTGATGCTGGCTATTTGGATATGCAAATGAGAAGCTGTAAAGTGCTTCCTTTAAGTGAAAGTGTGAAAGTTCTTGACATAATAAGGCATTTTATCATCTCACATCATCACAAGAAAGGTGAGTACAGTACAGTAAGATTTTGAGAGAGACCTCATTCACATAACTTTTATTACAGTATATTGTTTTAATTGTTCTCTTTTATTATTAGTTATTGTTAATCCCTTACTATTCCTAATTTATAAATTAAACTTTACCATAGAAATGTGTGTATAGGAAAAAACCAATGTATACATGTATAGGACTCAGTACTATTGCAGCTTCAGGCATCCACTGGAGGACCACTGTGTTTAGAATACCCAGGAATCTTCAAGTTGGGTATGTATGAAGACTTTCGAGGAGGTACCTCACACGGGGGAATAATTTTAAGGGAATCAATTTCCAGGTCTTTAAAACCCATGTGTACTCTTTCCTAAAACTAGCTGTCTGAGACTAGCCTGTGATCTGCTGGTTTTCCTTTCTCACCTTGCCTTATATTCAACCTTATCCTATTGTACAAAATATAATAGGATACCCTTCTTAATTTTTCCTCATCCTTTCTTAATCTTACTCATGTTTTGGCCTGGGTTGCAAACACTTTCTGGGTAACATTTGGATAATTTGGAAGTGGATATCTCCTGATGAAGGGATCCACAAGGGCGAAGCAAAGCTAGCCACAGTGCACAATGCTAAAGGGAACTGTGCCTTTTTAAATCCAGGTGTAGAACCAGGATGAGGCTTTATGCCATCTCCATTCATCGTAGAACTAGAATTTAGAAGTGAGATTTTTTACAGGAATGTGTATCAACACTCTCATTTTCAAATCAAACTCAGATTTTTTTTCTAATAGTAAGTAAGCATTACTTTGCTTTGGCTCTTTAGTTTGACATCGAGGACTGGCTCTATCCTTTACTTGGCAGACATTCTCTACCAATTGAATGAGCTCAATATATAGCTTCCAGGTTATGATGAAAATGTATTTAAAGTACATGAAATATACAGTGTATAGGAAATTGCATCTTTTCAATTACTTACATTTATGATCTTTAAAAATATAGAAAAAATTATAGATGCCAAATTAAAAACCTGTTTTTAAGGAGGGTCGGCTGAGTGGCACGGTGGTTAGGAGGTGGCTTGGGATGCCAGTGGCCCCGGTTCGGGTCCCACATATGAGGGCCAGTGATACTGCCCTCAAAAATAAAAAAATAAAAAAAATAAAAACCTGTGAGGAGATATATAATTTTGAAAGCTGTTTAGGGGTTATTCAAACAAGTCTGAAGACCAGTGACATACCAATTTTTCTTTCTTTTATATTTTTGTATTGCCATTTTTATTGGTTTTACAATTGCCATTTTAGTAATAGATTTTGTAATCAATGATTATTAATTTGTAAAACTTTTAAAACCTGTTTCATCTAGCTAGAAACAATGGAAAAAATAGAGGGACTATCCAGTTATTAAATAGTAGAGCCATTGTTAGAACTTAGTTTTAAATTAAAAGAGTCTGTAGTGGATTAGACCAACCTCCTTTTAATGACATATACAAAGTGCTCATTTTAACATTATCTGTAATGGCCCCAAACTAGAGCAAATAGCCAGATAATTTGTGGCATATTCATACAACAAATACTATACAGTAATGAAAAGGAATGAACTACTGCTACTCACAATTTGTGGATGAATCTCATAACTGTAATGTTAGGCAAAAGAATGACACACACAAGTAGATACTTTGTGACACCACTTACATCAAGTTCAACAATAGCAATATTTCTCTCTGGTACTAAAAGTCAGAGTAGTTACCTAGGCAGAGTAATGACAGGGAGAGTTCAGTGGAGGCCTCTGAGGTGCCCTAGATCTTCTACATTGTAACCTGGGCACAGGTTACACAGGTGCATTTTCTATGGAAACGTCAGGAAAGTATACACCTGGTGTACTTTTCTGAACATGTGTTTTATTTCAATAAAAATTTAAAAAAGGGCCGGCCGAGTGGTGCATTGGTTAAGAACTAGTTTTGGAATGCCCGCGGCCCCGGTTTGGATCTCACATGAGGGCCAGTGACACTGCCCTCTACAGCTAACAACAGCTCTACCTGGAGCTGGGCTATGCGTAGGCTGCAGCCCCTGCTGCAGTGGGCTGCCATAGGCTACAATGAGTGGCCGGCAGCCAGCGTGAGTGGCTGGCAGCCAGCGTGAGCTCCCAATAGCCACGGTGCGCGACCATCCAGAGGCCGGCGACCGATCTGCCTCATCCAGGAAGAGCGCAATGACAATACCAACATGGGCCAGTGAAGCAACGTCCTCCGCAACTAGACCGAAGAACAAAAAGACAGCAACTTGTCTGTTCCCCTCCCCCAATTCCCCAATAAAATCTTTAAAAAAAAAAATTTAAAAAAATTGGGCTTCTTTCACCAATTTCAAACCATTGAAACTATTTTATGTTAAATATTCTTTGTTTTATTTATCTTTTATTGTTGCTGATAATGGTGATGGTGTTCAGGTGGATATTTTGTCACTTTGCAGCTTCATCATGCCACTGAGTGCTCTTTGTCAGGTGTGACCTTGTTAAGGATTCGTGTCCTTTGGCAGCCCTTCTGGCTGATGCAGTCCCTGTGAAGCAGGTGTAAGTGTGAGTCAGATTAAATGTAACATGCATTTACTTGAGCTTGGTTTCTTGCAGCATCTTTTATTTCTGGCAGGACTGAGGCAGGTATTGAAATGGCAGGTCCACAGGAGGATTTTCTAGTCTAATTGCAAAGGCCTGTGCTTGGTGGTACATTGTGAACTTTCCCTTTGAGACCTGCTGCTTCCAGAGGCATCTGTGGGTACAGCAGAGAGTGCCCCCAAGCAGAGGCTCAGGGGTCTCCGGCTGGAGCACGCAGTACCTTTTCCTACACCCACACCCAGGGAACACACCCCAGTTTGCACATGTTCATCCTACCCCCAGCCTTCTACCACCCCCTAGTCCCCTTCCTTCCACCCACGGTGCTCAACCCCATGGTGCTTCCAGGCTAGTCCCCACATGCAGCGGAGGCCTTCTATACCAAGGCAAGCAATTTCTTTGCTTTTAGATTTGATTGATTCTTCACATTTAGCAGTCGTGCATGCTCTTTAAGAGATTCATTCACAGAGAGCTTCCAAATCATCAAATTCATAATTATGGATTTTGCACATACTATGCCACAATCTTATCTTTACAATTTAGAAAATGACAATAGCAAAACCTCCTCCTGGAGAAGCACCTTTGTAGTTTTGCCAGGTGGGGAGCGTGGTCGTTCACAGAGTGGGACGAACACCAGTCCCCTGTGAGGACCAGCAGCTGGTGTACCTGACTTTTCTCCCACCCTTGTAGGGTCGTCCTTTGTCCTCTCTCTGCCCCCAGCCACAGGTCACTCCTGGGTGAATTTGGAGCCCAGCCTGGCCTTTGCTGAAATATGGTTGTTCCCTAGGAGCAACCAGGGGTAAATGGGGAAGAAGAGGAAGAGAGAGCAGTGTGGAAAAAATCACACTGGATCCTGGCTCAGCAGAAACTGAGGAGAAAACTGAACGGCTGGCTTGTGGTCAGAGGCTGACAGACAGTACCAGCGTGCGATACGGCACACGGTCATCATTGGTCTGTTGCTCTGTTCCATCTGTCAAGGGTTGTTCAGGTATGTCAGTGTAGAAACTGCAGGTGAGTGAAATTCAAGTGTAAGAAAATCAAAAGGTGTTGGAATGCAGTTTTGATTGGGTTTATAGGATGTTACAACTGGAAAGGATTTTGGAAATTAGTTAAATCCAGGATTTTCTAACTGTGGTTTTGTCGACGTTACTTAGATGATGTGGGACCCTTGCTACCTCTGTTTTGAATGTCTTCTATATTAGGGACTAACAAGTGATAATGATTTAGGCCTCGGAATCAGCTTGGGCTGGAGTGAGGTGCAGTAGCCTGTCTTTGGGGGGCAGTGGCTCTCCTTCTTGGCTGTGTGACACCGGATAAGCTGCTACTTGACCTCTTGGCACTTCAATTTCCTTATCCATAAAGTGGGCATCAAAACACATACCTATTCTGGTGGTTGTGAGGAATAAATTACGATAATGAACAATAGTAATAGCTGACACCTACTGAGTCCTTGCAATGTGCCAGGCATATAAATCAATTAATGCATTGATTTACATGCATTAATCAATGAGTTTTATTACAGATGAGAAACCTGAAGCACAGAGAGGTTGACTTGCCTGAAGTTTCAGTTGACAATTGGTGGTACCAAGATTTGATTCCAAACAGGGCCACAATCTTGACTGCAATGCCCTCCTGCCTCTCATCATGGGTAATAAAATTATGGAGAGCTATAATTTATCAAGTTTTTGCTATGTGCCAGGCACTGTGCTGAGAGCTATACATGGATTACCATAACGGAATTCCTACAGCAATTCTTTGAGTTGGGGCATATTATTACTTTCATTTTACAGATAAGAAAACTGGGGCTTAGTGACCTTGGTGAAGGTCAACTAGTTGGCACATTGGGAGTTGAATTTGAGCCAGCTATCTCATGGCTTCTCTTGCACAGTGTGACACATAACAGCAGGGACAGCTTTGAGGCTGCATAGGGTCGTGTTCCAAGAAGGACCCTGTACTTAGTGCAGTACTCTGTCATTGGTGTCTTAAAATTTTTCATCATCTATCTTTGAACCTATGTTTTGTAAATTGAGTTCAATAGGCCAGTGGAGCATGTGCATAAGCTATGTGGCAGAGTGCACATAGGACTGTTGTCCAGCAGCCACCCATGCACACATAGCTGTTGGCTCTGTATTCGTGTTCATGCGTTGGGGCAGTTTGGGGTGCCACAGGGCTTCAAGCAGGCAGCTGCACCTGGACCTGTGTCCAGAATTGGTGGTGATATGAGTGGCAGTAGCAGCAGACATGGAGGTGGCAGTGGTTGTGGCCACAGGAGGCAGAATAGTTCCACGTGGGGGCAGCGCCAAGAGCCTGGGTGGAAGGCTGGTTTGTCCGTTGTCCCCATAGCCTGTCCCTGAGGCATCTGCACAAATATTAACTTTCTTGTCTGAGCACCAGAACAGGAATTACATTGCTAAGGCAGTAAACCTTGTCAGTAAATCATTAACGGAATAAAAGCATACACATGAGCATTGTAATAAAGCACATCAAAGAATTGTTAGAATTCTTCAAAGATTTAGAATTTCTGGTTGTGAAAACTGCAGTACATTGCAAAGCAAACATCCACAGGCTAAGGAATAGAAATTACATTTAAAGATCATTGCTTTGGATGGAAAAGCCATATTACTCAGCAGTAAAAAAGAATGAAACCTTGCCATTTACAACAACATGGAAGGACTTACAGGGTATTATGCTAAGTGAAACAAGACAGAGAAAGACAAGTACTGAATGATTTCTTATTTGTGGAATCTTAAAAAAAAAAAACAACCCAAACCAAAAAAATGAGTAAAACAAAACAGAAACAGACCCATAGATACAGAGAACAAACTGATGATTGCCAGAGGGGAAGGAGTGTAGGGGGATGGTTAAAAAAACAGCAACACTTTTCATTCGAAGTTTCACATGAACCAATTATTAGTGAGGAAGACAATTTTGTAATTAATTTTTCCCTTGTTATTGAAGATACTGTGACAGAATCCCTAAACAGGCATTTCGAATTATGTGCGGAGTCATGAAGTGCATTTTGGTTCCTTGTACAACATCCACAAGTTATAGGAAACATCAGAGGAGGGCCCGCCGAGTGGCGAGTGGCGCGGTGGTTAAGCGCTGGCTTGGGAAGTCAGGGGCCGCGGTTGGGTCCCACATATGAGGGCCAGTGACACTGCCCTCAAAAAAAAAAAGGAAACATTAAAATGCCATTGTATACATTTGCATTTAAAGTTAAATACAGACTTAAATGCATCTGATTTGTATGGGCAGTTAAATATTTTTAGAAAACATGTTCCATGAGATTCATCAAGCTCTAGATATACTCAAATTTATGTTTCAAATAATTTATCCTAAATTTATCCTAATGTTGTCATAGACTGTAACATACTCTTAATAGCTCCAGTAACAATTTTATCAGCAGAAACTTCCTTCTCCAAGTTAAAAATAATTAATAAAAATAATCTACAACTTTTTATTTGCCTAGACTGACAGATGTTGCTTTCAATTATATTGATTGAAAATGAAATTGTTAGAAGTATAGATTTTGATGACCTAATAAATGAAGTTGCAAAAAAATAAGTCAGAAAAATCTATGACCAATCAATATCATACTAATGAAGTATTTATTGTATTATACAAATTATGAAACCAAAATTTTTATATTTTTATATTGTAATTTTAATTTTATTGTTATCCATGTATCAGAATTATCACTAAATAATAAAATATTTTTGAAGGAAGAGTTTTCTGTTTTGGTACCATTTATGGCACTTTTTGAACTGAGGGTCCTGCTTTTTTATTTTGCCTTGCACCTTCTGTCCCAGCCTTGCCCAGTTCTTCTCACACTTGGATCCCTTTTCACTGGATTGCCTTGAAGCTGACTGGGACCATGGCATCCCAGGAACCTATTTCCTACTCCTGAACCTGGAGTGCTTGCTGGACTCAGCTTTTCTTTATTTTAAAAAATATTTTAGTTAATCAATATTATAAATATTTTAATATTCACTAGCACAATGATTAATATTAATTACTGATATTATTAATAAGCTATTAATTAATTGACTATAGTTAATTAATATGTATTTTCCTTACTGTTTTCTTTGATTCACCTCCAGTATTTTTTTTTTTCCCCTGTCATCCACGTGACCCAGGTATGGAGGCTTTCCAGAGCGGACTCTGCTTCCATCCTAAAAGCACTTGAAGGCTGTACTTAACACTTAATATTAACAGCGTCACCCAGGATGAAACCGTCTCCACAGGTGACTAAGTGAAACATGTTGTGAATAGATGGCACAGGTATCCTTTTCACATACACAGGAGAAGCACAATAAAATCCCCCATGTCAGTGGTTTGTTCTTACCCTGAAAATTCCATTTCTCTCTAGCTAGCTTATCACAATTTTCTTTCTCCATATGGTCTCTCAACAACCCTTCTAATGCCCTAAACAATTCAGATCTAGCACTTAACTTGCATATCCACGTGAACCAAAGGCCAGTGGTGAGCCTGGCTGTGAGAACCTACTGCTCTTAGACTTGCCTCTTGGTTAGGCAAGTTCCTCATTCTAAGAAGTTTCCAAAATTTCTTCAGCAAAAGCAAGTTTCAATCTAAGGTATAATTCTTCTAAGAAAAGATTCTCCATTTTCTTTTTGGCTTCTCCACTTATCTTTCCTTTCATTGTTTTTCTTCCAAATTCTGCAAAATTACCCTCAGACGGAGACTATTTTTTCCTTACTGAGTTCTGTTTGTGAGTCAAAAGTACATTCAGTAATTTCACAAATATTTATGCTTTGTGCCTAGGTTCTCAATAAAAATATATTACAAGAATGAACCCTAAATTTAGATTTTTTCAGGATTGGAAGGGATCCAGATTATTTAGTTATTAACCTTTAATTTTCAGAAGTAGAAAAATCCATTTTCAAGAGTCATTTTTATCTCAAGCAGCTATTATTATTAGAAAGTTCTTTCTTCTGTTAAACCAAAACCTGCCTCCTTTCCAGTATCAAGGAAAATAAAAAGCTTATTTTAAAAAATGAACTTATGCAAAAAGAAGTGCTCTCATTTTCAGAGCGATTGGAAGATTCTTGCAGTCATCACAAACTTCTGTCTTCTTAGCTGTTAATTTTTTTTCAAGCATTTGATTTAAAATTGTCTAATTCATTATTAAATACTGTTCACATATTTTAATTTTTAATATTTTTTACTTTTTATCGCATTAAATTAGGAAAACTTTTGTAGGATGAGAGTACTACCAATTACAATATTATCTTGTTGCAAAAATGAATCTTCAGTTCACCACACCGACACGCCTGTGAAGTGTTTAAAGTACAGTGAGCAGGTAAGGTGAGATTTCATATGTAAAGTGCTATGGTAACTGGGGTGCTTTTAAAAAAACTTGGTGGGAAAAAATAATAGATATGACCAAATTTCAAACACAATCAATTCAGTTTTGTTGCTTTTATTGGGCAGATTTCATGACTATATGTGAAGATTTCATGACTATATGTGAAGATTTGAAACACAGTTACATGGATAGCTTTTAAATATTCTAAAAGTTCAAAGTTAGCCAAAAAGCAAGAGAAAGAGAAATGCCGTCTGGGAAGTCTGTTTAGGTAAAACTCAACATTCAGACTCAGAAGTCAGTGGACAGGAGTCCACCCACTCAGAGTGGGAGATGGAGCCACAGGGGTCAGTGAGCAGTGGCAGTTATTCTTCTTGCCTTCGTGCCTTGCAACACTCTGTGCAACACTCAACAGACATGCAGGAATCTTCTCAGATGCCAGCTCCAGTGCAAGGAAATGCACACAGAACAAGTGAGGGATCTGCTTAAAAGCCTCATGCCCCACAGAGCCCACAGCTCCATGGGCGTAGCCTCTAAAATCCCAGTTGCCAAAATCCCCTAGCTCAGGGAAGCCCAAAGTCCTTCCCCATCAAGTATTTGTAATTCAATATAACTCCTGTAGCAGTGTTGCTTAGAAACACATTTGACATTTGACTCTTATTGGGTTACCAGGGGAACAGAGCTTGGAAGTTAACCTCACAGAAAATTCTCTTGCAGAAAAGCAAAATGTTTTGTTACCCCTTTAACCACAATATGTAAATATGAATGAAAGATAACAGAGGAGCAAGCTATGCAGACTCAAAATGTTGTAAACTTAATAGATGAAAAGCCAGACTTCCATCAATATTAATCATGAAGTAGGCAAAACCAAACCAAACCAAAGGCCCTGTGTGGCTCATAGCCGGCACAAAGATCTTGAACCTTATTTAGCGACTGTCTTCTAGTGTCATAAATAGTAGGCATTCCGGAAATGTGTGCTGAATGAACGAAGAAGTGAATGAATAAAAGACTCTCCTTAGACTAGACCAGGGATCGGCAAACTGGCTTGCAAGCCACATGCGACTCTTTGGGAACGTACATGTAGTTCTGAAGTAAAATTGAAAATGAAAATAAAACTATTATAGTTTCATTTGAAAATTTTAAAGGATGTTATTCACATAATGGTGATTTCATTTGTTTTATGGATCTTGAATAATTTTTAAATTGTCGTGAGGGACAGGATTGGCTTGTCCATCTCAAAAGTTTGCTGACCCCTGGGCTAGACCATTGATAAATAAGACAGGCTAAATTTGCACTTACATTCTTGGCTGAGTGAAGTGAAAGCTGACAGATCTTTTGATATCCAAGTAAGGGGGTGTGGACCATTTTACTTAGTCATAAGTGACCCTTCAAAAGCCACTGCTGGGTGTCAACTCAGACAAAAATATGTTAATGTTCCTGAGGCATTAAGGAAAATTTAAATAGTTCTTTGAATATTTGGTTTAAGAAGACAAAGAGGTATCAAAGTTTTATAAAGTTTGTATTAACGAAAGTGTTAAAAGATAACTCATTTCCTTAAAAAATATTGCATTTTGGAATGTTTATTTCTCTCTTCAAAAATTTTTCTGTAGTTCATCTCAAAACTCTGCTTTCTTTTTGTGAATGTAAAATCATGTCCCAAATAATGGGATAGATCTTATGTATTGAATGTGCACTCTTTGGTTAATAGAACATATAATTCAATTTACTTCAAAATGTATGTGTGTGTGTGTGTATATATATATTACTTTATATATATATAAATATATATATTTTTAAAGATTTTATTTTATTGGGAAATTGGGGAAGGGGAACTAACAGCCAAGTTGTTGTCCTTCAATCCAAGTTGTGGAGGGCGCAGCAAGCTCAGCGCCAAGTCCAATCACCATCCGGCCGCCTGTCAGCAGCTCTTCAGCAGCTCATTGGCAGCTCATCTCAAGGTGCCGTGTTCAATCTTAGTTGTGGGTGGGTGTAGTCCACCATCCCATGCAGGAACCGAACTGGCAACATTGTTGTTAGGAGCATGTGCTTCTCACCAGCTGAGCCATGCTGCCACCTGTTGGCAGGTCAGTGGCAGCTCAGCTTGGGTGCTGCTCACTGGCCCAGGTGGGAATCGAACTGGCGACCCTGTTGCTCAGACCTCGTGCTCTTGACCAACTGAGCCACTTGGCCAGCCCTGAAAATTTATATTTTTTATGTTTTACCATTAACTCACTAGCTCTTAAGCCTGATTGAGGCACAGCCAGATTGATGTTTTTAGTGATTGCAGCTAAAGAGCCATTCCAAACCCAGGAATTCAAGAACATTCCAAACCCAATGAATTCCAAATTAATTGTTAGATATGCTTGCCAAATGGCTGGCATGTGTGGTGCATTCAAATGAGTATAATACTTTTTTTTTTTTTAAGGGGAGAGTTTATATCGTGTATTCAAGTACATCAATGTTAGGAACATTTTATTAAGTATGAAAATAAATTTTCTTTTCAAACTAGTAGTATATAAAAGTCTAAGCTGTATTGTTTTTTTTTCTTTCTATGTAGTAAAGAAGTTATGAGTTGTTTGGCACATTTAGATGGAAACCTGATTAGTTATGGACTTATTTTATCAAATAAGCGGAACTTGATATGATCTTCCAAGTCTAGTAGGAATTGATAGGCAACACAAATAAGCCTTCACTTTGTGAGGTAAACATTATTTTCCTTAATTACAAGACTAATATGTTTTTTTAAAGTCTGATGTTTAAAACTTATCAGCCTAAAACACTGATTTACAAGGTAATTTACTCTTTTTTTTTAAATTGGGGAATTGGGGGAGGGGAACAGTGTTGGGGAATTAGGGAATGGGAACAGACAAGTTGCTGTCCTTTTGTTCTTCAGTCTAGTTGTGGAGGATGTTGCTTCACTGGCCCATGTTGGTATCATCATTGCGCTCTTCCCGGTAAGGCAAATCGGTTGCTGGCTTCTGGACGGCCACTCATGGCAGTTATTGCCAGGTCACTCGGGCTGCTGGCCGTTCATGCTGGCTGCTGGCCACTCTCTGTAGCCTATGGCAGCCCACTGCAGCAGGTGCTGCAGCCTCCACTGTCGCCGGGACTCATGCAGCCCAGCTCCAGGTTGAGCTGTTGTTCACCATCTTAGCTGTAGAGGGCAGTGTCACTGGCCCTCATATGTGGCATCCGAACTGGGGCCGCTGGCATCCCAAGCCAGCTCTTACCCAACACGCCACTCGGCCAGCCCTAATTATTTATACTCTTAATTATCCCTTTTCTAAAATTATCATACATTGTCTTTAAAAGTTAATTAGGGTCAATTTGCATTAATATATTTTTATAAATATATTCATTGGAATGGCTATGATGTACTTATTTACCACACTAAAAAATGTTAGGAAAAACTACATAATTTGAACTCCTGGAAAAATGATCAGTGTGTAAACCATGTCCTGGCCATAAGATTGGCACTTTTGAATGTCTTAATAATCCTTGGTACACTGGAATGATTTAAGCACTAGGAGGAGTTCCAAATAGTGTATACTTATAACATTTTATTTTGTTAGTATATTTAAGCCTTCAGCTTTGGTGTTCTCTCTCAGTTTCAGTCTCAATTTCCTTTGCTTTCTGTCTTCCTCTGAAAGAAGCCATGCAAGTATCTACTCCAAGGTACTCAGCAAGGGCAATCATCATGTTCGGAGATATCATTCTGGAGAAAAGCAGAGAAAAAAATCATAATACTTTAAAAGGAGTCAGAAACTTCTTTGCAAAGATTACTTTCCAAGTACACAAAGTGTGACACCCTGACTCATGTCTTGCATGTGTCACTAAATGAGAGCGATGAACAAAGAAATGCTATGTCACCTACACTGAATGCCACCAGACTTCCAGGGAGCTTGGAAAAATCCTAATGCTCAGACCACAACTTATCCATATATTATACACAGTGAATTCTGCGGAAAGACTATGTACATCCTTATTTACTAGACTAACAAATGGTAGCAAAAATGAGAAAGAAAATCAGACTGATTAAAGCAGAATTTCTCAGGAGCAGGCCCAGGCATCAGTGTTAAGTGTTCCCCAGATGACTCCAATGCATACCTGAGGTTGAGAACTATTGCTTTAGTTCTGTGAAGATAGAGGAACTGTACCTTCAGCTTAGTTCTGTTTAGATCAGCTCAGTTCTGCTTAACCTAGCTCAACTTAGCCCATATTTATTGCGACATATTCTGTGTTAGGTACTGTACTAAGTCTGGGGCGTGCAGCCAGCAGCGGTTCAGAAAATGTGTCCTGTCCTCCTGGGGCGTGCAATCTAGCAAAGACAACAGACATTATCCAAACAACCCCTAGTGTAATGAGTGCCACAAAAGGCAGGGACAGGTGTGATAGGATGGAACATTGAGGACTTGGATGTAGCTGCTTAGTCAGGGCAGCTCTTGAGCAAGGATGAATAGAAAGTGCCAGCTTTGAACTCCCTGTGAGCATACATGTCTAGTGAATGCATGAATAAACCTAACAAGGCACAAAAGTAGGTTGAACAAGATATAAATAGTAAAGAAAGTGCTAGATTTATTAACATAATTTTATAATGGTGAACCTGTGTTCTTGACTTGGCTAGTAACTTACAGCAGGGGAGGAGTTTATCCTGCTGGTCAGAGTTCAAGATCTGTAACAGATTTTAAACTTTGGTTTGAAACTTTATTCCAGCACATATTAGCTGTTTCACCCTGCACAAATGACTTCTTCTCATTAATCCTCATATTCCCTAAGTGTGATAAAATGCATGCAGAGCTATCATACAGAATCTGGCACATGTTGGCACCTGGTGAATGTTAGATGATGTTCTGTTTTCTCTCCAGAAAAGACAGTGGACCTGGGCCGAATTCACCCGTAAATACTCTGGAACTCATAGTGTTTCTTTGCATGAAGTTGCAGGTGCTCTTTCATAAGTGAACTGATGAACTTACCAAATATCATTAACATTTTTCTGGCAATACACTCAGGGTTTTTGTCTTCCATTTTTCAAAATAGAATTCTAGATCAGTCAAACTAAAAGAATTCACCCATTAATAATAATAACAACAATAACAATTTCTGTTTCTCTTATAGTAAATAATTTGTGCTCTGTGAGGCCTAATTTTCTTAGAGTCTGTTAAAACCAAGACACAGCTAGCAGTACTCTAAGAAATTGTCCTTGTGCTATTAAAGTTCTTCCTTTTACCATTTAAAAAAATATATGAAGTTGCTTTCTGGCAAAATAGATAGCAGTGATGGGATAATTTGTTCACAATTAACCAAAATGATAGAGAGGTCATTATTAACTTACTGTTTAAGGAGCAATGCAACATACATAAATTTGGGCATTACTAAGTAAAGTTGTTCCTCTAAAATAGCATTTAAAATTTTCTGGGCCACATACTCCTGCTCCAGTAGAGGCAACAGAAATGGATACCTGGAATAAAAATAAAGAGTTACATTGTCAGAGTGGTACTTTTTTTCCAGAGTGGTATTTTTGGTTGTCATCATGAACAGTAATCATTAAATTTCAGATATGTAGTTAGTAACTGTAAATATCTAAACAAAAATGTAAATATCAGGAACTGCCTTGTATTTTCTCTCATGACCAATATTGAAAACACTACTAGGAATTGCTTTTAGATTTTTCTTTTTCATTTTTCTTCCCTCCACCTCAAACATCAAGTAAGTGTATACTATTAGAAAGCAAACTTGCAAAAAATGATATTTTACAAAAAAAAAATCTTGAGCATGTGTAATATGTCTTTAGTTTAGGCAGACCATTGTTAAACAGTAAGCAGAATTAGATGTTTGTGAAATCAATGGGAGTTGAAATGGGATGAGCATATAGGTAAAGCTCCTATAAGACAAGCGATAAGTATTGGCAAGGGCGTGGAGAAAAGGTAACCCCTGTGCACTGTTGATGGGAATGAAAATTGGTACAGCCAATATGGAAAACCATATGGAGATTCCTCAAAACTTAAAAATAGAACTACCATATGATCCAGCAATTCCATTTCTAGGTATAGAACTGAAGGAACTGAAATCAGGATCTTGTAGAGATAATCGCACTCATTGCAGCTCTATTCACAATACCCAAGATATAGAGAGAGCCTAAGTGTCCATCAACTGATGAATGGATAAAGAAAATGCAGAATATTATTCAGTCATGTGATAAAAGGAAATCCTGCCATTTGTGACAATTTGGATGAAACATGAGGGCAAAGTGAAACATTCAGGCAAAGATGAATACTGTATGTATTACTCATATATGTGGAATCTAAAAAAGTCAAACTCAGAGAAACAGAATAGAATGGTGGTTCTCAGGGGCTGGGGGGTGGGAAAAATGGGGAGATGTTGATCAAAGGGTACAAACTTCCAGTATAATATTAACAAGTTCTGGGGATCTAATATTATTAATAGTACAGCATGGTGATAATAGCTAATAATTTGTGCTTATATACTTTAACGTTATTAAGAGAGTAGGTCTTAAATGTTCTCACCACAAAAAAGAAATGGCAATTATGTGATATGGAGGTGTTAGCTAAGTTACCGTGGTAATATATTACAGTATATAAATGTATCAATACATACATCTTAAACTTATACAATGTTATATATCAATTATATCTCAATAAAGCTAGAAAGATATAATCTATACATCATTGTTTCTTTCATCCCCTACCATTTCAGGATTACTGATTTTATTTTTTTCTGGAGACGTTGTTTTTAGTTTTTACGTACATAGGGACTCCAAGTTTACAAAAACCATCATTTAACATCACTGCTTTTCTTGTCTACCATGCCGCCTCCTATTGGCTGGTCACGTTTATTCTGTAGTCTTGACCATCTAGCTTTCGTCTTTACCATTCTGGAAAGGCTGATGTTATGTTAAATTGTCAGAAAAATTTGATTAGCAAATGCAAAGGTTTCATTTTGTTTTCATCATTTAAACTCTTCCTGTTCTCCCCAGCTGTCCTCTCTGACCAGATATATTTTCTTATGTACTTAATTCCAGAGCTTCTTAACGCTCCTGTTTAGGTTTTTCTTGTTTTTTTTTTTTTCTTTTTTTTTGCAGATGTTCATTCAAATTTTCTGGAAGTTCATTCCCAGTACTACCACATTTTTCCTTTATGGCCATTCCTTCAGCTCGTATGGATTTTTTATTTGTTATTATATTTAAAAATATTTATTATAAAGAATTTCAATGAAACAAAAGTAGAGGATTATAATAAACAGAGGTGTGCTGGTAAGTAAAAAAAATTATAAATGAAGCCACTTTAAAATGGAGCCAGAACTACCATCCCAGGAACTGCCTTGCATGTCTTTTGCCTCAAACTTTCGGAATGTTAAAACAGGACAATGTAACCTTTGGATTAGGCATAAAACAACCTTGTGTCTCAAGGAACTGTTTGCAAAGGTAACAAGAAAGCAGATGTTATAACTACCAGACTGATGACTACCGGACTGAAAATTGAAAACATTCTTTAGAATAAACATCACTATGTTATGTTATCAGCACCAAGAAAAATGCCTTCCTTTTATTGATGTAAGTGTTCCCCTTCCCTTTCTCATAAATACCTCTTGCATTTGACTCCTAATTGGAACACTATTTGGGCTTCTTCCTGAATCAGTGCTTTCCCCGAATAGCTATTATTTGATCTCAAACAAATGCTTGTAGCCTCTCACTTTGAAAGGCCTTTTATTTTTAGGCTAATTAGTGGTTCCCTGGGAAAGAAAGAAGTTCCTATAGTTCCCAACCTCATCTGACTCTACTCTCCAGTTTGCTCACTCTACTCAGACAAAGCGGTCTTCTTTCAGGTTCTTAAGTATCTCCGGTTCTTTCTGATCTTAGGGGCTTTACACAGGATACTTAGATGCTCTTCCCACTCGCTCTTTTTTTTATTTTATTTTTTATTAGTTTCAGGTGTACAAAGCAATGTAGTAAATATTTACACCCCTCACAAAGTGATAACGCCCCCAATCTACTACCCCTCTGACATCGTATATAGCTGTTACAATACCATTGACTGACTATATTCCCTATGCTGTACTCCACATGCTGTGAATGAATATATGTATATATTCATTCATATATTTAATTATAGTGGACATCAATATTATTCAGCTTCAGGTGTACAGTGCAGTGGTCAGGCATCTACACAGTTCATGAAGTATTCTCCCCGATGAGTCCAGTACCCATCTGGCACCCTACATAAACTTTACAACATTATTGATTATATTCCCCAAACTGTATTTCATATCCCTGTGACTATATTATGACTACTAATTTGTGCTTTCTAATCCCTTTACCTTCTCCCCCATCCCCACCCCCTCCCATCTAGCAGTTTTCTTTCCCTTATATGTCTGAGTCTATTTTTGTTTTGTTTGTTCACTTATTCTGTTCTTTAGATTCCATATATAAGTGAGATCATATGGTATTTGTCTTTCTCAGTCTGACTTATTTCACTTAGCCTAGTATTCTCTAGGTCCATCCCCATTTGCTCTTTACTTGGGTAATTCCTCCTTATCCTTCAAGTCTCAGTTTCTATATCACTTTCTCTGAGAACCTATCACTGACCACCCCACCCCATTTAAAATTATATGCCCCTTATCTCCCTCATAAAAGAACTTAATCACATTATCAATTCTTATTAATATTGTTATTTTAGTAATAATGTTAGAAACAAAAAAGTAAGGAAAATAAATTTTAAAGAGGGAACCTACCTCAACATAATAAAGGCCACATATGATAAGCCCACAGCTAATATCATACTCAGTGGTGGAAAGCTGACAGCTTTCCCTCTAAGATCAGAACAAGACAAGAATGCCCACTCTTGCTGCATTTAGTCAACATAGCAATGGAAGTCCTAGACAGAACAATTGGGCAAGAAAAAGAAATAAAAGACATACAAACTGGAAAAGAAGAAGTAAGTAAAACTGTCTCCATTTGCAGATGACTTGATATTATGTAGAGAAAACCCTAAAAACTCAATCAAAAAACTGGTGGAATTAATAAATTCAGTAAATTTGCAGAATGCAAAATCAATATACAAAAATCGGTTGTATTTCTATACTCTAACAACAAACTATCAAAAAGAGAAACTAAGTTAAGAAAACAATCCTATTTATAATTATATCAAAAAGAATAAAATACCTAGGAATAAATTTATCCAAGGAGGTGAAAGATCGGTTCACTAAAAACTATAAGACAGTGATGAAAGAAATCAAAGAAGACAGAAGCCAGTTGCAGATTCAGTGCAATCCCCTTCAAAATTGCAAATGGCACTTTTCACAGAAATAGAACAAACAATTAAAAAAATTTTTATGGAACCACAAAAGGCACTGAATAACCAAAGCAATCCTGAGAAAGAACACAGCTGGAGGCACCACACTTTATGATTTCAAACTATATTACAAAGCTATAGTAATCAAAACAGTATAGTTCTTGCACAAAAACAGACACACAAATCAGTGGAATAGAATAGAGAACCCATAAATAAACTTGTGCATATATGGTCAATTAATTTACAACAAAGGTGAAAAAAATATAGAATGTGGAAAGAATAGTCTCTTCAATAAATAGTTTTGGGAAAACTGGACAGCCTCATGCAAGAGAATGAAACTGGATCCCTATCCTACAACATACACATGATTTATAAGTAATAAATTATCATAAATTCCACATAGTCAATTGCTTGTCATAGATACTTCCATTGATTTTTGCTGCATGATTGCATCACATGTAATATTTCACTGTATGGATATGCCACATTTTGGTTTTCCATTCATTAGTTTATGGACATTTGGATTGTTTCCACTTTTTAGCTGTTATGAATAATGTGGTATGAACATTTGCATATAAGTTTTTGTGAGGATGTATGTATTCATTTCTCCTGCGTATATGCCTAGGAGTTTGAATTGCTGGGCCATGTGATGACTCCATGTTTAACATTTTGAAGAACTGTCAAATTATTTCCCAAAGCACCTGCACCAATTTATAATCCCACCAGCAATGTGTGAGTGTTCTACCTTTTTATATCCTCACCAACACTTGTTATTGTCTCTCCTATTAATTACAGCCAGCCAGGTGGATGTGAAAAGTTATCTTACTGTGTATTTCATAACAGCCGTATTGAGATATAATTCATATACCATCAAATTCATTCTTTTAAAATGTACAATTTAGTGATTTTTAGTATATTCAGAAAGTCATTGGTCACTACTTAATTCCAGAATATTTTCATCACTCCCCAAAGAAACTTTGTACCCACTAGCAATTACTCCCCATTTGCCCTACCTCCAGTCCCTGGCAACCAATAATCTTCTTTCTGTCTCTGCAGATTTGCCTATTCTAGACATTTCATATAAGTGGAATTATACTATATGTGGCTTTTTGTGTCTGGCTTCTTTTAAGTAATGTAAAATTTTCACAGTTTATACATATGGTACCAGATATTAGTACTTTATTCCTTTTTATGACTGAATAATATTTCCTTGTATGGTTATACCACATTTGTTTATCCATTCATCAGTTGATGAACATTTGAGTTGTTTCCACTTTTTAATATTATGAATAATCCTGCTGTGAACATTTGTGTACAAGTATTTGTGTGGACATATGTTTTCATTTCTCTTGGATATATAGATCCAGGAATGGAAATATGGTAACTATATTTTTGAGGAACTGCCCAACTGTTTTCTAAAATAGCTGCACCATTTTAAAACCCCACCAACAATGTATGAGGATTCCAATTTCTTCATATCCTCATCAACACTTATTGTCTGTCTATTTGAGGACAGCCATCCTAGCAGGTATGAAATAGTTTTTCATTGTGGCTTTGATTTAAATTTCCCTAATGACTAGTGATGTTGAACATTTTTTAATGTGTATGTTGATTATTTGTATGTCTTCTTTGGAGAAATATCTACTTATATATTTTGTCAATTTTTTTTTTTTGAGGGCAGTGTCACTGGCCCTCATATGTGGGACCAAACTGGGGCCGTTGGCCTCCCAAGCCAGCGCTTAACCACCATGCCACTCTGCCGGCCCAGTCAATTTTTAAATTGGGTTATTTGTCTTTTTATTGTTGAGTTGTAAAGACTTCCTTGTATATTCTGGATACAAGTCCCTTATCAGCCATATGATTTGCAAAAATTTTATATCATTCTGTGAATTGTATTTTCACTCTCTTCATGTCCTTTGAAGCACAAATTTTTATATTTTGATTAATCCAATTAACTTCTGTTGTTGTTGTTTGTATTTTGGTGTCACAGCTAATAAATCATTGTCTAATCCAAGGTCACAAAGATTTACACTGTTTTTTTTTTTCTCCTAAGAGTTTTACCTTTTACATATAGGTATGTCATGTATTTTGAGTTAATTTTTCTATATGGTGGGAAGTAGGGATTAAATTTTATTCCTGTCCAATTGTCTCAGAACCATTTGTTTAAAAGACTATTATTTCCTCATTGAATTGTCCTGGCAGCTGTGTTGAAAATCATTTGAGCATAATTGTAACAGTTTATTTCTAGACTCTCAATTCTATTCCATTGATCTATATATCCTTAGCCCAGTATCACACTGTCTTGAGTAATGTAGCTTTGTGATAAGTTTTGATATTGGGAAGTCTGATTCACTCCAGCTTTATTCTTCTTTTTCAAGATGGTTTTGGCTTTTTGATCCATTATATTTACATATAAATTTTAGAATCTGCTCATCAATTCCTGCAAAAAAGGCAGCTTGGATTCTGATAGTAATTCCATTGTATTTGTAGATTAATTTGGAGAGTATTGGCATCTTAATGACAGTAAGTCTTCCAATCTATGAACATGGGATATATTTCCATTTATTTAAGTCTTTTTTAATATCCTTCAAAGATGTTTTGTAAGTCTCAGAGTATGTTTTGTACTTTTCTTGTTAAATTTATTACTAAGTATTTTATTATTTTTGATGCTATTGTAGATGGAATATTTTATTTTATTTTAGATTGTTCATTACAAGTATATAGAAAGACAATTATTTTTTTGTATATTGATCTTGTATATTTCTTGCAACCTTATGTAATTTTTTTCTTCGATCTAATAATTTGCCTGTATGTATGTATTCCTTAGGATATTCTGTAAATACAAGATTATGTCACCTGAGAATGAAGGTAGTTTTACCTCTTCCTTTCTAATCTGGATACCTATTTTTGGACAAGTTTTTGAAAGATTGGTATTAATTCTTATTTAAATGTTTGATAGAATTTACCAGTGAAGCCATCTTGATCTGAGAGTTTCCTTGTGGAGAGTTTCATAGATTACTAATCCAATCTCTTATTTAACCCAATTTGGTATTTTCTTTTTTCCTCTTCAGTCATATTTGTTAGTTGCGTCTCTTTAGGAATTTGTCTGTTTCATCCAAGTTATCTAATTTGTTGTCATGTGGTTGTATTTAGTATTTTCTTAGGATTTTTTTTTCTTTCTGTCAGAAGTGATGACTCTTCCTTTATTCCTAATTTTAGTCCTTTGTATCTCCTCTCTTTTCTCCTTCTTTGGTCAGTCAATCTAAAGTTTCATTAATTTTGTTGATCTCAAAGAACCAAGTTTTGGTTTCATTGACTTTCTCTAGTTTCCTATTCTCTATTTCATTTATTTCTGCTACAAATTTTATTATTTCTGCTTGCTTTGGATTTAATGTGCTTTTATATTTTATAGTTTATTAAGGTGGAATGTTAGTTACTCATTCAAGAGTTTTCTTCTTTTTTTAATGTAGTCATTTGCAGCTATAAATTTCCCTCCAAACACTGCTTTAGCTGCATCCCTTAAGCTTTGCTATCTTGTATTTCCACATGTTTATAAATCTCAAAATTTATTCTGGTGTTGATTTCCAGTTTCATCCCAGTTTGATCAGAGAACATGCTTTGTACGATTTCATTCCAGAAGGTGAATTCTACTGTTGTTAGGTGGAATGATCTATAGGTGTATATTTTGCCTACTTAGTTCATAGTGTTCTAGTGTTCTATGCCCTTTTGATCATTGGGCATCCTTTAATGATTTTTAAATTATACTTTTTGAGTTATTTTCTTAGAGGTTTTTCTAGAGCATAAATGTACATCTTAACCTATCAGAAACTACTTCAGATTTATACTATTTAAATACCAGTGAGATACAAAAACTTTACTAGATTTACTTTACTCCTTTGCTACTAGCTATATTATCTCTCCCACTTTTGTGTTCCTGTTATACATATTATGTATATATATGTATAAACCTAACAATACATTGTTGTAATTATTACTTTATACATTTTATGTTTTAAAGAAGCTGAGAGAAGAAAGGAGAAAAAGTATATACCAGGGGTGCCAAAAAAATGTATACAAGTGGACACTTTGGTCAACGTTGCTCAAACTTTAGTGTGCCATAATCAGAAGTGTCTGGATGCTGACAGTAACCATTTGAGCACCTCTTGTAATTACAGAAGTCAAATGTGACTTGTATTCATCTTTTGTTATTGGTATATATTGAGTATTACAATTGTAATAGTTTTTTCCTTTCTTAAAATGTGTATACATATTTTTGGCACCCTCTGTATTTATAGACTTTGTTATATCAATCTTCTCCATTTTTGTTTCTCTTTATTTCTTCTTGCAAATTTGAGTTACTATCTTGTGTCATTTCCTCACTCCACTATAGCTTTGTCACCACCTTAATTTTTGACTTCATTTTTGCCTTGTTTTGCCTTAATTTTTTGAAATGTAGTATTGCTGGATATAGGGTTCTTGTTGACAACTTTTTCCTTTCAGCACTTAGAATATATAATTTTACTGTCTGATGGCTTTTATTGCTTCTATTGAGAAATCAGCTATTGTATTTGGGATCCCTTGTACATAATGAGTCATTTTTCTTCTTGTTCCCTTGAAGATTTTATTTTTGTTTTCATTTTTCAACATTTTGAATATACAATGTGTCTCAGTATGTAACCTCTTATGTTTACCCTACTTGGAGTAAATTTAGCTTCCTGAATATATAAATTAATTTTTTTTCATTAAATTTGGGAAGTTTTCAGCCATTATTTCTTTGAATATTGTTTTTGGTCCTTTCTCTCATTTCTTTCTGTTACTCTCTTGTTGATGTAATAGGATAAATGGTGTCCCAGATTTCTCTTAGTCTCTGTTCACTTTTCAGTTATTTTTCTTTTCCACTCCCAAATTTATATTGGTTCTTTTCCACTATCAAGTTTACATTGGATTCTTTTTTATTCCAAAAATAATTTCTTTCTATCTATTGATAGTTGATGAAACATTGTCATATTTTTTATTGCATTTTAAAAAATGGTTTCTTTTAGATCTTTGAATATATTGATGATAGCTGCTTTGAAGTTTGTCTAGCTAAATCCAACATCTGGGTCCCCTTCAAGGTAATTTCCATTGCTTACATTTTTTTCTATGTATGACACACTTTCTTGTGTCTTTGCATATTTTATATTTTTTTTTAATTAAAAAGTTGACATTTTAGATAACACTGTAGCAACTCTGAATAATAGTCCCCCATAGGGCTTGTTATTAGGGTTCTTTGCTTGTTTATTTATTTAGCGACTTGGCTGGACTAGTTCAGTGAAGTCTATCTCCTACAATGTGTATCTTTGGATGTCATTCCTTGGAGGATGCCATCTTGAGCATGCATACAATCTTCCTGACTTTTGGCGATAACTCTGATTTTTGCCAGGCAATCTTTCACTGACTCTTCTCTCTTTTTTTTAAAAGATTTTATTGGGGAATTGGGGGAAGGTAACAGACAAGTTGCTGACCATTTGTTCTTCAGTCTAGTTGTGGAGGACATTGCTTCACTGGCCCATGTTCGTATCATCATTCCACTCTTCTCGGGTGAGGCAGATAGGTTGCTGGCCTCTGGACAGCCACTCACAGCAGCTCTTGGCAGCTCACACCAGTTGCCAGCCACTCGCACTGGCTGCCAGCCACTCACTGTAGCCTATGGCAGCCCACTGCAGCAGGGGCTGCAGCTATGCCATCCCCGGGGACTCACAGCAGCCCAGCTCCAGGTAAGCTGTTGTTCACCATCTTAGATGTAGAGGGCAGTGTCACCGGACCTCATATGTGGGATCCGAACTGGGGCCACTGGCGTCCCAAGCCAGCTCCCAACCAACGTGCCACTCTGCCGGCCCTCCATAGATTTCCTTGAATAAATACTTATCAATCTGTTGCATTCCTTTTGATCAACCTTCAAAAATTTTGAATGATTGCCTTTGCTAATTTTGACCAGCTAAACAGATGTCCAGCTAAATAGAGAGATATTCCCCCTTTGTATTCTGTCAACTCCTCACCTCCTGTTTTAGCACTTCTATTTAATTTATAGTTTCACTAGACTCTAAATAGAGTTACTGCTTTCTAGTCATCCTTTTTGTTGGCTACCTCTTTCCTACAAATATTGCTGATTCATGTCATTTAGCTGATGTCCTTTCCCTTTTTAACAATTGTAATGGCTAAATCATATTTATACTTTTCAATATAGTCTACTGATTGTCTCCTTTCTGTAAAAGCCCTCATATTTCATTTGCATCCTCATTTGGACGGTACTGCCAAATGTAACCTTTATATCAAAATACCTTCCCCAATACTTCCCTATATCTATTAATCAATCTTACAAAATATTTTATCTGTTGGATTATTTTTACCTCAGTATACTTGTTAGGAAAGAAATAATCTTCTCAATACTACAATGCTAAATATTTTAATAACTTCTCATTACCAATATTATATTGTAATATTCTGATCAGCAATTTAGGTTTAAGTATTCACCATACCATAAACTTTATAACCATATTGTTATCCATAATTTAACAAATTCATTAACTTAATACATATTGAATTTTTTTCTTTTACTAAATTAGGTATTCAAATTATTTCTTTTGTTTTATTGTCCATATTTCAAAACTTCAAAACAAAAAGATGACAACTGACTTATATTGAAAGATTATTATAAGAGAAAAGATTACTATAAGAATTCACTTACTTGGTTGTAGCACCATCAAACATTCCAGTTTTGATGAAATATGGACAAACAATGGTGGTTTTAATGTTACTTTTCTTTATCAGTTTTAATTCAAGGAAGAGAGACTCAGCAAAGCCAAAAGCTGCAAATTTGCTTGAGCAATAATCTGAAATAAAGTGAACTGTTAGTAATAGAATTTGACAAGTTAATTTTTAGAATTATTTTAAAAATTCAAATTCCCTTTTCTCTGGTCTATCCTTGGGGACAAAACATCACTGTTAAAGTCACTTTTGTGGCTACTCTACATCTATATCTCCACACTATATACCCAACAACAAGATGGACATTATTTCAGTTTCTCTTAATCCAAGAAGACCAGTGAGCCAAGAGGTACATTCTTCTCTTTGTTTTTTAAAAAGAGAATAACTCCCCTTACCATTGCCATTTTTAATAGGGAAATGGAAAGGAATGCTCGTGTTAAAAATAGAGCCAGATATACCAGAGACTCCCTTGTTGCAGGAAGTGTTTCTATACTTTAGAAGAGTCCTAATTTCTGGGTACCGTGGACTGATAATATAAAGGCACATGATAGTAAAATACTCACCTGATAGTCCATTAATACCAATTAGTCCTGCTACACTTGAAATGCAGACCAAGTGACCATGGTTAGCTTTCATCATGGCAGGAAGGAAGGCCTTACAAGTCTGGGGGATAGAAATACACTGTGTCAATATTTCATTCATTTCTTTTTTTACTTGCTTTGTAAGTATTTGATGAATTTTACAGTTTCATTTAATAAATAGTTATTTAACACTTGTGAGGTGTTAAATTCTGTGGCAGTACAAAACAGTCACTGGTACCATCTAGTCACTGTTCTCAAGGAACTTAAAATTTATTATATATTAATCTCTCTCTCTCTCTCTCTCTCTCTCTCTCTCTCTCTCTCTCTCCCTCCCTCTCTCTCTCTTTATTTCTTTTTGTCTAATAGAAACAAGAATCCCAGAGGTAAGAGTTTAGTGATGCTATTTCAGCATTCTCTTTTGTTGACTGTATAAATCCAAATCCTTCATGTCATCAGTTTATCAGCTGTGTTATTTGGCTCATTCTTCCAAAAATGAGTTAAATAAAACCTTGGCAGACAATGCTCACTATCTATTTCTATGAGATTTACCATTTTAACAAAGTCAGGATTTTGTGTTAAGAGTTTTGGAGAGTCTGCTGAGATGTGCTTACCTACAAGGACCCAGTAGACCAGAGAGCAGCTACTGGATCAAGGAATATTACCTTTACTTTCGAGATCTTTTTGGTGTCACTAACCTTGTTCTACAACTACTGAATGGACTGATGAGTTTCTGCTTAGATAAGGACAATGGGCCTCTTCTGACATTTCATGTTTAAGTGGGATAGCATTTTATATGTTTGTCTCTTGTGGTGATGACATCTTTGTTTTTCACAAATTAAAAAATATTGTTACATCAGTCATTACTGCAGGCCAGTTAGAAAGGGTAAGAACTGATTATTGTCTTTCAGCACAACTGTGTGAAAAATTCAGCCTGGGCCCCAGAGGGCATCTCCAGGGCAATCATCTGGTAGACCTCAGAGATTTAGGGACTGGAAGCCTGGGTATGGAGGTCTAGGTGCAGCATCATTATGGGTGTCTGAAAGTTTGTCAGCTTTCAAGAAGGTGAAGCCAAGTCATGGAATTGAAGGTATGTGTCAGTGTTACTTTTGATAAAGAATGTTGTCGGTTGAGGCAATGAAACTCCATAGATGAAAGGGAGAGACAATAGTGGCCTATAGCAGTCTGTCATATGGCTGAACACTGGTGCAATTGAAAATGATCAGGGTATGCAGCTATCTACTCACAGGGATCTAATCACTGGCAGGAGTTCAGTTTTTTTTTTTTTCTTCACAAAGTTTGGTTTTTAAATTTTTCTCCAAATATATCTGTATTTGTTTTTGCTTTTGAACAAAGGCTAAACTTGCTACTAGTTTTCTGTGTCCAACGGAGAAAGTTTTCCTTCCCAGAGAAAAAGTGACTAAGTATTTCGAGGGTCTGCCTGTGTTTATAGCTCTAAGTATCAGTGGAGGGCTTTTAAGGACACTCTATAAGATGACTTTATCATAGAAACCCATCATTTGTTCTTACTATGTAGATTACCACCGTTAAAAGGAAGACAAAAGAATACAAATAAGTGTTCAATGAGCAATTAGTCATCAAAAATGTATTAATGAAACTTTTTACACTGATTTTTAACCAGGGAACTTAATAGAGAATTATACATTGATCCAGGTTTGCACATTACTCATAATCATGGCAAATCAGTGAACTAATGAGACTTGTTTGATAAACAGCTATTTTCTCTGAGTCTATCACCTGTGAGATGTAATACAAAAAAAAGCATCAGATTTGCTTGATTTTATTTTATTGAATTTGATGTAAGATTTGGTTTTTCTCAGGAAAAGCCTAATTAATGACCTTCCTAAATTTTTTCACCTTGGTCGTAAGTTATCATTTTTTTCCACAAAATATTTCAGGTTATGAAGATTGCAAATATGTGCTAAGTTAAATTGAATTACAAAAAATGATGACTTTATTGTTAAAAACGGATTGGTGTTTTTGAACTTCAGACTGTTCTGCCAATTGTTTGTATTTAGTTACTCCACTTGCACTCTTTTACAACTATTTGATGTCATCTTTTTGAGAATCTTTTAATATCTCAAATGATTGTGCTACTCTGTAGTGTCCACTTAAATGGCTTGAAGGCTTTAGAATAATATCAAGTTGGGTAAATTTATGAGAAATCTTTGGTTATCCATAAAGTTTTAAAAAAAATTATAACTCAGTGCAAAGGGATGGAGTCAATTAGCACAATTTTGACTTGTTTTTGTGAAGCTTGAATTGAGAAGGTAAGCTCAATGTGGCATATACTATAACTTGTAATATGATGACAAAGTTAATTGTATTTTAACTTATGGTTGAAAGCGAAACATGATATTGTTATGTAGCTATATGTATATTTTTATGTTTCAGATCATATATATATTAATGCATATTAAAATTAATTGGCAAAATAAATGTATGTATGATTAAGATTAGGGACCTGGAAGCTGAAAATTGGTTTTGGAATATTCAGTCTACCTTAAACAATTGGTATTAAAAGGCTATTCTTTACTTTTGTATAATCTGCTCAGAGAGTGGAGATTCTTGTCAGAATATTCTGAGCCTTTAAGTTAACTTTTGTCATGCTATTGAATTGTTAAAACAAAGACAAAGATTTGTCACATCTTAAAGCTCTTAGGTCTCTTATTAACTATAATGTTTAATAAGGTTTATTAAAAAAAGAAAACACACCTGTATTGTCACTCCAGCTATTAAGTCACCCAAAGTAATCATTTAGCTATGTTTTTGTTTAGAAAAATAAAACTGTGGAGATATTATTGCATTCAGAGTCATCTTTGGCACTTCTTTGGTGACCAAAGTACCTAAGGCCTGTTCCCTCAGCTGAAATCTATGAAATGGTAATCAGTAGCAACAGGGATGCTAGGAACGATGAGGTATATTTGGTATGTACCACATTTCTTCATTAGCTGAGCCCTGTTTTAGGAACTGCCCTGAGGATATGTGGGGAAAGTTGTCAGGTAAAAAGAGAAAGTCAGCCTTTCCTGAGTAAATTTACTGACACAAATATGTTCCATCAGAAATTGTACACTTGCCAGGGTGGAGAGAAGGGCTTTGGGGATTTGTCAGAGCTCTCATTGAAATAATTAACCAAATCTGTATGAAATGGTTATGTATTATATCTCTATAAGAGGTTTCTACTTTCACCAATTGATATTTCTAGTTACTGAAATAAATTTAATCCATTCAGATTTGTCCTCAATAGGAAGTTTCTGGGCTCCCCTCATCATGTCTGAAGGATCTGATGTGACATGGCAGAAATTGTGTCTGTGGAAGACATAGTACAGCAGGACACACTAAAAGTCACACTGAAAAGGACTGTGCTTCCCAGTGTGAGCTGACATCGCCACTATGAGGGGATCTTCCGAGGTCCCACCAGGTGCTGAGTCATGCCTCGGGCCTCTTTAGACCAGAAGCAGTTGACAGCATGAAAACAGACTCTGATCAGGATCCAGCAGAACAGAAATAATTACATAGGGCTGGATTATGGGATCAATGGGGGAAATTTAAACGTGCTCCGTGTTTTATTTTCTCATGGGCATGTGAAGAAGTCTTTTTCCTTGGTGATCTATTTCTAATCCTCAATTAGGGAAGCTATACTTATGCAAGCTGCAATGAAACTTTCTGAAAGGTACCTCATTCCATGAAAGGAAACCATTACTTTCAAAATTCTGGAAAAGTATTTTATGGAGAATCTTAGTGTAGATTATAAACTAACAAACCCTCAAAGGAATGTGAAGATAGTGGTGATTTCATTCTGAACTTGGATTTCAGATGAATATCTTCATAATGGATTAAGCTTAGACAAATATATAGAAAGACATTGACTTATCCTAACTGCTATAAATCCATAAACAGTCAAACTATTTTTATAGATAACATGAAAAATGTTAATTTTCCTGTCCACAATCTACTTAGGGCAGTAATCAGATTCTATTACAATGCCTTACTGGGATTCTTTGTCTTTCATGGCCATGTACTCATTTTTATAAGTTCAATAAGAATCATGCCTTATTCTCACCAGGATATAATTGAAGGGATTGTTAGTGCAACCAGAGCACTAATGTGTCATATATAAGAATATGTTTCATTTACTCATATACGGCAAGACCACTTTTTAGGGATCTAGGGGTTAGAGTGGAACAAATGCTTACTAAATTGCCTTTCCAGGAAGCTGGGCTGATAACTGTTCTATGGCTTACAGGGGCCCTCCCAGCTTTACAGGTATTAAGGAAGGTCATTTCCTGGCAGGCCAGAAACGTTGGCAGAATTGAGGGATCTCCAAAATAGGAAATCTGTCATATTTAGAAATACTACAGGCAAAACTTAGTGGAGACATTTTTCGGTTTTGGTTCCTTAGCCTTGGAACACATGAGCTAATAAGAGCTAATTAAAAAAATAATTAAAAAAGAATCTTTGGGAGGTGAACAAAGATGTCTTCCATAATCTTTAGATGGAAGTTTGTTCTCTGGTTTTAGTGGTTGTTCAGCATCATCTCTCTCAAGATTTGTTGACATTCAACAAGAAGGCTATGTATGTTTATTAATATCTTTTACTGCAACTATGTAAATGAATCAAGCCAAACAGATTAGAATACACAATATTTAGGTACAAGTTAAGAGACCATGAGGCCTGAAGGATGAGAAGGAGTCACCACATAAGAGGCAGGAGAAAGAATATTCTTGTTAGAAAGAACAGCTTGTGTGAAGACCCTGGTATTGGAAAGAGCTTGATGTGCCATAGGGTCTTCTCAGAATCCTTGGAGTATGGAAAGCGAGCAGAAAGTAGAGAAAGTGAGAGGTGGGCAACAGATGAAGGAGGCTATTGCCACATCATACAGAGGCTTAACAGACCTTGCTAGGTATGTTATTCCAAGTGTGTTTGGAATGCTCTGAACATTTTTGAGTAGTAAAGTGAGATGATTTGGTTAACGATCACCTTGTTTCCATCTGAAGACAGGTGAGAAGACACCGGTGTTGAGGATGGAAGGCCAAGTTGAGCTGCTGACAAGAAGTAACAATGTTTTGGACCAGGGCTAACAGCAAAGGAGAGAAATGAGTGCACTTGAGCATATTTTGTAGGGAGAGCCAAGGATGTTGGCATTAGAGCAATGGAGGAATCAAGGATGGCTTCTAGATTTGTGGTGTGATTACATATGCATGTCCCTAGCTTTATTTGCCAAGATAGTATTTCGCTTTCCCTGAAGAAGTTTTGAGAGCGGGTGGGAGAGGGAAAGAAGTCAGTGATTTTCGCAAATATTTATGGAACACCTATTGTATGTCAAGCACTGTGCTAGGTGCTCACTAAGTATTGGTTGAAAAAGATTTGTTTGTCTCCTGTGAGGCTTTCCAGTGACCAAGAAAGAAGATCAGAAATAGTTCTGAGGGCCTCAGAGAGTAGGTGTAGAAACATTGAGTGGAAAGGAAGAGCCTGGGAAACCTAAAGCAAACCATTCTAAGACCCTATCCTTGGAGGCACAGAGAAGCCCTGCCTCTCTCACCCTTTCCCATGGCTCTTTTGGCACAGTTCCAGCAACCTGTGCTTCCTGCATGCCCTGCCCCTGTTGATGCCTGTTCATTTTATCATAGCTTCAAGTATAAGCCCTCTTGGTGGAAACTCAACACAAGTCTCCTTCAGCCTCCCATCCATCTTCCAGAGTTGCATTGTTGTAGATCGTAGCCCCTAAATATATGTAGCTATTTAAATATGCATTTAAATGAATTAAATTACATAAAATTAAGAGTTTAGTTCCTCAGTTCCCCCAACCATATTTCAAGTGCTCAGTGGTCATGGATGACTAGTGGCTGCCATATTGGGAAGCACAAAAAGAGAATATCTCCTTTATTACAGTTCTATACGACAATGCTGATCTAGACACTGTAGGCCTAACTGAGCTATAAATTTACTAATTCTCCTTCTTATGTAAAGAGTCTTTCCCTTCTGTCTTGCTTCTCCCTTCTGTAAACTTGGGCTATCACTTAGCAGTTGCAGGACCTTGGGTAAATCACTTAAACCTTTTGAACCTCAGTTTCCTTATGTGTGAAATCAGAATGAAAATGGTACCATGGCTACCATGTGCAGGAAAAGAACTGCCTGGCATCCAGTTAGAGCTTATTTCCTTTGTTATGATGCCCAATCGTGCATGGACATAATAAACCACCACTCTAAAAATAGCCACTTTCTTTCTGCACAAGCTCCTCTGTCACTCATGAACAAATTAAATTTCTTTTGTATAATGGCTGTGACATTCTGTTTGTATTTTGGTAGGAACATTTTGGAATAGCTTAGCATGTCTTGGGACCAAACTAGAGAGAGTGGAGGGAAGAGCCCTACTCTGAGAGTTTGGAAGAGGGCAAGAACAGGAAGAACTAGCCTGAGCGTGTGGCAAGGTGAAACCTGGACAGGATGAGAGGTCATTAGCCTATCAACAGGAAACTCACAAATAATATATTTACGGATAACTGGCTGACCAGATGTTTACAGAAATACATGGAGTTTCCATACTCATCAAGAAAAGAAAATGAAAAAGAATGCAGATTTACCCAGAAATGAGACAAGGCATTTATAAGAAATGATCTTTCCACCATGTCATCTGGAGTGTTGAGAAACAGCTTTCCCGTCACAATTCCAGCATTGTTAATGAGGAGGGTCACGTCACCGACTTCTTTTTTAACCTGGACAGAAGTGAAACAAACATTAATTCATTTGGGGCTGTTACATTTTTATATTTATTTTTCCAGGTTACCGTTTTTTCCCTCGTTTTATTCAGGGAGTTTCTTTAAAACTAGATATTTGTTTGATTTTTCACATAGAAAACCAACAATTTTAAAGTAACTTTATGATCTAATTGTATTAAAAACACTGTGATTTGCCAACTTTGCTTAAAGAATTAAAGAAGTGTGTGTGTGTGTGTGTGTGTGTGTGTGTGTGTAGAGATGACCTAATATTGCAACATCTTTTCTCTACCTCCTATTTCTGCTATGCTACTAAGCCTTTTCTGCCAGATGCTAATGCCAGGGGTGTCGTATGAGTGGTGTCTCCCCGTATGCCTCCAGATGTCTTCCTTCAGATGACAGTTAGGACTTCCCTCAGCCTGGTGTGCCTGACACTTTTGTTAGTGCCTTCTTCCTGACTTGTCTGTGAATCGGGTAGCAGGAGCACATCCTATCCCCCTGGAGCCTGGCCAGTGCTTGGCACGAAGACATCCCAAACACAGATGTGTTTGGCCCACAGCCCAGAGACCTCTGTGAGCCTGTGTACTTCTATCCAAAAGACCTCCCTAGATCTAATTCCTGTCTGAGGCTGATGTTTCCCTGAGGTCCACAGCTGTGCTGCAGCAATTTCCTTCCCCCTTCCCCTCTGCATTGCCCACCTTGCCTGATTGCATAATCCATGATCTACCACCAGCCCTCCTCAGAGGAAAGCATTCTCCTGGAAACACTGCAGGGACCGTTTTTCTCTCTTTCACCTTCTTGTCTCAAATCATGGCTTTGTAGGCAACATCAACACAGCTGACCCAGGAGTAAAGCATGATGCATGTTTAAATAATTTGAATACCTTTTTTTTTTTCCCTGAACTAGATTTTTTGTGGTGATGCCACCATCTCTTTCTTTGTTTCTGAACAGGAAGCACTTCCTGCCTTGACTTGATTTTCTAGTTCCTGGTTCATACACCGCTTTGTGTTGAGCTTTCCAGATAATATGATTGGGACATATTAGGCAAATATTGCTTCTGATGTAGTCAAGCCAAAGAAACTATGACAGAAATGATTACAATTGCTGAGCTGAGTTTGGGCTGAGGGATTAGACCCCTCTACTTTGGGAAGATTCAAGACAGAGGAACATATGCAGCAGAGGCTAACTTTTAAAGAGAGACATCCCAAGAGAATCAGTGTGTGCAACTGCTGCCTCTTAGACCAATTGTGAGGGAGAAACATGGACCTGAGAAAGAGGTGGAATCTTTGATGTCAGACATTCTTGAATATTTAAGTAAAACCTAGTGGTCACTGTCATCGTGTCTAGGAAGGGTAGGTAACTACAATGGTAACTACAATGGGGTACCACTCGGTCATAAAGAAGAATGACATCGTACCATTTGCTATGATATGGATGGACCTAGAGAACATTATGCTAAGTGAAATAAGTCACTCAGAGAAAGACAAATACCATATGATCTCACTTATGTGTTGAATCTAAAGAACGGAACAAATGAGCAAGGTAAACAGAAACAGTCTCAGAGCTATAGAGAAAAAACTGAGGGTTGCTAGATGGGGAGCGGGGTGGTGGATGAGGGAGAAGGTGAGGGGATTAGAAAGCATGATTGGTAACTACAAGATTGCCACTGGGATATGAAAGACACTTTGGGGAATATAATTAATAATATTGTAAAGAGTTTGTAGGGTATCTGATGGACAGTTGTCTTATTAGGGAGACCACTTCATGGACGGTGTAGATGCCTGACCACTGCACTGTACACCTGAAGCTGAAGCTGAATAATGGTGAATGTCAACTATAATTTAATATATATATAGTCATAGGATGTGGAGTTCAGCATAGGGAGTAGAGTCAATGGAATTGTAACAGCTATGTATGATATCCAAGGGGAGGTAGATTGGGGAAGGGAACTATCACTTTGGGAGGGGTTTAAATATCTAATTATTACATTGTTTGTACACCTGAAGCTCAAAAAAAAAATTGCACAACTAATAAGCTACAGAGCCAGGACTAGTCCTCATTTCTGCTGACTCCTGATGGTAAATGAATCTCTGAGAAAAGCAGTTGGGGAATAACTCAGAAGCCTTATCAGATGCCCACTTCCATTGTTTAATTTTATACTCCTTTGTGGAGACAGGCTCCTGACATGCAGAATCATGTAGAGATCTTGGGGGAAGTATGACAGTCTTTTCTTCCCCTCTCTTTGTAAAAACACATACTAGATGCAATATTTTTCTTTGGCATAGAAGCTAAGAAGGACACCAATCAGCTTACCTGATCAGCAACTCTGTAGACCTCTTGCCTGTTGCTGCAGTCACACTTATAGGCAAATACTTTCACACCACCCTTTTCTTTGGCCAGCCTACACGTTTCCAAATTACTTTCTTCATTAATGTCCCATAGAACTAAAATGGCTCCCAGCCTGGCAAATTTGATGGCCATTAACCTCCCAAGTCCACTTCCAGCTCCTGTTATAAGCACAATCTCTCCAGCAACATTCTTTTTTCTCTTGGGAATTATCTTGAAAATTAAAGATTCTAGAAAATAATATACAAATTTTCCCAAAAATAGGGAGGTATCTAAAACCACATCCATGATGATTCACTGAAGAAAAGATTGTCCTAGTAAGAAAAAAGGTAACTGATAAATTAATTATATTATCACAATTGCAATACACATGAAGTAGTGAGTACAATGGTATTTACCCTTGAGACATTAATTCTCCAAAATATGTATTTTAGCAACACCTTCTAAAATCGTTGAATTTTAAAATTATATAAATAATGACTATGAAAATATTTTAGTTTAACAAGAATCTTTTCAATTGACAGTGCACTTTTTTACGCAATCTAATTTGACTTGTAGGTAGATCACAGATTACTAGGGAAGCTTTATAATTAACGACACAGGTCTTTGAGTCTTGATTTTCCCATCATTATGTGACTAGTAAACCAAGACTGGATTCTCAATCTAGTTGTTTTTCTATTGTATGAACTCTCTTGATGATCTCAAATCTAATAGAAATTTGTTTTTCATTAGGCAGTTGTTCAATAATATAAAATAACATCATAACAATAAAAGCCTTTATACATTTTCACTTGATCCTTACACTATTCCTCTAACAAAATAAAGCAGGTACGATTATTATTATTTTATAGTGAGAATCTGAGACAAAAAAGATTGAGTAGCTTTATTCAAGTTCACTAATAAAATAAGCAACATTAGGTTTAAGGAAGAGGCTTCCTGCATTGTATTATAGTCCAGGACTTTACCATTAGAATAGGCTTTTCTTGGAGTCAATGTATGTTTTTCCCACATCCATCATTTAAAAAAATAATGCAGCATTTTTTGTTTCTGGTCACACATCCTTGATTTTTGACAATCATATTCTGTTATACTTGAACTTTTTAGACAATTATTTCATGTAGAAATTAGACAGGGATATCTACAAAACCCAGATTAAAACAGACCACAGCTACCTGAAAATAACCACTAGTACCACAATAATAATAATAATAATAATAATAATAATAATAATAATAAATAATGCAGCAATACATATGGAATCTTCCTACAAACCAAGGAGTTCTAAGTGCTCCATATGCATTTAACTCTTGCAGAGTTGCCCTATTTTACAGTTAGGAAAACAGTTACTAACAGGTTAAGGAAACTAGTCCATGATCACACGGTTAATAATAGTGAAGATGGAATTTGAGTCCACACGATGACTTCGCTGTCCAAGCTGTCAAATGCTAAAAAGTATAGCAAAAAAAATTTTTTTTTTAAAGATTTTGTTGGGGAATTGGGGGAGAGGAACAGACAAGTTGCTGTCTTTTTGTTCTTCAGTCTAGTTGCGGAGGCCGTTGCTTCACTGGCCCATGTTGGTATCGTCAGTGCACCCGGATGAGGCAGATTGGTCGCTGGCCTCTGGATGGTCGCTCACCGCGGCTATTGGCAGCTCACACTGGCTGCCAGCCACTCACGCTGGCTGCCGGCCACTCACTGTAGCCTATGGCAGCCCACTGCAGCAGGGGCTGCAGTCTATACTGTGGCTGGGGCTCACGCAGCCCAGCTCCAGGTGGAGCTGTTGTTAGTTGCAGAGGGCAGTTTGGCCCTCATATGTGGGATCCGAACCAGGGCTGCTGGTGTCCCAAACCAGCTCTTAACCAATGCGCCACTCAGCCGGCCCAAAAAAAAGAAAAATTTTTTTTAAAAAACGGCAAAAGCTGGGCCGGCCGAGTGCCTCAGTTGGGTAAGAGCTTGCTCAAGAGTGCGAGCTGAGCTCTTAGCAACAGCAGTTCGATACCCAGCCCAAGCTGAGCTGCTGCTGAGCTGCCAACAGGTGGCAGGAAGGCTCAGCTAAAATAAAATAAAAAATAAAAAAGGCAAAAGATGAATCTGGTAAAAAGAATTATCTTTGTCTTAACATCAATTTTATGTTAAGTCAGTCAGGGCTTAATTTTGAGATGTCCTGAAGACCCAAGCGAAGACACCGAAGGACCCAAGCTGCCTTCACCTTGCTGTTAGCCCTGACCTGCTAGAAATTCCCATTGAAATAAGATATTGAAAGAGCATTATTGCCAGAACACTATTATAAATATGTGGGTTTGAGGTGGGAAGAAAAATCCTGCAGAAGCCTGCCTTTAGGACAGAGGAAGGAGTAAGGGCATTACAGATCTCTCCCATTAACTCATTTGGATTTATTAAGAATATTAACCACATCCCTAAAAGTATTTTCCTTGGAAAATTTTAGGGACTTCCACTTACCTTAATGTTCACTGAGTTAATGCACATTTCAGGTTTACAATCAGGAAAGACATCAAGCTAGAGAAAATTCACTTTCTTCTCCAAGCTTATATAAACTTTTCTGGCCCAGACACAATCCTGGCAACATGTAGTATATTGTGATTATGAAAAGAAATGATATCATCTATTAAAAATAAATGTAAATGTAATGGAGAAAGCATTCTGGGTTGCAAGAGAAGATTGCAACTTTCCTCATACTTTTTCTGTAGGAGAAAGTTTATTCTCAAAGTGGATGATTTGTCTTGAAAGAAATTCAAGTAGCTTTCATAAAAATTATTAAATTTCGGCAACATATTGCTACACTTTGGGACTATTCTGAGGACAAGAGTTTAGACATGTGTCCAACCATTCATTGTTTAAATGTTACCTGAACTCAGAGACCTTATTCTTAGGCTGCTGAAAGCATTCAATTTTGAAACAAAGGAGAAAAGTACATGTAAGTCCTGCATTGTAGGAAGCGCTGCCCAGAAAAGACTATTGCTCCCAGGTGGGTCCTTGGGCAGTCGTGGCAACCAGGCAGTTAGAAAAAAATCATTGAGCATTATGATGAGCAAACATTTATCAAGTACTCCACTGCACTCTCTGCTTTCCATGCCTCATTTTATTTAATCCTCAAAATAGTCCTGTGGGTTAAGTATGAGATTCAGGTAGACACGTAACTCTCCAAGGGGTGCACAATTCTTGCATAGAAGTGGGATTTCAGCCCAGGCTATGATTCTAGAATGCCTGCTCTTTTGACCACTACACATGTAAGTTCCCTAAATAACTTTCAATAAACTGGACTTTGAATCACAGGACCTCCTTTCATTTTTCAGGCACTGCCTGAGTGCTTTAGACTAAAGGATGTCTGTGAGAATGGAGTAAGTAGTGTACAAATAAATATCTGACTCTCAGGAGGGTTAAGACATTGAAACAACAAATATAACAAAGCATTGTGTAAATTGTAAAATTTCAATCAAATATTGATTCCTATAATTGGCACAGGAGACTCTTTGATAATGACACTGACTTCGCAACTAGTCCATAGACACTATTGTGGAGGCATTGAAGGCTTTTCTCTACTTTTTAGAGTTTGCCTCAACTATGGCATTGCTGAGGAGGGCTTGGGAGAGGGGATTGCACAGGAGTTTATCTGAGTCCCATTTTTCCAGTGAGCTGTTGGTAAACGTAGGAGCTTGTCATGGGGTTAAATCCATGCGTTCACCTAAGACCAGACCAGCCTACAAGCAGGCTTCCCTCAGCACCTTCCTGCCTTTCTCCCTCATCTTTTCACCATCTCTCCCCGTCACACTGCCAAAAGTCAGTAAAGTAAACAAAAACAATTAGAAAAAAAGAATAGACATTGGAGATGATAATAAAATTACCTCCTGCACTTATTTAAAAAATGCACTAAATTGTGCCCAGAGAAACTGGCCGTCAGTAGTGGGCATCTAATATTTTCTCCTGAGTAGCCAAAAGACCTAAATCTTACCTGCAGAAAGGTTGTACTCCAGTGGCATGAGTTCTAGGGGACGAAGCAAAACACAGCACATGTCAGCTGCTAGAAGCTGTCTCTTAAGTGATTTTGGTTTTACTTGCCCTCCCACACTTTTTGCCATCTCTGTGGGTGCCAGATAATGGTGTGTCAACAGTGAGCATTTACCTTAGCTTACTCATGTTGATATTACTGCAACATGTGGCATACTTTCAACTCCCACAGTAGTCTGAAGTAAAGGTGTGACCTGGAAAGCACATGTTTAAATTAATTTATAGGTGTAATGCTGCCACTATCATCAGGCTTCTTGCGGGTATATTAAAATATTTACTTCTACCTTAGGAAAACAGAAACACTTTTTTCGATTGTTTAGTTTTTAAGCTCAGTTAGGAAAATGTAAAACTCAGTTGCTGACTCATCTAACAACTTGAGAATCAGGATACATTATTCTCCTCAAATTTTTTTTTCCCCTCAAATTTTTATTATGAAAAATTTCCAACACAATAAAACTTTAAGGAATAGTTCATAAGTGTTCCAAAAATCCATAAGTAGACCAAACTTTTGTTAACGTTTTACCAGATTTGCTTTCTAGCGCCCCCTTTCTTTTGGAGAACAATTTAAAAGTAAGTTGCAGATATGACACACCTGCAAGTAACCAGCACTCATCTCTGAAGAAGGAAGTTACTATACATAACTGAAATAAATGTATCATACCTAATGAAAGTAATATTAGTTCTATAATACCATTTGATATTAAGCCATATCCAGATTTCCCCATGAGTCCCAAAGATCCCATCAAGCTTTATGTATTGCATTTAGCTGCTATCTCTCTTTAATAACTTTCTGCCTAGAATAGCTCTGTCCATCTCAAAAAACATTTTTAATATATGTGTCATTGGCCAGGTGCTTTATAGAATGTCCTGTATTCTCTATCTTTCTGACTTTTTTTTTTTAAAGATTTTATTGGGGAATTGGGGAAGAGGAACAGCATTGGGGAACCTGGGAAGGGGAACAGACAAATTGCTGTCCTTTTTGTTCTTCAGTCTAGTTGTGGAGGACGTTGCTTCACTGGCCCATGTTGGTATCATCATTGCTCTCTTCTCGGGTGAGGCAGATCAGTCGCAGGCCTCTGGATGGCCGCTCACAGTTGCTCTTGGCAGCTCACACCAGCTGCCAGCCACTCACGCTGGCTGCTGGCCACTCACTGAGCCTATGGCAGCTCACTGCAGCAGGGACTGCAGCTATGCCGACCCGGGGAATCACAGTAGCCCAGCTCCAGGTGGAGCTGCTGTTCACCATCTTAGCAGGTAGAGGGCAGTGTCACTGGCCCTCATATGTGGGATCTGAACCGGGGCCGCTGGTGTCCCAAGCCATCTCTTAACCAATGTGCCACTCGGTCGGCCCTCTTTCTGACTTTTTTCATGGTGTCATTTAACTGGACTTCATCCCCTGTAACTTCTGCAAGCTTCAGGTTAGATTTAGAGTCTTGATTACATTCAGATTACACTTTTTTTTTTGGCAAGAAAATATCATTCATACTGTTGAACACTTCATATTACAACCTGTCACAATGTCTGGTGTCAGGCTATTCCACCATTAAGATGCTGAATGTAGTTCCTAGGAGGTGGTAGCAACCACAAACTTTCTCCATTGTAAAAGCACATTTTCTGGTTACAGTTACTAGTAGTTTGTGGGGTGGCACTTGGGCATCATGTGAGTATATTGCTTTCCACAATCTTTCAACTAATGATTTAAAAAATATATAGGCTTCATTTTTGTAGAGCAATTTTAGATTCACAGCAAAGGAGTGGAAAGCACAGAAAGTTCCTTCTTCCTCAATCACACCCACAGCCTCCTCCACTTTCAACATCTGCACCAGATGTGACATTTGTTACAATTGATAAGCCCACATTGACACATTGTTATCACCCCAAGTCCATTGTTTATATTAGGATTCCTTTGTTTTGACAGATGTGCAATCTTCACTATTATAGTATCATACAGAGTAGTTTTATGCCTTAAAAATCCTGTGTTCCATCGATTCATCCCTCCCTCCCCAGCCCACGGCAACCACTGCTGTTTTACTGTCTCCATAGTTTTGACTTTTCCAGAATGTCATATAGTTGGAATCATACAGTATTCAGGCTTTTCAGATTGGCTTCTTTCAATTAGTAATATACATTTAAGTTTCCTCCATGTCTTTTCATGGTGTAAGAGCTCTTTTTTTTTAATAGCTGGGTAATATTCCATTGTTGAATGTACCACAGTTTGTTTATCCATTTATCTATTGAAGGATATCTTAGCAGCATCTTAGTGAGCAATTATGAGTGAGGCTGCTAAAAACATCCATGTACAGGTTTTTTTTGGACATGTTTTCAAATCCTTTGGGTAAATACTAAGGAGCATGATTGCTGGCTTGTATGATAAGAGTATATTTAGTTTGTGAGAAACTGCCAAACCAACTTTCAAAGTGGCTGTCCCATTTTGCATTCCCACCAACAATGAATGAGAGTTCTGTTGCTCTTTATCCTCCCTACCACTGACCATTGTCAGTGTTTTGGAGTTTAGTCATTTTAGTAGGTGTGTAACACACCCAATGACTTTAAAGTCCTCTATGACCTTTGACTGAATTGATGACTTGCAAAATGATTTTCTAATTTAGCATTCTTTCTGCATTATTATTTGGCCTTCGTCTGTAAAAGGAAACATTTTGCTGTTTTTTATTTTTATTTTTTAATCTCTCTCACAGCAGGGAATTCTAAAGAAAAGAATGTCCATGTGAATTTACCATGCTTTGCACTCTGCTGGGACTCACAGAAAGCTACTGGAAGACCGACTATTACTTCATTATTTTTTTTGTATTCCCCATAAAACTGAACCCAATGCTTTGCATATAACAAACACTAAGAGGAGGCCTGTGCTTAGTGAGGGGGTCTCCTTTGTGCCTCTATCCACTGCTGACCAGAGAGGGAGAGCACAGATGGGTTGTTTGCATTCCTATTTCTACCTTTCATACCTTTGTTCATGGAAGTCTGTCCTCAAAACCCCAGTCTCTCAAAGAAACTTGCCTTTGCCACTGACACCTTAATAATCAACTAACTGTAGCACACCCAGGTTCCACACAGTCTCAGTGAGTTACAGGACCCTGGCACGGAAATGGCATTTTATTTCCCTAGAATTGAATTATCTTAGCTCTCAAGCCTCTATTTTTACTGATGGCAGATAATCTTACAAATTCAAAGTGATTCCCTGTTTCTTCTAAATTAAAGCCTAGTCTTTTTAGATTGACAATAAAATAAGTTCAGAAGTGTCCTAAATTAAATTGCAGCAGGCCAGAGGGTGGAAGGAAGAGACAAGAGAGATTAATCAGTTAGCAATTTGATAAAGATGAACTGGAACTTTAAACAAACATAATCAGTTTATATTTGCTTCAAGAATGTCTGTGGGAGGAGCTAGGGCTTATGGACGGTCTCACACTCTAGTAATTGTAATCATGACAACCCTACAGGAAGAAATCTATGTTTATAATAAAGCTCTATGATTCTAACTTCCTTTTCCCTTCCATAAATACCCTTCTATCTTGACATGTAGGCCAGAGGGCTCACGTGGTTTGCCATACCTGCATGCGCTGGGTTGCAACACTTTCTTTTTCCTGAACAAATCTTTTTTAGTGATGAAACACCTGGTCAGTGTTACTTTTCAGTCTACAAACAAAAGACTGCTTAGATACCTCAATGTATGTTGAAACTTGAATTAACTTCCAGGTGGATATTTCCAAGATTATCTAGAGAGAAGATCTGGGTAGCCAACCATCAAGTGCAGCCATAGCCTGCTTACCCATAAACTTTCTGGACAATGGCCCACAACCCATCCTGAAGAGTAAATACTTCTTTCTTATGCACCCTGAGCCTATTCCAGAAAAGCATTCAGTCATGAGAGATTTTGATTAACAAGACAGTCAATCTGCAACAGAGTGGAATGCTGGGTCTCTGACTCCACCTTCTTCAAGCCTGTGTGGTACCCATGGCCTTCAGCTCTGAATTAGATACGCTAATCATTAGAGGAATTCTGCTTGGGGTTTGAGTTTTTACAAAAACAACTCCTCCCATTTTCTCTTTCCTTAACATAAAAGAAGCCTGAACTCTGTACATTCTTAAGATGGATTTGAGGGGGCCGGCTGAGGGGCGCGTTGTTTAGGAGCTGGCTTGGGACACCAGCTCTGAGCAGTGGGGCCCTAGTTCAGATTCCCCATATGAGGGCCAGTGACACTGCCCTCTACAGCTAAGATGGTGAACAACAGGTCCATCTGGAGCTGGGCTGCTATGAGTCCCCGGGGACGGCATAGCTGCAGCCCCTGCTACAGTGGGTTGCCATAGCCTACAGTGAGTGGCCCGCAGCCAGTGTGAGCGGTGGGCAGCCAGCGTGAGCAGCCGTCCAGAGGCCGGCGACTGATCTGCCTCACCCAGGAAGAGTGCAGTGATGATACCGACATGGACCAGTGAAGTAATGTCCTCCACAACTAGACTGAAGAACAAAAGGACAGCAACTTGTTCATTCCCCTTCCCTGATTCCCCAATGCTGTTCCCCTCCCTCAATTCCCCAATTAAAAAAAAAAATCTAAAAAAAAAAAAAAAGATGGATTTGAGGATTAGGTGTCCCATCTTGTAGGCTGGTGCCTCTTGATCAATATACTTTTCCTTACTCTAGACTCAGACGTTTTGAGTTTTGGTCTTTCAAAGCATTGGACACACGGGCTTCAGACCGGAAACAAATTCAAATACTGCACCTGCCCTACCCCTTTGGGTGGCATCAGGGTACTGTATGGGCTGTGGGTCCTCTGTGAGTGACTTTCTCCACAGCTTCTTATCCTTGTGAGTTTCTACCGATGGTGTCTGCTGCTGGTTTCTCCCCTAGGTTCTGTTCCCTAGAGGCCAGGTCACTCTAGTCAGTCTGCTTCCTGTGACCCATCAGCAATTTTTCTTGATTTCCTCACTCTCCTCTCAGTTCCTACAGGCCTTTTCCTCAAAAGCTAGTTGTCATTTACTCCCCTGTAGTGGGCCCATTGTCTTTGCTTCATGCCAAGCTTTTTCCTTTTCTATGCAAAGTCCGCTAGGCTCAATTTAGGGAAGCTCAAAAAAACATATTATCCTCCAAGTTCATGTCTCAAATGGATTTCAAAGGCCTATTTTGCAACTCAGAGTTCTAAATTGGACTCTTTGTTCTGGTGAAGTGATTATTTTCTCCTCCTTTTGCTTGGGCAATAAACCTAGAGGCACGGAACTTCCCATGTAGGAATGCTGTCTTGGGCAATATTCAAATTTTAGCTGCTGATATCAGGGAGAACCAGTGGACCAAGGGTGACTCAAGGCAGCAGGGAGGATGCCTGTCATTTTCAACTGTTACTGAAAAGTGATATTGTAGAAGCAATGCCTTAGGAAGACAGATTCCATATGAGGAAAAATCCAGGAGCAACATCAATCAAAGCCTCATTCTTAGCCCTGGAGTAGGGATGCAGGAGACTAAACATCAGAGGGCAGAAAAGTTCAGTGATGGGGGTGAGGGGAACAGCTGAACCTGTCTCCTGTGGAAAAAGAACTGACATCCCTGAGAACTTGTACAGACTGTCTTTTTACCCCACGCGGTGGCTTTTAGCGACTGGGTTAGGGTCCTGCGTTTTTGATCAAGGATTGGGATCTGCATCTATGGTTATTAAAATTGTAATTAAAATCAAATCAAGTCAAAAATAAAATATTCAGTTCTCAGTCACAGCAGCCACATTTAAAATGCTTCGTCACTGCATGTGGCTCAAGGCTACCATATTGGATAACAGATTTAGAATGTTCCTCCCATTGCAGAGTCCTATTGGACAGCACCGCTTTAGGGCCTTCTAAAATCATGGGTGACCTGTCAACTCAGAACAGGGCAGCTCATTGGAAAAGACTGTAGTTGCTTTAAGAAAAGGCTGCTTATGGGCCAGCCAAGTGGCATGGTGGTTAAGAGTTGGCCTGGGACGCCAGCGGCCCCGGTTCGGATCCCACATATGAGAGCCAGTGACACTGCCCTCTTAAAAAAAAAAAGAAAAGGCTGCTTATGAAATTAAGCAATTTTAGCAACAGCAAGGCTTCTTGGTATTTCTTTCCTGGCATTTTTTCTCAGACTTTAACTCTGCTCTATTCCCAGATTTGTTCCTTGATCAAAACTTGGTTTACTTGGACCCTGCCCCTCTTTGTGACTAAGCATAATGCTTCAGTTTTGCCAGTAATCTTTTTTTAATTAAAAATAACCTTTTTATGTAAACTACTTCTATGAAAGAAGATATTTTTTCATTGTGGATTAGCAAAAATAAGAAAGTAAGGCAACTATGTCCCTAACACCCAAAGTTTACCACTATTAACACTTTCATATATTATAAATGTAGATGTGTGTTCTTGCTCTCTCTCTAACACACACATACACATACATAATACACATGTAAATGTAAAACAAAGTTATTTTGTAACTTGGTTATTATAAACTAGAAGTTAGATATAAAAGCCTAAGGATAAATGGTCAACATTTATATTTAGACAAATGATAGGTAATGTGTGATTTGTATTGTATCACATCAGCAAATTGAAATATCTAATTATTTTAATGCTGAGGTTAGTGGATTAGTGTAATAAGTAAGCATCTGGTGACTTCATCAGTCAGTTACATTTTCCCATTCATGAGTAGTAAACAAACACCTGATATATTTCAGACTGACATAATCCTTGTGGGAGTCAATAAGCTTCTTAGGTGTTACAGAATGATGATTTTCAAGTTCCATCATTCCTTCTACATTGGTAGCTAGATTTCTTCTGTAAAAAGCTGTTCACTTGGTTTCCTCAATACACAGTGTGTGGGGGCTTAAAAAATAATTTTCCTCCCACCTTGTAAATTCTTCTAGCTGAGCTAATAATCAAATTAACAGAGACAGATTAACAGGAGACAATGTCCAAAGTTCATTATACAAGTGCACATTTGCAGATGCTTTAAAAAATGAGCTCTGAGGACAGATTGGGCAGTTGAGGCTTACATGTCATTCTGGAGCTAAGGAGAAAGGGGAACTAGGGTTTGGGACCTCAAAGGGCAGGAAGGGAATTCACATGGAGATGGAAAAACAAGTGTTTGGGCAATAAATGTTTGCTGGGCCATCTTTAACACTGGACACAGAGAAGACTTTGAACAAATGGGCCTTGCTTGGTTCCTCCCTGCCTGTAACTAGTTTATATTAAACTGTAGCTATCTGTGTTGCCTTCTCCCTTCCTAGAACAGGTCCTCTGTTTAAATTCCTTTTTGGCAGTTAGTGGAGAGGTCAAAGTTTTTCTCTGAGTCTATTGTTCCTTCATAACCAGCTTAAAACCAATACCCCAAAAGGCATATTTCGGGGTAGCAAACTGCTTCCCTTCAAGTGCCTACTACAAATGCTGAATTATTTCTCTTTAGTTACTGATTTTCTAAGTAAGGAGTTGGTTTAACAGATGCCTCAAGTAGTACTTGTTTTTAAGTTCTCTCTTTTTTATTTTTATTTTTATTATTTTAAAAAGATTTTATTGGGGAATTGGGGGAGGGGAACAGCGTTGGGGAAACCGGGAAGGGGAACAGACAAGTTGTTGTCCTTTTTGTTCTTCAGTTTAGTTGTGGAGGATGTTGCTTCACTGGCCCATGTTGGTAGCATTGCGCTCTCCCCGGGTGAGGCAGATTGGTTGCCAGCCACTGGTCGGCCACTCATGGTGGCTCCTGGAAACTCATGCTGGCTGCTGGCTGCTCACGCTAGCTGCAGGCCGCTCACACTGGCTGCAGGTCACTCACGGTAGCATTTGGCAGCCCACTGTAGCAGGGGCTGCAACCTACACAGTCCCTGGCAACTCATGGCAGCCCAGCTCCAGGTCAAGCTGTTGTTCACCATCTTAGCTGTAGAGGGCAGTGTCTCTGGCCCTCATGTGGGATCCGAATCAGGGCCCCACTGCTCAGAGCTGGTGTCCCAAGCCAGCTCCTAATCAACACGCCACTCAGCTGGCCCAGTTCTCTCTTTTTTAAATAATACTTTTTATTGGGACAATGGTAGACTCACATGCAGTTGTAATAAATCATATAGAGCAATTCCTGTGTACCCTTTAACCAGTTTTTATACTGGTAACATTTTGCAAAACTATGGTACAATATCATAGCTGAGATATTGACATTGATACAATCTGCTACATCTTATTCAGAGTCCCTCAATTTTACTTGTACTCATTTGTTTGAGTGTGTGTATGTGTGTACGATTTTCTGTATGATTTTCTCACATGTGTATGCTTGCGTATTTACTGCCACAGTCAAGGTGCTGAATAGTTCCATCATTACAGGGGTCCCCTGAGTTGCCCTTTTGTGATTACACCCACCATAACCCCACACCTTATTACCCACTCCTGATCTCTAATCCCTCACAATCACTAATCTGTTCTCCATTTCTAGAATGTTGTCATTTCAGAAATGTATAAATGAAATCATGTAGTATGTAATCTTTTGAGACTGTCTTTTTTTCCACTTAGCATAATTCCATAGCAGTTCATCGAAATTGTCATGTTTATCAATAGTTCAAATTCTTTTGTTTTTAGGATTGTTATACACTTACAACTTTTCATAGACTAAGGGCACTTAAATCAACTGAGCTCATTATTTTGATGCTGAATTGTCACAACTTTAGCATGTTGGATCACCCTCCAGCTGGTGCCTGAATACTTTCTGTATGTCCCCATCATTTTAAAACAATAAATTTATTTATTAATTTTATTTATAATAAAATTATAAATAATTTTAAAAAATTATTAAAAAATTATAAATAAATTTATTTAATAAATTTACTATTTATTTACTTAGCAATTACTAATAATTGCTATTATTACTGAAATGTGCACAAATCATAAAGGTATAGCTCAATGGATTTTCAAAAAGACACAAAGTTCAGATCAAGAAAAAAAAAATACCACCACTCTAAAATCCTTTGTGTGCCCCATCTGCAGTCACTATTCTCCCATACCCCACTAATCTAACACTATAGAATAGCTTTGGCTATTTTTGAACTTTCTGTAAATGGAGTTTTACAGCATGTATTATTTGTTTGTTTGTTTTTCTGTCATCTTTCACTAACATTGTTCATAAGATTCATGTTGTTGCACATATCGGTGGCTTACTCATTTTCACTGTTGTATAATATTCAATTGTATCAATGTACCATTCTGCTATTGATGGGCATTTGAGTTATTACTAGGTTTGGATACTACAAATAATGCTATGAGCATTCTTATACAAGTCTTATACAAATCTTTTGGGACACAGAAATATAAATTTCTGTGGGTAAAATCCTGGGAATGAAATTGCTGGTTCAAAGGGTATGTGCATGTTGTACTTTAGGAAACATTGCCAAAGAGTTTTACAAAGAAATCATACCACTTTATACATCTGCCAGCACTGTATGAAAGTTTCAGTTGCCCCATATCTTGACTGACACTTGGTATTGTCTGTCTTAAGTTTTAGACATTCTGGTATGTATAGACAGTCCTCTCTTTGTATGATTCTGGTGTGCTTGAATTTTAGTTACTACACTTTAGTTAAATCACACCAGTCCTTTAAAAGCATGGTTCACATCAGTTATCATGGTATGTTAATGGTGAGTAATTGCATAAAGTGCAAATTTTGCTGTTAGCTCTTCAGTCTGAAAATCATTACATAAATAGTAGATGTGGGGGCCAGCCGAGTGGCGCGGTGGTTAAGCGCTGACTTGGGAAGCCAGTGGCCCTGGTTCGGGTCCCACACATGAAGGCCAGTGACACCGCCCTCAAAAAAAAAAAAAGTAGATGTGCATCATAATCTGTGACCTGTTATGCCACATCTTGTAGTCTATTGGTAATGGGTCACTGTGTATCCATTATTTAATTTATACACAGACAGCAATGTGTATAGTTATATTAGCTCCTTGTCTCCCACTAATAAACCCATGTGATATTTTATATAAATACATAATTTAAAGAGGGAATTGGCAGCAAAGAAATGAAAACTGATAACATTGAAAGTAAATCAGATGTGATTAGAAGATAAGAAAATGATACAGTAAAGGGAAGATAGAATGAGACCTGGGCCCTGCATGGAGATTGGCACAAACTATATTAAAATGTTTTATGAATACAAAAACAAAGTAAAGATGCTTCAACATCTTTTAGTTTAAACTGCATTGTGAATAGAAAGCTGCTTATAGTTGAAATAGAGTGTTTACTTCTAATTTGGAATGAAGACTGTAAAAAAAAAAAAAAACCAGCTAAACCAGTTTGGCCAGCATGTAGGCCAACTGTTGAAGTTGGTTGCCACATTGAAAGAAAAGAATAATTACAAGAAGACTGAAGAAGAGCCCTTTATGCCAGTATGTGCTGGTTTCAGCATGTTAGCATTTGGCATGAATTAATAAATATGAAGCTAACTGGTGACCCTCTAGTGCAGATAAGGATGCTGCTTGTGAAATGTGTACCCAGATTCTAAGGACTAGTTAAGGCAGGTGGTAATGATGATCATCACATATTTATTGTTGACCAGACAAGTCTTTTCAGGAGGGTGTAATGGGTTGAAAGATGGCCCCAAAGGTATGCTTATATCCTAATTCCTGGAGCCTTTGAATATTACTATGGCAAAGGATGTGATTAAGGAGAGGATGTTGAGAGGAGGATATTACCTTATATTAATCTGACTGAGCCCTAAATGCAATCACAATGTACAGGCATACCTCAGAGATATCTTGTATTCTATTCTAGACCACCACAAAAAAGCGAATATATGAATAAAGTGAGTCATGAATTTTTTGGTTTTCCAGCACACATAACAGTTATGTTTACACTATATTGTAGCCTATTAAGTGTACAGTAGCATTATGTCTGAAAACAATGTACACACCTTAACTAAAAAATACTTTATTGCTAAAAACTGCTAACCATAATCTGAAAAATGGGACCGACAGACTTACTTGATGCAGGGTTTCCAGAAAGCTTCAATTTGTAAAAAACATAGTATCAGTGAAGTGCAATAAAGTGGAGCACAATAAAATGAGACATGCCTATATGCTCGTAAGAGACAGGTAGAGGGCATTTTGAGGCAGACCCCCAGAGGACAGACAGACACACGGAGAACTGAGAAGAGGAGGAGGCAATATGGCCTCAGAGGCAGAGATTGGAGTGATGTGGCCACAAGTTAAGGAACGTGGTGTAAACGGAAAAAGCAACAGGTTTTCTACCAGAGTCTCTTGGAGGGAGTGTGGGTCTGCTGACACCATGATTTCAGATTTCTGGCCTCCAGACTGTGAGAAAATATATTTCTGTTGTATTTGTAATAATTTGTTATGGTATCACTAGGAAACTAAGGATTTGAGTATTTAAGGCTTCTGGTATCTGTGTGGTGTCCTGGAACCAATACTCCCACAGACACGGAGAAGCAACTGTATACCTATACATATAATTTGGTAGTATTTTCTTATTTCTCATTCTTGTGCTTAGTTTTACAAATACAAACACTTGTGTTTGCAAGTATGTATTTATATATTCGTATTTTTATTTCTGATTTGTTTGGCACACACAGATAATACTGTATGTATTGTTTGTGCTTTGATTTGTTTTTCCCTTAGAAATATAGTCCAGTGACCTTTATTTATTTATTTATTTATTTATTTATTTATTTATTTATTTAGAGGGCAGTGTCACTGGCCCTCATATGTGGGACCCGAACCGGGGCCACTGGCTTCCCAAGCCAGTACTTAACCACCGCACCACTTGGCTGGCCCTCCAGTGACCTTTGTTTATTAGTACATAGAGACCTTGCTTTTTTTTCCTCCATTGCCAATCAATTTCTTTGTTTTTATTATATGACAATAATTTTTTATTTTTCAGTTACAGTTGACATACAATATTACATTAAATTCATGTTTACAATATAATGATTCAACATCTATACAATTTACAAAGTGATCACCCCAATAAAACTAGTACCCATCTGACACCATACATAGTTATTACAATATTGTTGACTATATTCCCTGTGACTGTTTTGTAACTGCCAATTTGTACTTCTTAACCCCTTCACCTTTTTCACCCAGCCCCCTAACCCCCTCCCATCTGGCAATCATCAGTTTGTTCTCTGTACCTATTAGCTTGTTTCTGTTTTGTTTTTTATATTTTACATATAAGTGAAATCATATGGTATTTGTCTTTCTCTGTTTGATTTATTTCACTCAGTGTAATACCCTCTAGGTCCATCCATGTTGTTGCAGATGGCAATATTTCATTCTTTTTTATGGCTGAGTAATATTCCATTGTATATATGTACCATATCTTCTTTATCTATGCATCTATTGATGGACACTTAGGCTGCTTCCCTATCTTGGCCATTGTAACTAATGCTGCAGTGATCATATGGATGTATATATCTTTCAAATTAATATTCTTGTTGTTTTTTGATAAATACACAGAAGTGGGATTACTGGGTCTCTATAGCCTTTGTTTTGAAGTTTATTTTGTCTGATATAAGTATTGCTACCCCAGCATTTTTTTTTTCATTTTCATTTTCATGAAATATCTCTTTCAATCCCTTTACTTTCAGTCTGTGTGTGTCTTTCAATCTGAAGTGAGTATTTGTAGGCAGCATATGGTAAGGGTTTTGTTTTCTTATTCAGACACATTTTATGTCTTTTGATTGGAGCATTTGATCCATTTACATTTAAAGTACTTGTTGGTAGATATGTAGTTATTGCCATTTTATTATTCATATATATATATATATATATATATATATATATATATATATATATATATATATATATGTTTGTTTTCTGTTTTTTTGAGGGCAGTGTCACTGGCCCTCATATGTGGGACCCGAACCGCGACTGCCAACTTCCCAAGCCAGCGTTTAACCACTGCACCACTCAGCCGGCCCTATTCCTATTTTTTATTTTTTCCGACTTCTTCTTAAATAAGTCTCTTTAACATTTCCTGTAATACTCGTTTGATGGTGATGAACTCCTTTAACTTTTTCTTGTCTGGGAAGCTCTTTATCTGTCCTTCAATTCTAAATGATAGTTTTGTTGTATAGTGTAATCTTGGTTGTATGTCCTTGCTTTTCACCACTTTCAATGTTTTGTGCCAATTCCTTCTGGCCTGCAAAGTGTCTGTTGAGAAATCAACTGATAGTCTTATGGGAGCTCCCTTGTAGGTAAGTAATGGTTTTTCTCTTGCTTCTTTTAAGATTCTCTCTTTTTCTTTAACCTTTGGCATTTTAATTATAATGTGCCTTGGTGTGGGCCTCTTTGGGTTCATCTTGTTTGGGACTTTCTGTGCTTTCTGGGTTTGTATGTCTATTTTTTTTTTTTAACCAGTTTAGGGAATTTTCTTCAAATAGGTTTTCAATTCCTTGCACTCTCTCTTCTCCTTTTGATACTGCTATGGTATAATATTGGTACACTTGATGTTATCCCAGAAGCTACATGAACTGTCCTCATTTTTTGGGGATTCTTTTTCTTTTTGCTGTTCTGTTTGGGTGTTTTCTGCTACTTTATCTTCCAAATCACTGATTCAGTTCTCTGCTTCATGTAATCTACTGTTTATTCCCTCTAAAGTATTCTTTATTTCAGTTATTGTTTTCTTCATTTCTGACTGGTTCTTTTTAATGCTTTTTATCTCCATTTTTATATTTCCTCTTTGTTGAAGTTCTTTATGAGATAATTGAGCATCCTTATAACCAGTGTATTGCACTCTGCATCTGGAGTATTGTTTATCTCCATTTTATTTAGTTTTTTTTCTGAAGTTTTGTTCTGATCTTTCATTTGAGACATGTTTGTTTGTTTCCCTATTTTGGCTGCTTCCCAGTGTTTGTTTCTATATATTAGGTAGAGCTGCTATGCCTCTTGGTCTTAGTAGAGTAGCCTTATATATAGGTATGCTGTGGGGCCCAGTGCCACAGGTTCCCTTGTCACCTGAGCTGGGTGTTCCAGGTGTGTCCATTGAGTGGGCTGTGTTTGCCCTCCTGTTGTAGTTGAGCATTCTTTTCTGCTTGCTTGTTCTTAGGAGGGATTGACCCTCAGGCTGATTTGTTGTGATAACATGCATGACTACAGTGGAGGAGCTGTTGTGCAGTGGCTACCCTACAGAACAGGATTCACTTTAGCAGGGCTCTGGTGACTGCCTAGTTTGCCCTTTGGTGTGTCATTTGTGGAGGTGCATAGTGGTGCTCTGGTGTGGTCTGAAGCTGGCTACTGGGTGTTTTGATTCTGGGGCCTCTTGGGAGTGGCTATATTGCAGGCCAAGTTCAGGTGCTGCCTGTGCTCTTCCCAGGGCAACTTGGTGTGAGCTACAAAGTGAATTGCAGATGGTTGCCAGTTGTGCTGGGCTTGAAGGGCCCTGGGAGAGGCTAAGCTGCAAACCTAAGCTGGCTGCTGCTAGTGCTGGGCTTGAAGTTGCTTAGCAAAAGGTACAGGGCATGTGGAGGCCAGATGCTGCTCATTTGGGGTTTGTGAACATTTGAGAGATTTTAGGGAAATCTGCAGCATGAGCCAAGGCAGGCCTTTTATATGGAAGAGACATGGAAGCTGCTTGGGTGGGCCCGCAAGTTGGGTGGAGAGGACCTTAGGGAATCCCCAGGGTGGGTGAACGGTGTTAGCCAGGTTGATGGAGACTCAGATATGGTGGCCACCTGGGTGAAGGCAGGGTTCTACAAAGAAGCAATGGCTTCTACCAGCACTTCTGTCTGGGAGAAAGCTGCCCCTCCAGCCCTTGTCCTGCAGCCCAACAATTCAGTTCCTCCCCATATGTCTCTGGTGCCTTTTGAGCTGCCACCCCAGCACTGAAGCTCTGAGCTAGTGAGTCCATCAGTGAGTAAGCCCTGTGTGGGCCCTTTAAGAGGAACACCTGGGACTCCAATAGCCCTCTGTCTCAGTAAGCAACAATATCTGCTGGTGTTCACAGCCAGAGGTTGTGGGGACTTCTCTTCCTGGCACTGGGGTCCTGGGCTTGGGAGCCTTATGTGGGGCTGGGACCCCTTATTCCTCAGGGAGTGCCTCTGAAGCTGAGACACCAACATTTCTTTTTTTAAATATCTTTTTGGGGAATTGGGGGAGGGGAACAGCCAAGTTGTTCAGTCTTAGTTGTGGAGGGCGCAGCTAGCTCAGCCCTACGTCCAGTCGCCATCTGGCTGCCCATCAGCAGCTTGTGGCCACTCAGCTCAAGGTGCAGTGTTCAACCTTAGTTGTGTGGCATAGCCCACCATCCCATGCGGGAGTCGAATCAGAAATCTTGTTGCTAAGAGCGCATGCTCTAACCACTGAACCATCTGGCCGCCTGTTGGCAGCTCAGGGCAGCTCAGCTCAAGGTGCCGCTCTCAATAGCCCACCATTCCATACGGGAGTTGAACCGGCAACCTTGTTAGGAGCATGTGCTCTCACCACCTGAGCCATCCTGCCACCTGTTGGCAGCTCAGTGACAGCTCAGCTCGGGTGCAGCTCACTGGCCCATGTGGGAATTGACCTGACGACCCTGTTGCTCAGGGCTTGCACTCTTAACCAACTGAGCCACTCGGCTGGCCCATGAGACACCAACTTTTAACCATCATATGTGGGTGTGGGATCAGTTTGTCTCGTATCTCTGTCCCTCCTACCAGTCTGAAAGTGGCTTCTTCTGTATGTCCTTAGTTATAAGATTTCTATTCAGCTAGACTTTGGGCAATTTTCAGTGATGGTTGTTCTGTAGTTTAGTTGTAATTGTCAGGTGGTAGTGGGAGGAGGCAAGCACAGGGTTTTCCTACTCCGCTATCTTGACCAGAAGCCGCTCTTTCCCCCCCCACTTTTTTACATCTGCATAGTATTTCAGTGTGTGGTTAGTTTCCAGTCCCTTGCTATTTCAAACAATGCTGAATCCAGTAGCTTTAAATAAATTTCAGTTTGTCCTTTTGCAGACATACCTGTAGGATAGATTGCTACACATGGGCTTGATGGATCAAAGGGTAAATGCATTCAACAATGTTTTATGTTGCCAAACACCTTTCTGTGGCATTTGTACTCCTTCTGTTCCCATGTGTGAAGAGGCTGTTCCTTAGGGTGAGAAACAGTCTGTGTTGTTATATTTTTGGATTTTTAACAATCCAATGAATGAAAACCAGGGTCCCAGTGTAATTTTAGTTTTTCTTTCTCCAATTATGAGTTTGGTATTTTTCATATGTTTAAGGGCCATTTTTAATTCTTTTTTGGTGAATTGTTATTTATGCTCTTCACTTATTTTTATATAGGATATTGGTTTTCTTTGGAATGTCTACTAACACTTATACAAGGTTGGACAATTAACTCACAGACTCATCCTAGAAAAAGTGCTACATAACTCATTGCCAAATATCACTACGATCACCTTTGACATACACCCCTTGGGAAGCTATGCACCGATGCCAGTGTCTAATCCACCCTTCAAAGCAATTTTGGAACTTTTTCTGGAATGGCCATCAGAGCTGTCATCATATTACCCTTAATGTCCTGAATGTCATCCAAATGTCTTCCTTTCAGTATTTCCTTTGTCTTCAGGTAAAGGAAGAAGTCATTGGGGGCCAGATCAGGTGAGTAGGGAGGGTATTCCAATACAGTTATTTGTTTACTGGCTAAAATCTCCCTCACAGACAGTGCCGTGTGAGCTGGTGCATTGCATGATGCCAGAGCCATGAATTGTTGGCAAAAAGGCTAGGTTGTTTAACTTTTTCACCCAGCCTTTTCAGCATTTCCAAATAGGAAACTTGGTTAACTGTCCAGTTGGTACAAATTCATAATGAATAATCCCTCAGATATCAAAAAAAGGTAATATCGTTGCAACAAGTTTGCGAACTTAATTGTCTGACCTCATATATGTAATTCTCAGATTAACTCTTTAACTGACAACTGTAGAAATATTTTTTCTGTTTGCTTTTTGTCTTTTGATTGTGTATGATTTCTTTTGGCCATGCATAAAATTTTTTAAAGTAGTTGATATTATCAAATTGTTCTTTTATGGCTTCTGAAGTTTGAATCATAGCTTCAACGACCTACAACAGTCCAACTTTATTTTATTTATTTATTTTTTCAAAATACATAAAACTTTTAGTGAATTAATATTATAAAAGACAATGGCATCAAACATCAGATACATTTGGTACAAAACTGGTCCTAGGTTGTGAAAACTAATTCTGGTGATGGATGGCTATGAGCTTCTGGAATGACACAACAGAGTAAGGTGGTAGAGCCATGGATCTCAACTGAGGCCCATGGGCAGCCACTGGCAAAGAGACACATGAGTGAATACACTCAGATTGCATGTGGGGTTAGAGAATCAACTAACTTACAAAAACTGTGTGTTTTAATATCAGGCTGTGGATGTGGTGGCCAGGCTACCATATTTTCCAGAAAAGAACCTGCACCAGAAGATAATGTACACCCTCTAGTTTTATTGCCTTAAGAATTTTTGTTTGTTTCAGCTTTGTTAATTTTTTGAATGCTTTTCTCCTCTATCATGCACTCCTTTTCCTTTTCTTTAGGAGTAAGCACGATGCAAGTGACAGAGCGAACTTGGCACATGTCAGACACCAAACAGTATGCCACCAGGTCACCAGAATGAGCCTACAGAGTCTCCAGAGGACAGAACAGAGCATGCACATAAAAAATGAGGGGCAGAAGTTTCAGTCAGAAAGTACACTGTACCTTCCTAAAAATAGTCTTCTTGCCAAAACAAAGGCAATTCTTTAGGAAGCCGAGTTGCTCTGGAAAGGGCTCTTGACATTTCTGTGTTCACAAAGTATGCCTTCAGTTCCCCCTTTCCTTTCATGTCGATTATTCCTTGATATGTGCAAGTGTACCTCAGGGTCTACAGAATGAGGCTTGCCTCCTCTGTAACCTGTATTTTGTCCTGGACTCCTGTGCTGTCCATCCAATTGGCCATATTTGTGGTGTTGCCCCAGATATTATACTGTGTCTTTAGAGCTCCTATTACACCAGTTATTACAGGTCCATGGTTCATACCCACTCACAACTGAAGTCATTGAAGGAATGCTTGTTGATGGCATCCAGTTTTCCCACCAGTGCAAAACAGCCTCCATCATGGTACCCATGGGCATATACTGCCTCTCAGGCTTCTGTGTGTGCCCTACCAGAGTCCAATTTTATTTTTTATTTTTTTATTTTATTTATTTATTTTTTTTGAGGGCAGTGTCACTGGCCCTCATATGTGGGACCGAACCGGGGCCGCTGGCTTCCCAAGCCAGCACTTAACCACTGTGCCACTCAGCCAGCCCCAGAGTCCAATTTTAAAAGTCAAGGAATTCACACGTGTTTTCTTCTGATAATGGTATAATTTTATTTTATTTTAGATTTTTGATCATTTGGATTAAGTGATATAAACTCTATAAGCAGAGAGCTCAGCAACACCTAATAATATAGAGATGCATTTTTCCTTTGGCTCGGCAATCTCCAATTCATATATTTGTGGTGTGAAGTATGGGTTCAGTTTTACCCTTATAAATGATTACCAGTTATATCAACATCATTTTTTTAAATTAATTTACTTTGTTTAATTAATTTTTTTTTAAAGATTTTATTGGGGAATTGGGGGAGGGGAACAGTGTAGGGGAATCAGGGAAGGGGAACAGACAAGTTGCTGTCCTTTTGTTCTTCAGTCTAGTTGTGGAGGATGTCGCTTCACTGGTCCATGTTGGTATTATGATCATTGCGCTCTTCCTGGCTGAGGCAGATCGATTGCCGGCCATTGGACAGCACACAGCAGCTCACAGTGGCTCACGGTGGCTCATGGTGGCGCACGGCAGTTCTTGCCAGCTGCCAACCACTCACACTGGCTGCCAGCCACTCATGGTAGCTCACAGCAGCCTACGCCATCGCAGGCCACTCATAGCCCAGCTCCAGGTTGAACTGTTGTTCACCATCTTAGCTATAGACGGTGCAGCGTCACTGGCCCATGTGGGAACTGAACTGGTGGCCCTGCTGCTCAGAGCTCGAGTTCCCATACAAATTCTTAACCAACTGAGCCAGTTGGCCAGCCCCTAACATAATTTTTTAAAAGTCCATTTTTAACACATTGAATTGAAATTATGCCTTATCATATACTAAATTCTCATGTATATTTGTGTCTGTTTCTAGCTTTCTAATATGTTTCTTGGTTAGTTCACATTGTTTTGAATATTGAGGTTTTATATTTTTGTTTTACTCTCTGGTAAACCCATTTTTCCATATTTGCTCTTCTTTTCAACTGTTTTCTTATAGATTTTTAAATTATGAAATTTAGAATCAACTTGTTTAGTTCTAGAGAGAAAAAACTGTTCATATTTGTATTTGGGATCAAATGTATACATTAACATAAGAAGAATTGACACCTTTATGATGTTAGACTTTCTTATCTAAAAACCTGGCATTTCTTTCTTAATGTTTGTTCAGGTCTAATTTTGTGCCCCTCAGCAATATTTGCAAGTTTCCTAATGTAGATTCCTCACATTTTAACCTTTTTTATAAAAATCAGTAATGTAAAAAGTTAGGCTGTGATATGGTTAAAAAATAAGGCACTAAAGCTTAGTCACAATATAAAACCAAGGCTTGTGTCTCACTCATGCACATACCGATGTAAGTCGGACAACTCTCTGAGAGTCCATTCAGCAGTCCAAGTTGCTTCACAGTTGACCTCACACTAGAATTAGTCATGTGGACTTACTGGCCTGCAGGAGGGCTAGGATGTCAAGTTTTCCTGTGTTCCACAGAAAGAAGTGAGCAACAGATACAGGTGAGCACTGTATTCTCTTAGTTATATCTTCTAACTAGTTTTTTTTTTTAACTAGTATATTATGATATTAATTTTCTGTGTTAATTTTGTATCCTATTAATAAATTTTCTGATAGTAGCTTTTCCGTTGATATTCTTGCATTTATATCATGTATAAATAGGCATAGTTTTATCTCCTCCTTTTCGTTTTTTTTTTTTTTTTGAGGGCAGTGTCACTGGCCCTCATATGTGGGACCGAACCGGGGCCGCTGGCTTCCTAAGCCAGCGCTTAACCACCGCGCCACTCAGCCGGCCCTTATCTCCTCCTTTTCAATCCTCACACGTGTGATTTCTCTTATCAAATGAATTGACTGATACCTCCAGGACAGTGTGAAATTGTAGTGGTAATAGTGGGCATTCTTGCCTTCTGTGCTTTCCCCACGAGATCAGGTGATTTACGAGCACTCCTGAATTCTGAGCATGTGCCTCTGATCGAAGTCAGAGATCACTTGCAGCCATTCTTCATCACACATCCATGAGGGATATTGCTATCCGGTAGTTACTAAACCCTGACATGGCCTGCCAACTCTTACTAGGTGCTAATCACACTTGACAACCAGATGAAGTCTGTGTGCCATCCTATATCTGAACAAAAGTGTGGCCTTAAAAGTTGCATTATTGAGTTACATTTTTAACCCAGAAGACACATTGAAATATAATTTTGAGTATGACACATCTACTAGATTTATTTAAAATGTATTAATTCATGGTGTTGTTTAGATGATTTGTCCTGTAATGAGCATGATCTTCTTCCAGAACTTTGGGTGGACTTCCATGACTGAATGTAGTCATATATAAGACACAGTTATGTGAGACCCAGGGCAGAGTCCTTTCCTAGCTCCTCCTTCTGCCCTGCCCCCATATCATATCCGGTGTCCTCTGTCCAATCACAGCTCAGATTTTATCTCTAGATAGCTCATATGATACCCTTTTTTCTGAGTTATTGTCTGACCCTATCATTTACCCCCTTGTTGCCCTCCCAACTAATTTGTAAGCTATTTATTTATTCAACAATTATTTTTCAAATACCTAAAGGTTGAGACCTGTGTTATAGGCTCTGGAGATATAGCTATGACAAAGCACCAAGGATAATTTGATTTCTTAGAAGTTTAGTGGAAGACAAATAGACAACTAATTGAACAAAAATATTTAAATAATATAGGATGGAAGAAAATTACACTGTAATTAGAGAATCTAAAATAGATGTTACCTAGTAAGATGTATATACTTTGTTACCCTGTAGCATTTTTTATATCATAGATATATAATATCTATTTATTAACTGATTAATGAGAAAATCAGGATTTATATCATCCATAAAGCACATAAAACCAGATTCTGTAGTGAAACGAAGGACAATAAATTTAGAAACAAACACTTGGAGAGTTTCTTATACTTAATGAAAAGTTTAGTATATATAGCTATGTGGCTTTCTTTTACATTCTGGAATTTACTGAAATATGTCCCATCATTCTGAAATGGAATTGTAGGAAGTGATGGATCTTTTGAAGTTATTTGGTCTTTTGCCGTAAGTGTGACAAATGAGCTTAAAATTCAATAGTCAGATAAAACTAAACAAGAAGAAATAGCATTTGCTATTATGGAGACATAGAATACTTGATAGAATGATTCATATTTTCAGCTGTTGTGAAATTTTTGTAATTATGTTATAGGAGAACAGACCCTTCTTGGAGTGTTGCCCAGGTTCTTGGTGTCTCAAGCAAAGAATTGAACAAGGCACAGAGATGCAGTGATGAAAGAGTAGTTTATTAGGAATAGAAGTACACTCCAGAGAAGTAGGAGCAGGCCTGAGCAGAGGGGTGGCTCTAGGACCCGTTATTAGAAGTGAAAGTACACTCCAAAGGGATAACAGTGGGCCCAAGCAACAGCATGGCTCAAAGGGCAGTGTCTAGTGAGGACTTGGGAGTTTATATTTCTCTTCTAGAGTGGGATACTCCTCCCTGGGAGTATCTGTGAGGTCTCTTAATTGGCACTTATTATTGACAGGAGACTATTACATCATCTTTTCAGACTGCAGCATGTTCCTTCCCAGAATTCAGTCTGTTATAATGATATTAACAAACTTCCAGGCATATGTATGATATTATAATGATGGTATAATGAAGCCAGGGTGAAATGAAGGTTGTTGTAGCCTTTACTGCGCAGGTGTGAGTGACTGGTCTAATCTAGTTAGGTAGTTTGTGTCTTCTAGTATCTTCATAATGGTTAATGGTTATGGTAGATAAGGGGAAAATTTGGGCATAGAGGGAAGGTTTTTGGGAGTTCCCTGGGCAGTCACTCTCCATAGGTCGTGCTGGACATGCAGGAATGTTTGGAGACCCAATTCCTATTTCTAACTGCCTGCCTTATTTCCCCCTGAGAGGCGTGATCCCTATAATCTCTATGGGAAGTTGAGGGACAGGAGGTCTCTTCTTCTGTATCTGCTTCCTGCTAAATGTGGTTGTTGTCCCAACCTATGAGGTTTCATGGAACTCTCGCTCTATCTGATCTTGAGAGGAAAGGGTCTCGAGATCTGCCTGGAAGACTGCATTGGTCTGCTTGTTCGGGGTGTACTGGAAGCCTTGTTTGGGCATCATTTGTATCCTGATGACCCCTAGATGAGGAGAGCTAGATTTGATTAATAGATTTAAAAGTGTTGGCTCAAGGAGCAGGACTCAAAGCTACTGCAGCAGGGTGACTAATTGATGGAAAGCCTGTTTAGCTACATGGAGCCTGTGGCTTTTTCCTCTGGTTTAACTGGTCATTCAGGTGGCATTATTCAACCGAGTGCTGGGCCCGGAATGGCCGGGAAGAAACACTGTGCCATAATGACTACAATCAACAACCATAAATCACAAATTTCTGGGTAATTATCTGAAGCAGGGCGTAGGAGACATTCTATAATTCAGGCTAGGAACAATCTTTTGTTTAAGATTTAGAAACTGATTTGAAAAGTGATTAGGACCAGGGACTGAGGAGCTAAGAAACTAGGGAAAAGGAGACTTAAAATCCCGATAATGAAGGGTGGGGGCGGGCTCTTTTGTTTGGCCTGTAATTGCGCAAATCATTTTTGAAATTCTTACAGCATAATAAATACAAGCTTAATTGTAACAAATGTATGTTGCTTGACCTAGGTAGACTAAACTAATAGTCTGGGGGATGGGGGGTGTCTCTCTTCCGTTAATGATTAGAGACTGGCACTCAGTCTGTGACGTGGCCTTTGTTTTCTTATTCTCTGCTAAATAAACTTACTTTTACTTTAAACTCTATTATTGGCTCACATTTGAATTCCTACATGAAGCCAAGGACCCTTTTTTCTTGTAACACTACCAGCCCTCCCTAGACCAATAAATAATCCTGAGCTTGGGGACATAATGCATATGTGACATAAGTGACCCAAAGGTAGACCCAGGTCCTTCACTGACAGTCTAGTATTCTTTTCATCAGAACACATTTGAAAAATTTACACAATTAAATGTCTATAAAATTAAAAGTATACCTGTAGGCAAAAACAACTCTAATAGAATAAAATTTTTTAAAGAGAAACAGGGATTGTAGAATGCAACATTTTATAACAATTCAGATCTGGTAAATTCCAGTCTTAAGGACACTGGAGAGCTATGCTTCATTAACGCAATCCACTAAAATTATTGCATGTGTGTTTTTCTTTAGAAAATATGATCTCATTTCTAGAGTGGAGTATTCCTCCCTGTGAGCAGATTTGAATGTTATTATAGTATATTTTGATGCACTCTAAGAACCGAAGGGTAGACCCAACGTGGATGTCTGATGAGTGGCCTTGTTCACTGTAATCACAATGTATTTTGAAATGGTTGCAATTCTGGGTCTCTCAGGAATTTCAAATCTTCTCTGACCCCACATTGATCTCACCAATCACATTTTTCTAGGTTCCTGACAAGAGCAACTATGCAAACAGCTAACCATCTGGAACAATCTGATCTGACCACAGGTGCCAGCCCTCTCATAGCACTGCTTCTCTGCTGCCTTTTCTCCTCCAATCTCAGGGGTTTGTTTTCATTCTTGCTTCCACCCCAATATATTACCTCACTTTTATTTCATTTATTCATTTTTTTTATATTAGGGATTTCTATTTTCTCATTATTGCATGCTGGGTACCAGCAACTCTATAGTTAGGGCTCCATCAGGAAACACTCAAATTAAAATAATTCAAGTGGAGTTTAATAGACTACTTACAGAAGTGTGATGAGGGTTTGAGAAAACCACTCAGGGGAGGTCAGTAGCCAGTGGCTGAAAATGTTATCATGCAAAAGTCCTGCTGCTCACTGCATGAAAGCCAAAACTCAAGAGGCGAGGTTGGTGGAAAGAAAAGCAGGTTTTATTCCAAAATGCCAGCATTAAGGGAAGACAGTGGACTTGCTGTCACAAAGACTGCCTTCCTTCTCTTAATACTGCCAAAAGATTTTATAAACATGCAAGGAGGGGCAGAACAAAGGAAGGAGAAGTTGGCCAGCAGCCCTAGGAAAAGCCTGGTCTGCCCCAGGATCAGGAGTGAACCCCATACAGATGCAAAAAACCCCTCCCAAATTACCAGGCAGGTGTGTACATTGGTCCAAAGTAAACAGAACCATTGGAGTTGGTATGCATAGTAAATGTACAATACACAGAATCATCAAGGTTTGGTGGGAGGAGAGGGAAGCAAAGAAAGGGAAAACAAAAACTTTCAAAAAGTCCCAAACCAAACCCCTGTCAAATCGAATTACATCAGAGGTTTAAATTTCAAAAATAGAAGATATAGGGTCACTGTTACAAAAACAACAGGCAGTTTTGCTACCCCATTTCTAAGAGAGTAAAGGAGGGAGCATTACGAGACTGAAAGCAGAGAGAAAAGGCAGAGGGCTGCCCTAGGGAATCTGACATTTTAAGTTCAGGGGTCCAGGTAGCCTGTGGAATCATGCAGGGAGGAAGCTGGAGATATAAATAATCCACCACCTTCTCTCTAATCCTTTAGTGTTTCTGCTCAGTGAAACCCAAGAGGAAGACAAAAAGCAATGCATCCCATTGATGTAACCCATTTAAATAACCTCCCACAGCACAGAGCAAAATGTAGAAGATGGAAGGGAAAATGGAAAATATTCAGCACTGAGGCTATTTATCAGACAGTCACTTAGAAGCCTGTAACAAAACCTGGCTACTTTTAAGAGACAAGTTGTGGTCACCCATTCAGGTGGAGTTAGACTGTTTACTCACAATGACTTCTGAACTCTGCTTTTCCTCAGTTTCCAACTTCTGGCCCTCCCCTTGCCCACCCTCCCCCAATATCTGCTAAGAAAGCTTGATTTTGATTTTGTGACTTAGTATTTCCACTTTGAATACCCTTTCAAGTAGGCACAACCTAGAAGAATGACCAATAAATATTTGTTAAAGAAATGTGTGGGTATAACTTGTTTGGTCCTGTCTTCTGTTCAACCTGTCACTCTGGTTTGGTCAGCACTCTTGATTCCCATAACCCAGGCTCTTCATTGGTTGATTGCCCTCGCTGCTCTCTGTGGGCTATATGTTTTTATTCTGACTCTATCCTGATTTCGTGGGAAGAGATAACTTCTGGATGAGATACACGTGAAAAGAATGAAGTCCTAGAAACATTGACTTTTCTACCTTTTCCCCCCCATTATTTTAAGAATTTTTACCTCCTCCCTCAGATTCTCACTTTTGGAAGCATATTTTCAGTGTAGTTATTATGTTAATGAATCTTTTTATGGCAGAAGGTATGGCTCATATTTAACTCATACATTTGGAGACCATTTTAGTACTTATTGCTTTCTTGCTCTGGATAAGAACTCCTTTATGAATTTTAAAGTTGGACAAATGTCAAAACATCTCTTAAGAAATGAGAGGATGGGATATAGATTGTAATATAAATGTCACATCTTTTAATACATTAAAATTGAATTTCTAGTTTTAATGAACTGGATGAAAGGTCTAGGGTTGACTTGGTCGACTGGTTCATGAACTGAGCTAAGCTCCAGTTGTTCTTTCAGCTCTTCCTTGGACTTAAGATGACACCTGAAGATGGGTTCCAGGGAAGACTTGGTGCTCAGGATTAATGCTATCCAGCATAAGACACTTTGACTATTTTAGGAAGAACAGCAGTACAAGGACTTGGAAAGTATGCTTATGACCACATATCATTTTTGAGATATCTTGAGTGACATATCCCTGAAGCAAACAAGAGAAACAGAGGGGTAGTTGGTTTCCACAGCTTTCCTTAGATGTTATCTGTGTTCGCTTTTACTATGGATAAGAGTAATTACAAGCTATGGAAGTAAACTGCCTAGGTTAGAATGCTGGTATTCCAATTACTAACTGTGTAATCTTGGGCAAGTTACCTAAATTTTAGTGTTCTAATGAGGATGATAATATTACCTAACTTATATGTTTTCTGTGAGAGAAAATGAGGTAATATAGGTAAAATGCTTTACTTATATTTGGCACAGAGATAAAGTCCTGGAAAAAGTTAACAGCATCAGTGAGCAATGAAGCAACTTCAAGGAGACAAATATATGTATACTTGGAGTCTCCAAAGGAAGAGGGGAGGGATAAAATAAAATATTGAAGATATATTGGCCAAAAAATGTTCAAATCTGGTCAAAGCTATAAACCCATAGGTTCAATGATTGCAACAAAACACAGTCACAAGAAAAATGAAGAAAAATACAGCAAAGCACATAACAATCAAATTGCTGAAAACAAATGATAGAGAGAAATTCTTAAAAGCTGCCAGAGGAAAAAAGACATTTTTAATGTTTTTTTTTGTTTGTTTATTTTGTTTTTTGAGGGCAGTGTCACTGGCCCTCGTATGTGGGACCTGAACCGGGGCCGCTGGCTTCCCAAGCCAGCACTGAACCACCACGCCACTCGGCCAGCCCAAAAAAGACATTTTTGGAAACAAAGGCAAAATACTTCTTCAGACATACAAAAGGTAAGAGAATTCATCACTGGACATGCACTACAAGAAATGTAAATTCTAAGAGAAAGTCCTGCATACAAAAGGAAAATGATACAAATGAAGATCTGACTACACAAAGGAATGAGTACTATGGAAGTAAACACTTTTCTTTCTTATTTTAAACCACCTTTAAAAGATAATTATCATGTAAAGCAAAAAGAATAACAATGTATTTTGGGGTTTATATCATAGGTAGAAGTAAAATGTATGACAACAATTATATCAAGGTTAGGAGGGGTATAATGAAAGTATATGAGGTGTGATCAAAACATACAGTGAATGTTTAAATTAAAAAAAAAGATTATGGTAAAAGATACGTTGTCATTAATTCCCCTCAAAATACTCCCACTCACTTAGAACACATTTTCCCATCATTCTTGTCATTTCTGAAGCAATTCTGGAGCCTTTCCATTGTGATCACAAAATATGGTGAATGCTGCTGCGAAGTGTCATCCAAAGGAAAGGCAGAGATCTTCAATATGGGAAGCTTCTCATCGAACATTAGTAATGGTGTGTGACAAGTTTCAACTTGTTCAGTGCAGTCAGTTGGATGTGAGCTATGGTTGAGAGAAGGTGTGTTTTAAAGTGTGCCATAAACCCTCCTCTATAATGACAACGCTCAGTGTCACACATCATTTCTGGTAGGGCAATTTCTGTTAGGTAAAAACATTATGGTGTGTCCTCATCTACCTTATTCACCTTATCTGGCACCATGCGACTTCTGGCTCTTTCCCAAAGTCAAAATGACCATGAAAGAAAAATGTTTTGAATTGATTCAGGACATCATGGCAGCCATGACAGCAGAACTAAAGAAACTCATGGAAGATGACTTCCAGAATCGCTTCACAACGTGGCATAAGTGTGTTAGAAGTGAGGGGGAGTGCTTTGGGGGGCGGATTAATGACAATGTGTCATTTACTGTAAATAATTTTGTTTTTTTAAAGATTTTATTGGGGTATTGGGGAAGGGGAATAGCATTGGGGAATTGGGTAAGGGGAACAAACAAGTTGCTGTCCTTTTGTTCTTCAGTCTAGTTGTGGAGGACATAGCTTCACTGGCCCATGTTGGTATTATCATTGTGGTTTTCCCAAGTGTGGCAGTCGCTCGCCGGTCATTGGATGGCCGCTCATGGTGGCTCACATCTGCTCACGCCGGCTGCTGGCTGCTCATGTTGGCTGCCAGCCACTCAGGGTAGCTCATGGCAGTCCACTGCAGCAGGGGCTGCAGCCTATGCCATCGCCGGCTACTCATGGCATCCCAGCTCCAGGTCGAGCTGTTGTTCACCATCTTAGCTGCAGAGGGTGCAGTGTCTCTGGCCCTCACGTGGGATCCGAACTGGGGCCCTGCTGCTCAGAGCTGGTGTCCCAAGCCAACTCTTAACCAACGCACCACTCGGCTGACCCAATAAATTTTTTAAATTTAAACATTCACCGCATTGTTTGATCATACCTCGTACTCTTGTAAGGTAGTATTCTATATGTTAAGTGATATATTAATTGAAAGTAGACTGTGACAAGTTGCAGAAATATCTATAAACCCTAAAGCAACCACTAAGAATAAATAAAGATTAGCTAATAAGCCAACAATGGCATTATAATAGGATAATTGAAAATACAATAAAATCTTGGATTGTAAGTAACTTGGTTTGCGAGTGTTCCACAAGACAAGCAAACATTTCTAATACATTTTAATGTGGTGAATGAGCAATGTCTTGCAATATGAGTAGTTTGTTTCCAGAATGAATTATGTTCACAAACTAAGTTATTACTGTACTCAATTAATCCAAAAGCAGGCACTGACAGAGGAAAAGGAATAAAGAACAATTGAGACAACTATACAACAACTAGCAATATGGCAAATATAAACTCATTCATATAAATAGTCACATTGAATGCAGTGGTCTAACCATCCCAATTAAGAAGCAGGATTTTCACACTGGATAAAGAAAGGCAAGACCCAACCATCTGTTGGGTCTATAAGAAAAACACTTTAAAATAAAGATACAAATAGATGGAAAGTAAAAGATGGGAAAAGATATACTATTCTAATACTAGTTTTTAAAAAGTTACAATGGGTATCTTAATATCAGACAAAGTAGATGTCAGAGCAAGGAATAAAGGGGGTTAATCCATAATGATAAATGAATCAATTAATCAGAGGCTATAACAACACTAAATGTTTATATACCTAATAACAGACCTTCAAAACTACATGATATAAAACCTAATAAAACTGTGAAGTGAAATAGTGACAATAATAGTCAGAAATTCAATACCCCACCCTCACCAACTGACAGAACAAATAAACAGAAAATAAGTATGGATATAGAAGACTTGATAACACTATCAATACATTTGATATAAATAACTTTTAGAGATGCCTTATTCCACAAGTGCACAATACACAGAATATTTACAAAGAAAGACTATTTTGGGGGCCATAAAATAAGTCTTGGATAATATAAAAATTTCAAGTCATATGAAGTATGTTCTCTGATCACAATGGAATTAAATTAGCAGTCAGTAACAAAATGATATCTTGAAAATCTCCAAGTATCGGGAAACTAACACACCTCTGAAAAAATATAAGTCAAAGTAAAAAAAACAGAAGGGAAATTAGAAAAAAATTTGAACTGAATAAAAATGACATGACAACAAAACTTGAGATGCAGCTAAAACAGTGCTTAGAAGGGAATGTAAATGATTTTGGTAAGATAAAACATCAATCCCTCTTAAAAATTTTCAGCAAATTAGGATTATAAGGAAATCTTCTGATTATGATAACATACAATTATGAAAAACCTATAGCTAACATCATACTTAATGCTGTAAGGCTAAATGTTTAAATATTTTCCCTCTAAGATATGGATCAAGGTAAGGATGTCTGCTATTACCATTTCTTGGAGGTTCAAGCCAGTGCAATAAAGCAAGACAATGAAATAATATACATACGAACTTGAAAAGAAGAGCCCAAAGTATCTTTATTCACAGATGAAGTCATTGTCCATGCAAAAATTCCAAAGAATTCTCCCCCTAAGAAAGCTATTGGGTTGTCAGAAAAGTCATGATGTATTTTTTCTATGGTTTTTGTTGCAAAAATACGTCATGACTTTTCCGACAACCCAATACTATAACTAAAAGGTGTAAAATGATACAACCATTTTGGAAAAGAGTTTGCAAAAGTGTTTTAAGGGTTTATTAAAATGTTAAATATACATCTCTCATACCACCCAGTATTCTTCTCATAGTTATTTTATTTAAGAGAAATGAAATCAATGTCCATACAAAAACTTGTACATGAATGTCTGTGATAACTTTATTTGCAATAGCCCCAAACTGGAAGCATTAAAAAATCATCAACAGGTGAATGGAGAAGCAAATTGTGTTTGTTTGGTCCATAAAAAGGAATAAAAAAGAATGAACTACTAATAATATTCCATATGATGCCATGGATGAATCTCAAGACAATTCTGCTGAGTTAAAGGAGCTAGACATAAAAGAGTATATTAAGTATATTGTGTATTATTGTATTTACATACAATTCTAGAAAATGAAAACTAATGAGTACTGAAAGAAACAGATGGTGGATGGGTATATGCAGGGTTAAAAAGGAAAGAATGAATTACAAAGTGGCACTTGAAACATTTTAGGAGTATGATTAAGTATCATTTTGATTGTGATAATAGTTTCACTGTTCTACACATATGTCAAAACTCATGAAAATTTCCACCTTTAATATGTATCTTATTGTATATTAATTGTACACTAAAGCTGTTATAGTTTTACTAACCCTATGAAGAGGATTGAGTAGCTTGTTTTCCTCTTTTGCTATTTTTGAAAACAGTTTTGACTTTAGCACTATTTACCTATTGAGTTTTCTGCCAATTCCTAGTTATTTTTAAATGGAATTTTTATTTCACTTTAAAAAATATAAAATTTACGTTTTAAAGAGTTTATGCTAATTAATGTTAATGTTTTAGGAGCTGGATAAGTTCTAAAAAAAGAGTCAATATTAATTATACTTAACTTTTTTTTGTTTACCTGTTTTTGGATTTATCTTATTTCTTTCCTTTTATCCTTCCCTTCTCCATTCACTTTTCTTCTTGCTGAAGTATATCCTTTAGCATTATCTCCTAGAAAGAGTTATGAATATTTCTAATATTTGTGCTATTCAAAATGTCTCAATTTTACAGTCTTAAATACTAGTTTAACTAAATGTGGGATTTTGGCTTGTACCTCTTCACCCCTCCTCCCACTGCCCTTAGTTTTTAAAAGATATTTTCCAATGTGTTTTAGCATATATTATGTCTAATATAAAACCTTCAGCTTGTGTGTTATTCCTTTGTGGGTACTGTGTCTTTTATCTTGCAAAATTTTTTTTTTTAGATTTCACTTTACCGATGATGTTTTATGTCTTATTATGGTGTAGCTAGATATGGAATTACTTTTATGTAAACTGCTTGGCACCTCTTTATGTTTTCTATCTTTGCATTAAGGTCTTCCTTCAAACTCATTAAATTTGCAGCCATTGGATTTTTAAATAATAGCTTTATTGAGATATAATTGACATGCCATAAAAGTCACTTTTTAAAAAAAAAGATTTTATTAGATAATTGGGGAAGGGGAACAGCATAGGGGAATCAGGAAAGGGGAACAGACAAGTTGCTGTCTTTGTTCTTCAGTCTAGTTGTGGAGGACGTTGCTTCACTGGCCCATATTGGTATTGTCATTGCACTCTTCCTGCATGAGGCAGTTGCTCGCCGGCCTCTGGATGGTCACTCACAGTGGCTCTTGGCAGCTCACGTTGACTGCCAGCCACTCCCGCTGCTGGCCACTCACGGTGGCTCATGGCAGCTCACTGTTGCCCTACTGCAGCCCACACCGTTGCTGGCCATCTTAGCTATAGAGGCAACCAGGTGGAGCTGTTGTTCACCATCTTAGCTGTAGAGAGCAGTGTCACTGGCCCTCATATGTGGGATCTGAACCAGGGCCCCGCTGCTCAGAGCTGGCATCCCAAGCCAGCTCCTAACCAATGCGCCACTCGGCCCGCCCAAAAGTCACTTTTTAAAAGTGTAAGTTGAGGGGCCTGCTGAGTGGCTCAGTTGATTAAGAGTTGGCTTGGGAGTGCAAGCTCTGAGCAGCAGGGCTGCCGGTTTCTCACATGGGCCAGTGATGTTGTGCCCTCTACAGCTAAGATGGTGAACAACATCTCGACCTGGATCTGGGCTGCTATGAGTGGCCAGCAATGGCATAGGCCACAGTGGGGCAACAGTGGGCTTCCATGAGCTACCGTGAGTGGCCAGCAGCCAGTGGGAGTGGCCAGTGAGAGCTGCCATGAGAGGCTGTCCAATGGTGGATGACAGACTGCCTCAGTTGGGAAGAGCAAAATGATAATATCAACATGGGTCAGTGAAGCTACGTCCTCCACAACTAGACTGAAGAACCAAGGACAGCAATTTGTTTGTCCCCCTCCCCCAACTCCCCAATAAAATCTTAAAAAAAAAAAAGTACAATTTAGTCATTTTTAGTATGTTGCCAAGTTGTGCAACCATCACCATTATCTAATTCAAGAATACTCTTATCACTCCAAAAAGATACGTCAGAACCTTTGGCAGTCATTCCCTATTCATCTTCTCCCTCAGCCCCTGGCAAACACTAATCTGCTTTCTGTTTCTACAGAAATTATTTATTCTGTATATTTAATATAAATGGAATTATACAATATGTGACCTTTTGTGTCTTGCTTCTTTCATATAGCTTGATGTTTTCAAGGTTCATCCATGTTGCAGCATGTATCTCTATTTCATTCCTTTTTATGGATGAATGATATTCCATTGTATGGATATACCACATTTTTATTTATCAATTCATCAGCTGATGATATCCCCTTTTTGGCTATTATGAATAATACTGCTATGAACATTTGTGTACAAGTTATTGTGCAGACTTATGTTTTCAATTCTTTTGTATATATATACCTAGGAGTAGAAATGCTGGGCCATATGGTCACTGTATGTTTAACTTTTTGAAGAATTGCCAAACTATTTTCCAGCAATGTATGAGGGTCCTAGCTTTCCACATTCTTGAGAAAACTTGTTATTGACATTATTTGTATTATAGCTATTCTAGTGGGTGTGAAGGGCTACTATTTTTCTCCCTGTCATTTTTTTGTAATCTCATCTTTTGGAATTTTAAAAAGATACTGATTGAAGCCATTCAATTTATTTTTGTCACTTAACTTCTTTTTCAATTAAAAAAATCTTTGTTTTGTTATGGGTGAATTCCTCATTATTAATTTTCTATTAGCTAATGCAATTTTGGACTTTGTGTAGTCTGGAACTTATCCTGTTTAATTTGCTTCTCCCCCAACAACCTCATTTATTGCTAACACATTTTAATTTTATAATTTCTTGTTCCCTTTTCTCTGGATGACCATAGAAATGGATGACCTAAATTTATCTCTTTGAAAATCTTGAAATAGTTGTTTTAAACTTTCTTTACAAATACTCTTAATATTTGCATTTCATCACAAGTTAAATCATTGTTGCATTCATTGACTTTCTTATTTTCCTTATATATTTTAGAATTTTATAGTGCTATTTCATATCAAATGGGAGTATTTCTTTCTTTCTCTCTCTCTCTCTCTCTCTCTCTCTCTCTCTCTCTCTCTCTCTCTCTCTCTCTCTCTCTCCTCATTCTTACTTGTTAAGTAGTTTTGGTTCAGAAATAGAATTTACATTGGAGATTTGGAGCCATGTCCCCATAATGAAGTCAATCATATTGCAAATCTAGTGGCTAAGCAGGTTGGTGGCTTTGAGCAGATCCTGATTCTTCTACTATGCCTAACTCAGGCCACCCCAAGAAATGAGTAGTTCTAGTCAGTATTCTTGACTTTTTTTCAGTTTTTTCAATAATTGAATGAGACAATGGTCTTGGCTCTTGTATCTTGCCAGTTGTTTCCAGTTATAATGAAGAAAAAAAGTAGGAGGCTGCCTCCACCAGAATCTATACTCAGAGCCCAGGAGACCACCATTTCAGCTCCTACTTAGTGCAGTAGTGCAGTTTCTATTCTGATTCTAAGCTGCACATAGGTTCATTTTTTTCTGAGTGTAATGATGTCTTTTAAATAAAAAAAAAACATACATATCTTTGCTATGAGTTTAGATGGGTGCATGGACTCACGGTGATATTTTTTTGAATGCATATGCAAGCAAAACAGTTTCTACTTTCTTACTTGAGACATAAATCGATCACACAGATAACAAAACAGTTATAAAATGAAAGAAGGGCTGTGAAGGGAAAAAGCCAAACAACTAAACAAAAAAGAGTGTTCTATGAAAGCTATAATGAAAGAAACTGACTAGCGTGGGGAATCTAAGGAGGGAAGAGTATAATATAAGCAAGAAGGGATGTGGCAGTGGACCCTTGGAAGTCATCATAATAGGATAAATCAGCAACTAGCTTTCTAGTATAATTGACTTATAATGCTTGATTGATCTGATGTGAAATGTTTTGTTTCAGAGGCTTTTAAATTCTGACAAAGTTCTATAAAGTTTTTTTTTTTTAATTTGCTAGAATATCTTCTAAGACCCTGTAGCAAAAGGGGCTATACTATCCTATAAAATTTAATTTTTGTTTTATTTGAAGACTTTCAGGGTGAAAAGATGCTCTGCTAGACAAGTCTTCCTATGCTGCGTCAAGGAGGATTGCAGGCTTCAGTTTAGAGATCTTAGATCATATCAAACCATTTCTCCTGGCCCTCATTATAGGACTCAGTATTCTTCCATTCAAAGGCTCTGTGGAGTCTGTTAGCCATGGCAGCCATTAATAGACCAGTTACAGTTCTGGAAAGCTGGTTGGGTCAATAATTGAATGCATGGATTAGTGGTTGACAGCTTGTTTTATGAGATTATTTTTGCACAAAAGAATTTCCATGTGATGTATTCCAACTCTCAAATGCTTCCATATTTTTTGTACTTTATTGTACAAAGGATGATTTAACATTAAAGCTACTGCCAGGAGACATTTAGATTTGTTTCCTATTTGGGGTAACTTGCCACATAGAACACAATTATGTGATTTCTAGAGTTTTAAGAAAGTTTAATTGCAAAGCTTTTTCAAGGGACTTGTAGTTTGAGCCATTACATTTATAACTTAAGATACACAATGATGAAAAACTTCAACTTTTTAATTACATAACTCAACATATGCAGAAGAAAGGATTATTTCGTACCATGTGTTAAAAGGTTACTTATGAATCAATAAGAAAAAGACAAACCACTAAACAGATCACATATATATTGTAGATGGGAATGTAAATTGGTATGGTATTTTTTAAAGCTATGTGGCAATGACCATAAAATATTAAATATGCCTATCCTTTGACCCAGTAATTCCACTTTTAGGAGTTAATTCTATGTAATAGTTGCCACGTACATTACTGATAGGAAAGGCAGTTTTATGAGCTGTATTTTGACCCCTCACTCAGCTGCATAAGAATGGGCTTTGAACCTGGAGCACTTTCTTATCAAAAGATGAAGAGCCCACACAGCCTGTGCTGGGCTTATCTCCTTGTGTGGGAATATCTCTCAAGTTTCATGCCCAATGAGTGCTCTTTTGTCTCTGCCTAAAGTGTGGTGTGTGTGATATGAGACCTGGCCAAACACAGTGCTATATCTGTCCTCCAAGGAGAGGAGACAGGGTGCCTTCCACTGACACATGACAGAGGTGCAAGTAGGTAAATTGTCCTGTGCTGGTCTTGGAGAGAGACCTGTTGGCCATGGGGGACTGGTGCCCACTATTGAAGCTGATATTGTTCTGTCTCTTCTATATGTAAGTAAGCCAGTTTTCCATCTAGTGCTTCACTGGGTTGTGTTTTCCTTGTGACTGATACCAAGATGCAGTGGGCAGAAGTGTTTACAGTCCTCCCCTAGGATTGTGCGGTACTCTGCCTGACAACAATAATTACATAATTCAACATCTGAGGTTGGACAATAAGTTTGTGAACTCATCCTAGAACTCATGCTATATACCTCATTGCTGAATATCACTATCGTCACCTTTGAAGTAATCCCTGTGGGAAGCTATGCACCGATGCCATCACCTAGTCCACCCTTCAAAACAATTTTGGAACTCTTTTTCTGGAATGGCCATCAGACCTGTGGTCGTAGAACTCTTAATGTCCTGAATGTCATCCAAATGTCTTCCTTTCAATATTTCCTTTGTCTTTAGGTAAAGGAAGAAGTCATTGGGAGCCAGATCAGGTGAGTAGGGAGGGTGTTCCAATACAGTTATTTGTTTACTGGCTAAAACTCTCTCACAGATAGCGCCGTGTGAGCTGGTGCATTGTTGTGATACAAGAGCCATGAATTGTTAACGAAAAGTTTAGGTCGTCTAACTTTTTCACTCAGCCTTTTCAGCACTTCTAAATAGTAAACTTGGTTAACTGTTTGTCCAGTTGGTATGGATTCATAGTGAATAATCCCTCAGATATCAAAAAAAGGTTAGCAACATCATTTTGACTCTTGATTTGCACTGACGGAAATTTTATGGTTATGGAGATTTGGCTGACTTTCCATTGTGCACTTCGATGCTTTATTTCAGGGTCGTATTGGTACACCCATGTTTCATCACCAGTGGTAACACAGCCCAAAACATTGTCTTCCCTCTCTAACAGGTCTTGGCAAACTTCTACTTTCCTTTGCTTTTGTTCATCGGTGAGCTCCTTTGGGACCATTTTTGCACACACCTTTCTCATGCCAAGATTTTCAGTTAAGATTTTCCTAACTGTTTCTCTATTGATGTTTACTTGGTCATCTCTGCTTCTCACAGTCAGCTGATGATTTTGATGCATGATTTGATGAATTTTTGCAACGTTTTCATCAGTTCTGCTTGTTGCTGGCTGCCCTGACCTCTTTTCATCAGTCATGCATTCTCTTCCTTCAGAAAAACATTTAATCCATTTGTACAGTGCTGTTTTCTCCATGGTATTATCCCTATAAGCTTGGACTAACATGTCCCTGATTTCACTTTCACCCTTGCCAAGTTTATCAAAAAAATTAATGTTTATTAATTGCTCTAACAAGCTCAGACAGTCTCACAAGGGCACACAAACACATGCAACAACAATTATGAATGCCCTGCAGCAAGACTCCTCCACACGTTGACACAGACACAGCTGTGAGACACTGATATGATATACCAGGGGTCGGGAAACTGCGGCTCGCGAGCCACATGTGGCTCTTTGAGTACGTACATGTGGTTCTGAAGTAAAATTGAAAATGAAAATAAAACTATCATAGTTTCATTTATAATATTACTTTAATTTTACAAACTTTCCGTATTTGTAAAAATATATTTATGGCTCTCGAATAATTTTTAAGTTATTGTGATGGACAGGATTGGCTCTTCCAGGGGTTGGCAAACTTTTGAGACAGAACGTACCCAAAGAGCCACATGTAGCTCACAAGCAGCAGTTTGCTGACCCCTGTGATATACCAAAGTTATGAAACCTTACTGAGCTGTTTGTACAATGCTGCCAATGTAAGCACACGGTAGCAAGTTCGCGAATTTAATTGTCAGATCTCATATACAGAAAAAAGGATTATTTAGTACAATGTGTACAACAACTACTTCTACACAAACACACTTTTTATATAGGATAGGCTATATAGTGCATATATATTTATAAAGATGTTTACTGCAACATTATCTATAGTGTGAAAAAATTAGTTGCTATTGGAGTTGCTAAAAAAAAAAAAGCAAAGCAGACAAGTTACACAATAACATGCAGTAGTTAAAGAGCATCAGGCAGATTTTCATGTTGATGTTGAAATAGTACCAAAACACATTAAGTGAAAAAAAAAAGGTAGCTGAATAATATGTGTAGAATTATTTTATTCACAATAACAATAAAAATAAAGCTGTGTGTCCATTCATACATGTGTGTATATTCATTAATGAAAAAAGAAATTTTAGGTTAAATACCAAACTTTTAATACTGGTTACTTCTGTGGGAATTTGGAGGGTGAAAGAGGAATTTCACTTTTAACAATGTATAACTCTGTATTTATTTAAATTTTCTTATGAAGAACAAGTACTTTAGTACTCAGAACTATCCAAAATTATCTTTCTTTCTCTGTCATTTATTGTTTCATCCTACACATTAGAATATAAGTTTGGAGAAAGCAGAGAATTAGGTGGCCTTTCATTTTTTGTAGCTCCTGGTCCTAGAATAATGCATGGCCTATAGTATATAGTCCATAAATGTTTGTTCAATGAATAACGTGAGCCATGAAAAGGAAATAAAAATGACTTACTGGGTAAATTCTCTATTGCCCATTTCAAGTTCGGCTAAGCTTCATCCTACCAACCAATTCTTTAACAAGAGCTCAGTCTCTTATTACTTCAATGCTGTGCAGATTGTATGACTTCCTCATGACCTTTCTTCTTTTCTTAGCCCTTTTTATATCCATAGAAGATCTAGCCTTTTATAGTAAGTCCTCTCTTAATGTCATTGTTAGGTTCTGAGACTTCAAGTGAAACAATGTATTTATAATGAAACCAGTTTTACCATAGGCTAATTGATATATACAAGAGTTAAATTCCTAGGGCATCTCATCAATGTTACAATGAAATGACATTGAACAAAAGAACATTATTCAAGGTCCTGCTGTACTTGACTGGTAAATTGGGGGAGGAATTCTGGAAGGTTAGCTCTTTTAGTTCATGTCTGCAAACCTGTCTCCTTTCCATTTTTTTTTTTCTAGATTGAAATAAAAATGAGGCAGGCAAATTGACAGCCAGAAGCAGATATGCCCGATGCCCTCCAGTTTTCCAGTATTCTTTAAGGGACGAGAGCAACGAGAGGCGTCATTCCCCTAGGGGTAAGGTGAGAGGTGAGTGCCAATGGCTGAGGGAAGACGGTGCCTGTCTGCAAGGCCTGGGATGAAATAGTCCCTTGGAACAACTCAAAACCTGTGAATCCCCTTGGAAATGGTTTGTCCCCCTCACCTTGCTGAGAATCGTCCTGGGGGTCCTTCCACTCGTGCTAATCCCAGGAAGCCTGCAGGGAGACCCAGTAAACTGAAAGGCACCCAGTTGGGTAGGGTTGCTCTACCAAACACTCTATCTGGATGTTCTAAACATAAAAGAACATGGCAGGAATAACATAAAGAGGATCCAGTATTTGGCTAGCAATGCCATGGAGTCAGTCTATGGGCAGGGTTATGGACGGGTTTGTATCGATTGTAATAGGGCGATACAAAGTGACTCTTGGAGGTATTTTATAGTTTAAAAATACCCCCACAAACTCATACATTCATTTCATGGTTTAAGGCCATTCACCACAGAGCAGAAGATAGTTCAGATCTGTAACTTGAAAAATACATTTGCACAGCAAAAGAATAACTAAGAATACCCAAATGGTAAATGATGCGTGAGCTCATTAGTAATTAGGGAAACAGAAATTAAAACAGAATGGTTACAATTTTAAAAGACTGACAATCCAAAGTGTAGGTGGGGCATACACTGTGGTTAGGAGTCCGGATTAGTGCAAACCCTTTAAAAGCTGTTTGGCATTATACACTACAGTTGAACATGTGCATACCCTATGATCTGGCAAATCTAGTTATATGCACAAGAGAAACGCACTGCATGTCATAAGACACATGGTCAAGAATGCTTATAGAAGTAGTATTTCCAATAGCCCCAAACTGGAAACAACTAAGCCTCCATCAATAAGAGAATGAAACGTATAGTATTTTCATACGATGGAATACTATATGGCAATAAAAAGAATAGAACAGGGCCAGCCAAGTGGCTCAGTTGTTTAAGAGCTTGGGCTCTGAGCAACAGGATCACTGATTTGATTCCCATATGGGCCAGTGAGCTGCTTCTGAGCTGAGCTGCCACTGAGCTGCCAACAGGTGGCAGATAGCTCAGCTGGTGAGAGCACATGCTCCTAACAACAAGGTTGCTGGTTCAACTCCTGCATAGGATGGTGGGCTATGCCCACCTGCAACTAAGATTGACTGCAGCCCTTGAGCTGAGCGGCCTCAAGCTGCCTATGGGCTGCTGGATGGCAACTGGACTTAGAGCTGAGCTAGCTGCGCCCTCCACAACTAAGATTGAAAGACAACAACAATTTGACTGTTCCCCTTCCCCAATTCCCCAATAAAATCTTAAAAAAAAAAATAGACTACAGCTATATACAACAGCATGGATGAATCTCATAAATATAATGTTGAACTACATAGTTAGAAAAAAGTATGTTTTCTTTTGATGGAAAATTTAAAAATAGGTGAATTAATTTATGGTGATAAAAGTCAGGAGGGTGGTTACCTTTGGGAGGTGGGTGAGGTAGTTATTTGGACTGGGCATGAGTGGGTGCTGGTGGTGTTCTCTTTCTTGTCTGATGATGGTTCATGGGTATGTTTGTTTTAGCAATTCAGTGAGATATACACTTATGATGTGTGAACTTCTCTGTAGATATGTTACACTTGATAAAAAAAAAAGGTAAGAAAAAAAGTATAAATACATGTCATGGCTGGGTATTTTTAAGCTATTGCCAGGTTCCCTCTGCTGATGTCATTTTTTACACTCCTCTCTCTGCAGAGACACAAGTTCCTGGTCAATAATATAATTATTGCATGGATTTTTTGTTGTTGGTGGGTTTTTTTTTTTTTTCGTTTTCTAAGCAATGCTTGAGCATTGTAATTGCTGAATATTGGTGTAGGAATTGATAAGGAAAATTTATTCATTGCATTTTTATTACAAAACATGAGTTTTATACAGCTTTCTAATTTCCAGGTAAACCAAGATGTTTTGAAGGATGTAAAATGATGACAGATACTTAATAAAATCTTCTCTCGGGACAATGAGTGAGGAAACTTGTTCTATATGGCAGACACTGAGGTTTACACACATCAGTTTATCTTGTCACTGACCTTCTCTCAACCTCGAATCATTTTCTATCACATTTAGACTAAATCCCAAAGCCCTTTCTATGCCTTACAGAAGGTCTCATAAGTCTTATTCCTCCAGTTATTCACATGTTCCCCTTTTGGGGCACTGCACTCATTGTTCCCTCAGTCTGAAATGCTTTTCCACCAGATATTCATGTAGCTGGCTCCATTAATTGTTGAATGGATGAATTTATTCATGTGGGGTGCTTATGTACATTTCAAGAAAAAAACCTATAAATATTCATAGTACTCAAAGTTGTATGCCCCTCCTCCACCTTCTAAGAAGAAAGCTTTGTAGCTCAAGGCTCAGATTCTTCACGTCGTTTTTTGAACAACTTGACATTACATGGGTTTTACATGTTTGTAGTAGAAAACAGAAAGTGAAGACGAGTATTAAGGGGAAACTGCCAATAGTTTCTGCCTCAGGGGACACCATCAGTAGAAGAGGAAACCCTCTCCTTGGGGCTTCTCAGACTCTGACCAGGACTGAAGCTCACAGACAGTATCTCAACCTTGAAAGACCCAAGATGTGAAAACACCTGGTTCCTGAGACACTCAGGCTGAGACATAGCACCTGGTTCCTGAGAGGCCAGGGTGAGGCAGGGTGGGTGCGGAAAGGTCCTCATGTGTAAGAATCGGGGCGCTGAACGATAGCTGTAGCCAACCCTATGAGTGCCGACTGTATACTCGTCCAAGCTAAAGCACTCTGTATATGTTAACACGTTAGTTATTACAACAACCTAATGAGGCACACAGATAAGGAAAGTGGTGAGGAGAGCTTCAGATCATACTGTTAATTGGGATTTAACCCAGGCAGCCTGGCCTCAGAGTTTACATACACAAAGTTCACAGTTAATAACTCTCAGAAGGAACCCAGGGCAGGACTCGGGCGTGGAGGTGCAACGGGGAGGCCCACGGGAGTGGAACTGAGGTGAAGAGGAAGCCCATGTACTAGGAAAAGGTCCAGAATGGAGCAGCAGCGCCCTCTGCAGTTAGGTGGATCTGTATTGCAATCAGCACACAGTTTTTCTGGAGATTGGAGTCAGCCCTGGTTTTGACTCCAGTATATCTAACCCTAAATCTTAGTTCCAGGCTAGTTTTAACCCTGGTCCTTCCGTGTTTATGGAACCTGTGCTGAGCACACACTGAGTACTACAGTTAGAGCCCAGTTACCTGCATTTGAAATAGCATCCCAGGTGACCCTAGGCAAATGCCCCTTAGAATTAAAATAGGGAATTCTTGAAAATCAAAGCCTTTAGAGTTAACGGTGTAAAAATTTTAATGATGGAATTTCGGATTGAAGGGTGCACTACATGGAAGATATTTGAGGACACAGGAAAACTTATACAGCCCCCGACAGTCACATTTTGTGGACAACTGCTGATGCTTACTGTTAAGGTTGGCCTGGAGCCGCGACCATTGTGTTCATTTCATATTTCGAGCAGGAACAGGCAGCCTCATAATCACCTAACAAGAAGGAGCCACCTTGTCCAATGTCCTGTCCCCTTTTTCTTTCTCACCTTTCCTGTATCCCTGTCTGTCCCTGTCCTCTGTTCCTTCCCTCCCTAAACATTTGTGGCACATCCTCTAGGTTCTAGATTCTCTATCAGGGTGAGGAAATAAAAGAGTGAGTAACACTGTCCCCCCGGGGAATCGCTTGGCCCTTAGTGGAGGTGAAACAGAGGGACAGACAATTGTCTGCTAACTACTCCGAGTGTTTTAAATGTTTCTAGACAGCTGACCCAAAATAGACAAAAAAGGGCTCTTTCCTAAAGGACTGTTCTTAATTTGAAAAATAACATATTCATTTGATTGGGAAAATTGTGTTATTTTCTCAAACATATTGTATATGTATGTACACATATTGTATTATTGTAGTACTTTCATTATTATCTTATCAGAGAGGGACAAGGGCATTTTACTCTTACTGTCCCTAGGGTGTAGGCTGGATTCCTGTTCCAACATTTGGGAATCATTTGTTCTAGGGTGGAGAATCATGTGACATTTCTCAAAAGGTTAGCCCCATGTCTCTCAACTTTCACCTGTAGATGGGTTTTGTTTGGTCCATACTGTTTTATTTTTAGCATTTTATTTATTTTTTGTTGTTGTTTGGTTTTGGTTTTTTTTGAGAGCAGTGTCACTGGCCCTCATATGTGGGACCCGAAGTGGGGCCGCTGGCTTCCCAAGGCAGCGCTTATCCACTGCACCACTCAGCCGGCCCTTTATTTATTTTTTAAATTATTTTTTAGATAGTTGACATACAACATTATGTTAGTTTCAGCTGTACAGCATAGTGGTTACACATTTATATCCATGACAAAGTGAACATCCCAATGTTTAGTACCCATCTAGTACCATACATAGTTATTACAATATTATTGACTATATTCCCTAGGCTATACTTTACATCCCCATGATAATTTTTATAACTGGCAATTTGTACTTAATCCCTTTTACCTTTTTCACCCATAACAGTATTTTATTTTTTTTTTTTTTGAGGGCAGTGTCACTGGCCCTGATATGTGGAACCGAGCCGGGGCCACTGGCTTCCGAAGCCAGCGCTTAACCACCGCGCCACTCGGCCGGCCCATCAGTATTTTAAATGTAATGGCCAAAACTAAAAACTTGGGATATTATTATGAAAATCTAGGTTTCAGGTTTTTTTTTGGAAAAGTCTGGCAATGTAAGGCTGGCATATCCCAGGGAAACAACTGACTAAGGCTGAATGGAGAGACCTCAATCTCTAACAGCCCCATCACTCCTCAAGCTCCTGACACAGATTTCCCAAGGCCAGCTGCTCGTTATCACTTTCTTCCCAGTCTGCTTCAAAATTACTTACGTCTCTAGTTCAAAAGGAGGAGGGCTCTGGCCCAGAAGAAAAAGTTTGCTAAGAATCAGTAAGATGGATGATGGTGGGGCTCTGTGAGTGGTGGGGACCTAGGAGCCCTTGCACTGATGAGGAAATGGGTCTTTTAATAGTGCATGGCCTCATGTGGAGTCCTGAGTACTCTGGCAGGGCTGGCATTAGAGGGTTAAACTGCCCAAAACAGTGGGAATGCCTCATCAGAATGGAACATGTGGGCTTGCATTTCTGGACTTCAGGTCAGAGACTCTTTCTCTGTTTTCCTGAACTGCTAAACACGATTTTTTTTGGGAAAGAACATAAAGGAGAGGACTTAGTGGATAGGAGTTTAGCTGCAGTTATTTTCAACTAGAAAAAAAAAAGTTACATTTTTTTTTGTACCAGAATGTTGTCCAAATGGGGTAATTAATATGAAATAGTCATAAGTTCCTGTGTGGTGAGAATTTGCCTTATAAAACATTCATAATACTTTTCCAGTGACCTGGTCACCAAATTCCTTCATTCATTTCTTTATTCATTCATATATTCACTTATCAGATATTAGAGAATACACTGTGGTGTGGTGTAGGTGTGGACAATAATGAAAAATATATAGGCCCAATATATTTTCCCAATTCTTGATAGTGACATGGATGAGAGATAAAGAACTGGAGTGGGAAAGACACTGCTTGGTAGCAAGAAGTTCAGGGTCTTAATTCTTTTTTTCTGTTCTTCAACTGCTGGGCAACCTTGGACCAACCACTTAACCTTTCTGGGCTTCACCTTAGACCCATTTGTAAAATGGGTCTAAATTATCTTTAATTTCTTATTAATCACTAAAATACTTTTAGAAGTATTTGCTGAAGAAAAGAGACATATACATCTGGATGTAAATGAGGATTTTCTTATATATAAGGGCATACCCTGTTTATGAAGCTTTGGTTTTCTTCATGTATCTGATTTCCAGAAATGAGAGTGAGAACACATTTTATTTTGCTCTAATGTGTTTACTCCTCTAAGATTTCATGTGTAAGGAATTAAATGAAAGCTGTTTTTGCAGCTACAGCTGTTGGAGAAGGAGGCCAGTGATGGTTCTGTCAAAAGCAGATGGTTTCACTGTGCCTGAGTTTAGGATTTACCGTAGAAACACAAACGTGAATGAGGGCCTTGGAGAAGAAGAGACTTGCAAGAATGTCATGCAGTTGGGGTAAGGAGTTTATTATATCCATATACAAGTAAGCATTTATTGATATTTTGTCAAAAATAAAAGACAAGGTGACAGAAACTGTTTTAGCATGAAAACAAGACAGCTGCAATAGACCAATACTGAGCTTAAAGACTCTCAAAAGCACACAGAACCTGAAATGAGAACTTTCAGGTTGTATAGTTAGTTATCCCAACAATAAAGTCAACTATACAGTGCAAGCAACACATGACAATATAACAGGATCAACGAGGCAGTCTCTCACTGGGGGATAGAGGAAGGCTTGCTGGGGCTGGGGTCACTGAAGGGAAAGGGTATTAAAACCTCATAAATCCTCCATATCTCTTCTCCATTTGGGGAACTTCTTTTGAGTAACTTTCACCTTCTTCGTCGGAGGGCAGAGAATCAGCGAAGCGCTTCAGGAAGCCCCCGTACCTTTTCTGGTAGTCCATCCACCACTCCGGGCGACCTACTCTTCTCATGAAGCCCCCATATCGCTTCTGCAGCTCTTTGGCCTCGTCTTCCAGCTGGGGGCTTCTCTTTAAGCCTCTCATGAAGCCCCCGTATCTCTTGCTCACTTCTTCATCATCACCGCCCTCTGGGTAGTGGCTACTCTCTCGGTTGTCCCCTGTTGCCAGCAGCTCTTTCAGCAAGTCTGAGGAATTGCCCAGGGCGTCATCGTCCTCTACCTCCTTCTTCATGAAGCCGCCGTATCTCTTGGCAAGGATTTCACCTCCATTTGCCTCTTCTTCCGGCTCCAGAGGAGAAAGCTCATCCATTTTCTTCATGAAGCCTCCATACCTTTTCATGAAGCCCCCATACTTCTTGGCCAGCACATGGCTCTCCTGTTTGCTGTGCTCTCGGAGGGCGCTGGCGCCATCTTGAGGAAGCTCCAGGTTGGACAGCTGAAGGAGCTCCTTGCAGGTCTCCCAGGTTTTGAGAGAAGGCAGTTTCCCTTCACATTCCAGGGTGCAAGCCTGGGGAAAAGAATTCAATGTAAGGATAGAAAGAGGCTTTTCTGATTTTATTAAGTAAACAAGTTTGTGTGGACCACAGTATATTTGCTTTGATATGGAAACTCCCATATAATACTTTCCGTTTTCTTTTGACAACTTTATGTCATCCTGAGCCAGTAAATCAAAGGAAAATTGGAAGGGGAAATTGTGCAGAATTAATTGAAACAAATTAGATTTTTTAATTTGAATTTTAACAGATTATATATATATTGTGACATTTCAATATTGTAGAAGATTTTTTCTACCTGATTTTAACCTAGATTGGGCTGCCTGCATAATCTAATTCACTGGATAATTTTCCACTGTTGATTTTATTTTGTTTGAGCTTTTTCTAACCAAAAGCCAGAGAAATTTCTTTTTACCTAATTAAGGACATTATCCCCCAAATTCTTTTATCTTCTTGTCTTGCAGATAAAGTCAGTATTAATAATATAAGGTTTATTTACTTTCTTGTGCTAATATTTTACCTGGAATGGTATCCAATATTCCTGCAAACACTTTCAATCTTTAAAGAAAAACAACAAATTTAAAAGAAATTTAAAAAGAAAGTCTTTCTAAAAGCTCAGTTTAAATCTAGAATTATTTGGATTATGACATTGATTTGGTGAAAGTAGAGATGTTTTGCTTCCCCCTTGAGTGATTAAAACAGATTTAATCATCTTGAACTAAATGTTTGTAATTATGAGGTCCAATATGAAATTATATATATGCAAATGTTTAGATTATTCATGTTTCTTTTGTTAACATTTAGTTACAAGTGTAGAGAAAAATACTTTTCCAATGGAAATCATATTTTTTGACAAAATAGGAATGATCTGTATACAAATCCTTCTTTTTATCATACAATAATTAAATTCTAATCCTTGTAAGATTTAGGCTATATATTCTAATAGCTTGTTAAGAGTCTCTTCTATTCAACAGATCACTTGGGTATGATAAAAGGAATACTGACATTACATGAATATTTATAAAATCCATAGGATATTTCTGAGCATGTCAGGGGTTTTCCCACTCTTGATTTAGAAAAACCAGACCCTTCCCTGGTATTTAAAAATATATTGGTATATTATGGTATGAAATACACACATATTATTTTCACAATGAAAGAAAACATTCTATTAGTGCAACAAAATTCTTTAGGGTACATATTTAATCAGCTTTTAGTGATTATTTAAGCTTTGTGTCTAAGAAAAGTAAATATATGTATATATAAAAATCTAAAGATGATCTAATTAAAGTGATCCCATTTTATTCTTGATATCTGATTAAGAAATTAAACATCATTAAAAACTTAAAACATTTAGGTGTCAGTATTTCCATTTTAAAATATAATTTAAATAATCTCTTTTCCAAAAATTAATGTTGAATATTTTTTACACTATTACCAAAATGCTTTTTTAATGTTGGCATTGCTTCAAAAACAAATAATGAGAAATAACCAGAATAACACACTCATACTAAAGAAGTGATATGAATTTATATGCTCTTATATATGTCTATACATTTTTTTGTGTATAGACATAGAACACATTCTGCGTTCTATGGTCAAGGTCATATTAGATGGTAAATTGTATTTGGACTGTAGTCATGGCATACCTGCTTATCTTGGATCTGTCACAGAACCAAGCAACAGTGTCTTTCACATGGTAGAAGCTCAATAAATATTTGTCACTTTGATTTTACTACATAGTTTTGGCTAGGTAACTTCATTTTTCATATGTCTTTTTTTTGCATCCAAGCTAAAATTCCAGAACTGCTCCTTTCTAACAACATAGTCATTAACAAAGACTTTCGTCACAGAGAAAATAACAACCCTAAATGTCAGTCCCTACACAAAACAAATCAGTTAAACAAAAAACAAATTAGAAAGAAAAAAAAAATAGGTGAAGGAGATTGTTACATCTATTTAAGATGCAACATTTGTCTCCTAGTTTAAATATATATATTTTTCTCTTTAAGGTTATGTTAGCACATGAACATATCAAATGAAATGAATCAGGTAATTCAAATGAAATAAATATTTAACCTGAAATATATGCCTTGGATTTTGTGGGATTCTTTCCTTAATTTTTGTCCCAATTTTATACATCTCATAACAAAATTTCTTCAAAGGCTCAAGGGAGAAGCTTAACTCTCTGAATCAATACATTACTCTCCACCGAGTTGTTGAAGTCATCAGAGAATTTTAACAAATTGAGGAATGCAAATGAACCCCTGGCGCTCTAGTTCAAATGAAGTGTCCAGGGACCCACATTCAAAGATTCTGGTTCAATAGAGCACCGGGTGATTCAAGAGCACATGGATTCTGATTGGAATAAGAGTTCTTTTGTCCTCCGCTTTCAAAATGTTTTCCTAAGGCCCTGTGGTGTATGTAGTTTATCTTCACATTTTTGGACCTCTTTGGACCCTGGCCACCTCTCATGTGCGTTTTTCATAGCTGAATTACACTGTTATCTTAGTGGGTTTTACAAAAGTACGTTCAAGACAAGACAGAAGTTGAATTCCAGCGTTACTTGCCTGTGAGACAGTTGCTGATCCTTTTCTCCCCTTCCTCTCTCTTTATCCCTCCCTCATCCCTTAGCTCTTCCCTATCCACTGGTGAAGCTAATGGCTTGAGGGACCTGAGGTTAAAAGGGTTAGAGAAATGAAATCCGAAGAAAGGAGACGAAATGTTACTAATAAAAAAATGACATTATTCAGGAAGGATGGGAGGATGGTGGTGTGTGAAAGGGGCCCTAGGCGGGATATGTTAGGAGTTGGAGTGACTGGGCTTCTTTCTTGGAACAGGTAAGGCGACGCCCCAGTGCTCTCCGAGGTGCTGACGAGAACACCTCTCGGGGCTCCCGCATCCCCGGGGTTAAAACAAACTTGATTTTTGTGGAGACATCGCCATCCTTACCGGTCTTTAGATAGTCGCGGGTCCCCGAAACTGAGAGCTAGAACGGGTCTTGGGTCAGCGTTGGGGGGACCTTGGGGACACCTGGGTCTCCAGAGACCAGGAGACGCGCCACACGGTGGTCGCTCCTGGCTCACTCACCGTGCTAACACTCACCAGCGGGTTGATGTCGGTCGGGCGCGTCAGGCGGTAGCTGCACGTCGCGCAGTCCTGGCTGCATTCCGCCCGCACTGTCGCCAGGAGCCCCGGGCCGAGCGCCAGCAGCCAAGTGAAGAGTCTCAGGAACCGCGCCATGGGCTGCAGGGACAGAAGGATGCGAACTCCGAGCCTGTTCGGACTCAAAGCTGGTCCTTCGCTGGGACAGTCCAAGCTGGGGGTTTGTGGAGCAAGAGCAAGAGTTGGTGCGGACGCTCCTTCCTGGACCCCCAACCACCCCGCAGATGCCGTTTCGAGAGGCTCGGGGACAGCTCAGGTCGCCTCGCAGTTCCCAGGTTGGCACTGTCGTCCCGAGCTCGGGGTTGCCCGGGGGCACTGGGCTCTTTCTGGACGTCCGTTGCCCCAGCAGGACTCTGGAGGGAACAGCTAAGGCCAAATGCGCAAAAGCGGGAGTCTGGGGAGACGCGACATTGACCCAGGTCAGAAACAGGGACCGGAAAAAAGTTGGGGAACCCCATGCAATGAAACGCAGAACAGAGCAGGCCGACGGCCCCAAGCACGCAGCTAATGCAAGCTCGGGGCAAGTTTACTCACGTTGACGCTGTTCGGGTGGCTCAGGCTGGTGGGAGGAACTGGGTCCCAGGCACGACTCTAGAAGAAAGAGGAGAAGAAGGCAGGTGTAACGGGCTGGGAGCATCCGGGAAGAAGTGGCTGGGAAGCGCAAGAGGCGCCGGCCTCACCGTCGCGGTTGTTGGAGTCGCTGCGGGGCCGCGGGCTGGACTGCAGGGCTCAGATCGCTTGCCTCACCTCTCCTTGCTGTCCCGGGGCTGGTGGCTGCTGGAGTCACTTTATAATTATCCCCAAACCAAAGGAGGCGAGCGCGCCCCAATCGCCGGCAGGCTGCAGCTGACGCAGGCCCTACGCCAGCCTCGCCGACGCCATCGCGGGAGGGGTCTGTCCCAGCGGGTGCACGCGCCTCTCCAGGCACTGGGGGTGGGGTGGGAGGGGGAGAGCCCTTGGTGGCTCTCCTCACGTCCGGGTGACAAACCAAGGCAGTTAGTATATTTGGTGAGAGAATGGGATGAGATCAAGTTCCCCACTCCCCCCTTCCGGGTCACTGAAATTACACTCCCTGGGGATGCGGGCTCCAAGGAGAGAGCCAAAGTGGGGGCGTTAGGAGAGGCGGATGGACTGAGTTAGATTTCTGGAATGTGCTGGAGACCCTCGGAGCTGGTGAACCTGCCTCTTCTCCGCCTCCACCTGGGGCATCCTCGCTGTTGCAGTGGGCACCAAGTGCAGCCGTCCCAAATGTCTCCATTATCCATCCATCCGTCTGTCCCCGCACTAGACTCTGTTCCTTGCTGCAGAGTCTGACATCATCAGGCACGGAATAGGCACTCAGTTAATGGTTAAATAAATGAATGATTGAAACTTTACGGGAATCTTAAAATCTCGGGACTGAGCTTTCCCCCTTGCGGGTTAGTGAGACCCCTTGCCAAGCGTGGACGCAGTTAAACCTTAGCTTCTGCAACCGTGTTCCCCTGGAAACTGCACGCGGTTCTGCCACTGCGGGAGGGCACCCGTCTTTACCCAGCTCCCCTGCCAGGCTTCCAAGTAGGGGTCTGCTGCCTCAAGCGCGCTGTCCAGGGTGTCTGTTTGAAGAGTAAGAAGGGGTGTTGGGGAGGGGGGGGGGAGTCAGCGCGTCAGCATTGTGGTGGCAATCGGACTATGAGGGACGCTGTACCCGGGGCATCCTCGGCTTGGGACATGTACATCCTCTCGGCAGGGAGGGGCCGAAAGCCAAAGGTGGAGGCGGGGGCTGGCGATTGAGACACGCTCGGCCATTTTCTAGCTTCGTGGAAGATCGCCAAGTGGGAAGTTATTTACCTGTCTAAGGACTCAGTTTCCCCATGGGGAGAATAGGGCCATTGAAGGGTTCCGGAGAGAGACGCAAATGAAATAACGGACAAACACATTTAACTTTGTGCTTAGCAAGTAGCAAGCCCTAAAAATATGTTTGTAATCATCTGTCATCCATCTACCTTTTGTTTGTGAGCTATCTATCATACATTTATGTATCTATGTCTCGGAACCCTAGAGAGAAACCACAAACAGTACCAGAGTCTGGACATACAGAAAGGGTCTCTCAGGGCTTTCCCAGACATAAGCGCTCTCTGCAAAGGGCAGGCCACCACTTCAACCTTAGCGGGACCAGCAGCCGCGGGGCTCCCCGGAAGCTCCGGCTACGCTCTCGCATTTTGGTCACTAGAGGGCAGCGCTCTCCTGCTTAGGTTTCGGCCCGCCTGGGAAGGGGTCTCAGCTTGCCGGCTCGGGACACGCACCCGGGGCGGCCGCTGAGCTGCAGTGGCAGGGGCAGCCTTGCAGTGGGTGTCGGGAAAGCGGAACGTCGGGGTGCGGCGGCAGAACCCCCGGCATAGTCCTAAGACATCTTGCCAGAAGAGCATAACGTTTCCCCTTCATCTTAGGCTCTTCACCATCAGGGAGCTGGTGGTGTCCTCTCCAACTACGTATTCGTGTCCCCAACCGAAAGGAGAGCTGACATCTGTAAATGACATCTGCCTTTACAAAGCCCTGTTGCCCTGGCGGTGTAAAAGCAGCGGACTACTCTGCAGGACTCAGTGCGAAAAGAGTACATGAACAGACTCATCTTAAAATGAAAGAAAATTTTCTCTGAGAACTGGTATATCTGGGGTCACCGGAGAATTTTAAACACAATCGGGGCAAGAGGCTAAGGTGTGTGTGTGTGTGTGTGTGTGTGTGTGTGTGTGTGTGTGTGTGAGAGAGAGAGAGAGAGAGAGAGAGAGAGAGAGAGAGAGAGAGAGAGATGACTGCCTCCTTAGGGTACACAGTACTTCCTTAGAATCTTGGAAAGTAGAAGCTTAAGGCTGAAAGGTGTTTTGGGGGTAATTTATTCAAACTCTCATTCTATTTATGGAAAATGCGAAGCTCAGGGCGTCCAAGTGACCAGCTTAGGTGGTGGCACAACCAGGTTTCCCACACCTCCTCTCTGGCACCCACCTCAGGCCTGATTTGTTTCTGTTTGGAACAGTTAATGCCTGCTTTGAGTTAGTTTATCAAGGTTAATCTGCATCTTTCTCTGCGGTTTTTTAAGTGTCAGGGGAGAAAGAAACAGAAAGAGGGCTCTCCTCTAGAAATAGTGCAAGGGTACTTAGTGCCCCAGCACCCACCCAGATACTTGGGGCATAGTGGGTACTGAATAAATGTGTATTGGCTACCTGACTGAAGGAAGGAATGAGGTGGTGAGAGGTCGATGTTGTTTGCATACCTTAATCAGTGACGTTGTCTCCCCATCACCTGCCCAGTCTACCCTGGAGGTCAAAGGGCATACATTTTTTATCCATTTCTTTATATTTGCACGGTGCCAATGGGTTGCAAGGAATTTACCTTTTCATGATTCTTTAAATATTTATCAAGAATGAATAGATTTTACAATTACCTTCTGGGAAAATATCTGTTGTAGAAATGAGACTCAAAAAAGGGAAGGGAACCTTCTCTTAAAGCATTTAATCCGGAGAATTCTGACTTCCAGATCAGGATGAAGACCTCGCCTCCCTCTGAACCTAGGGTCCCAAACATTAGACAAAAGGGATTCATTACAGATACCAAAAAATATGACTTTTACAGCCCCAGCGATGAGTGGCGTTTCACTCAGTTCTTAGGTGTTCTACTAGCAAGAAGGACAAATTTAAAAAAGTCTTTTCAGGATTTTCTTTAATCATTTCCAGGTTGGAAGATGCCTAAATTGAATGATGTCTTTCATGTATTCATTCCTTTCTTCTCCTCCCCTTCCTGCCACCCAAATATGCATACTTTGTTATGGAACCTGATTTCCTTCTGCCCCTCTGTCCCTAAAATAGCAGTAGTGGGAACACAGCAGTTCTGCACTCTGGGGATTGTGTAATGTTGCAGCTTAAAAGCACCATGTTCTAACATTTCTGATGTTCTGAGTAATGCTAGAGGCAGGGCAAACTTGCCAGTTTTCAGTTACAATCTAAAATACATCCTTTGCAAGATAAGGTCTGTGAGCTGGGTACATTATGGTGAGGTAACGCAGTTCTCCTGCTAAGAGGTTCTTCTTCCTACTGGCTCAGAGCACTACAGCAGAGAGACTGGAAGTGAAGTTTGTTGTAAGGAGAGGTTTTTATGATGTGATAAAACACTGCTTTAAGGGAAGTGAATGCTGGTACGTTCTTACTCTCAAAAATCCAGGAATTAAACCACTTGGAAGACAAAGTAACCTGGTATAATAAAATATGTGTTAGTGTGTGTGTGTGTGTGTGTGTGTGTGTGTAAGAGAGAGGGAGAAGGGGAGAGCAGGAAATAGAGAGCGAGGGAGAGGGAAAGGGAGACAGAGGGAGAGAGAGAGACGGGAACAAGAAAATCAGCAGGTAAGAGAACTAACCTAAGCATATCAAATATACTGTTTATATACTGTAAACTTAGAATTGAGATAGGGTTCCTAAATTTGGCCTTCAGCTCTCAGGGGACAATAAATTTTAGTATTAGGCATAAGTAATTAGATCATGAATAAAACAAGTTACATTGTGACTCATCGATTAAAAGAAGATAAAAACTTCAGATCCAAGCAATATATAGATTCTTGAGCAGCTTGACTTTTATAAATGACTTTTGGAATTGCCTTGAAGGAATTTAATAGCCACACCAGAGAACCAGTCATATTAAAAAATAGTATTGTCTCTTTGGACCTGAACTTTATTTCATAACATGATTTTGGCTTTTTTTTTTTTTGGGGGGGCGTGTTGTTTCCAAAATTAAATCCCAGATTCCCACCTATAGGACCTGCAAATAAGGCAAAAATATTCATTGAAGGAATGAAAACATTTACCAAGGAAACCATTTCCGTAACTGGGGCAATGCTGAAAGAGAAGTTCTAAGCAGGTTTTGAGCAATAATAAATCACCAGAGTCAGGCTCCCAGCTTCTAGAGGGAACTCCTTTGCATATGACCCACAGCACAGACTTTACAACATGGGATACTCTGTAAAGCTATTCCTAAAAACTATGCTCCTACTTGCAGCTACATCTCCGATAGCTCCCGTGCTATGGGATGGGCTCAAAAAGTCAAAAGCCTGTCATAAAATTGTATAGGGGATGAACTAATCTGCTGCAGATATTGTTCACTTCTAACTCTATAATTAATATCTTGGTATCTACTTTGTTGTATATAGACATTACAGCCTAGACAAAAGTATTCTTTTTATGTGCATGAATCTTGTGAAAACCCACCTAGAGAAAGTGGTCTTGTGTGGCACAAAATGGAGTAAGAGAACATGATGTTGAAATACATGCCTTCTTTCTACTGAAACTCTTATCTGATAAATTTCATGGCAAAACAAACCCAGGGAATATCTTAGCAGATCATCTAGAAACTAACAAAATGCAAGATTTTATGGAGGCAGGGGACAATTTGAGTTTAGGATCAGAAAATGCTAATTTTAATTTCTGTTTTTGCTATTAATTGTGCAAATTTGGAAAAGTTAATCTCTAAACCTCATTTTTCTCATTTATACAATGCAGAAAATAAACCCAACCACTCTAGTTTGTTGCATGGATTAAATGAAAAACTAATATACATAATGTGTAAGGTATTCAATTTATATGAATGACACTTTTTACTGTGCTGTGTCAAACTTGAATTTCTGAGGCAAAATGATCTTTTCTCAGTTCCTAAATAGTCATGTTCTTGGCCTTTTATTTTTGGAGCTATGATTTGGTTGCCTTGTGGAGTGTTCAGATAATGAAAGCAAGTGAGTATTTTGATAATGGGTGAAGGAAACAGGCTATTTATCTACCTGGATCCAGTGCTTCAAACTGAAAATTACAATGAGAGAGAAACTTATAATAACCGCAGGTAGCAAATAGTTTCATAAAAATGTAATGAGATATTGCTAGAAAAGAGGACACAATCTTGTCAATTGCTATTTCATTATGCTCATTACTCTCCACCATTTCTGTGTGTAGCGGAGCAAAATTACAGGAGGTAAAGGGTGGCATAGGTGTTTGGATCAGGGCACTCCAAGGTTCCATAGAAGGGCAGGGTTTGAACAAGTGGAGAAGACAGGAGAGAGTGTCCTAGACAGAGAGGAGCCAATGAAGAGGCAATGAAGACAGCTCTCAGAGTGCAAGGCAGTGTGAATGGGGAACTGATCTGAACTGAGAAGGCTCTGTTGAGATGGAGTGGGGTGGGGGACACTGGGAGAGAAGAAGGAATGAGACCACTCATGTTGGGAGTCGCTGGGAAAAAGCAAGCACTCACTCAGGGCAGCATGACATACAGAGCACTGACTCCCACAAGCCCTCCTTTGCTCTGCAATGCCCACTCCCACAGTGAGCTCACTAGGGAGCTAGATGACCCCAAGAAGATTTTTCAGAGATGGGGTGAGAAGAAATATTTTGTTCCTCATGTATAATGTGTTTGTGATTTTAACTTCATATGCCCCAGAGATTTGAGAATAAGGCAGAATGTGAGTGTGTCGGGATCATCTGCTTAGTCCATCATTCTCCCCTCGAAGGAATACACACACTTGTTTGTTAATTAGTGGACATTCAGGGAGGCAAGTTCTTTAGCTTCTTGCCACAGGACCCCCAAATGTATTTGTTTCTTCCAGTTCCATTTTCTCTGATTTTGCATTTGCCATCCTCCCAAGCCCTTAGAAAGTTTGTGTCACTGACTACTCCTTTCTCACTTGTATTGTTAGGTTTTGCCTGTGGGTGGTTAGACCTCATATACCCTCAATGCTTATTTTTCTCTCATTTAAAAAAAAGAGTACTTTCTTAAATCTGTAGTCATTCTCCTTTCTGCCCAAGTTCTGACCTAGCTCTATCTTCACAGTTACCATTGTTGAAGGATGATCTAACTTTTTAGTTGGCCCTTCTTCATCTATGAATTCCTTACTCCACTGCCATTTTTCTTACCAATCCGGTGAAATAATACTTGTTAAAGTCAGCAATAATCTTTTAGATGAAAATTCTAGAAACTCTTTTCAGTCCTTATGTTACTTGTCATTCTGCAGTATTGGACTCCATTATCCATTTCCTCTTTCGAGGAATTCTCCCTCAAACTTTTTCTCTTATCTTTTTGGTTGTGCTCTCTTACTCTATTTCTTGGACTTTCCTTTCTTTCTTTTATTTATTTATTCTTTTGGTTGAGCCATCTTAACTCCTGTTGGCAGCTTAGTGGAAACTCAGCTCAGGCTGGGCATCAAACTGCTGTTGCTCAGAGCTTAGCTCACACTCTTGGGTGAGATCTTAACCAACTGAGCCAGTCGACTGGCCCGGACTTTTCTTTCTTTAAATGGTGGTGTTCCCTATGGTTTTGTCCTGTGCCTCATCTCATCTCAAATCACACATTCTGCTTGGAAAAACGTATCCACTCCAGGACTTTTCCTCTCATCTACATAACAATTATTTCTGAATCTTTATCTTCAGCTCTGGCTCCTTCTCTGTCTACATGAGTGTGGCTCAAGGTGTGTGTGCTGCAGGCAACTCAAACTTGTCATGTGTTCAACTGCTTTTATCATATCCTTCATATCTGCCCTTGGTCCTGTATTCACTCTCAGTGAATGCAGTTATCTGAAAATCATTGATTTAAAAATTTTAAATTTAGCATCCTAATGGATTAATGACATCTTGTAATTGATGTTGAGCTTCTTTTCATGTGCTTTTGGATCATTCGTATCCTTTGTGATATATTAATTCAAATATTTTGCCCATTTTTATGGGGTTGTTTATCTTTTTATGATTGGGTTATCAGAGCTCTTTAAATATTTTGGCCATAAGTCCTTTATCATAAATACATATTGTGAATATTTTCTCCCAGTGTCAAGCTTGCCTTTTTATTTTCTTGACCATGTCTTTTGAAAAGCAGAAGATTTGTGTCTTATCAAAGAAATCTTTTCTTACCTCAAGTTTGCGAAGACACTCTCCTGTTTTCTTCTAGAAGTTTGTAGTTTTGCTTGTTATGTTTAGGTCTTTGATATACATCAAGTTAATATTTGTATCTGTGGTAAAGGCCAAAGTTCATTTTACCTTCAGAATGAATATCCAGTGTTCCAGCACCATTTATTGCAAAGTCTATTCTTTTCCCATTGAATTATCCCAGCAACTTTGCCAAAAATCAATTCAACATATATGTGTGGATCTACTTCTGAATTCATGTTGGATTTTCTGTTCCAGTCATCAGTCTGTCTGTATGCTAACATCAACATTATCTTGATTACTGTAGCTTTATATTAAATTTTGAAGTACTCCAATTTTGTTCTCTTTTTTTGTAACAGT